>CM031375.1:17131310-18497207 GCA_018208015.1 Medicago ruthenica
TCTGAGAAAATAGTTTAGAACTAATTCATATCAGATTCTGAACTTGACTTAAGTTTTTGAGAAGCAAAAGATCCTAGTTTTTGAGTCACACAATTCAACCCCCCCCCTTCTTGTGTGTGTTTTTCTCACCTTCAGTTGGTATTAGAGCTCCGGTTCTGATATTAACACTTAACAGTGTGTCAGTAGGATCCTGAGAAAAACATGACCTCAACTAGTGGTTCACCTCCACCCTCTCCCAGAAATCAAAGATCTGTATCTTATGACTATGGTACAGATGACAAAAAATCTAGATCACACAATAAACCACCAATGTTTACTGGTGATCCAGAAAAGTTCTCATGGTGGAAGAGCAAAATGTACAGTCATATAATTTGTATTGATGACTCACTTTACAATCCCAATTGATGAAGGTGTTGCTGTCAACAGAAGAGCTCTAAGTGATGCTCAAAGAAAAATCTATAGGAAACATCACCATGTGAGAGGAATCATTGTGGATTCCCTACCTCACTCTGAGTACCAGAAGCTGAGTGACAAGTCCACAGCAAAGGCCATCTTCACATCCCTCTGCTCTAACTATGAAGGTAATAAAAAGGTTAGAGAAGCTAAGGCTAACATTCTTGTTCAGCAATATGAACTGTTCAGAATGAAAGAGGATGAAAATATTGAGACAATGTTCTCAAGATTTCAGACTCTGGTTTCTGGACTTCAGATTCTGAAGAAGAGTTATACCACAGCTGATCATGTGAACAAACTCTTAAGAAGTCTGCCATCCAAATGGAGACCTAAGGTGACTGCTATTGAGGAAGCTAAGGATCTGAATACTTTAAGTATTGAGGATCTTATAAGCTCCCTCAAGGTGCATGAACTGGGACTCAATGAGGATGAGTTTGTTAGATAACCAAAAACATTAGCTCTGAAGTCTAAAAGAAAGCCTGCTAAAGCTTTGAAAGCTATTGAATCTGAAGAAGAGTTTCCTGAGGGAAATTCTGATGAAGATTCAGATGTTGATGAGCTTGCAATGCTTTCTAAAAGGCTTCAGTATCTAATGAATAGAAAGAAAAAATTCTCTAACAGAAGCAGTAACTTTAGAGGATCTGGTTCAAAGAGGGATAACCAGAAGGAAAGATGTTACAACTGCAAGAAGCATGAGCACTTCATTGCTGACTGTCCTGATCTTCAGAAGGAAAAGTCTAAAGAGAAAGCAAAGAAGTCCAGCTCAAAGTCTAGCAGTTTCAGAAACAAGCTTAAAAAGAGTCTCATGGCAACATGGGATGATCTGGACAATGAGTCAGAATCTGATGAAGAAGAAGCAAACCTGGCCTTGATGGCAACTGCATTTTCTGATGCAGAATCATGCTCAGATTCTGATGAAGAAGATGAGGTAGATTCTGAACTCTCTAGATCTGAATTGATTGAAACAGTTAATGATCTTATGAGTCATCTTAAAAGCAAGTTAAAAGAAATTAAATCTTTGAAAAATCAAACTAACTTGCTGTCTGAGGAAAATCTTAAACTTCAGAATCAAATTTTTGAATATAATGAAGAAGTTGAAGAACTCAGAAAAGAGGCTCATAAGAAATCTGAAGAGGTTCCTAATGAACAGGAAATAGCTCTTCAAGATTTCATCTTAACTGGATTCAATAGAACTAAAATTGCCTCTATGAAGTATAATATGATCAGAAACAAAGGTGAAGGCATTGGCTATGATTCATTCAAACCTTCAAATGAATCAAACTCACCTTCATGTTCTGGAAATATTTTAAAAGGCAATGGTATATGCTTTGTGCCTGCTTCTGATAACTCTGAGAAGTTGAAAATGTCAGAATCTGAGACTAAGTCTGAAGTTCTGAACAACTCAAACTCTGAAGCTTCTGAACCTAAGGGTAAGATGAAGGCAGATGTTAAAACCCTGCCTAAATCTAAGCCAAAAGGTCCTAAGCCTAAGAGTAAGAGAAAATCAGACTCTGAACCTGAAAATGTTCAGAATCTGAAGAGTTCAGAACCTGGAACTAGTATCTCAGAATCTGAATAAGTCAAATTCAAATTTTTCAAAGACAGAGTTTATTAAAACTTCAAAATCTATTAAACCAGTCAAAACAAATCATTTCCAATCTCAGAATGTTAAGCAAAGCAAGCAAAAGCAAACCAATCAGTTTTCTGCTTATACACTACAAGAAAACTGCGATTTAGCGTCGGCCAAAAACCGACGCTAACAGGGATAAAACCGACGCTAACACAGATTTAGCGTCGGATTAGCGTCGGGGTCGGGGGCAGGCTAAAAAATTCGAAGTTACTGGGTAGAGTCGGCTATTTGCCTCCGAGGCTAACATAGCGTCGGTTAATCCGACTCTAAAACCGACTCTTCGCAAAGCCGACGCTATTAAATTCAAAATAAAAAAGTCAACAAATTAATTTAGAGTTTGCCAGGCCGACGCTAACTTTAAAATGTAGAGTCGGCTGCACTAACGCTAAAGTCAACTTCAAACCGGTCAACTAAATCTTTTAGAGTCGGCCAGCCCACTCTACAGTCAAACAAGTCAACTAAATATTAGAGTCGGTTTGGCCGACGCTAGATTTTTTTGTTTTTTTTGCTAATTTTTACTGTATACCCTGTTCTACAAATCACAACAATAATTCTTTATTTATGCTATTAATTGATCTTCCATACAAACGCTCTCACCTGAACTACATATTTTCTTAAGGTATAAAATTTGATGGTTAAAACATCTAACCACAAATGTAGTATGGCTTTCTAAATGGCGACAGCATGTAGAGAAAAATAAGAGGAACTACAGATAACAATCATCACTCAATTTAAAACAGGTCACTTTCAAGTTCAATTCATAATCCAAAAAATCAATAGAGAAATTCTCAGGAGAATTGGATTTAAAGCACTTTTGCTTGAAGATAAAATCACAATTAAATACTACATTTGAAATGAAGGCAGTAAAATCTAACCGCGATAGTAGGAAAGGTAATTACAAACTAAAACCAACAAAGTAAAAGAGTGAACAAGAAGAAGGCGCGTATAAATTGCAATTGAAAAAGATGAAGTTAACAGAGAGAAAGTTATGGTGCTAATGTGAATTGATGTGATTTAGCATCAGACCTCCCATATCAGCAGCCATGAGAATGCCATCTTTGTATTTGATAGCAACGACGGAGGATCCAGTTACGTATGGGTACCTAGGGCACAGAAAATAAGCAACAACATATACATTTAAGACTAATTTCAATTACTGCATTAAAACCTTAAACTTGAATCAAAAGAACATTAATAATTGAAGAGGGAGGAAGAGGGAGAATACATACAGAGTTCTCTGGGATTCAGTTACAGTGTCCATCACAACGACGAAGGATCCAGCTAATTATGAGTACCTAAGGATGTGAAATAAAAATTTAGGGCACAGAAAATGAGCAATTATATATTTAAGCTATGTTGTCAATCGCTGTGCGAAGCTAAGCTCTGCAACGACGCAATTGTTGGTGTGTTTCCGTTTGCAGAGGTGGGTATTGCATCCAAGAAAGATAAAAAAGGAAAAGTTGGACGACAGATTTGAAGTTTACGCTTCTGTACAGAATCACTTACTGATTCTTAAAATTCAAATATTATTTTGAAAGCTCAACAACACACTAATCTCATCTGTACGTTACAAAATACCATGGGAAAAATGACAATCACTAAGCTATGATTAAACCATGCTTTAACAGAGCAAAAAACAAACAGAATAGCAGCACATTATAGTTAACACATAATGTAACATAATTAAACTAAGGCTAAGATTTGAGTCATTCATGTCAGGTTATATATATATATAAATGAAACCAAGTAATTAAGCATAACCATTGCTGAAAAAAATGATAAAACGCAACAAAAACCTTTTTTTTTCAAAAGTGAGTTCCCTATAACCCCAACGAAATAAAATGAAACCAAACCATCCATTGAACTTTAATATAATCCCTTCCAAATAAAGGAAAAAATTAGAGAGAAAAATTTGATTCCAATTAACATTGATTTTAAATGAGAAATCGCATTGTGCATAAAATCCTAAAGGCTATTCTAGCGCAATACAAACAAGAAGGATCCCCAATCATAGTCAAAACTACACATGCACACACAAAAATAACTATGGGCCTGTTTGGATAGACAGCTTATTTGCAGCTTATAGCACAAGCGCATATGCATAAGCTTACATAAGCTACTTTTATAGAAAAGAAAAAATGAAGTTAAATTGTTTTGTGTATGCTATAAGCTGTTTTTATAAGCTATATTGGAGAACTTATGAAAATGAGCTAAAAAAGCTTGTGAAAATTGTCATAAGCTGTTTTCAGACGTTCTCCCAAACAGTTTCACAAAACTTATGACAGTAGATAAGTTTAAATAGGTCAATCCAAACAAACCCTATATACAAAGGGTAGTCAAGCGTCAAAAACAGATCAATATCACTAAGCAAGATACCTCTCTTGTGCACCTAATGTGTCATAAACATAAACTTGAGCATATAACAAAATTGTAAACTTGTATAAAGATTATGAACAAATTATTGTTTGCATTACAAACCCAAAAAACAGCATCCATCTCACGTCCATAAAATCCAACAACACAATTAATGCAAAGACAACTGTAGCTTATCACAAACAGCATCAATACCTATTTTGTGTTTCGAAGACCAACAAAATGAAAAGGGAGACAAAAGTTACAGTTTATGATAACAAATTCTAAATATAATCCAATAACTTAGAAGAATGAAATTTTAAGACCTGTTTGGATAAACAGCTTAAGTTGCAGCTAAAAAGTACATATCCAAACACAGTCCTAACTCCTAACACAATTTTACAATTATATCAACAACAAAAAAGTAAATATACAAAATATCTTCATAAGAAAACGTCTCAATTGTGACTTCTTTGTCTGGTTGATCTAATGTTTATCCTTTTGATTGGCAGGAAGATTCCAGATCACAGCAAGCAAGCAAGCAAAAAAAAAACGAGTGCATAAAGAAGAGAAAGATAAGATGTAAAGAAATTGACCTTAATGAAGACACGAACCGCGGTGGTTGCAATTTCCGGCGCGGAGGTCGTCGATGGAAGAGATCTAGCCGAGAAGGTGGTGGTTGAGATGTTTACAAATCTGAAAATAAATTGAATAGATTGAAAATAAATTGAATAGATTGTTTGCAATTTCCCTCAACAAATTAACCACTTAAAATTTGCCTATTAAAAACATATATTGCCAATACAGTAAAAAAATATATGTATATCGTAGATCACATACATTCCACTGTCCACCACCATATGTCCCTTCCAAATACATCGATTCCCATGTATACATCGATTCCCATGAAATTGTGGGAGGGAGAATGAAAATGAATTAGTGAGAGTGATGAATATTTGGGGTTTTTTTTCACCAAAAAAACATGATTAACAATATTTTTTAAATATATACATGATTACTAAATATATATACATGATATATATCTTATAAAAACAAGATCAATCCCCAGAAAATATACACACATATTTCTAAGCACTTGGTGTGTTTTGTTAGCTTCTAAAAATAAACAATTGTAGGCATTTTTTTGTTTATTTCAATAAACTTTTCAGAAAAGCTTATGAACAACACTTCATGTTTAATCATTTGTTGCATAAGCTCTCACATGCCAAACACTATAATTGAATAAGTGCTAAACGTATTCCCACTCACACCCCTAATTATATAATACAAAGCAGTGTGTGTAATAACATTACCAGTCTTTTCAGGAGTAGCATTTTTAGCTTTCTTGGTAGGAACGGGAGTTTGTGATTCAGCCTCATTTGTTCTCTTTTTGTTCTTGCCCTCATCCACCTTCAAAACATTAAACCATGAATAAGTAACAGTGCAGTTTGTGCATAATACAATCATAAGATAATAAATAACAAAACATAGAACTGCAATGTACAACAGTTGATTACCTTTTTAGCAGGAGTCTCTTCATCACTCTCACTAGCAGGAGTCTTTTCTTCACTCTCACTCTCCTCACTATCAGTGCAAAGGACTAATTTACCTTTTCAAGTTTTTGTTAGGTGACAAGCCTTCTTGACTTTGAACCAAGTTACCAATTTCAAGTTCATTCTTGTCATTCACTTGAACACATTGACCTGTAAGAGGATGGTACATAATACATGCTTTAGAGACTTTGGAAGTAGGATCTACATTAAGAATCACAAGGAAAATTCAAGTGTGTATATATATATATAACATACCTTAGCACCAAAATTGAAATAAAAGCCAAGAACCGCCCCCAATGGTATATAATAACAACTATAGAATAACAACCCACATTCACATAAGCAACAAAAGCTTGCCATCCACAGCCAACAGCCACCCCTTCATTCATGTAAAATTAATATGTATATATTTAATTAGTTACTAATTAACAGGGTAATACTAATAAACAAACAAAATCAGTAATTAAGTAGTAATTTATTTACCAGATAGGACAGGTTGAATGCCATTGAGGACAAGAGAAAGAGAGAGAAATGGATAAAGATCTGAGACAGCAGCAACAACCGCTTCACCCTCAGTGAACACATAGCTAATAACATCTCTCAATGCAAGCACAATCAGTGCTGCTATTACTGATATTACAAATGATATCAATGTCACCACTTTCACTGAAAATGATGCTGATTTTGGATTTCTTGCTCCTAGTTCATTGCTCACTCTCACACTGCATATGTTGATTCTTTAATTAATAAATTGTCTAATATCAGGTCAATTTAATTTAATTTAATTTAATCTCACAGCCTCATGTAACCATGTAACATTGACACATCAACACTAACGAGTATAGCAATAATAATTTTAGAAAATAGAAATTATCTTAATTAGTGTCATGGTATTAGACACTGATACATATCGGACACTCAAACATATCTTCGACCTAAAGTGGGGATGGTAAGTAGCTCAAATAATATATGTCCTAGTTAATTAATTGAAATTTGTAAATTAAAATAACTAAAATCTGACCTTGCAGCTGCGTTGAATCCAACTGAGATCATGAACACCCATCCAGAAACTGTGGTACTGCAATCACAAATAGTAACAAACAAACAGATGAAAACTTGTTTGTGTACGTGTGTATCTAATATATTATTTTTTTCATAAGAATCTAATATTATGGAGGAGACTTGGATTTTGGTTTATGGTCATGTCAAGAACCTGTCTAGTCAAATCCAAACTCAGTAATGATCTAAGGAACTGCATTCTTACTAGTGTTATGGATGGCTAGTACTGCTTGGCTCAAGTACTTGTACCAATCTCCCAGGTTTTTGTGTCGACCGCGCAATTCATTCCTCAAACTCATTGCCACAATCTGTTAGTCAATAAAAACCAATCAAAATTTTGTTATGCTACATTCAATTTAGCAAAACTATTAAAATAAATGAATAATATTAATGATCATTTTTTTCTTTGACCCAATAGTAATGATTATCTTAGAACTTTGTATAATCCATTCGCGAAACTTAGATCAAAGAAGATCTAATTCCACGTTTTTGAAATGGCAACCAGTTACCTTGGAACAGAGCATCAAATAGAACCACCACGTGACAGCGGTGCTTTTTCTCTTTCACTTAAACCCACCGACAACAAGCACAACATCGTGAAACCGACCCCACTCTTCGGCACAGAGGAATCAATGAAACTGGAACGGAACCTATAAATCACGACCCAAACAGTCGATCTTCAACGAACCATAGACCAGAATCGCGACCACCTGAAACCAGAACAAAAGCCTGGCCGCTGGAAGAGAAAGGGTTCAAGCAACCCATATGGGAAGCTTTGGAAGTACGGACCTTTTCCTACTACATCTCTAGGAAAGGGCTTGGATCTTGTGCGTTTGAGGGCGGCGTAAAATTTTTAGAGAGTTCAGAGAAAATGTTTCTAGAGGGCGGCGTAGAATTAGGTTTCAATTTGGGGGAAAGTGAGATTGAAATTTGGTGGAGAATAAAATGTGGTTTAGGGTTTAGAGTTGTGGGAGGGAGAATGAAATTGTGGGAGGGAGAATGAAAATGAATTAGTGAGAGTGATGAATATTTGGGGTTTTTTTTATTAAGTAAAGAGAAGGAAAAAATTTAGGGTAGTATTTTTGTTGATTGAATAAAAAACTTTTTATAATAATTTATATAGAAATTAAATTTTTATTGCAAAAATTTTAGCGTCGGCTAAGCCGACTCTATATCTAATCTAAACATTATATGGGTCCCATTTGAGCAAAAAAAATAGGAATAATAATTTTATTATATTAAATTTTTATCAATTAAAATAATAGAGTCGGACAGGCCGACTCTAAATATGGTCTAAAGTGTCACACGTGGGTCCCCTGACCTTTAGCCTCGGCTAGACCGACTCTAAATCTTTTTAAAAATAAAGGAAAACTAGAAATTGAAGTAGAGTGGGTTAGGCCGACTCTAGTCAGACGCTAGTAGCGTCGGTGTCGGCGGCCGACGCTAAAATTCGACGCTAAAATGCTGTTTTCTTGTAGTGTATGATTACAGAACAGAAACTTAAGCCACTTGATTCATTATTTGTTTACATATTAACTATTATAATAATCACTAATATAACGCTAACATGTTATGTGAATTGTTAGCTACTCCCTCCGTCCCTGTTTACAAAAAAGTTTTGTCCCTAAATATAAGATCATATACAAATTCCTAGATGCATTGATTACTCTTTTTCCAAATATACCCTTTATTAATACTATCAATTTGTCTTGGTATATGAAAAGTTAACATTAAATATATATTTAATTAAGGGTAATCTAGTAATAGTCACACTAATTTGAGACAACTTTATTACTCCAACAACTTTTCTTAATATACGTGATTTTTGTAAACTACTCCTATAAATAGGGACGGAGGGAGTAATATTTAGTGTTTGTTGTCACATTTTTAGGCATGTTGTGTGTTCATGGAATAGCAGTCATTGAATGGAAGCATGATACATGTTGTAGGCGTGGAATAGCAGCCATTGCATGGAAGCTTGACAAATGACGTGTGCATGTAAGTGTTTACTGTCAAGGACCTTGTGATAGTAAGTGTTTACTATCAGGGACCTAACTGATAATAAGTATGCACAATCAGGGACCTAACATCAAGTCTCCCGCAACCATATAACAAATTCACTGAGGAAGATGACCTAGTTCTTGACGAAGAGCAACACTTCGTTGGGACGAGTTTGGGGATATTGATTTTCGATTCAGGGATATTGATTTTAGGTTCAGGAACCAAAGTGACTGTAACACCCATACTAAATTATCTAGAATATTTAGCATGCGTATTAATCTGATATCGGATACATTAAAATTTACAATAATTAATATATATACAAACCACTGAATGAGTACAATTTGCTCGTTTACATACATATCCAAATATCATGAAATACATTTTCATATACATATATAAAATCTGTCAACCTCCTGAGCTTGCCTTGACGAGCATCTGCACTCCATCCAGCGTCTTCCTGAAGATCCTCACGAACATCTCTTGCTTACCTATGAACCTGCACCAGAAGGATTGGGATGAGACATACGTCTCAGTGAGCTCCAACCCAACCTACTGTTGGCAACCGCGGGGGAAACCTAGGGTCACCGTGCCTACTCTTAGCGATCTTGGGGATACCTACGATCGCTGGCATTCTCTACATAATTCGCGATCAAGGGGAAACCTAGGATCGCTACATGTCTTTATCTTTCTTATCATATTCTAACTTAAATCTTTAACTTTTACTTAGTGATCTGGGGACATCCTATGATCACTTTCTTTCTCTGCTGACTAATCGTCATATTCTCATAATAATTTCATAAGTATTAATATACATCATTCTGAATTATAAAGTTAGTAAGTCAGCGTTGAACAAACAATATTATCTTGGTTCATTTTACGGAGCGCATCCGGGTGGAGTAACCCCGAAGTACATCTCCCTTCTTACCGGTGAAAATTCCTATCATATCAGGCTAACACCGGACTCCTCTTATCTTTTGTGTGGCTGCTCTCGCAAGCGGTAACTTCACCGTCCCAGCTGCCATTTAAGGCGGTAACTTCACGGGGACCCCCTGTATACTAACTGACGAGTAGACAGGAGACACATTAACTTTATAGACTCGGATGTGTAGCTGCCCTCACGAGCGGTAACTTCACCGTTCCGGCTGCCATTAAAGGCGGTAACTTCACAGGAACCCCTCGTATACTAACTGGCGAGCATACGAGAGACACATCAAGCCCATCTTATAATTAATTCTCATTCTTTAAAATAATAGTCTTATAATTTACGTGTGGATAGCCCTTTCGGAGAAATCTCATCCGGCATAATCCGGAGTCTGATGAACACATATATTCTTTAACATTAAATTCTTACTTAAGTTCATATGTACGTCTTATACATTCATATTCTTGTGTATAACTAAAGCACTCTCTAAAGCTTAACCTACTAGAGGTTCTTAACTATAAGCATATATCATGCTTGTGCTTGGTACATGAGGAGTACCATCTTAATTCTCTTTAACCTATAATAGGTTTCTAAACTTGAATACTATAACATTCTTGGCTTGCTTGTACTTAATTGAGTGTTGAGAAATTGCTAGTAAGGGATAACCTCACTACTAGCTCATGAACTCCTCTATGATAACTTATGGATTAAGGCATCCATTCTCCTAATCTTATGCCTATCTTCAATCTATAATAATGGTCTAAACACTCTCTAGGATAGGTCTTTAAGTGCTCTTTAGCAATGCTTAACCATTACATGTTGATCCTTAAGTCCGAAGCAGTATTGGATAGCCGAAACGGTGCAAGTAAAATTGAAACATAATCCTGTCCCTTCAAAATCGTGACACGATTCGTAACACGATTGGGCAATCGTGACACGATTTGGCAATCGTGTCACGATTTCATACCCAGAAATCGTGTTGGTTTCTACCTGTAAAATCGTGACACGCTGGTAAAATCGTGACACGATTTTACCTGCAGTTGGACAGCATAGGGCAAGTTTAAAACATGTTTTCCACCAATTTTGGTCTATCCAATCATGCCCAACATCAAAACAGTTTAAATGGTAAATTCAAAGGCTTATTAACAGAATTCAACATGTATGATCAAGGATTGCTATCAAAATGGAATTAGGGTTCAAATGATCATAACTTATTCATAATGCTAAAACTCATGAAATACTCACAAAGGTGGGTTCTATAACCCCTAGGGAGCTCACCTTGATTACTAGCTTTGCTCCTTGCCATGTCTTTAATCACCAAACCCAAACTTGAGAACCAAAGCTCTAACTCTTCTCTTGATACTTTCTTGTTCTTCTTTCCTTTCTCTTGATCTAAGCTTCCTACCAAGCTTGCCTTGCAAGGTCTCTCACTAGGTTTTGATTGAAGTTTGGATGGATGTTGGCTAGGTGAGGGAGAGGAGGCGTGAAAGTAGAGAGGAAAGGGAGAGAAGAGTGCTGATTTGGGAGAGTGGAAAGAATGGGGAAAAATAGCAAGAGAAATATCTTGCTTCCTTGTTTAATAATCTCCCATTTCAAAATATTTACTATAATGCCATTCACTTATTACAAGTTTGCCATTCTTGCTTCACAAGTTTCCAACACTGTTAATCGATACATCCAAGCGGAATATTACCCTTGCCACATAAATAACTCATTAACTGACAATTTACCAAATTGTCCTTTGCTTAAAACATTCCGATACATCGTCTTAATATTAATAAATATTCGAGTCTTAGGCGGGATGTTACAATCTACCCCCCTTAAAGAAATTTCGTCCTCGAAATTTAGAATCCACCATCATATATGAATTAATCTCACATATTACTTCCTTCATTAGCCAAGACTCCAGTTCGTCTTACTTATCGGAATCCCTTAGGTTCCAACTCTATAGGTCGAATGTATCCGACAATCTGTTCGTTATCTAAGCGCCTGATGTGTATTACACTTTTCTTGCGTAGTAGGATATGAGATTATCCGAACCATCGTGTCTAACTTGATGACTATATCCTTCTTCATACACTCCTTACAAACCCAAACTAGAGTTATCCAATTCTGACGCTTGTGCTGAACCTTATAATCTCGTCATAGTCTGCGTAATCTTACTTAGACGACATTGGACTTTCTTATTATTCTCGACGATTCCATTAAATTCTTATATTCAATCTTTGCCTTATGCAACGGCATCCTACATTTATGGTTTTACCATAAACATACCATTCTTTATTGAGAGTAAAACTATCGCACTACCTCCATTGTACAAATACAAGGAGGAGGCATCCTGGTGTGTTACTTTCCTTAATCTTAATCATTGCTTCCATCACGGAATTTCTCAAGGACTAGCGAAATCTTACTGATTACCCGCGTTCTGCTTCGATGGATCTATGTCGTTACTTATCTCAATAACTTAGAAATCATTTTCATACTAGGAGTTTGCCAATCTCCCATCGTTCTTGTCACAACTTATTCACATTTTCTTGTCGTAGCATAAATGTTTTCTACACCGATAATCCCAAACTTATAGGAGTTTAGTCCCAGTGATGAGTGGCTTAAGTCGTCTCCCATATCATTATATAATATATTTCATAGCATATAACTTACATACGTAAGCGAGCACGTGTAAACTATACATTACCTCCTCTTTGTCCGACTAACGGGACACCATTCTTAATCTTAACATATTCGAGACACAACCACATCAATTGGAAATCTTTTCTTACTCTTAACTCATTTCGTAACATCCGGGATTTGCCTTTCAACTGGCTTGCCAGGTTTGCCCCGCCAATGTTACTCATGTTTATTCTTAAGCATACAACAACCTATAATGTAAATTTATGGTTACAACTCACCGGTTTCACAAACTTATTTCTCGTCCTGGACGTCGAATTCAAGATTCTTATTTTCAATGGAAAACTCTACTCGATTGCTACCCAATAAGCACACTCAGTCTTGAATCCTTTAATCATAACCTGAAATTACGCAGCCTTTTACCGTGGACTACAAATAACTCTTAATCTACGCAAAAGTTCTCCTTCCTTTACTGGTGAACATTAAGTTCAAGACTTCCGAAATCTTCGGCTAATATAGGTTAACATGACATGGTTACAATATGGAATTAAACTCACTCGTCACTGCATTGTCGTATCTGATCAAGGCTTCTATTCAAATATTTCATTCCTCATAGATTTCGAGGTTTAAGGTATTCATCAACTTAACTTCCATAACTTTCTATTAGAACTCATGATACGTTCAAGTCGCTTATACTTACTACTATCCCGTATAATAGGAATTAAGCACTTAACATCTTTTCATACTCTAAGCCTCAGCTTAACGTTGTTCATTATATCATTCTCGGATCACCACTCCGCTGCGCCACTCTGATTTCTAACACTCGAGTTAGCATCAGAGGGAGATTTCACTATTGTCACGTAAAATTCCATCGATCAATCATCTTACTCTATCCCTTTATAATCACTGTAATGAATTTGTCTGACGTTACCATTTCTCTTGGTCAGCTCTTCATGTATAGTCATTAAGCATTGCCGAAACCCGACTGGAAGTATATCTGAGGTAGCTTAAATTCATGTACATCCATTTGTGGTAACTTCTAAAAAACACTTATAGCTTCTCGAGGTTCATACCTTTCATTTGAGTCTTGTTACTATTCGCTCTTTCTTTGTCCGTAATGATTTCATGTCCATAATCTTCCCGGAACAACTCTGGTCTCCTTAGCTCTATCATGTTCCTTAAGTTACCCTTGAGTTCCTATGGAACAACAACATAGGTTGCGTTTCTTCGAGTGCCCGATTAATCGATCTTAAACTTTTGCACATTATCATGATCTATTAGATTCCTCCAGTAACTCGTTATTGCATTCACAATTCAAATCTATGCCTTATTACTGCCCTCGGAAACTTATCAACACGAGGTGATCTCTTTCGGTTCTATAATTTGTGGAAGGAACCTCTTCAATGGGGAGCATACAACTCCTTAGCATTAACCTCAATCCTAAACTTTCATGTTCAAAACGATCCGCCGTATATTACAATCTCAACATAATTTCTCGGCTGAAATCCCGATCATCCTTCTACACTGGTCAACCTTGTGTTATCTTGAACTTACCTTCTTTAACCAATCAGGGAAATTCAATACTGTTCATCTAATTAAGAGTGTTCAACTTAATTCGTCCATCAACATAATACATTCCAGCAACTTATTATTTAGCATCCAACCTTCATTAAGTAAAATCCCAGTCTAGCTTATCTTACACCATTAGGATACATCCAAAGATTTGATTCACGCTTTGACATGCAACGAGTCTTATTGTTACCACTTATTCATCCATCTTAGTTCTTAGGCTGCATATAATCTCCTCTTCTCATTTCACAAATCTGGTTCAGGAGACGTGGCTGATCTGATGGGGTCAAACTTACTTGTGATTCATACTCAATAACCACACTTGAGTGGTTAGTTTCATCTGTCCAAATAACTCACGTAATCCATAATTAATTCTCTTAACTGTCCGAACATTAAAATCTCATCCGATTAAAGTTCGATTCTCCAACTCTGTACTCAGAATTGTTACTTAGTCCACACTTCACTTTAACTTCTCAAACTACGGTTCCCGTCAAGGTTCTACGTCATTCCCTAGAGCATTTCATGATTTCTTAATCCTTATGTCCTCCGCATAAAAGGCATCGTCCAACGATGCGTCCAACTGGGTTAAGGCTCTTCACCTCACTGTTAAATATCCTTTATGTCTCTAAGACCTTGCCACAATCAGGCTTCGTCACTTTACAGTTTGATGGCCACCATTTGGCACGAATACATCTTCGCCAATTCCGTCTTAAAATTCTGTCACCGTAATCTTCGCCCTTCATACACTTCATTCCTCCTTGGTCACATTCAGCTCTCGGACATTTATCCTAACTGTCATGTACTAGACTGAGTTGATCAGGCTCAACTAGATGTGACCTTTAGAACAATATCCGGAACCCAATGGTCCCACTACTTTTATTGAAACTTTAATGACCCAAGGCACGGTCTGAATCGACCTGCTCTGATACCAATTGTAACACCCATACTAAATTATCTAGAATATTTAGCATGCGTATTAATCTGATATCGGATACATTAAAATTTACAATAATTAATATATATACAAACCACTGAATGAGTACAATTTGCTCGTTTACATACATATCCAAATATCATGAAATACATTTTCATATACATATATAAAATCTGTCAACCTCCTGAGCTTGCCTTGACGAGCATCTGCACTCCATCCAGCGTCTTCCTGAAGATCCTCACGAACATCTCTTGCTTACCTATGAACCTGCACCAGAAGGATTGGGATGAGACATACGTCTCAGTGAGCTCCAACCCAACCTACTGTTGGCAACCGCGGGGGAAACCTAGGGTCACCGTGCCTACTCTTAGCGATCTTGGGGATACCTACGATCGCTGGCATTCTCTACATAATTCGCGATCAAGGGGAAACCTAGGATCGCTACATGTCTTTATCTTTCTTATCATATTCTAACTTAAATCTTTAACTTTTACTTAGTGATCTGGGGACATCCTATGATCACTTTCTTTCTCTGCTGACTAATCGTCATATTCTCATAATAATTTCATAAGTATTAATATACATCATTCTGAATTATAAAGTTAGTAAGTCAGCGTTGAACAAACAATATTATCTTGGTTCATTTTACGGAGTGCATCCGGGTGGAGTAACCCCGAAGTACATCTCCCTTCTTACCGGTGAAAATTCCTATCATATCAGGCTAACACCGGACTCCTCTTATCTTTTGTGTGGCTGCTCTCGCAAGCGGTAACTTCACCGTCCCAGCTGCCATTTAAGGCGGTAACTTCACGGGGACCCCCTGTATACTAACTGACGAGTAGACAGGAGACACATTAACTTTATAGACTCGGATGTGTAGCTGCCCTCACGAGCGGTAACTTCACCGTTCCGGCTGCCATTAAAGGCGGTAACTTCACAGGAACCCCTCGTATACTAACTGGTGAGCATACGAGAGACACATCAAGCCCATCTTATAATTAATTCTCATTCTTTAAAATAATAGTCTTATAATTTACGTGTGGATAGCCCTTTCGGAGAAATCCCATCCGGCATAATCCGGAGTCTGATGAACACGTATATTCTTTAACATTAAATTCTTACTTAAGTTCATATGTACGTCTTATACATTCATATTCTTGTGTATAACTAAAGCACTCTCTAAAGCTTAACCTACTAGAGGTTCTTAACTATAAGCATATATCATGCTTGTGCTTGGTACATGAGGAGTACCATCTTAATTCTCTTTAACCTATAATAGGTTTCTAAACTTGAATACTATAACATTCTTGGCTTGCTTGTACTTAATTGAGTGTTGAGAAATTGCTAGTAAGGGATAACCTCACTACTAGCTCATGTACTCCTCTATGATAACTTATGGATTAAGGCATCCATTCTCCTAATCTTATGCCTATCTTCAATCTATAATAATGGTCTAAACACTCTCTAGGATAGGTCTTTAAATGCTCTTTAGCAATGCTTAACCATTACATGTTGATCCTTAAGTCCGAAGCAGTATTGGATAGCCGAAACGGTGCAAGTAAAATTGAAACATAATCCTGTCCCTTCAAAATCGTGACACGATTCGTAACACGATTGGGCAATCGTGACACGATTTGGCAATCGTGTCACGATTTCATACCCAGAAATCGTGTTGGTTTCTGCCTGTAAAATCGTGACACGCTGGTAAAATCGTGACACGATTTACCTGCAGTTGGACAACATAGGGCAAGTTTAAAACATGTTTTCCACCAATTTTGGTCTATCCAATCATGCCCAACATCAAAACAGTTTAAATGGTAAATTCAAAGGCTTATTAACAGAATTCAACATGTATGATCAAGGATTGCTATCAAAATGGAATTAGGGTTCAAATGATCATAACTTATTCATAATGCTAAAACTCATGAAATACTCACAAAGGTGGGTTCTATAACCCCTAGGGAGCTCACCTTGATTACTAGCTTTACTCCTTGCCATGTCTCTAATCACCAAACCCAAACTTGAGAACCAAAGCTCTAACTCTTCTCTTGATACTTTCTTGTTCTTCTTTCCTTTCTCTTGATCTAAGCTTCCTACCAAGCTTGCCTTGCAAGGTCTCTCACTAGGTTTTGATTGAAGTTTGGATGGATGTTGGCTGGGTGAGGGAGAGGAGGCGTGAAAGTAGAGAGGAAAGGGAGAGAAGAGTGCTGATTTGGGAGAGTGGAAAGAATGGGGAAAAATAGCAAGAGAAATATCTTGCTTCCTTGTTTAATAATCTCCCATTTCAAAATATTTACTATAATGCCATTCACTTATTACAAGTTTGCCATTCTTGCTTCACAAGTTTCCAACACTGTTAATCGATACATCCAAGCGGAATATTACCCTTGCCACATAAATAACTCATTAACTGACAATTTACCAAATTGTCCTTTGCTTAAAAAATTCCGATACATCGTCTTAATATTAATAAATATTCGAGTCTTAGGCGGGATGTTACAGTGACAATTTTCTACTTTCACTTTAGTCCCTTTGACACCTCATACTCCTTGTCAGCATAAAATTTTTGCCACATCATCAGTTAACAAAATTATTTAACGCCGGAGACTAAAGTGATAACGGAAGTGCACATTCGGGGACTACTTTGTATTCAATCCTGAGTCAGGGACCTTTGTGACAGCGAGGTGCAGAGTCAGGGACCAAAGTGACGATTTACTCTTAGACGTTGATATATGCTAAATACTAGAAAGGAGAATGAAACTACAATTACTATTGTCTGATTCAAGAATATCAGGTAAGCGTTAAAAAGGATGAGTAATGACAATACATTTGGACACAACATACATATTGAAATGAGGAAAAGTCTTGGAGATAGAGATATTGGGGGCTCACCAAGCTTTTTCAATGAGATTACGAGGTCAAAGCAAATGTTGGATGAGTGGAGAAGAAGCACTTAGTGCCAATTTGTAAGAACAAGGGGGGTGCTCAAAATTGCGCAAAGTTAGTGAAATACAGTTCAATTTTATGCTTAGGAGGTCGTCAATGGAAGCAATATACTTACTACAACGTGTTAAGAAGCAATAGTGAATGGATCAAAAGGATTTGCACTTAGTTTTCATTGATTTGGAGAATGCATATGATAGTGACAAGAGAGATTTTGTGGAAAGCCCTGGTGAAGAAAGATGTTAGGGTGGCCTATATTAGAGCTATCAAGGATATGTATGAGGGGCCTCGGCGAGTGTGAGAACACAGGGTATAAACATCGAAGATTTTCCTATAACAATAAGATTGCACCAAAGTTTAACATTAAGCCCTTATGTTTTCACCGTGTTTTTGGATGTACTTACGAAATACATCCAAGAGCGAGCATCAAGATGTATGTTTTTTGCAGATGATATAGTCCTACTTGGAGAGTCGAAGGAAGAATTAAATGGGAGGTTGGAGACCTAGAGACAAACCTTAGAAACTTATGACTTTCACTTTAGTACAAGAAAGACATGGTATATGGAATGTAATTTTAGCAAGAGGCAGAACATTTCTAGCAAAGAGGTGAAAGTTGAAGATCATATCATACCACAAGTTACATAGTTTAAATACTGTGGGTCTATAGTACAAAACAACAAAGAAATAGAAAGAGATGTAAACCATCAAATCCAAGCTCGATGGTTGAAATGGAGGAGTGTCGCAAATGTTCTATGTGATGTGAAAGTACTGCTTAAGTTAAAGGGAAAATTTTATCGGGTAACAGTAAAACCGTCAATGTTGTACATGACAAAGTGTTGGGCAGTAAGAACCAAAACGAACATAAAATAAGCGTAGCAGAGATAAGGATGTTGTGTTGGATGTGTAGTAAGATTGTGATAGAACTAGAAATGACGACATTAGAGAGAGAGTTGAGGTAGCACCTATAGTAGAAAATATGGTAGAAACTAGACTTAGATGGTTTGGGCATGTAGAGAGAATACATGTGAATTATGTAGTAAGAAGAGTGAATGAGATGAAGGGGAACTAGATCACTAGAGATAGGGGTAGATCTAGAAAAACTATACGAGAAACTACTACGAAGAATCTAAAGATAAATGAGTTTGAGAAAGACATGATTTTTGATAGATCATTATAACATATAACTGATGTCACTTAGTGAGATATTGTTTGATTGATGTTGTTTGTCGAGTTTAATTTACAGACATGTTGCATGTGAAACTTTTTTTTACACATGCATCAAATGATATACAAGTGTAAAATGTTTTTAAATAATAATATATATAAATGAAACGGTCAATGGTTTTGGAGTAAATTTTTTTTTAAGCTAAATATGCTTTTAATCCTTACACTTAGAGATATAATATTAGGATATAATCTAACAAATAATATTTACTTATACTTTTAATTATATCTTTTTTAGGAAAACTTATACTTTTAAAATTTTATTATGCATTCATTTTAAAATATTTAATGAAGTAATAAACACTCCTAAATATTTTTACCTTTTTTTTAAAATTTTTATAAAAGTTTATGGAGTTGATCTACTCAATATATACTTTTGATTTGATGGTTGAATTGATAGAAGTTTAGTTTTCATAATGAATTATCAAGCCAAATAGAGAGTTATTTTTAGACTAACTAAGCTCTGATCTAATTTTATATATTAAACTTTTAAGGGAAGTGTTATCTTTTGTGCCCTACAAGTTAAGAAATCAAATATAGACGTCTTTTTTTTAAAAAAAAAAAATTGTGCGATCAATATTCTAAATTTTTTAAAAGTTATCTTTTCAATATTAAACTTGTCCTTTAATTCTATTTTTAGTTTTTTAACTTGGCATGATTCAACTTTTAAATCAATTTTTAACGGAATTAATAGATTGCTTTACATAATTAATACCAATGATCTCATGTTCACATCATTTTGTCATGGATTTAGTTTGAGTGATGCTATTTGTAGCAAGACATTTTATAGCACGAACTTTTTATGAATTATTGTCGACCCAATCAAATCACGTAAACATGGGAGTAGTGGAGTATAATCGAGGTTGAGCTTTCATTCAAGTAGCACTTAATTGTCTTTGAGAGCTTTTTGTGATTTGGTTTTTCGTTATTTTAAGAATTTCCAATGTAATTTATACAGTAAGTGTCATTGTTTTTTATATTGTCAATCAATTACAGCCGTCAAATTATTTAAACATTTGATTTTATTTATAACTACTTTCAAAGTCTTAATTCTTCCGTCTTAAGTATAAGCAAAATAAAATTCAAACAAAGTAGATGTATTCGGTTTGAATTTTTAGCTAAATACATCAACTAATTTATTTAACTTTTTTATTTATATTTGAGAACAGAGCAGCATAATTAATTGATTATGATCTTACTTGTACTTGTAACTTGATACTGGAGGGAGTATGCATAACTGCGTATTGTGATTATAGGTTTGGAATGGTATAGATTTGGCGTTGTTATATTTACTGAAATTATTTGAGCATATATACTCCTTATGTTTTGTTTTGACGGCTAGCTTATATAATCAGACAAGTATTAAAAAATAAAAAACATAAACAAGTACTCCTTCTGACTTCTCGACCATATCTATCAAATATCAATGGAATTATGGAATTGTCGGCAAAAAAATGAACAATGTGAATCACATGGAATTTTTGCTGAATACTAAGTACAACTATACTATGAACTCTCTAGCTCTTTTTATAAGACTATTTTACGGAAAAAAATTGTCTTCAAATATATGACTATCTATAAATTTCTAGATACATTTATTACTCTTTTTTTAAATAAATTATTCATTAATATTATCAATATACATTAAAATATGAAAAGTTAACATTAAATATCTCTATAAACAAAGAGTAATTTGGTAATATTTAGTAATATACATTTATGACAAATTTATTATTTCCTCCGTCCGTTATTATAGAAATACTAGTAGTTTTATTTATAAAATTTCACACATTAATTATTTTTTTCCAAAAATACCCATATTTAAAACAATGGCTAAATCTAGGTAATATCTCCGTCCAATTTCTCTTTGAAAACCTAACTGACCAATTTCTCTTTAAAAACATACTCGTCTGCACTCTAAACATTAAAAGTTATGCACTATGAACATTAAAAGTAGTTGACTTTTTAAATCTTGGCATGATCAAAGAGCACCACGTAAAAACCACTTGTCTTGTATTTGTCTTGTACTCCTATAGCTATAGAACACCACCGTCTCCTAGCTATAGTGTGTTTGTGAGTTTGTTTATGTACCTTTACTTTAACTGCCTTTTTCATCTTGTTTTTTTTACATGGAAACTGTAATATATCACACCTTAAAGAACCGAAAACAACCGCAAAATTATAAACTGATGCATTTATGATGATCAAATTAATTACTAGTAGAATATTAATGTTGTATTTTAAAATATTTAGTGTAGGGGTAAACTTGTCAAAATAACACACATTTGAGACAAATTTATTACTCCAACAACTTCTTTTAATACCCGCATTTTTTGTAAAGTATTCCTATAATAAGGGACGGAGGGAGTACTTCAAACACTTTTCTTAATATTCGCAGTTTTTGTAAACTATTCCTATAAAAAAAACGGAGGGAGTAATTGTTTTAAAAAATATCCTGCAATTGTATCAGTTTTTGGAAAGACTTTTTTATATGTAGTTTAAAATTAAAATTACTTTATCATCTTATTAGGAATTTATATTTCAAAAAAAAAATCTTATTAGGAATTTAAATGGTTCAAACAAAACCGAAGAAACTAAAAATCTAAACCAAACTAAAAATTACAAAACCGACGAAGTTGATTGGTTTGGTTCTTGGTTTGCAATATCAAACTCCAATGAGCTGATGAACCAAATCAATATACAAATTTTGGTTGTGGTTTGAAGCATTTCTTCATTATTACGGATGGAAATTGGTACTATCATATGTACAGAGACATGATCTTTGAAGAATTGTTTTTAACCATCAGTTTGGAGACTGGCGATTATGTTTCACTTTTTTTTTTTGAGGGGATGTTTCACATTTCTTAATATTTTTTGCTTGAATAGAAATATATAAATTTTAAACTTTTCAATTGTACTCTAACCCATCTATGATAGTTAACTCTTATTTTCTTTAATGATTTTAATGTTTTTGTTAAGTAAAGATATTTTTTTTAACTATTTTCATGACTCAATGCAAGTTGAAAATTTAAAAGGTATTTACGTAACTTTTAAACATTTTTATGATTTTTTTAATTGATTTTTAGACGAACTGATCGGCCGAACCAAATCTAATACTATTTACTTAGTTTGGTTTTGTTTTACTTTTAAAAAACGGTGAAAACCGAATCGAATTAAACTAATATACATTTTATTAGTCTGGACCATTTTTTGACATGAAAACCTATTAGTCCGGACCATTTTTAACGTGAAAACCGAATCAAACTGTTACATCCTTACACCTTATACAAACTTATAGCAATATATAAGTAAATACAAACTTATAACCATGTATAAGTAAATAAAAAGTAAACATCTTAATTTAGAAACTTCTATACATCAAAATCAATCAAACTCAACTTAATTTTAGATCTACCGTATATACATTCCTTCAAAAAAAAAAAATCTACGCGTATATACTCCATTCGTTTCAAAATACACGTCCATTTTGGAGAAATTTTTTGTTTCAAAATACATGTCCATTTGATAGTTTAAGGATACATTTTGTCTATTTTACCCTTGCCTGCCAATTAATTGGATTCTAGATTTTCTCCACAATAATTATTTTCTACTAATAAATGTTGACCCAATTTTAAGTGGATTTACTCATGCACTCTCCCAAGAAATGACTACTGGACTCTCTAATCCATCGTGTGAACCAACCAAAGGTGTTTAAATGATGGACCAAGGGTGTTTAAATGATGGACTAATTTGTTTAATTAATTTTGGTATTAGTATTGGGAGTAATTATGAGATGGGGTAAATAATTGTAAAATGGAGGAAATCAAAGACAAGAGTATAATAAGAACTTTTGTGTCAAACTAGCTTGTCATTGGTTACTGCAATTTCTCTAAAATTGACGTGTATTTTGAAACGATAGAGTACACATCACACACGAGTGCATGATGTTAGACATCATCCGTTGACAATTGATTATAGTTTGGTGAAATTAATTGCTGAATAAAAATACAGTTCCCAATACTCCATCCGTCCCTTTTTATAGAAATAGTTTGCAAAAATCACGGGAATTAAATATATATTTAATGTTAACTTTTCATATACCAAAACAATTTGGTACTAGTATTAATAATGAGTATATTTGGAAAAAGAGTAATCAATGCATCTAGAAATTTGTATATGATCTTATATTAAGGGACAAAACTTTTTTTTAAACTACTCCTATAAAAAGGGACGGAGAGAGTATATAATCAATATTCAGTCATTAATTCCACGCACTCTAATTCCCTCATGCATGGACAAACTGCAGGCACATGCTCACTTTATGGCCCACTTCCCCAACCATGTTCATCTCTTCCACCATTGCCTTCCATATTCTTACCCTTTCATTGATAAAAACCAATTTGAAATGTTAACAACACACCTTAATAAATTATTTGTTATGCAATAAAATTATGTGTACATCATTTTCACTCAATAATATTGAAAGAGTACCGTAGGATATGTATATCAATATAGCATAGTTTAATTAAGCTTTAAACTGTATGTTGGACTAACACCTCATTTTTAAAAGTTAG
The DNA here is from genome assembly GCA_018208015.1 of Medicago ruthenica. NCBI lineage: Eukaryota > Viridiplantae > Streptophyta > Magnoliopsida > Fabales > Fabaceae > Medicago > Medicago ruthenica. Next base: position 17,155,153 of record CM031375.1, read on the forward strand.
TTCATCATGCAAACCAGATGATTCCAATTTTAAGATCGTCAAATCAACTTCAAAAGATAATTAAAATTAGAGCATGTTTGATCTTTGATTCGTCCACAAACTACTGAGTGCATAGGTTTGTGGAAACTTTGACTACATGGAATCCAAATTGATGGACCAAAGCTACTTTGGATCATACTACACAATGACCCTAGTGTATTTTTGTCTTTATAAATCAAAATATATAGGTTTATATCTCTAAAAAAAATCATAATATAAATTATGTATTTTGATGAGGCATAACTAGCCTAAATTGCTTCTTCAAAAAAAAAAAAAACTAGCCTAAATTGCTTTGAGGGTGATGTCAAGAGTTATCACATAGCAAGATGATTCATTTGACTTTTAAAAAGATGTGTCATTTGAGACAATATATCTTTTTTAAAATGTAGGATAACTTAGATCACTACAAAAAAAATGTAGGATAACTGAGATGAACATTGAAAAAGAAAAATATAGTTATTGTAGTCTAATAAAAAAAAATAGAATGAAATTTCACCATATAAAAGTGAAATAAATAAAACTTAAAAATATCATTATTATTTATTACTAACGTATGCAAGAAATGTTCAAAGAGCCATTTCCTTAACAACGGAACAACATGATCTGGAAGCCCTCTTGGTGATCTCAAAATAGGCAAGACACCGTTCCAACATAAATTCAAAATTGGACATACCACACTCAATAATTTGATGCATTCACGCATTTGACATATCTGTATTTGTTTAATCAAACTTGGAAGGTTGAGATTTTAACGTTTTAACTCTTTTTAAATAAAAATTAAGAAACACAACGTAATATATGAAACCTTAAATCTCGATACAACTATAGATGTGCCGTCAAATTATTGATGGCAGACAATCCGAGTTTTTCAAATTCTTGCCAGGTTAAAAAATGGACGCCTATTCAGCTATTGGACACGAAGATTATTTAAGAAAAGAGAAATGCTAACAAGTGTCCTCAGAACACTTTTTAATTATTTCAAATAAAGCAATTATTCCTTAAAAAAGTTAAACATTTTTATTTTGATGCATTGAATACACTTATTTTCATAAAAACTTAGTACTACTTATGATTTTTAAAGAGTGTCCTCGGGGCACTCGGTAGCAAGTTCCGAAAATCATTTAATAGCTTAAAAATGTCATTTTTTATGCTTTTAATAATTTGAAGTATTTTATAGAGATTTTTAAAAAAGTATGTTATTTTGTGTTTGTTTAAAGTTATCAAAAGTGTTTCTCTCTATTCTATTAAAAATCATTTTCTTCTAAAATTAATCAAAGTAACATTTTATTTTCAACAAAAAATCATTTTTAACAAAATAATTCTTGAAAAAAGCTTACACATAAATAAAATAAGTTTGCAGTAATCTTAGATAAGCAAACGGACCCATTGATTGGGTTGGATTTCTACACACCACCACCCATCTATGTCAATTGAAAAATAAAATTTATATTTATATTTATATTTATTATCATTAACATAATAAAACAAAAAAAATTAAAGAATTTTTTTAATTATTTGTTAACACAAAAAGTATAACTATTAAATAATAATAAAGTTACTATAACAACATTTTGTATCAAAATGATTTTAAAATATGAAATAAAATGAAATAATATATATAAAATACTTTTTTATTTATGTGTGATTTTTTTTTCTCACTCACTTGTGGGTGGAATTATGTTCGGGTTCATGGACATATTTTCGGTATCAATATTCAACACCTCTCTCTATTCCTATATATGTTGACTTTGAATATCAGAAAATGCCCCCAACTCCTAACCACATCCACTCAAAACAAAAGTAAAATTTATCTGTCAAAGTCAAAACTATTTTGGACGCTTTAGGGTCTCCTTTGACATGACCACTGACCACCACCAAATTCGTTGAAAGCTTCAAGGCTATATGACCAGATACACATTAGTACTGGGCGCGGGTACGGTACTCGTAACTTATGTATCAAACCGTATACATTTTGATTAAGTTGATTCATCGTAGTAAATACAATAAAAATGTTCAGGCAATGAAAAAATAACCAAAATTATTTTACTTTTTTATTGTATCTCTATCTTCTCTTCTGCTTTTGATAAAAACATTAGACCACCTACAATGGTGGTGTTGAATGAAGCATTCAACACTTAAAAGCCTTGCAATGGTATTTTACTTGGTGTTGAATGATGACATGGAGGAGTGTGGTGATGAAAGTATTAAACACAGTTTAAGCCCTGCGTATAGAACACGTGGCAGCTTGCCACTGGCTTCAATCCGGCGCGTGTATCACACGCGGGGACAGGGCGCGTGAGCGCGCAAGAGGAAGAGAGAGAGGAATCTGTTTGGTGATAAGGCGGACGCGTGGCAGCTTCTGATTGGTTCGCTGGATTTTTATTATCTTAATAATTTAAACTCAATTATTTCAATGTAAATTAATTTTAAAAAAAAAAAAAAATTTACCAAAATTCATGATTTTTTTTCCTCTATAAATAGAGACTTGGTTCATTTGATTTGGACACAAAAAAAAACCAAGTTTTTCAGTATCCTAATCTTATTACTATCCTTCTATTACCTATCCTTTTGAAGTTTTAAACTTGTTGTTAGTGAAATGGATCCAAATAATAACAATTTCAACACCCAGAATTCTTCTAGTTTTAAATTTTGTTTTTACAAAAATACTAAAAAATAAATTGTTAAGTTTTTATTATTTTAATTTAATTATAATTAAATTAGTTTGTAATTTTATGTAATTATAAAAACAAAATATAAAATTAAATAAGAATATGAAATAAAAAATGGTGGGGTAGAGTGAGTGGTGGGGTAGAGTGTTGAATGAAAAAACCATTGGAGAGGGTATGTGTTGAATGGTGTGTTGAATTATTATGTGGAAGAGAGAGAAAATGATGTGGAGTGTTGGGAATTGAAAAAGTGTGTGTTGAAGGGTGTTGAATGGTTTACACCATTGTAAGTGGTCTTAGAGGAGGTGCACAAAAAAAGTAAACCTTTAAAGCAATGTGACGATAAAAATGTGGTTAAATTAAAATATGAATAATATTATACTATTTTTGTAAACATGTTTTTACAACAACAGTGGTAGTAAGTCACTTATATATATATATATATATTTTTTTTTATGTTTTACATCAATGTACCTGTATTTTCATTTTTAAAAAAATTTGTTGTATTAGATAATGGTATTCGGCCATACCCATAGTATGCATGATAGATGTTGAGCAGGTTTCAAAATGTTCGATTATTTTACGATAGAAGTATAACCGATAAATGGAAATGGACCGAAAGGAACCAAATTTCTAATTAAGTTATCGCATGGTGCTTGATGGGTTTGAACTTTGAAGCATTACTCTGAGTTTGTTTGTTTCTACTCTGAATGGATGAATTTCTTTCCATGAGAAAGAGGTTTTGTGATTGTGACCTGTGAGAATGGGAAAACAGGAGAGGTGATCATAAAGAAGAGGTGGGGGGGTGAATGAGTGAAAGAATGGTGAAGGATTTGAAACGGTAGCCAACTTGTGAGAGCTAGTGGTCAATGTCACTATGTGTCTGCAGCTTTGGTAGTTGAAACGGTTAGATAGAAATCTAGGACTACAAACTAAAAAATTTTTGTTGTTTAGCTAAGCCTTAAGGTAAAAATAAAGCAGGGCCAATGGAGTATATGTCAATTTACATAATTATGCGAATATTGCTTTTCCCACATTAAACAAAGCTGAAACACACCAGTAAATGACATTTTCATCCCGGCGGCAGTTAACTGCCGCTGGGATGGTGTCATCGGCAGTTAACTGCCGCCGGCTACCATCGGCAGTTAATTGCCGCTGCGGGCAATTATGCAGAACAGAACCTGCTATTTTTGCAAGCAAGCCATTTTTCGGCCGATTTATTACCTGTAATCCAAAACAACAATTCCAAAGGCAGTACAAATCATACATCAATTATAATCATTCATAAGCAAGAACATTACATAATCTTTAACAATTGACCAAAATAAAAAACAATTCGACATTTCGTTAAAATTACACGAATGTTTGAAATTTACCAAAAACATAAATAGTGTTTGACATTCAACAACACATTACATAATATTACATTAAATCTCTACCGACATTCGTTGCACATACAGTTGGAACATACACAAAGATATAATACATTATTTTCAACCATATGCCTAAACATAAATCCAACGTCACTATCGTCACGAATAAGCCAAGGCCAATAGACCGTTTTCCACATGTCTTCATCTTTATCTGCCCCTGGTCATAAATTGGCATCTGAGCAAATACATGACATGTATGATGATTTTCACCAACATGGAGAAAATAACTGTTAAGTTGTGCCTTCAACTGATCCATAATGTCGGTCGGAGTTAGAAAAACCTTAATTGTCTTTTTGAAAGCAGAGTACCGGACATGAGCTTCAATTTGTGCAACCTCAGACATGTTTAACTTCACAAAAGTTTATGAAATATCAAACATCAGAATAATATTAAATTAAACGTAATAACCAATATATCAAATGCGGAAACATTATAACCAATAACAAAGTAGGTGCGTATTCCACCACATAAAAGTTATATATTTATATATATTAATATGTTAGTTATATATTGGCCACAAAAAATTGGCGTTACAATATCGACCACAAAAAATATGTCGGTGTAATATCGACAAAAAAAAAGGATGAACACCGACAAAAACAAAAAATCACTCATATCGCATCAAGTCAATTTGAACCATCTTCATCTTCCGCAATAACTTGAAATTCTTGCTTTGTTTTTTCAAGAGTGTCACACACAATTGGATTGGCTTGGTTTGACTTTTTTGGTGGGAGCGGATTCTCTCTTTTCTCAATGTTCATAAGGTCTCGAAACCTAGCTTGTTGATCCAAAAACTCAAATTCCCAAGTCGATGCCTCTTCACTTCTGTGTATGTTCCACTCCGTAGATGATGGAGGTAGTGGACAACCATCTTTCAAAAAAACAAGAACAAAATGGTTGGGAATTAAGCCTAGGCACATGATGAGGTTTTTTTGCTTAAGCGGTGGCACCCCTCTAAGTGGGAAAAAGGATTCCGAATTTCCGATTTCGTGACTTGTCAACTCAACTACAAGTTTATTGTAATAAGTTGCAACGATGTGACCCATGTTGTAACATCCCGCTCTTAAGTATCAGTTATCAATGTTAGAAGCTTGAGAAGCAAGCAAGGCAAATAAGAAATTAAGGGAAATGGCAATTTTGTAAATAAGGCTAAGGGGGAGATTAATTTGAAAATGGAACAAGATATTTATTTATGTTCATTTCCATTCCTTCATTACTATTCCAAATTCAGATTTTTCCTTCTCCATTCCTCATCTCTCACGCCCCAATCTCACCATACCAATATTCAACCAAACTTCAATCTAAACCCTAGTGTGAAATCTTGCAAGAAAGCTTGGGTTGGAAGCTAGTATAAGAGAAAGAAAAGAAGAACAAGGAAGAACCAAGGGAAGAGGTAGATTGGAGCAAGCTAGGGCTTTGGTTTCAGGACTTAATCAGCACCATTTGAGGTTAAGGTGAGCTCCACTAAGTTTTATACCCATTTAGGGGTAAATTTTGAGGTTTATGAGGAAAGGTATAACATGATGATTTTGTTTAGATTTGTAGTAGTTAGTTTCCCTATTGTTAATACTTGATATGCTATGATTTTATATGTTGAAAACCTTTGATTTTGGTGTACAAATGCTTGCTGGACTGTGTTGGAACTTAAAACTCGTTTTTGAACTTTCTGGAACAGCTACAGGGACTGAAACCCCTGGATTCATCGTGCCACGATGGCTTTCATCGTGCCATGATCATAGTGATCAGGCAGCCATCGTGCCACGATAGGTGGCTGGCGTGCCACGAAGAATCCAGCAAGGTACCTCATTTTGAAATGTGTTTTTCTAACCAGAAATCATCCGCACAGCGCCAGTATGCCTTTGTGCATTTAAAAATGGAAGAATAGATCATGGTATACCTTGTATTAACATGAGTGTGGGGTTAGAAACTTCACTTATCATTGAGGATTAACCTCATTAAGAATCGAGGAAATTAATTAAGATAATGGGTAGAGTTATATCTAAGATACCCAGTAAGTTAGGGACTTGGTTCCCCACTTTTAGATAATGGCTCATGAGAACGATGAGTACAAGAACGTTACATATTCAAAGCTTAGAACCTTTTATAGGTTAAGCACTTATGAAAGATTACTCAAGAATAAGAACAAGTTAAGTTTATGCCATAAGAATATGATATGAATATGTTATACGATTACGATCACGTGTTCATCAGACTCCGGGTTACGCCGGATGGGATTTCTCCGAAAGGGCTATCCACACGTAAGTTAAAGATTTAAGCATGTCCATCAGGCTCCGGGATTCGCCGGATGGGACTTCTCCGAGAGGGTTGTCCACATGTAAAGTATGATGTGTCCAGCAGGCTCCGGATTATGCCGGATGGGGCTTCACCGAGAGGGTTGCCTACACAAAGATAAGAGGAGTCCGGTGTTAGCCTGATATGATAGGAATTTCACCGGTATGATGGGAGATGAACTTCGGGGTTACTCCACCCGGATGCACTCCGTAAAACGAACCAAGATAATGTTATGTTTGTTCAACCCTAACTGCTAACTTAAGATAAGAAAGACGAATACGTATATTTTTATGTAACACGAGATATGATGATTAGTTCCTAGTGAATGAGATGTGATCATAGGATGTCCCCAAGATCACTACGTATGAGACTAAGATAAGAATAGAGTATGAAAAGTATGAGATAAGACAATGAAGCGATCCTAGGTTCCCCTTGATCGCGATAAAGTAAAGAATGATGGCGATCGTAGGTATCCCCAAGATTGCCCAGAGTAGGCACGGCGACCCTAGGTTACCCCGTGGTTGCCAACAGTTGGTAGGGTAGGAGCTCACTGAGACGTTATGTCTCATCCCTTTCCTTCTGGTGCAGGTTCTTCGCAGGTAGCACGACGTAAAGGTAAAGAGAAGGCTACGGATTGATCGTGCTGCTTATGTTTTATTATTGTGGTCATTTGTATATGAATGATGTATTATGATGTATATTATGGAGAATGTTGTATCGGATAATGAGTTGTATCACAAGCTTATGTATTGTACATTAATAAACCAAATTTTCTGTATTGTATTTAATGTATCCGGTACGAAATTTTAATACTCGTAAGAGATCCTAGGCAATCTCGATATGGGTGTTACACATGTCAGGAAAAGTCAATCACTTATCTACAAGTGCAATACCACCACTATTTGAGGGAGGATGCAAACCATTTAAAATGTAGTTAAAACGATTCTCACTCGCAAATACCCGCACATAATCATTTCTATGATCTTTCAACTCTTGAATAAGATGTCTACGAACCGTGACATGACTTTCTTCGGTGAAACCCAAGAACTCAACTATAGCCCGAAAACCACAATTCCCATCGCCTTTAACATCCACAATTTTTTCAATAAATAGAACCATGAATTTTGGCATATAGTTAGTAGGGCTCAAAACATCAAACACACCATGAACTGGAGTAGGCTTTGGAACCGGGCTAAGCTTAGGAAACCGAGTAGGTGGTGGAAGTGGGGGAACGTGATGATTTGCCAATACGAGCACCCTTTCTTTTAGGAAATGATGACATAGTTTGCGACGATTGACTATCCGAAAATTGGGAATTAACACGCTCCCAATAAGAAGGGATTCGACTTGTCGATGCCTCATTTTCTTTACACCTCACTTTTTTCGGCGCTCCCTTGGTTGGTACTTTTCTTGGAGGAGGAGAAACCATTGTGGATTCTGGAAATGCCAACTGACGCAACACCTCTTTGATTTCTAGTTTGATTTGATAAGGAAATTTCTTGAGACGTTCCTAAATATCATTCCACTCCTCCTCGACAGAAAAACCATCTTCATTACTTTCTTCACCCACACATAACCTTTGCCAATGACTGTGTATCTCATCCAATCGAATAGGCTTGTTGTCACGGATTTTCACAGCAATAGTGCATGCACAAGGTAGCCCATACGATGTTCTTATCACACAACCACAAATTTCTTTGTCCATGCACAAGGTTTCCTTGGAACGTCTTTCTTCATCAAAAATAAAGCTCAAAGCAGTCCTAAACACATAACCAGCCAACCCAGAGTACAAAATGATGTCTTTGTATCTATGTTCTAATACAGTACAACCCCTCCCAAATGATGTTTGTATCTCAGTTAACTGGACCAACATATCATGTATTTTCTCCCAACAAGTACCAAAATCACCTACACTATTGCTCAAATATTTCTTTAGTTTACCATGAGCCCCCTCAACTCGGTTGGTGGTTCTGCAACCAAGATGCAAGACACGGTCTGTCCATGCCCTCACTATTTTCTCATTCACAACATCCAATACGGTGCTCTCGACATAAGTAAGAAACTTTGGAAAATCTTTACAAACATTTTTGAATTCCATTAACGCACTTGCATATAATTCTTGCGTAGGTGATTCACCAACAACATCCCAAGCTCTCATTACCTTGTTAACTATGTCACTTGTCTTCACCTCTTTCCCATCCTTCGGTTTCACTCTACAGTCAGTGATGCACTTTGCTCTAACATTTTTACCAACATGAAAATAACAAAGTATTGCACTAGTTTTAGGGAGAACAGTTGCTACCGCATTCATCAAAGTCGTATCTCTGTCAGTCACAACCACTGAATCATATTAATCTTTGAGTTAAGAAGTTTGACCAACATCTGTAAAACCCAAGTAAAATTATCCTCTTTCTCAGATGTCAAAAATCCAAAACCAACAAAATACGTCAAATCGGTCGAGGTGACCCCAACTATCTCAAACAATAGCATTCTGTACATGTTGGTTTTATAGGTTGAGTCCATAACCAAAACTGTTGGAAAGTTGTTAAACAACTTAACCGATGTTGGATGAGCTCAAAATATGTCTTGAATAGTAGTACTCTCACTTTGTGTTCTGGTGAAATAGACATAGTTGTGCTCCTCCAACTTTGAGATTAGATACTGCATATCAGTTTTGTTACCTCTGTTTGACTTGAATATTTTTTGACGTTCATTGTAGACTTGCTTGATATTTGTCATGCAATCTTGTCTTTTTGTCTTCAAATTTATCAAAATATTTTTTGGTAGCACCAAACTCTTGGTCAAGTCACGTATAATCTTCTTGTCATCCTTCCTTAATCTACCCGCAAGCATGTGTCCTTCTAAACTTGGCTCCATCTCATGGTTGTGAACTCCATTAAGAATGTTCAATCTCCAATCATTTGTTTCCCTAATAAGATATCCACGAACCATGAACTTACACCCACATTTTCTTGAACCCGTTGCCTCATGCTTCAATCTTTTTTTCGGCACTTTGTGGTCGCCACTCCTTTCACAAATTAGTTGCAACATTGGATTGATCAAATTGGATCTACGTATAACAATTGTAAATCCCGCCTTATTTGCTTGACGACGTACCCAATTAAGCAAGTCATCTCAATCTTTCCATTTAATTTCGCTTGAAAAAAAATGAGCCGTGTCAACTTCGTTGGTCTCAAGAGGGACAACACCGGAGTCAACATATAATGAAGCTTCAACATGGACAGAAGCTTCAACCTTAGGTGGTATGACATTTACAGAATTATCGACAAAAATAGGTTTTGTCTCGAACGGATCATCATCCGCATTTTCATCCATAACTTTAAATAAACAACAAATAACTATGAATAAATAACTTACAATTGCAATAACATCAATATCAAAATTAATTAAACCTAAAAAAGTTAAAAAAAAAAAACCAAAAAAAAAGGCAGGAAGCCTGTTTTTTGAAGTTTCCCATCGGCACCTAGCTGCCGCTGCATCGGCAGTTAGTTGCCGATGGCCCCATACAGCGGCACTTAACTGCCGCTAGCCCCATGTCAGGTTTTCATGAATATTTATAGAAAAATAAAAAAAAAACGGATTAAATGATGCATTACCTGTTTCTTGACGTCAAAAGTGTGTTGAAACCTTCTAGTATTGCTGCTTCAATGATTTTGGACAAGATTTGGGTAGAAAAAAATTTGGATTTGAGGATTTAGATGAAAGAGGAAATATGGAAAAGAGTTGATGTAACAGTATAGGAGTAGGTTGCTCTAACCAGCAACATCTAGAATGCAACGACAGTTAACTGCTGATGAATTCAAAAGTGGCGGCAGTTAACTGCCAATGGCATGATCCGGTGGCAGTTAACTGCCGCCGGGGTAAAGATGTCATTTTCTGGTGTGTTTTACCTTTGTTTGATGTGTATAAAACAATTTTCTAATTTTGCTGCATGGATTTTTATTTTGAGTAAGACTCAATTTGATCTTTCATGATTTACTCCGGACCCAATTCCGTCTCTCATAAAAAGTAATATTTAAATTAATATCCGACATTTTTATTTGGAGGAATTTGACTCATATTTATGTGGTTGGTGGATTATGTGTTTGATTAAAGTTTTATATATGTCACCTTAAACAAAACACTGACGGATAAGTTTTAATTGGCCAAATTAGATTGTGCAACTATTTTTATTCCAAAACTACATAGGGATTTAATCCCTAGCTAATTTGGGTCAAGTAAGTTCTACCTACTTTATTTTTCCTTAAGGGAATTTTTTTCCCCTTAAAAAAATCCTAATTTGGGTCAAATAAGTTTCTAATCATTTTACCATTGAGATTGAAAGCAGGGGATAAACCCAAAGAACAGAAACCGAACCTATGTTCTCACGGATTTTTGGTTGTATTTTCCTTCTTATTGCTTGATTTACCGTCCCTTTTGCGTTTTTATTTCTTGAGTTGTTGTATTTCATTTATAATTGTCGAGTTTCTATTGTATTTTGTATTCAGGATTATAATTAATTGCTTAAAGCTGATTCATATGATGATTTTATAAGGTTCCATGTGGTCCCTTTATTTAGTATTGTTTTTTTAAAAATATTTTTGTCCATTCACGTGGCTCATGCTTTTTTGTCCATTCACGTGGTTCATGGTCGTTGTCTCCCATATATGGTTCCATTTTGTCATTGATGACAAATTAAATTAAATTTCACTGTCACACCTAAGAAGGTAAATTTGAAAGAGATAATACACGGTCTTGAAATATGTGGATGGTAATTTAGATACCTTTCCTCCAATTGATGTTGATCCAGTACAGTAGACAACTTAAACCTTGTAATTTTTTCTTCTTCAATAAATTGGGTTTTCTTCACTTCAAGACTATATATTGGATTGCATCCAAAATGTAGTTATTTTGACATTGACTTAAGGTTACTTGTGGGTGATGATGACATTAATATTATGTGTGAAACAGTTTTCAAAGCAAGTTGCTCAAATGAATGTAGCATGCATATAGGTATACATTTTGCGCGTTGTGTGTTAAGCACCGATGTATAGGCATTATATTTGATGACAATGTTCAAGCAACACGACTGATCCGGAATTTAAGACGGTCATGCTAAGGTTGAAGACAGTGAATATAAAAACATGGAGTTAGTTAAACAATATTGACCCAAATGCATGAGTCAAAGCATATTTCAGCCATATTGGCCTACGTTGAGTTTATGAGTACGGGTGAATATAGGCTAGATTGAATTATACTTTGCAAGATCTAAGTATGATCTTTATCATGTCATAGGCTTATATACTGTTAGGCTTGAACTTGCTCTCATGATTATGATATACTCCAATTGGTGTAATATAACATATTAGCATGTATGTGGTTAGTAGCATATGTGGTTGAGGGTGACCCCTTCTCAACTTCACCCCCTCGGTGTTGGGTATATGAGGGCCTTCATCACATCCATATATTCCTAAAAAGCTACACATCTATGTGCGTCACGATTTGTATCTTAAATCTTTAACTTCCTTAGTTTAGTAAACTATCCATCCTCAGGTTACACACCTACCTAACCCGTCAAATTGTTATCGTTTTCATCCTTGGTAGATGTTCAAGACTCGATCTCATGACTCATTCATTCATATTTTTTTACATCTGAAGCACGACTTCATTCATTCATAGTTTATTAAATTTGAACCACAACTTAATATGGTCAAGGGTAGATTGGACTTTTAAATATGCGAGTGGAACACTTTCATGCATCATTTTTTTCCACAAACTTTCATGCATCTCTTAATAGTCAATAATAACATTACCATATTATATAGATAAATTACTACTTTATTATAAATCAATATCATCCATGATGCACTACTAAAAAGGACAAGAGAAAATTAACTAGAGGTGCAATATTTGTGAAAAAAGTGGAATGTGATAATATGATATTGTGACAAATGACCTATTTTTTGTTGTTGTTTTCTTCTTCTTTATTTTTTGCGCGAATTTGGCCTATTTTTTTAAGGGCAACAAAAATGGAATAAAAGAACCTATTAATGAAAGCACAATTGAAAAGAAGTAAATGAAATTTCCATTCAACAATAAGCAATACAAGAAGTTTATGATACAACATTATTCTCTACTACGCCTAATCAAGAATATCACTTCCTTGACAAGTGATTAAGAAACACTAATCAATTTACGAATGTCTGACGGAGTAGTGAGCGGGTTCATTGTTGTATAGGACTTCCAGACATCCTCAGGAAAATATTGAGTAATGTTTATCAACCTTTCCATCCAAAGTGCTATTTCTTGTCGAGCATAAACCTCTCTTTCTTGTATTGTCTGCACCATCTCTTTCAATTCTACATCCGTCCCTGCAATGGTGTTTCGATATATCCTTATGGTTTCTTTAAAATCTTGATTGTCTTTCTTGGCCCTTTCTTCATACTTGGCAATCATTTCACTCATTTGACTCAACCGTCTCTCAGTTTCTTCGTGCATAACCTTCAAACTTGTCAATGCTTTTTTAAGCTGCTGATTTTCTTCCACGATTTTGTACTCTCAACATCTCTTTAGCTCCTCTAACTCCTCTTGTTTCTTCTCAAGTTGTTTTTGGCATTCTATAAAACCTTGTTTGTCCTTCATTTTCATCTCATCATACTTGGCAGCTTGTTCGCTCATTTGTGCCTTGAGAGTATTTAGGCGCTTCCTCATCTCTACCTGGGCCGTTCTAAAACACAGTTTTTTGGTTGTATTTTCCTTCTTATTGCTTGATTTGCCGTCCCTTTTGCGTTTTTATTGCTTGAGTTGTTGTATTTCATTTATAATTATCGAGTTTCTATTGTATTTTGTATTCAGGATTATAATTAATTGCTTAAAGCTGTTTCATATGATGATTTTTTAAGGTTGCATGTGGTCCCTTTATTTAGTATTGTTTTTTTAAAAATATTTTTGTCCATTCACGTGGCTCATGCTTTTTTGTCCATTCACGTGGTTCATGGTCGTTGTCTCCCATATATGGTTCTATTTTGTCATTGATGACAAATTAAATTAAATTTCACTGTCACACCTAAGAAGGTAAATTTGAAAGAGATAATACACGGTCTTGAAATATGTGGATGGTAATTTAGATACCTTTCCTCCAATTGATGTTGATCCAGTACAGTAGACAACTTAAACCTTGTAATTTCTTCTTCTTCAATAAATTGGGTTTTCTTCACTTCAAGACTATATATTGGATTGCATCCAAAATGTAGTTATTTTGACATTGATTTAAGGTTACTTGTGGGTGATGATGACATTAATATTCTGTGTGAAACAGTTTTCAAAGCAAGTTGCTCAAATGAATGTAGCATGCATATAGGTATACATTTTGCGCATTGTGTGTTAAGCACCAATGTATAGGCATTATATTTGATGACAATGTTCAAGCAACACGACTGATCCGGAATTTAAGACGGTCATGCTAAGGTTGAAGACAGTGAATATAAAAACATGGAGTTAGTTAAACAATATTGACCCAAATGCATGAGTCAAAGCATATTTCAGCCATATTGGCCTACGTTGAGTTTATGAGTACGGGTGAGTATAGGCTAGATTGAATTATACTTTGCAAGATCTAAGTATGAACTTTATCATGTCATAGGCTTATATATTGTTAGGCTTGAACTTGCTCTCATGGTTAGGATATACTCCAATTGGTGTAATATAACATATTAGCATGTATGTGGTTAGTAGCATATGTGGTTGAGGGTGACCCCTTCTCAACTTCATCCCCTCGGTGTTGGGTATATGAGGGCCTTCATCACATCCATATATTCCTAAAAAGCTACACATCTATGTGCGTCACGATTTGTATCTTAAAACTTTAACTTCCTTAGTTTAGTAAACTATCCATCCTCAGGTTACACACCTACCTAACCCGTCAAATTGTTATCGTTTTCATCCTTGGTAGATGTTCAAGACTCGATCTCATGACTCATTCATTCATATTTTGTTACATCTGAAGCACGACTTCATTCATTCATAGTTTATTAAATTTGAACCACGACTTAATATGGTCAAGGGTAGATTGGACTTTTAAATATGCCAGTGGAACACTTTCATGCATCATTTTTTTCCACAAACTTTCATGCATCTCTTAATAGTCAATAATAACATTACCATATTATATAGATAAATTACTACTTTATTATAAATCAATATCATCCATGATGCACTACTAAAAAGGACAAGAGAAAATTAACTAGAGGTGCAATATTTGTGAAAAAAGTGGAATGTAATAATATGATATTGTGACAAATGACCTATTTTTTGTTGTTGTTTTCTTCTTCTTTATTTTTTGCGCGAATTTGGCCTATTCTTTTAAGGGCTACAAAAATGGAATAAATAAACCTATTAATGAAAGCACAATTGAAAAGAAGTAAATGAAATTTCCATTCAACAATAAGCAATACATGAAGTTTATGATACAACATTATTCTCTACTACGCCTAATCAAGAATATCACTTCCTTGACAAGTGATTTAGAAACACTAATCAATTTACGAATGTATGACGGAGTAGTGAGCGGGTTCATTGTTGTGTAGGCCTTCCAGACATCCTCAGGAAAATCTTGAGTAATGTTTATCAAGCTTAACATCCAAAGTGCTATTTCTTGTCGAGCATAAACCTCTCTTTCTTGTATTGTCTGCACCATCCCTTTCAATTCTACATCCGTCCCTGCAATGGTGTTTCGATATATCCTTATGGTTTCTTAAAAATCTTGATTGTCTTTCTTGGCCCTTTCTTCATACTTGGCAATCATTTCACTCATTTGACTCAACCGTCTCTCAGTCTCTTCGTGCATAACCTTCAAACTTGTCAATGCTTTTTTAAGCTGCTGATTTTCTTCCACGATTTTGTACTCTCGACATCTCTGTAGCTCCTCTAACTCCTCTTGTTTCTTCTCAAGTTGTTTTTGGCATTCTATAAAACCTTGTTTGTCCTTCATTTTCATCTCATCATACTTGGCAGCTTGTTCGCTCATTTGTGCCTTGAGAGTATTTAGGCGCTTCCTCATCTCTACCTGGGCCGTTCTAAAACACTGTTTTTTGGTTGTATTTTCCTTCTTATTGCTTGATTTGCCATCCCTTTTGCGTTTTTATTGCTTGAGTTGTTGTATTTCATTTATAATTGTCGAGTTTCTATTGTATTTTGTATTCATGATTATAATTAATTGCTTAAAGCTGTTTCATATGATGATTTTTTAAGGTTGCATGTGGTCCCTTTATTTAGTATTGTTTTTTTAAAAATATTTTTGTCCATTCACGTGGCTCATGCTTTTTTGTCCATTCACGTGGTTCATGGTCGTTGTCTCCCATATATGGTTCTATTTTGTCATTGAAGACAAATTAAATTAAATTTCACTGTCACACCTAAGAAGGTAAATTTGAAAGAGATAATACACGGTCTTGAAATATGTGGATGGTAATTTAGATACCTTTCCTCCAATTGATGTTGATCCAGTACAGTAGACAACTTAAACCTTGTAATTTTTTCTTCTTCAATAAATTGGGTTTTCTTCACTTCAAGACTATATATTGGATTGCATCCAAAATGTAGTTATTTTGACATTGATTTAAGGTTACTTGTGGGTGATGATGACATTAATATTATGTGTGAAACAGTTTTCAAAGCAAGTTGCTCAAATGAATGTAGCATGCATATAGGTATACATTTTGCGCATTGTGTGTTAAGCACCAATGTATAGGCATTATATTTGATGACAATGTTCAAGCAACACGACTGATCCGGAATTTAAGACGGTCATGCTAAGGTTGAAGACAGTGAATATAAAAACATGGAGTTAGTTAAACAATATTGACCCAAATGCATGAGTCAAAGCATATTTCAGCCATATTGGCCTACGTTGAGTTTATGAGTACGGGTGAATATAGGCTAGATTGAATTATACTTTGCAAGATCTAAGTATGATCTTTATCATGTCATAGGCTTATATATTGTTAGGCTTGAACTTGCTCTCATGATTAGGATATACTCCAATTGGTGTAATATAACATATTAGCATGTATGTGGTTAGTAGCATATGTGGTTGAGGGTGACCCCTTCTCAACTTCATCCCCTCGGTGTTGGGTATATGAGGGCCTTCATCACATCCATATATTCCTAAAAAGCTACACATCTATGTGCGTCACGATTTGTATCTTAAATCTTTAACTTCCTTAGTTTAGTAAACTATCCATCCTCAGGTTACACACCTACCTAACCCGTCAATTTGTTATTGTTTTCATCCTTGGTAGATGTTCAAGACTCGATCTCATGACTCATTCATTCATATTTTGTTACATCTGAAGCACGACTTCATTCATTCATAGTTTATTAAATTTGAACCACGACTTAATATGGTCAAGGGTAGATTGGACTTTTAAATATGTCAGTGGAACACTTTCATGCATCATTTTTTTCCATAAACTTTCATGCATCTCTTAATAGTCGATAATAACTTTACCATATTATATAGATAAATTACTACTTTATTATAAATCAATATCATCCATGATGCACTACTAAAAAGGACAAGAGAAAATTAACTAGAGGTGCAATATTTGTGAAAAAAGTGGAATGTGATAATATGATATTGTGACAAATGACCTATTTTTTGTTGTTGTTTTCTTCTTCTTTATTTTTTGCGCGAATTTGGCCTATTCTTTTAAGGACAACAAAAATGGAATAAAAAAACCTATTAATGAAAGCACAATTGAAAAGAAGTAAATGAAATTTCCATTCAACAATAAGCAATACATGAAGTTTATGATACAACATTATTCTCTATTACGCCTAATCAAGAATATTACTTCCTTGACAAGTGATTTAGAAACACTAATCAATTTACGAATGTCTGACGGAGTAGTGGGCGGGTTCATTGCTGTGTAGGACTTCCAGACATCCTCAGGAAAATCTTGAGTAATGTTTATCAACCTTTCCATCCAAAGTGCTATTTCTTATCGAGCATAAACCTCTCTTTCTTGTATTGTCTGCACCATCTCTTTCAATTCTACATCCGTCCCTGCAATGGTGTTTCGATATATCCTTATGGTTTCTTTAAAATCTTGATTGTCTTTCTTGGCCTTTTCTTCATACTTGGCAATCATTTCACTCATTTGACTCAACCGTCTCTCAGTCTCTTCGTGCATAACCTTCAAACTTGTCAATGCTTTTTTAAGCTGCTGATTTTCTTCCACGATTTTGTACTCTCGACATCTCTTTAGCTCCTCTAACTCCTCTTGTTTCTTCTCAAGTTGTTTTTGGCATTCTATAAAACCTTGTTTGTCCTTCATTTTCATCTCATCATACTTGGCAGCTTGTTCGCTCATTTGTGCCTTGAGAGTATTTAGGCGCTTCCTCATCTCTACCTGGGCCGTTCTAAAACACTGTTTTTTGGTTGTATTTTCCTTCTTATTGCTTGATTTGCCGTCCCTTTTGCGTTTTTATTGCTTGAGTTGTTGTATTTCATTTATAATTGTCGAGTTTCTATTGTATTTTGTATTCAGGATTATAATTAATTGCTTAAAGCTGTTTCATATGATGATTTTTTAAGGTTGCATGTGGTCCCTTTATTTAGTATTGTTTTTTTAAAAATATTTTTGTCCATTCACGTGGCTCATGCTTTTTTGTCCATTCACGTGGTTCATGGTCGTTGTCTCCCATATATGGTTCTATTTTGTCATTGATGACAAATTAAATTAAATTTCATTTTTTGTGAAAGGGGGTGGTGGACCCAAATGATATGTGTCTTTCATTTTTTGAAGCAAACACACCTTTCAAATTGATATTGTTTTCATTCTTAATTATAGTATATATAGCTGTTTCTCATTCAGCCTCATCCATATTTTTGTTACATTTAATTTGAAACATCACTTAATTTGAGAATGGGTAACAAGTAGGACTTCATTTCGTGTAAAACGGGAAAGGATGTTAGATTTTCCAACACCCGAGTCTCCAATTAAAACGACTTTGAATAGATAATCGTATTCTTAATCTATTTTGTTTGACATGCATGGTGCTTGATTTCTCAATCGATTTCCACCAAACTCTTGATCTACCAAACAAGTTGAATTCCTAGTACTCCTCCTCAACCTCCATCGACTTATATCCTCGAGTCCAAGCTGATTGCAGTCCTTTTAAAATGCCCCATAATTCCGCTACATAAGTAGAACAACTGGCCGAAAATTTACTATAACCACTCTCCGTTTTTGCCACGAATAACACCTCCACATCTCACTCGCGCTCCTCCTTTGCCCGCACCATCCAAGTTGAGAGCAACCCGACCATGAGCTGGCAGAAACCACCTGATATTCACATTAGTTCTCTTCTTCAAATGATATTCTTCAATTTGAATCAATTTCTCTTCACAATACTGACGAGTTAATAACTTGCCACGACATTGTTGGTCAAGTATAATCAATAGAGCGGGTCACTTTATTTCTCTAAAACCATAGTAAATAGAAACCAGACGCCCAAGTATTAGACCGCACTATATCGAAATTTGTAGGCACAAATGTATTAATATTCTGTTCAATCCATTTAGTCAATTTCACTTAGGCCCACATGTAGAGTCTCACTCAAAGTGTGTTCAATGTGTAAGTGTTATGTGAAGAGAGCACACAAATTTGAACTAAAAAAACAAAATAAAAAGAAATAAACATGCAAATACAAACTAATTAGCGCGCACGCGCGTGCACGCGCACACGCACACAAGGTAGATTGACAGATTATTCTAATTAAATTCAACTACTACTAATTACAAATTAAATCAACCATAGTACTAATTTATATATTTATAAGCAACATTGAACCATAGTTGTAACAATTTTCAGTTTCAATGGCTTCTTCACTTTCCGTTTCTGAGATCACAATGCCAAACACAAACTACGCTTCTTTATCTGAATCGCTTCTTCACCCACCTGAAAAAGCAAAAGTTAATTTAAGAGAATCTTCCAATTTTATACATGCATGATAGTAATGTAGTGTTAGAAAAATTTCTATGGGCCACAACTGAGGACAAATGAGGAAATGCTCATTTCTAGTAAAATAAAGAGTATTAGCAATGAATGTGGACTGGTAATAATGTATGGGGGTACATTAGTTCAGTTAATATATGTCCCCTAAAATTTAATTTTCATGATCTATGTATACTCAACTTAGAAATCCTTATAAATTTTCATGCATGCATATTCCACTTCAAAATCTCATTATACCTCAATAAAAGGTCTCCCATTATGCATGTATATTCAACTTCAAAATCTCAATATAACTTGATATAAAGTTCTATAATATTGCAATAAAATCAGACTAAGTAACTTTATATATAAGAGAAAGATTATACTATATATATCACACTTCCATTACCTGTAATTCATTCAGTGGATTGGATTATTTCATAAAAAAATTTACGAATATTTAGAAAAATATGATCTAAAAAAGTGATAATTTTTTTTATTAATTTTAATTGTGATAAAAAAATTAATGCTTTTATGAAGATTACAAGTTAAAAAAAGTTGTTGCTATCTCATTACTAGTGATGCTGCTCCTTCTCCTCTTGCACGCACGCACACCCGCGCGTGCACACATACAAGTTAAAAAAAAAATTTGAGGCCTAAAACAAGGGCTTTTCTTGGCTAATGGTTGAGACCGCTCTGGTAAAGAATTTGACTTTACAATGTATGAGAGTAATTTATAATGATAACTTGTGGAATTTTTATTTTGAATGTCTTAATGATTTATTATAGATTTTTAGATGATGTAATTTAAGGAAAGCTCTGGTTAAGAAATAGCTTAACCACTAATTAAGTAGTAGTGAGGCGTCGGTACGGAGCCGTCCAATGTGGACCAATACTACGCAAATGTAGAACACCATAGAAGCTTCGTTGGCTTTTTATTTCTTCAGTTAAGTGTGCTTGTTGAAGTTTTTTTTTTTTTTTATCTTTTGTGGACGGAAGTGGAGAGTGGTTGTATTGGGAGGTTTGGTTGTGTTATTAGGCCATTGAGGCTTTGTCGATTGTTTCTCGTGCTAGAGTTATATATTTGGTGCTTGAATATCTTTCTCTAATTCTTGCAGAGCTTGTGCTTGGATTAGTTTGTTTTAATAAAAAATTTAAATACATCCCATAATTAGTTGTATTGATGTTCTTTCAACGTAGCAAGGAGGCCTAAGACGAAGAAACGCAGATGCTCGATTGAAAGGTGAGGATGCAGAACTTCCCTTTTGGCTGTCTTCCTCCCTGAACTGAATAAGTAAGGACCCATTTTTTATAATAAAAAAAAGAAAGGGTGAAGCCCCCATATGAAGTGGCGAAGGCCTATGATATAGTAAGAAAGAAAGTACATTAAGGTTGCGAAGTAAGGTCAACTGGTTAAGGAAAGCTCAGGTTATGAAATAGCTTAGCCATTAATTAAGTAGTAGCGAGGCGTCGGTACGAAGCCTTTTACTATGGACCGATACGACGCAAAGGTAGAACACCATAGAAACTTCGCTGACTTTTTATTTCTTCAGTTAAGTGTGCTTGTTGAAGTTTTGTTTTGTTTTTTTTGTTTTATCTTTTTTGGACTGATGTGGAGAGTGGTTGTATTAGAGGTTACTGCTTTGAGGTCTCTAAAGATATAGGATTTTTAATGCTTTAATCTAGCTATTAGTCAGGTCTTTATCTATTTAATCAAGTTTGGGACTATTGATCATTTGTGAGCCTTTTGGTCTTGCGAGTAAATTGTAGTGGGAGGTTTGATTGTGTTATAAGGCCATTGAGGCTTTGTCGATTGTTTCTCGTGCTAGAGTTGTATATTTGGTGCTTGTATATCTTTCTCTAATTCTTGCGAGCTTGTGCTTGGATTAGTTTTTTTTAATAAAAAATTTAAATACATCCGTTAATTAGTTGTACTGATGTTCGTTCAACGTAGCAAGGAGGCCTAAGACGAAGAAACGCAGTTGCTCGATTGAAAGGTGAGGATGCAGAATTTCCCTTTTGGCTTTCTTCCTCCCTGAACTGAATAAGTAAGTCCCCGTTTTTTATTGTTGGTTATTTGAAGGTTGGCTAAATGTTTGGTAAAATCAAAGTATGCAAGCAAGCGTCCTCAGATGTTAATTTGGTCCTTCAGAAGCTGGAAATTGGTTTTGAGAAGTATCAGAAGCTGAAAACTGGATTTACTGTTCATCAGAAGGAAAACTGGCCTTCAGACGCTGGAACTGTTCATCAGACGCTGGGAGGGGCTTCAGACGCACTGTTCAGACGTTGACTGGCGTTGACCTTCAGAAGCTGAACTTCAGACGTTGACCAGCGTTGACCTTCAGAAGCTGAACTTCAGAAGCTGTTTTCAGAAGCTGGATTTCTGCATTCTTTGTGATTAGTTCTGTGCGTATCTCTTGAAGATTTACTGAAGTTTTATCCAGGCTATTGTTTTCTAGAAGGCTGATTATTTTGGTGAAGATCTTATTGAAAGATTGGCTTCGTGTTTATTGATGAATATATTTTCAAAGGATCTTTGTAAAATATAATTCAGAAATATACTTTCTTCTTTGAGCTTCTAAAATATTTCAGAATCATATCAATTGAAGAATATTTGATTCAGATTTATGAGAGCTGCTGAAGACTATATAAGAAGACATGCTGCTACATTGAAGATTGATTGAGTCAAAAACCAGAAATCAGAGATTAAGTGTTTTAGTGTTTTTGTCTGTGTAAGCTTAGGCTTTGTTTTGTACACCACTCATCTGAGTTGGTTTAGTTGTTTTGAGTTGTAAATCATTCTAAGCTTTTAAGTACGAATGATGTTTCTGTTCTGTTTAAGAGTGTCTTCATCGTATTTGTTTTTATTGAAGAGTTTATAATCACTGGGCTGTGGTTGCTTGGTTAGGAAGTAAGTGGGTTCTTATATCTAGGTGGTTTCCTAGGTAGAAGTCTAGACGGGTAGTGATTAAGTGATAAGACTGAAAAACAGGGGCTGTGTTTAGAGTCTTAGAATTAATACTACTTAGTGGATTTCCTTCCTGGATTGGTATCCCCCAGAGTAGGTGAGGTTTGCACCGAACTGGGTTAACAAATTCATTGTGTTCCTTTACTTTCTGCACTTTAAATTTCTGCTTCTGAACTTTAGTTTTCATACTCTGTTTTACTGGTTCAGAACCAGAATTTCCAGAATTTCATTTATAATAAAAAAAAGAAAGGGCAAAGCACCCATTTGAAGTGGGAAGGCCTATGATATAGTAAGAAAGAGACTACGTTAAGGTTACGAAGTAAGGTCAGCTGGTTAAGGAAAGCTCAGGTTATGAAATAGCTTAGCCATTAATTAAGTAGTAATGAGGCGTCAGTATGGAGCCTTCCACTGTGGACTGATAGTACGCAAAGGTAAAACACCGTAGAAACTTCGCTGACTTTTTATTTCTTCAGTTAAGTGTGCTTGTTGAAGTTTTTTTTTTTTTTTTTTATCTTTTGTGGACTGATGTGGAGAGTGGTTGCATTCAAGGTTACTTCTTTGAGGTTTATTTCTAACAATATAGGATTTTTAATGCTTTAATCTAGCTATCAGTCAGGTCTTTATCTATTTAATCATGTTTGGGACTATTGATCATTTGTGAGCCTTTTGGTCTTGCGAGTAAATTGTATTGGGAGGTTTGATTGTGTTATTAGGCCGTTGAGGCTTTGTCGGTTGTTTCTCGTGCTAGAGTTGTATATTTGGTGCTTGTATATCTTTCTTTAATTCTTGCAGAGCTTGTGCTTGGATTAGTTTTTTTTAATAAAAATTGAAATACATCCGTTAATTAGTTGTACTGATGTTCTTTCAACGGAGCAAGGAGGCCTAAGACGAAGAAACGCAATTGCTCGATTGAAAGGCGAGGATGCAGAACTTCCCTTTTGGCTTTCTTCCTCCCTGAACTGAATAAGTAAGGCCCCGTGTTTTATAATAAAAAAAAAAAAAAAGAAAGGGTGAAGCACCCATTTGAAGTGGCGAAGGCCTATGATACAGTAAGAAAGAAAGTACGTTAAGGTTGCGAAGTAAGGTCAGCTGGTTAAGGAAAGCTCGGGTTATGAAATAGCTTAGCCATTAATTAAGTAGTAGTGAGGCATCAGTACGGAGCCTTCCACTGTGGACCAATACTACGCAAAGGTAAAACACCATAGAAACTTCACTGACTTTTTATTTCTTCAGTTAAGTGTGCTTGTCGAAGTTTTGTTTTTTTATCTTTTGTGGACTGATGTGGAGAGTGGTTGTATTGGAGGTTACAACTTTGAGGTCTATTTTTAAAGATATATAGGATTTTTAATGCTTTAATCTAGCTATCAGTCAGGTCTTTATCTATTTAATCATGTTTGGGACTATTGATCATTTGTGAGCCTTTTGGTCTTGCGAGTAAATTATATTGGGAGGTTTAATTGTGTTATTAGGCCGTTGAGGTTTTGTCGATTGTTTCTCGTGCTATAGTTATATATTTGGTGCTTGTATATCTTTCTCTAATTCTTGCAGAGCTTGTGCTTGGGTTAGTTTTCTTTAATAAAAAATTGAAATACATTCGTTAATTAGTTGTACTGATGTTCTTTCAATGGAGCAAGGGGGCCTAAGACGAAGAAACGCAGTTGCTCGATTGAAAGGCGAGGATGCAGAACTTCCCTTTTGCCTTTCTTCCTCCCTGAACTGAATAAGTAAGGCCCCGTGTTTTATAATAAAAAAAAGAAAGGGGGAAGCACCCATTTGAAGTGGTGAAGGCCTATGATATAGTAAGAAAGAAAGTATGTTAAGGTTGTGAAGTAAGGCCAGCTGGTTAAGGAAAGCTCAGGTTATGAAATAGCTTAGCCATTAATTAAGTAGTAGTGAGGCTCGGTACGGAACCTTCCACTGTGGACCGATACTACGCAAAGGTAGAACACCATAGAAACTTCGCTGACTTTTTATTTCTTCAGTTAAGTGTGCTTGTTGAAGTTTTGTTTTTATCTTTTGTGGACTGATGTGGAGAGTGGTTGATTTGGAGGTTACTGCTTTGAGGTCTATTTCTAAAGATATAGGATTTTTAATGCTTTAATCTAGCTATCAGTCAGGTCTTTATCTATTTAATCATGTTTGGGACTATTGATCATTTGTGAGCCTTTTGGTCTTGCAAGTAAATTGTATTCGGAGGTTTGATTGTTTTATTAGGCCGTTGAGGCTTTGTCGATTGTTTCTCGTGCTAGAGTTGTATATTTGGTGCTTGTATATCTTTCTCTAATTCTTGCAGAGCCTGTGCTTGAATTAGTTTTTTTTAATAAAAAATTGAAATACATCCGTTAATTAGTTGTACTGATGTTAATTTAGAAGTTGTGTATGTGTGTGTGCGCGCGTGTGTTTTTTTTATATATATATTTTCTTTTATGTGTGTGTATATATATATATATATTTATATTTTCTTTTATTACATACTTATATATATTTTCTTGGTCAATGTTTGTCTAGGTTATACATCCTACGGTTTTGAAAAGGATACACTAATCGGTTCAACAAGCGGGTATCTAAATCTCAGGTAACACTCTTTCGTTATCAGCTAGGTTTTATATTGTGAGGGTATTTAGACAATAAGTTAGTCCACACTTTCTTTCAAAATGAAATTTCAACAATAGAGACTTTTTTTTATCATGTTAGTCCTCTCTTTTTTCTTAAAGTTAAATCTTTGCAATAAATATATTATATATGAGAGGCTTTTAGTCGTGACGATATATTAGTCCTCACTTTCTTTTAAAATTAAAGCTTATCAATAGTGAGAGACTTTTTGATCGTTATGATTTTTGTATATATTTATTTTGTTTTGTATATTATTGGAACCTTAGGCTAGAAAACATGCAATACAATTGTATTTGAACTTTGTGGTTGTAGGTTGTATTCCATTTTATTTTGGTTTTTAGAATTAGTAGTTTATGTGCTCTCTTCACACACGACACTCACACCTTGAACACACACTTTGAGTGGGGCTCTACACTCGGGCCTGAGTGAAACCTAAGGTAAGTAAGAAGTGATTAGTGATAATCGGTTTGGATGTATATCCTGCTTGATTGTCATGAGCACTTCGTCTAGAGTGTGATCCTTTCGTGAATGTCCCACTTTTGGATGTACATCCTGTTGGTGGTCAATATTTCGAATGGATACTTGGCTCTAGAAACCAAATACCTACAAATTAGTTAGATGAACTACCCATGTGAGCGTTCATTATAGAAAATCCATTAGATCCATAGGAATGTCTATTATCATAGAAAACCGATGTTAGGCCACAAGGAGAGCTACTCTACCTTTTATTTTTAAAAAATAACATTCCTTGGACGGTATGTCTCCTTCTTTCAGACATACCTCATGTTTGCTAGGGTCATACATAAAATTATAAATAAAATAAAAAAACCATCATCATCAACATAAGATTTCTATTTTAAAATTTTTAATTAAATAAGCTGTTTCATGCACATTCATACTCATTGTATAATCATAACATGTTCATTCTAAATACAACAATAAGAAAGCCATTTCTCCAACACCCTTTCTACAATTTCAGGAATCATTTATTTTATTACATTTCGCAAATCATATTCCAACTTTTAACCAAGGTGCCGACATGAGCTTGTTTTTATGAACATTTTATTTTTATTTTCATCTAAAATATCATCCACCATTGTTTCATGTTGTATTTTTTTATGTCAGTTGTGGCTAATAGAGAAGTATAATTAGTAATTCCCCATCTCTCTTGTATAAATATGTATTCCATATCATATGTCAATATCCATTATTTTCCATGTAATAGTGTGGATTTGTGCCAAAGGAATTTCATTAAACACAATAACATTATACCCCATGGTAAATGGGACTCTTCTTGTATCTATGTGAATATGTATCCATTATCATAAACGTATTGAAGACCTATTACAAAATAGAGTAGAAGAAATAAGTCTTTATTTTATGTAAATGGATCAATATTCCCATGTCTAAGACAAAATGACTTTAATATTGTGAACTATAATCTGTGGTTTTGAGTAAATGTTAGGTCTGACCGTGATTTCTCAAACACACAATACGTGGATTATGAGAATGTAAATTTTGATTAAAAAAAATTGTTTTTCTTATTCATCTCTATTCAACGGAGTGATTTTGACACAAATAGTTAACCCTTAAGGTATGATCACTTGAATAATATTCAAGTTTGGTATCTAGTTGACACAATCTTTATCTATGATTTATCATACAAAACTCTCTAATTAATTAGTACGGCCATAACTATAAATCGTGGTGTGCAATTGCAATATGATGATTTTAGATGTCTCTGCATTAGCCTTTGCAATTGCTTTTACTGTTGTATCAAATGCATTTTAATATAATATCAATATTTGCATTGTAAAGCACCACACCCAAGATCACAATAGCAACTTATTTAAAAAACGAAAACCACAAAACCAACTGTAAAATCAAATCATTTCGTCAATAATGTAATATGGTGTTTGGGTTCCCCCTACTTTAGGGTCGGACCTGCACGAGTTGTTCCCTTTCCTATTTGGTTAATTAGTTCATTTACATTTATCATAAAAAATATATTGGTTCCTCTCAATTAGTCTATCATGTCAATCTATCTTAACAATAAAACTCACTGGTTTTCTATGTCATTAATTTTTCTTAAACTCGATATTTGGTTTAAGGACGACTAATTAAAGAAAAAAAAAAAACAAAACCTTGGATGGACCGTTTTTTGTCATTCACTTAATCTATTTTTTTGGTTACAAGAGACAAAAAAAAATCAATTAATTTTTTAGTATCATAAACTTCTAATTTTTTTCCTTTTTTATTAATTAATTATTTCTTGTATTGTATCTATTTTGGATTGGCCTTTGTCTTTTTTTTTTCCTTCTGTTATGCACAAGTGACTTTTACCCCAACAATTACTTAAAAATCAAACGGTTAAATTTATCTATATGGATGGAGAAAAACCACAATTTTATCTGAATTTACTCATTTCGGAAGCCATTTTTAAGAATGACAGGGAAAAAAAAAGAAACTCCTTTTTTTTTTAATGAATCTAATACAACATATATTTTATGGGCATGTAGCCTATGTTGTTTACATTGGCTAACTAGAAAATTTTACTATGAATACAAATAATTATACCTCCACATTTACATGAACTATCCATTTTACCCTCATATTTAAACTAAAGCGCTTCACTTTGTTCTCTCTGTTTTTTTTTTTTTAAATTTCCTAAGAGCAAAGAGAAAGTAAGGGCTCAAATAAAAACCGGAATTTTTGAGCTACTCTTCTGCTTCCCAAACTTCTCACCAGTACCCGATTCTGAAGAATTTTCGTCCTAAGTTGAGGTATATTCCATGTTTATTTTAACTTTCCTTTACGATTATGGTTATCATTAGAGAGTGCGATGATGACAATTTGTTTAAACAACTTTGGCTAAGAAAAGATACAGGGATAAAAAACAAAAACACGCGAACTTTTGTAGTGTTATCCACATTCACATATACCAGTTTATGTAGCTCACGTTTACGTGCAAAAGAATTTTAACGATACATACATAAACTTGTTTTCATGTATGGGGGTACATTAGTTCAGTTAACATATGTTCCCTAAAGTTTAATTTTCATGATCTATGTCAACTCAATTTTACTTAACCTCAACTCACTTATAAATTTCAGACAAAAAACCTTATAAATTTTCATGCATGCACATTCCACACTACAAGAAAATATGTGATTTGCTACGATCATTTTTGTAGCTAATTCGTAGCTAATTTTCAGCAACCCAATTTAGCTAGAGATATGCTACGGAATAACTATTGAATCAGCCGTAGCATGGATTGAGAGACAAATTTGCTAGGGAATTATTTCCTAGTAAATCCTAAGCAAGTAAAACGAAAATCGTAGCAAATGTTTAGATAATCCGCAGCAAGAAAGCATTGAAAATGAATTTTCAGTAGCAAAATAACTATGACTTATCATAGCAATTTCGCAACAAATCTACAGCAACATAACTAAGACTTGTCGTAGCAATTCTGTAGCAAATCTATAGCAGAAGTTTTAAAAAAATTAATGGATCTTAGCAATTAGGAACTTTTAACGTTTTAAAAAAATATATTTAAATCACTACCAATCAATTAATAAGCAACTTTCTCTTTCAAAAAAAAATGCAACTTTAGTTGAACACACCACAAGAAATCCAAAATAGTATTGATAACAAATTAGGTCTCATACAAGTAATTCAACATGAGGTTATACAAGAGATTCTTCATATTAGAACTATTATCGAATTTGTCAAGAACAACAATTAGTTTGGAAAAATAAAGGTCAAAGCATTGATTTAAGTTAATAAGCTGGTTCGAATCTTGAATTGCAATAGATCCAACTGCTATAATATGAAGTCGTTTCATGCTACCTATACAACAAAACCAAAGAGAAATCACACTATCAGTAAAAAGAAAGAAAAAATCTCAATTAAATCAGTACAACATTGGATCTGTTGTAATACTTAACCAAATCAGAAGAAATAAAAAACACAAAGCGAAAGAGAAATGAAAAAGGAGAAGGCATTTCTAAAATTACCAGAACCTTCCCTATTCAATTTCGACTCCGTTGAACCCTCACCATGTTTACACACCACAACATTCCCTTTGGTCATGTTCTTGTTTAGTGAGCTATCCAAACAGTAACCGCAAAAACATAGGAAATGGCC
Source organism: Medicago ruthenica (assembly GCA_018208015.1). Taxonomy (NCBI): domain Eukaryota; kingdom Viridiplantae; phylum Streptophyta; class Magnoliopsida; order Fabales; family Fabaceae; genus Medicago; species Medicago ruthenica. The sequence continues at coordinate 17,184,308 of CM031375.1, forward strand.
AAACATTTGAATTGATATTAAGGCAACCCTATAGCTTTTAAGTACCCTGTGCAGGAATTGTTATTCTAGATGCATTCATTTCCAAATGACCGACTCTCACCTAAATACCGTAACTATTAAATGAAACATATGCTTAAAAACAATGTAAATGAAACATACTGCTGACTTAACCAGAACAATAATTGCACTATTAAAGACCTTGTGTCCGCCTCGACAAAATAATCTTAACTCGTAAGCATGTTACAGGGTTAGAGACCGCCTCGACAGATATTATTGTTAAAGGAAGTGCAAAGAAAGGATAAAACTTACGAAAGAAATGTTTTGATGAGGACGAAGGCCATGAACTCCCAATTATCTGCGGCAATAAGTTTATAAAAAGATTAGATTTTCAAAGGCATGTTTGATGTGAGATTTTTAAAATTTAGCAACAAAAATAGTTTATCTATAGTAGAGAACATTGTCTCTTTAGAACACTCTGCTCTAAGTATGAATTCTCCATATGGGAAGGACTAACTTATCAATAAAACAGAGAAGTGTATGATATTTTAAATCACACCTTGTTTCCACCATCATTGAAGCTGCTTCAAGCAGAAGATGTATGTGATTATCAGTGGTATACGTTCTAGCATAAGCAACATTTCCAATACACAACCACCATTCAGTCCCAACTTGTAGCATTAAGGAATATAAGTAGTGAGCACACATTTAAGACACAAGGCAACAAAGCTATTTAACATTCAATATACCTATATTTACGATTCGTTGAGGCTTAAATTTTCCCTCTGCATCTATGAACATAGCCTTACACTCAGCTCCTCCTTGATCTTGTGGAAACTACAACAATAACGATATATTCAATTACTAGTAAAAATTAATCTTCAGTAATAAAGCTTCAACAAGTATTTGCCCCACCAATATAAAAAACTCAGGAATATAAAGATTCAGCCTAAGCAATATAATAAACCCAGGAATTCAAAGCTTATCATGTGCAAAACAACTACCACGAACAACTGCAAACTTTATCAAAAGACCTTTTCAAAAGACCTTCAAAGTGTTCGGTAGATTTAATTGGAGTCCGGATAAAAACCTGTTCTTTCTAATCCAACAAGGAACCCTGCTTTAGAACCTCTAGAACAACATAATTGGGTTTGCAATTGGTGCAATACAACCTGCATGAGTTCATAAAAAAAAACATCTGAGATATGTAATAAGATTTAATGTTTTATATATGAACTATATGTGACAATTTGTAGCTTCAATGCTTGTTTTAAAACTATTTTGAATATTTAATCTTTTAAAGGAAAAGGACTTTATCAAACTCTATGTTGATCTTAAATTCAGCAGATATTAAAGTAGAAAAATGTTATGAGATATACTATCCTGTAGGATTCTTTTAAAGGAAAAAGACTTTAATCTTTTAAATGAAAAGGACTTTATCAAACCTTTTAAAACTATTCAATAGGATACCTGTTAAAGAGGGACTTTAGGTCCTTTCCTAGTAAATACTTGTTAGCGTCTCACTCTCATGTATAGCTCACAACTATAATACAGCTCACAACTCAAATGAAAATAAAACCTAGCATCAAAAGTGGTGTAGACGTGGATACCTATGTTTGACATGAGCTCGCAACAGAAGGAGCTCCAAGAGTCCACACGGATACTGAATAAAATTTCAGTACCTTCATCATCATCATCATGGCTTTTTCTTCTATAGCATAGAAATGAAAAGGAATGAGTGTGATTCAATCAACATAGAGACTAGAGTAGCTCAATAAACAAAAGGAAAAAGCTAAACCAATGCTTTAAACATAGGAATACTAAATACTTCATCTTACCGAAAAGAGTTAACAAATTCACTTGCAAAAAAACAAAAACAATATTTAGCACCACATGAACAGAGCAATAAATATTTCTGATAGAGGAATTAGAATAAAAAAGAAACTGTGTAAATGCTCTAGGCTATATACATTGTCTCAAGTGCCACAAAAGCACAAAAGTTTAAACCATGATTTTTACCAACAGTGACAACTTGTACTATTTTACTCATTCCAGTGATGGAAACAATATGAAGTTTTATACTAATTTAACAATTTTAAGAATTCATAATCAATCCACAACCTAAATCCTTAATTCATAATCAATCACACACATGTTAAATTGCAAAATCAAACACATTAAAACATATAAAATGAGTAATTGAGTTGATTAATTAAAATCAAACACAACCTAAATCCATATTCATAATCAATCACACACATGTTAAATTGCAAAATTCAGAACAACAAATTTAATTGATTAATCATATAAGAGAAGTTAAGCCAGTAGATACCTTAGATTTATAGTAGATTTTAATTAGTTTAAGATTCAATACTAACTAACTAAAGGGAAGAAGAAGTATGAAAAGAGGAATGAATACCTGAATATTAGTGACGTAGATAGGGGAAATTCGGCGAAGATCGTAAAGATGTATCACGAATCGGAGAACGAAACTCTGTGATTAAAAAAACACACTTCAGAGAACATGATTCAGAAAGAAAAAAAACGAAATGAATTACCGGTTCAGAGAGGTTAGAGAAGCTATCGATTCTGTCAGAGATCGATTCTGAATTGACTGATAGAATTTGTGAGGGAAAGATAGATGCTGTGAAACACATTCTGGCTCCAGTTTAGAGAATTACCGGTTCAGAGAGGTTTTAGCACATTCTGGACCGGCCGGTTTTCTGGAGACCGGCTCCAGTTCCATGGTTTTATATAAGTCTAGTGGTTCACATGACCTAATCGAGTCAAACCAGACCATGGTTCCTGGTCAACTGGCTGGTTCGTTTTTTAAAATATAGCATCTAACTTCAACGTTCAACATATTTAAGTTACAACTTAAAATAACAATTGGTTAACCGTCATGTGTAACTGCTCAAAAATTTTAAATGGATACGGATGTACATTGCACTATATAACTAACATTCAAATCCATTTCATTGATTCACAATCAATATTGTATCACATCACACACCCTTCACAAATAATCAAATATGGAACAAGCGTCTATAGACATGTGATCATCACAAAGACCAAGCCATTCATCATGTTTGTTAATTGGCTTTAGTGATATGCTTCAATACAAAATCAACACCACACACCAGAACAACATAGCAAATAGTGGATGTGACACCAAATGAGATCAATAAATAAATTCAACCAAAATCACAAATTAAAGAAATCTAGTAAAAAAAAAACTAAATTAAAAAATTCAAAAGCAAGTAACTCACAAGCAAACAAGTGCAGTTCCTAATTAAAGAGTGTGTACCCTGTAGTTTACTGCACTAAAGTGAGTTTGCTGAATAAATTCAGTAACCTAAATTCAATTTGTGCAAAACCTTAATAGAGAAATTGGAAACAAAAATTACCAAAAAAGCATGCAATCTCATCAATGAAATTAAAAAAAAAACAAATCGTATTTATATTAAGCAGAAACTAGAGAGATAATCTGAAAATAGAACGTACACAAAAAATGTTGAATCAAATAAATGCATCAAATTAGAAATGATAATCTGAAAATTAGGGTTCAAGATTGGGGAAATTAGTCCAAATGTGAATCAAAAGTATGAGAAATGCAATATAAACACAAAATGGTTGCAGATCGATACCAGAAAAGCTATGGAGCGAGAACGATGTGAATGAGAACGTGAAAAGCTATGGAGTTATCCGCTGCAGATCGAGAACGGTGCGATGGAGTTATCCAAGCTATCGAGGTCTAGATCTGAAAAATCTGATGGTCCACTAGCCGCAAGGGTGGTCCAATGATCGTTATTGGTGGCGCGATGAGCCACAACGGTGGTGCGGAGAACCGCCATGGTGGAACTGTGGAGAGAGATTGCGAAGGAGAGAGAAAAAAATAGTAAATGAAAATGTTTACTTTTTTGATTTTATAAAATAAAATGTTTTTTTCTCTAAATAAAATTCTGAAAGAATAGTATCTTTTGAATTAAAAAATAAGAACTAAACATATGTAAGAAGGAACGAACCACTGTTGGCGGTAAAAGCACATCCAATCAACCACAAATTTACTTTAACATATAATGGTAGCAAGAATTTGGTAGCAATACTGATATTTTCTTGTAGTGCCACTTCAAAATCTCATTATACCTCAATAAAAAGGTCTCCCATTATGCATGCATATTCCACTTCAAAATCTCACTATAACTCGATAAAAAGGTATCTAATATTGCAATAAAATCAGAATAACCAACTTTATATATAAGAGAAAGATTATATTATATATATCACACTTCCATTACCTCTAATTCATTCAGTGGATTGGATTATTTCATAAAAAAATTCCGAATATTTTAGAAAAATATGATCTAAAAAAGTGATAATTTTTTTTTTATTAATTTTAATTGTGATAAAAAAATTAATGCTTTTATGAAAATCACAAGTTAAAAAAAGTTGTTGCTATCTCATTACAAGTTAAAAAATAAAAAAAATTGAGCCTAAGACAAGGGCTTTACTTGGCTAATGGTTAGGACAGCTCTGGTAAAGAATTTGACTTTACAAAGTATGAGAGTAATTTATAATGATAACTTATGGAATTTTTATTTTGAATGTCATAATGATTTATTATAGATTTTTAGATGATGTAATTTATATGTTTGAATTATTATTTTCATTTTTTTACTGGAGTCATTAGTTATATATTTATATTTCCTTGAATTGACTTTAAATTTATATATTTTTAAATTGTTTATGTGACATTTTTAATTAATAATTTTTTAAAAAACAGCCCACTTAGGTTGGCCTGATGATATTGGTTAGAGACCTTGGAGTGTGCTCCTCTCAAAGTCTCAGGTTCGATTCTCCTAAAGACAATTTCGTTGGGTTAGTTTGGCTTATTCAAAAATAAAAAAAAATTAAAAACACATTGACGGGCCACGAAAGTAACTTTGACATAAGTTAAGTCATTCTTTTGAAAAGTTCAATATTAGAAAATTCATCATTTTTTGCCCACTTTAGCTTTTAAGTTCAATATGTTGAAGAATAAGTTGTAAAAATGATCATCATGCATATTTTGCTTCTTTCTTGTCTTCGCCAACATGTACAAGTGCTTCAGTTTGAAAACAGATGTTGTTTATATTTGGATATATAAAATGCTTTATAGTAATTTACAAAAGTAATTTATAAATGATATTACTAAATATGTTGATTTCTGTAACACCCATACTAACTTTAACTAGTATATTAGCATGTGCGTTAAACTGATACTGGATACATTTAAAAATTTCAATAATAATAATACATTACAAAAGGGTGAATACAAGTTTACTCGTCTGTACAATTATCCAATACTATTACAATACTTATACTATATCCATCAAGCTCCTGAGCTGGTACACAACGAGCAACTGTACTCCATCCAGTATCTCTATGAAGATCTTCATCACGAACCTCTGACTTACCTGTAAACCTGCACCAGAAGGAATGGGATGAGACATAATGTCTCAGTGAGCTCCAGCCCAACCAACTGTTGGCAACCACAGGGAACCTAGGGTCGCCATGCCTACCCTGGCAATCTTGGGGATATCCTATGATCGCCAAGTCTTTACTTTAACCACAAGGATAAATCTCTGCCTATGACTATGAATCTGTCTATAATTGTATCTCTAACTATGACTATAACTGTACACTACCTATAACTGTAACTGTAACCTATCTGTAACTATAACTCAGTGATCAAGGGGAAACCTAGGACCACCTTCTGTTAACTGTCTATGACTATAACTATAACTGTGACTGTAACTGTAACTTTGACTTTAACTATGAAACATAAAACATATAACAGTTCTATAGCAGTTTTATGTTAGCTGTTAGCGTTGATCAAACAATTAATCTGAGTTCATTTTACGGAGTGCGGCCCGGGTGGAGTAACCCCGAGGACAGCTCCCTATGAACCGGTGAAATTCCTATCATATCAGGCTAACACCGGACTCCCTATGAAATTGCATGTGGATAACCCTCTCGGAGAGATCCCATCCGGCGAATCCCGGAGTCTGCTGAACATGCCTTTGACTTTGAAATATTATTCTTTAACTTTGATAAATGAGTGTATATATAAATATACATATCTATTACTTTGATCATATAAACAATTCCTGTAACTCTTATCCTATAATACATGGTACTTGGCTTATCGTTCTCATAAGCCACCTATAATCGTTGGAGAACCAACACTATAAACTTAAGTGAAACTATGATTGTAGAAACATTCCTATAATCCTTGTATTCTAAACTGAATACATCTATGATTTCTTATACCTAAAGTAGGTTCTTGACTTAGTAAAGTCGTCTGCATTACCTAAGAGTTATTAACTCACGTGCAAGGAATCTATCCATAAAATCCTTGCACCCATACTATGATTCATGTTTTCCTATCAAGGGATTCGGCACATCGTTGTCATGTGCCGCTATTAGGGTTTACCTATTCATATAACCATTATTCCCGCAATTCCCATTCCTTGCACATTCCTTGCTCCTCTAATTTCCCAATCATTAAAAGCCTTTGGATGAGTTAAAATGGTGGTTAATGTTTCTAAAATATATTAAGAGAAAACTGTTGCAAAAAGCCTTGCCCGCGCGCACCAGAACCCCCAGAACAGCTCAACTAAGTTGTGCTGTTCTGGCTTGGTCGCTACAAGCGCGGGTAGGCAGGGAAAAATCCTGCCTGGTCGCTACAAGCGACAGCCCGTCGCTACAACGACCGTGACAGCACAAACATGTGTAAAAATGCGTTTTTCCACCATTTTTGCCCAATCAAAGGTACCCAAACATCCAAAACATGCTAGGGATGATTTTCTATTACAAATTGATAGTTTAAAACATGTATGAGCAAGGAATTTGCATGTATAGGAAATTAGGGCAAAACACTATAACTTTCTATAACTTTTCCTATGATTTCAAACACTATAAAACTCACACAAGGGGGTTCTAAAACCCCTAGGGAGCTCACCTCAATCTTGCTTTGGTGCTGGTTTAACCTTTAACTTCAAACCCTAGCTTGAGCTTTCTAGCTTTTCTTTAACTTCTTCATGTTCCAACTTTTCCCACAACCAAGCTTGCTTGAATTACATGATTTAAGGTTGAAGTTTGATGGATTATGGAATGAGGATGATGCTGGACGATTCTAGAGAGAGAGGGAGGAGAAATCAGTTTTGTAGAGAGAGAGAGGATGGAGATAAATGAGGAAATTTCATGTTTGTTTCTTTATATACTCCTTTCCTCTCATAATTACAACATTGTCATTGCGTTCGTTTAATTCCTGTGATACTGATAAAAGTCACGCACCCCAGGGCCTTGAAAAGATAAATCCTTTCTATCTCTTTTCTACTATGAAAATTTCCAATCCTTTAAGCTTGTTGGAACTTCATGGCAACTCCAGGGCCTGACATGCAGATTAATCACGCACCCCGATTAAACTATACCGGTTAAGACTTGTTCTTTAGCCATGATTTCCATTTCTGTAAATCAAAACATGTGATAATCTCTTTCCGACCGAAAGGTCTGACGTATAATACATAACTATCACTTGCTAAGACGTATGGTTATCTGAACCAACATATTTCCTTACAGATCCAATTTAAATTTATTAAGTCTCGGATTTCCTTTACTGAATTCTATCGGTTCTTCCTTCATTGACCATTCAATCTTAACTTGAAGACGTCGGGTCAATCTGTTTTCCTCAATTATTCCTACTTTCCGAGGAATCTATTACGTTACTTTTAGTTCAAAGAACTTTTGTCTCTAACTTTCGCCTCGCAAGACGACCTTTTACTGTTACATTCGTATCATTCTTCATATAAATGTATTCTTACACTGGAAGGTATCTGATATTGAGTATTCTCAAACGAAATTGAAATCTATTACAACTACCTCCACGATTTAATTTCAAAGTGGTGGCTGAACTCATGGTACAAGTCCCTTTCTTTCTGTTATCCTGGTGTGGTTATCATCACAATCATAAGCATTGTTTACATTCCCACCGTGGGAATTCTTAAAGCTCGAGAAATCCTATGAGCCACTCGTGCTCCAATTTAATTAATCCACGATAACGCGTAGTTAAGGTCTTAGGAGCTTTCTTCTTTCTAATACTCTGATAATCTTATATCATTCAAGATATTCCTTACTCATGGGATTAATATTTTCTTTACCAATCAACTCAACTTATGAAAGTCTAATACAAGTGACGTGTGGCATAAGCCGTCTCACATATCATCCTATAATGCAGTCCATAGCACATAGCTTCCATACTCGATCGAGTACATGTTCACTACTACCAGATACATGGTACATCGCATCATCATTGTCCAACTAACGGGACATCATACTTAATAAAAATATACTTGAGGCAAAACCACGTCAACCAAGGTCACTCTCTTAACTCTTAATTCATCCTTGTATTCTTTAAACATTCACAATCCCATAACATAAATTATGGTTACATTCCGTTGTCGTAATAACTTACTTGTCAAAAGACATTCTCTGCTTACGAAAAGAAAACTCTATCCTGATCGCTATCAGAATAGCACTTTAAAACTCTTAATCCTTTAATTCATAACTTGAATTCACGTAGCCTTTTACTATAAACTATGAGTAATCCTCTGATCTGTGTAAAACATTTCCTTCCTTCCTTTAACTATGAACCTTAAGTTCAAGAATTTTGAACTCCTCAATTGAGATTTGTTCGGTAACAACAAACCTGTTCTACTTAAGACTTTCCAGTTAAAACATTACCGAATGCGTACCACGATTACTAATACATGTCTCATGACTATAAAAATGTTACACTACTGTCTAAGTAGTATAAACTCTGCCTGATCAGTATACATAATACTAATCATAACCTGTTACATGCCTGATACATGCAACATGCTAGCATAACGTGGGTACGATGCGGAATAACTTCATGCCACTGCATAATTCCTCTTTGATTAAACTTACTATTCAAGTTAACTTTAAGTTACTGAGCTGAAACAGCTAGATTACCGTATTAAACGTGGCTTTCTTCGCCATGTACTTATTGTTCTAGAAACACACCCCTTTAAATTTCTCAAACCGCTTCGATTCTCTCATCTCATGAGTTTCGAGGTCTGAAGCATTCCTCGACTTATCTCTTAAAATTTCCTGTTAGCACTGATGACAAGTTCAAGTCATCACTACTTACAATTATTCTGTAACTTGAAAGTTAATCTCTGAATGCCTTTCTTGTAATTCCTCTGACAAGGACTTCACAAACATCCTTTTCTCTAAACTTCAGCTTTGATTTGTCTGTTAACTCATAATTGGATTACTTCTCCGCTGCGCCACTCTGATTTAAACATTTAACCTTGGGATAGAAGTAATACACCACTATTACCACATAAATTCTCCTTGGCCAATCCTTTGACTTTATAACTTTGTAGTTACCACACATAACTATCTTACATTATGATTCCTCTTGTGGTTTAATCCACCTGTTAAACTTACTGATTGCTCGACGCTTGACTTTGCGTTTCCTTTCGAACATAAACAAAATTCTCACTTTCACGAAATACACCGAACCCTGTAGACAGTCTTTAACAATGAATACGAGCCCAACGATGCTCCTATTAAAACAACTTAAGTTCATACATTATTTACTTGTGGTAACTTCTAAAAACATTCTATGACTTCTAGAAATTCTCGTCTTTCATGTACTTAATCGATTAATGAATCGAGTCTCATCCTATAATTATCCGTAGGGATTAAAACTCAACTTTTACCGGCTCTCCTGTAAATTCAAACACATGATACACCTCTTCGAGTACCCGACTAATAAATCTGTAAGCTTCAATACTTAATATTTTCCATTCTAATCTCGTTATCTGAATAATAGTCCATATGTCTTCTCGACCGTTGCCCTCTTCATGGTTTCGAACAATCCAAGGTATATATTTCTACCATCTTTAACACATACCAACTGTCGCGGTGATTTTTGGATATCAAGCTATTAATTAGCATTGACTCGCAATTTAAGATTCACCACCGATCTTTTATTTTTCCGAGGAAAAGGGAGAAAGTTCGAAAACCCTATTTATTAGAGATCAAAGGTCCGGGGGTTGGTTACGCAAAGGGAAGGTATTAGCACCCTAAACGTCTATAGTACTCTATAGGAACCTCTTGCCTATTTTTATCTTTATGCTAAATTATTATTTGTTGTAAAATAAAGGCTTAAGTGTAGAAAGATAAAGTGATGAAATTGAAAGAAAAGGGAAAATGTTTTTGTTATTTTTATTGATTTGGAAAGACAAAGTCTTTTGCCTACGTACCCGAGCGGGATCAAAATCACGTAGTTCGGGGTAAAAAGATAAGTGATTGGTTTTGATTGATTTTAAAGTTTGAAAAAGGTTTTAAGAAAGATGAGAGGCCGTAAAGGCATAGAAGGATAAAAGAAAGTGAGTTTGATTGGTTTTAATTTGAAGAAAGCAAGTTTTGATTGATTAAAGGTTGATTAAAAATTTGATTAAGAAAAGAAAGATAAGATTGACTTTTTTTGAAAATTTTGATTATAAAATGTTTTTTGAGTTTTGACTTTTTGACTTTTTTATGAAAATTTTGATTAAGTCCTAGGGTCCTGAGACTAAGTTATGCTGAGAAAAACTAAACGCGCCGGATCCCTCAAAATGACGTTGGATCAAGTGAGGGTCCTTTTCCTCGGATACGGTCCAAATTACATAATCGCCCTCGACATAAAGCATAAAAAATAAATGTGGTGTCGGTGCATATTCTCATTTATATTTTCATTTACATTGGACCTAGATACATTCTAATGGCAAGAAAATAAATGACAAAAATAATAAAATAAGATAAAAATTGTAATTGCATTAAAGTAAATATGCTAAAAAGAAATAAAAAATGCATGAAATGCAAAACGATAAATAAATATGGTGCTTAAAGTAAATAAAAAAAAAAAAAAAAGAATGCAAGGCATAAAATAAATATGATGCTGAAAATAAAATAAAAATGCAAGACAATAAAAATAAACATGATGCTAAAAGAAAATAAAAATGCAAGACAATAAAATAAATATGATGCATAAAATAAAAGAAAATAATAAAAAAATGCAAGGCAAAAAATAAATATGGAGCTGGAAAATAAAATGCAAGACTGAATATTAAATATGGTGCTGGAAAATAAATAAAGAAAATAAAAAATGCAAGACATAAAATTAAATATGATGCATAAAATAAAAGAAAATAGAAAATGCAAGACAAAAAATAAATATGATGCAATAAAATAAAAATAAAAAATGCATGGTACTGGAAATTAAAAGCAATAAGTAAAGTGCATAAAAATAAAAGAAATAAAAAAAAATGCAAGAAATAAATAAAGAAAATAAAAGAATAGAGAGGAAGAAAAGGGGTGCAGAAGTAATAGGGGGAGTGCAGAAATTAAAAGAGTAGAAATCAGAAAAGGAAAGAGGAGAATGGGCCAAGTCCAAAAAGCTGAGTCCAGGGAGAACCGGTCTGGTTCGGTCCGAAAGAACCAGACCGGTTCAGCAGTCTATAAAAGTCAGAACCTGGTTTTTTAATTCATTTTTTTCTCTTACTTTCTCTTTCTTCTTTTCATCCTCTCACTTTTCTCTCACGTTTTTTCTCATTCTTCTCTCTGTATCTCACATCCACTCATTTTCTTTTCTTCCTTTCTTGTTTTCTCACATCCACTCACATGTCCTCACCATTTTCTTTTACATCCTCTCCCTTTCTCTCAAGATCCTTCACGTTTTCATCTTCCTTTCCATTTCCTTACATGAATCCGAAAAAAAACTCAAAGAAAAAAAAATTAGATCTAGGTTCGAAAAATCGTACCCTTTGCGTTCTTGATTCGGTTTTGAGCTTCAAATCTGATCTTGGCTGGTTCGGATTTATCTGGATGGTTGTGATTTTTACCAGTTTCGTGGGTTCGGTTGGCTCTTTGTTCGGTTTGTTGGCTTTGGTGATTTACTGTGATTTGGTTATGTGAATGTGAGTTGATTGGATTCTGTTTGTGTTGTGATTTTCGGTTTTGAAAAGGAAAGAAAAGAGGAGAAAATTTTTTTAGTTTTTTTTTGGCCGGAAAATGGATTTTTGTTGGTGGTTGTGGGTGGTTCTGTGGTTGAGGGAGTGGTGGCTCTGATCACTGACTGGTACTGTACTGATTGGCTCCCTGTACTTTCGTGAACAGTGTTATTTATAGTAAAATAATGGGTAAAAACGAAAATGACAAAATTGCCCCTCTGGGCTTGGACTGATTTGGACTTAAAATGACCTAAAATGAATAAAATCAAAACCATAAAAAAAACAGTAATAAAAAAACGAAAATAACAAATTAAAAACTAAAAAAGGAATAAAATAAAAAGGAAATAAATAATAGTAAAAATAAAAAATAAAAAAAATAATAATAACAGAAAATAAAAAAAATAATAATAACAGAAAATAAAAATAATAAAACGGTTGCCTTCGGAACAAAAATGAGGTATTTTAAAATACCTCCCTGCCGAAATTTCGTCTGAAACGACGAAAATTTCCGGCCTAAAAGACGAGAGAAATGAAATAAAAACGGGTCAAAAATGGGGTATGACAGATGCCCCTATTTAAGTTTCTTCGTTACGGAGATTTAAAAGTGAAATTTAAAAATCGACGGGTCGAAGAGACTTAAATACAGAGTACACCATTTTTGACCAGTTTCAAATGCAAAACGTTATGAACGCAATGCTATGCATATGATGCTATGCATGTAATGTTGTGAATGTTCGCGATGCAAGTATGAATGCAAGACGGCGAAGCTGACTCAACTGGGGATAACAAAACAAAAGGGTACCCGAGTCTGTTAAAAGAAACGGGGTCCGACTCCACTGGGGATCACATGGTTTTACTGAGGATAAATGTCAGCTGTTCGGGTTGACGACGAACTGCCACTGACGAGAAACAAAGATAAATGTCGACTGTTCGGGTTATTGCCGAACTAGTCAAGAAATAAAGGTAAATGCCAACTGTCCGGATTATTGCCGAACGGCCATTGGCGACAAGAAATGAAGGTAAAAGCTGGATGAAATGTAAAAGCTGGGTGAAATTTAAAAGCTGGATGAAATTTAAAAGCTGGATGAAATTTTAAAAGCTGGATGAAATTTTAAAAGCTGGGTGAAATTTAAAAGCTGGATGAAATTTTAAAGCTGGATGAAATTCTAAAGGCAGGATGAAATTTAAATGCTGGATGAAATTTAAATGCTGGATGAAATTTAAAAGTTGGATGAAATTTAAAAGCTGGATGAAATTTAAAAGCAGGATGAAATTTAAAAGCAGGATGAAATTTAAAAGCAGGATGAAGTTTAAAAGCTGGATGAAATTTAAAAGCAGGATGAAATTTAAAAGCAGGATGAAATTTAAAAGCAGGATGAAGTTTAAAAGCTGGATGAAATTTAAAAGCTGGATGAAATTTAAAAGCAGGATGAAATTTAAATGCTGGATGAAAGATAAATGCAGGATGAAATATAAAAGCAGGATGAAATTTAAAAGCAGGATGAAGTTTAAAAGCAGGATGAAATTTAAAAGCATGATGAAATATAAATGCTGGATGAAAGATAAATGTCAGCTGTTCGGATTGTTGCCGGACTTGCCACTGACGACAAAAGACTGGATAAAATAATGCACAAGCCGTTCGTTAAAGAACTGCCACTTGGCGAAAAGAGGATGATATCTCAGGATGAAAAACTGGGGATGACATTTGGGGAAAGAGAGGGTTACAAATTGTTCATGGTTGATGGATACGGAAAGATATTCGAAACAATATTCAGGGTGGTTAACGCAGCCATGATGTTGTTTGTATGCATGAATGTGTATATGCATGAATGTATGAATGCATGTATGATTTATGTGACTGAATGACTATACGAAGGATTAATTTGTGTGATGGTGTAATTGAAGTATTTGATGAGACAAGTTTGGACAAGTGAGATGGGGAGTGGACTGGCGACGCAGTACAAACACTCAGCAATCTTTATTGGGGATGATGTCATTGAAGATATATCAAATCATTGACGGGGTAATGCCCACCATATGCAACAATTGATGGGGAGTAATCACTTCCTGGGGAAGATGGTTATAAATTATTCATGATTGATTGAAATGAAAAGATAATTGAAGCAAGACTCATGATGGTTAATGCAGCCATGTATGCATGATATTGTTTTTATTGTATATGCATGAATGTGTATATGCATGAATGTATGAATGCATGAATAACGACACGAATTTGTATGACTGGATGGAGGATGGACTTATGTGACTGGATGACTGATTAACTCGTGATTGTATGAAGGATAGACTTGTATGATTGTATAACTGATGGACTTGATGATAGTATGAATGATTGACTTGTATGAAGGTATGAATGATTGACATGATGAGACAAGATTGGACAGGTAAGATGGAAAGTGACCCGACGTCGCATTACAAACACTTGGCAATCTTCAATGAGGATGGTGCCACTGGGGCACATCAAAACAAAGACGGGGTAAAGCCCGACATAGGCAGCAACTGCTGGGGAATAAACACTTCTTGGGGAGAGTGTGCTAATCCAAAAACTTGGTAGAAGAACTGGTGCTTCTATGGTCATGCTTATTTTGTTTTTTTTTGTTTTTGTATCCCTAATTTTTGCCTGGACCGCCTTTTCAGGTTTTCAATCCACCGGGAAAATATTCTTTTGTATGCCCCTAATTTTTGCCTGGACCGCCCTTTCGGGTTTTCGATCCACCGGGACGCTCATTTTTGCCTAAGCCGCCCTTTCGGGTTTTCGACTTACCGAGCTCATTTCTTTTCTTTTTCTTTTTTCATATATATATATTTCTTTTTGTTCTTCTCTTTTTTTTTGTATATTTTTTTTTAAGCAATTGACCATGTTCAGCACTGCAGAGTTTATCAGTTCTCAGGATAGCTGTTGATGCACCCTTCACTTATTCATGAGTTCAAAGAAAATGTGTTTTGTTGTTTGTGCTTTTCAAAAAGACATGAAAAATATTTATGATTTTGAAGAATATTTTGTTTCAAACACTACCATCAAAAATAGAAGAAGTTTTTTTTTTTAAACTGAATAAATAGGAATTCCAAATGAAAGGCAATAGGCTCAAATTTATTTAAAAGAGTGGCGACCCGCCAATGGCATGGCTCCACGGACCTTAAAAAGTTTGGAAAATGGTAAATATAAGGGGAAGGTACATTGAACACAATAACCGCTATTCTCCCTGACAACTTTGAATTTCACTGTTTGGATGCTTCAGATTCAGAGTCTCTTTGACATTCAATTGTGCCCCAAGTGAGTAGAGATCGGACCAATGCAGTTACCTTGTCTTTTGATCCTTAACTTTTGCATAGATCGCCCTTTCGGGTTTTCGACCTATCAGGATGATTATTTTTCTGTTTGATGTCTCTAATTTTTGCCTGGACCGCCCTTTCGGGTTTTCGATCCACCGAGACGCTCATTTTTGCCTAAGCCGCCCTTTCGGGTTTTCGACTTACCGAGCTGTTCTTTTATTTTTTAGACAAAGTATTTCTTGACTGCATCAGCATTCACAGGACGAAGGAGCTCATCACCATCCATTGTCGTAAGAGTTAATGCGCCTCCGGAGAAAGCTCTCTTGACGACGTATGGATCTTCATAATTAGGCGTCCACTTGCCCCTGGAATCGGGTTGAAAAAATGAAACCTTCTTGAGCACAAGATCTCCTTCTTGGAGCACACGAGGACTGCCCGTGACACAAAGCATTCATGCGTTTCTCTTCAATCAAGTTTGAACTGATCATATTTGTTTTGACATCATTCAGCCTCTGATAACTGGGCCTCCATTAGAACTCTCATTGATGGAATCTCAACTTCCACAGGGAAAACTGCTTCCATGCCATACACTAAAGATAAGGGGTTGCCCCTGTTGAGGTACGCATCGAAGTACGATATCCGTGTAAAGCATATGGTAGCATCTCATGCAAGTCCTTGTAGGTGGTTACCATCTTCTGCACCATCTTTTGATATATTTTTCTTTTTTCTTTTTGTTTTCTTTTTCTTTTGTTTTTTGTTTGATGATTTTTTTTGCTTTTGATTTTTTTGCTTTTGATTTTTTTTTTGCTCTCGCTATTGTTTTTTGCTTTTTTTTTTGGCAGCCTCGATGGCACCATTCATCTGAAATTTTATCAGGACTACCATAGCAGCAATCCCTTGGAACCCAAGTTTATCACTTCCAATGCTTTTTCATGAGGCTGAATGATGTACTTTTCATATTCTAGTGACGGAGAGATCTTTTCGAGAATCCCTTCATCCTCCTCCTCTTCAGCTTCGTAAACAGGGAACTCAAAGTCGGGAGAGAGCATAGGGTTAAAGTGTTCAACGGGTTTATTGGTGTTTAAGCTTTTTATATGATTGATGATTGATTGATTTGAGAAAATGAGTTAATAATGCAGATTTTTTTTGAAATTGATTGGAAATAAAAGTAAAAATGAAATATTTTTGGGTTTTTTGTGTTACCATTTTCCAGAAAAAGCTAAAAATAATGAAAAACATAGTTAGGAATAAAACGACTTCTCATTCGATGATGGGAATGCATGAAACAAAAGCCCTAAACAAGTTCACTTTCGTCTCGGGCGGAACGAAAGGATTTTTTTTGAAAAGACAAAACAACAAAACACATTACTTGGACCTATGAGTAGCCGAGGGAATGTCAATCAACGATCCAATTGCAGTAACCTCTGCCATGTGTTACAAAATTAACTACCACCTTCTTCAGCAGGGTGAGCTTCTGAACAATCTTGCACCAAGTTAACAGATGGGGTCCCACGATCCGGTGGTGGATTAGCTTGCACACTGGAGTTCAACTCTTTGAAAGATAAAATGTTAGCCTGGATCAACTTCTGGACTTCGGCTTTCAAGGCGTAACAACGCTCAATGTCATGACCGGGTGCCCCTTGATGGAAAGCACAAGAGAGATCAGGTCTATACCCACGTGGCAAGCTTTCAGGTACCTTAGGAGGTGCCTTGGTTTGAACAAGATTTTTATCAAGCAAAGCGGGGAGCAACTCTGCATATGCCATGGGGATTGGATCAAAATGGGATATCCACTGAACCCGATTCTGTTGTTGAGGCTGTTGTTGATACTGTTGCTGAGGCTGCATATGGGCCACCATACTTACCTCTTGCTCCTCTTTTCCTAAAAAGCCATCCCCAAACTTCTTTGTACTGTTAGCAGCAAAATCAGTTTCCATGACTAGACGTCCTTCTCGTACTCCTTCTTCCAGACGCATTCCCATATTTACCATCTCGGTGAAATCTGTTGGCGCACTGGCAACCATCTTCTCATAGTAAAATTGGCCGAGAGTCTTCAGGAAAACCTTTGTCATCTCCCTCTCTTCTAGAGGCGGGTTAACTTGTGCAGCAATCTCTCTCCAACGCTGGGCGTATTCCTTGAAGGTTTCCTTTTCTTTTTGGGCCATAGCCTGAAGCTGGTCTCTGTCGGGGGCCATGTCCAGATTATACTTGTATTGGCGAATGAAAGCCTCACCAAGATCATTGAATGTACGGATGCTAGCACTGTCCAGGTTCATATACCATTTCAAAGCAGCACCAGTCAGACTGTCCTGAAAGAAGTGGATAAGAAGCTTGTGATTATCAGTGTGCATAGACATCTTCCTCACGTACATCACCAGATGGCTACGTGGACACGAATTCCCCTTGTATTTTTCAAAGTCAGGGACCTTGAACTTAGGCGGTATTGCAACGTCAGGAACCAAACAGAGTTCTCGAGCATCTTTACCAAACAAGTCTTTTCCCCGGAGAGCTTCAACTTCCCGTTGCATTCCGTCAAATTTCTCCTGAAGTTCAACCATCCTGTCAAAATTTCCAACACTTCCAGCACGAAAGATAGGCACGGCCTCTTGTTGGATGGAGTGGATAAGAGGTGTTGAATTTGTTGCAGCCACTTGAGTGAATGACAGACCGGGTGGAGGAGTAAGCACGGTAGAGGTTGGCAAAGCCATCGAGATTGGTTGCTCAAGAGTAGTGACGACAGGCTGAGGAACTGACGTTTGGGCTTGGGAAGCTAACAAAGCATTCATCATGGAGGTCAACTTTTCCATCCCTTCCCGGAGACTAGCTACCTCTTCCCGGAGGTTTTGGTTTTCTTGCTCTAACAGATCCATTCTTTTTTCTGATGAATATGTCGGGTCACTTTCTTTGACGGCGGCAGATCAACCTTTTTATTGGTGAACAAAGTGTGTGAGACTCGATTTGGAAACTATGAATGCAGTATGATGCATGATTATGCTTATGCAAAAAAGAGAAAGATTTGTTATCGAAGGGCTTGTCGAAGTAATTGTAAACACCATAGTTTGAACGTTTCACTTAAAATACTACAAGCAATCCCCTTTTTAGGAACAAAGCCAAGGGATATGCTCAGAAGTTCATCCGTAGAAATCTTGAAAAAGTCCCGACATTTCAAACTTGAGGATGCCGAATGATCTCCCATAACGAGTTCGAGAAAAACCTCTGGACTAGTCATTAAAGATCCTAGCTTCCTTAAGCTTGTCAAATCTGGGCTTTTGAAATTGTGTTTCTGAGTGTTTCTCTTTGTGAAGTTCATTCCTATGATGTTTACAACAAAACTTGTCTAAGTCCTTTGATGTTTTGGATGAAAAAGAAAAAGAGTTTATGCATGGATGCATGTATGCATGATTATGCTAAGGAGCGGAGAAAACATGGTGAGGTTAAGGTCCATAATGTTGGAGTCAAGGGTAAACACGCCATTTGGTAAGGACTATGGTTTCACATGTACTTGTATCACGGGTTCTACCAAGTTCCCAAAGTCCTCAACCCCTTCCAAATATCGTCGGGTTACGAGATTGACTCCCGATCCGATAATATTTGTAAGAAAGTCTCGTTTGAGTGTAGTATCGCGTGTCGACTAATTCAAGATTACTCTTGGTTAGCCACCGCACTACGTCCTAAAAGGCCAAGATGGGTTAAAGGTAACTAAAGGTCCTCAACTTCATAGGTCACTTGAAAATACCAATGCCGAACACGACTTACTCATGTCAACATAGTAATACTTCCAAGATTCCTCCGCTGAGTGGGGTTATCACATGTGCCACATCCGAAATTTACTCTCGGAAAGACACTATGATTATACCGCCGTCCTATCTTATGTTTCCCTCAAGTCCGGGTGTAGGACTTATCTCACCACTCACGTAAGAAGATAAACACTTAAGCACATATTTACAATTACAAATAATAATAAAGCATAAAGATGAAGAAAAAGCAAGATAGGTTTAACCCACTTAGGATTTTGGTCCCCAGTGAAGTCGCCACTTTTCTGTCGCGGTGATTTTTGGATATCAAACTATTAATTAGCATTGACTCGCAATTTAAGATTCACCACCGATCTTTTATTTTTCCGAGGAAAAGGGAGAAAGTTCGAAAACCCTATTTATTAGAGATCAAAGGTCCGGGGGTTGGTTACGCAAAGGGAAGGTATTAGCACCCTAAACGTCTATAGTACTCTATAGGAACCTCTTGCCTATTTTTATCTTTATGCTAAATTATTATTTGTTGTAAAATAAAGGCTTAAGTGTAGAAAGATAAAGTGATGAAATTGAAAGAAAAGGGAAAATGTTTTTGTTATTTTTATTGATTTGGAAAGACAAAGTCTTTTGCCTACGTACCCGAGCGGGATCAAAATCACGTAGTTCGGGGTAAAAAGATAAGTGATTGGTTTTGATTGATTTTAAAGTTTGAAAAAGGTTTTAAGAAAGATGAGAGGCCGTAAAGGCATAGAAGGATAAAAGAAAGTGAGTTTGATTGGTTTTAATTTGAAGAAAGCAAGTTTTGATTGATTAAAGGTTGATTAAAAATTTGATTAAGAAAAGAAAGATAAGATTGACTTTTTTTGAAAATTTTGATTATAAAATGTTTTTTGAGTTTTGACTTTTTGACTTTTTTATGAAAATTTTGATTAAGTCCTAGGGTCCTGAGACTAAGTTATGCTGAGAAAAACTAAACGCGCCGGATCCCTCAAAATGACGTTGGATCAAGTGAGGGTCCTTTTCCTCGGATACGGTCCAAATTACATAATCGCCCTCGACATAAAGCATAAAAAATAAATGTGGTGTCGGTGCATATTCTCATTTATATTTTCATTTACATTGGACCTAGATACATTCTAATGGCAAGAAAATAAATGACAAAAATAATAAAATAAGATAAAAATTGTAATTGCATTAAAGTAAATATGCTAAAAAGAAATAAAAAATGCATGAAATGCAAAACGATAAATAAATATGGTGCTTAAAGTAAATAAAAAAAAAAAAAAGAATGCAAGGCATAAAATAAATATGATGCTGAAAATAAAATAAAAATGCAAGACAATAAAAATAAACATGATGCTAAAAGAAAATAAAAATGCAAGACAATAAAATAAATATGATGCATAAAATAAAAGAAAATAATAAAAAAATGCAAGGCAAAAAATAAATATGGAGCTGGAAAATAAAATGCAAGACTGAATATTAAATATGGTGCTGGAAAATAAATAAAGAAAATAAAAAATGCAAGGCATAAAATTAAATATGATGCATAAAATAAAAGAAAATAGAAAATGCAAGACAAAAAATAAATATGATGCAATAAAATAAAAATAAAAAATGCATGGTACTGGAAATTAAAAGCAATAAGTAAAGTGCATAAAAATAAAAGAAATAAAAAAAAATGCAAGAAATAAATAAAGAAAATAAAAGAATAGAGAGGAAGAAAAGGGGTGCAGAAGTAATAGGGGGAGTGCAGAAATTAAAAGAGTAGAAATCAGAAAAGGAAAGAGGAGAATGGGTCAAGTCCAAAAAGCTGAGTCCAGGGAGAACCGGTCTGGTTCGGTCCGAAAGAACCAGACCGGTTCAGCAGTCTATAAAAGTCAGAACCTGGTTTTTTAATTCATTTTTTTCTCTTACTTTCTCTTTCTTCTTTTCATCCTCTCACTTTTCTCTCACGTTTTTTCTCATTCTTCTCTCTGTATCTCACATCCACTCATTTTCTTTTCTTCCTTTCTTGTTTTCTCACATCCACTCACATGTCCTCACCATTTTCTTTTACATCCTCTCCCTTTCTCTCAAGATCCTTCACGTTTTCATCTTCCTTTCCATTTCCTTACATGAATCCGAAAAAACTCAAAGAAAAAAAAAATTAGATCTAGGTTCGAAAAATCGTACCCTTTGTGTTCTTGATTCGGTTTTGAGCTTCAAATCTGATCTTGGCTGGTTCGGATTTATCTGGATGGTTGTGATTTTTACCAGTTTCGTGGGTTCGGTTGGCTCTTTGTTCGGTTTGTTGGCTTTGGTGATTTACTGTGATTTGGTTATGTGAATGTGAGTTGATTGGATTCTGTTTGTGTTGTGATTTTCGGTTTTGAAAAGGAAAGAAAAGAGGAGAAAATTTTTTTAGTTTTTTTTTGGCCGGAAAATGGATTTTTGTTGGTGGTTGTGGGTGGTTCTGTGGTTGAGGGAGTGGTGGCTCTGATCACTGACTGGTACTGTACTGATTGGCTCCCTGTACTTTCGTGAACAGTGTTATTTATAGTAAAATAATGGGTAAAAACGAAAATGACAAAATTGCCCCTCTGGGCTTGGACTGATTTGGACTTAAAATGACCTAAAATGAATAAAATCAAAACCATAAAAAAAACAGTAATAAAAAAACGAAAATAACAAATTAAAAACTAAAAAAGGAATAAAATAAAAAGGAAATAAATAATAGTAAAAATAAAAAATAAAAAAAATAATAATAACAGAAAATAAAAAAAATAATAATAACAGAAAATAAAAATAATAAAACGGTTGCCTTCGGAACAAAAATGAGGTATTTTAAAATACCTCCCTGCCGAAATTTCGTCTGAAACGACGAAAATTTCCGGCCTAAAAGACGAGAGAAATGAAATAAAAACGGGTCAAAAATGGGGTATGACACCAACAAAAGGTGATCTTTGTCGGCTTACCCGAATACTCGTGTGAGGAGCCCATCAAAAGAAAACATAGAACTCCTTAACATTAACCTTAGCTTTAACTACAACTCGTACGTTAGTGACGATCTTCCTGCTTAATCCTCGAAACCGGTTTACTATAATCCGTCAACATAAGGTCCAATCTTTACTTCATACCCTTACCGGGGGTTTCCTTCACTTATCACTAAGCTTGCGTTCCTCTTACAAAGTATCTTGATGACCCACAACAGAGGAAGGTAACATGTTCCATCTGTTCACTATTTCGCTTAATCCATAAATAAATCTCTTACCTGTCGGATCTTAAAATCTCATCCTGTCCAGGTGCGTAAGTCCTTCCATCCTTACACACTATATCCTTACTGGAAGTCCAGAGCTTCCCATAATTAACTGATCATTCCTTAAGCCAAGTCGCTGGGTTTGGTACCGTAATTCTTTACCTCTGTACCCAGAATAAAACTCTATTCCACTTTAACTTTTCAAATTGCGGTTCTCGTTGAGATTCCAAAACATTCCTTAGAGTATTTACATAGTTCTTTACTGTTCATGTCTCCTCGGAGAAGGCTGTGCGCACCTCGTTTTTAAAAAACGCGCAAATCCCCCGAGGTCGTTCGTAAACGCTCGGAGGGCCTTTGTGAAGTCGCCACCAAAGTTTTTGTGTAAAGGGAACGTTGATAAACCCTTAAGTTTTTTTTTTTATGTTTAAAGGGAAACGATAATAAAACCCTTTGACGATGAGGAAAGGATGGTCATCGCAACCATTGTCGGGTTCGGGAGTCGATTACGCAAGGGGAAGGTATTAGCACCCCTCACGTCCGTTGTACTCAACGGGAACCTTCTATTTGGCTAAAGCTTAAATTGTTTTTTAAATGTTTCGCGCGCATGCTTATCTATGTCAAAAGAAAATATACTAAAAGGGGGGAAAAGAGATAAAAAACAAACGAAAGAAAAGAAAAAAAAGTTTTTATTATTGCGCTTGACAAGATGTCGATCTTGCTCCTATGTATCTCCCGGTAGTCGGAGAATTCAAAGCGTACGTAGTTCTTTGGTAGAAAAAACGTACATGTGTTGGTTGATTTTAAATGGACGATGTTTTAACCGAATTCTTGCGATTAAAACGTAGCTTGTATGCTCGCGCTTGGGAGACTTATTAAGCGTTTGTTCACGAATCGCACTAGAATTGTTAAAAGGTACGTCTGTTAGGGTAAAAGGGTTCGAATTGGTCGCTATGGGACCAAGAGAGGTGCAATGGACTCAAACGAGTCAATCATTGACCGAGTGGACTCCAACGAGTCGGGTGATTGTTCGATTGATCCACTGAGATCAAGAACAGGTACAATGGACTCGGACGAGTCGAACATTGACCGAGTGACTCAAACGAGTCGGGGGATCGAATCTAATGGCCACGGGGGACCAAAAGGTTCGGATTGACCACAAGGGGCCAAGATTTTGGTTTGGTTTATGGTTGGATACATTGAAAAAAGGAATGACGATTGTCTGAACGACGAGACATACGTCACGCATTCGTACAATCGGGGCAATGGAGAGACATACGTCACACCATCCCTTTTTCATTCAAGTTTTTGGGAAGAATTCTTTTAGAAATCCCAAGGTATGTCAAAACATTTGGTTTGAAACCCAAAGTGGAAAGATTTAGCAATTTTGCTAGAAAACGCACAAGTTCGGCTCGTTTTGCGAATTGTTTTGAAAAGCGAACAAATTTGGCGTATGTTCACGCTTGAGTTTTGAAAATCATGAACAATATTTATTGTTCAAGTTTGGATTAAAATGATGAACATAGCTGGTTTGTTCATATGGTTTTGAAAGTTTGGGAACATAACTTGTTTTACAAGTTATCCACAAAATGTCATACGAACTTGTGAATTTGTCAAAATTGTGCCAAATCCTTGTTATGGATTGAAAAACATGGGTTTAAAAACTCTTAGGTTCTGAGCTCCTGGGCTAGAACCTCAAAAATTGGCCATTTGGACACCAAAACTCAGATTCTGAGTTCTGTCATGGTCGCACTGCGACCATGACTTCGCACTGCGAAGTATGCGAATTTTTGAGTTCAGAAGCTGTTTCTGAACTTTTGTTCAGAAACAACTTCTGAACACACTCAGGACCTTTTAGTTGGGTGAAAAGCTTTGAGTTTTTGGGATGAAAAAGGTTGGACAAACCAGTTTTGATGTTTTGAAAACCTTGGGATTTCTTTGAAATTCAAAAGGGGTTTTTTAGAACCAAAAGGTTTTGAACCAAAATTGCTATGCAAACACAATTGAAAATGCAAAACAAAAGCTTGGAAACTTACAGAGATCCTTAGCAAAGCTCCAGCTGCAATGGATTTGAATTGATTGAAGGTTCTTGCAAAAGTTTTGGGTGTTGGTAATGGTTTTGAACTTTGTGAGGCTTTGTGTTTGGATTGTGTTTTTTCTGGTTGTTTGTAAGTGTTTGTAAGCTGGAATGAGTAGTGTATAATGCTCTTGAATTGCTGTTTTTAGAAGTGTTTGGAACCTTGGGCATTGCCTTCTATTTATAGGCCAAAACCAAATCAATTTCATCATTAGAAATCCCCAAAATCTAGCTGATTTGTGGGCTAGGATCAGGTTGAATACCTTTGCATTAAATGCTAATGGATAGAGGCAACCTTGCCTTGTGCCAAGGGTCAAGACTCAGCCTGATTTCAGCCACAAATTCAAAGATTTTGGATAGCAATGATGATGAAATAGTGCTGAAATGCAATTGGCCAAGCTTGGGGATCAATCCTTGCAATCTCAATGGTTGATCAATAAAAACGTGCACTGTGATGTGCAGAGATTGGGGGATGCAAAAGGCTACAATTGGCTGGTGTGAGAGGGTGAAAAGCTGCTGCAAAACAGGGTAGGCACTCATGGCTTTTTCAAGTGAAAAATCCAGCTGGTTTGACTGGTTTTGGGGGGAGCAAGCAGGAGAAAAGTCACCAAGCAGGTGGCTGGCAACCTTGGGGTGGTTAACAGGTCACTTGGGAGGGACAAAAGCTGCCCAAGGGCAAGCCCACTTGCTTATCACATGCTAGGTTGGAAGAAAAAGCTTCCAACCTTGGCATTAATGGCAAGTCTCTCATTTCTGGTTTTGCTTGGCCCAAATAGCCATGAATGCTGATTAAAATAAATATGGAAATGATATGCAACAAAATCTGGAATTAAATCAAAAACATCAAAAATCTGCAGAAAAATCGCAGACTTCGCAGTGCGAAGTGAGCTTCGCAGTGCGAAGTCAGCATTTTTGAAATGTTGACTTTTCTGTTGACTTTTGTTGACTTTGACTTTTTATCCCTCTTTGATTTTTTTGATTTTTGATTGTTTTAAAAGGCTTAGGACAAAATTGGGGTACTACAGCTGCCCCTACTTAATTGTGTCTTTGCATAGAGTGCGTGAGTGCCGAGGGCATCTCATGAACTCGTTGCGAAGACCAATTAAGTAAAAGAAGGACCCGAATTTTGTCCTTCGCGAAATGAAAAGATTGCAGTAAAAGTAAAATATGCACATGCAATGATTTTGAAAGAGTTGATCGTATCCAGCCGCTAACACTGGAGGTAGATCCACTGGGGATGAAGGTAATCGTATCCAGCCGCTTACACTGAAGGTAGATTCCTGAGGATGGGTGTGATCTTATCTAGCCGCTTACACTAGAGGTCGATACACTGAGGGAGGTGATCTTATCTAGCCGCTTACACTAGAGGTCGATACCTAAGCTAGGTAATCTTATTCAGCCGCTTACACTGAAGGTCGATTCCTAACGAGTAAGTGATCTTATTCAGCCGCTAACACTGAAGGTCGATACACTGAGTGAGGTGATCTTATCTAGCCGCTTACACTAGAGGTCGATACCTAAGCTAGGTAATCTTATTCAGCCGCTTACACTGAAGGTCGATTCCTAACGAGTGGAGTGATCTTATTCAGCCGCTAACACTGAAGGTCGAAACACTGAGTGAGGTGATCTTATCTAGCCGCTTACACTAGAGGTCGATACCTAAGCTAGGTAATCTTATTCAGCCGCTTACACTGAAGGTCGATTCCTAACGAGTGGAGTGATCTTATTCAGCCGCTAACACTGAAGGTCGAAACACTGAGTGAGGTGATCTTATCTAGCCGCTTACACTAGAGGTCGATACCTAAGCTAGGTAATCTTATTCAGCCGCTTACACTGAAGGTCGATTCCTAACGAGTGGAGTGATCTTATTCAGCCGCTAACACTGAAGGTCGAAACACTGAGTGAGGTGATCTTATCTAGCCGCTTACACTAGAGGTCGATACCTAAGCTAGGTAATCTTATTCAGCCGCTTACACTGAAGGTCGATTCCTAACGAGTGGAGTGATCTTATTCAGCCACTAACACTGAAGGTCGAAACACTGAGTGAGGTGATCTTATCTAGCCGCTTACACTAGAGGTCGATACCTAAGCTGAAATGGTCTTACCCTAAATAGGTGCCCCTGGTTGAACCGGAAAACATGATTGTATGATGCATGTTATGCAGTATGATATGCAGTGTGATATGCAATGCAATATGATATGAGATAGACTCAAACAAAGATTCCTGCTGGGGAATAGGGGACAGTTGGTGAAGGAGGTTCACTGGGGAACGCTTACTTAACTGTTGATGGATGCTGGTGAATATGTGATACTCACTGGAGAATCCTTGTTGAGGATGCATGACATGATTTATGAAATGCATGTGTATGAATGATTTGTATATGCATGCATGAATGAAATTGACATGATGTATGAATGAAATTGACATGATGCATGAATGAAATTGACATGATGCATGAATTATGTTATGCATGATATGTGGGATGCTGGTTGGGTGCCGAGCAAAGTCGGTCTTGGTTGTGGTGGCGCCAATGATGATTGGGCTTTCTTGGTTTTTTTTTGGTTGGTTGGTTTGGTTTGGAAGGACAGGGTCCTTTGCCTACATACCCGAATGGGATCAAAACCGGTGTAGTTCGGGCGCTGGGGGTTTGTGTGGGTTTGCCAATAATGATTGGACTTTTGTTTGGGGTTGAGACTCCTTGAGGAATGTTAATGAGGTTTGGCTCATGGGGATATAAGGATCATTTTGGAAGCATGATCGATATCCAGCCTTGGTTGATGTTTGGATGTTTAGGGTGCGTACTGGGGAATTTTGTTCCTCTCATACGACTGATAAACTTGATGAGACGAGATTAGACCGGCAAGGTAGAAAGTGGACCGGTATAAACATTCGGTAATCCTCGCGGGGATGACGTCTTAGGGGATACATTTGAATATGGACGGAGTAAGACTGTGATAATTGATAAAGGATAAATACCTCGTGGGGATTGTTAATCCGATGTGTAAATCGTGCTAAACCGCTGAGGAAGAGAACTGATGGTTCCGCTGGGGATGCTTGTGCTCTGGTTGGTCGGTCTCGCTTGAATCGTCCCTTCAGGCTTTTGATTCGACGGGGATATTCCTTTTTGATTCACCGATGACCAAAAATCTCTTTAGCAATTAGCCGTGCTTGGCCTGCGAGGTTTATCTACTCTATGGATAGATATTGATGCACGCTTTTAAGTATTCACAAATCAGAGAAAATGTGCCTGTTATTATTTATTTGAAAATATGAAAGATTCCACGTAAAATTTTTTGGG
Organism: Medicago ruthenica; assembly: GCA_018208015.1. Classification (NCBI taxonomy): domain Eukaryota; kingdom Viridiplantae; phylum Streptophyta; class Magnoliopsida; order Fabales; family Fabaceae; genus Medicago; species Medicago ruthenica. Next base: position 17,212,021 of record CM031375.1, read on the forward strand.
AAATATATACTATCATAAATGGAATTCTTTTGACAATAGTAGTAGACTTTGCTTGGGAAGAAATTTGTTATGGGGAGGTGCCCTGCCCCAAAGGTGTAGTTCCTTTAATCGTGTTTGGGATTGCTGATGCCAATTGGGCCTTTTGTAAATTGTAGGGAGAGTGCCAAGCATGGTCGGCTTTGAATGGTTTGTGCACCGGATGCAATCAGGTTTTGGTTTAAAATTGTGGGCGCCAATGGAAATTGGGCTTTATTGTGGGGGATACCAATGAATATTGGGTTTCATTATTGGGTGCCGAGCGAGGTCGGGCTTTTGATTTTGGTTGGTTCATATGAAATTTGAGCATGCAATTTTAATGCCCCCATTATTCCGAGATTGTACTGAAAAAATCGAAATAAATACCACACAAAAAATCATATCGTACAGTTCAAATTAATAACATGTCTATCAATGAACCAACCTAATCACTCATTTAAGTAAGAAAACAGATTGAATATTAATGTGAGGGGCAATGAACACTCATCCGGCAAGTTTGCTAACATTCCGATCGAGTTATGTGTCCATCCAATTATTGTTTCTTAAAAACATGAAAGCATTGATCAAAAGGTCTTTGAGGGTTGTAATTTGGCTAGGTTATGAAGAAATGTCATATGTGGGGAAATTGAATTCAAATGGCCAAGCAAGAAGGAACATTCTTTCTAACTTATACCTTTTCTTGTCTAAATCACCATTTTTGGTAACTTACAAACGCTCTCTCTTTGATCTTGACAACTCTTGGATTTTATCGACCCTTTTTTTCTTTTCTCTTTTCTTTTTCTTGGTTTGCTTTTCCTTCTTTCTTTCTTTTCTTTGGTCGTCAAGATCGATTAAGAAATTCAACGTTGCTCGACTTTCACAACCTCCCATTTCTCCCCAATTTGTTTCAATATGATGCCCTAATTGAATGTTCCTTCCTCTTTTGGCAAGGGACACTAATCATGATGGTTTAAGGGTTCAAAAAATTGAAAGGAAACTATCAGAATTCAGTGATGTTTTAACTATGAACTGAAAAACATTTTTTACAAACTCCGGCAATCTCATTAAGCAGTTGAGCTTTATGAAAGTTGGCAGTTCATAGTTAAAAATTCTGATTTGTTAGGCTCGAAGGGGTTTTAACAAATACTCACTTCTCACAGGGTGGGCTATTTGTGGTTGATTGTTTTCTCTCGTTTTCAAACAAATGCCTTGATCATGTCAATACTTTTATGTAATTAAAAAAGAAAATTCAGATTTAACATAAAAAGATCGAGCTAAACAAAAATGTCGGTCTCCTGCATATGTATTATGATAACCTTGAGGATTCCTCACATCTGGCTGGTTCTAAATGGTTCATAGAACAAACATATTAAATAACGTAAATTGTACGGTATAATTTGGTATGGAATATACATTCTCCTTTCAAGTTTAATCATGGGAAAGAAAATAGGATACATCCATTTTAGCTTTGCGAAAATTAATCATATTTACCATTGCCATTCGTCTATGGTTAAAAACTTTGGCTTAATCCGTTGCGGAAAGATTTGTTGAATTCACATTTCGACATTCACACATATATAAAACGTAGGCATGATAATGATGCAAAGGCTAGGCAATAAAAGCAAGAGTACTCGAATAACAACAAAACAAAGAGTACGAATATAGCTACAAAGCATTAAACAAAGGAAGTTTCTAAAGAGTGTACGAGAAAAATATCATAAACATAAACAACAAAACATGAGAAAGCATAAATAATAAAAAAGGCACTCAAGGAGTGAAAGCCTCATCATCCTCAGTCTCCTCATCCTCGTCCTCCTCGTCCTCATCATCCTCATCATCCCCTCCCTGGCCTCCGGCCGCTGAACCACTGCCTCCAGCCTCTGCATACTCTGGCCTATCCCCGGGCCAACGACCATGAGCTGCGAACATCTGGGGTGTCGGTATCTGATCATCGGGATCTGTCGGCCTACCCAGCTGCCTCTGAAGGCGATACATGGAATCATGCATCATAGTCATGTATCGATGAGTGGAGGCATTCTACTCCAATATGAAAGTGCAGGTGTGGTGATCCCCTGATGCTGGTGGAGGTCTAGGCCGTGGCTGCTGTACCCTCGCCGCTCTCCTCCCTGTGCAATGTCTGGAGATATACTCATCTGTGATCGGGTTCTTTATGGTTTCGGACACATGGGGAGGGATGGCGACTCGGGCTTCCCGGCAGAGTCCCATGATAAGACCCGGGAAAGCAAGCGGGCACTATTTATCTTATCCCTTTTTCACATTCATAACTTTAGTAATTCAACACCGAAGTCCATACTCCACCATTATAAGCGTGCCTTCGGTGGATTTGAGGCAAAATTAACAGTGGAAGAAGCCGACAAAATGCCTGGTATGTGAAGACTATTTTTTTTTCTTCCTAAAAATATACCAATTATTCTACTTGAATACTAGTATTTGTTAATTATGAAAATTTGAAGTGTAGGACTTGATGGGGTTGTGTCTGTATTTCCTGCTAAAAAGAGACAACTCCTTACCACAAAATCTTGGGACTTTATAGGATTTCCAAAATATGTGGAGAGAAAATACAATGAGTGTGATGTCATAATAGGAGTCATAGATTCTGGAATTTGGCCATAATCTGAAAGCTTTGATGATAAAGGATATAGTCCACCACCAAGCAAATGGAAGGGCATTTGTCAAGCTTCTGATTTCAGATGTAACAAGTAATATGTTATGACTTCTTATACGTGTATTCCTATAGTGATAAAAAGGTTTAGTGATCGTGGTAGGTCGATGTTGATTGTTATATGGAGATCTAATTACTCATATTTTACCATCATATTCGAATTGATTTAAAATACAAATTAAGTATTAGTTGGCTAATATTCATTCCACAACTAGGATTGTGCTTGCTAGTAATGTTAACTAAAGGAAATCCATATTCATATACCATTTCATGTTAAAATGCTAACAATTGTTAATATTTTCGGCAGTAAAATAATTGGAGCTAGATATTATAGAAGTGATTATGGAGAAGACTTCTTGAAAACAAATATCTTATCCCCAAGAGACACAAGTGGACATGGGACCCACACATCTTCAATAGCGGTTGGAAACCCAGTTACCGGGGCAAGTATGCTAGGACTCGGCCTAGGGACAACAAGAGGATCAGCTTAGAGTTTGATTGTAGAGTCGTGATTGTTGATCTCAGATTGATATTTCTACAAAGAACTACCATGCCATGGAAGAATCAAATACAAAAACTTACAAGAAGCATGTTGTCAAGTTTACACATGTAACACCCATATAGAGATTGTCTAGGATCTCTTACGAGTATTAAAATTTCGTACCGGATACATTAAATACAATACAGAAAGATAGGTAATAATTATACAATGCATAAGTTTGTCATACAACTCATCATTCGATACAAAGCATTCCTCATAATATACATCATGATACATTTTCTTATACAAATGTCCATAATAATAAAGCATAAGCAGCACGATCAGTCCGTAGCCTTCTCTTTACCTTTACGTCGTGCTACCTGCGAAGAACCTGCACCAGAAGGAAAGGGATGAGACATAACGTCTCAGTGAGCTCCTACCCTACCAACTGTTGGCAACCACGGGGGAAACCTAGGGTCGCCGTACCTACTCTTGGCAATCTTGGGGATACCTATGATCGCCGTCAATCTTTACTTAATTCGCGATTGAGGGAAAAACCTAAGATCGCTTCTTATCTTTAACATTCTCATCATATGCTAACTTAACTTATACTCAGTGGTCTTGGGGACAACCTATGACCACTTACTGTGTCTAGAAACTAAATGTCCTATTCCTCAATACAATTATAAATAAACTTATCATCTTTCATATCTTAAGTTAGCAGTTAGGGTTGAACAAACATAACATTATCTTGGTTCATTTTACGAAGTGCATCCGGGTGGAGTAACCCCGAAGTACATCTCCCTTCTTACCGGTGAAAATTCCTATCATATCAGGCTAACACCGGACTCCTCTTATCTTTTGTGTGGCTGCTCTCGCGAGCGGTAACTTCACCGTCCCAGCTGCCATTTAAGGCGGTAACTTCACGGGGACCCCCTGTATACTAACTGACGAGCAGACAGGAGACACATAAATTTATAGACTTGGATGTGCAGCTGCCCTCACGAGCGGTAACTTCACCGTTCCGGCTGCCATTAAAGGCTGTAACTTCACAGGAACCCCTCGTATACTAACTAGCGAGCATACGAGAGACACATCAAGCCCATCTTATAATTAATTACCATTCTTAAGTGCTTAACCTATAAAAAGCTTCATCATTATGTCATAGGCTTATCGTTCTCATAAGCCGTTGCTTGGTTATTGGAAATATTCCATAGCTTAAATAACTTTACTTTGCATTCCTAATGCTTTACCAAGTTCCTTATTCAATCATTCATTCCTTAATTGTTGAGTAATCCTTTGAACATGTCAAGAATGGTGTTTATGTTGAAAAATAAGGTTTTCATTGAAAACGGTTATTAAAAGCCTCGCCGAACGCATTTGCAGCACCCAAAACGAACCAGAATCAGACCTGAGCTGTCTGCTGATTTCGCTGGGCGAAATGTCTGATTTCGCTGAGCGAGAATAGGCAGTGAAGGCTCGCCTAAACAGTAACTGCACGATCGCCCCGAGTTCGCCTGGCGAAAATGACAGTTCAAAACCTGTTAAAAGTGTGATTTTCCACCATTTTGACACATTTAAAGATACCCAGGCATTCCAACAGTATAAGGAATGAATTTCTAATACAAATTGACAGTTTAAAACATGTTTAATCAAGGAATTGGCAAGCATGGGAGATTAGGGTAAAATTTCTATACTAGCTCAAAATTGTAAAATGCTCTCAAACTTACTCAAGCGGGTTCTAAAACCCTGTGGAGCTCACCTTAATCCACAATTTGGTGCTTGCTAAACTCTGATTCCAAAAGCCTTAGCTTCCACTCCACTCTACTCTTGGTTCTCTTTGTTCTACTTTCCTTTCTCTTGTTCTAGCTTCAAACTCAAGCTTACTTTGCTAGATTTCTCACTAGATTTTCTTGATTGAAGTTTGGATGGAGGTTGGGAAGTGGGGGAGGGCGTGTGAGGTTTGAGAGAAATGGGAGGAGAGCTGATTTGTTGGCAAGGATAAGAAGAAGAAAAATGGTAACATGAAAATATCATGTTTCTTTTAAAAACAAACTCCCCCTTAGCATAAATTACAAAATTTGCCACTTCCTCTTAATTTCTTATTCGCCTTGTTTGCGTCTCAAGTTTCTAACATTGATAACTGATACTTATGAGCGGGATATTACAATCTACCCCCCTTAAAGAAATTTCGTCCTCGAAATTTAGAATTTACCTGAAAATAAATGTGGATAATGCTCTTGCATTTCTGACTCCAGCTCCCACGTCGCTTCGCCGTCGGGAGAACCTTTCCAAACAACTTTAACAATAGGGATTTCTTTGTTCCGCAAGGTCTTAACATCACGATCAATTATTTGATCCGGTTCAGGTTGAAAAGTCAAGTCCGATCTTAAATCAATACTGTCCAGTTCCACTGGTTGGAAAGGGTCGGGAATGAATTTCGTCAGCTGAGAGACGTGGAATACATCATGTAAACCTGACATGGCCGGTGGCAGCGCTAACTGATAAGCTGCCGGACCAACACGTCGAAGTATCTGAAATGGTCCAACATACCTTGGGCAAAGTTTCTTAGTCCTGAATGCTCCTCTTAACCCCAACTTGGGTGTAACCTTAAGGAATACATGGTCTCCTTCTTCGAACTCTAAGGGTCTTCGTCGCTTATCAGCATAACTTTTCTGACGACTTTGAGCTGTTCTCATTTTATCCTGAATGGATTTTATCTTTAAGGTTGTCTCCTGTATTATCTCAGGTCCCAATATACTCTTATCTCCAACCTCGGCCCAGCAAAGTGGGGTCCTACATTTCCTACCGTACAAAGCTTCATATGGTGCCATTCCAATGCTAGAATGGTAACTGTTATTGTAAGAAAATTCAATCAGTGGTAGGTGGTCATTCCAACTTCCTCCATCTTCTAGGATACATGCCCGTAACATGTCCTCTAACGTCTGAATAGTTCTTTCGGATTGTCCGTCTGTCTGAGGATGATGGGACGTGCTCATCTTTAATCTGGTTCCCAAAGCCTTTTGAAAAGCCTTCCAAAAGTGGGAAGTGAAGATAGGATCTCTATCCGACACAATACTAGCTGGCACACCATGGAGTTTCACAATCTCTGAGATAAACAACTCGGCATACTGAAAAGCTCGGTAAGTAGTCTTAACCGGCAAGAAATGAGCTGACTTAGTTAACCGGTCCACTATCACCCAAATGGAATCATGTCCTCGCTGTGTTCGAGGTAATCCAGTCACAAAATCCATGGTTATATCTTCCCATTTCCATTGTGGAATTTCCAAAGGTACTAACATTCCTGCAGGCCTTTGATGTTCGATCTTCACCTGCTGACAAACAATGCATCGCGACACAAATTCCGCAACATCTCTTTTCATACTAGGCCACCAATAATCTCTTCTCAAATCTTGATACATCTTGGTGGTACCTGGATGAATACTAAAACTGCTCTTGTGCGCTTCTTCTAAAATCAACCTTTTTAATTCCACATCATTCGGAACATAAATCCTTCCTTCAAACAGTATTACACCATCTGGTGCCCATGAATACTCTGCTTGGCCAACTTTCCTTTGAAGATCCATATCCACAGATTGAGCTTGTGCAATCCTAAACCGTAGGTCGCACGAAATATCTATCTTGTTCAGCAAGATGCCACCTTCTAACTCTGTAACATGAAGGTTAAGATCTCTGAATTTCTCATATAACCCACATGTACGCATCATTACTTCAGCTTTAACTAAAGCTTTACGACTCAAGGCATCAGCTACTACATTTGCTTTTCCTGGATGGTATTTCAGATCAAAGTCAAAGTCCTTCAAGTATTCCATCCATCGTCTTTGTCTCATGTTGAGATCTCGCTGATCAAACAAGTATTTCAAACTCTTATGATCGCTGAACAAATCAAATTGTGCACCATACAAATGATGTCTCCATATCTTCAATGCAAAAACTATTGCTGCTAGCTCAAGATCATGGGTGGGGTAATTCTCTTCATGTGTCTTGAGCTGTCTGGACGCATACGCTATGACATTTTCCCCTTGCATAAGAAAACTTCCCAGTCCCTTGGAAGATGCATCGCAGAAAACGGTGTATCTCTTTTCAGGATCTGGTATTGCCAACACTGGCGCTTTAGTCAATTTTCTTTTCAGAATTCTGAAGCTCTCTTCACATTCTTCGTCCCAAATAAAGGGTACATCTTTTCGGGTAAGGCGTGACAAAGGTAAGGCAATCTGAGAAAATTTCATGATAAATCTCCGATAATAACCTGCCAAGCCTAGAAAGCTCCTGACTTCTGCTACATTCTTAGGTCTTTCCCAACTGAGTACAGCTTCAACTTTGGATGGATCAACGGCTACTCTTCCTTGAGAAATAACGTGACCCAAAAACTTAATTTCGGATAGCCAGAATTCACACTTGCTAAATTTAGCATATAACTGCTTGTCTCTGAGGACATCCAAAACAATTCTCAAGTGCTGAGCATGCTCCTGAGGATCTTTAGAATAAATCAAGATGTCATCTATGAAAATCACCACAAATTGATCAAGGTAAGGCTGAAATATTCTGTTCATGTAATCCATAAAGACTGTTGGAGCATTAGTTACACCGAAAGGCATAACCAGAAATTCATAGTGCCCATAACGCGTTCGAAACGCTGTCTTAGACACATCTGAAGATTTGATACGGATTTGATGGTAACCTGACCGAAGATCAATTTTGGAAAACACAGTTGCTCCCTTGAGCTGATCTAAGAGATCATCAATCCTTGGAAGAGGATACTTGTTCTTGATAGTCACTTTATTAAGTTGGCGGTAGTCTATACACAGCCTCATGCTTCCATCTTTCTTCTTGACTAACAAAACTGGAGCACCCCAAGGTGACACACTGGGTCTGATAAAATGCTTTTGGATCAATTCTTCTAGCTGAGATTTCAGCTCTTTAAGTTCCGTGGGCGACATTCTATACGGTGCCACAGATACTGGCTCCGCTCCTGGAATTAAATCAATTGAGAACTCCACCTCACGCTCTGGAGGCAAACTATTCACTTCAGAAGGGAAGACATCTAAATACTCATTTACAATAGGAATGTCACTGGGACTTAACTCTGATTCTGAGGCCACAGTGAGCATAACATAAAATCCTTTATCTTGTGCACAAATAAACTGAATTAACTGATGGGTGCGGTTAATCAATTCAGACAGAGCCACACCTTCCGCCGTATCACTAGTCGGCATATAAATACTCTTTTCTGAACATCCTATATACACATGGTTAGCAGAGAGCCAATCCATGCCTAATATCACATCCAGTTGCTCCATCGGGAGACATACTAAGTCAACATAATAAGTCTTACTGGACACAGTGATAGGACAGTTTTCACAAACATACTTTGCTTCAATTCCGCCCTCAGTAGCGGTAGATACTAACATTGGAGGGTTCAACGGAGACAAAGATAATTGAAGCGTCTCCACACATTTATATGAAATAAAAGAGCATGAAGCGCCACAATCAAAAAGAACTTTTACTGGGTATGAGCCAAGATAACACATACCGGCAATCAGATCTTCATTTGCCAAGGCCTTTGCACCATCAAGGGAATACACCCTTCCCTTGCTAGTGGTAGTTCCTTCGACTGGTCCTTTACCACGTCTATTTGGACATTCATGTATGAAGTGCCCAGGTTGTTTACACCCGTAGCAGACACCCATACTCATCATACATTCACCTTTGTGGGACTTCCCACACTTCCTGCAAACAGAATATACTGAGGTCGGACTAGATTGCTTTCCTCTTTGTGGAGATCCCTTCGGTTTCAACTTGTCATGATACTTATCCTGCATCCTGCTCTTCCTTCTTTCAAAAGCCACTGATCTTTCCCTTGAGGTCTTTGCAAGTCCTGCTTCGACTACCAAGCTATCATGTACCAATTCATCGTAACTTGCAGTTCTTTGGAGACTCACTGCAGTGTCGATCTCACCTCTTAATCCTCTTTTATACTGATTCATTTTCCACACTTCATTCTCAGCATATTCGTTGTGTGTGGAATAGTAGGACAGCTCTTCAAACTTCTTAGTAAATTCAGCAACTGACATACTACCCTGTTTCAATTCTAAGAACTCTTGCTCCTTCTTTACCTTGTAAGACAAAGGTAAATACTTTTCCAACATCACTCCTTTAAAGTTCTCCCAATTCACTTCTACACCATTGGCTTCCATCCTGCGCTGAGCAGATTCCCACCAGTCTTCTGCTGCGCCTCTGAGTTGGTTTGTGGCATAGACCACCTTGTCCTCTTCTGAGCATTCAGCCATTCTGAAGATCTTCTCCATCTGCTTAATCCACTTTCTTGCTTCTTGAGGTTCACCTTCTCCGTTGAACTCCGGAGGGTGATGCCTATTATATTCCCGGAACACGGGATTACCAATTACTGGAGGAGGTGGTGGCTGTGGATGGAAACCTTGTCCTTGTTGCATCATTTCCATCCATTGTTGTTGGGATTGGGCCTGTTGCTGAGATTGATGTTGCATCATCAGCATCATTTGCTGATACTGTAACGCATTCTGAGCCTGTTGCTCTTGGTACTGTTGTTGCCAGGCTTGCTGTTGTTGCATCATCTGTTCCCATGAATTCAAACTGGGTCCTCCACTCTCATCGCTAGCTTGATTGGCACGAGGTCTACCTCTTCTTCTCCCAGACATCTTATCCTAGCTGTCATATACAAGTCAAAGTGATCAGTTTTAACTGAACATAACATCTAGAATAATGTCCTGGATCCAAGAGGTCCACAAACTTGGATTGTACTTTAATGACCCAAGGCACGGTCTGAATCGACCGGCTCTGATACCAAATTGTAACACCCATATAGAGATTGCCTAGGATCTCTTACGAGTATTAAAATTTCGTACCGGATACATTAAATACAATACAGAAAGATAGGTAATAATTATACAATGCATAAGTTTGTCATACAACTCATCATTCGATACAAAGCATTCCTCATAATATACATCATGATACATTTTCTTATACAAATGTCCATAATAATAAAGCATAAGCAGCACGATCAGTCCGTAGCCTTCTCTTTACCTTTACGTCGTGCTACCTGCGAAGAACCTGCACCAGAAGGAAAGGGATGAGACATAACGTCTCAGTGAGCTCCTACCCTACCAACTGTTGGCAACCACGGGGGAAACCTAGGGTCGCCGTGCCTACTCTTGGCAATCTTGGGGATACCTATGATCGCCGTCAATCTTTACTTAATTCGCGATCGAGGGAAAAACCTAAGATCGCTTCTTATCTTTAACATTCTCATCATATGCTAACTTAACTTATACTCAGTGGTCTTGGGGACAACCTATGACCACTTACTGTGTCTAGAAACTAAATGTCCTATTCCTCAATACAATTATAAATAAACTTATCATCTTTCATATCTTAAGTTAGCAGTTAGGGTTGAACAAACATAACATTATCTTGGTTCATTTTACGGAGTGCATCCGGGTGGAGTAACCCCGAAGTACATCTCCCTTCTTACCGGTGAAAATTCCTATCATATCAGGCTAACACCGGACTCCTCTTATCTTTTGTGTGGCTGCTCTCGCGAGCGGTAACTTCACCGTCCCAGCTGCCATTTAAGGCGGTAACTTCACGGGGACCCCCTGTATACTAACTGACGAGCAGACAGGAGACACATAAATTTATAGACTTGGATGTGCAGCTGCCCTCACGAGCGGTAACTTCACCGTTCCGGCTGCCATTAAAGGCTGTAACTTCACAGGAACCCCTCGTATACTAACTAGCGAGCATACGAGAGACACATCAAGCCCATCTTATAATTAATTACCATTCTTAAGTGCTTAACCTATAAAGGTTCTAAGCTTCATCATTATGTCATAGGCTTATCGTTCTCATAAGCCGTTGCTTGGTTATTGGAAATATTCCATAGCTTAAATAACTTTACTTTGCATTCCTAATGCTTTACCAAGTTCCTTATCCAATCATTCATTCCTTAATTGTTGAGTAATCCTTTGAACATGTCAAGAATGGTGTTTATCTTGAAAAATAAGGTTTTCATTGAAAACGGTTATTAAAAGCCTCGCCGAACGCATTTGCAGCACCCAAAACGAACCAGAATCAGACCTGAGTTGTCTGCTGATTTCGCTGGGCGAAATGTCTGATTTCGCTGAGCGAGAATAGGCAGTGAAGGCTCGCCAAACAGTAACTGCACAATCGCCCCGAGTTCGCCTGGCGAAAATGACAGTTCAAAACCTGTTAAAAGTGTGATTTTCCACCATTTTGACACATTTAAAGATACCCAGGCATTCCAACAGTATAAGGAATGAATTTCTAATACAAATTGACAGTTTAAAACATGTTTAATCAAGGAATTGGCAAGTATGGGAGATTAGGGTAAAATTTCTATACTAGCTCAAAATTGTAAAATGCTCTCAAACTTACTCAAGCGGGTTCTAAAACCCTGTGGAGCTCACCTTAATCCACAATTTGGTGCTTGCTAAACTCTGATTCCAAAAGCCTTAGCTTCTACTCCACTCTACTCTTGGTTCTCTTTGTTCTACTTTCCTTTCTCTTGTTCTAGCTTCAAACTCAAGCTTACTTTGCTAGATTTCTCACTAGAGTTTCTTGATTGAAGTTTGGATGGAGGTTGGGAAGTGGGGGAGGGCGTGTGAGGTTTGAGAGAAATGGGAGGAGAGCTGATTTGTTGGCAAGGATAAGAAGAAGAAAAATGGTAACATGAAAATATCATGTTTCTTTTAAAAACAAACTCCCCCTTAGCATAAATTACAAAATTTGCCACTTCCTCTTAATTTCTTATTCGCCTTGTTTGCGTCTCAAGTTTCTAACATTGATAACTGATACTTATGAGCGGGATATTACAACACAGCACTGATAAGATTGTTAAAATTGTCTGGTCTTGGTCTGCAAGTCATTACCTGCATAATGAATAATTTTAGAAAAATATCATAATTCCAATTTCTAATTACCCTACTAAACATATGGAAATAGATTCTCAGCAGATGCAGTAATAAGTAATTTCAGCCGTTGATCATATGATCAATTGGTTGAAATTTCGTGTTTTCAATTTGGGAAAGTCACGATTTGAGTCGTCCAATTTCTATTTAACAGTTTAGATGGAATTAGTACTGTAGTGACTGACCATTAAAAATTGATTACAGGGAAGTCGAGTCCCTAATTGTCAGTATCAAGTGTTATTTTTTTTTTACTCAAATAGGGCACATAGGCTTAAAGTCTTTTACTTTCTTCATTACAGATTAAACATACAAATTATAGAATTTATCATTTAAATCAAATGAGTGAAATATGAACTTTTAAAGGTTTGAAACCAAATTGATACCAAGTCAAAATATTTCAACTCTTTCAAAATCCCAAAAGGTTATGTAGACCACACAAATTCATGCACGTTGCAAAAGTTTCTGAAGACTATAGATAAACAATATTATACAGTACCTATAAAAACTATCAATTCAGAAAGTCACACAAAAACACATTTAGGCATAGTGATCATCTAACACTCCGATCAAAAGGATCAACTATTGATAACGATTATAACATATATTTCTAACTAATCAAATAATATGCTAGCACATGCAATTTTAAAATACCTTGTCTTGATCACACGAATACATTGAATACGCATAAGCGATTAAACGAGCACTCGAACGACATGATACGTCGTAACCAACAAAAAGAAAAAAATAACATTAGGCAATCAATTCAACTCAACCAAATGTAATTCAATTAAACAAGAATAAAAGTCGTAATTGAACATGGAAAAGTAAACTTCTACTAATTTAAAACATCAACTTGATCAAAACAAAGTTATGGACCAACATCAATTAAAATAATCATTTTACCTAAAGGAATTTGCATGCATATATTAACACATGAAATAATCATTTTTTGTTGTCCCTAGGCCGAGTCCTAGCATACTTGCCCCGGTAACTGGGTTTCCAACCGCTATTGAAGCTGAGTGGGTCCCATGTCCACTTGTGTCTCTTGGGGATAAGATATTTGTTTTCAAGAAGTCTTCTCCATAATCACTTCTATAATATCTAGCTCCAATTATTTTACTGCCGAAAATATTAACAATTGTTAGCATTTTAACATGAAATGGTATATGAATATGGATTTCCTTTAGTCAACATTACTAGCAAGCACAATCCTAGTTGTGGAATGAATATTAGCCAACTAATACTTAATTTGTATTTTAAATCAATTCGAATATGATGGTAAAATATGAGTAATTAGATCTCCATATAACAATCAACATCGACCTACCACGATCACTAAACCTTTTTATCACTATAGGAATACACGTATAAGAAGTCATAACATATTACTTGTTACATCTGAAATCAGAAGCTTGACAAATGCCCTTCCATTTGCTTGGTGGTGGACTATATCCTTTATCATCAAAGCTTTCAGATTATGGCCAAATTCCAGAATCTATGACTCCTATTATGACATCACACTCATTGTATTTTCTCTCCACATATTTTGGAAATCCTATAAAGTCCCAAGATTTTGTGGTAAGAAGTTGTCTCTTTTTAGCAGGAAATACAGACACAACCCCATCAAGTCCTACACTTCAAATTTTCATAATTAACAAATACTAGTATTCAAGTAGAATAATTGGTATATTTTTAGGAAGAAAAAAAAATAGTCTTCACATACCAGCCATTTTGTCGGCTTCTTCCACTGTTAATTTTGCCTCAAATCCACCGAAGGCACGCTTATAATGGTGGAGTATGGACTTCGGTGTTGAATTACTAAAGTTATGAATGTGAAAAAGGGATAAGATAAATAGTTTAATATGCCATTTAAATTTATTTTCTTTCTAATAACAATTTATCTTATCCCTTTTTCACATTCATAACTTTAGTAATTCAACACCGAAGTCCATACTCCACCATTATAAGCGTGCCTTCGGTGGATTTGAGGCAAAATTAACAGTGGAAGAAGCCGACAAAATGACTGGTATGTGAAGACTATTTTTTTTTCTTCCTAAAAATATACCAATTATTCTACTTGAATACTAGTATTTGTTAATTATGAAAATTTGAAGTGTAGGACTTGATGGGGTTGTGTCTGTATTTCCTGCTAAAAAGAGACAACTCCTTACCACAAAATCTTGGGACTTTATAGGATTTCCAAAATATGTGGAGAGAAAATACAATGAGTGTGATGTCATAATAGGAGTCATAGATTCTGGAATTTGGCCATAATCTGAAAGCTTTGATGATAAAGGATATAGTCCACCACCAAGCAAATGGAAGGGCATTTGTCAAGCTTCTGATTTCAGATGTAACAAGTAATATGTTATGACTTCTTATACGTGTATTCCTATAGTGATAAAAAGGTTTAGTGATCGTGGTAGGTCGATGTTGATTGTTATATGGAGATCTAATTACTCATATTTTACCATCATATTCGAATTGATTTAAAATACAAATTAAGTATTAGTTGGCTAATATTCATTCTACAACTAGGATTGTGCTTGCTAGTAATGTTGACTAAAGGAAATCCATATTCATATACCATTTCATGTTAAAATGCTAACAATTGTTAATATTTTCGGCAGTAAAATAATTGGAGCTAGATATTATAGAAGTGATTATGGAGAAGACTTCTTGAAAACAAATATCTTATCCCCAAGAGACACAAGTGGACATGGGACCCACACAGCTTCAATAGCGGTTGGAAACCCAGTTACCGGGGCAAGTATGCTAGGACTCGGCCTAGGGACAACAAGAGGCAATCAATTCAACTCAACCAAATGTAATTCAATTAAACAAGAATAAAAGTCGTAACTGAACATGGAAAAGTAAACTTCTACTAATTTAAAACATCAACTTGATCAAAACAAAGTTATGGACCAACATCAATTAAAATAATCATTTTACCTAAAGGAATTTGCATACTTGCCCCGGTAACTGGGTTTCCAACCGCTATTGAAGCTGAGTGGGTCCCATGTCCACTTGTGTCTCTTGGGGATAAGATATTTGTTTTCAAGAAGTCTTCTCCATAATCACTTCTATAATATCTAGCTCCAATTATTTTACTGCCGAAAATATTAACAATTGTTAGCATTTTAACATGAAATGGTATATGAATATGGATTTCCTTTAGTCAACATTACTAGCAAGCACAATCCTAGTTGTGGAATGAATATTAGCCAACTAATACTTAATTTGTATTTTAAATCAATTCGAATATGATGGTAAAATATGAGTAATTAGATCTCCATATAACAATCAACATCGACCTACCACGATCACTAAACCTTTTTATCACTATAGGAATACACGTATAAGAAGTCATAACATATTACTTGTTACATCTGAAATCAGAAGCTTGACAAATGCCCTTCCATTTGCTTGGTGGTGGACTATATCCTTTATCATCAAAGCTTTCAGATTATGGCCAAATTCCAGAATCTATGACTCCTATTATGACATCACACTCATTGTATTTTCTCTCCACATATTTTGGAAATCCTATAAAGTCCCAAGATTTTGTGGTAAGGAGTTGTCTCTTTTTAGCAGGAAATACAGACACAACCCCATCAAGTCCTACACTTCAAATTTTCATAATTAACAAATACTAGTATTCAAGTAGAATAATTGGTATATTTTTAGGAAGAAAAAAAAATAGTCTTCACATACCAGCCATTTTGTCGGCTTCTTCCACTGTTAATTTTGCCTCAAATCCACCGAAGGCACGCTTATAATGGTGGAGTATGGACTTCGGTGTTGAATTACTAAAGTTATGAATGTGAAAAAGGGATAAGATAAATAGTTTAATATGCCATTTAAATTTATTTTCTTTCTAATAACAATTTATCTTATCCCTTTTTCACATTCATAACTTTAGTAATTCAACACCGAAGTCCATACTCCACCATTATAAGCGTGCCTTCGGTGGATTTGAGGCAAAATTAACAGTGGAAGAAGCCGACAAAATGACTGGTATGTGAAGACTATTTTTTTTTCTTCCTAAAAATATACCAATTATTCTACTTGAATACTAGTATTTGTTAATTATGAAAATTTGAAGTGTAGGACTTGATGGGGTTGTGTCTGTATTTCCTGCTAAAAAGAGACAACTCCTTACCACAAAATCTTGGGACTTTATAGGATTTCCAAAATATGTGGAGAGAAAATACAATGAGTGTGATGTCATAATAGGAGTCATAGATTCTGGAATTTGGCCATAATCTGAAAGCTTTGATGATAAAGGATATAGTCCACCACCAAGCAAATGGAAGGGCATTTGTCAAGCTTCTGATTTCAGATGTAACAAGTAATATGTTATGACTTCTTATACGTGTATTCCTATAGTGATAAAAAGGTTTAGTGATCGTGGTAGGTCGATGTTGATTGTTATATGGAGATCTAATTACTCATATTTTACCATCATATTCGAATTGATTTAAAATACAAATTAAGTATTAGTTGGCTAATATTCATTCTACAACTAGGATTGTGCTTGCTAGTAATGTTGACTAAAGGAAATTCATATTCATATACCATTTCATGTTAAAATGCTAACAATTGTTAATATTTTCGGCAGTAAAATAATTGGAGCTAGATATTATAGAAGTGATTATGGAGAAACTTCTTGAAAACAAATATCTTATCCCCAAGAGACACAAGTGGACATGGGACCCACACAGCTTCAATAGCGGTTGGAAACCCAGTTACCGGGGCAAGTATGCTAGGACTCGGCCTAGGGACAACAAGAGGCAATCAATTCAACTCAACCAAATGTAATTCAATTAAACAAGAATAAAAGTCGTAACTGAACATGGAAAAGTAAACTTCTACTAATTTAAAACATCAACTTGATCAAAACAAAGTTATGGACCAACATCAATTAAAATAATCATTTTACCTAAAGGAATTTGCATACTTGCCCCGGTAACTGGGTTTCCAACCGCTATTGAAGCTGAGTGGGTCCCATGTCCACTTGTGTCTCTTGGGGATAAGATATTTGTTTTCAAGAAGTCTTCTCCATAATCACTTCTATAATATCTAGCTCCAATTATTTTACTGCCGAAAATATTAACAATTGTTAGCATTTTAACATGAAATGGTATATGAATATGGATTTCCTTTAGTCAACATTACTAGCAAGCACAATCCTAGTTGTGGAATGAATATTAGCCAACTAATACTTAATTTGTATTTTAAATCAATTCGAATATGATGGTAAAATATGAGTAATTAGATCTCCATATAACAATCAACATCGACCTACCACGATCACTAAACCTTTTTATCACTATAGGAATACACGTATAAGAAGTCATAACATATTACTTGTTACATCTGAAATCAGAAGCTTGACAAATGCCCTTCCATTTGCTTGGTGGTGGACTATATCCTTTATCATCAAAGCTTTCAGATTATGGCCAAATTCCAGAATCTATGACTCCTATTATGACATCACACTCATTGTATTTTCTCTCCACATATTTTGGAAATCCTATAAAGTCCCAAGATTTTGTGGTAAGGAGTTGTCTCTTTTTAGCAGGAAATACAGACACAACCCCATCAAGTCCTACACTTCAAATTTTCATAATTAACAAATACTAGTATTCAAGTAGAATAATTGGTATATTTTTAGGAAGAAAAAAAAATAGTCTTCACATACCAGCCATTTTGTCGGCTTCTTCCACTGTTAATTTTGCCTCAAATCCACCGAAGGCACGCTTATAATGGTGGAGTATGGACTTCGGTGTTGAATTACTAAAGTTATGAATGTGAAAAAGGGATAAGATAAATAGTTTAATATGCCATTTAAATTTATTTTCTTTCTAATAACAATTTATCTTATCCCTTTTTCACATTCATAACTTTAGTAATTCAACACCGAAGTCCATACTCCACCATTATAAGCGTGCCTTCGGTGGATTTGAGGCAAAATTAACAGTGGAAGAAGCCGACAAAATGACTGGTATGTGAAGACTATTTTTTTTTCTTCCTAAAAATATACCAATTATTCTACTTGAATACTAGTATTTGTTAATTATGAAAATTTGAAGTGTAGGACTTGATGGGGTTGTGTCTGTATTTCCTGCTAAAAAGAGACAACTCCTTACCACAAAATCTTGGGACTTTATAGGATTTCCAAAATATGTGGAGAGAAAATACAATGAGTGTGATGTCATAATAGGAGTCATAGATTCTGGAATTTGGCCATAATCTGAAAGCTTTGATGATAAAGGATATAGTCCACCACCAAGCAAATGGAAGGGCATTTGTCAAGCTTCTGATTTCAGATGTAACAAGTAATATGTTATGACTTCTTATACGTGTATTCCTATAGTGATAAAAAGGTTTAGTGATCGTGGTAGGTCGATGTTGATTGTTATATGGAGATCTAATTACTCATATTTTACCATCATATTCGAATTGATTTAAAATACAAATTAAGTATTAGTTGGCTAATATTCATTCTACAACTAGGATTGTGCTTGCTAGTAATGTTGACTAAAGGAAATCCATATTCATATACCATTTCATGTTAAAATGCTAACAATTGTTAATATTTTCGGCAGTAAAATAATTGGAGCTAGATATTATAGAAGTGATTATGGAGAAGACTTCTTGAAAACAAATATCTTATCCCCAAGAGACACAAGTGGACATGGGACCCACACAGCTTCAATAGCGGTTGGAAACCCAGTTACCGGGGCAAGTATGCTAGGACTCGGCCTAGGGACAACAAGAGGCAATCAATTCAACTCAACCAAATGTAATTCAATTAAACAAGAATAAAAGTCGTAACTGAACATGGAAAAGTAAACTTCTACTAATTTAAAACATCAACTTGATCAAAACAAAGTTATGGACCAACATCAATTAAAATAATCATTTTACCTAAAGGAATTTGCATACTTGCCCCGGTAACTGGGTTTCCAACCGCTATTGAAGCTGAGTGGGTCCCATGTCCACTTGTGTCTCTTGGGGATAAGATATTTGTTTTCAAGAAGTCTTCTCCATAATCACTTCTATAATATCTAGCTCCAATTATTTTACTGCCGAAAATATTAACAATTGTTAGCATTTTAACATGAAATGGTATATGAATATGGATTTCCTTTAGTCAACATTACTAGCAAGCACAATCCTAGTTGTGGAATGAATATTAGCCAACTAATACTTAATTTGTATTTTAAATCAATTCGAATATGATGGTAAAATATGAGTAATTAGATCTCCATATAACAATCAACATCGACCTACCACGATCACTAAACCTTTTTATCACTATAGGAATACACGTATAAGAAGTCATAACATATTACTTGTTACATCTGAAATCAGAAGCTTGACAAATGCCCTTCCATTTGCTTGGTGGTGGACTATATCCTTTATCATCAAAGCTTTCAGATTATGGCCAAATTCCAGAATCTATGACTCCTATTATGACATCACACTCATTGTATTTTCTCTCCACATATTTTGGAAATCCTATAAAGTCCCAAGATTTTGTGGTAAGGAGTTGTCTCTTTTTAGCAGGAAATACAGACACAACCCCATCAAGTCCTACACTTCAAATTTTCATAATTAACAAATACTAGTATTCAAGTAGAATAATTGGTATATTTTTAGGAAGAAAAAAAAATAGTCTTCACATACCAGCCATTTTGTCGGCTTCTTCCACTGTTAATTTTGCCTCAAATCCACCGAAGGCACGCTTATAATGGTGGAGTATGGACTTCGGTGTTGAATTACTAAAGTTATGAATGTGAAAAAGGGATAAGATAAATAGTTTAATATGCCATTTAAATTTATTTTCTTTCTAATAACAATTTATCTTATCCCTTTTTCACATTCATAACTTTAGTAATTCAACACCGAAGTCCATACTCCACCATTATAAGCGTGCCTTCGGTGGATTTGAGGCAAAATTAACAGTGGAAGAAGCCGACAAAATGACTGGTATGTGAAGACTATTTTTTTTTCTTCCTAAAAATATACCAATTATTCTACTTGAATACTAGTATTTGTTAATTATGAAAATTTGAAGTGTAGGACTTGATGGGGTTGTGTCTGTATTTCCTGCTAAAAAGAGACAACTCCTTACCACAAAATCTTGGGACTTTATAGGATTTCCAAAATATGTGGAGAGAAAATACAATGAGTGTGATGTCATAATAGGAGTCATAGATTCTGGAATTTGGCCATAATCTGAAAGCTTTGATGATAAAGGATATAGTCCACCACCAAGCAAATGGAAGGGCATTTGTCAAGCTTCTGATTTCAGATGTAACAAGTAATATGTTATGACTTCTTATACGTGTATTCCTATAGTGATAAAAAGGTTTAGTGATCGTGGTAGGTCGATGTTGATTGTTATATGGAGATCTAATTACTCATATTTTACCATCATATTCGAATTGATTTAAAATACAAATTAAGTATTAGTTGGCTAATATTCATTCTACAACTAGGATTGTGCTTGCTAGTAATGTTGACTAAAGGAAATCCATATTCATATACCATTTCATGTTAAAATGCTAACAATTGTTAATATTTTCGGCAGTAAAATAATTGGAGCTAGATATTATAGAAGTGATTATGGAGAAGACTTCTTGAAAACAAATATCTTATCCCCAAGAGACACAAGTGGACATGGGACCCACACAGCTTCAATAGCGGTTGGAAACCCAGTTACCGGGGCAAGTATGCTAGGACTCGGCCTAGGGACAACAAGAGGCAATCAATTCAACTCAACCAAATGTAATTCAATTAAACAAGAATAAAAGTCGTAATTGAACATGGAAAAGTAAACTTCTACTAATTTAAAACATCAACTTGATCAAAACAAAGTTATGGACCAACATCAATTAAAATAATCATTTTACCTAAAGGAATTTGCATGCATATATATTAACACATGAAATAATCATTTTTTGTTGTCCCTAGGCCGAGTCCTAGCATACTTGCCCCGGTAACTGGGTTTCCAACCGCTATTGAAGCTGAGTGGGTCCCATGTACACTTGTGTCTCTTGGGGATAAGATATTTGTTTTCAAGAAGTCTTCTCCATAATCACTTCTATAATATCTAGCTCCAATTATTTTACTGCCGAAAATATTAACAATTGTTAGCATTTTAACATGAAATGGTATATGAATATGGATTTCCTTTAGTCAACATTACTAGCAAGCACAATCCTAGTTGTGGAATGAATATTAGCCAACTAATACTTAATTTGTATTTTAAATCAATTCGAATATGATGGTAAAATATGAGTAATTAGATCTCCATATAACAATCAACATCGACCTACCACGATCACTAAACCTTTTTATCACTATAGGAATACACGTATAAGAAGTCATAACATATTACTTGTTACATCTGAAATCAGAAGCTTGACAAATGCCCTTCCATTTGCTTGGTGGTGGACTATATCCTTTATCATCAAAGCTTTCAGATTATGGCCAAATTCCAGAATCTATGACTCCTATTATGACATCACACTCATTGTATTTTCTCTCCACATATTTTGGAAATCCTATAAAGTCCCAAGATTTTGTGGTAAGGAGTTGTCTCTTTTTAGCAGGAAATACAGACACAACCCCATCAAGTCCTACACTTCAAATTTTCATAATTAACAAATACTAGTATTCAAGTAGAATAATTGGTATATTTTTAGGAAGAAAAAAAAATAGTCTTCACATACCAGCCATTTTGTCGGCTTCTTCCACTGTTAATTTTGCCTCAAATCCACCGAAGGCACGCTTATAATGGTGGAGTATGGACTTCGGTGTTGAATTACTAAAGTTATGAATGTGAAAAAGGGATAAGATAAATAGTTTAATATGCCATTTAAATTTATTTTCTTTCTAATAACAATTTATCTTATCCCTTTTTCACATTCATAACTTTAGTAATTCAACACCGAAGTCCATACTCCACCATTATAAGCGTGCCTTCGGTGGATTTGAGGCAAAATTAACAGTGGAAGAAGCCGACAAAATGACTGGTATGTGAAGACTATTTTTTTTTCTTCCTAAAAATATACCAATTATTCTACTTGAATACTAGTATTTGTTAATTATGAAAATTTGAAGTGTAGGACTTGATGGGGTTGTGTCTGTATTTCCTGCTAAAAAGAGACAACTCCTTACCACAAAATCTTGGGACTTTATAGGATTTCCAAAATATGTGGAGAGAAAATACAATGAGTGTGATGTCATAATAGGAGTCATAGATTCTGGAATTTGGCCATAATCTGAAAGCTTTGATGATAAAGGATATAGTCCACCACCAAGCAAATGGAAGGGCATTTGTCAAGCTTCTGATTTCAGATGTAACAAGTAATATGTTATGACTTCTTATACGTGTATTCCTATAGTGATAAAAAGGTTTAGTGATCGTGGTAGGTCGATGTTGATTGTTATATGGAGATCTAATTACTCATATTTTACCATCATATTCGAATTGATTTAAAATACAAATTAAGTATTAGTTGGCTAATATTCATTCTACAACTAGGATTGTGCTTGCTAGTAATGTTGACTAAAGGAAATCCATATTCATATACCATTTCATGTTAAAATGCTAACAATTGTTAATATTTTCGGCAGTAAAATAATTGGAGCTAGATATTATAGAAGTGATTATGGAGAAGACTTCTTGAAAACAAATATCTTATCCCCAAGAGACACAAGTGGACATGGGACCCACACAGCTTCAATAGCGGTTGGAAACCCAGTTACCGGGGCAAGTATGCTAGGACTCGGCCTAGGGACAACAAGAGGCAATCAATTCAACTCAACCAAATGTAATTCAATTAAACAAGAATAAAAGTCGTAACTGAACATGGAAAAGTAAACTTCTACTAATTTAAAACATCAACTTGATCAAAACAAAGTTATGGACCAACATCAATTAAAATAATCATTTTACCTAAAGGAATTTGCATACTTGCCCCGGTAACTAGGTTTCCAACCGCTATTGAAGCTGAGTGGGTCCCATGTCCACTTGTGTCTCTTGGGGATAAGATATTTGTTTTCAAGAAGTCTTCTCCATAATCACTTCTATAATATCTAGCTCCAATTATTTTACTGCCGAAAATATTAACAATTGTTAGCATTTTAACATGAAATGGTATATGAATATGGATTTCCTTTAGTCAACATTACTAGCAAGCACAATCCTAGTTGTGGAATGAATATTAGCCAACTAATACTTAATTTGTATTTTAAATCAATTCGAATATGATGGTAAAATATGAGTAATTAGATCTCCATATAACAATCAACATCGACCTACCACGATCACTAAACCTTTTTATCACTATAGGAATACACGTATAAGAAGTCATAACATATTACTTGTTACATCTGAAATCAGAAGCTTGACAAATGCCCTTCCATTTGCTTGGTGGTGGACTATATCCTTTATCATCAAAGCTTTCAGATTATGGCCAAATTCCAGAATCTATGACTCCTATTATGACATCACACTCATTGTATTTTCTCTCCACATATTTTGGAAATCCTATAAAGTCCCAAGATTTTGTGGTAAGGAGTTGTCTCTTTTTAGCAGGAAATACAGACACAACCCCATCAAGTCCTACACTTCAAATTTTCATAATTAACAAATACTAGTATTCAAGTAGAATAATTGGTATATTTTTAGGAAGAAAAAAAAATAGTCTTCACATACCAGCCATTTTGTCGGCTTCTTCCACTGTTAATTTTGCCTCAAATCCACCGAAGGCACGCTTATAATGGTGGAGTATGGACTTCGGTGTTGAATTACTAAAGTTATGAATGTGAAAAAGGGATAAGATAAATAGTTTAATATGCCATTTAAATTTATTTTCTTTCTAATAACAATTTATCTTATCCCTTTTTCACATTCATAACTTTAGTAATTCAACACCGAAGTCCATACTCCACCATTATAAGCGTGCCTTCGGTGGATTTGAGGCAAAATTAACAGTGGAAGAAGCCGACAAAATGACTGGTATGTGAAGACTATTTTTTTTTTCTTCCTAAAAATATACCAATTATTCTACTTGAATACTAGTATTTGTTAATTATGAAAATTTGAAGTGTAGGACTTGATGGGGTTGTGTCTGTATTTCCTGCTAAAAAGAGACAACTCCTTACCACAAAATCTTGGGACTTTATAGGATTTCCAAAATATGTGGAGAGAAAATACAATGAGTGTGATGTCATAATAGGAGTCATAGATTCTGGAATTTGGCCATAATCTGAAAGCTTTGATGATAAAGGATATAGTCCACCACCAAGCAAATGGAAGGGCATTTGTCAAGCTTCTGATTTCAGATGTAACAAGTAATATGTTATGACTTCTTATACGTGTATTCCTATAGTGATAAAAAGGTTTAGTGATCGTGGTAGGTCGATGTTGATTGTTATATGGAGATCTAATTACTCATATTTTACCATCATATTCGAATTGATTTAAAATACAAATTAAGTATTAGTTGGCTAATATTCATTCTACAACTAGGATTGTGCTTGCTAGTAATGTTGACTAAAGGAAATCCATATTCATATACCATTTCATGTTAAAATGCTAACAATTGTTAATATTTTCGGCAGTAAAATAATTGGAGCTAGATATTATAGAAGTGATTATGGAGAAGACTTCTTGAAAACAAATATCTTATCCCCAAGAGACACAAGTGGACATGGGACCCACACAGCTTCAATAGCGGTTGGAAACCCAGTTACCGGGGCAAGTATGCTAGGACTCGGCCTAGGGACAACAAGAGGCAATCAATTCAACTCAACCAAATGTAATTCAATTAAACAAGAATAAAAGTCGTAACTGAACATGGAAAAGTAAACTTCTACTAATTTAAAACATCAACTTGATCAAAACAAAGTTATGGACCAACATCAATTAAAATAATCATTTTACCTAAAGGAATTTGCATACTTGCCCCGGTAACTGGGTTTCCAACCGCTATTGAAGCTGAGTGGGTCCCATGTCCACTTGTGTCTCTTGGGGATAAGATATTTGTTTTCAAGAAGTCTTCTCCATAATCACTTCTATAATATCTAGCTCCAATTATTTTACTGCCGAAAATATTAACAATTGTTAGCATTTTAACATGAAATGGTATATGAATATGGATTTCCTTTAGTCAACATTACTAGCAAGCACAATCCTAGTTGTGGAATGAATATTAGCCAACTAATACTTAATTTGTATTTTAAATCAATTCGAATATGATGGTAAAATATGAGTAATTAGATCTCCATATAACAATCAACATCGACCTACCACGATCACTAAACCTTTTTATCACTATAGGAATACACGTATAAGAAGTCATAACATATTACTTGTTACATCTGAAATCAGAAGCTTGACAAATGCCCTTCCATTTGCTTGGTGGTGGACTATATCCTTTATCATCAAAGCTTTCAGATTATGGCCAAATTCCAGAATCTATGACTCCTATTATGACATCACACTCATTGTATTTTCTCTCCACATATTTTGGAAATCCTATAAAGTCCCAAGATTTTGTGGTAAGGAGTTGTCTCTTTTTAGCAGGAAATACAGACACAACCCCATCAAGTCCTACACTTCAAATTTTCATAATTAACAAATACTAGTATTCAAGTAGAATAATTGGTATATTTTTAGGAAGAAAAAAAAATAGTCTTCACATACCAGCCATTTTGTCGGCTTCTTCCACTGTTAATTTTGCCTCAAATCCACCGAAGGCACGCTTATAATGGTGGAGTATGGACTTCGGTGTTGAATTACTAAAGTTATGAATGTGAAAAAGGGATAAGATAAATAGTTTAATATGCCATTTAAATTTATTTTCTTTCTAATAACAATTTATCTTATCCCTTTTTCACATTCATAACTTTAGTAATTCAACACCGAAGTCCATACTCCACCATTATAAGCGTGCCTTCGGTGGATTTGAGGCAAAATTAACAGTGGAAGAAGCCGACAAAATGACTGGTATGTGAAGACTATTTTTTTTTTCTTCCTAAAAATATACCAATTATTCTACTTGAATACTAGTATTTGTTAATTATGAAAATTTGAAGTGTAGGACTTGATGGGGTTGTGTCTGTATTTCCTGCTAAAAAGAGACAACTCCTTACCACAAAATCTTGGGACTTTATAGGATTTCCAAAATATGTGGAGAGAAAATACAATGAGTGTGATGTCATAATAGGAGTCATAGATTCTGGAATTTGGCCATAATCTGAAAGCTTTGATGATAAAGGATATAGTCCACCACCAAGCAAATGGAAGGGCATTTGTCAAGCTTCTGATTTCAGATGTAACAAGTAATATGTTATGACTTCTTATACGTGTATTCCTATAGTGATAAAAAGGTTTAGTGATCGTGGTAGGTCGATGTTGATTGTTATATGGAGATCTAATTACTCATATTTTACCATCATATTCGAATTGATTTAAAATACAAATTAAGTATTAGTTGGCTAATATTCATTCTACAACTAGGATTGTGCTTGCTAGTAATGTTGACTAAAGGAAATCCATATTCATATACCATTTCATGTTAAAATGCTAACAATTGTTAATATTTTCGGCAGTAAAATAATTGGAGCTAGATATTATAGAAGTGATTATGGAGAAGACTTCTTGAAAACAAATATCTTATCCCCAAGAGACACAAGTGGACATGGGACCCACACAGCTTCAATAGCGGTTGGAAACCCAGTTACCGGGGCAAGTATGCTAGGACTCGGCCTAGGGACAACAAGAGGCAATCAATTCAACTCAACCAAATGTAATTCAATTAAACAAGAATAAAAGTCGTAATTGAACATGGAAAAGTAAACTTCTACTAATTTAAAACATCAACTTGATCAAAACAAAGTTATGGACCAACATCAATTAAAATAATCATTTTACCTAAAGGAATTTGCATGCATATATTAACACATGAAATAATCATTTTTTGTTGTCCCTAGGCCGAGTCCTAGCATACTTGCCCCGGTAACTGGGTTTCCAACCGCTATTGAAGCTGAGTGGGTCCCATGTCCACTTGTGTCTCTTGGGGATAAGATATTTGTTTTCAAGAAGTCTTCTCCATAATCACTTCTATAATATCTAGCTCCAATTATTTTACTGCCGAAAATATTAACAATTGTTAGCATTTTAACATGAAATGGTATATGAATATGGATTTCCTTTAGTCAACATTACTAGCAAGCACAATCCTAGTTGTGGAATGAATATTAGCCAACTAATACTTAATTTGTATTTTAAATCAATTCGAATATGATGGTAAAATATGAGTAATTAGATCTCCATATAACAATCAACATCGACCTACCACGATCACTAAACCTTTTTATCACTATAGGAATACACGTATAAGAAGTCATAACATATTACTTGTTACATCTGAAATCAGAAGCTTGACAAATGCCCTTCCATTTGCTTGGTGGTGGACTATATCCTTTATCATCAAAGCTTTCAGATTATGGCCAAATTCCAGAATCTATGACTCCTATTATGACATCACACTCATTGTATTTTCTCTCCACATATTTTGGAAATCCTATAAAGTCCCAAGATTTTGTGGTAAGGAGTTGTCTCTTTTTAGCAGGAAATACAGACACAACCCCATCAAGTCCTACACTTCAAATTTTCATAATTAACAAATACTAGTATTCAAGTAGAATAATTGGTATATTTTTAGGAAGAAAAAAAAATAGTCTTCACATACCAGCCATTTTGTCGGCTTCTTCCACTGTTAATTTTGCCTCAAATCCACCGAAGGCACGCTTATAATGGTGGAGTATGGACTTCGGTGTTGAATTACTAAAGTTATGAATGTGAAAAAGGGATAAGATAAATAGTTTAATATGCCATTTAAATTTATTTTCTTTCTAATAACAATTTATCATTTAAAAAGGGATGAGAATATATGTTGTTTATTTTGATGTCCTAAACGAGACAATAAATGCATGGAAAAGTACTATATTTCTATGTTTGTTTTAACTTTGTGTAACATAAACAAATGGTGAGGTAAATGATACATATACATTCTCATTAATAATCTTGTAGGTCTGAATCATAAGTATAAGCTTTAAGGTGAGAGTATCTTCCATCAAAATGGGATCAAATGGTGATAATATGACAAAGAAAATAGTGTCTGTAAAAGTTAAATATCCGGAAGTGGATAGCTTGAAAGCTCTTGAGAGCCTCTTAATAGATGAAAACAGTGTGAATTTCGTTAAGAGATTTAGGAATATTCTTGACATATTGCAACTAGATGTTCAAGTTGATGCTATTAGCTCATTGGTGCAATTTTATGACCCCCATCTGCAATGCTTTATTTTTAAAGACTTTCAATTAGTCCTACCTTGGAAGAGTTTGAGTAGATTTTAGGGTATCCATTAGAGAAAGAGAAGCCTTATTGTTACTAAGGACAATACCCTAAAGTACAAAAAATTGCTAAAGTTTTAAAAGTCAATAATGTATTAGAATTGGAGGGTATGATTCAAAGTAAAAAAAAAAAAGTAATAATGGGTTTCCAAGGAGTTTCATTGAAGAAAGGGCATGATGTTTGGCAACTCACGGGGATTGGGATGCCTTTGGGGATGTTCTAGCCCTTATTATCGATGGGACTATTTTATTCCCAAGTCCACACGAACTCATAGATTATGCAACAATTGATGTATTTCTAGCTTACAAGCATAATGGACAGAATCCAACACATGTTGTTCTTACTGATGTGTAATATATGCTAAATTATTGTTATGAGAAAAAAGGCAAGAAAGTTTTCAGTTGTCTACCAGTTTTATACATTTGGTTGGTGACTCACATATTCAAAAGTGGATGCAAGAGGAGTCACCCTATTGTGGATTTTATGATGTGTGTAAAAACTAAAACAAGAGAAGATTGGGTTAAGTATCTTGTAGATCTTGATGAAAGAAAGGTGTGGTGGTGTCCAAAACCAAAGGACATGGACCATGTAGTTTTTACCTGTGGGACATTCCATGATGTACCACTTATGGGGGGCTAAAGGTGTAAAAAACTACAACCCAGTTATGGCTTTTAGGCAACTAGGTCATCCTTATAGGGGAGAGCCTGTTAAGGAAGCGTTAACTACTTCGTTATATATGACATGGATGCAGAAATTGTTAATACAAGGAGAGTACATAAAGCATGGAATGATATTGTTAAGATGGAGGGACGAGAACATGGAAAGAGAAGTTGTGATGCAAATATTAGTTATCACATGTGGATTAAAGAAAGAGATTAGAAGGTAAAGTTTCCCTTCTGCAATTTATTATCAGAAGAAGAAAAGGAAAAGCAAAAGTTAGAAGGAGAAAAGAGAAGAAAAATTTAGAAGGAGAAGTAAGATGACTGCACCAAGATAATATAGTGAAATCTTAGAAGAAAACCGATTATTGAGAAAGATGTTGAAAATTCTAAGATTAAATAATAGTTGTATGTAATTTTTTTTAATGGCAAATGATGATTGTTCCCTTTTCTTTAAAGCGGAAGAGCGCCAAGCTCATGTGATTCAGAACATTCTCACAATGTATGAAGCAACCTCTGGTCAAGCCATTGGTCTTTGAAAAATTCCATTACTAACATCATGGGAGTTCTACATATTTTACAAAAGATGAAGGGTAAAAAAGTGAGATAATGTTGTGAAAATTCAGTGGAGATGTATATGATTCAATAATGGTACTTCTATTGATATCCTAAATATGAATGAAAATACAATATGATTTATCCAAAAACTTTACATTTTTTTATTTTGATCATATATATTATTTTTTTTAAAATTGCGACTTTTATAATAATATAATAATAAAGAGTAATCAATGCTTATTTTTTCAAGTATTTTACATGATATAAGTTTTAGTATAAAATTTATTTTAATGTATCTTAACTGTATCGTATCCTAAATTTTAAAAAAATTGTATACCCACATACTTGTATCGTATCATATCGTAGCCGCACCCTTACCTAATATCCGAGCTTACACGCAACATATTGTCGAGTTTACGTTGAGCTGCCTGGAACATTGATGAAAATATCTGATCTCGGTCTGCAAGTCATTACCTGCGGAACGGAACATGTTATAAACATTATAATTCTAATTACCCTACTAAATATTACGTCACTACTACAAAACTGCCCTTTTAATGGCGTTTTATTTTGCCTTTAATAGCTTTTCTCAAGTGCTATTAAATCCCCCGCTATTAAAGGTAAAATCCCTATAATACCGCTTTTAAAAACGCTATAAAAAGACCATGTTTTAATAGCGTTTATTCAAAAGCGCTAATATAAGCTGCTTTTCGTGCTATAAAACATGTTTTTTTATACCCGGTTTATTGGCGTTTTTCCTAAAGCGCTATCTTAGATGCATGCCTATAATAGCTCCCGACAGAAAGCGTATCGTAGACTCCTATTTTAAAAAAAAAATATTTTAGAGCAAAATAAGGAATTTAATTAATCATAAAGAACATTATTATATAAGCAACTTTTGACAAAACATTATTATATAAGTAATTGACATATATTCACTAAAAAAAACCTATCAACAAAATACACCTCAAATTCCAATCAATCCTATCTATGATTTACCCTTAACACGTTAACAAATATCAAATGACAACGTTAAAAATCAATAATTTCTTTATCAACTTTCGTCTTAAGCTTCTTCACACAATTGTCCAGTCTCCTGTGTTATGGAAGAAAACAAATTATAGACCGCTCATACTCGCTTTCTTTTTACAATTCAATAAAAATCAAACACACATATCTTAAAACCTTAATCACAATACACAAATGTGCAGTGCTTGAAGTATCATTCACTTTTACTTATATGCACAATATCAACCATATAAGTATATAACTAGTTCAATTTGAGAACATAAGCACAAACAGTTTGGTCATGCTAAAAGCCTAACTCATAAGTATCACTACAAGGATTGTTAACAAAATCTTCAACCATCTTATATAAACTATTATAATCTAACACATCTCTAATTCTAATAACCATTGAAGTGCATTTCAAATTGAGAACATTCAGCATTTTAGTTAGTGTGATTTTGATGACTTTTCAACTACAAACCAAACAAAAATTTAACCAAAAAAACCACTTTAACACTTATCTATTTCTTTAGTACATGTGATTTTGTGAACATAATTTCAGAGCATCTATAAATGTACAAACTAGTTGATAAAGTAAAATATCTTTGAGTTGAGAAGAGTGGAGTACATACCTTCCGAAGCAAAAATCCTTTCAATAATTCTACGGTACATTGAATTATAGTGTTTCATTCCATGAATCGGAATAACACAATTGTATATACTTGGAGCTGAATCAAACATCATTGAACCATAATTATTAGTAATTGAATTTTTTGTATATGAAATCATTTAGTGTAAGGTTAGTTGAGATTAGAGATTAGAGAGACACCTAAACCAGTGATGAGACAGGAAGCAACGACAAAGCCAACTCCTTTTCGATTTCAACTTCTAAATACTTTCTCACTACCAAATTCTTATCTACAATCAATTCATATAGAGAAAAATCAAAACAAAACAATATTTCAAAAAGAAAACCTAACGAAATCAGAGAGAGAGAGAGAGAAAGAGAGAGAGAGAGAGAGAGAGAGAGAGAGATTTGGGGTTTATTTATCTTTTGTTTGAAAGGAAGAAAAGAGGGAAAGAGGCGTTCAGGCAAGAGAGAAGATGACGACCAAGAGAGAAGACAATGTGTTTTGTTTTAGAGATAACTTACAATGAGCATATACAGAGTTCATTAATAACAACCCCTTTGACA
Source organism: Medicago ruthenica (assembly GCA_018208015.1). Taxonomy (NCBI): domain Eukaryota; kingdom Viridiplantae; phylum Streptophyta; class Magnoliopsida; order Fabales; family Fabaceae; genus Medicago; species Medicago ruthenica. Next base: position 17,244,052 of record CM031375.1, read on the forward strand.
AGAATAAATGAAGAAAAAATGGAGCAGTGTCTAACCTGCAAATGGTGGAAGCTTCTTTCCATAACAACCAATCCCTTCACAAATAAAAGCCACAAATATATTATTAATAAAAATTAGAAACAGAATTTTGTCAAATACTCAATAGAAAAATACTAGAATATAAATATTACTCAAGACTTTTGTTAATAGCTACCAAAAGAAGACCATCCTCAATCGAGTGGAAGGGCCATTAGGTGTAGTGTGACCTCAGTCACCCAAATACTAGTATCTGCTCTCAGTTATAAATCAAAAACATGCACTCAACATACACAACTTACCTTCCATCTCAATTTAAAATCATTTAACAAATATTAGATGACGACACACACATAAAGGTAACCTTAAAGTCCAAACATAATCACTGATGTGAAAAACCAACATGTTCTTCCCTCTAATTAAACACATAAACCTTCAATTAAAAGAACCCTACAGAATTTTCACATTATTTTGTGGTTCCTGATTATTTGAAGAACTTCACAGATACTTACCATATTTTCTTCAAGACGAATAGTCAGAATTGGCCCGTAGTTGAGATTTTCCTCCATATTTGTTACTATTCCTTGATCGGCAGTAACACACTAAATATAATCTTATCGGTGTATTTGAATTATATCACTAACTCTACATGTGAAGGTTGTTAATGTCAATCAATGATCAAAGATTTAGATATATTGGAACAATCGAGGGACAAACTAAAAATGATTTAGTCTTTTAATACCTACTAAAGGGATGGAATCATACTCTAAAGTCAGTTCAAAATCATGTTAAAAACAATGTGAGATCTTTTTCTCAAGCAAAGAAGCTTTCATCATCCTCCTCTTCTTCTACTGCTATGCTTTCTAATTCTTCTAAGAGACAAAAAGAGAAGGCAAAGAAATCAGAGGAATATTTGAGGAAGGTCGTGTACTTGAGTTGCTGGGTTCCCAATTAATTAAGAAGTTTACTAAAATTTTAGTTTGTTCAATTTAATAATTTCATTGATATTTTCAAATTATAACTTCAAAAGTCTTGTTGGTAATAAAAAGTTTAATAAAATTATAACTTCAAAAATACTTTATTAATATGAAATTTTAAAAATATGACCATTGTGGTGATATTGAAGACTTATTAGTAGACGCATCAAATTGGATATGGAATAGATCAAGAAAGAAATTTGATGTGGAGAGCTTAAATTGTTATCACTACTAGTCTCCTAGTCTCCACAGAACACATAAAAATAACTAAATTAGAGGTCATGATTTACTTGTGTTTTTCTTCTTCGAAAGACACAAAAGAAAACAACATAATTGTTTCTTTTTCCTCCATAAAGAACAATATTGTTTAGTAACATGCAAAAACAGAGAACAAGAAGCATAAAGAAAACATAGAACATAGGAATGAAAAAAACTAACCTGAATCAGTGCTACCAACACTAACAAGCTGAAGAGAAACTCCTTTTTCCACTCCCAAATGACCAAATCTATAAAATAAACAGGGACATATAATTTAAATTATACCCACACGAAATTTTAAAAAGAAAATCAATAAAGATATGAAATAAGCTCATATACAAACAGAAATATATCTTCAAATCCAATAATAAACAAATAATTGATGGGTCAGTGGAACAACAATACAAAGAAAATAACAGAAATTGTGAAAGATAAGAAGAATAGTTACTTTGACAAGATGAGAGCAAATGGTGAAATTCGGCGGCGGTGACGAATTGAAGATTTCGGCGGTGTTCGATGGGGTTTATGGGTTTGATGGTGTTTAATGAGTTTTGGGTTATGCAATTTCTGGGTTATCGATCTGGTTTGATTTGGGGTTTCAGATTCGACGATTTGTGTTTGATTTGTGTTATGGGTTCAGGATTTGTGTTCGATGGAGTTTATGGTGGAGAAGAGATAAGTGAGTGATGGAGGAGAAGAGTTCACGATTTGTGAGTGATGGAGGAGATGAGTTCTGGGTTCAGTTTTCACGTGGGGGTGTGAGGTGTGGATTTGATGTAGTGCCAACGTCTCTTTAATGTAGTGCCAACGTAGAAAAAGACAATGTAGTGCCAACGTCTCTTTAATTATAGTTGTTGCTTTTTTTTAAGAAAAGGTTGTTCAAATATGATTCTGAATGTCACATGTTATGCCAACGTCTCTTTGGCTTTCGCTCTCTGTGTAACCCAAAAGCTACGTTCAAAATAAATACTCCCGCCTGTCCTTGTTATAAGAAGAAAAATCAAAAAACATCAAAATCAATACACTCATTAATTAGTGTAACTTTTTGAATATTTTTACAAATATCCCTCATAAAAAATTCTGAAGAATTAAATACACTCACTAATTTTAAAATGACAAATATTAAATAAGGGGTATAAAAGTTTTTTAAACAATAATTATACCTTAAAAGTTGTGATATTTTCTTATAAATAGGACCAATAATTTTTTTGAAAATTTTCTTATATATAGGACCGAAGGCAGTATAAACAATTCGTGTAGTATTTATTCATTTAACTGTAATAGGAAGACAAGAACCAAAAGTTACTCATCTTGACTTTCTTTCTTGTATACTCAAGAGTTTCTACTATTTTCTTTAATTTTACTTTTGACTCTTGTACCCTAATTTAACGATTTTGCCCAATACATTTAGGGGTGTATATTGATTGGTTAGGTTAATTTCACTACACCATTTGTTGTCTCTGGCAACACTTTTTTAGGCGACGTGTAAAAATTGTCTCCTAAAAGTCGCTAAGGCAACAATTTATTGTTGTTGCCAAAAATATTGTTGCAACCCCTGGATAAACGTCCCCTAAAATACTTTTGAGGACATTTTTGGAGCGTTACTCTATTATTTCCTTGATAATGATTATTAGTTGTCCCCTTAAATACTTTAGGGGACAATTTTAGATTGTTACATTAGTTTTAACAATAGGCTAAAATTCTTCCATGTTGCATAAAAATTTCAACAACATCAAATTTTTGGTGTTTTATTTTGGACTGTAGTTGAAACCATTAAACTTGACCGAACTATGGTTTTGTTATTTTGCTATGTTCATGCTTCGAAACATTAAACTTATTAAGTAATGTTCGACATTTTGATTACTATTATGTGTTGAATTAATGTTTGAACTATTTTGGTATAATACAGCTTTTGAAAATGTATTGCTAAATTCGATCTTTTTTTGTTATAATTGACAATTTTAATATTGCCTTTAAGCCATAACTACGTTTCTAAAATAATTGAAAAACCGTAATATTTTAAGAGGACACTCTAAAAATGTTGCTTGTAAGCTATGGCTACGTTTTTTTGTTTTCTTATTGATTCACATTTGTCGCGGTGATTTTTGGATATCAAACTATTAATTAGCGTTGACTCGCAATTTTAAGTTCACCACCGAGCTTTTATTTTTTCCGAGGAAAAGGGGGAAAGTTCAAAAAAACCTATTTTTTAGAGATCAAGGTCCGGGGGTTAGTTACGCAAAGGGAAGGTATTAGCACCCTAAACGTCTATAGTACTCAATAGGAACATCTTGTTTTTAATTATTTTTATGCTAAATTGTAAATAAATGGCTAAATGTAAAAAGATTAAAGTGATGAAAAAAAGAAAAAACAAATGTTTGTTATTTTTGTTGATTTGAAAAGACAAAGTCCTTTGCCTACGTACCCGAGCGGGATCAAAATCACGTAGTTCGGGGTAAAAAGCCGAGTGATTTGTTTTGATTGATTTTAAAGTTTGAGAAAGATAAGAGGCCGAAATGGCATAGAAGAATAAAAATTTGAGTTTGATTGATTTTAATTGAAGAAAAAGTTTAGATAATTAAAATTGATTAAAATTTGATTAAAAAAGAAGAGTCACTTGGTTTGAAATCCAATGTTGATTTTATTGGGATTTTTTTATTATTTGAAATGTTTTTGATTTTTGACTATTTGATTTTTTGTGTGAAAATTAGAGTAATTCCTAAGGTCCAAAAAACTAAAGTGTGCTGAGACGATCTGAAACGCGCTGGTAACACCCATACTAATTTTATCTAGAATATTAGCATGTGCATTAAAACTGATACTGGATGCATCAATGTTTTCAATAATAATAATAATACAACACAACTGAAAGAATATAAATTTGCTCGTTTACACAACCAATCAAGTACCATAATAAATACTTATACAAAAGTCTGATAAGCTCTTGAGCTGGTACATGACGAGCAACTGCACTCCATCCAGCATCTCCTTGATGAACTTCATCACTAACCTCGTGCTTACCTGTAAACCTGCACCAGAAGGATTGGGATGAGACATAATGTCTCAGTGAGCTCCACCCAACCTACTGTTGGCAACCTCTGGGAACCTAGGGTCACCATGCCTACCATTGGCAATCTCGGGGAATCCTATGATTGCCAAGCCTTAACTCTTCCCATATAGGGTATACCTACCTGTTCCTGCTATCCTGTGTAGTCGTAAAACTGGACTACTTCCTACTAACTTGGTGATCGAGGGGAAACCTAGGATCACTGCCTGATAACTGATAACCTGGTAACCTAGTGATCAAGGGGAAACCTAGGATCACTGCCTGATACCTGCCTGATAGGTATTTCCTGTCTGATAACATAAAAAGTACTTCCTGATATAATTATTTTAGATGTTAGCGTGTAACAAACATTATTCTCTAAGTTGATTTTACGGAATGCCCCCGAGTGGAGTAACCCTGGAGCACATTCTCCTAATAACCAGTGAAAATTCCTATAGTAGGCTAATCATCGGACTCCTCTTACATGTGTGTGTGGTTATCCTCACAGAAAGTTCCTCCCATTCTAGATGTACTGGAACCCCCTGCGCTCTATAACTGCGAGAACACAGAAGACACACTAAAACTCATGTGTGGTTATCCTCATGGAAAGTTCCTCCCATTCCAGCAATGACTGAAACCCCCTGCGCTCTCTAACTGCGAAAACCCAGAAGACACAAAGTTTATCTTGATAATTAATTATTCCTTATATATATATATATATATATATATATATATATATATATGAGTCGTCATGTAGGCTCCCTAACGGGTTGGCCTATCCAGAATAAATCTGAAGCGTACCTGTGCCACGACTGGTCAATATATATATATATATACATGTAATCTGTATAAACCCAGATATCATCCTTGTACCACTATCTAAGGTACATCTATCCTGAACTGTTACGTGTACTCTCAATGTCACTCTAGCGTGAACAACTGAGGCACATCCTGATGTACATATAAATGTACCTAAAACTGGGGAAAGCCTGGTACCTCTGACTACGGTACACTATAACTTGCCTGGTTAAGGGTATCTTGAAACTAACCCTTAACATAATTGATACTATTCTTATCTGAATACCCCTCTGTTCCTGTTAACCTATTATAGGTTCTAGACATATCGTTGTCATATGTCATACTTATGGGCCTACTATCCCATCTATAATAATTTCATGTGGATAAATTACCCATCACTCTGTATGATACATATTATTATCCTGGATTAATCCTTGAAAGTTCATGAGTATCACTATCCCAAAGCATATCGAAGATCATTGGCATGGTACAGTTATTTATTAATAAAATGAGGTTCTGGGCAACTTCGCTTTGCGACCCCTGACTTCGCTTTCCGAACTCCTGCGTCTGATCCTTCAGACTCTGAACATTCAGCTTAACTCACGGGTTCTACCAAGTTTCCAAAGTCCTCAACCCCTTCCAAATATCATCGGGTTGCGGGAATAACTCCAGGTCCAACAACACTTGTAAGAAAGTCTCATTTGAGTGTAGTATCGCGTATCAACTAATTCAAGATTACTCTTGGTTAGTCCCCGCACTACGTCCTAAAAGGCCAAGATGAGTTAAGTGTAACTAAAGGTCCTCAACTTCATAGGTCACTTGAAAATAGCAATGCCGAACATGACTACTCATGCCGACATAGTAATACTCCCAAGATTCCTCCATTGAGTGGGGTTATCACATGTGCCACATCCGAAATTTACTCTCGGAAAGACACTTTGATTATACCACCATCCTATCTTATGTTTCCCTCAAGTCCGGGTGTAGGACTTATGTAACACCCATACTAATTTTATCTAGAATATTAGCATGCGCATTAAACTGATACTGGATACATTAAAATGTTCAATAATAATAATAATAATATAATACAAATGAATGAGTACAAATTGGCTCGTTTATACAAATATCCAATTACCATTACAAATACTTATACATTGACTGATAGACTCTTGAGCTGGTATATGACGAGCAACTGCACTTCATCCAGTGTCTCCCTGAAGAACTTCATCTCGAACCTCTTGCTTACCTGAAAACCTGCACCAGAAGGATTGGGATGAGACATAATGTCTCAGTGAGCTCCACCCAACCTACTGTAGGCAACCACGGGGAACCTAGGGTCGCCATGCACTACTATTGGCAATCTCGGGAAACCTATGATCGTCAAGCTTTAACTCTACCCATAAAGGGTTAAACCTGCCTGTTCCTGCTAAACTGTGTAGTCGTGAACTCTGGACTACGTCCTGCTAATCTAGTGATCGAGGGGATTCCTAAGATCACCACCTAATACCTGCCTGATAGGTAATTCAACCTGATAACATAATAAAGTATTTTCCTGATAATATTATGTTAGATGTTAGCGTTGAATAAACATTATTATCTGAGTTGATTTTATAGAATGCCCCCGAGTGGAGTAACCCTGAAGCACATTCCCCTGATAACCGGTGAGGCTAATCACCGGACTCCTCTTGCATGTGTGTGTGGTTATCCTCGCGAAAAGTTCCTGCTCGTTCCAGCTGTATCTGGAACCCCTTGTGCTCTAACTAACGAGAACACAGAAGACACATTATAAACTTATGTGTGGTTATCCTCACAGAAGGTTCCTTCCCGTCCCAGCAATAACTGGAACTCCCTGTGCTCTCTAACTGCGAGAACACAGAAGACACAAAGTTTATCCTGATAATTAATTAATTAAGTTTTCCTGATATAATATATATATCCTGATATTCCTGATAAATTCCAGAACATATATATATATATATATATATATATATTTGTGTGTGTGTGTGTGTGTGTGAGAGAGAGTCGTCATGTAGGCTTCCTAACGGACTGGCCTATCTAGAATAAATTTGAAGCGTACCTGTGCCACGACTTGTCATCATATATATATATATATATAACCTGTATAACTCCTGATACTAGCCTTGTACCACTAACTAAGGTACATCCTGTCCTGAACTGTTGTGTACATTCACAGTGTCACTCTGACATGAACAACTGGGACACGCCCTGATGTACATATAAATGTACCTGAACCTGGGTAAAACTTGGTGCCACTGACTAAGGTACACTATAATCTGCCTGGTTAAGGGTATCCTGAAAAATTAACCCTTAACATACCTGATACTATTCTTAACTGAATCTTTCTCTATTCCTGTTAACCTATTATAGGTTCTGGACATATCGTTATCATATGTCATACCTATGGGCTTACTATCCCATCTGTAATAATTCTTGTTCCTCTTCCTGAAATCCTGTGGGAAAACTACCCATCACTCTGTATGATACATATGTTTATCCTAGGTTAATCCTTGAAGGTTCATAAATAACTCTGTTCCAAGGCATCTCAAAGATCACAGGCTTGATACTACTGTTTGTTAATAAAATTCCATTCTGGGCAACTTCGCTTTGCGACCCTGGACTTCGCTTTGCGATTACCTGCGTTTGAACCTTCAGAGTCTGAAGAGTGCGTCTGAGTCTGAACAGTGTGTCTGAAGGGTGCGTCTGAATAGTGCGTCTGAAGGGTGCGTCTAAACAGTGCTCCTGCGTCTGAAGCTTCGTTCTGCATCTGAAGCTTCGCAGAGCAAAGTCTTGGTCGCTCTGCGATCATAGCAGAACTCAGAATTCTGAAACTTGTGTTTTAACCTCAAAATCTTGGTACCCAACTGCCAAGTGATCTTTGAAACATGCCAGGGACTCGTTTTAAACTATAAAAACGTATTGGGTTCAAGGATTAAGCATGAATTAAGCATATGTATCAAAAGGGGAAAAACTATCCTTTTTCCTTAAGCCTTAGAAATTAAGTTGTGATTCTCACATAAAAATGACCCAAAAGGGATAAGCTGAACTACGGAACTCACCTAATACTTGCAAGTCTTGCCAATCTTCCTTTTACCAAAACCCTAGCATTGGAATTCCTCCTCTTGACTTGGTTTCCTTAGTTCCTCTTACTTCAATCTTTCCCAACAGCTTGCTTGCTTGAAATACCAAGAATTCTGGAAAGAAATTTAATGGATTGAAGCATGCTGGGGTGAGGCCGATTTCTAGAGAGAGAGGGAGAGGGAAATATGAATTCTAGAGAGAGAAGGAAAATGAGGAAATGAAGAAAATCTCATCTTTCCCCTATATAAAGCCCTTCAATCTCATAATTACAATTTTGCCCCTACTCGCTCGTAATTCCTCTGATACTGATAAATGTTACGTTTAAGCGGGATATTATAACTTATCTCACAACTCACGTGAAAAGATAAACACTTAGGCACGTATTTACAAATAAGAATAAAACATAAAGATAAAGAAAAACGAGATAGGTTTAACCCACTTAGGACATTGTCCCCAATGAAGTCGCCATTTTTCTGGCGCGGTGATTTTTGGATATCAAGCTATTAATTAGCGTTGACTCGCAATTTTGAGTTCACCACCGAGCTTTTATTTTTTCCGAGGAAAAGGGGGAAAGTTCAAAAAACCCTATTTTTTAGAGATCAAGGTCCGGGGTTGGTTACGCAAAGAGAAGGTATTAGCACCATAAACATCTATAGTACTCTATAGGAACCTCTTGTTTTTAATTATCTTTATGCTAAATTGTAAATAAATGCCTAAATGTAAAAAGATTAAAGTGATGAAAAAAAGAGAAAAAAATGTTTTTGTTATTTTTGTTGATTTGGAAAGACAAAGTCATTTGCCTACGTACTCGAGCGGGATCAAAATCACGTAGTTCGGGGTAAAAAGCCGAGTGATTTGTTTTGATTGATTTTAAAGTTTGAAAAAAAAAAGTTTGAGAAATATAAGAGGCCGAAATGATATAGAAGAATAAAAATGTGAGTTTGGTTGATTTTAATTGAAGAAAAAGGTTAGATAATTAAAGTTGATTAAAATTTGATTAAAAAAGAAGAGTCACTTGGTTTGAAATCCAAGGTTGATTTTTTTGGGATTTTTTTATTATTTGAAATGTTTTTGATTTTTGACTATTTGATTTTTTTTTTTTGTGAAAATTAGAGTAATTCCTAAGGTCCAAAAAACTAAAGTGTGTTGAGACGATTTGAAATGCGCCGGATCCCACAAAATGACGTTGGATCAAATGAGGGTCATTTTCCTCGGATACAGTCATTATTTTGCATTTTTATCGTTTTTGACATAAAGCAGAATAAATAAATGTTTGTGTCGGTGCAATATTCTCATTTATATTTACATTGTCCCGAAATACATTCTAAGTACAAATAATAAAATAAAATTGCAAATGCATTAAAATAAATATGCCAAAAAAAAAAACAAAAATCAATAAAAATGCATGAGATGCTAAACATTAAATAAATATGTTGAATAAAAAAAATAAAATAAAAAAATGGATGTTATGCAAAACATTAAATAAATAGGTTGCATAAAATAAAAAGAAATAAAAATGCATGATGTGCAAGACATTAAATAAATATGTTTCATAAAATAAAAAGAAAATAAAAAATGCATGATATGCAAGACATTAAATAAATATGTTGCATAAAATAAAAAAAATGCATGATATGCAAGACATTAAATAAATATGTTGTATAAAATAAAAAGAAAATAAAAAAATGCATGATATGCAAGACATTAAATAAATAGGCTGCATAAAATAAATAAAAATAAATAAAAATGCATGAAGTGCTGAAAAATAAAGGCAGTAAAAAAATAAAATAAAGAAAGTGCAAAATGATAAAAGGCAGTAAAATAAAATGCATGAAAATGAATAAAGACTAAAAAAATGCAAGAAATGAAATAAAAATTAAAGAAAAAAGAAATAATAGAAGAATGGAGTGTAGGAGTAGAAGGGGAGGGTGTAGAAAGCAATCAGAAATAAGTAAACGGGCCAAGGGAATGGGTCTTGGGCTTTCCAGATTGAATTTGGACCGTTGATTGATCAACGCTCCAGATTCGATCTGGAAAACAAGCTATAAATAGCCTTTTTGTCAAAAAAGTCTTCATTTTCACAATCCTTCTCTCTTTCTTCTTCTCTCTAGGCCGAAATCCTCCCCCCTCTCTCTACAAATCCGGCAACTGGAAAGGTATTCCGGCGCGGTGGCCGGCCGGCCAAGAAGGCGGAGCCACCGCGCCGGAGTTCGAAAACCCTTTTTTTAAATTTTTTTACACTTTATGAAATCCTTTTTTCGAACTCTCCACGAATCTAACACTAGTTTTTTCAAAACCCTCTTTAATAGACCTAGATCTAAGCTTGAAAGGAAATTTGAGGACTACCTTTTGAGTTCTTTTTGGTTCAGTTATGGCTTTGGGTGATGATTAAGAATTCAGTTTTGGCCGATTTTGGATTTGGTTTGGCTAAACTTGGGTTTGGTTCGGCCGAATCTTTGATTTGGTTTTTGTGGAATTGGTTCGGTTTTTGTTGTGTTGATTTTGGTTTTTGGTTCGGCCTTATGAAGTTTTGTGGTTGTTGTATTTGGATTCTGTGAAATTTGTGGTTGTTTTCGGATTTTTGTGAAATTTGTGGTGGTTTGTTGGTGGCTTGTTGGTGGCTTGATGGTGGCTTGATTCTGACTGATTCTAACTCTCTGATTTTTTTTGACCCCGTGAACAATACCATTAATGTACTATTTATAGGACAAAATTGGGTTAGTGGAAAAATTATGGACAAAAATGCCCCTGGGCATCTGAAAAAAAAGACTGAAATATAAAAATAAATAAATAACGAAAATAATAAAAATTAAAAGAAACTATTAATAATAAAAATTTTAAAAAAGAAATAAACACAAAACAAAATAATAAAAATAAAAAAGGTCGCCTTCAGAACAAAACTGAGGTATTTTAAAATACCTCTCTACCGAAATTTCGTCTGAAACGACGAAAATTCCTGGCTTTAAAAGACGAGCGAAAATGAATCGAAATTGGATCAAAAATGGGGTATGACAACATTTAAGGCAACGATTATTAATTGTAGCCACCTATGGCAACATTTAAAAACGTCGCCTCAGAGTCCCCAGAAAAATGTCCCCTATTCCTATGGTTTAGGTGACGTTTCAAAAAAGTGTGCCCAAAGATCATGAAAAAAGGTCCCCTTAGACAATAGGCGTCGCTGGCACAGAAGACGCCTGGAAAACGTCCCCTATACTTTTAGGTAACGATTTTCATAGTTCTGGCAACATTTTTTAATTGTTGTTATAAAGGATAAATGTTGTAGTATGGAATACGAGTCAAATCCATCCAAAAACCTAAAAAAGATCGGTTAGGGACGGGTAATTGGATGAATATGATTTTAAAAAATAAAAATTTATAAAGTAAAAAGGATTTGGGTAAAACTACACAAACCTAAGAAATTCACTGACTCGGTAATGCAAACATTTTTTTTCATAATGGAAGAAGAAGAATGTCAAAGGTTTTGGTCACAAATCAAGATCAATTTCTAAAACTTACACGGTACATCATTTATGTTGAAAATCAAACATATTAGACTCTAACGTTACAAATTAAAAATCATTTGTATCTGTCCATTCGTCTTGTTTGTGCTCGCATCCATAACCCAAAATACCATTGATATATTAGATACTAACGTGAACATCATTGATATAATAGCATTTATTTTTCATCCTAAAGAAGCTACTAAAGTGAGTGAGCAAAATTTAAATGTTTAAGGGTCTTCTCTAGTTGAAAAATAATCGCACATAATCAAAATAAATTATGGAATATATCGCAATGCAAAATATTTATAAGTTGCAAGTATTTTATAATGAATTTTATTATTTAATATAATCATTTATTATTTTATGATGCTAAAACATAATAAAAATAGGTTACACAATTCTTTTAAGAAAATAAAAAAGTTGAGTCATTTTTTTGAAGAAAAAAAATTATGATTTATCATTTCATAATTTAATATTAAAAAAAGAAACATAAACTTTACCAAAAAAACGGAAAATAATATGGGCAACATACTACCTAACTCAACCCAGGCTTGAAATTTGTGTTTGTCTATACAGACCTAAAGATATAACGGGTGGTTATTTTACCTCGTCCAAACGGACAGGGTCGATCCAACAAGTTTCGAGGCCTAAGACGAATTTAAAAATTTGACCCTTTGAAGTAATTATTTTTTAATAAAACTATTATATTTTATTTTAAAAAAATCAATTTGTTATTCGAAAGAAAAATTATTTATTAATTTAGCTACTTATAAGAAAATTACATTTATACTTTGTAGAAGTTTATGATTCCTTTCATTATCCCAGTAAAAAGAAAAAAAAAGTTTACATTATCATATTCATTTAAGTGCACATCGTAGATTGAATAATAAGATAACAACTAGATAATTAAAAACAACAACTTTAATAGTTATGCCTCCTTAAAAAAAAATTTCAATTCTTATGCAAAGCTTTTTTCATCAAAGTTTATTTTTTATATGCAAATTGCAAAACAACAGCTAATTAATAAATATAGAAAAGAAAATCCGGAATGCAAAAGACACATGCACCGTGGTCCGTGGACTATGGTAGCAGCTGCACTCTAAGGATGGAAATGGCCAAGAAGAGACTACAAAGGTCAATATTTTTTCAACTAGTCACCATAGGATACACAAGTACCAGCAAAAAAATTGAGGCCTTAGGCAACTGTCTAGTTGGCCTACCCCTTGGGACGGGCCTGCAAACGAGAGTACTTTATATGATTAGAGTTTTGTGTTTGACCAAATTCAACTAAATCGGCCTACATACACCCGTAAATATTTATGGTTTGGGTTTTGGAATATCTATAGATAAAATAAACAGATATTTTAACTATCTAGTTAAAATAAGAAAATTAAATCAATAATCTTACTATCCTTTTAACTTCAATAAAAAAAATTAATACTTACAATATTTTTACATGACACATTAATTCTCCTCTGGAACAAACCAATAATATTACCCATTATTTATGTTTTTTTAATCAAGAAACTTGTTTTTTGTTAAATTTTTTTTTTTTGTAGAAATGAAATGTATGGAAACTATTATTGTAATGTATGTATATTATTATATATTGGTAAAAAGAAGAAAATGAATGTGATGAAATTTTGTTGTTAAATATTAGTTAATTATAAAACATATTACAAAAATCAATTTAAAATGTTATCCATGGATATTTGTATATATTCGTGAATCGTGGATATCTCAAAATCTGTGGATAATTCGCTTAACGGTTATCCGCGCGGATATATAAAGGGCATGGATATCATTTTTATCCAACGGAACAGACACAAATATCATACTATCCGTACCTATGGATATCCATTGAGGTTGTCAAGCAACCAATGCAAATTGGTCAATTTACCTCTCTATTATTTACTCATATAATAGATTAACCAATAAAATGATTGATATGAACCTTTTTCAAATATAAAATGATTGGTTTATTAATAATCGAAGAGTTACGAAGTTTCAGGGTGTCATATTACTAGGTGGAGGTATGCAACATGGTAGTTTAGGACAGTGTATTGGTTGACATTCTACACCAGGCTGTGGGCAACAAGGTGGTAAACCTTGTACATTTCCAACAAGAGCACATGTAATAGCAACAATTAACACTACAAACTTCAAAAAAATCTTTAGAAGAGTTTCCATTATAACAAGATTAGTTTACAAAGAAAAATAAAGTGGATATTTGAATTGTATGTTAAAACAATGTCTACTTATTTATAGGCAAAAGGGGAACCTTCTAGAATACCATAGTAAGAAATAATTAAACGTTATTAATGTTTAAACCTTATTTGTTTTTTTTTTATTTTGACTACTTGTTCGACCAGTTGACTGACTTATAATACTTTATTATTATTATTTTTGGAACCAATTCCTTGTTATTTTATTAAACTATAGTTTCTATCAATATTATTACTAGTAAAAAAAGCAATATTTATTAAGAGTAATTTTTCATTATTCGTTAATTTTTCCTACATATTTACTTATTTATGAATATGAGTATATTATTGCACGTACTAAATTCATATTTATAAAATATGATGTTTTAAGTATTTTTTTAAAGGATCTTAAGCCTAATAAAATATATTTACTATACTTATTTATTTTAAATATATTTTTTTTATATATTATTTAATTTTTAAAATATATTTAAAATAAATAAGTATAGTAAATATATTTTATTAGGCTTAAGATCCTTTAAAAAAATACTTAAAACATCATATTTTATAAATATGAATTTAGTACTTGCAATAATATACTCATATTCATAAATAAGTAAATATGTAGGAAAAATTAACGAATAATGAAAAATTACTCTTAATAAATATTGCTTTTTTTACTAGTAATAATATTGATAGAAACTATAGTTTAATAAAATAATAAGGAATTGGTTCCAAAAATAATAATAATAAAGTATTATAAGTCAGTCAACTGGTCAAACAAGTAGTCAAAATAAAAAAAAAAACAAATAAGGTTTAAACATTAATAACGTTTAATTATTTAAAATATATAAATGCAATGTTTAATTATTATCGTCGTTTGTTGTTTTGGGAGCCTGTGTTGACTCGTATTCGTGATCGTTTGTCTGGGTGGCACAGTAGATTCCTTTCTTTTGTTGGTCGCTTGGTACTCCTCAAGTCTGTCTTGTCCTCTCTGCCCGTCTATGCTCTTTCCTTCTTCAAAGCTCCATCAGGTATTATCTCTTCTATTGAATCTTTATTGTTAAATTTCTTTTGGGGGGGGAGTGAGGGACCTAGGAAATTATCTTGGATTGCTTGGAGTAATATGTTGGAACAAAATGTGTTAAACAACTCTCTTCTGAATTAAGGGGGAGATTGTTGAAACATTATGTGTAAACATATCTCTCTTTATGGTTTTGATGATAACAAAAGTGTTAAATAGAAAATTGGTTATTTGCTAATGCTTTGTTCAAGTGTTTTCAGAACCACGTGTTTAATGATTGGAAATTGATAATGGTTATGGAAGAACAAACTTAGAGCAAGAAAGGAAAGCTTAGAAGCAATGCTGCAAAGATGGAAGAAAACTGGGTCTGAAGCCTAAGTCTGAAGGCAGCTTCTGAAGTGAGTCTGAAGGCAGCTTCTGAAGTCTGAGTCTGAAGGTCAACGCAAAGTCAACGTCTGAAGAAGTGCTTCTGATGAACAGTGCTTCTGAAGAAGTGCTCCTGAAGAGAGCTTCTGATGTACTGTTCACGCAGAAGCTTCTGAAGGCTGATGTGGCAAGGAAAGCAACTGGTACTGTGCGCATTTAATGCCTGGATGTGTCAGAACCCAATGGAACAGTTGTCTCCCTGACTCAAACATTCCCCAGCTTTTAAGGAAAGCAAATTCAAAACTGGCTGCTGCTCTGTTTTCTGGAAAAAGTTCAGCACACAATTGCAGCTAACCTAGCTCTCAATTTGCAACGGCTCTCTGCTTAATTTCTGCAAGTCTTCAACAGCTCTAATTTCCTCTATAAAAGGAAGAAGATTTGAAGAAGATTTTTGCTAAGACTCTTGGATAAAATCTGTCTGAAACTTGCTCTGTTTTGTTGTCAAAACTCAAAGTTCACAAACCTCTTAGAAATTCTTTTATCTGTTGTAACTTAGAATTTCTTAAGGTTAAGAGTCTTAACCTGTGTTGTATTAAGAGAAACACCTCTGATATTTTATCAAGTGTTCAACCCAAACTCATTTCTTAGTAATTTAGTTTGGTCTAAGTCTTAGTCTGCGTACTAAGCATTGTAAGTCTCATAACTTAGTGTTTTGAGCAAGCTATAGTCTCATTACTTTGTGTCTGAGCATTGGGAAGCCTCTTGACTTGGTGTCTTGAGCATTAGAAGCCTCTTCCTTGGTGGTTGAGCAACTGGAAGTCTCTTCCTTAGTGGTTGAGCATTTGTAATCAGCTGATTATAGTGGAAATCTCTTGTTGGAAAACAAGGGGACTGGACTACTTCCTACATTGGGAAGGAACCAGTATAAATCTTTGTGTGTCTCTCTTTCCCTCTCTCTTTTCATTTTGAATCCGCTGCAATACTCTTTGAGAAATAGTTCAGAACTGATTTATATCAGCTTCTGAACTTAACTTAAGTTTTGAAAAGAAAGAAACCAAGTTTTTGGAGTCCACACAATTCAAACCCCCCCTTCTTGTGTGTTTTTCTCACCTTCAGTTGGTATCAGAGCTCTGGTTCTGATATTAACACTTAACAGTGTGTCAGTAGGATCCTGAGAAAAACATGTCATCTGATAATGAAGATTCACCTCCTCCTCCTCCTCCTGTTGGTAGACATACTTCTGTACAATATGACTATGGTACTGATGATAGAAAATCCAGGTCACACAATAAACCCCCAATGTTTACTGGTGATCCTGAAAAGTTCTCTTGGTGGAAGAGTAAAATGTACAGTCATATAATTGGTATTGATGACTCACTTTGGGATATTATTGAAGATGGAATCTCAATACCAGTTGATGAAGAAGGTGTTGCTGTCAACAGAAGAGCTTTAAGTGATGCAGAAAGAAAAATATATAGAAAGCATCACAATGTGAGAGGAATCATTGTGGATTCCCTACCTCACTCTGAGTATCAGAAGCTGAGTGACAAGTCCACAGCAAAGGCCATCTTCACATCCCTCTGCTCTAACTATGAAGGTAATAAAAAGGTTAGAGAAGCTAAGGCTAACATTCTTGTTCAGCAATATGAATTGTTCAGAATGAAAGAGGATGAAAATATTGAGACAATGTTCTCAAGATTTCAGACTCTGGTTTCTGGACTTCAGATTCTGAAGAAGAGTTATACCACAGCTGATCATGTGAACAAACTCTTAAGAAGTCTGCCATCCAAATGGAAACCTAAAGTGACTGCTATTGAGGAAGCTAAGGATCTGAATACTTTAAGTATTGAGGATCTCATAAGCTCCCTCAAGGTGCATGAACTCGGACTCAATGAGGATGAGTCTGTTAGAGAACCAAAATCATTAGCACTGAAATCTAAAAGGAAGCCTGCTAAAGCTTTGAAAGCTATTGAATCTGAAGAAGAATTTCCTGAGAGAAATTCTGATGAAGATTCAGATGCTGATGAGCTTGCAATGCTTTCTAAAAGAATTCAGTATCTAATGAATAGAAAGAAAAAAATTCTCTAACAGAAGCAATAACTTTAGAGGATCTGGTTCAAAGAGGGATAACCAGAAGGAAAGCTGTTACAACTGCAACAAGCCTGGGCATTTTATTGCTGACTATCCTGATCTTCAGAAGGAAAAGTCTAAAGAGAAAGCAAAGAAACCCAGCTCAAAGTCAAGTAACTTCAGAAACAAGCTTAAAAAGAGTCTCATGGCAACATGGGATGGTCTGGACAATGAGTCTGAATCTGATGAAGAGGAAGCAAACCTAGCTTTGATGGCAACTGCATTTTCTGATGCAGAATCATGTTCAGATTCAGATGAAGAAGATGAGGTATATTCTGAACTCACTAGATCTGAATTAATTGAAACAGTTAATGATCTTATGAGTCATCTAAAAAGCAAGTTAGGAGAAATTAAATCATTGAAAAATAAAACTAACTTGCTGTCTGAGGAGAATCTTAAACTTCAGAATCAAATAAAATAGTTTGATGAAGAAGTTCAAGAACTCAGAGATGAGGCTCATAAGAAATCTGAAGAGATTCCTAATGAACATGAAATAGCTCTTCAGGATTTCATTCTAACTGGATTCAATAGAACTAAAATTGCCTCTATACTTTATAATATGGTCAGAAACAAAGGTGAAGGCACTGGCTATGATTCATTCAAACCTTCAAATGAATTAAACTCACCTTCCTGTTCTGGAAATATTTTAAAAGGCAATGGTATATGCTTTGTGCCTGCTTCTGATAACTCTGAGAAGTTGAAAATGTCAGAAACTGAGACTGAGTCTGAAGTTCTGAACAGCTCAGACTCTGAAGCTTCTGAACCTAAGGGTAAGATGAAGGCAGATGTTAAAATCTTGCCTAAATCTATGCCAAAAGGTCCTAAGCCTAAGAGTAAGAGAAAATCAGACTCTGAACCTGAAAATGTTCAGAATCTGGAGAGTTCAGAACCTGGAACTAGTAAGTCTCAGAATCTGAATAATTCAAATTCAAATTTTTCAAAGACTGGGTTTATTAAAACTGCAAAATCTATTAAACCAGTCAATACAAAACATTTTCAATCTCAGAATGTTAAGCAAAGCAAGCAAAAGCAATCCAATCAGTTTTCTGCTTCTAATTATTTTAAGAAAGGCAAAACTGAAGCTTGCCTTGTGCCTGAAGCTAACAAAGTTAGAATTCTGAGGAAATCAGAACCAAAGCACTCAAAGGGTCAGACTTTAAACAACTCAGAACCAAAGACCTTCAAGTCTCAGGTTCTGAAGAAATCTGAGTCCAGACCTTTGAGAACTCAGGTTCTGAAGAACTCAGGTTCTGAAACTCAGACTTATTCAAGATATAAGGATTCATATCCTAAGTATCAGAACAAGTCTGAATTTCATAACTTCAGACACAAGATGAAAAAGCCAAAACCTTTCAGGACTAACCCCAAAGGACCCATGAAAATCTGGGTACCTAAATCTGAGATCATTTCAATTGCAGATATGCTTGTCATCCAGAGAAAAGGAAAGGTCTTGGTACCTGGACAGTGGATGCTCGCATCATATGACAGGGGACAAGTCTATGTTCCAAACCCTGACTCTGAAAGAGGGAGGAACTGTGGGGTTTGGAGGAAGTCAGAAAGGAAAGATCATTGGTACTGGTAAGATAGGTAATTCTTCCCTGTACATTGATAATGTTTGGCTGGTAGATGGACTTAGACATAATTTACTTAGCATAAGTCAATTATGTGATAGTAATTATGAAGTCCTGTTTAATAAGAACACATGTACTGCAATCAACAACAAAGATAAGTCTGTAGTGTTCAAAGGTAGCAGGAAAAACAATGTTTATAAAATAAATTTTTCTGAATTGGTTCAGCAGAAGGTAGTCTACCTTCTGTCTGTGAGTGATGAGAAATGGGTTTGGCACAAAAGGCTGGGACATGCTAACTGGAGACTAATCTCTAAGCTTAGCAAGTTACAGCTGGTCAGAGGCCTACCTCAGATTGATTATCACTCAGATGCACTGTGCAGTGCATGCCAAATTGGAAAGTTTTCAAAAACTTCTTTTAAATCTAAGAACATTGTTTCCTCCTCAAAACCTTTAGAACTCCTTCACATTGATTTGTTTGGTCCTGTTGGAACAGCTTCAATCAATGGGAAGAAGTATGGACTTGTGATTGTTGATGATTATAGTAGGTGGACTTGGGTTAAATTCCTTAGAACCAAGAATGAAACATATGATGTGTTTTATAAATTCTGCAAACAAGTACAAACTGAAACTGATTTGAAAATTTTAAAAATCAGAAGTGATCATGGTGGGGAATTTGAAAATGAACCTTTTGAAAATTTTTGTGAAGATCATGGAATTCTCCATGAGTTCTCATCTCCTAGAACTCCACAACAAAATGGAGTTGTAGAGAGAAAGAACAGGTCTTTACAAGAAATGACCAGAACCATGATCCATGAATCCAAAATTGCTAAGTACTTTTGGGCAGAATCTGTAAACACAGCATGTTATATTCAGAACAGGATCTATATCAGACCTATTCTGAATAAAACAGCATATGAACTGTTCAAAGGAAGAAAACCAAGTATTTCTTATTTTCATCAGTTTGGTTGTACATGTTACATGCTGTGCGCTCTCGTTAAAAAACGCAAAAAGACCTCGTGCGTACTCAAACGCTCGAGAGGCTTCGTGAAGTCGCCACCAAAGTTTTTGTGTAAAGGGAACGTTGATAAACCCTTAAGTTTTTTTTGAAGGGAAACGATAATAAAACCCTTGACGATGAGGAAAAGGACTGGTCATCGCAACCATTGTCGGGTTCGGGAGTCGATTACGCAAGGGGAAGGTATTAGCACCCCTCACGTCCGTTGTACTCAACGGGAACCTCCTATTTGGCTAAAGCTAAAAATGTTTTTAAATGTTTTGCGCGTATGCTTGAATATGTAAAAGAAAATATGCTAAGAGGGGAAAAAGAAAGTTTTTTTATTATTGCGCTTGACAAGATGTCGATCTTGCTCCTACGTATCTCCCGGTAGTCGGAGAATTCAAAGCGTACGTAGTTCTTTGGTAGAAAAACATACATGTTGGTTATTTTTAAAGAACGATGTTTTAACCGAATCCTTGTGATTAAACATAGCTTGTATGCTCGCGGATGGGAGACTTAAGCGTATAGCTTGTATGCTCGCGCATGGGAGGCTTAAGCGTTTGTTTATGAATCGCGCTTAGAATTGATTAAAACATGTTCATTGGGTAAAAGGGTTCGAATTGGTCGCTATGGGACCAAAAATGGGTGCAATGGACTCAATCGAGTCGATCATTGACCGGAGTGACTCAAACGAGTCGAGGATTGAATCAAATGGTCACGGGGGACCAAAGGTTCAAAAGGGGCCAAGAATTGGTTTAGTGTGGTTGGATGCGTTTAAAATAGAATGACGATTGTCCGAGCAACGAGACAT
Organism: Medicago ruthenica; assembly: GCA_018208015.1. NCBI lineage: Eukaryota > Viridiplantae > Streptophyta > Magnoliopsida > Fabales > Fabaceae > Medicago > Medicago ruthenica. Next base: position 17,264,854 of record CM031375.1, read on the forward strand.
ACGTCAAGCATTCGTACAATCGGGGAAAGGAGAGACATACGTCAAACCACCCTTTTTCATTCAAGTTTTGGTGGATCTTTTAGAAATCCCAAAGTTTATCAAAGACACTTGGTTTGGAATTTGAACAAATCATGAAAATATGCATAAGTTTAGAAAATGCACAAGTTCGGCTCGTTTTGCGAACGGTTTTGAAAAGCGAAACAAATTCGGCGTATGTTCACGTTTAGTTTTGAAAACCATGAACAATGTTTATTGTTCAAGTTTGGATTTAAAGTGATGAACATAGCTGGTTTGTTCAAGTTGTTTTGAGAGTTTGTGGACATATCTAGTTTTGCAAGTTATCCACAAAAGTGTTACCCGAACTTGCGAATTTTCCAATATTATGCAAAATCCTTGAATGGGTTTGAGTAAAAATGAGTTTTAAAACTCCTAGGTTCTGAGCTCTTGGGCTAGAACCTCAAAAATTGGCCATTTGGGAGCCTAAACTCAGATTCTGAGTTCTGTCATGGTCGCTCTGCGACCATGACTTCGCACTGCGAACAATGCAAATTTTTGAGTTCAGAAGCTGTTTCTGAACTGTTGTTCAGAAACAACTTCTGAACACACTCAGGGCCTTTTAGGAGAGTGAAAAGCTTTGAGTTTTTGCAATGAAAAGGGCTGGACAAACCAGTTTTGATGTTTTGCAAACCTTGGGATTTCTTTTGAAATTCAAAAGGGGTTTTTAGAACAAAAAAGGTTTTGAACCAAAATTGATATGCAAGCACAATTATAGATGCAAGATAATGACTTAGAAACTTACAGAGATCCTTAGCAAAGCTCTTGCTGCAATGAACTTGGATTGGTTGAAGGTTCTTGCAAAGGTTTTGAATGTTGGATATGGAGCAATGAACTTTGCAAAGCTTTGTGTTTTGGATTGGTTTTTGCTAGTGCTTTGTGTTGGTTTTTCTCTGGTTGTTTGTAAGTGTTTCAAGTATTATGAGTAGTGTTTCTTTGTGTGAATTATTGCTGTTATGAACTCTTGCCTTGCATCTCTATTTATAGGCCAAAATGCAATCCAATGTAATGATGGAAAAATCCATAGGACCTAGCTGATTTGTGGGCTAAATTCAGGCTAAGTGGCTTTGCATTTAATGCTAATGGATAGAGGCAACCTTGCCTTGTGCCAAGGGTTAAAGCCTTGACTGATTTCAGCCACAAATTCAATGGCTCTTTGGATAGAAATGATGATGAAACATGGCTGGATTGCAATTGGCTATGCTTGGGGATTAATCCTTGCAATCTCAATGGTTGAACAATGAAAACGTGCACTGTGATGTGCAGAGGTTGGGGGATGCAAAAGGCAACATGTGGCTGGTGTGAGAGGGATGAAAAGCTGCTGAAAAACAGGGCAAGCAATCATGGTTTTTGCAAGTGAAAAACCAGCTGGGTTTGACTGGTTTTGGGGGAGCAAGCAGGAAGAAAGTCCTCAAGCAGGTGGCTGGCAACCCTAGGGTCAGTAGCAGGTCACTTGGGAGGGACAAGAGCTGCCCAAGGGCAAGCCCACTTGCTTGCCACATGCTAGGTTGGAAGAAAAAGCTTCTTTCCTTGGCATTAATGGCAAGTCCTTCAACTCTGGCTTTGCTGAGCCCAATTGGCCATGAATGCTGATGAAAATAATAATGAAAATGATGTGTAACAAAAACTGGAATTAAATCAAAGAAACCAAAAATCTGCAGAAAAATCGCAGACTTCGCACTGCGAAGTCACCATTTTTGAAATGTTGACTTTTTTGGTTGACTTTTGTTGACTTTGACTTTTTCCCTCTCTTTGATTTTTTTGATTTTTGTTTTAAAGGCTTAGGACAAAATTGGGGTACTACACATACTAAACAATAAAATCTACCTAAAGAAATTTGATGCCAAGGCTCAAAAGGGTACCTTTTTAGGATACTCAGAGAGATCTAAGGCATACAGGGTGTATAATTCTGAAACACATGTTGTTGAAGAAGCTATACATATTAGGTTTGATGATAAGAAGCCTGGTAATGAAATACCAGAGCTGGTTGAGAGTTTTGCAGATGTCAGAATCTCAGAAGAACCTTCAGAAGCTGAACCTAGTTCAGAGTCTGAAGAAGGTTCAGAAGCTGAAAACTTTGAAGAATCTGAGAAACTCTCTGATAATGACACTACTCCTGAAGCAAATCAAGACCAGCATGGTTCTGATCACATCCCTGATGGTTCTTCAGAAGCTAATCCACCCAGAACCTCATTCAAGTACAAGTCTTCACATCCTGAGGAGTTGATCATTGGAAACAAGAACGGTCCAAGGAAGACAAGATCAGCATTCAGTCAGAATGAGTCTATGCTTGGCCTGCTATCCATGATTGAGCCTACAACTGCTGATGAAGCACTTGCTGATGATGGCTGGATTGTAGCAATGCAAGAAGAACTGAACCAGTTTCAAAGGAATGATGTCTGGGATCTAGTTGCATGACCTGATCATAAGAACATCATTGGAACAAAATGGGTGTTCAGGAACAAGCTCAATGAACAAGGAGAAGTGATTAGAAACAAGGCTAGATTAGTAGCTCAAGGGTACAGCCAGCAAGAAGGAATTTATTACACAGAAACTTTTGCTCCAGTTGCAAGACTGGAAGCAATCAGGTTACTTCTTTCTTATGCTGTTAATCATGATATCATCTTATATCAAATGGATGTTAAGAGTGCTTTCTTAAATGGTGTAATTTCTGAAGAAGTGTATGTAAAACAACCTCCTGGTTTTGAAGATGTTAAAAATCCAGATTATGTTTTTAAACTTAAGAAGTCTTTGTATGGTCTGAAACAAGCTCCCAGAGCTTGGTATGAAAGGCTAAGCAACTTCTTGATTAAAAATAATTTTGTAAGAGGTCAAGTTGATAATACACTCTTCACGAAAACTGTTAAGAAAGAAATCTTAATTGTGCAAATATATGTTGATGATATCATATTTGGTTCTACTAATGCCTCTCTTTGCAAAGAGTTTTCAAAGTTAATGCAGGATGAATTTGAAATGAGCATGATGGGTGAGCTGAAATTCTTTTTGGGAATTCAAATCAACCAATGTAAAGATGGTGTCTATGTTCATCAGTCCAAATACACTAAGGAGCTTCTGAAGAAGTTCCAGCTGGATGATTGCAAGATGATGACAACACCAATGCATCCCACCTGCACCTTAAGCAAAGAGGACAATGGCTCTAAAGTAGATCAGAAGCTGTACAGAGGTATGATAGGTTCTCTTTTATACTTAACTGCTTCTAGGGCAGATATTTTATTTAGTGTATGTCTGTGTGCTAGATTCCAGTCAGATCCTAGAGAATCTCATATGACTGCTGTCAAGAGAATCTTTAGGTATCTGAAAGGAACAACTAATTTGGGACTTCTGTATAAGAAATCTCTGAATTATAAGCTAGTTGGATTCTGTGATGCTGACTATGCTGGAGACAGGATTGAAAGAAAGTCCACCAGTGGAAACTGTCAGTTTCTTGGTGAGAATCTGATATCCTGGGCCAGCAAGAGACAAGCAATCATTGCTTTGTCAACAGAAGAAGCAGAATACATCTCAGCTGCAAGTTGTAGCACACAACTGCTCTGGATGAAACATCAATTAGAGGATTATCAGATTCATGCAGATAATATTCCTATTTATTGTGATAATACTGCTGCAATATAGTCTGTCTAAAAATCCAATTCTGCACTCTAGAGCCAAGCACATAGAAATAAAACATCATTTTATAAGAGATTATGTTCAGAAGGGTGTTTTAGATATTCAGTTCATTGATACTGATCATCAATGGGCTGACATATTCACAAAACCCCTAACAGAAGAAAGATTCAATTTTATTAAAAAGAATCTGAACATGCACTTTATCTCTTGAAAATGTGCTTGAATCTGAATGAAAACCTTGATTCTGAGTTTATCATAAGCTAAGACTTATCAGACACTCACTTTCTGAGAGTCTGAAGAAAGTTAAGCCTGAAAAACTTCAGAGTCTGAAGGATCAGAACCTGGATTTTCTGACTTCTGAATCTGATAGGAATCTAATGTTTGGTCAGAATCTGATAAGTATAACCCTGGGCAATGATGATTAAAGCTTTGAAAGTTTATACTCTATCCCTCCCAAAGTCATCAATTTAAAAATGTGATTTTCTGTTTTTGGTATCAAATACTCAATCTGTTTTCACACAGAAACATTTTCCAAATGCTCAAAATACATCAGACATGTTCAGTCTTTTTAACTTATTTAAAATGTTTGGTATCAGTCTAAGATCATGAAATTCTGAAGGAATTCAGCAGCACTTGAACTTTTGAGTTCATTGTTAGCTGTAGCAACAAACAAAAGTAAGTATTTTTCAATTATCGTCTCCTCAAGGATTAGGTGCGCTATTTTGAACCATTCAACAATCGGTATCGTTTTGAGTTAGGGTTTCGTGTGGTGGTTTGCATATAAACTAATGGAACCTAAAAACAGAAATAAAACGAAAAGTTATAGGGAATAAAAGCGTTGAGATTGGAGTTCCTCAAACGAGCATCGAAAATAATCTAAAAACCATGCATATGAATTTTAGCGCTTTAGCGAAAATATCACGTTTCGCTCGACAACATCATTGATTTCCCAAATGACGTCGTGAGATCGATCGTATCGTTTAATCAACGATTTCCCAATCGATCAAACAATCCGAAAGCATTATGATCCGACACTTTATGCGATTATCAAAACCCAAACCCATTTCTAGATTTTCTTATTTTGATAGAGATTATTCTCACCAAAGATTCAAACGTATTCGTCAATAACATTTAAATCAAAACATGACAATGAATAGCAAGAATAACTCAATATCACATAAATTGCTAAAACCATATATTTGCATAATCAAATATTACATCTAAGCTAGAAAGAGTACCTCCAATCCCAACAAAGGGAAGTTAGTTGTTCATTTTCATGACAACTATACAAAAGAGTAGAGAAAAGATGAAGATCATAACCTAAGTCTTGATTTCCCAAAGCCTTTGGTTGATTCCACAATCCAATCACTTTTGCTCCTTGAAGATCATAGCTTCTAGCCCTAAAAACTATTTACAAACTAAATCCTAAATATTACTCTACTGTAAAAATAAGCTGTCTATGAATAATAAATAATCTATATCAAAATTCAGCTTTTGCACCCTTTTATAAGTGTTCTGTTAATCAGGACTTCGCTCTGCGAAGTCACACTTCGCTCTGCGAAGTCCTTTCTTCACCAATGGGCTTCTGCCACCTCAGCCTTGAACAGGTTAAACCGCCCTGCTTCGCTCTGCGACCCAACTTCGCTCTGCGAACTCACTGAATTTCTGATCTTTGAAAATCTCTGCCTAAGCTCACTTGTAGCGACCGGATCTGCGCTTGTAGCGATGAAGCTTTGTCAAAACTTCATATTTCTTTGCTCAGACCAAGTCCTGGCTTGCTTTTTCCTGCATAAAAGATGGGGTAAGATATAGGATCACTAATTTAACATTTTATCATAAAATGTGAGCTTATCCTATGATAACTTGTAAAACAAGTAAGAAAAGTGCCTAAATTAAATATGCATTTTAACCACTTTCTTGGCACTTATCACACTCCCCAACTTAAATCTTTGTTTGTCCTCAAACAAAGGACGCTAAAAATAAGGAAATAAGCTTTAAAACAACGAGTAAGACGCAAAACAGCAAAAGCAGAGGTTTAAACAAAATTTCAGAATGTATGATTCATATGAGATTTGCACAAGCCATTCTAATGTTCCCATTAATCTTAGATTGCACTAAAAATTTGAAATAATACTAAACACAAAATTTATATCATACAGCTCAAGTCAATAACATATTTATCAATGAACCAAACCTAACACACTTCTTTAGAAGTAAATGAAACACATTGAATTCATGTTGTGAGAACTGATTTTAACTCTTAGCCTCTGAATTTAATTTTGTGAGATATAAATTACTCTTAGTGAGTAAAATGAATTTAAAATAACTTGGATAAGACTCAGGGAGCTTACAAAACTCATCCCGTGGATTATCAGACTTAGGGGGAGAGCTTACAAACCTCAGAACCTGAAGTCAACAAGTTATTTATAATTCTAAGTGATAATTTCAATTGATTGTTTTAAGTTGAGCTTAATTAACTTGGATAAGAATCAAGGGGAGCTTACAAACCTAACCTTGAGGATTGTCAGACCTAGGGGGAGCCTACAAACCTCTCCTGAAGTCAGTTTGTTAATTAAACTTAACAACAATTCTGAAATTTTCACATTTGTGATTTAAACTGAACTTAATTAACTTGGATCAAACTCAGGGGGAGCTTACAAACCTCACACCCTGCAGTTAACTTGTTAATTAAGTTAACAACAATTTTCTGATTAATACTTATGTTTGTCATCATCAAAAAGGGGGAGATTGTTGGAACAAAATGTGTTAAACAGCTCTCTTCTAAATTAAGGGGGAGATTGTTGAAACATTATGTGTAAACATATCTCTCTTTATGGTTTTGATGATAACAAAAGTGTTAAATAGAAAATTGGTTATTTGTTAATGCTTTGTTCAAGTGTTTTCATAACCACGTGTTTAATGATTAGAAATTGATAATGGTTATGGAAGAACAAACTTAGAGCAAGAAAGGAAAGCTTAGAAGCAATGCTGCAAAGATGGAAGAAAACTGGGTCTGAAGCCTAAGTCTGAAGGCAGCTTCTTAAGTGAGTCTGAAGGTAGCTTCTGAAGTCTGAGTCTGAAGGCAGCTTCTGAAGTCTGAGTCTGAAGGTCAACGCAAAGTCAACGTCTGAAGAAGTGCTTCTGATGAACAGTGTTTCTGAAGAAGTGCTCCTGAAGAGAGCTTCTGATGTACTGTTCACGCAGAAGCTTCTGAAGGCTGATGTGGCAAGGAAAGCAACTGGTACTGTGCGCATTTAATGCCTGGATGTGTCAGAACAACCCAATGGAACAGTTGTCTCCCTGACTCAAACATTCCCCAGCTTTTAAGGAAAGCAAATTCAAAAATGGTTGATGCTCTGTTTTCTGGAAAAAGTTCAGCACACAATTGCAGCTAACCTAGCTCTCAATTTGCAACGGCTCTCTGCTTAATTTCTGCAAGTCTTCAACAGCTCTAATTTCCTCTATAAAAGGAAGAAGATTTGAAGAAGATTTTTGCTAAGACTCTTGGATAAAATCTGTCTGAAACTTGCTCTGTTTTGCTGTCAAAACTCAAAGTTCACAAACCTCTTAGAAATTCTTTTATCTGTTGTAACTTAGAATTTCTTAAGGTTAAGAGTCTTAACATGTGTTGTATTAAGAGAACACCTCTGATATTTTATCAAGTGTTCAAGCCAAACTCATTTCTTTTTAATTCAGTTTGGTCTAAGTCTTAGTCTGCGTACTAAGCATTGTAAGTCTCATAACTTAGTGTTTTGAGCAAGCTATAGTCTCAGTACTTTGTGTCTGAGCATTGGGAAGCCTCTTGACTTGGTGTCTTGAGCATTAGAAGCCTCTTCCTTGGTGGTTGAGCAACTGAAAGTGTCTTCCTTAGTGGTTGAGCATTTGTAATCAGCTGATTATAGTGGAAATCTCTTGTTGGAAAACAAGGGGACTGGACTACTTCCTACATTGGGAAGGAACCAGTATAAATCTTTGTATGTCTCTCTTTCCCTCTCTCTTTTCATTTTGAATCCGCTGCAATACTCTTTGAGAAATAGTTCAGAACTGATTTATATCAGCTTCTGAACTTAACTTAAGTTTTGAAAAGAAAGAAACCAAGTTTTTGGAGTCCACACAATTCAACCCCCCCTTCTTGTGTGTTTTTCTCACCTTCATAATATTTGTAAAAGAAAGGAGGATGGCGGTTTGGGGGTGAGGCGGATGAGGGAGTTTAACATTGCATTGTTAGGTAAGTGGTGTTGGAGGCTTTTGGTGGATAGAGGGGGTTTGTGGTATATGGTGTTGGTAGCTAGGTATGGTGAGGTGAACGGGAGGTTGGAGGTAGGGGGCCGGAGTGCTTCTTCTTAGTGGCGGGAGGTTGTGAAAATCCGTGACGGGGATGGAGGGGCGGACAGTGGGTGGTTTGCCGGGTGCGTCGAGAGGTTTGTAGGGTGTGGTTCTATGTCGTTTTTTTGGACTGACCCGTGGCTTGGTGGGGTTCCGTTATGTGAGAGGTTTGACCGTCTTTTTGACTTAGCTGTTAACAAGTCGATATCGGTGGTAGATATGTGTGACCTAGGGTGGGGGGTAGCAGGGGAGGCATGGCAGTGGCGTAGACGGTTGTGGGCGTGGGAGGAGGAGTTGTTAGCAGAGCTTAGGGTTTTATTGCTTGACACTTCTTTGCAGCATAATGTTCCAGATCAGTGGAGGTGGAAGCTTGACTCTAGTGGGGGGTATTCCGTTCGTGGTGTGTACCAGATGCTCTCTAAACAGGAGTCTCCTCCGGTTGACAATGTTTTGGATCTTACTTGGCACAAACAGGTACCCTTGAAGGTGTCTATCTTGGCTTGGCGGCTGGTTCAGAATCGCTTGCCATCTAAAGATAATCTGCTGGCTCGTGGTATAATTTCTTTTGAAGATCAATCTTGTGTGACTGGGTGTGGGGGCATCGAATCGGCTGAGCACTTATTTCTCAATTGTTCGTGTTTTGGCCCTTTATGGAGTTTGGTTCGGGGCTAGATTGGTGTTTCATCGGTAGATCCGTCCAATGTTAAGGATCATTTTATTCAGTTTGTTTCTTTAGCCGGTGGTTTGCGATCTAGCCGTTCTTTTTTGCAACTCGTCTGACTTTGTACCGTGTGGGTCATCTGGACTGAAAGGAACAACTGACTTTTCAACAATAAGGAGAGCACCATCTACCAACTATTAGATAAAGTGAAAGTTCATACTTTTTAGTGGGTGAAAACTTGTAATATTAATGTTCGTAATAATTCTCAATGTTGGTGGTCGAGCCCCTTTGTTTGTATGGACATTGGCTAACCGACTCTTAGATGCTTTGGTAAACTGTGTATTTGATTTTTGGTGGAGCTCTGGGTTGGCACACCTTGTGCTAATTTAGAGGCTCTTCTTCTAGTTATATATATATATATATATATATATATATATATATATATATATATATATATATCCCATTTTTGCTTGTTCAAAAAAAAATTTAAAATATTGAAAATATATAAATTTAGTGTTTGAAAAATAATCAACTTTATATATCTTTAATTAATGACTAAGTTTTCTAAATGGATCTTTTTCTTACGCCATGTTCTCCGTAAAATAATAGAGGTGGGTAACCACCGCCTAGCCACCACCTTACCCATTTTACCCCAAAATTCAAACACTTTTCATCCACCATGTAGCCTTTGTTAAGAGTTTTCGTAGTGCGGTTAGATTCGGTTTTACTGAAAGTCGTATGAACTACAAGATAAAAAAGTGTAGTTTTGTTTGGTTTGGTTCACTTTTAAAATTAAAATTGAACCAACCCAAACCAACCTAATATGTTTCGGGTCGGTTTGGTTGTTACAATTTTTTGTGAGACAACTTTTTTGTTTACAACATTAAAATCAAGTCAAAAAGTTAAAAGAAGTTGTTTCCAACAGTGTTTCATATTTCATCCAACATTACAATTTTGTTTTCATTCAACAATGTTCTTGATTTTATTAGTCTCTAAAAGTTTCTATTGAGTTTGTATGATTCAAGATATATCTAACATAAATGTTTGTAAAAGTGCAAGTAGCATCAAATTAAAGCACATAAATAAATTTTTGAAATAAAAAAGCAAAGAAGAAACTTAACAAAAGAAAAAAAACATGGCATGCTATAAAAGTTACCATTGAGTTTCTATGAGTTTCTCTTTTATTGCGGTTTCGTTTGGTTTAGTTGGTAAAATAAAAACCACAAATAAAACTGAACCGCGCGGTTGAGTCAAAATAAATGCTATCATTGATATAATAGCATTTATTTTTCAACCTAAAGAAGCTACTAAAATTAGTGAGAAATTTTTAAATTTTTATGGGTTTTCTCTAGTTGAAAAATAATCGCACACAATCGAAATAAATCTTGGAATAATCGCAACGCAAAATGTTTATAAGTTGCAAGTATTTTATAATAACTTTTAATATTTGATATTATCATTTACTATTTTATGCTGCTAAAAAAATAAAAAAAATAAGTTACATAATTTTTTTTAAGAAAATAAAAATGTTGGGTAATTATTCTGAAAAATAAATATGATGATTCATCATTTAATAATTTAATATTAAAAAACAGAAATTTAACAAAAAAACATAAAATAATTTTGTTAACCTACTATCCAACTCAACCCAATTTTGAAATTTGTGGGTTTGCCCAAACAGACCCAACTAATGATATGACGGATGATTATTTTATCTCACCTAAACAAAAGTACCTATATGGTTTGGGTTTTGGAATCGACCAAATCCAACCTAAACCGGTCTCCGTACACCGCTTAATATATTATTTCACTTTGTAATTTGATAGTCTCTTTTCACTTTGTAGCTTCTCATTTTTTAAAATAGAGAGCTTGTGTTGCTCAAACAAAAAAATAGAGACTTGTGGTCTTGTGGACATGGTAGCGGTGATAAAATGTGAAACCAAACACTTCAATTTATTATGAATGTATAATAAAATCTCCTTAATAATAGTTCTTGATTATTTTATTTGTTATTTGTTGAAATTTTACTTGTTACCGTTTGTTATTTGATGTTGATCTTTTAATTTCACCTCTTAGATTGATTGATTGTTATTTGTTGAAATTCTAGTTTTTTTCAAAAATAAAAATAAAAAGCAAATGGATGTGGATGGAAAGGTTGTGGACTGATTAGGGGTGGGCAAAAATAACCAAAAACCAAACCGAACCGATTAACCGAACCAAATCATACTAAAATTAATTGAACCATTACGTTGGTTATCGAACCGAACCATTATTTTGAAGACAATTAATTAACCGAACCGAGCCGTTATTAAACTCAATTAATTGTTATGAACCGAACCATTACAACAATTAATCATATCAATTATTTATCACTTCCCAATACATTGTCTGCAATCGTATTCCTTTTCACACAAACCTCACAAACAACGCCGCCGCATTCCACCGTCGCGCTTCATGGGCCGCTGGAATCGGCGGAGTCTCAGTTGCCGGCACTGCCATGTTGCGCTCATCTTCTTCTAAGCGCTCTATGCCCTTCCTTTGCTTGAGCCTTTCCACTGATACCCGTAGCCGTAAGTTCCCATCATTTCACTTTCTTCTCTCACCACTTTTCTCAGAATTTCATGTAAAAAAGGATTGAAATGGATTGAAATATAGAGGTAACAAAACGGTTAACCGTTTAAGGTTCAAGCAATTACCATGAACCATTTTATGCACTTGAACAATATTAATCATTCTAATAAAAGGAAAGTATCATGCAATTACATTAAAAAGGACAAAAAACAATTAAATTCGCAAAAGGACTAAAAAATTCAAAATATTAAATTTGGTTCGGTTCGGTTCGGTTCGGTTAATATGTTACGAAACGGTTAACCGAACCATAATTTTGGTTCAGTTTGGTTCGTTCCAAATCTCTTTTTGGAACGTGCTTATTTGATCTCTTTTTGGTTTTTTTGCGCTTAATTATCTATCTATGTTGTATTATTAATTATTTAATAATATTGATAAATTTTGGACAAATTTACACATGACAGAAAAATTCATTAAGGGTAAGATGTTACTACTATGTCAATGGTCAATGTGTTTTAAAATCCACTACTAATTTCCAATTAATCAACGGTAAAAAAAATAGTAATCTCTATAAAAAAAATATTAATGAAAAGACGATATTGTGATAGCTTCAATTTATCAAGTACTAGACTCTAACCCGTGCGATGCACGGGTTTTGTAGAGCTTCATATATAACTATCAAATGACTATATTTACTTTATTGTATATTCAGATGTTATCAAACTATCTCAAAAAGTAACAAAAATAAAGATGGACTGCAATAAAAATGACAAATCAAAAGAAAAAAATATATACAAAAGCTAGCACCAGAAATTGATCCTAACCGAAAAAGTTGTAATCGAAAGAAAAAAATAAGGAAAAGGAATTGTTATTTAGTAACCGAAAGAAAAAAAATAAAAAGGAACGTTACGTGGTAATTGAAAAAAAATAATAATATAAAAAGGAACCGCTAATAATGAAAGGAACTATATCAAAAAAGGAATTGCAATGGCGTTAATGACTTTTAAAAAAAATGACATTTTCATGTGTTATCTGATTCAATTCCTTGCATATTTTTTTTTCATAAAAATTAATTAGGTCCGTCAAAAGGGTGGTGTTATGGTTATTAGGTTCAATTGCAAGATGGTGAGAGAGATGAAAGTGAGTGAGAAATGATTTAGGAATTGTGAGATTGAAAGAAAGAGGACCCGAGATTTGTGTTGAATACACAACATTGAAACAATCACATGTCATAAAAAACATCAGTACCTTGGTGGTAAGAGTTGTGAATTGAAAGTATGTGGTACCTGGTTCGATCCCCATCCGAAGTTTTTTTCATAAATTTTTATAACTAAAAAGTAGGGCTAATCATTAGGGTTAGAGCAACACTACTTAACATCTAGTATGAAAAAAAGAATAATGAAGAAAAAGCTAAAATTCACACAATCACATAACAAAATCAATAATTTTCAAACCCTAATGTCAAGGATTCGAAATTAACAAAATTCAGACAATCAATATCAACATTGGTCATAATTTTTTGTCAATTCGATGAAAGATGGTGTGAATCGGTGAGAGAAAGCGAGTTATCGGCAATGACATTTACGGCAGTCAGTTGTTGGTGAGGTGGCAGTTGCGGCGGCGGCGTGATGTGTGTGGATCAGTGAGAGAAAGTGATTTTCCGGCGGTGGCAGTTACGGCGGCATGTGTTGTTGAAGTGGCAGTTGCAACGGTGGCGGGATGTTGTTATTGGGGTCACCGGCGGCGGTGAAAATGAAGTTGAATCGCATGATGTGTGTGAATGACGTTCAATTCGTGTTCAAATGATGTTGGAATTCAGGGTTGTGAGAATGACTTAAAGCGAACTCGCATTTGTGCTAGATAAATAAAATGAAAGCAACTATAAGTCACAAAAACTTTAGTGATCTAGTGGTAATGGTTGTGATCTACCAGAACTTGGTCTGGGGTTCAACTCTCAGCAGGAATTGTTTTTCATATATTTTTTTCAAAACCAAAAATTAGGGTTAGGGTTAGCTATTTTAGGGTTGCAAAAGTGTTTATCAGACTGCCTATAACACCTAATCGATTAGCAATTCAAAACAACAAATCTAAAAAAAATGTTTCACTAGGCAACTTCATATTGCTTAATGCTCCACAGGTTGTCAAGCAACCAATGCAAATTGGTTAATTTACTTCTCTATTATTTACTCATATAATAGATTAACCAATAACACCTAATCGATTAGCAATTCAAAACAACAAATCTAACATAATCAAAATATGAGTATAGTAGCAAAAATGGCCACGTTTAACCTGAGAAAGGAAAGTTTTTCCCCACTGTGGGAAAGCTTTTTCTAACCCTTAGATTAACGAGGAACACGATTTTTATCATAAGGCCTCTCAGGTAATTTTTATTTGCGGTTTTTCTAACCCTTTTCTAACAAAGAATGAGCATGTCGATACACACTCTCATAAGGCCTCTCAGGTAAGCCTTTTGCAATTTCTTTCCAACAACCGCTAACCTCAGGGTGTAATCTGACATTTAGAACCATTTCAAGACCTTCATCTCCCAAACCATGAGAATCTATATAGTCCAAAACAGATGCTTTGATCTTCTCTTCTTCTTCGGGTGTATACCTTTTCCCACGCAATAAGCCGTCACAACAAGTCTCCACATCCTCAGCCCCAGATACTTGTTTGCGTTTAGATGATCCATTATGTGCAGAGTTAGGAGATTTATTATGTGCACAATTAGGAGACTCACTAGTAACTGTCTTTGCTTTCTTTTTTTTCTTCATCTTTTTGCCTTGATCATTAACTTCAGTGACAGAGAAACAAGCATCAGCATCACCTTCATTGCTATTAAAATCATTGTTCTCCTTACTTTTCCGTTTGTGACTCGGTTTATTCTTCGTCGTCTTGCCTTTGTCACGATTTCCACCTTCATTGCTTATAATGTCATTATACTCCTTAAGTTCTTCTTCTTCTTCTTCTTTATTGCTTTTAAAAAAAGGTATCCTATCTTATTCAGAACATTAGCACAAACGGATCATTAAGTATCAAAAACATCACACAGTAGTTTGAAACTCTAATAATGAAAAAGATGGTTAGTTTGAAACAGAAAGAAAAATGAAAAAATCATAATGATATTGTCCGATTGTTACTATACCACCCCCACCCCCCCAACCCCAACCCCAACCATATCAAAGGTCATCGAGCTAAACATCAACATGCATATTGACAAAAAAATAATAACCATAAGGAATTTAAAAACCAGAGCAGGCATAGGAGTCTACGAAGAACACTAAAACGGAACTAATTGAACAGTCGAGTGAATATTGTAATAAACTAACTGAATCAGAAGGAAGAGAAAGTGAAATCTTCCAACACACCAAACATATGGAACATCCTATAGAGCAGGGGTTGGATCCAGACATAATATTTTGATGTGGCTAAATTATCAAAGAAACTATGAATTACATTAAAAACAATGAATAATATTTTTTAGTATGTAATAATAGAAGTATAAAAAAATAATACCAGAAGTATAAAAAAATAATTTTAGTATGTAAATTAAGACTGAGGAAAACAATAATTGTCACATTCATATGTTTTAACTAATATTACGCTTAAGTTCATTGAATAATTGGTGTATCTGGTCAATATTATAAATCGGATTCATCAGTTATTCAATAAAACAACAATTGAATTTTTGCTTATAATAATACCAGAGATCGTACCAATAATACCCCTTAAAAAGATGTACCAGTAGTAGATAATAAGCTTAATTACACTTTTGGTCCCTTAAATATTTTTTAGGTTTCATATTGGTCCCCTAATTAATAAAAGTAACATTTTGGTCCCTTAAATCCTTCTCTATTAGTCACTTTGGTCCATTCCGTTAGTTTGAAAACTAGAAACAGGAAAAAGGAACAAACCCTAAATCAAAAAGAAGGATTTAAGGGACCAAAGTGACTAACAGAGAAGGATTTAAGGGACCAAAATGTTACTTTTATTAATTAGGGGACCAATATGAAACCTGAAAAATATTTAATGGATCAAAAGTGTAATTAAACCTAACGTTTTTTAACACAAACTAACGGAAGGGACCAAAGTGACTAACATAGAAGGATTTAAGGACCAAAACATTACTTTTATTAATTAGGGGACCAATATAAAACCTGAAAAATATTTAAGAGATTAAAAGTGTAATTAAGCTGGTTAATAATATTGTCATCTCTCCCACTCTCCGAGCATTTTGCGGTTGATTTATGTTTGCCAAGATTTAAATGCAGCGTATACAATCCTTTTTCATGGCTAGAGAAACAAACAACTTGTCTGGGTGGTGTAGTTGGTTATCACGCTAGTCTCACACACTAGAGGTCCCCGGTTCGAACCCGGGCTCAGACACTCGTTTCCTCTTCAATTTTTTTGTCAGACCGGGCCATCATCATGTGCACCTAGTTGGAAAGCGTCCCCCTTGTAGAATGCTGAGAAACTTTGGTTTTCACGTGTACTATTTTTAATTGCTTCAGAAAAATTGAATTCTTTATCTATAAAAGAAATATTTATCTTACTTTCTTTTTTTTAGTGATGTAATATTTTCCATTTGAATTGTATTAGAAAATAAACTACATTTATCATAAAAAAAACAGAGAAATGCATTACATTGAAATTACTTTTAAAGTTTTATCTCTATACAACGACAACTTAAAAATTCTCTCAAGTTTTCTCAAGTGAAATCTTAACCGGCAAACATGAGAGATAAAATGAATTAAATTATAAAGAAAAGTGATTATTGTATTTTAAGGGTGGATATTGAAAATTGAGAAAACTTGAGAGGATTTTCAATGGAGAGAATCCAAATCCCTATTATTTAGAGACGGAGGAAGTAGTTCATTAATAGGTTGATATGATGATGTTGTCTCTGATTGGATTCTCTTTAATGACATTTTCAATGAAGCAATTTGACTTCTTGAAATAAAAAATTTATAGTATAGATCAACAATAATCATTAATAAGAGTTTGAACCACGATCACAACATTTGACCCAACAATTTTAATATTTTTGTGGGCTAAACTATGACTTGTAATATTTTTATTAACAAATAAAATACGACATCAAAATAATAAAACAAGATGCTCAATTAAAATAAGGTTAAATATGTTTTTGGTCCCTACATTATGCGTCTCTATGATAAATAATCCTTACATTTCAATAAATGTTTTTAAAATCCCTACATTTTTTCTTCGTTAGCAAAATTAGTCTCTGCTGTCAAGTTTGTACCCAGTCACCAAACGGAATGTTGATGTGACCTTTTTTTTGTTTACCCGTTTTAAATGGGTTGGGCCTAATGAAATGGGTAAAATACGACCCGACCCATGGACCCAACCCATTTCATCTTCTTCTATTACCTTGTAACCCTAAATCCCGAATTCCCTCTTCTCCTTTACGCGTGCAGTTGCTGCCATTCCTCTCCTTCCTTCATCCTTCATCCTTTAAACTTCATCTTTCATCCTTCATCCTTCATCCTCCATCGTTCATCCTTCATCCTTCATCCTCCATCGTTCATCCTTCATCTCTTCTTCTTCCTCCATCGTTCATCCTTCATCCTTCATCATATTTCCCCAATTTCTTCTTCTCTCCTTTCACCTTTCACTATGACTCGAAGCTTTCTGAAAAATAGTGGTACAAGTTGGAATCGAAGTCGAAATTTCACCTTTCACAGAACTCGAAATTTGAAATCGAACCACACAATCACGCACGCGAACTCGAAATCTGAACTCGAACTCGAAATGGAATTTCAATTCGGCGGCCACACAAGGAACTGAACTCGATGGAAGGAAGGAGAAAGGAGAAAGGCTTTGCAATATTAGGGTTTCTATTTTATAACTTTGAAATTTGTAGGGTCTCTTTAGTTTCTTCTTTTCTGATTAAGAATACTATTTTTGATGTTAATCACTTAATAAAACAAGGAATTATCAATAAACATTTTATTAATTTAAATTAATTTAATGTGTGGGACCCATTGCCACATATGCATCCATGTGTAACTATACATGTGTATTCGTTTTTTTGGACACATCATTAAAAAATTGGGGCCCACTAGCTGCCACATCAGCATCTCGTTACAAACTTGACATCAAAGACTAATTTTGCTAACGGAGGAAAAATGTAAGGATTTTAAAAATATTTATTGAAATGTGAGGACTATTTATCAAAGGGACGCATAATGTAGAGATAAAAAACATATTTAATCCATTAAAATATTAAAATTCAATGGACAAGTCAAAAACTAAAACTAAAAAATAAAATAAAGAATCCAATTAAAATATTTTTAATAAATAAATGGAAGAAAAAGAAATCTAAAGAGAAAAAGAGTGTCGACTGCCGCGTGCGTGTGCTCCACGTGGAGTGAAATTGAAAACGAAGGTGTGGGCTCCAATCCCCTGAATCAAAAACCATTTTTATTTTATTTATTTACAACCTTTTCTTCACGTTCCTTCTTAACTACGAAAAAACTACACTTTCTTTCTTTCTTCTTCTTCTTCTCTTCTTCTTCTTCTTTCTAGGTTTCAATTTCTCCGATTCAGAATCTTCAAATGCTTCATTGAACTACTCAAATTTTCACCGCATTGAATCGTTTTCAATGGAAGAATCTTCTTCTTACACTGGTCTTCCTACTAGCCACTTGCTCGGTTCAGTTCCCGTAAGAGTTTTTTTTTTTGTTGCTTTAGGTTAGTTTAGTCATTGCATGTTCGATTATGTACTTCAGAAAATCGATCTCGTATTTTGTTCGAGTAATTGAGTTTGGAATTTTGATGAGAATTTTTTTTTTTTTAAAAAATAAATTGTGAAAATGGAAAGAGGAATTTGTAATTGTGAAATTGAAGAATTTGTTTCTGAATTAAGTAGTAGAACTTGATTTTTTTTAGGTTTGATGTTAAATGTGATTTTGATTTTTATTAATTTTTTAACATTAAATTGATGTAGGTTAATTATGAAACTGAATTGGTATATGGTTATTTTGTGTAGTTAAAATTAGTATGATTTGAGTTGCCATTGTGGTTTTTTTTTTTCTTGTTAATGATGAGTTATGAGTTATGTTTTGCCAAGTTTGGAATCTATGTAGCATCAACACTTATGACCGAAACCAGTGTTGTGACACTCACACGACACTTACACATCAGAATAATTCGATTATGTTATTTTTTGAAATTACTACTGGTGTCGACGTGTTAGTGTTGTGTCTGGTGTTCGTGGATGTGTCAATGCTTCATAGGTTGGATTGACTTATTTGAGTTTATCTATTAGTAGCATTTGTTGATTGTTTAGGAGAGCTTATAAAAACAACTTGTGGCATATCCATAAGTTGTTATCAACTTATTTCCATAAGCTCTCCAAGATGGCTTATGAGAACACCTTAGAGCTATATGAAAATATTTTGACTTTATTTTATCTTTTGTTATAGAAATAGTGTGTACATAAGGACTTGTATGATGGACATTTATGGTATAAGCGCTTAGTTAAGTTGTTTTTTCAAAGATGGGCTAAATATATATGCTAATTTGTTTAATACTGTTGGTTTTGTGTATTTTCTTTTTGGTGTTCAGGCTGTCATAGTTGAAGGAGAAAAGACTACGAAACATGTGGGTACGAAGTTATGGCATTGAATTTTTGCTTCTTAACAAAGAAATTTATTATTATTTCTTAGTTTTATGGTTTTTCAGTAATCTTGAAACATATTGCTTGTAAACATGAATGTAGACCCTGAAGCAAATATGCAAATATTCCCTCCCGCCACCAACGGAGGAGACAGAGGACGAGGAGGATATCAAACTCTTGGCATTCCTACTGGTATGTTATTTGGGTCGTTGTTTTTTATTTGACAATATATTTGTTGTATTTCCATGGTTTTTTTTGTCATGACAGCCTCTAAATTGTATATACTTCATTACTTTGTAATGAATTGATGACTGGTGCTGAGAAATGATCCATTTATTTAGAGATTTCTAGCGGATACATTTCTTGTTGCATGAGACTACGTACGATTTTTCATGTACTACATCATCTGAATTAGTTCCCATTTTCCTTTCAATCCTTACTTGTTAAAAATTGTAGAATAAAGAAACCAGTTATGATGCGATCTGGGTCATTACTCTACTATTGGTTGAGGGAGAAAGTTAGCATATTATGTAATCTCTTTAATATGTTTCTCTTTTAACCTTATAAATGTTTTACTAGCTATTTTCACACTTCTATTTATTCTTGCCGAGAGTTCCTTCCTTTTTTCCCTTGTTATTTTGGGTTTGGGAGCCAGTAACTCTAATTGTTTTGATTGATTTTGAATGATCTTGAGTATACTCTCATTTTTTACCGGGGTTGTTGTTTTGATTCTGTCATCAGACCTGAAAATAGCTGCCATTTGTTTTTTTAGTCATTTGATGATATAAAAATGTCATTCACTAATTTCTGGTTTGTTCATCCATGCAGAAGCATTTGAACAACAGCCAACAAACAACTGGAGGGGGTTCTTTAGTGTCTCATCTTACTCGCAGTATTTCGATGTAGATACAGATGCTGTTATGACCAGATTGATAAGTTCCTTCAATCCAGTTGGTGGAGACTTCTTCAGCAAGATAGATGCTAACCCTGATTTGTGCGTTCTGTTTCTTTTTTTTTTTTTTTAAAAAAAAAACTTGTGCTTCTATACTTTCTATAATCAAAATAGAGTTACAAATCTTAATTTGGGGATTTTTTTAAGTTTGATCGAACTTTTACTTTAGCATTTTGTAGGAAATTGCTTGCATTTTCCTTCCAGCTCCCTGTCACTTATTTTCTATGGATACATGTATTAAGTCACATTTACTGAACTAATCCTGGGTTTTCAGAATCATTTTCCCAAAATTCATTACTACTGTGCGGTTCTTTTTTATGTTATTATAGATATGGGCTTATATGGATCTCAACGACATTGGTCTTTGTACTTGCCTCGCTTGGAAATCTTGCCACATTCCTTATGCAACAACATGCAGATAGCGGTACCTCATGGAGCTTTGATGTTAGCTATATGAATACGGCTGCATGGTCTATCTATGGTTATGCAATAGTGGTCCCAATGGCATACTACTTCTTCCTTCAGTACATGGGTTCAAATGCTAACCTTATAAGGTTTTGGTGCATGTGGGGATATTCCCTCTCCATTTTCGTCATCTCTTCAGTAAGTTTCTGCTTTTCCCAATATGGGAAATTGTTAATTGCTTTTACTAAAAAAATAATATAGCACAACTCTATTTTAGACATGTCAAGTGTGGGGGATGTATGCCCAACACTGAAGGGGAAAATTGGCTTGGATACTGCCTCAACAAAGCGAGGAACTCCTCAATCATTGGTTTAAAGATCTTTTAGGCTAGACTCAAATCCTTGATCATGCAAGTAACCATTTAAAACAAAGGTTCAGGTGGTAATAAGACTACGAAGCAAGGGATGGATTGACATCTTTATCTTTATAATAATAATAATATTTATCATATTATTTGATGAGTCTGATAGTAACCCAATGCAAGAGAACCCCCCAGAGTGATGCTGAAAAACCCGAAAGCTTAAAGCATCTTGTACCCGATAACAAAAATCTGGAAAACTGCCCCCACTGCCTCCTTCCTATAATCCTCCCTCATAACAAGCTGACCACATCAAATAGTAGATCCTTTTCCTTCAGCCCAGTTGTTGGGCGTAAGCCAAAATCCAATATCCTATCTACCGACTTCTTTTTGATGTATTTTGTTTTATCATAAAATATCATGTATTTTAGAAGTTCAAACCGAATTTATATTAGTTGTCATAAGAAATTGCATCATTTGCTAGGTAATTATGCTTTAATTTTGTGTAGTCTTTTTGTGTTGCTATCTAATTTATATTACTTGGGATACTTTCAGTTTTTGTTGATAATTCCAGTTGAGATTCTGCGGTGGATCATAACACTCATTACTGGTGTTGCGTCAGCTAGCTTTGTTGCCTTAAACTTGAGGTCTTACATAGAAGGCAATGACATTTCAGTGACGATCATGGCCGCATTTTTCTTGCAAATAGGACTGGCAGTCTTCATCAAGGTTTGGTTCTTTGCATAGAAAAATGTATAGCAATAGTGAAGAATTAGTCCCAACCATAGCATTGATAGCTAGCTCCATTGGCTACCTTTGTTCAAAGACGTGAATGGAGTTTCTGCATCAAATTTGGTTTGTTTTTGTGGATTTACTAGAATGGAATTGGAGAGAGTTGCAGAGTAACGTGATTTCTGTATCAGCTTGGTCTGTGTTCGTATCATTTTGGCCTGTTACTTTGTGAAGACCATTAATTTGGAAGTGAAAGAAAACAATCATTGAGTGTAAAATTGAAGTCTAAATGTCTGATCTTCTTGCATATCTGTGTAAATATACCATTTCAAGTAAATTTCATTTTTTTTTGCTGAAATTCAAGTATTCATAGAGGATTTTTTCAAATCACACCCAATATACCCGGTTACACCCAAATTTAATTAAAATCTAATTATAATATCAAAATTGTTCTTGTTCATATAAATTGTTCAAATTTTTTTTCACCTCCCACCCTAAATCTTCACCTCCTCTCTCTCAGAAAACATTGAATCACATGGTCTTTTATACTCAATTGTATAGGTAAGTGAATATCTGCATTTTTTTTCTGATGATTGTGTTTTCGTTTCTTGATCTGTTTTTTGTTTTCTGCGTCTTTGAATTGTGTACGTGTTGTTGAAATTCTTATTTTGGACTGTACATGAACTTCGATCACTTATGTGCGTAACTTTGGAATACGTAAGTTGTGAAACACAGATTTTAAACAACACGTTAACTTATCACCAAAAAAAAAAATAACACGTTAACTAATTCAACAAGTGAAACCAAATGACGTACGAATTATCTTCTAAATGTAGGTTCTGTGATGGCAAATTTCGTTGTATAAAATAAAATTATGTACGTTTATGACAGAAGGTTAGGTGCATGCAAATGGTGGTTTGATGAATACAATGGTGGGTTCGATTAAGATAATGAAAGGGGAAATAGTGGGTTTGATGAATAAAAGGGTTTTTGAGAGAGAGGGTTTTGGGTGACAATTATAATTTAATTTAAATTTTAAGAGTATTTTAACTTGGGACAAATAGTATTAATCTTACCATAACAATAACAGTATTTTACGAGTTTAAACAATAACAATAGCATTAATCTTAGCATTGATCTTTTACGGTTAAATCTTAAGAGTAATTTAAACAATAACAATATTACATATATAATTACTTTCAGCGATATTTATTAGAAAAAGTTGTTTACTTGTTTACAATTTTTAGTGATACAAGTTTTATTTATTAAATTTATTTATAACAATAGAATATCTCAAATTTAACTCATTGCTTTCTTAATTGCACTTGCCAATCCATCATAAGCAACTTCCCAAGATGTACTAAGTTCTTCACTCCACTGGTCTCCCACTGCTTCCTTAATTGTTTTTAGCAAAGCTTCTTTAACCACCTGCAAGGTGCCAAAACCATTAATTTTGGGTTAGCGACTTAAAACATACAAAAATGGAATAAAAGATGCTTTTTTATTGGTGTATTTTTGAATTAAGGAATAAGTAACTAGGCAATAAACAAATTAGGAATGCATGCATATTATTTTATTTTACTATACTATCATACCACAAAATGAGGATCAACAACTCCTTTCTGGACGTGGATAGAACCCAATGTAGCATCTCCCAAAAATACTTTTCCTGTTGCTCGAAGTTGAATTGCCGAGTCACGCACCTATAATTCAAAAAGTATAAATATATTAAGATCAGTCTCCATGCCTGTTAAGAACTATTACAAAAATATAATGATAGAATTTGGTAATATTCTTTGGCTTAAAAGTATTTTTGATTCTCAAGTATCACAATTGTATGATTTTTCCTCTCACGTTCTTTGAGAGACTTCGGATACTTATGTTATTTGTCCTTTTAATTTTGTTATATCCAACATTTTTTTACCCAAATTTACATTAAGGTGGTATCATTTATTGATGCTGACACCAATGTTTCATAGCTAGCGTGAATTTTCTTTTAGAAAAACTAAAAATTGTGCATTTGATATGGGATGAAATCCCTATAATTAGAGTTTCAAACTTGTGATTTTTGAGTTTTTATTTTTAATTTTGAATAAAATCCACTCTGGCTATGGAGTTCTCCCAACACTTCTATAAATAATGTCACCTTAACATAAATGTAGGAAAAAATTGGTGGAGGACAACCAAACTACAAAAGGGCAAAACTTGGGAGGCTAAAATCACTAAAAAAATAATATGAGTGCTAAAACCACAGTCGTAATACTTAGGGACCAACAATTTATTTACTTATTATTCTTATTAGTGGAATAAGATTATATATTATGAAGAAAAATATTTATTCATTTTCTAATTAAAACTTAATAATCTTTCCAACTAGTAAAAATAAGATAAAACGTAATTAAATAAATGCTTTATTGCACATTAATTCTCTCGCAATTGTGAAATTTTGGTCCTCTGTGTTTGAATTGTGTTAATTGTGTCTTGTAGATATCGCAACTCAGAACTATCCATTAAACATGTATTTTTTTTAAGCTAGGAGCAAACTTGAGTCTAATTGGTGCTAACGCTATAGCTTGACAAGATAACATGACCAAAGAAGTTTTTGGGTATTCTGATGGAACAAATATTAGGGCATATGCTAGAGAAAACATTAGGATGGAGGACCCTATATTTGGCCACATTAGCTTGTAAAGTTGTCCTAAGTCAATATTAACTTTGATTGTCCATGTAAGCTCTTTGAGTTAAAATTAGACAATCACAAAAGACATTATGTAGCAGCCAAGATAGGTGCATGAAAAATCCAGTTTTCACTATTGGAACATGGGGAACCAACATTTTATAGTCATGATAGTTAGGACACTAAAGGTGGAATGAAGCATTCAAAATATAATGATACAATTACAATAAAACACGGGTACGAAATATTATTATTTAAAATATATACAGTGTCAAATACTAGTCCTTGAAACAAATTATAAAAAATAATTATACTTGGACGTTCTATTTATATAATTATTCGGACCATATTAATCAACAAAAATATTTAAATTAAGAAAATGTAATATACATGAAATTAAAAGATTTCATAGTTAGTACTTTAAAGAGAATCAATAACATTGAATGAAGAATAAAAAAAGAAAAGAAAATTAATTGATGTGTATTACACTCACCATTCCAAAAACTTTTTCAGCGTGGGCTTGGAGTTGAAGACTATCTTGTACTCCATCCGAGTCCTTAAGAAAAGAGAACATGTCCTTTGCTGCAGGTGCTTTCTCTAATATACTATTTTAATTAAAGCAACCAAACATATTCTTGTTAATTAATTTACACTATTTCCTTTAAGTCGGAAATCAACAAAAAGAGAAAACACAAACAAAAAAGACTCATGATAGATAAAAACTTACATAGTATAGAAGAAAACACTATAGCCAGGAAGGTTTTGTTTGAATGATTCCCAAGAGCTATTCACTAAAGCCTCTTGATTCTCAGTGAAACCCATGTTTATCTTATTATTTTTAGTTTTGTTTTGTTATTCGAATTGACAATGTAATAATTTTGCATTCAATACTTGTTTATATAGACAACTTCTAGGTGTAAAGAGATGCAGTTAGTTCATTGTAATTGTTTTCTCCAAGAATCTATTGGCTTGTGGAAGTGGCCATTGAAATTATGAAGAGACCAGAATCTTTTTTAAAACTTAATACATTTAATCAAATATGGTGGGGGCTTTGCCCCCTACCTCTTACCAAAAAAAAAATCAAATAAAGGTAATGCTCTTTCTATTCTTTTTTTAGTTTTTATTTTGGGGCTTTTTACTCACACCAAGGAAACTAATAAATTTTATTAATTTTAATTGATTTTTTTTTTTTTTTATCTTTTTCTTATAAAACCCATGTTAAATTGTTATCCTATTCTATCTATTTCTCTCTTTGAAATAAATAATAAAGTGTAATATTGGCAAAACAATTATTGTTCTTGAATTTACATCGCCGCCTAGATGCAGTGAAAAATAAGTAAGAGTTCCCACATCTTCGTGAACTACCTGTAAGAGTGCATGTATTTCATGTTCCTAAAACAATCATACTCTCATGAGCTAGTTTTTTTTTGTCAAATAGCCTAGCGACTAGAGAAATTCACCTTAAAGGTGAATAAGTGGGGTGCCCGGGGTTCGAACCTCGGCCCCTGCATATATTATGCATTATCCTTTACCAAGTGAGCTAAGCTCACGGGGACTATGAACTAGCTTCTTTGCCGACTATTAAGGAGAATCAATTATTAATTGATGGAATATATGCACTCTTACAGAAAAATTTATGGAAATAGCGGAAACTATGACTAGGTGAAACATCAATTTTATGTTCCTACAAGAAAACAAATGAGTCGGTGAGAAAGAGAAAGAATTAGATAGTTCATGATTTAAGCTTTGGTGCATTCGTAAAGTTAGATCGAAAAATAGGGTAGGAATTATTGTGGATAAGGAGTGGAAGAAAGATATTGTGGAGGACGTAAGTATAGACTACCAGGGGTTTTGTTCAATGACTTTTAATAGATCTATGGGTTTCTGTTTGTGGATTTATAATTATGTCTATCAATGATGGCTCATTTAAGACCATTCCAAAGGATTGGTTTGATATTAATCTAGATTCCGCAATGATCGATGTGATAGTAAGCTACATAATTCAAGGACGAATTTGCTTCATTCAATGATGAATTTTCTATCAAAACAGTCGTTGTGAAAAAAATTCATTTTCCAAAATTTTCGATCAAATTCGTCCTTGTATACGTGGAAGCTGACTTGTAACTCCACGTCACAGGTTACGTCACACGTCTTGTAAAAAAAAAGGTTAACGTCACACGTCAACACTATTAACGACCAACTTGACAAAAGGACTAAATTGATTAAACATTATAATATTGAGGGACGTCGAACTATTTCGATTAATTCGGAGAGGAAATTGATCAATTGGTCAAAATCTGAGAACGAACAAACGTATCCACTCAAATCTTTTTTTTTTTGCTAGAACCTTTCGAAAACGGCACTTTTAAAGTATCACCTATCAAACAATGCTACAATCACATAGCATTCTAAGAATTTTAATATCATTGAACAAAAAGCTCAATCATAGCACAAAAATTTAACGTGAAAAACTCCAAAACCAAAGAAAAACCACACATGTTGTTCGATGACAACCAAATAATAACAATATGTGAAATTTTGACAACACATTGATTTTTCTCAAAAACCCCACTATTATCCCTTAGACACCCGCATTCTAAAGAAATAGTATAAGAGAGAATAGGAAAATCGAGTATTAGCTTAAATTGTATCTATCGTGTGTATTTTATACAAAGAATTTGAATCAATATATTTAGACTTAAACTCCTCTTCTTTTTTTTTTTACCACACTAGGCTATGTGGAACTTGTTTTAAGATATTTCATTCCAGTCAACTTCAACACTGATTACATCAAGTAATATATCGTTATCCTTCGGCCTGGATTTTGATCACTAAAATAGCACAAATGAATTCGATTTTGTCATTCGTCTACGTTGGTGTGAACTATATATCCTTTGCGTGTAATTAAAGAGATTAATCTCTCGAATCGGATAGACAATTTATTTCTTTTTTGATTAATAAATTGGGCTTCTTAGTTAATATCAACAATTTAGTTTAGTTTCAACCTTATCAACAAAACAAAACAAAAAAAAAACACCTTAAACCCTATATATATATATATATATATATATATATATATATATATATATATATATATATATATATATGTTGCATATGAATGGGCTTTTAAAAATGAGATGAACATCATTAATTTGAGGTTAAAATGTATTGAGTCTTGTTAACAAGTGTCATAAGGACATTGTTTAAAGAATGTATAAAAGAAAATTTTGTCTTGGAAATACAGGTCAAATACTTTTTAAAGTAATAATTTCATCATTTTCTATGCAAAAGTTACTTATTTTCATTCATTAAACAATATCCTAAGGGCACTTGTTAGTATTTTCCAAAGTACAGATACTCGCGGATATGTACCCACAAAGTATCGGAATTAATTATTTTAATTTTTAAAAAATATTTTATCTGATACTTATATTATACTCCTTAGATACACAATGATACTTATAACATACTTAAAATTCAATAGATATGTATATGATTCAATTTTAGATATGCATCAGTAGAATTGTTTCTCGACGAACCACTTAAAATTATATATAATATGGTTTATAAAAAAAACTTTACATACATATAATAATGAAGGGTAATCAATGCTTATTTTCTTCAAGTATTTTACACACATATAAGTTTTCATATAAAATTTTTGTTAACGTATCTTAGCCGTATCTTAAATTTAGAAAATTTTGCGTATCCGCATACCCGTATCGTATCGTACCTGCACCCATATCCGGGCTTCATAGCATAATAGCAAATGATGTTTATGATTGGAGTGAATACCCTCCACGCACTCTTTCTCACAGGAAGGAAAATATTCATGCTCAATTGCATAAGACCCTTGTTAAAGACAAAATTTTAACACATACTTTACAGTTTGCAAATATTTTATGGATAGGTCAAAGAGAAATTGATACAATGTCGCAAATGGACAAACAAGAATTAGAGACGGATTTTAGGGAGGGAAAAAAATCCGTCACTAATTGCGATGGATTTAGCGACGGATTTTTGCATAAGCGTCCGTCACAAAATATATGTCACTAAATCCGTCACAAAACTAAAAGGCTAAATGTTTGTTACAGAATATAACCCGAAATTGCTCCTTCTCTAATGATTCCCTCACTAAAACCATCACTAATGTCAATTACATAGTTGGTGAGAGAATTATTCGGTCACAAACAATTTTTATAAATTAATTATTGCTAATAATAATGAGATATATGAATAATTCCCCAAATTGTGTTCACGTTTGGTTTTCCCTCCTCTCATTCCCCCTTTTTTTTTGGCTCACAAACCCAAAAATAATTTTCCTCCAAAATGACACCAAGATGAACTAACTCAAAACTCACAAACCCTAAAATAAAATTTCCTCCAAATTTTTCCCCAAACTTAAACTCATCAAATCCCTTTTTGTTCTAAGATTTTCTTCTCTCAGAACTAAAATTTTTCCTTCTCAGTTCCTTCTCCCAAATCGTTCGATGAAACCCTTCCTCAATCTTCACTGAATCTCAAAATTTCCTTCTCTCAAATCTTTCCTTCTCATCGCTGAACTCATAATCATGGTAATCTCTCACTCTCTCTCAAATATAATTTATTTATTCTTATTTTTTATTTTTTATTGTACTCTAATTTAGGTTTTGTCGGGATTACAGTGAAATCACCCACCTTTTCTGAATCCAAAAGTGAATCAGTGAACTCACTCACGCGGTCTGAACTTGCTCACTCTCTTTCTCTGAATCAAGTTGTTGAAATGTCTCTAAAAATTGATGTTGAATTCTGAAAAAATCGTGGCACATAAGCATGGAGTCGTGGCACGATTTTGGGTGTGTTTCTGGGAGGCTGCCATTGGAAAAATCGTGCCACGATGCAGGAGCAACGTGGCACGATGCAGAAGGATAAGGTATAGTATTGTACTATTACCTACTCCATCGTGGCACAATGGGTGATAATGTGGCACGATGCCTCGGGGTCTGGACACTATTTAAGGCTTCATTCTTCATGTTTTTTAGAGAGGCTTCAAGAGAGAGAAACTTGGGAAATCAAAGGAGGTAACTTTAGGGTTAAGCGTCTTTGATTAGGGTTCTTTTGAGAGGTTCTCTTGGGTTAGGAAACATTTTTAACACCTTGGGGGAGTGAAAATCATTGAGTGTCTTGTTCATTTGTGAGATTGGGAAAAGGGTAGAAATTAGGGTTTGTTCTTAGTGAGATTGTTGAAGCTAATTTCTTATAACCAATTTGTATCTCTATGTAAGAACTCATTGATAGTGGATTGGAGAGATTGATCTCTCCCCCATAGTAGGTCAATTTGGACCGAACTGGGTAAACATTTCTTGGTGTGTTTGTTTCTCTTCTCTCTTTATCTTTTGCTTGTGGTTTTTTTTTTTTTTCACTTTATTCCTAGATATAATCTAGGTTTGTTATTGTTGTTGTTTCTTGTGGTTACTTTAATATTGGTTACTCCTTTTCTTTGCTCCACACATCATAGTTTTATTGGTGTGAGTTTTGAGTCCGAATTCACAACAATTGGCGCCCACCGTGGGGAAAAGGAGTGAATTGGTTAAGTGAGTACTATGAGTTCAAAGTGGGATATTGAGAAGTTCACCAGAAGTAACGATTTAAGTTCACCAAAAGTAACAATTTTGGGTTATTGAATGTGAAGATGCAAGCGGTGTTGATACAACAAAAGTGTGAGAAAGCTTTGAAGGGTGAAGGTGCGTTACCGGTCACCATGTCACAAGCGGGGGAGATTGAGATGATGGACAAGGCTAGGAGTGTTATTGTCTTGTGCCTCAGGGACAATGTTTTGAGGGATGTCGCGAAGGAACCTAACGCGACATCGATGTGGTCAAAGTTCGAGTCTTTGTATATGACCAAATCTTTGGCTCATAGGCAATTCCTTAAGCAACAACTTTAATCATTTAATATGGTGGAGTCAAAGATCGTCACAGAGCAATTAACGGAGTTCAACAAAATCCTTGATGATTTGGAGAACATTGAGGTGCATCTTGAGGAAGAAGACAAAGCTATACTCTTGTTGTGTGCTCTACCGAGATCATTCGAATCCTTCCAGGATACCATGCTCTATGGCAAAGAAGGCACTATCACCTTGGAGGAAGTCCAAGCAGCTTTAAGAACCAAGGAGTTGACCAAGTCCAAAGACTTAAGAGGGGATGAAAGCAGTGAAGGCCTAAGTGTTTCAAGAGGGAATGGTGGGGGTAGAGGTAACCGAGGAAGCTTAAATAGCGGTAACAAGTCAAAGTATAAGTGTTTTAAGTGTTACAAGATGCATGGGTCACTTCAAGAGGGATTGTCTGAAGAACAATGATGAATCCGCGCAAGTTCACTCTGAGGATTATGAGGATGCGGGTGCTTTGGTGGTGTGTTGTTGGGAGGATTAAAATTCTGGCTGTTCTGGTACAGAACCAGTAAAACAGAGTACAATGAATGAAAAACAGAGCACAGAAATACAGGTTCAGAAGCAGAAAAATAAAGTGCAGAAAGTAAAAGGAACACAACAATTTGTTAGCCCAGTTCGGTGCAAACTTCACCTACTCTGGGGGATACCAATCCAGGAAGGAAATCTACTAAGAGGAATTAACTCAAAGACTCAGACACAGACCCCATGTTCCGAGCCTTAGCAATCAATCTCCACTAGTCTAGACTTCTACTCAGGAACCCACCTAAGTATTAGAACACTACTAACTTCCCAATTACTTAATCACAACCCAGTGATCAGCAACTTCTGAATAAACAACTCAAAATATGAAGATACCCTTCAAAAGAACAAAGACATCATTCGTACTTAAAAGCTTAGAATGATTTACAACTCAAAATAACTAAACCAACTCAGATGAGTGGTGTACAATCAAAGCCTAAAGCTTACACAAACTCTTATAGTAAAATTGTATTGACTCTAGCCATCTTCTACACAGCAGCACGTCCTCCTTATATAGGCTTCAACAATTCTTCATAATTCTGAACACAATCATCCTTAAAGATATGATTCTGAAATATTTTAGAAGCTCAAAGAAGAAACAAATTTCTGAATTATATTTTGCAAAGATCCTTTGAAAATATATTCATCAATAAACACGAAGCCAATCTTCAAATAAGATCTTCTCACAAAATATTCAGCCTTCTAGAAAACAATAGCATGGATAAAACTTCAGTAAATCTTCAAGAGATACACACAGAGCTAATCACAAAGAATGCAGAAATCCAGCTTCTGAAAACAGCTTCTGAAGTTCAGCTTCTGAAGGTCAACGCTGGTCAACGTCTGAAGGCAGCTTCTGAAGGTCAACGCTGGTCAATGTCTGAACAGTGCGTCTGAAGACCCTCCCAGCGTCTGATGAACAGTTCTGCGTCTGAAGCCCATTTCGGCTTCTGATGAACAGTAAATCCAGTTTTCAGCTTCTGATACTTCTCAAAACCATTTTCCAGCTTCTGAAGGACCAAAATAACATCTGAGGATGCTTTGCTTGCATACTTTGATTTTACCAAACATTTAGCCAACCTTTAAATAAACAACAATCCCCCCTTTGGCAAATTTTTGGCTAAAATCAAATAAACCACAAAACTAAGTTCTTCACTCTTCAAAAATAAATCAACCATGAAGAACTACACATATCAAACATAGCCACAGAGTCAGCATCGGTTAAATAGCTATGTTTAACACAAACAGCTTCAGTTCAGCATCTGAAAAACCACAACACATCCTGAAGCACAACCCAACTTCTCATTTTCTGAAGTACACAAACTACAGTTTCTGAGGAACAGATAGCTTCTGCCCCTGAAACACAACACTCAGGAACTCCCCCTGAACAGCTCAGCTTATGACAGGACACACAAACTCAGGAACACTCCCCCTGAACCAAACAGATCAACAATCACACAGATTTCTCCCCCTTTTTAGCCAAACAAGTTTGACAAAGCAGCAGCCAACACTAGGAGCAAGAAACACAACACAGACCAGTAACAAAAACTAACAGCTCAGGACAAGCACAGTACTAGCAAGGATCAGAACCACTTAGAATCCATACAAAATAAGTACAACCACAACTGTAGAGAACAACACAAATGCAGACCATAAACACAAACATAAAATCCAGGACATCATTCACAAACCTGACAGTCTTCAGACTCAGCATCAGAACTTGCTTAGTTTTCATCAGACACAATACCAGATGCTGCTCAGTTGTTGTGTGCCTCAGGCACATTCAGAACCTTCTTCCCAGCAATCTGCTTTTCAAGTTCAACAATTCTCTTCTGAACACAGGATACACCATCTTCAGACTTACTAGAAACTAGTGCTTTCTGAACAGGAACAGGAACCACCACTTTGCTCCAAACTTTGGATGATCCAGCACCAGAACTCATCTGTGCTACAGGAATGGGCTTGCTGTCATCAGCAACAGCCTTTCCTTTTCCTTTGTTCAGCCTCTGAGAAACACCTTCACACTTTGGTCTCCAAACCTTCTTGACCTTGCTTTTGTTCATAACTGGTTCCACTTTTCTATGGTGAAAATGCTTGGGGTAACCATGCAGCTTATAACAAAAAGGTTTAATGTGTCCCTTTTTCCCACAATGATGACATACCCAAGGATGAGTTTTCTTCTTGTCTTTAGATTCCTGAGGTTTGTTCTTAGGTTTTCTCATTAGTGGAACATGAGTAGCAGCAGGTATGAACCTCTTAGCAGGTTTTTGTTGTTTGATGTTCAGATTCTGATCATTAAAGCCAATTCCATTTAGTTTTCCCTGATTCTGATTCTCCAAAATTTCTTCCAGCACATCAGTAGCAGAATTCATCATTCTGACTTACTTCTTCATCTGATCAAGTTGAGAATTCAGTTGAATTACCTCATTACTGAGAACAGAAATCTTCTCTAAGTGTTCACCCCTTTCAATCTGAAGTTGAGTGTTAATTTTCTTCTGTTCTTCCATCTGCTTGCACACTTCATCAAATTGATATTGCATCTTCTTGCAGAAAGCAGCAGGATCTTTGTAATATGTAGCCAGATCTTCACAGGATAATTCTCCATCACTTGACTCAGACTTAGAAGAAGTTTCTGAACCCATAACTTCATCATCAGGGATGCATCTTCCAGTAAAGGCAGCAACATGCTTAGCAGACTTATTCTCTTCTCCTTCTGAGTCATCATCAGACCAGGAAACAGTCAGACTCTTCTTCTGTTTCTTGAGATAATTAGGACATTCTGACTTGACATGACCATACCCTTCACACTCATAGCACTGAACTCTCTTTGACTGATTGCTCTTCTCACTAGTTCTTGACTTCTGCTTCAGGAACTTCTTAAATTGTTTACTCAGCAACACAAGAGCTTCTGATGAGCTATCATCATCCACACTTTCAGTATCTGCTACAAATGCAATACCTTTACCCTTCTTATTAGTTCTGCTTATTTCAAAGTTCTGAAGAGACCCAATCAATTCCTCAACCTTCATGCTGGAGATGTCATGAGCTTCTTCAATAACAGTCACCTTCATATCAAATTTCTTGGGTAGGGATCTGAGAATTTTCCTAACAAGCTTCTCATCTGATACTTTTTCTCCAAGTGATTCAAAAGAGTTAGCCATGTCCAGAATATTCATGGCATAAGTTGGGTATGTCAAGGAACCTTGCAAACTGCCTTTCTTTCTCCTTTCTGGCTGGAGTAGTTGGGTATGGTAGATGGTGTCGGCGCATTCTTCACTACTTCTTGATTCTTGCCCTTCTCCTTCACCACATCTTTTTTCATCACTATGGTTTCATTTTCAACTACTTCCTTATTTTTTTCGACTTCATCCTCATTATTAACTCCCTCTGTTTCCTCCTCATTTCCTTCATCATGATCTTCCTCCTCATTTTCAACAACTCTCCTCTCAACCTCAAGGTTGTCTCCTATACCTCTTCCAACTACCTTCCCACTCCGAGTAGCAATCGCCTTGCAATTATCATTGTCTCTTGATGCAAGGTCTTCTTCATCAAAATGACTTAATTGTCATTTTGATGATGATGCATGGTCTTTGGGGTTGGTTTGTGTGTTGGCGGTAAAGGTTCCGCCTTGCTGGGTTGCTTGAGCAAGCTGTTGTGCCAACTGGCCCACTTGTGTTTCCAGGTTTTTGATGGAGGCATCAGTATTCTTTTGGTTCGCCATTGACATTTGCATGAATTCGTTTAGAGTTTCGTCGGTGTTTTGTTGTCGGTTTTGTTGTGGAGGTTGGTATTGATTGTAGTTTTGGTAAGGTTTTCGGTTTTGTGGTCCAGCTTCTTGCCTCCAACCTTGGCCATAGTTTGGATTGTTCCCTCTTGGGAAGTTGTTGTTATGACCTTGGTATTGGTTTTGAAACTGTTGTGGCCTTTGTTGATTTCCAACATAACTTACCTCTTCGGTGGGTGGCGGACAAAATCTGGTGGGGTGATCTCCCGAACAAAGTTCGCATGATGCGACTTGATGGTGTCTCCTTTGTTCGTTTTGAATATCCTTCATTTGTTGTGGAAGGTTGGCCATCTTTCTAGTCAATTCTTCCACTTGTTGGGTTAGCAATTTATTCTGAGCAAGGATTGCGTCATTTGTCCCCAAGTCCAATATTCCCGCTTTTCTTTGGCCTTGGCTTCTATTATGGTGAGCTTGGTGGTCATTTAATGCCATTCTTTCAATGATAGCACCAGCATCTTCAGCACTCTTGGCCATTAAAGACCCACCAGCAGCAGCATCAAGTAATAGCTTTGACTGTTGTTGCATCCCATTCCGGAAAAGATGAATTTGTGTTAAATCATCGAATCCATGGTTAGGGCATCTTCTAAGCATCGACTTGAAACGCTCCCATGCTTCACATAGAGTCTCACTTGTGCCTTGAGAGAATACAACGATAGTTGTCTTAGCCTCCATGAAACGATTCTGAGGAAAGAATCTCTCAAGGAATTTCTCCTCAAGAGTGTTCCAATTTGTCATCACTGTTGGTGGCTGATCCAAATACCACTCCTTGGCCTTCCCAATCAAAGAATGAGGAAACATCCTCATGAATATAGCCTCCTCATTGTTCTCCGTCTCTCCTAGTGTACCGGCGATCTCATAAAATTTTGTGAGATGTTGGAATGGATCCTCATGGTCTAACCCCGAGAAAGGATTAGCATAAAGTATTTGAAGGATCCCGGTCTTCATCTCAGCTTGCTTTGTGGTCCGTGGCGTCTTTCCCAATTGTGCCAAGCGGCGTGGGCTATTGTGACAAGGCATCCCACCTCCGCCTGAACCTTCTGATCCGTCTCCTGCAGCAGCCATTGGTATCTCTTGAATTGGAATTGGAATTGATGAAGGACTTGAAACAGAAGTTTCCTCTTGTTGTTTTTTCTTTGCTTGCTGCCTCTTCTTCCGATTCTTGCTGTTATTTCTTCGAGCAGTCCTCTCTATTTCAGAATCAAAAAGCAGTTGGTCGTCTGATATTTGACCTCGCATATACGGTTTCAACAATTTGACCAAAAAGAATTAGCAAACAAGATGGATAAGGAATAATAGTTATATACATAAAAGAATTTTGTGCAAAATTGCTTAAGACATTAATTAACGCTACAATGATTATAATATCAAAGCGTTAATCCCCGGCAACGGCGCCATTTTGTTAAAGCACAAAAGTAAGTATAAGTTTTATATCGTTCCACAGGGATTATTGCGATATCATAAACCGTTCAACGTCGATTATCGTCTTAAGTTAGGGTTTAACCTTTTTCATTACTAACACTACTCAACATTAAAAGCATTATAAATAAAACATAGAGTAATAGGACATAAAAGGTGTTAGGATTAAAGTTCGTCAATCAAACGTCGTTTGTATTCGATTGATCATAAATATGGATTCTAGCTTTTCCTTATATACGACATTATCACGTATTACTCGACAACGTCATTCGTGTCCAAATGACGTAGTGAGATCGATCGTATCGTTTAATCGACGATTTCTCAATCTATTAAACGATTCGAAAGCTTTACGATCCAATACTTAATGTAATTATCAAAACCAAATCCCATTTCTAGAATTTCTTATCTTGATAGAATATCATTCTAAACCTAGATTCAAAAGTATTTTTCAACATCATTTAAATCAAATATAAGAATGGAAAACAAGAACAAATTCAATGGTATATAAAAAAGCTAGAATCATATATTTAAAATATCAAAGGTTTACAACTAAGAGTGATTGATTACCTAATAACCCAACAAAGGAGATTAGTTGATCATTCACATGATAACTATGCAAAAGTAGAAAAGAAGATGGAGAATATGCTAAGGCTTGATTTCTCAAAGCTTCTTAGTGTAATCTTCACTTGAATTCCTTTTGCTCTATGAAGTTTGCCTCCTTTTATGCCTATTCTCTCTCTAGAATTTAAAGATTTCAAGCTCTGTAAATTGTAAAAACTAGTATTCAACTGATTATATCAAAATATGAACTAAAAAAGCTTTTATATTTCTGAGATTTTGCACGCTCGCTACAAGCGACCAGCCTGTCGCTGTAGCGAGGAAGTCTTCTTGGCCAATGGGAGAGCTCTACGTCATCACTCAGCATTAAACCGCCCTTGGTCGCTATAGCGACGAAGTCTGTCGCTATAGCGATGGATCCTGCAAAATTCTCTGCCTAGGCTCGCTTCTAGCGTCCAGTCCATCGCTTGAAGCGATGAACTCTCAATTTTCCCTGCCTAGGCTCGCTTCTAGCGAGGCTTCTGGCGCTTGTAGCGATGAATTCATGAAATTCTCTGCCTATCCTCGCTTGTAGCGATGAGACTTGCGCTTGTAGCGATGGCTTGAACAAAACTTCATTTTCTTTGCTCCAATCAGGTCCAAGCATGAAATTCCTGCATAATAACATGGGGTAAGACTTAGGATCACAAATATTGCATTTTAACCACAAATACGAGCTTATCCTAAGATAACTTGTAAAACAAGTAACATAAGTGCCTTAAAATATATCAAAAGATAACTACTTTTAGGCACTTATCAGGAGCTCACCCAAAAACAAGCAGGGTGCCTGCTCTGATGCCAATTGAAATTCTAGCTGTTCTGGTACTGAACCAGTATAACAGAGTACAATGAATGCAAAACAGAGCACAAAAATACAGGTTCAGAAGCAGAAAAATAAAGTGCAGAAAGTAAAAGGAACACAACAATTTGTTAACCCAGTTCGGTGCAAACTTCACCTACTCTGGGGGATACCAATCCAGTAAGGAAATCTACTAAGAGGAATTAACTCAAAGACTCAGACACAGACCCCCTGTTCCCAGCCTTAGCAATCAATCTCCACTAGTCTAGACTTCTACTCAGGAACCCACCTAAGTATTAGAACACTACTAACTTCCCAATTACTTAATCACAACCCAGTGATCAGCAACTTCTAAATAAACAACTCAAAATATAAAGACACCCTTCAAAAGAACAAAGACATCATTCGTACTTAAAAGCTTAGAATGATTTACAACTCAAAGCAACTAAACCAACTCAGATGAGTGGTGTACAATCAAAGCCTAAAGCTTACACAGACTCTTATAGTAAAACTGTATTGACTCAAGCCATCTTCTACACAGTAGCACATCCTCCTTATATAGGCTTCAACAATTCTTCATAATTCTGAACACAATCATCCTTAAAGATATGATTCTGAAATATTTTAGAAGCTCAAAGAAGAAACAAATTTCTGAATTATATTTTGCAAAGATCCTTTGAAAATATATTCATCAATAAACACGAAGCCAATCTTCAAATAAGATCTTCTCACAAAATATTCAGCCTTCTAGAAAACAATAGCTTGGATAAAACTATAGTAAATCTTCAAGAGATACACACAGAACTAATCACAAAGAATGCAGAAATCCAGCTTCTGAAAACAGCTTCTGAAGTTCAGCTTCTGAAGGTCAACGCTGGTCAACGTCTGAAGGCAGCTTCTGAAGTTCAACGCTGGTTAATGTCTGAACAGTGCGTCTGAAGACCCTCCCAGCGTCTGATGAACAGTTCTGCGTCTGAAGCCCATTTCGGCTTCTGATGAACAGTAAATCCAGTTTTCAGCTTCTGATACTTCTCAAAACCATTTTCCAGCTTCTGAAGGACCAAAATAACATCTGAGGACGCTTTGCTTGCATACTTTGATTTTACCAAACATTTAGCCAACCTTTAAATAAACAACAAGGATGAAGAAGGCGATGTTTCTCACCTTGGTAATGATGTCTTGTAGAGCGGTGGTTGTCTGGAGAGACGTTAAAAACTCAACAACAACCTGGAGAGGCGGTGGGAAGAACACTCATGGTCAATCTGGAGAGGCGGAGGTAAGAATACTCGTGATCAACCTTTGAGGTGGAGTTGCAAGGTGAAAGACGTAGTATGTGTACACATTTACAAGTTGAGATAGAGAAATCTCGACTTGAGGTAGAGTCGATGACACCGAGAATGGTACAACTATGGAAGCCTTAGGTGTTATGCACTAGTTGTGAGCAAGGGAATTCTTCAAGAGGACGGAAGGCATTCTTGAGTTTGAAGAATGTATGGCGTGACTTGTGTGATTACCTAAAAGACCAAAGGTGATTGGATGTAAGGAGATATTCAAGGAAGCGGGAGATGTTCCGTGGTTGAAGAGGGTTTGGTGTAGACTTCTGGAAATACCTAAAATCCTAGTGTAGTTGGATGCAAGGATCTTCAAAAGGGGGGAAGGGATTCCAAGGGTTGAAGAGGTACAAAGGTGGAAGCTTGTGGAGCTACTTGGTGTAGTTGGATGCAAGGAAAAGAAAAAAGAGAATGGTGGTTGATGGTTAAAGTGGCATCACCATCAACTTAGAGTCAAGGTGGAGAAATGTTGAAATGTGTCTCAAAATTGATGTTGAAGCTTGGAAAAATGGTGGCACGTAAGCACAGAATCGTGGCATGATTTTGGGTGTGTTTCTGGGAGACTGCCACTGGAAAAATCATGCCATGATGCAGGAGCAACGTGACAGAATGCAGAAGGATAAGGTATAGTATTGTACTATTACCTACTCCATCGTGGCACGATGGGTGATAACGTGGGACGATGCCTCGGGGTCTGGATACCATTTAAGGCTTCGTTCTTCATGTTTTTGAGAGAAACTTCAAGAGAGAGAAACTTGGGAAATCAAAAGAGGTAACTTTAGGGTTAAAGGTTTTTTTTATTAGGGTTCTTTTGAGAGGTTCTCTTAGGTTGGGAAACATTGTTAACACCTTGGGTGAGTGAAAATCATTGGGTGTCTTGTTCATTTGTGAGATTGGGAAAAATCTAGAAATTAGGGTTTGTTCTTTGTGAGCTTGTTGAAGCTAATTTCTTGTAACCCTTTTGTATCTCTTTGTAAGAACTCATTGATAGTGGATTGGAGATATTAATCTCTTCCCCAGAGTAGGTCAATTTGGACCGAACTGGGTAAATATTTCTTGGTGTGTTTGTTTCTCTTCTCTCTTTATCTTTTGCTTGTGGTTTTGTGTTTTTTCACTTTATTCCTAGATTAAATCTAGGTTTGTTATTGTTGTTGTTGCTTGTGCTTACTTTGATATTGGTTACTCCTTTTCTTTGCTCCACACATCATAGTTTTATTGGTGTGAGTTTTGAGTCCGAATTCACAACATAGGTGAATCCAAACCCTTCCTTCTGTTTGTTTTCAATATTGGATTTTGATTGATTGTTGTTGAAGATTGGTAGTATGAGACTGGTTTTAGATTAGATTTTTGAATGGGTTATGCAATTTCCTTGTTTATAAGGATTTTTTATTGGATTTTTTGTTTAAAAAAGCTTATGGAAACAACTTTATTCAGCACTTATAGTAAAAGTGCTTATGTATAAGCTATTTCTATATTTAATGATAAAACAAAGTCAAACTATATTGATATACGCTATAAGTTGTTTTTATAAGCTATGCAAATAAGCTGAAAACAAACATGCATGTCATAATTGTTTCCATAAGCACTCTCAAACAATTTCACAAGTGTTTATGTTAGTAGATAAGCTCAAACAATTCAATTCAAACTAGTGTTTAAAACTGTTCGCATTGAATTGGCCAATTATAGCATTTTAGTTTGCATTCGAGTTGATTATATATAACAAGCATCAAAACTATATTTGGACGATATATTATGTCTCGTTTTATATTTTCTCGTTGATTATGCCTTATGATTGTCTTGTCTTTTCACGTTTTCTTTGGATGGATCTTACTCTTAGGTGGAAGATTAAGTTTGTAAGCCCATTGTCCTATGATCTTATTGATTTGGTCATTGAGTATAGAGTACTCCCTTTCTT
The DNA here is from genome assembly GCA_018208015.1 of Medicago ruthenica. NCBI lineage: Eukaryota > Viridiplantae > Streptophyta > Magnoliopsida > Fabales > Fabaceae > Medicago > Medicago ruthenica. Next base: position 17,305,146 of record CM031375.1, read on the forward strand.
GAGTCATTCTATTGACCTATTCCACTATTGATTTGATAGAGAGCTTTGAAGGGTGGATCCCATCCATAGAGAGCTTTGAAGGGTGTCAATTTAGTTTAAGCAATTGAGTTGGATCCCAACAGAACCTACAACTGTCACTAACCGCTAAAGAAACTACCTAACTAAACCTATGAAGGAAACTCATCACAGTCACTTAAGTTAGATTACATCAATGCACTGATATATACTTAAATGAGAAAATCGTCATTGAAAGAATCTTTGAAAAAACTGAGTATGTTTGGGATATAATTTTGTGTTTTGTCATAGGTTGTAGAAGATAGTAGTAAACTCTATTTTATGTTCTAACTACTGTTTTTCTTCAAATGAGCATTTACACACATGTGGATAAGTACAAATGAGGTGTTTAAGAAACAACTTATAAAGGTATATGCACACCATCAATATCTAAGTAATATGTGTCACTCTTTTAATTTTTTTTACACTTATAAATTATAATTGCTGTGTGTTGTGCAATAGGTTCTTAAGATCAAATTCAGCTCAATAGCAAGGCTTTAAAGGTATACGTACTTTAAATGCTATCACCCTTTGATGAGTGGAACTTTTAAGTCAGGTTTAATTGTTTTCGCTCGGGTCTGATATGTAGAATGGGGGCAGGGACATGGTGTTTGTTGTCTGCTTCTTTAGTTCCTGTTAGTGATTTTTTGCCGAACATCACATTATTTTTAATGGGTTCTGCAATTCCCTTGTTTATAAGGATTTTTTTTATTGAATTGTTGTTAAAAAGGATGAAGAAAGTGTGTTTAAAAGGTTTCCAACATTTGCTAATTATTTTGATTGTTTAAAAGGACTTCTGATTATTTTGATTGTTGAAGAATGGTAGTACATCACTTGATTTTTCATTCTTTCATGACTTGCTATTTTTTCATGGAGAAAATTGATTTTCACAATGTAGTGAACTATATTTAACAGTGGAAGAAAAAAACTTGATAAAAACGGATCGTTCAAAACTTGAATTTATTAAGTGAACAAAAGCACCTTTATTTTTGAAGGCACCTTTTGTTTTATTGAGTAAACAAAAGCATAGTAGTAGTTTTTTATTGGATTGACAAATTAATTTTTTTTTTTTATTTTGCAAATAGCTTTCAACATTAAAAAGCAAATACTAGTATTGTTTTGTATTTAAGTGTCCTTTAAGATTATGCACAACTCTTGACTAAACCACTAAGAGTACTCATTACTACTACTATAAAATGCACTTCCTTTATTGAAGTATTATTATTAACTTGATAGGAATCTGTCTCACATAATTATCCATTTGTGTTGAACTTTTATTTTTGTCTTCTGTTTGAATTTGGCATCACGAATAGTTAGACTACCATCTAATTTATAAATTTGAGTTGCCATTTGTGTGGGAGAGAAACTGAGGATATTTTATTTAGTAATGGCAACAAGGTATTAATTGATTGAATTGAGAGAGAAATGATTATCCATTTCCAACGCAAGATTTTATACTGTACTCCCTCCACAACAAAATATAAGCAAAATTAAACCATTTCTGTTGTAACTAATTATAAGCAAAATTGACTTTTTTTGTCATATTTAAAGATAATATACCTGAAATACTCTTACTTTAATTTTTTAAATGCACACACGTTTAACAACAATACCTTGAAAATATACTACTGTACACCACAATTAATGAGGGCAAAATAGGTTATTTAACTTAAATTAAATAACACAAACCACATTCCTTAAAAAATGTGAATTGGTCAAATTTGCTTATAAAAAGTTATGGAGGGAGTATTTATTAGTAACATGTTTGTTTATTCAAATTCCAGAAGTGGTTCTTTTGAAGTGCTTTAGAAGGTTTCTCCACGTGTTGTACGGCTACTGAGGACTACTACTCTAGACACTGACTTTGTATCTTCTTTAACTCAAACTAGTAAAATATCAAAGGAAAGAAGCTCCAAAGTCGCTAATCGCAAATCACCCATAATCCCAGTTCCTAAGGTAATAATTTTTTTACCACTGACTTACTATTCCCCAAATATAGATTTTATTTGGATAAATAGCTTAATTAAATGCTTTTGCATAAGTTACTTCTATAATAAAAGATAAAATATAGTCAAATCATTTTCATATAAGTTATAAGCTGTAATTTCATCATTTTCAGATCTGACGATATCTCTTAAAGGGCAACTGAAGGCTCATGAAGAGTTGATTCGTGCATTACAATTGAAGGTTCATATAGGTTGTAAACTTATTGATAGTTTGCTTATGACTTGTATGTTTTTTTTGTGATGAATGTATGTGATGCTTATGAACAAATTTATAAAGTGTTTCTTTTGTGTATTTATAATTTCCAACGAGTTTCATTTGATTTAATATAGTAAATGCATTTTCAATGTTAATATAATGAAGGAATTGGGAAGGAAATTGAACATTAATCCACTAGTTGTGATATGAGGAATATCAACGTCATCTTGATTTGCTTCATACGTAGTGATCGATTATATCCATTAGTGACGGATTTTCTCCGTATCTATTAGTGACAGAACTCAAATTCCCTCACTAATATTTAGCGAGGCCGAAATTCGAAACGGATTATCGGTCGTCACAAAATCAGTCACTAAATTCGTTTGTGATGGAATTTGAGTAATTTAGTGACAGATTTCGACCCTTACTAAAACTGATTTTTCTAGTAGTACCTTTACCTTTGCAAATATTTTACATTGACCTCCCAAGATGGAATTGAAGATGAGGTTGAACATAGGTCAACATGTAGAAGAATAAAGTAAAGGTCATCGATTCATCAAGAAAGCACTAGTATAATTTGAAGAGGAAATGGTCAACAATGAACCAGCAAAGCCGACGAGAAAGATAAATGCAGGAGGCATTTATCTAATTACATTTTCCCAATAAATATTAGGCTCTACTAGTTCCAACTATATGTAAATAAGGTTGGATACTTAAATTTTGATGTCTACTTCTAAACAGGTATCAAGCTTTCATGATCTAAGAATGTCTTTTATTGTCTTTAAATATCCTTTAATTTTTCTAATATTGTAGTTTATGTTTCATATCAAAATTTTTATGTTTCTTTTCGATCTTACTTTCAAAAAATCTAATTTCAAGTATTTTTTTATATAAATAAAATGACAATAGTCATTGAAAACTTAAACTCATAAATGATGGAGCTAGGATTTAAACCCTGATCACCGTGTCCGATCTAACAATTTTAACCAAATCTTATTACTCAAACAAATTGTCTGATTGCATGTCTACATGTCAATGCTGATGGATAACTAGGGACCAAGGATGTCATAACACTAAAAGAGAGTGTTATATATATAACATTTTTCCTGTTGCTAATAATATATTTATAATACTCCTTTAAAAAAAAAAATTATCACGCTAAAAGTTTAAAATATCACTTTAATTGTAAATACACATCTTAATGTTTCTCTACCGAGTGTATTTTAAAAACTAGCCAGTCATAACGTGTTTGTTTTGAACTTTAACCCATGATCTAATAAAATAATAATATTATAAAAGGTAGGAATTAATACACTAAAATAACATTTTTATTGTCAAAAAGAAAAAAAACTAAGTACTGTAATACTTTTGTTGTGGAATTGTGGGCTGTCGATAGAATTGAGAAACGCTCTCATGATTGACTTAGTTGATTGTTTTAAAATGTCAATTCATAATTTTGATCTTTATTATTTTTAGTTAACTATTACTTCTTCTGGTCCTTAATATAAGAAGAAAAACCAAAAAACATTAAAACCAATACAATCATTAATTGTTAAAACTTTTTAAATATTTTTATAAATATACCCTCATAAAAATTTGTGAAGTATTAAATAACAACCACTAACATTAAAAAGACAAGCATTAAATGAGGGTTAAAAAGGTCTTTTACTCAATAAATACATCTTAAAAATTGTGACGTTTTCTTATAAATAGGTCCAAAGATTTTTTTTGAAAAATTTCTTATAATAAAGACCGGAGGAAGTATTAAAATTATATAAAAAATAATACTTTGATACTATTATCGACACAAATCTAATATTCATTTGTCTTAAGATATCTATATACTATACATTTGAGGAGTATTTCATAGGAATATCCTCAAATGCATTCTTAGCATGACACGTGGCACCACCAAGCAATTTGGTGAGTTTGACAATTAATGAATTAACGAAATTAATGTGATTAATGAAATGAACTTCTATTATATTTTTATTTTCATAATAATAATAATAATTAATGAAATGAGTTTCTATTGTATTTTTGCTTTCATAATAATAATAATGTGACACAATTTTAATATCCTACATTTTATTAAATACAAACATTAAAAATTTATTTATGAAAATCCTAAAAAAACAAATTAGACTGACGAAAATAATGGAAGATTATTGAATTTGATAAGCGACCCTTGATTATTAATGAAATGAACTTTTATTATATTTTTATTTTCATAATAACAATAATAATTAATGAAATGAGTTTCTATTGTATTTTTGCTTTCATAATAATAATAATAGTTATTTATTTAAAAATATAACAGTTGATTTCATTAGAAACTCATTTTTAATCTATATACTATACATTTGAGACTTTTCCTCAAATGTATATATGGAAATGTTTTTCTCACATGACACTTCGCACCTAGAAGCAAACCAAGCAATTGGTGAGTTTGGCAATTAATGAAATTAATTTTTATTATAATTTTATTTTTATAATAATAATAATAATAATAATAATAATAATGTGAACTAATTTTTCAAATAATAGAGGTTTTAAAATCGATTTTAATTATGGATACACATTAATTTTTTTAATGTATTTTATGTGAGAATCCGTACATTAAAATGTGATTTAAATGAGTTTTATTTTGTGTCTGCAAAAAAAAGTAAGTCAACACATCAATACATTCAAATAGAACCAACCCGAAATTAAACTAAGTGTGGTATAGATGAGGATGTTGTGTTGAAAGTGTGATAAAACTAAACGTGATATGACTAGAAACGACAATATTAAAGAGAGAGTAGACTAGATGAAGTGGATTCAAATCACTATAAGAAAAATCTTGAAATTATAAAAAAAAACCTTTTAAAAAAAAGATCTTGAAGTTAATGAGTTGAATATAAATATGGTATTTGATATAATATTATGACATTGTGTGATAAATGTAGCCGATCTCATTTATGAGATAAGATTTTTTTGTTGTTGTTAACCCTCAGGTTCTCAGGGGAAAGGAGCCTTAATAATTCAGAGTATGATCTGAAGGTAAGTAAAGTTGGGCATAAAATTGTTCCACCCGAGAATCAAACTCATGTTCTCCTGAATAATTCGTTTTTGGTGGAGCTCATTAACCGCTTGATTTTTTTGGGATAATATTTGGTTTTAGTTGTTGTATTTGTTTTAAAATTTATGTATATAATTACAATATAAATGTAGTTGATATTTTAGATTTATTTTACCACGTTTAAACTAATAATATTTTTTTGAAGGTTTTAACTAATAATATGATATTATTTTTGTTAAAAAATGAACTATTTGAACAAAAACAACTTAAATTTAAAAACTATAAAATTTATTCATAAGAATAATAATGTGAAATTATACTTCATCTTAATAATATTAGATATAAGAATAATGTTTTTTATATTGAGATTTATCTGTGAGTAATAAGGTTAATATTCTCTTTCTCACACTCATTCAAATGTCTGAGTTCAACCACTTGAGATACGTCTTGGAGACTAACATAACATACTAACAACTAACATTTATCTATAAAAACCACAACCACAATACATGCAATTTTAGTTTCACACCACAATCGAATATGCGGCCACAACTTTGAACCATCAAGCTAACTATATCCATTCAGGCGTTAAAATTTAACTAGCGCCATGAAGTCGACAAAAACTTCCCCTTCATGTGCAAAATGAGCTTGAACTTCTCCTAAACCTCAACTGGCAAAAATTGGGTTATAGATCCAACCTCAAAGTGGTGGACAACTTTAATCAATGTGTGTAACAAGAAATCTCAAACGTTGTTTCCATCTATGCCAAGGAAGAGACAAACCATATTTCATTTTTTCAAATCTTATTTTAACATAAATTGATCTTAAAATTTATTTAAAATATATATTTGTTTGTCAAATATTTATAATTTAGTTTTTACCCCGTGCAATGCAGAGCCTCTTACACTAGTTAGTACAAAATATGATTAAAGTAGATTATTTGAATAGTACATATTCAAACTATGTCAACCATTTTGCGTTGGAGAGAGTAAAAAACTTTTATCTTACGGACACGTGGAAATTCATATTCCATCCAGATAGGGGATCCTGCATGCATTTGCGTTTTTGAAACATAAAAAAAAACTTAGTAATTAATACAACATTACTTATTATTTTGTCAATAGTACTTTTAACTATTTAAGGTGGAGAAAGAAATAATTGATAAACAATAATAAATAGTTAGCGATAATATAGAAGGGAAAGAAAGATGAATTCTGTTATAAAAACTAAACAAAATCTATTAGTTTTTTTATGTAAAAATTACTTTTATGTACTCTAGTGGCTATTTTTATGTAAAAATTACTTTTATGTAGTTTAGTGGTTAAAAATTCACCCTAAATGAATAAGTGGTAAATGCATGGTTTGAACTTCAACCCCTCTATATATAATGAGATGTTTTTACCAACTGAGATACACAAGGATTATATAAATTACTTTAAAACGACAATGGAAAAATAATGGGATATGGTATTTGGTTGTTATAGTGTAAAATATGTTTTTAGATATTTGCCGATGATATTGAATAATGTGTTTGAAAATAAACACCAAGGAAAATAAGATTAGATTTAACTAGGTGATTAAACTCAAGATGTTAATCCCTTAAAAAAAACTCAAGTTGTTAATGAGTTCTCAAATGATGAATCACATGAAAGAACCAAGTTCGATTTTGGATGAAACAATTATTAACTAATTTGTACTTACCTGTCAAATTTTACTTACCTTCCAATCAAACTCTGAATTACTAAGGTTTTCTTGCTCTAGAAATCATAAGGTTAAAAAAAAAAACAAATTTTATCAAGATCCACGGCTAACCCTGCAAGACCCCTATTATTCAAACAAAATGTCTTAATTAGAACTGTACCTACAGGACGGAAATGATTAGGTTTAATGATTAGGTCCCATGATCAAGTAAATAGATTGGATGAATAGGTCAATTAAATAGTTAAAAGTTGTATAGTTAAGTGGTGGATCATTGGCTGATCGTAAAATTGGTAAAATTTAACATAACTTATTTTTACACATAATTTTCTAACACATAATTTTCTAACATTGTAAATAAAAATAAACATAAATTTGCTTACCCAAATTGGATTGTGCTGACTACATAATGTTACTATAGCTCAACGCTTAAATGAGTCCAACTTGAGGCAATTTTTTTCTAGGGTTGCTCAATAGGCCCTTTTAAATAGGGATGGCAAAAAGGGCCAACCCGTCCCGTCCCGTCCCGTCAATAATCCGTCTAAAAAGGGGCGGAGCAGGGCGGGCCAACTAGAGAAATAGGGTTGAAAATCTCACCCCGCCCCGTTTTATGGCGGACCGGCGTGTTGGCGGGTTGACCCGTCAATGCTTTTTTTTTTTTTTTTTTTGTAAAAATTAATTTAAATCTTCACATAAACAATGTAAAAATATATAAATGTAAAGCCAATTTAAAGAAATCTAAATATATAACAAATGACTACACTAAAAATATGAAAATAATTATTCAAACATATAAATTATATCTTCTAAAATTCTATAATAAATCAATAAGACATTCAAAATAAAAACTCCATGAGTTATCAATTAACTAACTGTTAAAAATATGAAGCTAAAATCATAAAACAAAAGTGATAAAATGACGCAATACGGAAGCAAGGATTAACAAGCGTTAAGCCTAAAAGATAAACAGACAGGTTGCAAGCGACGAACCTATCAAAATAAGTGTTTCCGGAATCCACCAGAATTTGAGAAAAGTCTCGATAATTTTATTCAATGAAAAGGTGCCTCTCTAGGCTGCCAAGATGTGTTTAAATACTAGAGAAAATAACAAACCCCCATGGGCCGAAAATATAACAAACTGAAATAAAAACGAAAAATATCAAAATAACAAGATATGCTAAAATATTAAAATCCGGATTTGGGCTTCCAGGCGACTTAGAATGGCTAAATTCACCGGGGCTTTCCGAAAAAGGTATATTTCGAGTCATTATGACACCGGATGCAAAATTTGCGCTATTCCGAGTGATCCTTTCTTGCGCGCCACTTCTTCTTCGATACGGGCTGCTAATTTGCCTACATCAGTCTCTCCCACCTCTGAAGAACTCGACCCCGAGTTCTTATCTTGATAAAGGACCTCATCCACATGGTATTCATATATGTCTGCCACATTGAAAGTGATGGAAATGTTCATATCGTCTGGAAGCGCGACCACATACGCATTATCATTGATCTTGCGAGTCACTCTAAATGGACCATACTTACGGGGCTGCAACTTGCTGTAAGTACCAACGGGAAATCTTTCTTTACGTAGGAATACCATCACATCATCTCCTACGTTAAAAACTTTGACTCTTCGTCTTTTATCTGCAGCAATTTTATTTTTCAATCCGGTAGCTTCTAGCTTGGCCTTGATAGAATTTTTCACAGCTAACATCTCTTCAGCCATATTTTCAGCTGCTACGCTAACGCCAGGGGCTTTAGGCAACTTAATCAAATCAACCACGTGCCTAGGGGCAGAAGTGTAGACGAGTGCAAATGGTGTTTTTCCGGTAGCAGAATGCACCGTGCTGTTGTAAGCAAATTCAACCTGAGGTAAGGCGAAGTCCCACTGTTTCGGTTTGTCACCACAAACACAGCGAATCATGTTCCCCAAAGTCCTGTTCGTGACCTCAGTTTGTCCATCCGTTTGGGGGTGAGCGGTAGAACTCCTGTTTAGTGATGTTCCAAATAATTTCCACAGGGTGATCCATAAATGACTGAGGAATTTGGTGTCTCTGTCAGAGGTAATGGATGTGGGAACCCCGTGAAGGCGCACAACCTCCCTGAAAAACAGTTTGACTATGTTGGATGCATCCGCAGTTTTCTTGCATGCAATGAAATGGTACATCTTGGAGAATCGGTCCACCACCACAAACACAGAATCCACACCTCGTTGGGTTCGAGGCAGTCCCAGCACAAAATCCATAGACAGATCTTGCCAAATGTCGTTGGGAATAGGCAAAGGCATGTAAAGACCAGTGTTCTGCGACTGACCTTTAGACACTTGACAAGTATAACATTTTTTGACTATGGTTCCAGCATCCCTTCTTAGGTGCGGCCAATAAAATCTTTCTTCCAGGCTAGCAATGGTCTTGTCTTGCCCCATGTGGCCACTAAGGCCGCCATTATGTAGGTCCCTAATTAGTTTCTCCCTCAAGGATGAACAAGGAATGCATAGTTGGTCCCCTTTAAAAAAGTATCCCTCTCGAATATGAAAATCTGCACAGGGTCGTTCACTACATAGTTCTCTGAACTCAGAATCATTCACGTACAACTCCTTCAGACATTCAAAACCCACAACTTCTTGTGCTAGAGTGATAAGTAAAGAAGCTCTCCTACTTAAAGCATCAGCTACCTTGTTAAGAGCTCCAGATTTATGCTGAATAATAAAAGGGAATTTCTGCAGAAAACTCACCCATCGAGCGTGCATCTTGTTGATTACTTTTTGACTATGAAGAAACTTCAAAGCTTGATGATTAGTGAACAAAATGAATTATCTATGAATTAAATAGTGCTCCCACTGGTGTAGGGCTCTGAAGACGACATAAAATTCTTGGTCATAAGTACTCCACTTTTGGCGGGCTTCACTCAACTTCTCACTGAAGAAAGCAATTGGTTTCTTCTCTTGGGATAAAACAACTCCTATTCCAATTCCACTAGCATCACATTCAACTTGGAAAACTTTTTCAAAATCAGGAAGAGCCAACACTGGGGCGGTGCACAACTTCTTTTTTATTAATGCAAAACTCTGCTCTTGCTCGGAACCCCACTTAAATTTTCCTTTTTTCAAACATTCGGTGATTGGTGCGGTGATAGTGCTGAAATCTCTGATAAATCTCGTATAAAAAGTGGCCAGCCCATGGAAACTGCGCACTTCAGTAACTGATGTAGGTGCAGGCCAGTCTCTGATAGCCCTCACCTTTTCTTCATCGACCTGGATTCCTTCTTCACCAACTACAAACCCCAAGAAAAGCAATTTGTTGGTACTGAATGTGCACTTTATCAGATTAATGTACAACTGATTGTCTTGTAAAACTTGCAATACTAGCCTCACATGCTCCAGGTGATCTTTCTTGGATTTACTATAAATCAGAATATCATCAAAATAAACAACTACAAAAGATCCCATAAAGGGGTGCAAAACTTGATTCATTAATCTCATGAAGGTGCTAGAGGCGTTGGACAATCCGAAAGGCATCACAAGCCACTCATAAAGTCCATCCTTGCTCTTGAAGGCCGTCTTCCATTCATCTCCAGGTCTAATTCGGATCTGATGATATTCGCTACGCAGGTCTATTTTTGAAAACAACTTAGATCCTGCCAATTCATCAAGCATGTCTTCTAGGCGGGGAATTGGAAACCGGTACTTGATAGTTATCTTGTTGATGGCTCTACTGTCAACACACATCCTCCACTGATTTCCTTTCTTTGGTACTAAAAGGACCGGAACGGCACAAGGACTCATGCTTTCACGTATGAAACCTTTCCTTAGTAAATCCTCAATTTGTTCCCTTAAAATCTCGTTCTCTTTAGGACTCATGCGATAATGAGGAAGGTTTGGGAGGCTAGAACCCGGAATCAAGTCAATCTGATGTTGAATATCTCTCATGGGAGGTAAATCTTTCGGAAGCTCATCTGCAATCAGCTCATTGAAATCTTTTAGAATTTCTAAGACTTCACCTGGTATCGGAATCTCTTCTTTCACAGCACTCATCAGCCCTTTTATCACCACTGGACAAAAACACTCAGTCTCCTTAACAACATCATCAAGTTCCTTTTCATTCTGAGTCATCACTAGGAAACTCGATTTCTTTTCCTTTGGGTTCTTATCAAATTGTAAAACAGGTGCCATAGCAATCTTATGGGCTCCCCAAGTAAATAACATCACATTATCCCGTCCCCGATAAGTAATGTCATTATCAAACTGCCAAGGTCTACCAAGTAAAATATGACAAACATCCATATCAAGAACATCACAAAGTACCTCTTCTCTATAATGTTTGCCGATGGATATGGGAACTTTGCATGACAGCGTCACTCGCACCTGAGATCCCTTGCGGACCCAGCCAAGAGAGTATGGTTTCTCACGAGGCTTCATGGGCAACTTGAAATGTTCCACCAATTTTCTCGACACCAAGTTCTATGTGCTTCCATTATCTACTATCAGGTCACATACTTTTTTATTGATGGAACAACGAGTTTTAAACAAATTCTTGCGTTGACCCTCCTCTTTGGATGCTAGTAACATCCGTTGAAGCACAAAATTCACCCTCTCATCAGAATCTTCTTCAGCAAATTCAGCTCCGGCATATTCATCTTCGTCGGCAGGCTGCTCATCATCACTACCTCTTTCCTCTACTACTCCACAACTCTCCTTGTTGGGCAAACATTAGACCTGTAACCCTTCCCACCACAACGGTAACAAGTATCACCGGTAGGCTTCGCATATTGATTGTTCTGTTTTTGGACGGGGGTCTTGCCTTGTGGTGTGTTGCCAGAACTGCTTGCTTTGTTACTTGGGTTCGAATCTCGAGTTGTTGCACTTTTTTCTTTGTCATCAGCATTGTTCTGTGGAGAATATCTTCTGAAATTTGAGAAATTCCTGGGAGATTTCTCTATCAATTCGCTTTCAAAGCTAGGTTGGATGCTTCAACAACTGTCCAAACAGTCTGCAATCCCATCTTCTCTTGTAACGAACCTTTCAAACCACTAATATAACAAGCCACTTTCTGATTCTCGGACTCGCCCAATTCATTTCGTTCAAAGAAATGCAAGAATTCAGTTGTGTACTCTGTCACTGTTCGCTTGCCCTGAACGCATTCAATATACATCTTATGCAAAATTTGTTCATAATCTTTAGGCAAAAACCTTTCAAGCATCAGCTGCTTCATCTTCCTCCAAGTTCGTATAGGGCGTTTTCTCTGCCGCTGCCTCTGAACGACGAGCCTATCCCACTCATCAGCTGCTTGTTTTTTGGGACGTCCATGACGTCGAAAAACCTGTCAACATCGATCTGCCAATCCAGAAATTCTTCTACTCCCATTGTTCCGTGAAATATAGGAATATCAGCCTTCACGCGGTAATCATGGTGATTCCCACGTTCACTCCCATCTTCAGTCACGACTTCATCATCCTCGGAGCTCGAGTCATCAGAAGTAGGGTTGCGGTTGTTACGAACCCTAACAACCGGAATTGGTTCTTCATCTTTTCGGCGGTTGTTGCGGCGGTTATTATCGTTTCAGTTGATGTTGTTGTTTCTGTTGTCGTTGTTGTTATCGTTTATGTTGTTGTTGTTGCCATCGACGACTCTAGTTGTTAAAACCGCCATCTGATCTGACAACGCCTTGACCGTTGCGGCTAAATCGTTGACCGTCGCGGCTAATCCGTCGAAGTCTGCTTTCATAACAGCTTGATCTCCCATGGTCGAATCACGTTCACGAAAGAACAGGGAAAACCTTCTCTGATGCCAACTGTCGCAGTACGGAAGCAAGGATTAACAAGCGTTAAGCCTAAAAGATAAATAGACAGGTTGCAAGCGACAAACCTATCAAAATAAGGGTTTCCGAAATCCATCAGAATTTGAGAAAAGTCTCGATAATTTTATTCAATGAAAAGGTGCCTCTCTCTGCCAAGATGTGTTTAAATACTAGAGAAAATAACAAACCCCCATGGGCCAAAAATATAACAAACTGAAATAAAAACGAAAAATATCAAAATAACAAGATATGCTAAAATATTAAAATCCGGATTTGGGCTTCCAGGCGACTTCGAATGGCTAAATTGACCCTTACATCATGGCAAATCCATGAGTCTTGTTCGTGAGGTCCGGGGCTTTCCGAAAAGGTGTATTTCGAGTCATTCTGACACCAGATGCAAAATCTGCGCTATTCCGAGTGATCCTTTCTTGCGCGCCACTTCTTCTTCGATACGGGCTGCTAATTTGCCTACGTCATAAAATTAATTGAATTTTTTCCCCCAATATATGGAGGTGAAAATTGGAAAATTGATTGTGACTTATAAATAAAAAGAAGCGAAAAAAGAGAGTTTCTTATTAACATATCAACCCAACGGGTCAACCCGCCCCGCCCCGTCACCGCCCCGCTTTTTAGCGGGTTAGGCGGAGCGGGCACCCTACTTTTGGCAATCTCAACCCATTCCGCTAAAAATGGCGGGTTAAATTGCTTAGCTCTTCGAATTGTAACTTCTGATGGATAGTTTTTATCTTGAAAAATTGATCCGGTTTTAACTTTTGATGCTTGTTTTCCTAAATTTGAGTAATTCAAAGGACCTATGAGCAATAATCATTCGAGAATTGCTTTATCCACTCCAACAAAAGCTAAGAAACACCAGTATTTAACGTTTTTAACCTCATCGGCAGTTAACTGCCGATGGGAAAATCCGGCGGCAATTAACTGCCGATGGGAAGGAAACCAGCGGCAGTAAGCTGTCGTTGCCATGTTTTGCCTATATTTTCCAAAACTTCACATTTTTTCATCTTAATGTGAACAAAAACGATAAAATGACATGAGATTAAAGTGAAAAAGCTAAAAAAAAAGACAACTAATTTTTTTAAAAACATATATAATTTTAACAAAAACTAATTCTAACATAGTTTTAATTTAAAAAAAAAACTTGATTTTAAAAAATCAGTTTTTATAAATTGTTTTAATTTAAAAACGGTTTTAATGTTTACGACTAACACGAAGGCCACCATTGATAACTATCAATCCATAACTAACAACACATTCACAACCACATTGTGTAGTCGTAAATCTGATATTTTTTAAAAGTAAAAATGTGTGTTAAATTTAATCTGTTTTTAAAAATTATTATTTTTTAATTAAAAAACTATTTTTTTAATAAAAATTCCTCATAAAAAATAATATACTAAAAAGCTTTATTGTTGGAAAACAGTTTTTTTATAAAAAAAAAATAAAGCTGTTTTTTTTTAATAAATTGAAAACTGTTTTTAAATTAAAACAATTTATAAAAACTGATTTTTTAAAATCAGTTTTTTTTAAATTAAAACTATTAGAAATTAGTTTTTGTTAAAATTAAATATGTTTTTAAAAAAAAATAACTGTTTTTTTTTTAACTTTTCCACTTTAATCGTATGTCATTTTATCGTTTTTGTTCAGATTAAGATAAAAAAGTGATGTTTTGGAAAATATAGGCAAAACAAGGCAACGACAGCTAACTCTCATTTTATCATTTTAACTCTCATTTTAACTCTCACTTTAATCGCATGTTCATTTTATCATTTAACTCTCATTTTAACTCTCATTTTCCACTTTAACTCTCATTTTATCATTTTGTATATTAGTTGGGGTACCCTTGTAACTCTATACGAAGAGTTTATAAAATACTATATCAATTTTTTTAAAAAAAATCTCCATGTAAAATTTCCACTACCAAAATTATAAAAAAAATGTATAACTCGTAAACAGGACTCAGTTTGAACATTAATCTAATGTATACATATACATAAGAAACTTAGCGACTGAGAAATTTATTGTATTGTCCTTGTTTAATACTTTGGTTTTCTTTGATAACTCTGTTTTGAGGATTAATTCTGATATTTGCTAATAAAATAAACTTAGAGTTTATAAAAATACTATATCAATTTTTTTAAAAAAAAACTTCATATAAAATTTCCACTACCAAAATTATCCAAAGAGTGTATAATTGATAAACGGAATCCAATTTGAACATTAATCTAATGTATAAATATACATAAGAAACTTAACGACCGCCAAAGTTATTGTATTGTCCTTGCCTAATATATACTTTGGTTTGCTTTGATAACTCTGTTTTGAGGATTAATTATGATATTTGCTAATAAAATAAGCTAAGATTTTATAAAAATACTATATCAATTTTTTTAAAAACTCCATATAAAATTTCCACTACCCAAATTATTCAAAGAGTGTATAATTGATACACGGAACCATAAATTACTCACCGATTATAATATACTTATTTTGTCACTGTTGGAACAAAATGTTTATGAACAACTCTCTTTTGGGTTTTGATGATAACAAAGTGTTAAAAAGAAAATTGGAATTGCTAATGCTTTGTTCTAAGTGTGCAGAACCATGTTCTTAATGATTGGTAATTAACATTGGTTTTGGAAGAACAAGCTAAGAGCAAGAAGGAAAGCATAGAAGCCTTTGTTGCAAGTCTGAAGCAAAACTGGGTCTGAAGCAGCTTCTGAAGACTGCGTCTGAAGGGTGCTTCTGAAGGCAGAGTCTGAAGACTGCGTCTGAAGGGTGCTTCTGAAGGCTGAGTCTGAAGGTCAACGTTGTTCAACGTCTGAAGGCTAAGTCTGAAGGTCAACAGAAGTCAACGTCTGAAGGCTGAGTCTGAAGGTCAACAAAAGTCAACGTCTGAAGGGAGCGTCTGATGAACAGTGCTTCTGAAGGGTGAGTCTGAAGACCTGCTTCTGATAAACAGTGTCTGAGAAGCTTCTGAAGTCTGACGTGGAAGGAAAAGCAAATGTCACTGTCTGCATTTAATGCCTGCAATGTCAGAACAACTCCAATGGAAGAGTTGTCTCCTTGGCCAAAACATTCCCCAGCTTTTAAGGAAAGAATTCAAAAATGCGTGCTCTGTTTTCTGCCCAGTTCAGCACACATTTTCAGCTAACCTAGCTTACAATTTTCAACGGCTCTTTGCTGGATTTCTGGCAATTCTCAACAGCTATCTTTGGCTCTATAAAAGGGTGAAGATTTGAAGAAGAAAATTGATAAGACTCTTAAAACAAAAAAACTGAATTGTGCTCTGTTTTGCTGTTAAAAATACGTGTCTGTTCAAAACTCTTAGAAATCTTACAAAGTTTACATCTTAGAATTTCTTAAGTGTTGAGTCTTAAACCAGTGTTGTATTAAGTGAACACCTCTGATATTTGATCAAGTGTTCGACTCAAACTTCTTTCTTTGTAAACCAGTTTGAACCAAAGTCTCAGTCTGCGTACTCAGCATCCAGAAGTCTCATTACTTAGTGTTCTGAGCAACTAGAAGTCTCTTAGCTTTGTGCTTTGAGCAGAGAAGTCTCTTTACTTTGTGTATTGAGCATAGAAGTCTCTTAACTTTGTGTTTTGAGCATAGAAGTCTCTTGCTAGGTGCTTGAGCATTTGAAGTCTCTTAACTTAGTGTTTTGAGCAACTGTAATCATCTGATTATAGTTCAAATCTCCTGTAAGTGACAGAGGGACTAGACTACTTCCAACTTGTGGAAGGAACTACTATAAAAATATTGTGTGTCTCTCTTTCCCTTTCTCTTCTATATTTAATCCGCTGCATAAACACTCTGAAATAGTTTCAGAATCCAATTCTGAACTTAACCAAAGTTTTAAAGAAAGGAAAATCTGTCCACACAATTCAACCCCCCCCTTCTTGTGTGTTTTTCTCACCTTCAGTTGGTATCAGAGCCCCTGGTTCTGATATTCAATCACTTAACAGTGAGTCAGTATTGATCCTGAGAAAAACATGTCATCTAATAGTTCACCTCCACCCTCTCCCAGAAATCAAAGAGGTACTGGTACTTCTTATTCATATGACTATGGTACTGAGGAAAGAAAATCTAGGTCACACAATAAACCTCCAATGTTTACTGGTGACCCAAAAAAGTTCTCATGGTGGAAGAGTAATATGTACAGCCACATCATTGGTATTGATGATTCATTATGGGATATAATAGAAGATGGAATCTTTATTCCAGTGGATGAAGAAGGTGTAGCTGTCAACAGAAGAGGCTTAAGTGATGTTGAGAGGAAGATATACAGAAAGCATCACAATGTGAGAGGAATCATTGTGGATTCTCTCCCACACACTGAGTACCAGAAGCTGAGTGATAAATCTACAGCCAAAGCCATCTTCAATTCCCTCTGCTCTAACTATGAAGGTTACAAAAAAGTTAGAGAAGCAAAGGCTAATATTCTTGTTCAGCAATATGAACTGTTCAGAATGAAAGAGGATGAAAATATTGAGACAATGTTCTCAAGATTTCAGACTCTGGTTTCTGGACTTCAAATTCTGAAGAAGAGTTATACCACTGCTGACCATGTAAACAAAATTCTAAGAAGTCTGCCATCTAAATGGAGACCCAAAGTGACTGCTATTGAGGAAGCTAAAGATCTAAATACTCTAAGTATTGAAGATCTTATAAGCTCACTCAAAGTGCATGAACTGGGACTCAATAAAGATGAATCTGTTAGAGAGTCTAAGTATATAACACTGAAATCCAAAAGAAAGTCTGTAAAAGCTCTAAAAGCTATTGAATCTGAAGAAGAATTTCCTGAGGGAAATTCTGAAGAAGATTCAGATGCTGAAGAGCTTGCAATGCTTTCCAAAAGAATTCAGTACTTAATGAATAGAAAGAAGAAATTCTATAAAAGAAGCAACAACTTTAAAGGATCTGGTTCAAAGAGGGAAAATCAGAAGGACTGCTACAATTGCAAGAAACCTGGTCATTTTATTGCTGACTGTCCTGAACTTCAGAAGGACAAGTCAAAGAAGACCAGTTCTAAAAGCAACTTCAGAAACAAACTCAAGAAGAGTCTTATGGCAACATGGGATGATCTTGACAATGATTCTGAGTCTGATGATGAAGAGTGAAATTCTGGCAGGTACTGGTTCTAAACTAAAAAACAGAGTCTGAAAAATAATAGTTCAGAAGCAGAAAATTAAACAGACAGAAAGTAAAGGAACACAGTTATTTGTTAACCCAGTTCGGTGCAAACTTCACCTACATCTGGAGGATGCCAATCCAGGAAGGAAATCCACGAAGTAGTATTAATTCTAACACTCAAGTCACAACCCCTGTTTTTCCAGCCTTATCACTTAATCACTATCCGTATAGACTTCTACCTAGGAACTCCTAGATATAAGAACTCACTTACTTCCCAATCAAGTAATCACAGCCCAGTGATTATTAGACACTTAAACAAAAAAATACGAAGACACTCTTCAAAACAACAAAGTCACTTGTGCTTAAAAGCTTTAAGTGAATACAACTCAAAAACAAACTAAACCAACTCTAACAGATGAGTGGTGTACAAAGACAGAGCAACAGCTCACAGACTCAAAAACACTAAGACTCTTATAATGAAATCTTCTGGTTTTTCAGTTAAGTCTTCAAATGCATCGTCCTCCTTAAATAGTCTTCAGCAGCACACATAATTCTGAACAAAATAATCCTCAAAGATATAGTTCTGAAATTCTTTAGAAGCCCATAGAAGGAAATATATTTTGCAAAGATTCCTTTGAAAATATATTCATAAATAAAAGAAACTAATCTTCAACAAGATCTTCACGTAAAATTACTCAACCTTCTAGAACCATTAGCCTGGATAAAACTTCAAACAAATCTTCAAAAGATACTGAAAGAATTAATAGAAAGAACGCAGAAATTCAGCTTCTGAATGCAGCTTCTGAAGGTCAACAGAAGTCAACGTCTGAAGGCAGCTTCTGAAGGTCAACAAAATTCAATGTCTGAACAGTGCGTCTGATGACCAGTTCAGCGTCTGATGAACAGTACCAGCGTCTGAAGACCATTCCAGTTTCTGATGAACAGTAACAGCTTCTGAAACCCAATTTCCAGCTTCTGAAGACACAAAATAGCTTCTGAAGACGCATTGCTTGCACATTTTGATTTTACCAAACGTGTAGCCAACACTCATATATCCAACAATCTCCCCCTTTGGCAAATTTTTGGCTAAAATCAAATTATCCATAAAGACAAGTTCTTCACACAACCAAAGAATTCAACCATGAAGAACTACACATATGTAGCAGAGTCAACAGCGGAACAGTTGCTTCAATTTCACACAAAACACTCCCCCTGCAACATACAACAACAATTTCTGAGGTACAGCTTCTCCCCCTGAAACAAAAAATCAGGAACTCCCCCTGAAACAAACTTTCAGGAACTCCCCCTGAATTGTTGAACAACTTCTGAAACAGACACATAATTCTCCCCCTTTTTAGCCAAACAATGTTGACAAAACAAACAGCATTCCTCAGGAGCAGAAAAACAGGATGCACTCAGTCACAGACCAGCATAACACAGACAGCATACCAGAATCAACATCAAAACTAACACAGGATCACAAAAACTTGGTACCCACACACAAAACATAACCATATAGCATCCACACACAGAAGAACAAAACAAAACTACAGAGTACAGCACACTTGCAGACTAGAAACACAAAATGAAATCCAGGACTTCAGTCACAAACTTGACAGTCTTCAGACTCAGCATCAGAAGTTGCTTAGTCTTCATTAGACACAAACATCAGATGTTGCTCAGTTGATGTGTGCTTCAGGCACATTCAGAACCTTCTTCCTAGCAATCTTCTTCTGAAGTTTAGCAATCCTTTTCTGCATAGAGAGTCTGATGTCAGCATCATCCTTAGATTCAGTAGGATCCAGTCTCTTTGCTACACTTTGTTCAAGCCTATTTCCAATGGGTTCATCATCAGACTCCACATCAGAACCTATGTCAGAACTAACTTCTTGAATTTCTTGGTCAGACACAGTATCCTGGAAATTCTCATCAGTCTCCTTCTCTTGCAAATTGTCAGAAGGTGACACAACAACAGACTCACTGGCAGACTTTTCAGAAGACTTTTCTTGACAGGCTTTAATAGGGTCATCAGGTTGGATCAGGAATGTTTCAACATCTGGTACAACTTCATGCTCAGACCCATCATCAGAACCCACATACTTTTTGACTAACTTCACATGTGTTGCATCAGATGTTCTCTTGTGTCTTGCATTCATAAGAGCACAATTCTTCACTCTACTCTTGTCAACACTTTCACCTTTGTTGTTCCCATGAGATACTAAAAGGGCCTTGTTCCTAGTTACATTACCACCTTCAACAGACTTACTCTTATGGATCCTTTTAGTACCAATGGTATTCACCCCTTTAGGTCTACATTCTTTCTTGACATTGCTTTTGTTCACAACTGGTTCTACTTTTCTAACTTGAACAAAAGTATGGCTGACCTTTGATTGAACATGAGGTTTTATTTGTTGACAGTGCTTGGGGTATCCATGCAGCTTGTAACAGAATGGCTTAATGTGTCCCTTTTTACCACAGTGATGACATACCCAAGGATGAGAAACCTTCTTGTCTTTAGATCCCTGAGTCTGGTTCTTAGGTTTATCACAAGTTTTAACTGCACTATTGAACCTTGTAGCTGGATTTTGCTGTTTCTTCTTCAGAGTCCCATCATTAAACCCAATTCCATTTGGTTTCCCTTGGTTCTGACTCTTCAACATTCTGACCTGCTTCTTCAAATGTTCAAGTTGAGAGTTCAAATGGGTTACCTTATCTTTGAGATCAGAAATTTGTCCCAAGTGTTCACTTCTTTCAGCCTGAAGTTGACTGATAGTCTTCTTCTGATTTTCTAGTTCCTTGCACACTTCTTCAGTTCTGATGAATAGTTCTTCATAAGAGGCAGCTGGTTCTTCAAAAGTCAATTCTTCTTCTGAGTCCATTATGCCAGAAAATAACTTCCCTGGAGCTTACCCAAATACAGGCAGGGTGCCTGCTCTGATGCCAATTGAAATTCTGGCAGGTACTGGTTCGGAACTAAAAAACAGAGTCTGAAAAACAATAGTTCAGAAGCAGAAAATTAAACAGACAGAAAGTAAAGGAACACAGTTATTTGTTAACCCAGTTCGGTGCAAACTTCACCTACATCTGGAGGATGCCAATCCAGGAAGGAAATCCACTAAGTAGTATTAATTCTAACACTCAAGATATTCATAAATAAAAGAAACTAATCTTCAACAAGATCTTCACGTAAAATTACTCAACCTTCTAGAACCATTAGCCTGGATAAAACTTCAAACAAATCTTCAAAAGATACTGAAAGAATTAATAGAAAGAACGCAGAAATTCAGCTTCTGAAGGTCAACAGAAGTCAACGTCTGAAGGCAGCTTCTGAAGGTCAACAAAAGTCAACGTCTGAACAGTGCGTCTGATGACCAGTTCAGCGTCTGATGAACAGTACCAGCGTCTGAAGACCATTCCAGTTTCTGATGAACAGTAACAACTTCTGAAACCCAATTTCCAGCTTCTGAAGACACAAAATAGCTTCTGAAGACGCATTGCTTGCACATTTTGATTTTACCAAACATGTAGCCAACACTCAAATATCCAACAAAGAGGAAGCAAACCTGGTTTTAATGGTAACAACTTTCTCTGATGCTGAATCATGTTCAGACTCTGATGATGAAGATGAGGTATACGCTGAACTTACAAGATCTGAACTAATTGAAATAGTTAAAGATCTTATGAGCCACCTCAAAAGCAAGTTAGGTGAATTAAAATCTTTGAAAAATAAACATAACTTGCTGAATGAGGAAAATCTCAAACTTCAGAATCAAATCATTGAGTTTGATGAAGAAGTTAGAGAACTCAGAGATGGGGCTCATAAGAAACTTGAAGAAATTCCAAATGAACATGAAATTGCTCTTCAGGACTTTATTTTAACTGGAATCAATAGAAGTAAGATTGCTTCTATGATTTATAGCATTTACAGAAACAAAGGTGAAGGCATTGGTTTTAAAAATGATTCATTCAATCTTTCAAATAAATCAAAAATATCACCTTGTTCAGAAAATATTTTGAAAGGCACTGAGGTGTGCTTTGTGCCTGCTTCTGACAGTTTTGAGAAACTGAGTTTAACAGAAACTGAGAGTGCAGAATCTGAAGTTCTGAACTGCTCAGACTCTAAAGCTTCTGTGCCTAAGGGAAAGATGATGGCAGATGTTAAAACCTTGCCAAAGTCTCACCAAAAGGTCCTAAGCCTAAGAGTATGAGAAAATCAGACTCTAAACCTGAAAATGTTCAGAGTCTGAAGAGTTCAGAACCTGAAACTAGTAAGTCTCAGAGTCTGAAGAATTCAAACTCAAATTTTACTATGACTGAGTTCATGAAAACTTCAAAAACTACTAAACCAGACTATACAAAACATTTTCAATCTCAGAATGTCAGGCAAAGCAAGCAAAAGAAAGCCAAACTGTCATCTGTTTCTGATTGTTTTAAGAAAGGTCAAACTGAAGTTTGCCTTGTGTCAGGAGTTAACAAAACTAGAGTTCTGAAGAAATCAGAACCAAAGTGTTCAATGGTTCAGACTCTAAACAACTCAGAACCAAAGACTCTCAAGTCTCAGGTTCTGAAGAAATCTGAGTCAAAACCATTGAGAACTCAGGTTCTGAAGAACTAAGTTTCAAAAACTAAGACTTATTCAAGATTTAAGGATTCATATCCAAGATATTTGAACAAGTCTGAGTTCCATAACTCCAGACATAAGGTGCAAAAGGCTAAACCTTTCAGGACTAACCATAAAGGACCCATGAAAATCTGGGTACCTAAGTTTGAGATAATTTTTGTTGCAGATATGCTTGTCATCCAAAGAAAAAGAAAGGTCTTGGTACCTGTACAGTGGATGCTCGCGTCATATGACAAGAGACAAGTCTATGTTCCAAACCCTGAGCATGAAAGAGGGAGGAACTGTGGGGTTTGGAGGAAATCAGAAAGGAAGGATCATTGGTACTGGTAAGATAGGTAATTTTTCCCTGTCCATTGATGATGTTTGGCTGGTAGATGGACTTAGACATAATTTACTTAGCATAAGTCAATTATGTGACAGTAATTATGAAGTCCTGTTTAATAAGAACACATGTACTGTAATCAACAACAAAGATAAATTTGTTGTGTTCAAAGGAAATAGGAAAAACAATGTTTATAAAATCAATTTTTTAGAACTGGTTCAGCAGAAGGTAGTTTGCCTTCTGTCTGTGAGTGATGAGAAATGGGTTTGGCACAAAAGGTTGGGACATGCTAACTGGAGACTCATCTCTAAGCTTAACAAGTTGCAACTGGTCAGAGGCCTGCCAAACATTAACTATCACTCAGATGCTCTGTGTGGAGCATGCCAAACATGAAAATTTTCTAAAACATCTTTTAAATCCAAAAACGTTGTTTCCACCTCAAAACCTTTAGAACTGCTTCACATTGATTTGTTTGGTCCTGTTGGAACAGCTTCAATCAATGGGAAAAAGTATGGGCTTGTAATTGTTGATGATTATAGTAGGTGGACTTCGGTTAAATTCCTTAGAACTAAAAATGAAACATATGATGTGTTTAATAAATTCTGCAAACAAGTACAAAATGAAACTGACTTGAAAATTTTAAAAGTCAGAAGTGTTCATGGTGGTGAATTTGAAAATGAACCTTTTGAAAATTTTTGTGAAGATCATGGAATTCTCCATGAGTTCTCATCTCCTAGAACTCCACAACAAATGGGGTTGTAGAGAGAAAGAACAGATCTTTGCAAGAAATGGCCAGAACCATGATCCATGAATCCAAAATTGCAAAGTACTTTTGGGCAGAAGCTGTTAACACAACATGTTATATTCAGAACAGGATCTATATCAGCATATGAACTTTTTAAAGGAATAAAACCAAGCATTTCTTATTTTCATCAGTTTGGTTGTACTTGTTACATTCTGAACAATAAGATCTACCTAAAGAAATTTGATGTTAAGGCTCAAAAGGGTATCTTTTTAGGATACTCAGAGAGATCCAAAGCATACAAGGTGTATAACTCTGAAACACATGTTGTTGAAGAATCAATACACATATTTTATTTATTTAATGTATGTCTGTGTGCTAGATTCCAGTCAGATCCTAGAGAATCTCATATGACTGTTGTCAAGAGAATCTTTAGGTATATGAAAGGAACAACTAATCTGGGACTTCTGTATAAGAAATCCTTGGATTATAAGCTAGTTGGATTCTGCGATGCTGACTATGCTGGGGACAGGATTGAAAGAAAATCCACCAGTGGAAATTGTCAATTTCTGGGTGAGAATCTGATATCCTGGGCCAGCAAAAGACAAGCAACTATTGCTTTGTCAACAGCAGAAGCAGAATACATCTCAGCTGCAAGTTGTAGCACACAACTGCTCTGGATGAAACATCAGTTGGAAGACTATCAGATTTATGCAGATAGCATTCCTATTTTCTGTGATAATACTGCTGCAATATGTCTATCTAAAAATCCAATTCTGCATTCTAGAGCCAAGCATATAGAAATTAAACATCATTTTATAAGAGATTATGTTCAGAAGGGTGTTTTGGATATTCAGTTCATTAATACTGATCATCAATGGGCTGACATATTTACAAAACCCCTCACTGAAGACAAATTTAATTTTATTATAAAGAATCTGAACATGCATTTCTTCTCTTGAAAAAATATGCTTGAATCTGAATAGAAACTGAGACTCTAAGGTTCATCAGAAGCTAAGGCTTATCAGTCACTCACTAGAGAGTCTGAAGAAAGTTAAGTTTCTAAAAAACTTCAGAATCTAAGTTTCAGAATCTGGATTTCTGACTTCTGAATCTGCTTAGTTATCTAACTTTTGGTCAGAATCTGATAAGTTATAACTCTGGGCAATGATGATTTAAGCTTTGAAAGTTACACTTTGTCCCTCCCAAAGTCATCAATTTGAAAATGTGTTTTTCTGTTTTCAGTTCTGAAATGTTTTTAACAAAAACACAGACACATTTTTCATCATAATTGCTCAAATTTGATATCAGACATGTTCAGTTTTTCAAAACATATTTAAAAAAACTCTGAACAGTTCTGTCTGATAGTCTATCTTTGGTATCAGACATGTTCAGTTTTTTCAAACCTTATTTAAAAAAACCTGAACAGTTATGTCTGGAAGAGTTCAGAAGCACTGAGTTAAATGCTATTTTTTTCAGTTTTCTGAAAAGAAGTTCAGTTGTGCTAAAATCTTCAGTTGGTATATGATCTGAACAATTTTGTCTAAAATAGTTCAGTGATACTAAACAGAATGTTCTGAACAAATGCTCTGAACAAAATGATCTGTTTTCAGTTTTCTAAAACCAGTTCAGTGGTACTGAACAATTCTGAACAGATTGTGTCTGATCAGAATGCTCTGAACAATCTTTTATGTTCTGAACAACATTCTCTGATTTTCAAATGCAATGTTATACTTCATGTATGATCAAGCTTGCTTTGATGCTTATCTTTGCTGCTTGATTACCTATATGATTGCATTTTTATCTCACATGTTTTTCAAACTCTCTTAAAAATTCTGAAAATTTTCTTTTTGTTGATGACAAAAGGGGGAGAAAATGTAAACAAGTATTAAGGCTCCTGAGCTCAGAATATAAGTTTAATTTTGTCAGTTAATTAACTTATGAGAGGGAGTAAAAGGTATCAACTCCTGAGCTCAGAACATAAGTTAAATTCTGATTAAAATTAACTTATGAGAACAGTTTAATATCTGTTTGCCTCTGAATTAATTTTCTGTGAGATAAATTACTCTTAGTGAGTTGAAATGAATTTAAATAACTTGGATAAGACTCAGGGAGCTTACAAAACTCATCATGTGGATTATCAGACTTA
The DNA here is from genome assembly GCA_018208015.1 of Medicago ruthenica. Classification (NCBI taxonomy): domain Eukaryota; kingdom Viridiplantae; phylum Streptophyta; class Magnoliopsida; order Fabales; family Fabaceae; genus Medicago; species Medicago ruthenica. The sequence continues at coordinate 17,330,941 of CM031375.1, forward strand.
GGGGGAGAGCTTACAAACCTCATAACCTGAAGTCAGCTTGTTATTTATAATTCTAAGTGGTAATTTCACTTTATTGTTTTAAGTTAAATTTAATTAACATGGATAAGAATCAAGGGGAGCTTGCAAACCTCACCTTGAGGATTATCAGACAAAGGGGCAGCTTGCAAACCTCATCCTGAAGTCAGTTTGTTAATTAAACTTAACAACAATTCTGAAATTATCACATTTCTGATTTAAACTGAATTTAATTAACCTGGATCAGACTCAGGGGGAGCTTGAAAACCTCACACCTTGTAGTCAACTTGTTAATTAAATTAACAACAATTTTCTATTAATACTTATGTTTGTCATCATAAAAAAGGGGGAGATTGTTGGAACAAAATGTGTATGAACAACTCTCTTTTGAGTTTTGATGATAACAAAGTGTTAAAAAGAAAATTGGAATTGCTAATGCTTTGTTCTAAGTGTGCAGAACCATGTTCTTAATGATTGGTAATTAACATTGGTTTTGGAAGAACAAGCTAAGAGCAAGAAGGAAAGCATAGAAGCCTTTGTTGCAAGTCTGAAGCAAAACTGGGTCTGAAGCAGCTTCTGAAGACTGAGTCTGAAGACTGCGTCTGAAGGGTGCTTCTGAAGGCAGAGTCTGAAGACTGTGTCTAAAGGGTGCTTCTGAAGGTCAACGTTGGTCAACGTCTGAAGGCTGAGTCTGAAGGTCAACAAAAGTCAACGTCTGAAGGTGTGCGCACCTCGTTTTTTTCCTCGGGGAAAAGACGCGCAGATCCCTCCGAGGTCGTCCTCGGACGCTCGGAGGGTGCCTTTGTGAAGCCGCCACCAAAGTTTTTGTGTAAAGGGAACGTTGATAAACCCTTAAGTTTTTTTTGTAAAGGGAAACGATAATAAAACCCTTCTGACGATGAGGATAAGGATTAGGTCATCGCAACCATTATCGGGTTCGGGAGTCGGTTACGCGAGGGGAAGGTATTAGCACCCCTCACGTCCGTTGTACTCAACGGGAACCTTCTATTTGGTTAAGACTTGAATTGCTTTTTAATACTTTGCGTTCATGTTCATTTATGCTAAAATATAATAAGGGGGGAAAGAGATAAAAACAAACGAAAGAAAGAAAAAAAAAAAGGTTTTTTTTATTATTATGCTTGACAAGATGTCGATCTTGCTCCTACGTATCTCCCGGTAGTCGGAGAATTCAAAGCATACGTAGTTCTTTGGTAGAAAAACGTATGTGTGTTGGTTGATTTTAATTGGACGATGTTTTAAACCGAATTCTTACGATTAAAACGTAGCTTGTATGCTCGCGCTCGGAGACTTATTAAGCGTATAGCTTGTATGCTCGCGCTTTTGAGACTTATTAAGCGTTTGTTCACGAATCGCATTAGAATTGTTAAAAGTTACGTCCGTTAGGGTAAAGGGTTGAATTGGTCGCTATGGGACCAAGGGAGGTACAATGGACTTCTATAAGTCAAACATTGACCGAGTGGACTCCGAAGAGTCGGGCGATTGTTCGATTGATCCACTGAGATCAAGAACGGGTACAATGGACTCGGACGAGTCGAACATTGACCGAGTGGACTCTAACGAGTCGAGGGTTGAGTCTAATGGCCAACGGGGGACCAAAAGGCTTGGATTGACCACAAGGGGCCAAGATTTGGTTTGGTTAGGGTTGTACATATTAAAAGGGAATGACGATTGTCCGAGCGACGAGACATACGTCACGCATTCGTACAATCGGGGCGATGGAGAGACATACGTCACACCATCCCTTTTTCATTCATGTTTTTGGATTGAATTCTTTAGAAATCCCAAGGTAAGTCAAAACATTTGGTTTGAAAACCCAAAATGGGAAGGTTTAGCAAATTTGCTAGAAAACGCGCAAGTTCGTCTCATTTTGCGAAAATGCGCACATTACCGGTGTATGTTCATTTTTGAGTTTTGAACATCATGAACAATATTTATTGCTCAAGTTTAGATTGAAAAGCTGAACATAGCTTGTTGGTTCATGTGGTTTTGAAAATTTGGGAACATAACTTGCTTTGCAAGTTACCCACAAAATGGTTATACGAACTTGTGATTTGCCAAAATTAAGCAAAAACCTTGTTATGATTTGAAGAACATGGGTTTAAAAACTCTTTGGTTCTGAGCTCTGGGGCTAGAACCTCAAAAATTGGTTGTTTTGACACAAAAACTCAGGTTCTGAGTTCTGTCATGGTCGCACTGCGACCATGACTTCGCACTGCGAAGCATGCGAAATTTTGGGTTCAGAAGCTGTTTCTGAACATTTGTTCAGAAACAACTTCTGAACACACTCAAGACCTTATATATGGGTGAAAAGCTTTGAGTTTTTGGGATGAAAAAGGTTGTACAAACCAATTTTGATGTTTTGAAAACCTTGGGATTTCTTTGAAATTCAAAAGGGGTTTTTTAGGACCAAAAGGTTTTGAGCCAAAATAGCTATGCAAACACAATTAGAAATGCAAGATAAAGAGCTTAGTAACTTACAGAACTCCTTAGCAAAGCTCCAGCTGCACTTGGCTTGATTTGGTTGAAGGCTTTCACAAAGGTTTGAAGATTTGTGATGAACTTGAACTTTTGAAAGCTTTGTGTGGATGGATTGTTTCTGGTTATTTGTGGAGATTTGTAGGTTGAAATGAGTAGAGTTTCTGCTCTTTGAATGTTGTGTTTTCTGTCTAAATGTTAGTTTGTAACCTTGGGCATTGCCTTGTATTTATAGGCCAAAATCAAATCTTTGTCATCATTACACAATCCCTTGATTCAGCTGATTTGTGGCCAAGATCAAGCTGAATCCCTTTGCATTAAATGCTAATGGATAGAGGCAACCCTGCCTTGTGCCAAGGGGCAAGATCCAGCTTGATTTCAGCCACAAATTCAACTTATTCTAGAAGGTAATGATGAAGAACAAAGCTGATTTGCACATGACCAATGCTTGGGGATCAATCCTTGCAATCTCAATGGTTGGTCAATAAAAACGTGCACTGTAATGTGCAGAGATTGAGGGATGAAAAGGCTAAAATTGGCTGGTGTGAGAGGGTGAAAAGCTGCTGCAAAACAGAGTAGGCACTCATGGCTTTTCAAGTGAGAAAATCCAGCTGGTTTGACTGGTTTTTGGGGCAGCAAGCAGGAGGAAAGTCCTCAAGCAGGTGGCTGGCAACCTTGTGGTGGTTAGCAGGTCACCTGGGAGGGGCTAGAGCTGCCCAAGGGCCAGCCCACTTGCTTGTCACATGCTAGGTTGGAAGAAAAAGCTTCTAACCTTGGCATTAATGGCAAGTCCTTCAACTCTGGCTTTGCTTGGCCCAATGGGCCATGAATGCTACTTAAAATAATTATGGAAGTGATGTGCAACAAAATCTGGAATTAAATCCAAGAAACCAAAAATCTGCAGAAAAATCGCAGACTTCGCAGTGCGAAGTGAGCTTCGCATTGCGAAGTTCTTAATTTTGAAAAGTTGACTTTTCTGTTGACTTTTGTTGACTTTTGACTTTTTCCCCTCTTTGATTTTTTTTGATTTTTGTTTTAAAATGCGTAGGACAAAATTAGGGTACTACAGCTGCCCCTACTTAATTGTGTCTTCGCATAGAGTGTGTGAGTGCCGAAGGCATCTCATGAACTCTTTGCGGAGATCAATTAAGTAAAAAGAAAAAGAAGGACCCGAATTTTGTCCTTCGCGAAATGCAAATGAAAGGGTTGGTAGGGGTTGATCGTATCCAGCCGCTAACACTGGAGGTAGATTCACTGGGGAATGAAGGTAATCTTATCTAGGCACTGTCACTAGAGGTCGATTCCTGAGGGTGGTGATTTACTCTAGGCACTGTCACTAGAGGTGGAACATTGAGGTAGGTGATCTTATCTAGGTAATGCTTCTAGATGTCGATACCTAAGCTAGGTAATCTTATTCAGGTACTGCTTCTGAATATCGATTCCTAACGAGCTGTGATCTTATTCAGCCGCTAACACTGAAGGTCGATACACTGGGGAAGGTGATCTACTCTAGGAATTGCTTCTAGAGGTCGAACAATGAGGTAGGTGATCTATTCTAGGAATTGCTTCTAGAGGTCGATACCTAAGCTAGGTGATCGTATTCAGGAACTGCTTCTGAATATCGATTCCTAACGAGCTGTGATCTTATTCAGCCGCTAACACTGAAGGTCGATACACTGGGGGAGGTGATCTACTCTAGGAATTGCTTCTAGAGGTCGAACAATGAGGTAGGTGATCTATTCTAGGAATTGCTTCTAGAGGTCGATACCTAAGCTAGGTGATCGTATTCAGGAACTGCTTCTGAATATTGATTCCTAACGAGCTGCGGTCTTACCCTAAATAGGTGCCCCTGGTTGAATGTTGATGGATGCCGGTGAATATGTGATACTCACTGGAGAATCCTTGTTGAGGCTGCATGCTTTATGAAATGAAATGCATGTGTATGAATGGTTTTAAATATGCATGCATGAATAAAATGATGTTGGTTGGGTGCCGAGCAGAGTCGGTCTTTGTTTGTGGTTGTGTTCATGACAGTTGGGCTTTCTCTTTTTGTTTTTTTTTGGTTGGTCGGTTTGGAAGGACAAGGTCCTTTGCCTACATACCCAAATGGGATCAAAACCGGTGTAGTTCGAGCCTAAGCCCGAAAATTTGTGTGGGTTTGCCAATAATGATTGGACTTTTGTTTGGGGTTGAGACCCCCTGGGGAGTATCAAGGAGGTTTGGCTTATGGGGATATAAGGATCATTTTGGAAGCATGATCGATATCCAGCCTTGTTTGGTGTTTGGATGTTCAGGGTGTTTATTAGGGAATTTTGCTCCGCTTGACCCTTGGGTTTTTTTTTGCGCTCCGCGTGCCGCGAGCTACACACTTGCCTTAGCTAAGGAGCATAAGTCTTTTGGTGCAATATTTTGGTGGGAACTACCGCAATTCTTTCAGAATTCACGAAGATTCAAAATAAAGCAAAGTTTGTTTGTTTTTTTCTTTTTTGGAAGAAAATTTCTTTTGTTTATTTCCCATGTTTTAAAGCATTTTCATCATGAATAAAACAAAATTTTATGCACTACTGAGAACATAAAATAACAAAAGGAAATTTATTCAATGCAGATCTGACCTCTTGAATGGGTAAAAATACACAAAGTGAGAAGTGAGATAGAGAAAGACAAGAAAAAGCAAAAAGAAAATGTTGGTTTTGGCACAACACATGCTATTTCCTTATGACTTCGATATTTTCGTTTGTTGGAAGATGTTGACGAGACCGATTCCTCTCCTCTTGAATCTTGTCCGGAGCTTGGATGCTGCAGTCATTGCCTTTCTTCTCTTTTTTTGTTAACCCCTAACTTTTGCCTGGATCGCTCTTTCGAGTTTTTCAATCCACCGGGGTGTATTTCCTTTTTTGATGTCCTTAATTTTTGCCTAGACCGCCTTTTCAGGTTTTCAATCTAGCAGGACGCTCTCTATTGCCTAAACCGCCCTTTCAGGTTTTCGATTTAGCGAGCTTTTTTTTTTTCTTCTCTTTTTTTTCTTTAGGCATAATACCTCTTGACTGCATCGGAGTTTATTGATAGTGGGAACTCCTCTCCGTCCATAGTGGTGATGATCAGGGCTCCGCCTGAGAAAGCTTTCTTTACTACGTACGGCCCATCATAGCTGGGAGTCCACTTCCCTCGGGGATCTTTGTGGATAGGTAATATCTTCTTGAGCACTAGGTCTCCTTCTTTGAACTCTCGAGGACGGACCTTCTTGTCGAATGCTCTCTTGAGCCTCCTTTGATAGAGTTGTCCGTGACATATTGCCGTCAGACGCTTCTCCTCTATGAGATTTAGTTGGTCGAACCTTGTTTGGACCCATTCCGCTTCTTCTAGCTTGGTTTCCATCAAGACCCTTAACGAAGGAATTTCCACCTCTACGGGGAGAACAGCTTCCATACCGTATACTAAGGAGAAAGGGGTTGCCCCAGTTGAAGTGCGAATGGCTGTTCTGTAGCCATGTAGCGCAAAGGGAAGCATCTCATGCCAATCCTTATATGTTGTCACCATCTTTTGGATGATCTTCTTTATGTTCTTATTGGCTGCTTCTACCGCACCGTTCATCTTTGGTCGGTAAGGGGAGGAATTATGGTGCTCAATCTTGAAATCTTTGCACAACTCCTTCATTGTCTTGTTGTTTAGGTTTGCCCCATTATCGGTGATGATTTTGTGGGGAGTACCATAACGGCAAATGATTTCCTTCTTGATGAATCGGGCTACCACTTGTTTGGTTACGTTTGCATACGAAGCTGCTTCTACCCATTTGGTGAAGTAATCGATGGCAACGAGGATGAAGCGATGTCCGTTTGACGCTTTGGGCTCGATCATTCCAATCATGTCTATGCCCCACATAGAGAATGGCCAAGGTGAAGTCATGACATTCAGTGGAGTTGGTGGCACATGCACTTTGTCGGCGTAAATCTGGCACTTGTGACAAGTCTTGGCATAGTGGAAACAATCAGCTTCCATGGTTAACCAATAATAGCCCGCCCTTAAGATTTTCTTTGCCATTGCATGCCCATTAGCATGGGTTCCAAAAGATCCCTCGTGGATTTCTTTGATGAGCATGTCCGCTTCATGTTTATCCACACATCTGAGCAGGACCATGTCATAATTTCTTTTGTAGAGGGTATTTCCACTGAGGAAGAACTGGGATGCCAATCTTCTGAGGGTCCTCTTGTCGGTGTGCGAGACATTTTCTGGATACCCTTGCTCTTCGAGGTATCGCTTGATGTCGTAGAACCAAGGCTTGTTGTCAAGTTCTTCTTCGACTGATGCGCATACAACTGGTTTGTCTCTACGATCCATCCTTATGATTGGTGTCTCGTTGTAAGAATTTACTTGGTACATTGATGATAATGTAGCCAAAGCATCTGCCACCTGATTTTCTTCTCGAGGTATGTGGTGGAAATTGATTTCATCGAAATGCTTGATCAATTCTACAACCCGGGCTTGATAGGGAATTAAATTGGGATGTCTTGTTTCCCATTCTCCTTTGACTTGATAGATGACCAAGGCTGAGTCACCGTATACTTCAAGGTTTTTGATCCTTAGATCAATTGCTGCTTCGAGGCCTAGGATACATGCTTCATATTCTGCCATGTTATTGGTGCAGTCAAAGCACAACCTTGCTGTGAAGGGCTGGTATCCATTTCTTGGGGAGATTAATACTGCTCCGATACCGTGTCCCATGGCATTCGAGGCGCCGTCGAAAGCGAGCTTCCATTGAGCTCCTGGTTCTGGTCCCTCCCCATCACTTGTGACTTCTTTGTCATTCAAAGCTATGACATCTTCATCCGGGAAGTCAAATTGTATGGGCTGATAATCCTCCAATGGTTGGTGAGCAAGGTGCTCGGATAAAACACTCCCTTTGATGGCTTTTTGAGCAACATATTGGATGTCATACTCAGACAGCAGCATTTGCCAACGGGCTATCTTCCCTGTGAGGGCAGGCTTTTCGAAGATGTACTTGATGGGATCCATCTTCGATATCAACCAAGTTGTATGGGTTAACATGTATTGCCTTAGACGGCGAGCAGCCCATGCTAAAGCGCAGCAAGTCTTTTCAAGTGAAGTATACCTTGTTTCACAGTCGGTAAACTTCTTGCTTAAGTAGTAGATTGCATGCTCTTTCCTTCCCGTTTCATCTTGTTGTCCTAACACACAACCCATTGATCCTTCAAGTACGGTTAGGTATAAGATGAGGGGTTTACCCGGAACCGGAGGTATTAAGATCGGTGGTTCTTGCAGGTATTGTTTGATCTTGTCAAACGCCTCTTGGCAATCCTCGTTCCAAAGAACGGCTTGGTTTTTCCTTAGCAGCTTGAAGATTGGTTCGCAGGTAGCTGTCATGTGTGAGATGAACCTAGCGATGTAGTTCAATCTTCCTAAGAAACCCCGGACTTCTTTCTCGGTATTTGGCGCTGGCATTTCTTGGATGGCCTTTACCTTATCGGGATCTACTTCAATACCTCTTTGGCTGACGATGAAGCCCAATAACTTTCCGGATCTAACGCCAAATGTGCACTTGTTAGGATTTAAGCGCAGCTTGAATTTTCTTAGGCGTTCGAAAAGCTTTTGTAGATGGACTAGATGATCCTCCTCCGTTTGGGATTTGGCAATCATATCGTCGACGTAGACCTCAATTTCCTTATGGATCATATCATGGAAAAGAGTCACCATTGCTCTTTGGTATGTTGCCCCGGCATTTGTTAATCCGAAAGGCATTACCTTATAGCAGAATGTTCCCCATGGGGTGATGAATGTAGTTTTCTCCATGTCCTCTGGAGCCATCTTGATTTGGTTATATCCCGAGAAGCCATCCATAAAGGAAAAGACTGAGAATTGGGCTGTGTTGTCTACCAATATGTCGATGTGTGGCAGCGGGAAATCATCCTTTGGGCTTGCTCTATTCAAGTCCCGATAATCCACACACATTCTCACCTTGCCATCCTTCTTCGGAACTGGCACAATGTTGGCAACCCATGTTGGATACTTGGTTACGGCTAAGAAGCCGGCATCGAACTGCTTTTTGACCTCCTCTCTGATCTTGAGAGCCATATCGGGTCGAGTTCTTCTTAATTTCTGCTTCACTGGCGGGCATTCCGGCTTGAGTGGCAGCTTGTGTACAACAATGTTAGGGTCTAAACCCGGCATGTCTTGATACGACCAAGCGAATACATCCACGTACTCTTGCAGAAGCTTGATCAACTTTCCTTTCACATCCTCGTGCAGGGAGGCTCCTATCTTGACCTCTTTCTTATCCTCTTCGGTCCCTAAGTTGACCTTTTCAACTGATTCTTGGTGAGGTTGTATTACCCTATCCCCTTGATTTGCAAGTCTAGACAATTCTTCAGGCGGTTCATAATCGTCCTCCTCATCATCTTCCGTTTGATTAATCGGGCAATCGAAGTCATAAGGGTTTAAGGTAGTGTTGTTTTTGGAGGGTGGATTTATAGATCTGCATGAGTATGATTTTTTTTTTAGGCTTTTTGTAGAAAAAATTTTTTTAAAACAAATGCAAAAAAAGAAAAAGACTCAAATGAACATAAAAGATTGCTTTTATTCATGATTGTAAATAACTTATAAAAACATGGGGGCCCCACACGACTAATCATTTGCCTTGGGCAGAGCTAAATGATGATTTTTTTTTATTTAAAGTAAAAAACAAACAAACATGGTTTATTACTTGATCCTGGTAATGATCTCGGGAATCGCGATAGCCCTCCAATTGTTCAAAGCTTCATCCGAAGCGCAACGATACACCAATTCGGGCACGTCTTCGTCCACGTCTTCGAGTAGAGCCACTTGATCTTCATGGATAAACCCCGCACTGATGAATGTTTCCGAGATGGGGGGAACCCCTTGCTTTGGCGGCTTTGAGAAAGTTTCGGCCGATGGATGATACCCCAACCCGAAGCGATTTTTCTTCTCCGTTATGTCCACTAACTTGCCCCATCCGGTGGGTCGGCTTTCTTCTAGGGCCTCTCTTATCGCCCTCCATGATGACATGGCTGTCCTAGCCTCCTCCTTGGGCTTTGAGCTCAATGTCACGACACTTGCCACTTCCAAAGACTGGAATGGGACGTCCACAGCTTCTTCATCCGTTTCTATGTAACGGAAAGATGAGAGATGGCTTACCATCATGTCCTCTTGCCCAGAAACTACAATCATTTGGTTATCAATGATGAACTTCAGTTTCTGGTGCAGGGTAGAGGTAATGGCTCCGGCCGCATGGATCCATGGTCGTCCGAGAAGACAACTATATGTTGGATTAATGTCCATGACTTGGAAGGTTATGGTGAAAACCTTAGGTCCGATTTGAACTGGTAAGTCAATCTCTCCCATAACGGCTCTTCTTGACCCATCGAAAGCTTTTACGACCAAGGCGCTGGGCTTCATTACTGTCCCTTCACATGATAGCTTGAGGAGGGTAGTCTTGGGCATGACATTCAATGATGACCCCGTGTCCACTAGCACTCTTGAGAGGATGTGGTCCATGCATTTCACGGAGATATGTAAGGCGCGGTTATGAATGTGCCCCTCGTCGGGTAGCTCATCGCCATTGAAACCCAAGTACCTACTTGAGGTAATATTTCCGACTATCCCGTCGAATTGGTCCACCGGAATGTCCTTAGTGACATGTGCCTCACTGAGGATCCGTAGTAGTGCTTCCCGGTGTGCTTCCGAGCTGAGTAGTAAGGATAGCATGGAGATCTTGGAGGGAGTTTGACCTAGCTGGTCAATGATCTTGTACTCGCTCTTTTGGATTATCCTTAGGAACTCTTCGGCCTCTTTTTGCGGGATTGACTTTTGAGAAGGCCCCGCTTGGTTCTCTTTTTCCTCCACGCTCTTTTCTTTGAGCGGCTCCTTTGGTAGTACAGCTGGCGTCTTCCCGAGATCTTTCGGAGCGAAGACTCTACCACTTCTAGTCATTCCTCCAACACCGGTAATGTTAGTGATGCTGGGCTCGATTTTGGCTAGTGGTTTTCCTTCCACATAGGCCACAGGTTGGTAATTCCATGGTACCCTCTTTGTGCTTTCAAAAGAGAAGGGTGCAGGTACGTGGAATGTTATGGGTTGTATTGGCATTGGTACCTCTCTCCTTTGGTATGGGATCTCGAGAGGTTTTGGGCCGTTAGACTCTAAGGTAGCAATGTCCGTGCCCTCTTTTATGTAGCCAATTTGGATCCAACCTTGGTCCATTAACTTTTGAAGACAGTTCTTCAACTCTTCGCATTCATCCGGGTTGACCTTGCAGGCTTCACAGTTGGCGTGCACTTTCTCGAATAATCCGAAGCCGGTTAAGCGCTCCCTTATGGTTGACAGGGGAGTTCTAACATTGGCTACCCCTTTGACTGGACCGAAGTCCTCTTGTTCCTCCACCGCGTTTACAGAGGGACCCGCGTGCCCCGGCAATGGGTTGTTCTTCACATTGGGGCTTTCCTCTTTGAAGGATAACAGCTTCTTGTCAATAAGATCCTGCACCTTGTGTTTGAAAACCCTACAGTTTTCGATATTGTGCCCCACGGATCCTGCGTGGAAATCACATTTGGCATTTGCGTCGTACCACTGTGGATATGGTGGCGACATTGGTGGTAGTAGTCTTGTCTCGACCATACCCTTTTGGATTAGGTATGGCAAGATCTGACCATAAGTCATGGGTACAGGATCAAACTGCCTAGTATAGTAACTGTTCCTTGAGCTCGTCTGATTCCTTGGTGGGTACCCGCCTTGTTGCTGTTGCTGTTGATTTTGCTGCGGCAACACTACTGGTTGTCGAGGTGGATTTGCGGGAATCACTTGAGGTGAGTAACGCCCTTGAGTCGTTGCTGCTGCCACATAAGGATAGTGGTAGTGAGGCATTTGACTTGGTGGCGGGTAGGATGGTCCCATTAGAACGGCATTTGTCTCCCCCTCTTTCTTTTTGTGAAAGTTGCTGGGGGGCTTTCTAGCTCCACCTTGAGCTTCTGAAGGGCCTTGGATTTTTCCCCTCTTCACTCCATCCTCTATTCTTTCACCGACCATGACTAGATCGGAGAAACCGGCAGACGTACTTCCGATCATCTTGTCGTAATATGGGCCTTGAAGTGTGCCCATAAAGGTGTCGACAAGTTCTCTCTCCAATAGTGGTGGTTGTACACGAGAAGCTAGTTCTCTCCACCGCTGAGCGTACTCCTTGAAGGACTCGTTGCTTCTTTGCAGGAGGTTTTGTAGTTGCATCCTATTTGGAGCCATGTCCAAATTATATTTGTATTGTTTTAGGAAGGCATCGGCTAGATCCTTCCAAGTTTGGACATGGGTACGCTCGAGCTGCATGTACCAATCTAAGGACGCTCCGCTTAAACTATCTTGAAACACATGCACCATGAGTTTCTCGTTCATTGCGTAAGCTGCCATCTTCCTACAGAACATCCTTAGATGGTTCCGAGGGCATTGAATTCCTTTGTATTTCTCGAAGTCCGGTACTTTGAACTTCGGAGGAATTACCACGTCGGGCACTAGGCACATATCCAAGGCATTGTGGGCACCGTATGAGCTGAAACCCTCGACAGCTTTCAACCTCTCTTCCAAAACTCGATACATTTGGGCGGTATCATTGTCTTGGTGGGTGGTGTCGGGAGCAGATTGCCTTAGCTGGCTATTCTCCACATCGTGGGGAATTACTTCATGCTGAGTAGTGGAGGTTCCTTGAGGACGACGCTCTTCATTCCTTACGGAGATTGTGAGCGGTGGTGGAGGTGGTCCTTGACCTTCATTCTCAAAGGGTGGGGTATAACCCACAGGTAAACCATAAGGAGGCCATTGCACATTGGATGCATCCGTGGTTGGGCGAGGGTGGCTTTCTCGTGCCGACAGAGCTTGCATTAACTCTAGCATCTGATCCATTTTTCCTTTCATTCCATCAACTTCCTCTCTCAAAGCCGCTTGAGTTTGTTCCAAATTGTCCATGATCCTTTGTTTGTTAGCTCGTGTTCCGTACGAGTGTTGAATATCTGGTTCTTGGACCGAGGGCTTTCGGGGTTTTCGGGCTATGATTGCTTTGAACTGTTTGAATGGGAATGAATGAGTTTTTTTTTGAAAAAATGCATGAAGATGCATGTGGATGTATGTATGAGTATGCAAAATATGCGTTTTTTTTTATTTTGCTTTATGGAGTTTAAAGGTGCACGATTAATATTTAGCAAATTCGAAATATTAAAGACCGGGAAATTGATTATACTTCAAAATATATTTGATTAAATAAACATTTGTTTACAAAGTGTAACTAATGCTATTACAAATCAAACAGCCGCTCGCTTCTCGGCTTTGCTCATCTCCTCCCTATAGAAATCTATGGTGTCCTTGCAGAACTTCATAAACTCCCGGATCTCCATAGGGATGACAAAGTAGGGCATGACCATCTCGGCCTCCGCTAGCTTCTTTGGAAGTTGGGTGATCACCAAATTTGAGAATGCAACCAATTTAGTGAAATCCTCACTTAATCGGGTGGCGTCTTGCCATACATACTCAATCACTTCCTTGCGCTGGTCTAGCTTGACTCTTGCACTTCTAATCTCATCGTGTAGTTGTGCAATGTGGTCCCCATGAGCTCTTGCAATCTTGTCGAAGTACTCTTCGAATTTCTTGATGTCTTCTTCGAGAAGATTGCACTTTAGCCTCCCTTGATGAGAGAGACTCTCATGTCTTTGCCGCTGGACGCGTTCGGCTTGAAGCTGCTCTTTGTAGTCTTTCACTACTTCTTGGAGCTGTTGATTTTTCTCTTGAAATTTCAACCTCCATTTTCGTTGAGCTTCGATGGCTAACTCGCCAAACTTCTTGAGCTCTTGGTTGGAATGTAGAATTCTTTCCAACTCTTCGTCCTTGGCAACAAGGTTGGCATCCGCACTAACCAAGCCGCCTCCTATCCAATCCCTTTTCCCTTCGGAGGTTCTTAGCCGTTTTTGGCATACTAGGAGAGAATGTGACACTTCATCACGATCTCTCTTCGTCCTGGTAATCTCTCCTAAAGCTTGGAGGTGCTTCAATTCTAAGTCTCCGTTTTTGTTTTGGAGTTCTTGAATTTTAGCCTTGAGGTCCTCCACTTCTTTGTTGGGAATGATTGCAATAGGTTTAGGTGTAGGAGGTTTTGGAGGGTTTGTGACCACAAAGGGTAACTTGATTGCTTTGACCCTCTCCTTCACCCATTGAGTATAAAGGGGTTTGGCGACACAGTTTCTCTTGCCGACCCTTCCCTTGCGTACTTGGCTCCATGCCCCCCGGATTCTCTCTAGCAATGCCGGGTCTTGATCGCCTTCCCTTAAGTAGAAAGCTTCCAACAAAAGGTCGTTAGGTTTATCTTCCATTGAAAAACCTAGTTGTCGGAGAGAGAGGACCGGATTGTAATTAATACATCCCTTAGTACCAATGAGGGGTACGTTAGGGAAGTCCCCGCAGCTGAGGATAATTTCCGGGTCATCTAAGTTTGGTGAAAACCAATGGATGTCCTTCTCGGCGAGGGTTGTCATCCGTTGCGACCATTTGAGCTTGGCCCGGTTTTCCACAAAGTCTCGGTTTCTTGGCATGTGGGACATCATCCAAATTTGCACCACGGGAGTGCAACAAGTAATTTTGCGTCCCCTTGCTTGTTCATGCCTTGAATAGAGGGTATGATAAAAATCCGCTAAGATTGTAGGAACTGGATTTTTAGTCATAAACACCTCTAAAGCCGGAAAGTCTACGAAATCATCCATGTTGGGGAATAAGACAATCCCGTAGACTAAGAGGGCTAAGATGGCGTTGAAGGCCATTACCTCTTTGTTGGCTAGTAAATCCCGAGCTTTGGCTTCCAAAAACTTTCTTGAAAATCCCTTAAGGTTTCCTCTAACTTCCAAGTTAGATGCCACTTCTTGGGTGTCGAGGTATAATGATTCGGCGATGGCTTCAAATGTAGGATCCTTTCCCGGACCGAGATAGAGTTCATGACCCTTCATGCTACAACCCATAATCTTCTCAAACTCTTCCAAAGTTGGCGCTAGTTGGAAATCTTGAAATGTGAAGCACCGTAGAGGTGGGTCGAAGAATTGCGCCAAAGTGGTTAAGGCGGTTGAATCTATTCTTACGGGTAAAAGATCAAGGATTAGCCCATAGCTTGCCTCGAAGATGTTCTTGTGGACCGAAGAGAGCCTCTTGCTTAGAGCTAATAAACTTTCCACCCTAGGAGCTTTAATTTTGAAGGCGAGCGTATTCTTATTCCCGGAATCCATATTTCTCTTTTGCTAATATTTGTTCGTTCTTTTTAAACTCCTATAAAGCAAAACGATGCGAAAATTACTTTCATGAATGCAAATGTTATGCAAGGGTATGGTTTATGAAGGTTCGGAACTTCCCCCCATCCTCACATGTAGGCTCTAAATTGTGAAATATCCTAAGAAGAGGTCCTTAGAGTCATAGACCTCACATGGAATTAGGGTTGTCTATGGACATACGTCGACATGACTTCAATTAATTCCACGTGAAAATCTCATCTAAGCGGGGTTGGACATCCCACCTCACGGACATACGTCAACGCGGGCTTCCGCACACAACCTCCTTCTAACTTAGTGTTTTTCTCAAGCTCGGGTAGAGAGCCTCACACGTCCGGTATTAATCCGAACAATGTGGAGTAACATCACTCAAGTAACCCCCACATTTGATATATATGACATGAATATAAAGCAGATAAAGCAAATATAAACATAATATAACATGCATGAATAAAGTAAATAAACATGACACGCAAAGAAAATAAAGCAATTGTTTTTAACCCAAATAGGTTAGGCTTGACTTGCTAGTGGGAACAGGTTCCCCAGTGAAGTCGCCAGCTGTGCGCACCTCGTTTTTTTCCTCGGGGAAAAGACGCGCAGATCCCTCCGAGGTCGTCCTCGGACGCTCGGAGGGTGCCTTTGTGAAGCCGCCACCAAAGTTTTTGTGTAAAGGGAACGTTGATAAACCCTTAAGTTTTTTTTGTAAAGGGAAACGATAATAAAACCCTTCTGACGATGAGGATAAGGATTAGGTCATCGCAACCATTATCGGGTTCGGGAGTCGGTTACGCGAGGGGAAGGTATTAGCACCCCTCACGTCCGTTGTACTCAACGGGAACCTTCTATTTGGTTAAGACTTGAATTGCTTTTTAATACTTTGCGTTCATGTTCATTTATGCTAAAATATAATAAGGGGGGAAAGAGATAAAAACAAACGAAAGAAAGAAAAAAAAAAAGGTTTTTTTTATTATTATGCTTGACAAGATGTCGATCTTGCTCCTACGTATCTCCCGGTAGTCGGAGAATTCAAAGCATACGTAGTTCTTTGGTAGAAAAACGTATGTGTGTTGGTTGATTTTAATTGGACGATGTTTTAAACCGAATTCTTACGATTAAAACGTAGCTTGTATGCTCGCGCTCGGAGACTTATTAAGCGTATAGCTTGTATGCTCGCGCTTTTGAGACTTATTAAGCGTTTGTTCACGAATCGCATTAGAATTGTTAAAAGTTACGTCCGTTAGGGTAAAGGGTTGAATTGGTCGCTATGGGACCAAGGGAGGTACAATGGACTTCTATAAGTCAAACATTGACCGAGTGGACTCCGAAGAGTCGGGCGATTGTTCGATTGATCCACTGAGATCAAGAACGGGTACAATGGACTCGGACGAGTCGAACATTGACCGAGTGGACTCTAACGAGTCGAGGGTTGAGTCTAATGGCCAACGGGGGACCAAAAGGCTTGGATTGACCACAAGGGGCCAAGATTTGGTTTGGTTAGGGTTGTACATATTAAAAGGGAATGACGATTGTCCGAGCGACGAGACATACGTCACGCATTCGTACAATCGGGGCGATGGAGAGACATACGTCACACCATCCCTTTTTCATTCATGTTTTTGGATTGAATTCTTTAGAAATCCCAAGGTAAGTCAAAACATTTGGTTTGAAAACCCAAAATGGGAAGGTTTAGCAAATTTGCTAGAAAACGCGCAAGTTCGTCTCATTTTGCGAAAATGCGCACATTACCGGTGTATGTTCATTTTTGAGTTTTGAACATCATGAACAATATTTATTGCTCAAGTTTAGATTGAAAAGCTGAACATAGCTTGTTGGTTCATGTGGTTTTGAAAATTTGGGAACATAACTTGCTTTGCAAGTTACCCACAAAATGGTTATACGAACTTGTGATTTGCCAAAATTAAGCAAAAACCTTGTTATGATTTGAAGAACATGGGTTTAAAAACTCTTTGGTTCTGAGCTCTGGGGCTAGAACCTCAAAAATTGGTTGTTTTGACACAAAAACTCAGGTTCTGAGTTCTGTCATGGTCGCACTGCGACCATGACTTCGCACTGCGAAGCATGCGAAATTTTGGGTTCAGAAGCTGTTTCTGAACATTTGTTCAGAAACAACTTCTGAACACACTCAAGACCTTATATATGGGTGAAAAGCTTTGAGTTTTTGGGATGAAAAAGGTTGTACAAACCAATTTTGATGTTTTGAAAACCTTGGGATTTCTTTGAAATTCAAAAGGGGTTTTTTAGGACCAAAAGGTTTTGAGCCAAAATAGCTATGCAAACACAATTAGAAATGCAAGATAAAGAGCTTAGTAACTTACAGAACTCCTTAGCAAAGCTCCAGCTGCACTTGGCTTGATTTGGTTGAAGGCTTTCACAAAGGTTTGAAGATTTGTGATGAACTTGAACTTTTGAAAGCTTTGTGTGGATGGATTGTTTCTGGTTATTTGTGGAGATTTGTAGGTTGAAATGAGTAGAGTTTCTGCTCTTTGAATGTTGTGTTTTCTGTCTAAATGTTAGTTTGTAACCTTGGGCATTGCCTTGTATTTATAGGCCAAAATCAAATCTTTGTCATCATTACACAATCCCTTGATTCAGCTGATTTGTGGCCAAGATCAAGCTGAATCCCTTTGCATTAAATGCTAATGGATAGAGGCAACCCTGCCTTGTGCCAAGGGGCAAGATCCAGCTTGATTTCAGCCACAAATTCAACTTATTCTAGAAGGTAATGATGAAGAACAAAGCTGATTTGCACATGACCAATGCTTGGGGATCAATCCTTGCAATCTCAATGGTTGGTCAATAAAAACGTGCACTGTAATGTGCAGAGATTGAGGGATGAAAAGGCTAAAATTGGCTGGTGTGAGAGGGTGAAAAGCTGCTGCAAAACAGAGTAGGCACTCATGGCTTTTCAAGTGAGAAAATCCAGCTGGTTTGACTGGTTTTTGGGGCAGCAAGCAGGAGGAAAGTCCTCAAGCAGGTGGCTGGCAACCTTGTGGTGGTTAGCAGGTCACCTGGGAGGGGCTAGAGCTGCCCAAGGGCCAGCCCACTTGCTTGTCACATGCTAGGTTGGAAGAAAAAGCTTCTAACCTTGGCATTAATGGCAAGTCCTTCAACTCTGGCTTTGCTTGGCCCAATGGGCCATGAATGCTACTTAAAATAATTATGGAAGTGATGTGCAACAAAATCTGGAATTAAATCCAAGAAACCAAAAATCTGCAGAAAAATCGCAGACTTCGCAGTGCGAAGTGAGCTTCGCATTGCGAAGTTCTTAATTTTGAAAAGTTGACTTTTCTGTTGACTTTTGTTGACTTTTGACTTTTTCCCCTCTTTGATTTTTTTTGATTTTTGTTTTAAAATGCGTAGGACAAAATTAGGGTACTACAGAAGGGAGCGTCTGATGAACAGTGAGTCTGAAGACCTGAGTCTGAAGACCTGCTTCTGATGAACAGTGTCTGAGAAGCTTCTGAGGTCTGACGTGGAAGGAAAAGCAACTGTCACTGTCTGCATTTAATGCCTGCAATGTCAGAACAACTCCAATGGAACAGTTGTCTCCTTGGCCAAAACATTCCCCAACTTTTAAGGAAAGAATTCAAAAATGCGTGCTCTGTTTTCTGCCCAGTTCAGCACACATTTTCAGCTAACCTAGCTTACAATTTGCAACGGCTCTTTGCTGGATTTCTGGCAATTCTCAACAGCTATCTTTGGCTCTATAAAAGGGTGAAGATTTGAAGAAGAAAATTGATAAGACTCTTGAAACAAAAAGAACTGAATTGTGCTCTGTTTTGCTGTTAAAAATACGTGTCTGTTCAAAACTCTTAGAAATTCTTACAAAGTTTACATCTTAGAATTTCTTAAGTGTTGAGTCTTAAACTTGTTTTGTATTAAGTGAACACCTCTGATATTTGATCAAGTGTTCGACTCAAACTTCTTTCTTTGTAAATCAGTTTGAACCAAAGTCTCAGTCTGCATACTGAGCATCCAGAAGTCTCATTACTTAGTGTTCTGAGCAACTAGAAGTCTCTTAGCTTTGTGCTTTGAGCAGAGAAGTCTCTTTACTTTGTGTATTGAGCATAGAAGTCTCTTAACTTTGTGTTTTGAGCATAGAAGTCTCTTGCTAGGTGCTTGAGCATTTGAAGTCTCTTAACTTAGTGTTTTGAGCAACTATAATCATCTGATTATAGTTCAAATCTCCTGTAAGTGACAGAGGGACTAGACTACTTCCAACTTGTGGAAGGAACTAGTATAAAAATATTGTGTCTCTCTCTTTCCCTTTCTCTTGTATATTTAATCTGCTGCATAAACACTCTGAAATAGTTTCAGAATCCAATTCTGAACTTAACCAAAGTTTTAAAGAAAGGAAAAACTGTCCACACAATTCAACCCCCCATTCTTGTGTGTTTTTCTCACCTTCAGTCACTACATAATCAGTTAAAATTAGTGACAAATGATAAAGATGGAAAATAATTATAATATTTTGATAGCATTGTTTAGTATTATGTATATCTTTGCCGACGTACACCTCATTGTACAACGACACACGTTTCGCTGCGCCGCGCTTTGTGCTGTAGCATGGGTATCTCGACTAGTGTGCATCTAAATGCACAATCATTATTTTGTATATTAGTTGGGGTACCCTTGTACCTCTATAATTATTTTTCTTATAAAAAAACTATATGTGATTTTTATGAAACATAAGAAATTGATAAAGTTGTTAGTTCTATTAATTTATGAAATAATAATGTGGTTCGTGCTAACAACAAACAGGAGATGCAACCATTAAATATATCAGACTAACCTTAAACAAAATACACATAGGCTATGTTTGGAACATAAGAAACGAAGAGCAAAAGTTGAGGCAGAAATGAAGACACAAATATCTAAAATGCTTTCCTCGTTTTGCGTAGTAATGAAACTAGACAGAAAGAAACATTTTGGGTGGGATCCACCTGAGGTTCTCTTCTTCTCATTTACTTTATTTTCACTTCATTTCGTCTATTTTTCTTTTATAAACCATACAAAGAGGTACTATTTGACTTACCAATAGATCCTATTGTTTTTGGGGCAAAGATGTGTGGATAGGTTGGGGAGAGGGTGATTTGGGAAGAGGGTTTGATATTTGAGTGTTGTTTTTTGCTACAACCTAGTGTGAATAACAACTTAATTTGAAAGTTTGATCACAACAACTAATACACTATGAAAGGAGATTATCCGTTATCAAATCATAATCAAGAGATTGATTGTGCTTTTAACGCCAGATGTTTTTATTTGGAACAAGATGTCAATATTTGCTTGGAGATTTTTATTCAATCACTTAGTAGCAAAGGATGATTTGTACCTACGTGATACTCCCTCCGGTCCTATATATAAGAAAATTATCAAAAAAAGTTTTGGTCCTAATTATAAAAAAATATCACAAGTTTTAAGGTGTAGTTATTGCTTAAAAGACTTTTATACCCCTTATTTAATGTTTTTGTTTATAATATTACTAGGTGTATTTAATGCTTCACAACATTTTATGAGGGTATATTTGTAAAAGTATTAAAAAAGTTACATTAATTAATGATTGTATTGGTTTTGATGTTTTTTAATTTTTTTTCTTATAACAAGGACCGGAGGAAATATTTTACATCAATATTCTCAACTTGCAGTAATGGGTGTGGTGTGGAGTTGAAAAGACTTATCTCTTTTTTTTGTGTCTTGTGTCATAAAAATTGGATGGAAACTTTGCAATGGTTAGGTGTTTATTGTACATTGATAAATGGTGTAATCACTCATATTAATAAATTTTTGAAGCCAAATGATTGTTTTTAGATACTCCCTCCATAACAAAATATAAGCAAAATTCAACCATTTCAGTTGTAACTAATTATATGCAAAATTGACTTTTTTTGTCATATTTAAGGATAATATACCTGAAATACCCTTACTTTAATTTTTTAAATGCACACACGTTTAACAACAACACCTTGAAAATATACTACTGTACACCACAATTAATGAGGGCAAAATAGGTTATTTAACTTAAATTAAATAACACAAACCACATTCCTTAAAAAATGTGAATTGGTCAAATTTGCTTATAAAAAGTTATGGAGGGAGTAATTGTGTTAGCTACTATTTGGACGAATCTGAAATCTAGGAATAACCATCCTTTTGATAATAAAGGGATCAATATTGAGGGGATTTCTATCAATTGAAGACTCACTCTTGGTGGTTGATTAAAGAAAAGGCACATAGCACAAATATAATAACCCTCATTTAATGCTTATCTTTTACGCAATCATCATTTCCTATAAATAGATCCAAAGATTTTTTTGAAAAGTTTCTTATAATAAGAACCGGAGGGAGTATTTAATAGTTAGTTATTTGAATATTGAGGGGATTTTATTACCAAGAAATGCACTATCATAATAACTATTTAATAGTCATTTCAATAATATTTATTATAGAAACTTGTTAAACAAGTTTTAGTAATACAACTTTTATTTATTGAGTTATAACTATATATCATCCCAAGTTTAACTCATTGCCTTCTTAATTGCAGTTGCCAATGCATCATAAGCTACTTCCCAAGCAGTGCTCAATTCTTCGCTCCATTTATCTCCTGACGATTCCTTTATTGTTTTCAGCAAAGCTTCTTTAACTACCTGCAAGGCGCCAAAAGCATTAATTTTGGATTAACAATTTACCACTTAGAAAACAAGTATGTTAACAAAAATGGAAAAAAAAAATTGAAAAATAATTTATTTTATTGAATAACAACTCAATAATTTTTTAAAGAATTGAATAACAAATCATTAGTGGTTAAAATATCAACACATTATTTTATTGAAGAACCACTTATGATTTGTTATAATATCAACCATTTATTTGTCACTTTACTTACTACCCAATTTAGACGAGTCAAATCTTATTTTATTATAAGATTGTTTTATCTTTAAAAACATAGTTTACATAAATTTCTTTAATAATTTCTTTTCAATATTTATATTATAATATGAAAAAGTTGCATGAAATGGTGGATTTTATTTATTGTTGTAATATTGAATTAAAGAATAAATGGCCATTAGGCAGAAAAAAAATTAAGAATGAATCTATTAAAATATTAAAATATTGTATGATATTATCATACCACAAAATGAGGATCAACAACACCCTTCTGAATGTGGATAGCACCCAAGGTAGCATCTCCCAATACTACTGCTCCTGTGGCTCGGAGTTGAGCAGCTGAATCGCGTACCTATAATTCAAAAGGTATAAATATCTTAAGATCAATAACGTTCATGTTAGTGAAAACTATTAAAAAAGTACAAATAGAATTTGTTATTATTCCTATTAATATAATGTGATTATATATTCTTAAGTAGAAAAATATTAATCCATTTTCTAATTTTTAATTGAACAATCTTTCCAACTAGTAAAAATAAAATTAGACTTGATTAAATAGATGATTTATCGCACTTTCATCCTCCCGCAATTGTGAAATTTTGATTTCATGTGATTCAATTGTGTGGATGATGTCTCATAAATATCACAATTGTTGATATCATGTTTCACTCCATCCACTAATCATATAATTTTTAATGCTAGAAGAAGCCAACATGAGTCTAAATTGGTGTTGACTTAAGCTATAGCTTGATAAGCTAACACAACCAAGGAAGTATCATGATGACGTGATTAAAAGGTTTCTAGGGCAAACAAGTATCATGCTTGAAGGGTTTTCTTTGACCATATATTAGCTTTTGAATCTGGCCTGAGTTAATTATAGTGCCAACTGCTATTGACCATATGTAGGATCGTGGAGTTATAAATATTAGACCATAATAAAGGATTTGATATAAAATTAAAAATTGTGGAATACTATCTAATTTGCACAACTGAAACATGGGGGTTGAAAATTTTATAATTGTGATGGTTATGACACTAAAAGTGGAATGAAGTACAAAATATAAAATAATATATCTATAAAAAAAATAAGGAAATGCAATTACATTAAAACACAAATAATAAGTATAGTTACTTAAAATAAGATTTCATAGTTATTAATTTTAAGAGTAGAATCTCCATTGAGCGAAAAAAAAAATTAATCGATGTTATACTCACCATTCCAAAAACTTTTTCAGCATGGGTTTGGAGTTTAGGACTATCTTGTACTCCAGTTGAGTCCTTGAGAAAAGAGAACATACCCTTTGCTGCAGGTGCTTTCTCTAATATACTATTTTAATCAAAGCAACCAAAAATATTATTGTTAACTTTTTTATTCAATATTATTGTTAATTTATGTCTTCTCTTTTAAATCAACAATTAACAAAAAGAGAATCCCTTTGTCAAAAAAAAATTAACAAAAAGAGAAAATACAGACAAAAACACGCAAATGATATCAAACTTACATAGTGTAGAACAAAACACTATAACCAGGATTTTGTTTAAATGATTCCCATGAGCTATTCACTAAAGCCTCTTGTTTCTCGGTGAAACCCATATTTCTCTTAGTTTTTATTTTGTTTTGCTATTTGTGTTTGCAATGTAGTAATTGTACATTCAATACATGTTTATATAGAAAAATTAGAGGTGAAAATTAGAGATGTTTTATTTTTCGTGATTTATCTTTTTAATGAATCTATTGGCTTGTGGAAATGGCTATTGGCATTATTAAAGAGACAATAATATTTTCAAAAACTTAATCAAACAAGTTTTCATTAAAGTTAATAAATACTCTAAAACAAAAAATATAATCATTAATATGACTATTATTTCATTTAATCAATGTAATAATTAACTAATATAATAAAAATAAGTTTTACTCCATTTGTCTCATTATAAATATTTCATTTGAGTTGTGCACGGTATTCAATAGTATCATTATTTGTTTAATTTTAATGATAAATAAGTTTTGTTTACTAGAATATCTTTATTAGTTATAGTTCGGTGGGTTAAGATACACAAAATAAAGATATATTAGTGAAAAAATAATTAATGTTTATTGATATTTTAAAGTGATAATTAATTTAAAATAATAAAATATTACAAATGATATACTTATAATGAGACAAAGTAATTAACAAAGAGCAACATGTTTTGCTATTTTGTAAAATACAGTGATTGTCATATTATATTACTCCCTCCGGTCTTATATATAAGAAAATTTTCAAAAAACTTTTTGGTTCTATTTATAAGAAAATGTCACAACTTTTAAGATGTAGTTATTGTTTAAAAGACTTTTCTACCCCTAATTTAATGTTTGTCTTTTTAATATTTGTGAATGTATTTAATGGTTCACAATTTTTTATGAGGGTATAGTTGTAAAAATATTAAAAAAGTTATACTAATTAATAATTATATTTGTTTTGATGTTTTTTTGTTTTCCTTCTTGTAATAAAGACCGGGGAGTATTAAATAGAAACTTTATGTTGTCGGGGCCATCACATAAATTCTTACAAAAATAATGCTGAAAAAAGTATCACCAACGAAGTTAAATTTCCTAGATATATTTTGTCAAAAAAAATGAAGATTTCTATGCTAAAAAAATGTGTTGATCTCGACCTTGAGATAAAGGAAAGCAAGTTTTCATTATTGATGATGAATGAAAAGTGATAAAGTTACATTAATGAGAACTTAAAGCTCATATACATACTCTTGTGTACATCTAAATATGGTAAATGCCTCAACTATAAGCAAGTTACAGATAACTAAGAATTTGTGTTACTAAATCTAGATCTATATCTAAGTGCGAGATAAAAACGTTCTGATCTCATATCAGAACATTTTAATATTTACAGTAATAGCTCCCCTCAAGTTGGACTATGGATAGAACACAGACCCAATAGATTCAGTTAAGGTGTATGTTTCCAATTAAATGCACCCAAGAAAATGTTAGGGAAGCTAAAGTATTTTCTGCAGTGATTGAACTTCACGTATTAAGGAAGCTAAAATTCTATATACTCAGATTCCGTTAAGGATCTAGAGACCGTGTTTTTCTTTTTGGATTTCCAAGAGATGACAAAGATCCAAAAAGCACAAATTAACATAAGACCAATCTGGCCCAATCTTCAGTTAAGTATTTTTCAAGTCATTTGCATGTGGAAGGATCCTCCAGTGGTACAACTTCAGTTTGGACAATTTGGTAGTAGGATTAAAAGGAATATTAAATGGCTTAGCAGCCAAGAAAGCTGTATCCTCCAACATCTCAAGAGTGTATTTTCTTTGGTTCACAAAAATACCACTATTTGATCTTGCAATTTCTAATTAAGAAAAACCTCTGGTTACCAAGGTCCTTGATGCAAAATTGTGTCTATCAATAGAACCAGTGGCATGGTATTTTATCTTGTGAATCCACTTGCAACTAACTGGGATTTTACCTAATGGAAGATCAACTATTGTCCGTGTTTGGATTTTTTTATCAATAGCTAATATCTCAACATCCATGTCCTACTTTCAACAAACAAACTTAGAGGCTTGGCTAAAATTTTGGGGCTCAATGTTTGCAAAAATAGAGCGACAGAAAGATTTATATGCAGGACTTCAATTGTGATAAGAAGTAACATATTTGCAATAGTATGTGAAGATTTATCATTGGACACGTTATTATTACACTAAAAGGTTTCAAGAAAACTAGGCCTCTTAATTATCCTTGTGGATTTTCTCAAATAAAAAGTTAGGGGGCAAGGAGTAGATAGTTTAGATTGTGTAGGGGAGAGATATGAACCTGTGAACTATCATATTCATCCAGGATAGACTAAGGTAAACTGGTATTAGTATCTAAATTCTAAAGGATCTTGCACGTATTTCGCGTGTATCTCACCGGTGGTTTTAAAAAACCTCGCAAGCTGACTTGGGTTACGAGTGTAGTTCAGATTCTATGATATATCTGTTGTAGAAGTAGGGAAACATTCTATTAGCAAATAGGTGATTTTCAAGGGTATGCTCAAGTACTTGTTACCTCTTGGGTTGTAATTGCTATCTTATTAATTTCAACCATTCTAGTTGTTAGAAATCCGCAAACTATTCCAACGTCTGGTCAAAAGGTGGAAATTTAGGGTTAGGGAATGGAGATATGATCATCTATAATAGGCAAATGATTGGGAATAGACTGACTTTGTGAGATTTCAAGGAAGTTGGATAGATCAAGCACCTAAAAATTTAAGATGCATAATATTGGGAGGTGGTTGGAAAAGAAGTTCCTAGGGGCATTTAAATTTGAGTAGAGGACTAGGGAGTCTATTGATGATGTGTATAACATGATGGCCACTTCAGTTCCACATGGTAAAAGGAATGTGGGAGTCAAATGATGAAAAAGACCTAGCCACATTGAGGATTTGTTGGTTATTTTTCTGGTGAATGAGTCCCTTTGATGCAAGAAAATCACCCGTGGAAAATTCAGCGCCATTGTTAGACCTAAGACTTTAAGGTAGTATGAAACTGGTTTTCTATAAAAGCAACAAAGTGTATGTTACTCTTTTTCCTTCATCTTTAGATTTAAGAAAGATAACTAAAGTGAACCTAGGAATCATCAACACATGTAAGGAAATATTTGTATCCTAAAATTGAAATAATAGAATAAGGGCACCACAAATTAGCATGCATGGTATCAAAAGGAGCAATAGATTTGGATACACTACGTGGAAAAGGTAATTTCTATGTTTAGCAAAATGACAGGAAATTACAAGGTGGCATATCATTATTATTAGATACAAAGGGAAATTGTTTGGAAACATTTTGCAAATCAACATAAGAAAAGTGGCCTAATCTTAGATGCCATAAAAGAAAAGAATTTTTGTGTCTATGACATATAATCCACGTTGAAGATTAGAATATTAATCATTGCTTTGGTACAATTCTATAAAATTTCACAAGATTGAGATGTGAAATTCACAATGCAGTTATTATTAGTAGTACCTAACTTAGCATTAGAGACGAAATTTGCATGAAAAGAAGGTATACAAACAACATTATGCAAGATGAGTGAAGATGAAATAATGACAGTGTCATAATTGAAGCTAGGATTTATGAACCGTTATATAAGGAAACCGGTATTGGAATAATGTTCTTATAGGTACTAAAAGAGGTGAAATCAAATGATATTTGATAAGTGGCCTCTGTGTCAAGTATCCATAGATTGAAATACTTACCATCAGCATTTGAAGATTGAGAATTGAAAGCAACAATCAGAGTATAATAGACCACTTCTAAATCCCTCATTTTTAAGTTGAAATAAAAGTATTCGTCTAGTCCAATATTATATAGCTATAAAATTTATTGTGAAGGAGTTTGCCTACAAAACACAATAATATAAATTGGTGGTTGTGTAAAGTTTGAATAAAAATAAGTAAAATTACCCTCAAAATTATAAGTATCGATTAACATAGTCATTGAATCTTACAAATTGACAAATAAACTTCTTGAATTTCAATGTGTTGTCCCAAAGTGGTCTCTACATTAATTTCTTCCGTTAGAAGATAAAATGTAACACCTTAAATTAACATGTGATCATTTGTGTGGATCTCACATATGTTTCTATAATAATCTAGTTCGGTTCTTAATATACATCAAATTTGGCAATTTCTACGGTACACTCAAAAAATTTAAGTGCACCGGTACATCCATATTTAAATGAAGGGTTTTGTTAACGAGTGTCTCTAGGGCACTCTTTAAGCATCCTAAATCAAGTAATTATTCTTTAAAAATGTCAAAGTTTTTAATTTCTAATGCACTTTATTACACAAATTTTCATAAAAAGTTACCATTTAAAGTCTTTAACCAGTGCCCCCGAGGCACTAGTTAACATTTCCCTTAAATGAATAGTTTAATGAGTTATTTTTTTTTAGAAAAAATATATTTTCTTTCAATTACAATTATAATAATTATATTTTATTTCTCAAAATTGTCAGCAAATCAAAATTTAACTTTTTTTAATCTTTATTACTCATAACAGTGAATATTGATTATTTTTTCGATAAAATGTTAAAAAATTAGTATGATTCTTATAAAGAATGAAATGATGTTTTTTCTTATGAAATAATATTTTCTAAAATATAAAAATCGACAAATATCTCTTTATTACATAAAAATGATCGTTAACTTATTGATTATAAAATAGGTGTACCGTACAAACTCCCATCAAATTTTGGTGTTAAAATATAAGTCAAACGTTATCTTCTCTAAAAAAAGTCAAACATTATCTAAACATATGTTTAATTACAAATTACTTTAATACATAATAGTCAATCAATTGTAACACTATTTGGGGTTTTGGTGGGATTCCTCCCTATGTTTTTGAAGAAAGACTTTCGTCATATTAAGCTTGGTCTTTTTAATTTTTGCTTTCGTTAGTTCTTTGAATGAGTTTGGTTTATGCCTACATTCTTTTTTTGTCTATTCTATCTTTTTTAATCATATTTCTTGAGATACCGTAAATGATAGGTGTTAGTGTCGGGGTGCAAACATAGTTGAAATATTATTTCCACCATAAGATACTTGGCACTCTAAATTTTGTCTAAAAGAATATCTGATAATAACAAAATGAAGAACTTGTGATGATATGAACCAATCAAAATAGAATCGACACTTTTACTAAATCTAATTTGATCAACATGTATGCTAATATCAAGAGAATAATACAAAAGAGAACATGATTTTGATCACTAAAATTGCACAAAGGAATTGGATTTTGTCATTTCTCTTTTGATTAGTATTATGGGCCTTTTCAATTACTAATGTAGTTTCAACCTTACTAATGGTGTTAATGGATGTAGAAAATAAAGTGTGTCTAAATATTTTTTTTGAAGGAATAAATCTACGTATTGTCGTTGTTGTACAAAGTGAATCTTTCTATTCTCCAGTAAACTTGTGATAAAAGCTTTTGACATGACATTTACCTTTATACAATCTTCCTATGTGGCCATTCTTCTCAACTCCGACGTAGCAATTGTAAAAGACCCTTGTTAAAGACAAAATTTTATATCATACGTCGACGGTTTGCAAATATTTTATGGATATAAGTCGAAGAGAAATTCATGAAATATATCGCAAATGAACAGAAAAAAGTAAAGGTCAACACTAACAATGACCTCAAAAGATGTATTTGAAGATGGGTAACATATAGAAGAAGAAAATAAGGGTTGACAATTTATCGAGGAAGCACTGGTGTAATTCTAAGAAGAAATAATCAACAGAGAATTAGCAAAACCAAGGGCTTATATTTGAGAACTTTATTATTCAGCAAAATTACATTTCATGTAGCTATTTTCTATCATTTTAAATCTTTTTTAAAAAATTCAAGTCCATTTAAGTTTCTTGTCGAGTTATTTTCTGGCATTTACAATATTGTCTTTAATTTCCCAGCAACTCTGTTCACGTTCTAGCATCAGTGTGCATCCTTTAAGATTATATCCTCACACAACTTGCATGCCTGTTTCGAGTCAAGACGCACTCACCTAAAGTCGTCCACGTTACCAAACAACTCGTCCAAGATCCTATGATCTCGCTGATTAAACGTTCGTTTGTGATTGGTTTAACACGTTTCACAATTAACCAAAAATCATCGTTAATAGCCCTATTATCCGAAAAGAAATTATTTTATAAAAACTTTGTAACTTTATAATAACAATAAAAAAATGAATGAATGAATATATATATTTGTTTTTTACAGTGGAAAACAAATTAAATATTTGTGGGGATATTTGTCCACACTTTCTTATAAATGAGTATGACCTTGCCGGTGACATTGAAGGTGGTATTGAAAAATAAACACTTGGTTGAGCCAATAAATTTATCATATATTAATTATTCCCTATGAAACAAAATATAAATAAGTTGTACCAAATAAGTAAAAATTGACCAACATATATTGGAAGGACTAGACTTCTACGATGAAGAGAACCAAAGTTTGAAGGCCTACCGTAAGAGATACTCACAAATTGGTAAGACACATAGATAATTTTTTTTGTAGATAGATGAAATGACAATAAATATTAAAAACACGCACACACAAGTAAATGAGTTGTGGTTTGATCCTAGCCGAAACACTTTTGTAGAATCAGCAGTGCTATTTATCACGACCCCCTTTCTCGCAAATGCAACACGAATTTTCTATCATCCAACAAAATCTCCTTCTGGCCGGAATTCACGTGTTCATGAGTGTAAGTTGTGTGGTCAAACTTTCAACATATAGTGCTTCAAAATGGTGGAGGGATATAGCGCTGTTAGAAGATGGTGTGGGAGTGAACTGGTTTTCTTCGGAAGTTGTCCATAAGATTGGTAATGGGAGAAATACTAGTTTTTGGATGGATCCTTGGGTGGAAGGCGCCTCTTTGTGCATGTGCTTTCCTCGTTTATTCTTTATTTCGTGTCTGAAAGAGAGTTCGGTTTATGGGGTGCTAGAGGCTTGGGATGATAATAGAAACTGGCGTTTTCATTGGCGTAGAAAACTGTTTCTATGGGAGGAAGATCAGCTTCAGCAACTTAGAGATTTAATTGTGGATTTTGTGTTGACAGAGGCGAAGAACAGTTGGTTGTGGAAGCCGGAGAGAGGGGGTGTTTTTACTGTCAATTCAACTTATAAGATTCTGCAGGGCTTCATGGGGGCAAACACGAATTTGGCAGTAGAAGAGGAGAGAGTTTTTAGTAGTCTTTGGGAAAGCCCGACTCCATCCAAAGTCGTCGCCTTTTCGTGGAAACTTCTGTGGGATCGGATTCCAACCAAGACTAATTTAAGTTTGCGTAATATTATTCCGGCAGAAGCGGGATCTGTTTGTGTGTGGTGTGAGGGAAGCCCGGAAAACTCAGTTAATTTATTTTTGCATTGCAATGTGGCGCGCAATGTAAGGCTCAGGATTTTCAGTTGGTTTGATGTTAATCTCGTCTTTTCGCAAAGTCTATTTTTACAAATTGAGAGTTGGCTGGGGGTGGTGCAGAGGAAGAGGTTGCGGAGGGGGTTCTGGCTAATTTGGCATGCGACTGTGTGGGTAATTTGGAGAGCCAGAAATGATAAGGTGTTCAATGACGTTTCTAAGAATATTGATGAGTTGGTAGAGGAAATCAAGGTGCTGTCCTGGACTTGGAAACTTAACAGACTGATATCTCCTTCCTGCTTACTTTACGAATGGCTTTGGGATCCTGGGGATTGTCTTTTAAGGTAGCAGTTTTGTTTTGTGGCAGCCAGACGGGTGTCGTGGAATTGGGGGGTCTGTTTTTGGCTTTGCGGTTGGCTTTCTGGAGCTGTGGTTCTCTTCTCTCTGTTTCTGTTATGGCCTGGCAGGGTTTGTATTTGGTTTTTTAGGGGAGGTTTTTGGTGGTTAGGTGCTGTTTACAAACAGCCCAACTGTGTGCAGCGTTGTCGTACTCAGTTGGATATGTTTGTTTATGCAGAGTAGTGCTGCCTGGCTTTTGTTTTTGGTTCTGTGTAGCTTGTTTTGGGTGCTGTTGGGAGGGGTTTTTTCCTTTGCTTGTGTTTGAGTACCCTGCATTGCTATATGCGCTGGGGTTTCTTTTCTGCTTTCTTTCGCCCAGTTTCTCTTCTTGAGAGGTTTGGGAGCATGAATACATTTGGCCATTCAAAAAAAAACATATAGTGCTTATTTTCCTTCGCTATTACTTCGTGAGTTTAGTTTTTGCTGATCTTAAGCAAGTCCATTGTAGAATATATTACCGCGCGTGAAAATAAAGATACAACCTTTTTTATCCTCTCAAAAAAAAATCTTTTTCAGTGTAAAAAAAAATTATGTGATCAACAAGATACAAAATCAATCTTGGTAGTAATCCTACAAAAAAACTTTGTAGTATATGAATTTGAACTAGAATTCTCCCACCGCGCATGTGCTTCTTGATGAGCATGCAACTTGACTTTGGGTCTGTTTGAATAAATAAGTTATAGCACAAACCCTCGTCATGATAAATATTTTTGTATAAGAAAAAGAAAAAAAATAAAATTATTTTTATATATACTATAAGCTGTTTTTATAAGCTATCTTGACGAATGTCTCACAAACCAAAAATTGTTGTGGTAACAAAAGAATAAAACAAATAAAAAAGGTCCCATTTACCATACGTGCATGGCAATTGCTACAATGAATGAGTTAGCGGTCATGATGGTTCCGAAAAATATTTTTCGTTGTAAACAACATTTCTCTCTCTAAAATGTTTTTTCTCATTATGTGTAGCATGGAAAACATAAGGAATTTTTTTGGGTGAGAACAACTTAAGATTTATTTTTTCTTAAATTGGAAATAAGCATTTCGGTTGGGATCCGTTTGAGATTCTCTTCTTCTCACTTTCTTTCATTCTTTTCATTCATAAACCATACAAATAGAAGAGATACCCTTTGATTAGATTGCCCCTTTTTGACCAAGAGAAACACTTGCATAAACATAAAAAAATACTCCCTCCGTCCCAAAATATAAGCAAAAATTGGTCAACAAAAGTTAATGTATTTGGTTCAAAATTTGTACCAAATACATCAACTTATGTTGACTCATTTTTGCTTATATTTTGGGACGGAGTAATATTTAATAGTCGTTTCAACAACATTTATTATTGAAACTTTTTTTTTAAGGAACATTTATTATTTTATTTTTTTTGAGCAAGGACCATTTATTATTGAAACTTGTTAAACAAGTTTTAGTAATACAATAGTTATTTATTAAATTGAGTTTTAACTATATATCATCCCAAGTTTAACTCATTGCCTTCTTGATTGAAGTTGCCAATGCACCATAGGCTACTTCCCAAGCAATGCTCAATTCTTCACTCCTTTTATCCTTTGATGCTTCCTTTATTGTTTTCAACAAAGCTTCTTTAACCACCTGCAAGGAACCAAAATCATTAATTTTGGATTAGTGATTTCACACTTAGAAAATAAGTATGTTAACAAAAATGTAAACTATTTATTGAAAATTAATTTATTTTATTGAAAAAACAAATTATGAGTGGTTACAATATCGACCATTTATTTTATTGAATAATCACTCGTAATTTGTTAAAATATCAACCATTTATTTGTCACTTTGCTAACTACCCAATTTCGACGAGGCAAATCAATTTTTATTATGTCATTGTTTTATCTTTAAAAATTAATTTTACATAATTTTCATTAATTATTTATTTCCAAAATTTATATCAAATATAAAGAATTGGCATGAAATGGAAGATGCTTGTTTATTGTAGTATTATTGAAATAGGGAATAAATGACCATTAGGAAGTAAAAAATTTAAGAATACACCCATTAAAATATGGAATGGTATTGTCATACCACAAAATGAGGATCAACAACTCTCTTTTGGACGTGGATAGCACCCAATGTAGCATTTCCCAAAACTACTCCCCCTGTTGCTCGGAGTTGAACAGCTGAATCGCGCACCTATAGTTCCAAACATATACATATGTTGATTGATAACGTCCATGTTAATGAAAACTCTTAAAAAAATACAAATAATTTTTTTTATTATGAAGAAGAAAAATATTGATTCATTTTCTAATTTTAATTGAACCAATCTATCCAATTAGGCAATATAAAATAAGACTTGATTAAATATATGCTTGATTGCACTTTCAGTCTCTTGCAATTGTGAAATTTTGATTCCATGTATTACAATTGTGTGGATTTGCTCTTCTAGATATCTCAATTGTTAAAATCATATCTCTATGAACTTAAGCTCTTGCTCTACTAAATATGTTGATGTTATTATTAAGTTGGACACCTTCACTCGAGTTTGAATTTGAGACATCGTAGTTATGTATGTAAGTTTCAAATGATGTTTACCGCTTCGTCTACATACAAAAAATCATGTTTGTCTCCATCCATTATTCATATAATTTTTATTGATAAAAGTCAACATGAATGTTGACTTAGCTTGACAAGCTAACAAAGGAAGTATCACGGTGATGGGATGAAAAGGTTTTTAGTGCATCTACTAGAGCAAGTATCATGCTTGAAGGATCTTCTTTGGCCACATTAACTTTTGAATTTGGACTAAGTTAGTGCCAATTGTGATTGGGATCGTGGAGTTAAAATTAGAAGGTAATAAAAGATTTGATATAACAATCGAGAGTTTTGGAAGATCTAACTTGCACTATTGAAACACGAGGATTGAAAAATTTTATAGTTGTGATAGTTATGACATTAAAGCACAAATAAGAAGTATTGTTATTTAAAAAAATTCAGAGTTATTAATTTTAAGGGTAGAATCAATGTTGAATGAAGAATAAAAAAAGTTAATCGATGTTTAATTACACACCATTTCAAAAACTTTTTCAGCATGAGCTTGGAGTTCAGGACTATCTTGTACTACAGCTGAGTCTTTAAGAAAAGAGAACATGTCTTTTGCTGCAGGTGTTTTCTCCAATATACTATTTTAATCAAAACAACCAAAAATATTATTGTTAATTTACTTTTATCTCTTTGAAACAAATAATTAACAAAAGAGAAAGCATAGACAAAAACACTCAAAAGATATCAAACGTACATAGCATAGAACAAAACACCATAATCAGAGTTTTGTTTAAGTGATTCCCATGAGCTATTTACTAAAGTCTCTTGTTTCTCGGTGAAACTCATATTTCTCTTCTTGTATTTTGTTTTGCTATTTATTTTTGCAATGTATTAATTGTTCATGGCTTGTGGAAATGGTCATTGGCATTATCAAAGAGACAATAATCTTTTTAAAAACTTATTCAAATAAGTTTTCACTGAAGTTAATAACTATTATATAATAAAAATATAAACATTATTATAAATATCCTTTCATTTAATCAATGTAATAATTAATTCTATGATTAAAAAAAGTTATATCTCCGCCTCATTATAAATATTTCAATAATTAATTCTATGATTAAAAAAAGTTATATCTCCGCCTCATTATAAATATTTCATTTAAGTTGTGCATGATTCTTAAAAATATGATAAGTTTTTTATTTTAATCATAAAATTAGTTGTTTACTAAAATATTCAATTTAATTTTAGTTTTTGTTTACTAAAATATTCAATTTAATTATAGTTCAGTGGGTTAAGATACAACAGTGGAAAGAATTGAATCCTTCATTGATATTTTAAAGTGATAATTAATTTAAAATAACTTATTTTTACAAATAAAGCACTTTTATAATGAGACAGAGGAAGTATAAAACAACAACATTTTTTACTATTTCATAAAACTATGTGGATACCATATTATTAGACAAAGCTTCATTTATTAAAAAAAAAAAAAAGAATTTCATGTTGTTGGTGCCTTTACAAAAATTATTACAACAATTCCTTAAAAAAAAAATTCTTACAACAATAATGTTGAAGCAAACTGTTCTGGCATGGGTTGAAACCTAACCACTGATAAGTTTAAAAGGGCTCCTCTTATAAGGAGCCTACAGGCCGTGTCATGAGAGAGAACATACCCACAAGAAAGACAACCAACAACAGAGAAGAACACAGACCGAGGTGAACAACCGACACGGTCCATGGCACAAAAGAGCTCGGACCAAGGTGAATAACTAGAATGGTTCGTGGCACAAATCCACCAAAGGATATGCCCTTGTGGCTATCCCTAAAAGGACAATAATTGTCCTTAGGACAAAGGTATAATGGTCTAAACCCTAATCCTCCGCTTTATATACTGGCTCTTAAACATGGGGCTAGATATGTTCATTGTTCACAATATACACCTATCGACCTACACTCATTGACTTGAGCGTTGCGGCACGTACATGTACACTATTCTCATTCGTCCGATGAAGATGGTCGAGGGCGATGGAGAATAAGGCAGCAACTGACATAAATGTCCTATCCAAAAGCCTTTAAATGTCATCAACGCAAGGATCTCAGGTCCGGCAGGATCACAAACTATCACCTTTGGGCAATGAGGTTAAATTTCCTTGATATATTTTGTCAAAAAAGATCCTAAATATTAAAAAAAAATTGAAGAATTCCTACCATATAAACATGAAAATTTCAAAGAAAAAAGGAATAATATAAAATGATAAATATATTTTTAGTCTCTTTGAAATTACGATTTTTAAGTGTAGTCCTTTTATCCAATTTTGGTCTCTATTTCAAAACGTCTTGCAAAAATAACTGATATTTTTTCCTACAAAAAATGAGTGTTTTAATCCTATATTTAATCCTTGAAATTGTAAAATAAGGTCTAAAATTAGACAAGATTTATGTAGCGACAAGACTAAAAAAGTGTTAATTTTTACTTAAAAAAAAGTTAATTTCGTAGATATTAAAAACATATTTAGCTCTTAAATAAATTTAAATT
Source organism: Medicago ruthenica (assembly GCA_018208015.1). Lineage (NCBI taxonomy): Eukaryota > Viridiplantae > Streptophyta > Magnoliopsida > Fabales > Fabaceae > Medicago > Medicago ruthenica. The sequence continues at coordinate 17,367,024 of CM031375.1, forward strand.
GCAAGGAATAATACATGAGAAGACATCTCAATAAATAAAATTGGATATCAATGGGTGGGGTTTTTCATATTTTCATCTACATTTATACTTGGGGTATTCAAAATTACACAATATTTTTTTTTTGGAGACAAAAAAGTTAACAATAGTTGTTTTTCTTTTTTATCTTAACCATTTGATTCTGAGAAGAGATTTTAATAATCAATTCGGACTCCAACCAAAAATTAAATAATGTATGACCAATGATTAATTCAACTAGGATTTGAAATCGGATTCTCCCAGATAATTTGTTATTAACTGAGGATATTGACTTTATCGTATATTCACTATTACCATAAATGAAAAGTATATGCTACTGAATTTAGAGTTATGCATGCAAAATATTTTAGGATATTTTTTTTTATCTAAATGTGCCAATCTTGTGGAACAATGCAACTACGTACACAGTTTTATCCTTTAAGTGAAATCTCATTTTCATATCTCACAATAGTTAAGTGATTATGTTTGGTCAAAAATAAAATAAAATAGTTAAGTGATTATGTGGTATGTAAAAACGATTAGATGGTATTAGCGGCGTGAAGTAGAAGACAATGTGGCATTTTAACCAAAATTGAAGGGGGCAAATTTGTCCATCATATGTTTGAATGAAAATTTGAAAGAGTGAACAACATTCTCAGTCTTTCTTCTATTTAGTATCAAAACTCTGGTGTGTTTGTGTGTGTAACATCCACAATGTGCCAATCTGAGGTGTGTTCTAAACAATTTGACCCCTTGGAAATATTACGGGACACATATTAGTCCCAGACAAATTCATAACATGTCAATTAATTACTCCATCTTATTCAACCTTGAATAGTAAAAATGCAAGTTCATTAATAACAATAATGATATCATCGTCAAACATTTGAAAATCATAATCACAATAGTTAGAAGATTTTGTATCTTGATTGGTTAAATGAAAATAAGTTCAATTTCAACCTTTATATGAATAAATAAAACCGATCTTTGTTTGGAAGATAGCTTGAACATACCCCTTTATGTAGGCTCAAACTCGTGACCTCACAATTGTGTGTGAGAGTTTTATATGATACTTGTCACCTCGTCTAAAAAAATTGCTTTTAACTTTGTATTTACGTATACAAAAAATAAGGTTTCTTTAGGAAAACTATCATTTACGGTACACCAATAAAAACTTAAAACATTGTACACAGTCTCTCCGTACGAAAGAAAGAAACTATATATTTTAAAAATACTGCAGAGTGTTAGGTGTTCTATTGAATTTTAACATGACCAAGTTTGAGAAGGGTTTAACTCTTCAAATTTCTACAATAGCAAAAAGAATAAAGAAGATTATGTATGATTCTCTTACCATATGTAAGTTGAATTCAGTTACATAAAGAGTGGATCAAATGGCATTTGGCTGACATTCTTTTGAAGAAAATTATACCTCCTTACTCCAACACATGAATTTCCTAAAGACTTGATGGGTTTAATTGGTTTTGCTGACTTTTTTCTTGTTATTGGTTGATGAAACTGGCTGTACACTAAACAAATACAACAGGGATGATATTGAATATTTGACAGAAACCAAATGTGAATTATATTTGATATAAAAAAGATACGAAATAAAATGCAAATTATTTATTTTATTATAAATTCAAGGATGAAAGCAACAAAAAACAAACATAGACTTCAACACTCATTATGCTTTGGTACAATCAGTAGGTTTAAAGGACACTGTTTCGTGTTGAAGATCATAACCAACCAACAAATTTTGTTGAGCCAAGTTTCCAAAGATGGAACCAATACCAGACGAGGCAAAAGCAAAGCAAACAATACCATCAGCAATTGGAACAAAGGTACTAATAGGATGCAATACAACATCAGCACCTTTAAAATGTGCGGTGATTAGAGGAAAATCATATTTGTCTGATGTTAAACTATAGCATAGGCTGAATTGTTGATTAGGATCATCAACACGCTTTAGTTTTACCAAATCTACCACAGCTGATTCCAAATTATCGTAATCATCAGATGGTATAAGCGTCAATGTTGTACCTGAATCAATTATGATGTTACCTTCACCACCATCTTCTGAAGAGCCTACAAATTTTACTCTTTTGTTTCCAACACTAAATGCTTGTAATGTCAAATAGTAGAAAATTGAAGGGCCTTTTTTTCCTATAGGAGTTGACACAACACCGTTACCCGAAACAACAGCGGCATCTCCAAAATTGAGTTTACTCGTTGCGTTTGACTCCTTGTCCAACAATGGCACCAAACAATAAGAGAACTTACCACCAATTGACGATCCCAATTGTGTTATGAGAGACGACGGTCCACCTCCAAGGCCAACTATACCAGAGCCTTTGCGTCCAAATGTTCCTGCATTGTCAGTTCCACAACCTATCACTGTTTTAGGAAATGAAACAGGACGTCCGGTGGTGGATTCCAATGTAAGAGTCTCAACACTAAGATCTCCTTGTGAATGTGATTGATCTCCATAACTAATAGTATATTCACAAGAATTTTTGTCACTGCAAGAGGTATCTCTCACAGAATGACATATTTTAGATGAACAAGGAATGTTTTTGTAACTAGATGATTTTGATGGATTAAAAATGGGAGTGGTTTGGTTGTAACATTGTTCACAAGGCTCGCATTGAAGCCAAACAATGTCACTACCTGTATCAGCAATACCATATAGCTTAAATGGTGGGGTACCAACTGAATAGGTCATGAGATAAGAACCCCTATCGGGGATTAGAGTTGATTCAGGTGTACTTGTGACAGAATTCTTGTAGAAATGATTGACACGATTGATGGAACTACGTGCTGCATTGACAATGTGTTGGTATTTATTTTCGGTAGGTTTGTAGTATGGTGATTTTGAGGAGTCACGATGGATAAGTTCAACACTAAAGCCATTGCTTAGAGCATGAGAAAAAGAAACACTCAAACAAAGGGAAAAGAAAGAAAGAGTAAGAAAGGAAAGTGTGTTCATTGTTGCTGTCACAAATTTTGGTACGACTTTCTTTGTTACAATACAACCTTTTTATAGACTCTCTGAATATGAGAATGTAGATAGACAGACGCTTACATAAGAATGGATCCTGAAAATTTGTGATTATTCATTCATCATTCATAATGGATAAAAAGAAAACGGTAAAACACTTATGCTGCTTTATTATTATTAGTACTTGTACTAAATTTGAGTTTGTGCGATTTGATAAGATCAGATTTTCAATGGAATTTGGTCAATGGCGGTGTAATTTACATTCAATGCAAGTACATTTGAATGGTATTAATTTAATTTTTGATATTCTACAATAAATATTTTGACGATGCAAGTACATTTGAATGATATTAATTTAATTTTTAATATTCTACAATAAATATTTTGATAGTATTGGCATTATATCCGCACTTATCTATATCTATATGTTGTACCCTAATTTTGTCCAAGCCTTTTTTCAAAAAAAGAGAAAAGTCAAAGTCAACACAAAAAGGGGGTCAACTTTTTGTTTTCTTTTAAAAAAAAAAATAATAAATAATAATAAAAGTCTTATTATTATTTATTATCTTTCTTTTTACTTTTTTCCTTTTTAAATAAATGATAAATAATAATAATAAAGTTTTATTATTATTTATTTATCTTTATTTTTATTATTATTTCTTTTATTATTATTATTACTTTTATTATTTTTATTACTTTTATTTGTTTTATGTTTATTTCAAAAAAAGAAGCAAAACAAAAAAAAAAGAAGAAACAAAGAAAGAAAGGGGCACGTGCCTGATACGTTTGCCCAGAAGCAAGGAAAGAAGAAAAGAGAGAAGTCTGGGCACGTGACCAGCACATGCTTTCAGAAGCAAGTGGCTGCCCTGGTCACGTGCCCAGTACATGCTTTCAGAAGCACATGCTTCAATTCTCTCTTTGTTGGGTCCAAACAGCCACAATTGATAACAATAGCAGTAATAATAATGATAGGTGATAATAATAATAACTATAATGAAAACAAAAGAAAGATAAATCAAAGGAATTAAAACCTGCAAAAAATCGCAGAGTTCGCAGAGCGATGGAGACTTTGCTCTGCGAACTCCCCTTTTTTCTTTTTTTATTTTCTTTTTAAATAAAACAAATAAAAAACCAAAAATAATAGTAATTATAAAAATAACAATGATGGTAATGACAATAATAATGAAGATGGTAACAATAATAATGATGAAAGATATAATAATATTAGTAATGGTAAAAACAAAAATAATAATAATAAAACATTGATAAAAAAGATAATAATAATATTATTAATGAAAAACACAATAACAATAATATTAATAATAATAATGATAATATTAATAAAAATGATAGTAATGCTAATGGTGATAAATATTAATAAATAAAAATCCGACAATAAAGATGAAATAATAAAAGGTAATAAAAGGTAAAAATAATAAATTGAAAATCATAATGAAATGATGAATAATAAAAAGATAATAAACAAAGAAAAATATGAGTCAAAAAATGGGGTATGATAGATGCCCCTATTTAAGTTTCTTCGCCCCGGAGATTAAAAGTGAAATTTTGAAATTGACGGGTCGAAGAGACTTAGTACACCGTTTTTGACTAAATATTTTTCTTGAATTGAAAATGCTATGGATGTATGCATGCAAATGCTATGAATGCTCGTAATGCAAGTATGAATGCAAAGACGACAAAGATGACCCGACTGGGGATAATAAGAGACAAAGGGATACCCGGTTTCGTTAAAGAAACGGGATCCGACTCTACTGGGGGTAACATGGTCCCACTGGGGAAAGGGTTGTCTACTACCAGAATGATAGCTTAATAAAGACAACAGACCAAAGTTACTTTGGTGGCTTCACCGAGGATTTCATCTTACCTACTACCGTTGTGATGGTAGCTTAATGAAGGTAAGAGAAGACAAAGTCTATTATTCACTAGGGAAATATTTTACCTACTACTGTTGTGATGGTAGCTTAAAGAAGGTAAAATGTAAATGTCAGCTGTTCGGGATGTTGCCGAACTGCCACTGACGACAAGGAGCAAAGGTAGATGTCAACTGTTCGGATTGTTGCCGAACTGCCATTGACGACAAGAAATAAAGGTGATTGCCAACTGTTCGGGTTGTTGCCGAACTGCCATTGACGACAAGAAATAAAGGTGATTGCCAACTATTCGGGTTGTTGCCGAACTGCCATTGACGACAAGAAGCAAAGGTAGATGTCAACTGTTCGGGTTGTTGCCGAACTGCCATTGACGACAAGACATGAAGTAAATGTCAACTGTTCGGGTTGTTGCCGAACTGCCATTGACGACAAGAGGTAAAGGTGAAGGTCAACTGTTCGGGTTGTTGCCGAACTGCCATTGACGACAAGAAATAAAGGTGAATGTCAACTGTTCGGGTTGTTGCCGAACTGCCATTGACGACAAGAGATAAAGGAGAATGTCAACTGTTCGGGTTATTGCCGAACTGCCATTGACGACAAGAAATAAAGGGTGAATGTCAACTGTTCGGGTTATTGCCGAACTGCCATTGACGACAAGAAATAAAAAGTGGATGTCAACTATTCGGGTTGTTGCCGAACTGCCATTGACGACAAGAAATAAAGGTGACTGTCAACTGTTCGGGTTATTGCCGAACTGCCATTGACGACACTGGGGATGCTACTGACAAACTGTTCATTACAGAACTGCCACTTCAATTGGGGAGAAAATATGCACAAGTTGTTCGTTAAAAGAACTGCCACTTGGCAACAACACTGGGGGGATATGCACAAGTTGTTCGTTAAAGAACTGCCACTTGGCATAACAAGACTGGGGAGTATGCACAGGTTGTTCGTTATAGAACTGCCACTTGGCATAACAAGATAAAAAATGCACAAGCCGTTCGTTTGAACTGCCACTTGGCATAAAGACATGACAAAAGATGCGCAAGCTGTTCGTTTGAACTGCCACTTGGCATAACAAGGTAAAAATGCACAAGCTGTTCGTTTGAACTGCCACTTGGCATAACAAGATAAAATATGCACAAGTCGTTCGTTTGAACTGGTGCTTGGCATAAAAAGGTGACATCTCTGGACCAGACACACTGGGGATGACACTTGGGGAAATGAAGGTTACAAATTGTTTATGATTGATTGGTGAGACTCATGGTGGTTAATGCAGCCATGTATGAATGATATTGTTGTATGTTGTATGCATGAATGTGTATATGCATGAATGTATGAATGTATGACTTTCACTGGGAAATGTTGTATGAATATGAAAGATTGACTTGCACTGGGGATACACAAACCGTTCGTTAAAGAACTGCCCCTTGGTACAAGGATACGATGAAAGATGCACAAGCTGTTCGTTAAAGAACTGCCACTTGGCATAACAAGACTGGGGAGTATGCACAGGTTGTTCGTTATAGAACTGCCACTTGGCATAACAAGATAAAAAATGCACAAGCCGTTCGTTTGAACTGCCACTTGGCATAAAGACATGACAAAAGATGCGCAAGCTGTTCGTTTGAACTGCCACTTGGCATAACAAGGTAAAAATGCACAAGCTGTTCGTTTGAACTGCCACTTGGCATAACAAGATAAAATATGCACAAGTCGTTCGTTTGAACTGGTGCTTGGCATAAAAAGGTGACATCTCTGGACCAGACACACTGGGGATGACACTTGGGGAAATGAAGGTTACAAATTGTTTATGATTGATTGGTGAGACTCATGGTGGTTAATGCAGCCATGTATGAATGATATTGTTGTATGTTGTATGCATGAATGTGTATATGCATGAATGTATGAATGTATGACTTTCACTGGGAAATGTTGTATGAATATGAAAGATTGACTTGCACTGGGGATACACAAACCGTTCGTTAAAGAACTGCCCCTTGGTACAAGGATACGATGAAAGATGCACAAGCTGTTCGTTAAAGAACTGCCACTTGGCATAAAGGAGGTGAAATCACTGGACCAGACAGACTGGGGATGACACTGAGATTGTTTGTTGGGGGCATGATAAATTGTGAGGAATACATGACATGAATATGAGATGCATGTTAATGAATGAGTTTGATATGATGCATGTATTATGCTGACATGTGGGATGACAGACGTCATGTTGGACGCTGGGGGTTGTGATTGGATGCCGAGCAAGGTCGGGCTTTGGGTGGAAATTGTATTTGTATGTGCCAATGAAAATTGGGCTTTTGATGGAAATGTGGGTGCCAATGAAAATTGGGCTTTTTGGAAATGGTATTTGTATGTGCCAATGAAAATTGGGCTTTGGTTAACTGGGGAAGAGGATTGACCTGATTGATTGTATGACCGACAAACTCGATGAGACAAGATTAGACCGGTAAGATAAAAAGTGGACCGACGTCGCATTACGAACACTCGGTAATCTTCAATGGGGATGATGTCACAGAGGATACATCCAAATATTGACGGGGTAAAGCCGTGATAACTGATGAGGAATACATACCTCATGGGGGAGATTGTTAATCCACTGGGGAAATCGTGCTAATCAACTGGGGAGAAGAACTGGTGATTCCGCTGGGGATGCTTAAGTTTTGGTTGGCTATTCTTTGCCTGAATCGTCCTTTCGGGCTTTCGATACACTGGGGATATTCCCTTTTGCTTTACTGATGACTTTGCTAGGGAAATCCTTTTAGCATTTTGACCATGCTCGGCCTGCAAAGTTTTATCAGTTCTCAGAACGGACATTGACGCACACTTCAATTATTCAGAGAGAATGTGTTTGTTGTTTTTTTTAAAAAAAAAATATAAAAGATTCAACAATTTTTTTGAAAAAGCTTTGTTTTAAGTACTATCATCAAAAAATAGAAGAAATGAATGAATAGAATAAATGGGAATTTTTTGATAAAAAGCAAAAGACTTCACTGGGAAGAAAATTTATTAACGGGGTGGTGGCCTGCCAAGGGCGTGGCTCCACGGATCTTACAAAGTTTGAAAAAAAATGGTAAATATAAAAGGGAGGGTACATTGAACGCGATGACCGCTATGATCCATAACAACTTTGAATCCCCTGTTCGGATGCTTCAGATTCGGAGTCTCTAGACAATCTATGTGCCCCAAACGAATCACGGTCACTCCGATGTAGTTACTTTGTCTTTTGATCCTTAATTTTTGCATAGGTCGTCCTTTCAGATTTTTGACCTATCAGGATGATTATTTCTGTTTTATGTCTCTAATTTTTGCCTGGACCGCCTTTTCAGGTTTTCAGTCCACCGAGACGCTCATTTTTGCCTAAGCCGCCCTTTCGGGTTTTCGACTTACCGAGCTGCTCTTTTGTTTTTAGACAAAGTTTTTCTTAACTACATCGGAATTCACAGGACGCGGAAAATCCTCGCCGTCCATTGTTGTGAGAATCAAGGCTCCTCCGGAGAAAACTCTCTTGACGACATACGGGCCTTCGTAGTTAGGCGTCCATTTGCCCCTAGAATCGGGTTGAAAAGATAGGATCCTTTTGAGAACGAGGTCTCCTTCTTGGATTTCACGGGGACGAACCTTCTTGTCAAAAGCCTGTTTCATTCTCTTTTGATACAGTTGTCCATGACACAAAGCGATCATGCGTTTTTCCTCAATTAAGTTTAACTGATCGTATCTGTTTTGACACCATTCAGCCTCTGACAACTTAGCTTCCATCAAAATTCTCAATGACGGGATTTCGACTTCTACGGGGAGCACTGCTTCCATGCCGTATACTAAAGAGAAAAGGGGTCGCCCCTGTTGATGTACGCACTGAATTACGATAACCGTGCAAGGCATATGGTAGCATCTCATGCCAGTCCTTGTAGGTGACTACCATCTTTTGCACTATTTTCTTGATGTTTTTGTTTGCAGCTTCAACTGCGCCATTCATCTGAGGCCTATAAGGAGAAGAGTTATGGTGCTCGATCCTGAACTCTTCGCATAGCTCCTTCATCATTTTGTTATTCAGATTGGTCCCATTGTCTGTGATGATCTTGCTGGGAATACATATCGACAGATGATATGATTCTTAATATATCGGACCACCACTTGTTTAGTGACATTGGCATATGATGCAGCTTCGACCCATTTGGTGAAGTAGTCAATTGCCACTAGGATGAAATGATGCCCATTTGATGCTTTGGGCTCTATCCTGCCAATCATATCGATGCCCAACATAGAGAAAGGCCATGGGGAAGAGAGGACATTGAGAGCAGTCGGTGGCATGTGGATCTTGTCGGCATAAATTTGACATTTACGGCATTTCCTGGCATGCTTGTAGCAATCGCTTTCCAAGGTCATCCAGTAATATCCGGCCCTCAAGATCTTCCTAGCCATTGTATGCCCACTGGAATGAGTTCCGAAGGAACCTTCATGTATCTCATGCATTATCAGATCTGCTTCTTGCTCATCCACACATCTGAGTAGCACCATATCAAAATTCCTCTTGTATAAAACTTCTCCATTTAGAAAGAAGTTGCCAGCTAATCTTCGCAGAGTCTTCTTATCCTTGTTGGATGCCCCATGCGGGTACTCTTGCTTTTGGAGGAAACATTTGATGTCATGGAACCATGGCTTGTTATCTATGACTGCTTCGGCTGCAAACACATGTGCGGGCCTTTCTAGGTGTTGAACCTTGATTGTTGGAATTTCATTCCGGCGGCTGACCTCATACATAGAAGATAAAGTCGCCAAAGCATCTGTCATCTGATTCTCGTCCCGAGGAATGTGATGCAGCTTGACTTTGTTGAAAAATGTTAGCAAACGTCTTGCGTAATCTTTGTAAGGAATCAAGTCGGTGTGGCGAGTTTCCCAATCTCCATTGATTTGATTGATCACAAGAGCTGAGTCTCCATAAATGTCGAGGTTCTTGATCCTTAGATCAATGGCTTCCTCAATTCCCAAAATACAAGCTTCACACTCTGCCATATTGTTTGTACAATCGAATGATAGTCTTGCAGCAAAAGGGAGATGTTTGCCCTCGGGGGTGACGATGACTGCCCCAATTCCATTGCCATATACATTAACGGCTCCATCAAAGATCAACTTCCATCTAGACTCGGGATCTGGACCTTCGCCGAGTAGTGGTTCGTCGCAATCCTTCATCTTTAAATACATGATTTCTTCATCGGGGAAGTCAAACTTAATTGGTTGATAATCCTCAATTGGTTGATGAGCCAAATGATCGGCGAGAATGCTGGCTTTGATGGCCTTCTGAGTGTGGTACTCGATGTCATATTCTGATAACAACATCTGCCAACGGGCGATCCTCCCGGTTAAAGCAGGCTTCTCAAAGATGTACTTGATTGGATCCATTTTGGATATTAGCCAAGTAGTATGATTAAGCATGTAGTGACGAAGACGCCTAGCATCCCAGGCTAGTGCACAACATGTTTTCTCGAGTAAAGAGTATCGGGACTCGCAGTCCGTAAACTTCTTGCTTAGGTAGTAGACGGCATGTTCCTTCCTACCTGTCTCGTCTTGTTGTCCGAGTACACAACTGATGTTAGTCAAAAGCAAGTATCATTTTTTATATCGTTCCACAGGGATTAACGTGATATCATAAACCGTTCAACGTCGATTATCGTTTTAAGTAAGGGTTTAACCTTTTTCAATACTACACTACTCATCATTTGAAAAACTTTATAAATAAATAGTAGAGTAATAGGACATAGAAGGCGTTAGGATTAACGTTCATCAATCAAACATCGTTTGTATTCGATTGATCATAGATACGGATTCTAGCTTTTTCTTATATATGACATTATTACGTATTGCTCAACAACGTCATTGATTTCCCAAATGACGTCGTGAGATCGATCGTATCGTTTAATCGATGATTTCTCAATCTATTAAACGATTCAAAAGCTTTATGATCCAATACTTTAATGTAATTATCAAAACCAAGTCCCATTTCTAGAATTTCTTATCTTGATAGAAAATCATTCTAAACCTAGATTCAAAAGTCTTTTTCAACAACATTTAAATCAAACATAAGAGTGAAAAGCAAGAAGAAATTCAATGGTATATAAAAATGCTAGAATCATATATTTAATAATCAAAAGTTTACAACATGGAATGATTGATTACCTATTAATCCCAACAAAGGAGATTAGTTGATCATTGTCATGACAACTATTGCAAAACAAGAAAGGAAGATGAAGATATATTAAGGCTTGATGTCTCAAAGCTTCTTAATGTCTTCTTCAATCCAAATCACTTTGCTATTTGAAGTTTACCTCCTTCTATGCCTATTCTCTCTCTTAGATAACTAATATTTTGAGCTCTGGAAAATGAAAATTCTGATAAAAAACTAACTATGTAAAAAATGAGCTTCAAAATATATAAATATGCTGAGAAATTGCACGCTCGCTACAAGCGACCAGCCTGTCGCTTGTAGCGAGGAAGTCAACTGGCCAATCCAAGAGCTCCACGTCATCCATCAGCATTAAACCGCCCTCTGGTCGCTGTAGCGACAAGGTCTGTCGCTACAAGCGATGGATCTTTGAAATTCCCTGCCTAGGCTCGCTTCAAGCGTCCAGTTCATCGCTTCAAGCGATGAACTCTTGTAAATCCCTGCCTAAGCTCGCTTCTAGCGATGGAGTCTGCGCTTCAAGCGATGGAGTCTTGGAAATCCCTGCCTATCCTCGCTACTAGCGATGGCTTCTGCGCTTGTAGCGATGGCATCAATAAAAACTTCATTTCTTTGCATCAATCAGGTCCAAGCATGTATTTCCTGCATAATCACATGGGGTAAGGCTTAGGATCACAAATATTGCATTTTTAACACAAATATGCTCTAATCCTAAGGTAACTTGTTAAACAAGTAATCATAAGTGCCCTAAAATGTATCAAAAGATAACAACTTTTAGGCACTTATCAACAACCCATGGAGTCCTCCAATACGGTCAAGTACATGACCAAAGGTCTTCCTTCAACTGGAGGAATAAGTATTGGAGGCTCTAGCAAGTACTCCTTGATGCTGTCAAAAGCCTTCTGGCAGTCCTCCGTCCATATCACTTCTTGATTTTTGCGGAGTAGTTTGAAAATGGGCCCACAAGCGGCTGTCATATGGGATATGAATCTAGAGATGTAGTTCAATCGTCCTAGAAATCCCCTTACCTGCTTCTCAGTTTGAGGAGCAGGCATTTCTCTGATAGCTTTGACCTTGTCGGAATCTACCTCGATACCCTTTTGACTGACGATGAAACCTAGGAGCTTTCCCGATCTCACGCCGAATGTACATTTGTTAGGGTTCAGGCGAAGCCGATACTTTCTCAGACGTTGAAACATCTTTAACAAATACTCGACATGCTCCTCTTCAGTTCCTGATTTGACAATCATGTCGTCGACATACACTTCAATTTCCTTGTGTATCATGTCGTGGAAGAGAGTGGTCATGCCCCTTTGGTAGGTAGCACCCGCATTTGTTAAGCCAAAAGGCATCACTTGATAGCAAAAGGTGCCCAAAGACGTTTTTTCTCTATCTTCAACAGCCATTTTAATCTGATTGTATCTAGAGAAGCCATCCATGAAGAAGAATACTTTGGATTTGGCAGTATTGTCGACCAATATGTCAATGTGGGGTAAAGGGAAATCGTCTTTCGGACTAGCTTTGTTTAAATCTCGGTAGTCGACGCACATCCTGACTTTACCATCCTTTTTAGGGAACAGGCACTATGTTGGCCAACCATTGAGGATATTCTGATGTAATGAGAAATCCAGCATTAATCTGCTTTTGCACTTCCTCTTTGATCTTGAGAGCCATGTCAGGGCGAGTCCTTCTCAACTTTTGCTTGACTGGCGGACATTCAGGCTTCAGAGGCAAATGGTGTTCCACAATTTCAGGATTCAATCCTGGCATATCCTTATACGACCATGCAAAGATATCCACATATTCTTCAAGAAGCTTGATTATTCTCTTTTTGACGGACGCATCCAACAATGCCCCAATCTTAATTTCCTTCTTTTCTTTTTTCGGAACCCAAGTTGATAACCTCTACTGCCTCCTCATGAGGCTGAATGGTCTTCCTCTCTTGCTCTAATAGGCGCTTGATCTCGTCTGGAATTTCTTCATCCTCTTCCGCTTCGTAAACAGGGAATCCAAAGTTGGGAGGGAGCCTAGGGTTAAGGTGTTCAACGGGTTTATTGATGTTTAGTCTGCATATGATGGATGATTGGTTTTAGTAAAATGAGGAAAAATGCAGACTCTTTTTTTTTTTTGAAATTGAAAAATAGAAAATATATTTGTTATTTTTTGGTTTTTTGTGTTACCATTTTTTCGAAAAAAGACAATAAAGAAAAATAAAGTAGAAATAACGTAAAGGTCGTGATAGAAACGACGATTTTCATTGATTGATGATAGTACATTAAACAAAGCCCTATATGAGTCTCCCTTTGCTTCGGGCGAGACGAAGGGAGTTTTTTTTTGAAAAAAAAGATAAATAAAACAAACACATTACTTTGAAGACTGAACAACAGAAGGAACGTCGATAGCAACCCAATTGCGGCAAGCTCTCCCGGGCGTTACAAGAACATGTGTTGTTTCTTCAGGCCCTATCTTCAGTGATGGCATTAGCTTCCATTGTGGAATGAATGAAACTGGCACTGTGGAAAATGTCCTCGAGTGGTTCAATGCTAGTGTTTGGCTCGATAACTCTTGTAGTCGGAGTGAAACCTAACCCTTCTCTATGCTTATGCTCCGGCAGACTTATCATCTTTCCCCAATCTGGGAGTAAGTCATCTTGCACCACTCTTTGTGCACTCTTGAAAGAAGACATGGATGCCTCACTCTTCGTGGTATTCTCATCATCAAAGGAAAGACCTTGGAATGATGTCCCATCGACATTATCAGCACCGATGAAGGAGAAACCCGATAAATGGCTTACCAACAGAGCTTCCTCTCCTCCCACAGTTATTAGCTTTCCATTCTTCACAAATTTTAGCTTTTGATGCAGTGTGGATGTCACTGCCCCGACCTCATGGATCCACGGTCGGCCTAACAAACAACTGTACGCTGCTTGTATATCCATTATTTGGAAGGTAATTTGGAAAACAGATGGTCCGATTGTAATGGGTAAATCCACCTCCCCAATCACTGATTTCCTCGAGCCATCGAAGGCTTTAACAACTACCCCACTTTGTCTCATGGGGGTCCCTTGGTAGGAGAGCTGGTCAAGGGTTGTCTTGGCCATCAAGTACGTTTGATAAAGCATCGGACTTACAAGTACGTTTGATAAAGCATCGGACTTACAAGGACTACCCCACTTTGTCTCATGGGGGTCCCTTGGTAGGAGAGCTGGTCAAGGGTTGTCTTGGTAGAAGAACCGGTGTCCACAAGTACGTTTGATAAAGCATCGGACTTACAATTCATCGATATGTGTAATGCCAGATTATGGTGCCTTCCTTGTTCGGGGAGTTCCTCATCACTAAAGCTCAAATTATTGCAAACAGTGATGTTTCCGACAATGCCTCCGAATTGGCCAAGGGTTATGTCGTGCTCCACGAAGGCTTGGTCCAAGACTCTCATTAACGCCTCTCTATGAGCGTCAGAGTTTAACAATAAGGACAACATAGAGATTTTTGAAGGGGTTTGCATCAACTGATCCACCACCTTGTATTCACTTTTCTTGATTAGCTTTAACACCTCATCAACATCAGAATCGGCATTGGTCCCGCTGGGTTGACCCACATCTTTGCTTGTGCAGGGGTCTTGTGTTTGTTTTTGTTTAAACACAGGGGTAGTGTCCTTTTCTTGAACTGTCGTGGGAAGAACACGTCCGCTCCTTAGCACTTTGCTACTGTCCGTTATATTACCGACAGGGGCTAAGGGGGGAATAGGTACCTCTTGACCGTTGTTCAACATGGTTGCAATGTACTTGTAAGGAACTGCTTTGTTCGAAGCGTATGGTGTAGGTCCAGGTAAACATATCACAAGTGGAGTAGCAGCAGGCTTCTGGCTGCTGAAAGCTAACTCCAAGTGATCCGAGATATTAAACTCCGGGGTTATAACACATACACTTTTGTCCTTTTTTGTGACAATAAGCTCCTTTTTGTTCATTAATCCTTGTATGTCATTTTGAATTTGCATACATCCTTGAGGATTTTCCGAACATTCTTTGCAACTAGCATGGTCATGCTTGAACATAGCTGCCTTACACATCTTGATGTGCAGTGGAACCAGAGGTGTCCTGATATCTCGGGCCTTCAAGATAGGACTGGTTTCTTGATGCTCTTGAACCATGTTGATGGAGGAACCTTGGTTCGGCAGAGGGTTGGTTTGGACATTTGGATTTGAGTCCTTGAAGGTTAGAACCTTGGTACGGATTAGCTTTTGAACCTCATTTTTTAGAACAAAGCAATGCTCGATGTCATGACCCGGTGCTCCTTGATGGAATGCACAGGTAAGGTCAAAGCGATACCATACAGGTAATACATTTGGTACGAGAGGAGGTGCTCTTGTTTGTACAAGATTTCTTGCAATTAAGGCAGGGAGCAACTCCGCGTACTTCATGGGTATTGGGTCGAATGCCGCTCTCGGGCGATTCTGCTGATTGAAGGGTTGAGGATTTTGAGGTCGGTGTTGCTGTTGACCTTGTGGGCGAGGTTGTTGATAATGTTGTTGTGGGTTTTGTGGGTAATGTTGTTGTTGATATGGTTGTTGATGATGAGGTGGAGGCCTTTGTGGGGACCTGAATTTGGTAGTTTGGAGGTGTAGAGATGGATGGTGAAATGGCAGAGACGTGTGGATAGGCCGAGTACCCTTGGCGAGGTCCCCCATGGACTGATCATGCCAACGTCCTGCTCCTTCTTTCTTGGGTAGCTGCTCCCAAATCTTTTCGTGCTGCTAGATGGAGCACTTTCTTTCACCAAGCGTCCTTCTCGGACCGCCTCCTCTAAGCGTACGCCCATACTCACCATTTTCGTGAAGTCATTAGGCGCGCTCGCGATCATTCGCTCATAGTAAAAGGAACCAAGAGTGTTCAAAAAGATCTTGGTCATTTCCTTTTCTTCTAGAGGTGGGCTAATCTGAGCCGCCACCTCTCTCCACCTTTGGGCATACTCTTTAAAGGTCTCCTTGTCCTTTTGGGTCATGGCTCGGAGTTGGTCCCGATCCGGGGCCATGTCCAAGTTGTATTTATATTGGCGGACAAATGCCTCTCCCAAGTCGTTGAAAGTTTGGATCTTGGTACTATCCAAACCCATGTACCACTTTAAAGCGGCACCGGTTAAACTGTCTTGGAAGTAGTGGATGAGCAATTGATGATTGTCGGTTTGAGTCGACATTTTCCTAGCGTACATCACTAGGTGACTTTGTGGGCAGGTGTTCCCCTTATACTTTTCAAAATCCGGGACCTTAAACTTAGGTGGGATTTTGACGTTGGGCATAAGGACAGAGGTCATGGGCATTTTTCCCAAATAAATCCTTCCCGTGGAGGGCTTTGATTTCCTTTTGCATTTCATCAAATTTCTCTTGAAAATCATCCATCCTATCTTGGGCACCTAAACTTTCGGCGTGAAAGATAGGCCCATGGTCATACAGAGTGGTATGGACCACTGGTGCTGAGAAGGCCGCAGTAGCCTGGGGGAAGGTAACCTCGGGCCGAGGAACCGGAGTCTCTTGAAGAGTAGTGGGAATAGGGATGAATTCCTCACTAAAGTCGAATGGCATGCCCCATGTACAACCGGGGGGTCTAGTGTGTTGCTGAGCATCGGCATGTAATGTTGGAGCCGAAGTAGAAGCTGACGCTTGAGCTTGAGAGCTGGAGGGAGGAGGAGGTGTTGGTGGGATTTATGCGGCTGCTAGTAATTTTACTAACTCCGTTAACTTCTTCATCTCGGTCCGCATAGATGTTAGCTCTCCACGGAGCTCTTGATTCTCTTGTTCTAAGTTATCCATCTTCTTCCTTATGGCTGCTTGGGTGTTGTATGTGTGGGTTGCTTTGGGACGACGAGCCACTTTTCTGGACGGGAAGACACGTAGTGTTGCGAATGAAATGCGAACACTGATGACTCAATTCGGATTGTAAGAAATCCTGATGATAAGAAGAGGAAATAAGTTTTGGACTCGAAGACGAGTGTATGCATGTTATGAATGATGTTGATGTAAATGCATGAAAAGTTTTTTTTTTCATTTTGCTTTGCGGGGAAATTAAAAAGTGCAGTTAATTAGAAATATTAAAGGCCGGGAAATTAACAGTGTTCAAAAGATATTATTTATTTGATTGAATAACACTACATTACAAGGTGTAATTAATGCTAATACAAATCAAATAGCCGCTCGCTTTTCGGCCTTGTCCATTTCTTCCCTATAGAAGTCTATAGTGTCCTTGCAGAACTTCATGAACTTATGGATCTTCTTAGGGATGACAAAATAAGGCATGACCATCTCGGCCTTTGCTAGCTTCTTCGGAAGTTGTGCGATGACCAAGTTTGAGAATGCGACCAATCTTGTGAAGTCTTCATTTAATCGGGTGGCGTCTTGCCACACAAACTCAATTACTTCCTTGCGTTGGGCTAGCTTGATATTTGCACTCCTAATCTCATCAAGTAGTCGTACAATATGGTTTCCATGCTCTCTTGCAATCTTGTCGAAATATTCTTCATATTTCTTGATGTCCACTTCGAGATGATTGCATTGTAGCTTCCCTTGATGAGAGAGGCCCTCATTTTTTGCCGTTGGACGCGCTCGGCTTGGAGCTGCTCTTTGTAGTCCTTGACTACTTCTTGGAGTTGTTGATCTTTCTCTTGAACTTTCAACCTCCATTTCTTTTGAGCTTCGATGGCTAGCTCGCCGAACTTTTTGAGCTCTTGGTTGGAATGCAAGACTCATTCCAACTCTTCGTCCTTGGCTAAGGTTGGCATCCGCACTAACCAAACCACCTCCGATCCAATCTCTCTTCCCCTCGGAGATTTTTAGCCGCTTTTCACACACTAGGAGAGATTTTGTTGTTTCATCTCGATCTCTCTTCGTTCTAGTGATTTCTCGCAAAGCTTGGAGGTGTTTTAATTCTAACTCCCCATTTTTGTTTTGGAGTTCTCGAATTTTAGCTTTGAGCTCCTCCGCTTCTTTGTTGGGAACGGTTATGATTGGCTTGGGTGATAAGGGCTTAGGTCGGTATACGGCCACAAAGGGTAACTTGATTGTTTCGACCCTTTCCTTTACCCATTGAGTGTAAAGAGGTTTGGCCACACAATTCTTCTTGCCAACCTTTCATTTTTGCACTTGGCTCCAAGCTCCTTGGATTCTTTCTAGCAATGTCGGGTCTTGATCTCCTTCCCTTAGGAAGAAAGGTTCTAACAAGAGATAACCGGGTTTGTCCTCCATTGGATAGCCTAGCTAGCGGAGAGAGAGGACCGGGTTGTAATTGATGCATCCCTTAGTACCAATGAGGGGTACATTAGGGAAATCCCCGCAACTAAGGATGACTTCCGGATCCTCTAAATCTGGAGAAAACCAATGGATATCTTTCTCGGTGAGCGTTGTCATCCTTTGTGACCATTGAAGCTTGGCCCGGTTTTCCACAAAGTCCCGATCCCTCGGCATGTGGGACATTAACCAAATATGGATCAAGGAAATACAGCAGGAGATTGGGACCTCCTCTCCCCTTTTCATGTTTTGCGTAGAGGCAATGATAGAAATCCGCCAAAAGCGTAGGCACAGGATTCTTAGTCAAGAATACCCCTATAGCTGAGAGATCTATGAAATCATCCATATTAGGGAACAAGACTAATCCATATATCAAGAGAGCTAGGACTGCATTGAACGCCTTTCCCTCTTTGGTGGCTAACAAAAATCGAGCCTTGGTCTCCAAAAACTTCCTTGTGAACCCACTAGTGCCTCCTTTAATTTCCAAGTGTGGTGCTATTTCTCGGACACTAAGGTGTAAGGATTCGGCGATGCTTTCTAAACTGGGGTCCTCTCTTGAGCCGAGATAAATCCCACGATCTTTCATACTACATCCCAAAATTCTCTTGAACTCTTCCAAAGTTGGAGCTAACTGGAAGTCCCGGAAGGTGAAGCACCGAAGAGGTGGGTCATAGAACTGAGCCTAGGGTAGTTAAAGCCAACGCATCCACTTTTACGTGTAGGAGGTCAAGTAACAATCCGTAATTTGCTTGGAAGCTACTTTTGTTGATTGGAGTGAGCTTGCCACTCAAGACTAGTAGGCTTTCAACTTGAGGTTTCCGGATCTTGAAAGCGAGCGTATTCCTATTCCCGGAGGTCATATTTCTTTTGCTAATTATTGGTTGCTCTTTTTAATTCCCTATAAAGCAAAATGGTATGCAAAATTATTTTTATGAATGTGAATGTATGGTATGCATATGTATGATATGTGAAGGTTCAAAACTTCCCCCCATCCTCACATGTAGGCTCTAGAGATGAAATTTTCTAAAAGGTCCCTATAGTCACGGATTCTACAAGGACTTATAATCGCTGTTGCATATACACACAATACAACCATACTTCCAAGAGAATCTACTCTAGGCGGGTTTCTCATATCGATCCCTACGAGACATACGTCAGGAAGGCCAATACTACACAAACCCCAAGCCTATCTTAATTTTTTCTCAAAGCTCGGGTAGAGAGCCTCACACGTTCGGCATTAACCCAAACAATGTGGAGTAACATCACTCATAGGACAACCCCACAATTGATATATAAATATAAAGCAATATGAAATATATAAATGTAAAGTAAGAAAAGCAGATAAGGATTATAAAACAAAAGCATGTAAGCAAAACGAGAAAAACTACTAGGATAGGCTTGACTCGCTATAAAAACAAAGGGTGTTCTCCAGTGAAGTCGCCATCTTTGTCGCGTCGAATTTCGGATATCAAGCTATTGAGGAGCTTTGAATCACTAATTTTTAAATCACGACTGAACTTTTAATTTTTCGGGGAAAAAGGAAAAAAGTTCGAAATTACCTTAATGTTAGAGATTTTGGGTTCGGGAGTCGGTTATGCAAGGGGAAGGTATTAGCACCCCTCACATCCGTTGTACTCAACGGGAACCTCCTAGTTAGCTTAGGCTATAGTTTTTCAAAGTTTTGCTTGCATGCTTGAATATGTAAAAGGTAAAAAGAAAATAATATAATGAAGGGGAAAAAGAAAGTTTTTTTATTAATGGGCTTGACAAGATATGAATCCTGCTCCTACGTATCTCCCGGTGCGATGGAGAATTCAAAGCTTACGTAGTTCTTTGGTAGAAAAAATTTGTATGTTGGTTGATTTTAATTAAAAAGATTTGATCGCGCCCGAGCGAAAAAAGTTTGATTGAAAAGGAAATGTGGTCTACTATCGTTGTTTGGATAGCTTAATGAAGACCGATGAAAAGCTTTTTACCTACTACCGTTGTGTGGGTACCTTTATGAAGGTAAAAAGGATTTGATAAAAAGAGACGGACTCGCGCTCGGGCGATGATATCCGTTTGAAAACGCGCTCGGGCGTGAAAAAGGTTTGAATGAAAAAAGAAAGACGGACTCGCACTAAGGCGATGATATCCGTTTGAAAACGCGCAAAGGCGTAAAAAGGTGAATTAAAAAGGAACGGACTCGCACGAGGGCGATGGTATCCGTTGGAAAACGCGCAAAGGCCTGAAAAGTTTAAATTGACCACGGGGGCCAAGAAAAGTTTAAATTGACCGTGAGGGGTCAAAGAAAGGTTGGATTGGTCACGAAGGACCAATAAAAGGTTTAAGTGCGTCGGACGCGTTGAAATGGAATGACGATTGCCCGAACAACGAGACATACGTCAAGCATTCGTGCAACCTGGGAATGGAGAGACATACGTCAACCATTCCTTTTTCATTCAAGTTTATTTTTGTTGGAACTCAAAGAAATCTCAAAGGAAAAAAAACACTTGGTCAAAAAAGTTAAGAAAAGTTTATTGCTCAAATTAGTTGTTGCAACCTATGAGCGAACGTTGTTCATATTTTTGAAAGGATGAACAAGTTTGTTTCAAGTTTATGATAAAAAAGAACAAGCTTTGTTCAAAAGTGTTGGAACTTTAAGAACAAAGTTGTTGAAAATCATGAACAAATTTGTTGTTCAAGTTTGTTGAAAATCATGAACATAGCTTGTTGCTTAAGTTATTGGAACTTTAGAACAAGCATTATTCAAGTTTGAAAAATGTACAAATTAATGAAAATATGCATAAGTTTGGAAAATGCACAAGTTCGGCTCAAATTCGAGTTTGGTTTTAAAAATGAACAAGTTCGGCTCACGTTCAATTTTGATTGAAAATCATGAACAAGGTTGTTGTTCAAGTTTAGTTTTGAAAATAATGAATGTGGCTTATCGCTCGAGTTTGATTTTGAAAGTTAATGAACATAACTTGTTTCGCAAGTTATCCAAAAAGTATTGCTCGAACTTGTGAAATTTCCAAGAATATGCAAAATTCTTGTCATGTTTTAAATAAAATGGGTTTTTAATCCTCTTAGGTTCTGAGTTTTTTAGGTTAGAACCTCAAAAATTGGCTTTTTTAGGAGCCTGAACTCAGATTCTGAGTTCTGCAACTTTCGCAGAGCAACCTGAACTTGGCTCTGTGAACCTAAGTTCTGTCATGGTCGCAGAGCGACCATGACTTTGCTCTGCGAACTCTGCGAATTTTGAAACTCAGAAGCAGCTTATGAACTTCTGTTCAGAAGCTGCTTCTGAACAAGGTTCAGAACCTTAAGGGGATTGAAAAGCTTTGAAAATTTGGAAGAAAAGGAGTACAACAACTCAAATTGGTGTTTTGCAACTTTGAGATTCCTTTGAAGTTTCAAAAGTGATTTTTGAGCAAAATGAAATTAAACAAAGTAAATGATGCAAACAGCTATTCAAAATGAAAGATAAAGATTTTAGAATACTTACAGAACTCCTAGCAATGCTTGTTGTGCAAGAGATAGGAAAGGGCTTGATTGATTGTAACTTTGCAAAAGTTGGAAGTGTTGATGATTCAATGCTCTTGAAATGGTTTTTTCCTTGCTGGAAGTAGTGTGTTTCTGCTCTAAAAATGCTGTAATTGCTGTGTATTCAATGGTTTTTCAGGAGTTTTCAATTGTTTTTTTCAGGTGTGTAATTGGTTGTGTGAAATCCTTATGCATAGCATTCCTTAAATAGGCAAAACCAAATCAAATGTCATGATGAAAATCTCCTAGAATCCAGCTGCTTTGTGTGCTATGGCCAGGCTACTTTGCTTTGCATTTAATGCAAAAGTGAAGAGGTGACATTGCCTTGCAACCTTGGTCAAGACTTTGGCCAAATCCAGCCATTAATGCAGCTGATCTTTGATAGCAATGATGAGAAAAAACAGGGCAGCTTGCAATTGGGCTGTTCTTGGGATCAATCCTTGCAATCTTGAGAGGTCAAGCAAGGAAAACGTGCACTGTGATGTGCAGAGGTTGGGGGAAACAAAAGGAACATGTGGGCTGGTGTGAGAAGGAAGAAAAGGCAGCTGAAAACAGGGCAGCAAAACAGCTTTTGGGCAAGTGAAGTGCAGCTGTGCTTGACTGGTTTTGGGGGAGAAAGAAGGAAGGAAAACAAGCAAGCAGCTGGCTGGCAAGCTTAGGGCCATTAGCAGGTCAATTGGGAGGGATAAGAGCTGCCCAAGAGGCAGCCAACTTGCTTGGCTTGGAAGAAAAACCTTCTCACCTTGGCTTTAATGGCACATGCTTCAATTCTCTCTTTGTTGGGTCCAAACAGCCACAATTGATAACAATAGCAGTAATAATAATGATAGGTGATAATAATAATAATAACTATAATGAAAACAAAAGAAAGATAAATCAAAGGAATTAAAACCTGCAAAAAATCGCAGAGTTCGCAGAGCGATGGGGACTTTGCTCTGCGAACTCCCCTTTTTTCTTTTTTTATTTTCTTTTTAAATAAAACAAATAAAAAACCAAGAATAATAGTAATTATAAAAATAACAATGATGGTAATGACAATAATAATGAAGATGGTAACAATAATAATGATGAAAGATATAATAATATTAGTAATGGTAATAACAAAAATAATAATAATAAAACATTGATAAAAAAGATAATAATAATATTATTAATGAAAAACACAATAACAATAATATTAATAATAATAATGATAATGATAATATTAATAAAAATGATAGTAATGCTAATGGTGATAAATATTAATAAATAAAAATCCGACAATAAAGATGAAATAATAAAAGGTAAAAATAATAAATTGAAAATCATAATGAAATGATGAATAATAAAAAGATAATAAACAAAGAAAATATGAGTCAAAAAATGGGGTATGACAAGAATCAAGGAGAATCAAGCTAGGGTTTTGGAATGAGATTAATAAGCACCAATCAAGGTTTAAGGTGAGCTCCCTAGGGTTTTAGAACTCACTTGAGTAAGTTTAAGAGTTAATTATAATTTGAGTAAAGTTTAGAAAATATACCCAAATTCTTTGTTGTGTCAATTCCTTGTTCTAGTATGTTTAAATTGTTTAAATGTTAAAGAAAATCCTTTTTAATACCTTTGGGAAGCTTGGGTAAGTTGGAATGGTTTGAAATGATGAAAAAATGCATTTTCTGAGTTTTCCTGAACTGTCATGGTCGCTACAGCGACCAGCCGTCGCTATAGCGACCAGACAGCATTTGAGTTCTGCCTACGGTCGCTACAGGCGACCAGCCGTCGCTACAAGCGAGCAGCATGTTTTTCAGACTTTTACCTACAGTCGCTGTAGCGACAGGCCGTGGCTATAGCGACAGCATCAGGACAGCACTTGACAGCTTTGCTGTTTTGGGCGTTCTGGTGCGCGTAGGCATGGTTTTTCACTTCCGTTTTCTCCAGAAACATTTAAGAATGATTAAACACCATTTTAACTCATCCAAGAGGCTTCCAAAGGGTGATAATTATAAGGAACAAGGATTGTATCATAACTTAGAATTATTTAGAATTGTGAGGCAAAGTTTAGACGGGTATAGGAATACTTCCAACAATTCAAGTAGTGGCTTATGATAACGATAAGCCTATGATCCTATATATACTCATATGATAAGTATTGGGAGATTGATTCCCTAAGAAATGCATTAAATATGCAAAAGCTCATAGCAAATTATTAGACGTACTTTCAAGTACGTAAGTTAAGATTTAATGAGAATAAGAATGCACCAGACATGCATAAGATATAAGTTATAAGTTATATGTATATATAAGAAGAATAAGAACAAAGTAATATAAAGACCTTATGTGTCTCCAGTGTTCTCGCTAGTTAGAGCACGGGGGTTCCCGCTAGTTGGAACGGTGTAGTTACCATCCGCGAGGATAGCCACACATAAGAGCTTAATTAAAATATTAAGTCGTGACTTTCGTTGTTCACGCTAGTGGGACACGAAAGGTTCATGCATAAGTTAAAAGTTTATATGGAAAGAATATTAATTCGCGTCTCTCGTCGTTCACGCTAGTGGGACACGGGAGGTATACGCGTAAGTTAAGACTATTAATTAAGTCGTGTCTTCTGTTGTTCACGCTAGTGGGACACAGGAGGTTCACGCTAGTGGGACGTGTTATTCCGCAAGGATGACCGCACGACGACAAGAGGAGTACGGTGTTAGCCTGATATGATAGGAATTTTCACCGGTAGAGGGGAGATGTATTCTGGGGTTACTCCACCTGGATGCACTCCGTAAAATGAACTCAGATAATATTGTTTGTTCAACGCTGACTTACTAACTTAATGATTAAGAATGATATAAATATATACATATATATTGATGTTTATGAAATTATTACGAGAATATGATGATTAGTCAGCAGAGAAAGAAAGTGATCATAGGATGTCCCCAGATCACTAAGTATGAGTTTAAGTTTAAGATGAGATTATGATAAATATAAGATATGATTGAGACAAGTAGCGATCCTAGGTTTCCCCTTGATCGCGAAATATGTAGAGAATGACGGGGATCGTAGGAATCCCCAAGATTACCAAGAGTAGGCACGGCGACCCTAGGTTTCCCCCGTGGTTGCCAACAGTAGGTTGGGCTGGAGCTCACTGAGACATTATGTCTCATCCCAATCCTTCTGGTGCAGGTTTATAGGTAAGTAAGAAGATTTAAGATGATGTACTTTAGGGAGACGCTGGATGGAGTGCAGTTGCTCGGCATAGACAAACTCAGAAGTTTATCAGTATATCTTTATATATTTGTAAATGATATTTGGATAAATGTAAGGACGAGCCAATTGTACTCATTCAGTTGTATTTATTGTTGTTATTGAAAATTTTAATGTATCCGGTATCAGATTAATACACATGCTAAATATTCTAGATAATTTAGTATGGGTGTTACAAATATCATTTTACAAATACAATTTCATTTCATGTATTACGAATAATACATCTACTACACCAAGACTTGAATTAAAATATCTTTACAAAAATAAAAACTAAAGTAAACATCTATCGTTTGTTTCTTTAAGGTGGTTAACTAAAATTTAAATGTATAAACTAATGAGAGCATGGAACATGAATGTCAATGAATTTACCCCAAACACACATTGTGAAGAAGCATATGTGAACTGTTGAGGACCAAACAAAATAGGCTTGTCATAACTCATGAGAACTAATTAAGTAACTTTCAGTATGGTTTGATCAGATAGTATGATAATACAAGGATGTTTCTATTGTTTGGCACATACGATACCAGTGGCAGTGCTTGAAGTATTTGAGGCCGAAAACATACCCAAATCCAATTTTGAAAACATTGAGTTAAATAATTTCTTGAGTCCTTATAGATTATTAAATTTTGTTGAGTTCTCATAAAAAAAATGGCATGTTGTGTTTATGTTTCTATAAAAAAAAATTTAGCATGAAGTTTTGGTCCTGTTAAATTTAAATTTGTTTATTATCCTTAAACTTTTCAATTTTTGAATGACTTTTTGCAAGCTTGTTTAGAACCGTATAAAAAGTTATTTTACAAAAAATTAGAATCTTTAATATGAAATTAATTACATTGTATAACTCAATTCTTCAGTTTTCAATGAAATGATAGTTGTTTTCTCACAATTTTCTGTGATTCGACAAATTCAGTACATGTCGCTTTTTTTTTTTTTGGATTTTTACTCAGTCATTGTGAACAAGGAGACTCTAGAAAAATTGTATCTTGTTCTATTGTGCATCCATGAAATTGTTAACGATATTCTATTCAACGCTCCTCGTTTTTACATCGTTTTCACAACTCTCGGCTTTGTAGTGATTTCATCCTCTTTGTTTAGGCAGTGAAAATAGTCACATAACTCTATGTTGTGTCTGAGAAACTTTACATTAGATTGGAAGTATGTAATGCTGAAACTTTCCCAAACAAAAATAAAAACTATTTTACCTTTGTTATAATGGGAAATAAGGGAATAATTCAAATATTTTTATAAAATATTCTAAAATGAGTCTCAATTTTGAAAAACACCCTCTAATGTAAAATAATTCACAAAGGTATATAAATGCAAAAACTAATTCCAAAAACAAAGATGATGTAATAAAGCCCTTAGTAAGGATATAAATGCTAACATTTTCAACCCGTGTGCCTTTAAAATAGGAAGTAGAAACTATCACTAAACCACAATGACATAATATCTGATTATTTTCCTCTTAGGAATGAAACCACAGTGATAACCATATGCTATTAGTCTTTCCATTCAAACGTGTAAGCAAATTATGGGACAAATTGAGTATCCTGTGATTTCTTCAGACCATGTCAATGCTCATGCTTTAATGAAATTCTTGAGTTTATTCAACCACACCAAGTATTCTCTACTATCCTTGTTGATCATGTACTCATGCAAGAAATTTGTTGTGCTTGGTTTGATTCCCCTTATTTCTAAGTACTTGTGGAATGACTTTTGCAATGCTTCATCCAAATCCCTGTAAAACATGGCAGAATCTCAATCAAACAATGCCTTAACTACAACATTAGCTGAAAGTATACAAACAGGGATTTACAAAAAACTCCAAAACCCCAATCTGAACTGCAACATCAATATTATCAATATTTTTCATGTCTCTACAACCAAGCAGTACAGGTTAGTAACACAACCCAATCTAAATTTCAGATTGCAGTAAATAGTAGTTTGTTCAAATTCCGCTACACAAAAAGTGCTATAGCACCACTATAGCTGCTATTTGAAAACATTTTGTAGAAAACAGCATATCACAGAACAGTAACAATTTATTCAAAATTCTGCTATGCTATAGTACCGTGCTATAGTACCGCTGTAGCCTTTATTTAACAACACTGATGTAACCCCGGTTTAAAACATTGAATGCGCATATTTATAAACAAAATAAAATAATCAGAAAGAAGTACATACTGAAAATCTGGCCCGTCATAAGGAATCTGTTCATCAGAAAAATCAGGATTCTTAACAGACAAGCTGTCAATAACAATCTCATCTGGGTAAGCAACACAACTGAACTCCAAAGAGGGCCCATCCTTCTTAGAAACACTGACTGAAAGTGGAATGCTTGATTGAGTTGCTCTCTCACTCTCATCATCCTTATCATCATCTTGATGATTATCATGTTCTTCACCAGTAACCAAATCAGGCATGTGAACCTCAACCTGAATTTCTTCACCTTGATAAGTCCTTTTAAGTGTTATTGTCTGATTTCCTGGATTATCGACTATCTTAAATGGGAAATTGCTCGGAACTTCCTCACCCTATATCAACCAAAATCAAATTTTTCAACATTTCACAACATTAATTATCATAAATAACAACCAAATTCAAATTTTCAACATTTCACAAAAAAAAATGAAAAGGAAAAATATATTAATATGCTCAGAACTAGGCACAAGGCGTGCAAAACTGAGCAAAGATATCACAAAGTTTGAAGCTAACAAAAAACTACAAAACAAAAGGAGATAAGAAATAAGAAAACACCAAACCACGCCAAGCTCAAAACTGACACACCACCCAAACCAGATCATACAACCTGATAAATATCCTATCTTCTTCCAGAATTCTACCTGAAAAACTGAGGTAAAAATACCAAACCTGAGACTAACTAGCTGCTACAACCAAACTTGCAACAAAAGGTTGCCTGCCACGCCACCAATAGAAACTTGATCTCAATGAAATGAAACATATTATTAAGGTATAGGAACAAAAGGCTTCCAGACAAGATGAAAGAGAAAGCCTCGACGAAGTAACCCTGAAACTAGATGAACTCAACTAGTACCAAGCCGTAAGACTCAGACCTCACTACTGCAGCAGGAGAAAAAAAAAACAGCAGAACAGATCAAACAATGCAGAACAACCACAAACACCCCTTGAAAAAATCCAGAGTGCAACTGAAGCAACACCACTCCCCTCAAGAAGAACATAGAACTGAGCACACCCTAACTTCAAACAGAAAGTGAATTCTCAACAGAACAGGTCAAGGGATTTACAAGCCATTGATTAATAGAGTAAAAGAATCCACTTGACTAAGTTTTAAGGATTTTCCAAGATAAATTTTTTGACTCTCTTTTAAAACTTTGTCCCATCCGAATCTTTTTTGAGAAAAAATCACACCGTTCCTAACTTTCCAAACTACACAAACATTAGAAAACCAAATAATCACAGCCAGTTTCCCACTAAATTTTCTACTTCCATTCACAAGATTTTTAAAATAGACAAGGAGTTCGAAATCTCCAAATTGGAAGGCGAACGAAACCGCAAGACATTTCAAAGTCTCACTCCAAACCACCGGAAAAAAATAGACGATTGAAGAATAAATGATTTACACTTTCCAAAGTACCACATCCTCCTACAGAAAACCCTGAAAAAATTAATACCAACCCCTCTCTCGAAAGATAATCTTAAGTTGGTAGCTTGTTCTAAAACATCCTCCAAACTAAGATAATCATATTTAACGCAATTAATGAGTTCCCATAAATCCACAGCCCTGCCCAATCTGACACCTCGTTACCATCGGTGCTCAAGACCAAAAACGACTGAGTTACTCGGATTTCCCCCATCTCCCGTCAAATTCTTTCTTCATAAATAATAAATAATAATAATTATCATAAATAACAACAACAAGATAATCATTGTTAAGGTGAAAGAAAAAAAATTATGGCTCTGTTTGGTTTAAAAATAGAGAATAACTGATAAACTAGCTTATAGAGGATAGATATAAGCAATCATATAAGCTAGTTGATTGAATTTGTAGTTTTTGGTAAATTTAGCAAATGGAATAGCTTATAAATATGAAATGACATACAAAGGATATATTAATTAAAATTTAATTTTTTTCAATTAAGGCTATGTTTGGTAAAACACAGTGGATAGCTGATAAGCTAGCTTATAAATGAGCTTGTAGCAAATGACCTATAAGCTAGCTTATAGCTGATAGCGGATAAGGTAGCTTATTGAATTTGTAATGTTTGGTAAAATTAGCGGTTATAGTAGCTTATAAATATGAAATGACATAAACAAGTGTGCATTAAATTAATATTTATTTTTTCAATTGAGATTGCAAGAGGTAAAATTGAGATAAAAAGTGATAAGCTATAAGCTACTTGAATTAGCTTATTATAAACCGATAGAAGCTCATAGCTATAAGCTATACACCACAAACAGAATTTATGTCTTACCAAAGAGATCCATTACAAGGTAAAATTGAGAGAAACAATGATAAGCTATGAGTTTTAAGCTATAAGCTACTTGAATTAGCTTATCAAAAGATGCTATAACAAAGTAAAAAATAAGTTATAAGCTGGTGAGAAAATGATTGTACGAAACCGGTCATTTATAATCATACCAGCTTATAAGCTATAAGTTCAAAAATGCGTATAACCAAACAGACCCTAGATAAAAATGAAATAAAAAAGAAAAGCACTGTTTCTATTACTACTATCACGAGTCTAATAAATTAAGGAAGATGAAGCTTACAGCTCCGAAATCATCGGTTTCCTGGGCGCAAGTGATTTCCGATTCGATGAAACGGAGAAGAATATCATCGGAGGTGGGTTTGTTTTTGACAGCTACAGAAGAAAAGAGAAAGCTAGGAACAAATGAACCCTCGTAGCGGTTGACGGCGGCGGAAAGCACGGCGCGATGACCCGGTTGGGTTTTTCTGATCAATTGAGTCGCAGAAGAAAAAGCCCTAACGAAAGTGCTTGACTTGGAACGAAGGATTGAATTGAACGCCATTTTTGGTTGGGTTGAAGAAGAGAAAAGAGAAAGGGTTTTGCTAGGGTTTTAGAAAAGATTGTGAATGAAAGTTTCTTCAATTTCTACTCTTGCACTTTGCGTCTTATCAGCCGTTAGGTCTGAATACGGAGCAGATAAAATGTGGGCCGTTTGATTGAGGTGATTGAGGACCAGAGAAAATGGGTGTTGTGTT
Source organism: Medicago ruthenica (assembly GCA_018208015.1). NCBI lineage: Eukaryota > Viridiplantae > Streptophyta > Magnoliopsida > Fabales > Fabaceae > Medicago > Medicago ruthenica. Next base: position 17,397,371 of record CM031375.1, read on the forward strand.
TGATTAATGTTAAAATATTTTACTAGTTACAATTTATTTTACAAGACCTAAAAAATTAAAATTAGAGTGCCCAAGAGGCATTGGTTAAGCATCCAAAAGAAGTAAGATTCTATTAAAAAGTTGTGTAATAATTGTTTGATCAAAAGTAAAAGCTAAAATTTCCAAGACATAATTTCTATTTTTAGATTCCTTAACCAATGCCCCAGGAACACCGGTTAACAAGACCCAAATTAAAATACGGTTATTATGTAAATATAATTTCAACTTAAAATATGATCAACTATTTACAAGACTTGTAAGAACGCACATATATTTTAGGGTAAATTACACTTTTGGTCCTTTAAATATTTTTCAGGTTTCATATTGGTCCCCTAATTAATAAAAGTAACGTTTTGGTCCCTTAAATCTTTTATGTTAGTCACTTTGGTCCCTTCCGTTAGTTTGTGTTAAAAAACGTTTACTTTTGGACCCTTAAATATTTTTCAGGTTTCATATTGGTCCTCTATTAGGGGACCAATATGAAACCTGAAAAATATTTAAGGGACCAAAAGTGAAACCTGAAAAATATTTAAGGGACCAAAAGTGAACGTTTTTTAACACAAACTAACGGAAGGGACCAAAGTGACAACAGAGAAGGATTTAAGGGACCAAAACGTTACTTTTATTAATTAGGGGACCAATATGAAACCTGAAAAATATTTAAAGGACCAAAAGTGTAATTTACCCTATATTTTACTAGATGTATCTAGAAAATAACATAGATGTTATGAAATCAAACAAAATAAGAGAAGATATAGAAGAGTAGATATGAAAGAAAAAAAAAATGAAAGAGACAACAATAGAATCTCTTGTATTTTCTCTTCACAATTTTAATTTTTTACATTGCAATATAAGTCATATTTATAGGATATAAATCTTGTATGTATTTTTTAAAGAATAAATCTCGTATGTTAAAAGCACATGAAGTACTATATAATTTGGGTTTGACTAGGATTTTACAAAGGTTTTTGAATGAAAATTTTTCTATTTCTAAACTTTAAACTAAAACTTACGAACAATCGCTCTTTAGAGCTTGTATGTTGTGTAAAGTCCCGAATTTATTATAAGATATCTTTTGATGATGTATTTTATCGTTCTTTTCGTCTATCAAAAGATATCTTCCGTTAATATGTTTTGTCTATTTTGAACAACACAAGGGTCTGAAGAACAATCACCAAACTTTCGTAGAAAAATAGGACTCAATCAACTGTTCAATCTGGCCCATCATTATTATTGGGCCCAAAAAACCCAATACGATTTCTTATTTAAAAGCCCTAATCTAGTTTCCCCCTCCCTCGCAATTCATTTCCCGCTCTGTAAAAACCCTAACCCAAGAAGAAAACACAGAACCGAAATGGGTCAGAAACAGAAGCACGCTCTGAAATCAGATCCCAACGATGAAACCAAGAAGAAACGCCGTGTTGGATTTTCCGGCATAGGCGAGTTTTCTTTTTATTTTTACTCATTTTTTGTTGATTTTTTTTCATCATTTTGCTGTGATTTATACGATTTTTTACATTGCGTTTTGTAGATGCTGGAGTTGAAGCCAAAGACTGCATCAGAATCTTCCTTGGTATGATCAATTTTTTGAAAGATTCATTTTTCTTTAGTGAAGTTTTGTGTCAAGTTTGTGATGAAAATGGGGTTTACCTGAACATTGGATACTGTATTCTTATAATTATAACTTTAATAACTTCATTTTCTGTTCTATTTTCTTTTGGGTTGTTATTTTAACAAAACAGAAATTTTTAGGTTGTTATTGATATGCTGTGATTTTGCAACTGGCATGTTTTTATAAAAAATTTCTTGGTAGGTTAAAAATGTTAAATATTCATGTTTCTTTAGTGAAATTTTGGTATTAATATCCAAATACCGGACACTGTTTTCTGACAATTATAATTCTCTCGGTTATTTTTTTTTTTTGGGATGTTTTCGGTTGTCTGTAGCACTGGCCCTTGTGATTGAAGGTCTGTCAGTATCGTGCTTGGTGTCAGTGTCAGTGGTTCCTGGATTATTATTAATACGATGTGATTTTGCAACTGGTATCCATATTTATTGTGTTATTATTGTACAGTTTCAAGCAAAGAAGAGTTTGATGCTCCGGAGAGTTTTATCATCAATCCTGTAGATTTGAATAGCTATTTTGATGATGATGGAAAAATTTATGGTTATGAGGGTTTGAAGGTCTGTATCATTTTAACAATAACATGAGATTTTTTCATATATAAATAAAGATAGTTAAACTGTTCATGGTGTGTGCTGTTTTCATCTTCAGCTTGTTTGGACTTTTGCAGATTAACATCTGGGTTAGCAGAGTATCATTTTATGCATATGCTGATATTGCATTCGATGGTTCCGCTGATGTAAGTTCTGAATTTGTTTAGACTTGCAAACTAATGGGAAAAAAAACGTTCTTATTCTTTTGTTTACAGTATTGGTTAATTCATAATTATCTGTGGATTTTGAAGTTTCATTTGAATGTGTTGTTTGATTGTTTAAGCGAGGCAAAGGGATAACAGATCTTAAGGTTGCTCTTCAGGTATGCATCAACATCTATACTGTGTCACTGAATGTTATGTTGAGTACCTTTGACACATGACCCTTCAATTTGGTTTATTCTTTTCTGCAGGCAATTTTTGCTGAGACTCTTGTTGATAACAGGGATGAATTCCTTCAAAAGTATTTGGTAGACAAGGATTTTGTTAGGTATGAAGACTTTGCTGATTTTTATGATACCTGAATGAAATTAGTTTTATAAAATTGTAAAGACTGGATGGTGACTTTAATTTGGTTTGCAGAAAAAGCATCTCAACTGGGGAGGTTTTGAAGCACAAAGCTTTCAAGCATGCTGATTCGGATGCTTCTAATGTTGAGGTTATAATTTGCATTTAGGCTCAATGTATTGCACTCTAGTTAAAGATAGGCCGGTTGACTCTGAAGGCCTGGCATAAAACTTTATCTATGAAAAATCCTTATTTATACATGTCTTGACCAATCATCTAATTGAAATACTTTTTTCTAGACATGAAAAAAGAGTGACAGAATAGATTTGTTACGCTGCTTTTCATTTTAGCTTTTTCCTGTTAATGATCACTTTAGCTTATTCCTGTTCATTTCAAATTATGATTAGTATTGACCGACTTTTTTCAAATTTCTTGTTAAATACTGTGTCCACTAAATTGTGTGTCCCTATTGACCGTCTGTTCTTTGTATGCATACTTTTTACTGTCAGTATAATGTTCTTAATACCATTATTCTTAAGGAGAGCCTGCTATGTGACAACTTTTACATGGCTCTGCCAAATTCTCGCTGACCCCTAATGGCATTAATCGATTAGGCTATGCTGATTTTGGTTAAGCAAACATTACATGTATGAGTAGGCTGATACCCTTTTCTGCGACTCTTCATCCTCCTTTTCTACCAAATCTTCAGCTGTTAAATACACAAGTTCTTTGAGTTGTCCAGTAAACTTATGTATGGTGTTGTAAATTCTGGCCATCCAGTGTCCAAATGTACATTTAACATTTATAATTAACTTCAATTTGAACAACCTTCCTTTCAATGAAAATGTTCAGCTAAAGAAATTTCTTTAATAAAAAGCAGTATTCTGAAACACAAATTTTTGCTTGTGTTCATTATCCTTTAACCTTCTCTGGGATGTCTTTTGTTTGCATATGCACATTTTAAGAATGCCATTTTGATGTCTATCTACTGGACCCCAGGTTGTGCGTTTGGTAGCAGGCAACATGGCTACTGGACAACTTTACAGTCATATAATACCCCTTGTTCTTCTCCTTGTTGATGGTAATTTTCACTCATTTTACTACTCTATACCCATGTTCTATGCAATGTTTAGATTGCTTGCTAATGTAGTTTTCTGTTAAACTCTTGTGTCATATAGGTAGCAGTCCCATTGATGTTACTGATCCAATGTGGGAGTTGTATGTCGTGATTCAGAAGAAAACTGATCAGCAGGGAGAGATCCAATGTTTGTTGCTTGGATTTACTGCCATTTATCGATTTTACCACTATCCTGATAACTCCCGATTGCGTCTGGGTCAGGTATGTCATATACTGGATATTCCTTAATAGCTGCAATGCTCTCGAAATTACTTTCAACTTATATCATGTTCTATTAGAATACTCTCAAGTTCTATTTCTATGTTGATGGCAGATACTGGTATTGCCTCCATATCAGCACAAGGGTTATGGACGTTACCTTCTCGAAGTGCTCAATGATGTTGCTATAGCTGAAAATGTTTTTGACCTCACTGTAGAAGAGCCGTTAGATAACTTCCAACATGTCCGTTCTTGTGTTGACACACAACGCCTGCTTTGTTTTGAGCCAATCCAGCATTTGGTTACTAAGGCTGTTTCACTCCTAAAGGATGGAAAACTATCAAAGAAAACACATTCTCCTCGACTTACGCCACCTCCCAGTGCTGTTGAGGATGTAAGGAAAAATTTGAAAATCACCAAGACACAGTTTCTCAAGTGTTGGGAGGTTTTGATCTACATTGGTCTCAATCCTATTGACAAGTACCTGGAGAACTTTGTCAGCGTTATTTCTGAACGTGTGAAGTACGATATTTTGGGGAAAGATTCTGGGACTGCTGGGAAGCAACTTATTGAAGTTCCTTGCGATGTCAATGAGGAGATGTCGTTTGTCATGTTCAAATCAGGGGCTGGTGAAGATATTGCTGTACAGATGGATGACAATCAGACAAGCCAAGAAGAGCAACTCCGGAAGTTAGTTCAGGATAGGGTGAAGGAAATTCAGTTGATCGCCGAAAAGGTAACCTCGCCTCTTGGGAGTTCAGAGGTGGCTTGCTAATTGAGTTTGTCCTTCGTCAATTTGAACTTTGGTACTTCCTGCTGACCAATTTGAGTGTGGTTTCACAATCAGAAATTGTTATCTTGTTACACATTTTAAGATTGGCAAAGAGAAAACAAAGACTCGTTTGAGTCAGTCAGTACTGTTTTAGGCTGTTCTTGTAATTTTCGTATCATAGGCTGTGAAGTAACCATTTGATGTAGCCTTGAGCTGTTATAACTGAGATTAATTTTCCCAAACATAGAAGTTGATTGTCGATATCAAAGTGATGTCTTTTTCAAAATTTTCTGCTTGTTAGACTGGTACATCGAAGGAATACATGGGTTCTAGATTTTTTCTTGGTACTTATGAACATCATTTAGATTCATTATTAACTAGATCTTGTTTGGATAAACGACTTATTTTGCAGCTTATAGGACAAGTATTTATCATGATAAGCACTTATGGGTCTGTTTGGCAAGGCATTTTTTTGAGCTTATAGGTTATGTCTTGTAAACTTGTATAATTAAAAAAAACATGTTTGGTAAGCGTCATTGTCGCATAAGCTTATAACTTATTTTTACGAGCTTATAACCATTTTTATAAGCTAATTTGAGTAGCTTAAAGCTTATAGCTTATCATTTTTTATCTCAATTTTACAAACAATGCCATAAGGGCACGTATTAGCATTTTATTTTTACTTTTTATAACAAGAACAAATTAAATTAAATTGTTTTCGAAAAAGTTATAAACTGATTTCATTATATTTTAGAGAGCTTAAAAAATAAGTTGAAAACAGTTTGTAAGTATGTCATAAGCTACTTTTATAACTTCTTCCAATGAGTTTCACAAGTGTTTATCATTTAGGAGAAAAGTTTAAATAAGTCAATCTAAATAGGCTCTTAGTAGGTATGGCTGACCTTATTTCATGAGTGTTCTTCCAATAATAGTAACTAAAAGGGTTATGCTAACAAGTGCTCTAAGAGTTCAAAAATAGAAATAACTAATAAATTTTAGATAAAAAAAATTTACTTTTTATTGTTTCAATGTCTTGAATGCACAGTTTACAAGAAAAAATTCTACTTTAAACTTCTAAATAAGTGATAGGATACCATCACACAATGTGCATAAGCTCTGTTTTTCAATTTGCTGTTTCTTAGAGGGAGGCATGTTATCTGCCCAGCACTAAAAGCTCCACCTACTCACTTACATGAATGTAAATAGTCTATTTTGAACTAAGAAGATTGTTTTTCCTACTTCAAAGAAAGCTAAAACACACCTGTAATTTACGTTTTTACCCCGGCGGCAGTTTGTTGCGGATGGGAAGGATCCGGCGGCCTAACTGCCGATTGGAACCATCGGCAGTTAATTGTCGGCGTCTCCATCGGCAGTTAACTGCCGCTGCGATTTGAACTTAACCAGAACAGCAAACAAAACCTGCATCAGTTTCTAAACTTACAATTTCTTCAAATTTCCTCAAATCCTCTCCAATTCCATTTTCTCAAAAATCAAGCAAATCATCTCTACAAAACCATAAGTAAGTAGTATTAATCATTTATAATGTTAATGTTAGTTTGTGTAGGTTTATTTTTGTTAATTTTGGTAGATTTATGTGGTTAGGGTTTATGTAAAAATTGAAATTTTTGTTAGTTTATAATGTTATAGATGAATGTTGTTGTTGTAAATGTAATTTAGATTATGTTTAAGTGCAATGTGAATGTCTAGAAGTTGAATTAACACAATGATGAGTTGTTTCATACTTTGCACTCAAAGTGTTTGATAAAATGCCTAAATGAGAATTGTTTAGATTTTTAGTTAGTTTATGTTGTTAAATTGTGTTACATTGGATGAGGATTTGTAGATTAAGAAGAATTAGGGTTTATCTATCTACTATTCTTGTTTAATTAATAGTTAAGGGTTATGTTTATGTGTTTATGTCACCATTTTAAAGTTGTTTTGTTTTGTCAAAATAATTGATGACAATGTTGTTTTGTTATGTTAAACAACATTATGCATATGTTGATGACAATGTTGTTTTGTTTTTGTGTAGATATGTCTGATCAGAATACAGATAGATTGAGAGCTGGTAGACAGACGATGACCGGCAACTACCGTAGGGAGAGGCAGACTACAAACCCTCATGTGCCTAAGAGGGGAAGAGGCCGGAGGCCTGATCATTCTGCGGGTGAAGGTAGTTCTTCTCAGCAGCCGACACAGTCGCAGGTGGAGGACCCCACATAGTACCTGTAACATCCCACTTCAGACTTAAATAATTATCAGTGTCGAGATAATGTATCAGAGGATTAATAAGAAAGCAATGGCAAAGTCATAATTTTGGGATGGGAAGATTTTATATAGGAGAGATGAGATATTTTCCTTATTTTCTCAACCTCTCTCTCTCTACAAATCAGATTTTTGTCTCCTCCCTCTCTCTAAGCTTGCGCCCTCCTCCCTTTGGCCACCCTCCATCAATTCCCTTCCTTCCAAACTTCTTGAATCATAAGCAAACTCAATTATAGAAAGAATAGATCAAGAGGAAGTTAGGAAGAATCAAGAGGAGATTAAGGATTCAAGCTAAGGTTTGGATATAAGTTGGCAAGGAAGCTATCAAGAATCAAAACAAGAGATCAAGGTGAGCTCCTTAGGGTTATAGAACCCACTTTGAGAGATTTTGATGAGTATTTTTGTATTTTGAGCAAAGTTTATAAATTAGTGTCCTAATCCCTTTTGCTTACCAATTCCTTGTTCAATCACGTTTTAATCAATCAATTTATAGTTGTAAATCATTCCTTATACTGTTATGATGTCTGGGTATGCTTAGATAAGTCAAAAATGGTGGAAAATCACGTTTTGAACTTTTTATGTGCTGTCAAACTCGCCCGGCGAGCTCGGGGCGAGCTTGCAGCGAATTTTCAACATTTTTCCCTGCATCAACTCGCCATGGTGAGATGCAACTCGCCCAGCGAGTTCAGACAGACCTCCAGGGCTGTTCTGTTTCGTTCAGTGAGCTGTGTACGTGTCAGGCGAGGCTTTTGGTAACCATTTTCAATGAGGACTTTAATTTCTAAGGAAAACACCATTGTGGACACATCCGAGGGGCATATAACATATAAGGAATAGATGAACAAGGATTTGTGCAATAACTTAGAATTGTTTAGAATTGTGAGGGCAAGCCTAGACGGGTATAGGAATGTTTCCAACAATCAAGCAGTGGCTTATGAAAACGATAAGCCTATGACCCTATACTCATATGTTAAGTATTGGGAGATTGATCCCCTTAAGGAATGCATTAATATGCAAAAGCTTATAGTAAAGTATTAGACGTACTTACAAGTACTTAAGATAAGAATTAATGAGAATGAGAATGCACCTAAGATAGCATGATTAAGATGCACTCAATTAAGTGTGCGTATGCACAAGGAATGATTTAATATTCAAAGTTTAGAACCTTTTAATAGGTTAAGCATTTAAGAATGATTACTTAAAGAATGCATCAGATATGCATAAGTTATAAGTTATATGTCTATATATATATATATATATATATATATATATATATATATATATATATATATAAAGAATAAGAACAAAGTAAGTAATGGACTAGATGTGTCTTCTGTATGCTCGTTAGTTAGTATACAGGGGGTTCCGGACTATTCTGGAATGGTGAAGTTACCGTCCGTGAGGACAGCTACACATCATAGTCAAGAAAAGTTAATGTGTCTCCTGTAGTCTCGCTAGTTAGAATACAGGGGGTTCCGGTGAAGTTACCGTCTTAAATGACAGCTGGAACGGTGAAGTTACCGTCCACGAGGACAGCCACACAAAAGAAAAAAGGAGTCCGGTGTTAGCCTGATATGATAGGAGTTTCACCGGTAAGAAGGGAGATGTACTTCGGGGTTACTCCACCCGGATGCACTCCGTAAAATGAACCAAGATAATGTTTGTTTGTTCAACGCTAACTTCTAACTTAAAGATTAAGAAAGATGATTAAGAATGTTGTATATTGATACTTATGAATTATTATGAGAATATGACAAGTAGTTAGCAGAAAAAAGAAAGTGATCATAGACTTCCCCTCGATCACTAAGCATAAGATTACGTATATGATAAGTATAAGATAAGATAAAGACATATAGCGATCCTAGTTTTCCCTTGATCGCAAAATATGTAGAGAATGACGGCGATCGTAGGTTTCCCCGAGATTGCCAAGAGTAGGCACGACGACCCTAGGTTTCCCCCGTGGTTGCCAACAGTAGGTTGGGTTGGAGCTCACTAAGACATTATGTCTCATCCCAATCCTTCTGGTGCAGGTTTTCGGGTAAGCAAGAGGTTCGTGAAGAAGATCATCAGGGAGATACTGGATTGGAGTGTAGTTGCTCGTCAAGTGCAAGCATATGAGATCATCATTATTATGTATAAGTATTCATTTTTTTTGGTATTCGGATAATTGTATAAACGAGCCACTTGTACTCATTCAGTTGGATTGTATTTTTTTTATTATTGAAAATTTTAATGTATCCAGTATCAGTTTAATGCGCATGCTAATATTCTAGATTACATTAGTATGGGTGGTACAATTGGTATCAGAGCAGGTTGATTCAGATCGTGCCTTGGGTCATTAAAGATTCAATAAAAGTAGTGGGACCATTGGGTTTCGGATATTGTTCTAAAGGTCACATCTGGTTGAGCCTGATCAACTCAATCTAGTATATGACAGTTAGGATAAATGTCCGAGAGCTGAATGTGATCAAGGAGGAATGAAGTTTACGAAGAGCGAAGTTTATGGCATCTAAAATTTTAAGACAGAAATTAACAAAGGAGTAACTAATGCAAAATGGTGGCCATCAAACCGTAAAGTAATGAAGCCTGTTAGTGGCAAAGTTTCAGAAACAAAAGAGATATTTAAAAGTAAGGTGAATCACCTCAACCCAGTTGGACGCGTCGTTGGACGATGCCTCGTCTGCGAAAGACATAAGGATTAAGGAATCATGGGATACTCTAAGGAATGACTTGGAACCGCAGTTTGAGAAGTTAAAGTAAGGTTTGGACTAAGTAACAATTTTAAGTACAGAGTTAAGGAATTGCAGTACCAAACCTAGAGACTCGAATGAGGAATTATCGGTCGGTTTTCGAAACCTCTAGACTCCCAGCAAAGATAGAGTGTTGAAGAATCGAACTCAAATCGGATGAGATTTCAATGTCCAAACGGTTAAGAGAATTGATCATGGATTAAGCAAATTATTTGGATAGATGAAGCTAACTACTCAAATGTGGTCATTGAGCGTAAATCGCAAGTGATTTTAACCCCATCAGATCAGCCGCATCTTCCGAACCGTAAATGCTGGACTTGTGAATTAAGAAGAGAAGATGGTATGCAACCTAAGAACTAAGGTGGATAATGAATAATAAGTTGTTGGAATTTAGTGAACTGATGGACGAACAAAGTCGAACTATCTTGATTGGATAAAGAAGATAAGTTTACGCCAACATAAGATTATAGTAGATCAGAGATGAAGGATAAAAGGAATTTTAGCCGAGATTTATTTAGAGGCTTTATTAACAGGAAGATCTTCGCCAGTACAAAAGTTAAAATTATGGTTAATGTAAGAAGTTCTATGTTCAATTGATGGGTTTCCTTACACAATTATTCTGGAAAGCCGGAAGTGATCACCTTGTGTGAGTATGCTTTCGAAGGTGGTAGAATGTGCAGACCTTGGATTGTTCAAAACCATGTGAAGAAGTCAATAGTCGAGAAGACCTATGGGAATTACTTATTATTAATGGAGGATCATTCAGATAATAGAATCAGATTCTGAGTTGTTGATGCAGTAACGAGTTGCTGAATGAATCAGAAGGTAATGATAAGGCGTTGAAGTTCAAGATCAGTTAACCGGAGGAACTCGAAGGTAACCTAAGATATATGGTAAGACCATAGAGACCGAAGTTGTCTCGGGAAAGAGTATAAGTATGAAATCCTTGCGGATAAGAATAAAAAGGGAAGGTAACGAGACTCGAATCATCAGGGTATGAAAGATGTGAATATCCAAAAGTCATAGAATGTTTTTAGAAGTTGCCACAAGTGATTGTGTGTGAACTTAAGTTGCCTCAGGTATGCTTTCAGACGGGTTTCTGCAATGTTTTAATGATTATACATGTTGAGCTGACCAAGAGATGGTTACAGAATTCAGGATATGGAGAGCAAAGTTAGAACCAGAGTATAAGCTGTTTGACAGGAGCATTGTTGGACTCGTAACAGTTGCTGAAAAACCGTTTACAGGTTTCGGCGTATTATCGTGAAAGTAAGTATATGGCTTATGTCCGAAAGGAAACACAAAGCCAGGTGAAGACCAATCCGTAAGTTAAGCAGATGGGATAAGCCACAAGAGAAGCAATAACGTCAAATGGTTTTGTTACGGTAGTTACAAGGTGATAAAGTAAAAGGATTGGTCAAGGAAATTTTATTTGGCAATAGTGGTGTATTGCTCCAATTCTAACTCGAGTTGTTAGGAATCAGAGTCGCGCAGCGGAGTGGTAATCCAAGAATGAATTAATGAACAATGCTAAGCTAAAGTTTAGGGAACGAGAAGGTGTTAAGTGCTTAATTCTTATATACGGAATAGCAGTAAGTAGAGACGACCTGAATATATCACAAGTTCTAATGGAAAATTTTGGAAGTTAAGTTGAGGAGTACTTCAAACCTAGAAACCCATGAGAAAAGGAATATCGAAATAGTTTAAGAGTATGTGGTAAGATATAAGAAGGATGTGTTCCTACTAGGTTGAGTCTTAATTGAATGAAGTCACCGCTAGTAAGGTAACCCAGCTATTTTAGCTCCATAATTTCAAGTGGACTGGAAGAGTAAGTTCAGCCAAGAAAGAATTATTCATGAGGCAACAACAGTAAAGGTTGTGGTTGCGAAGTAATATTTATGGAATCGAAGCATTGGTCAGAAGCGACAATGCAGTGGCGAATGAGTTTAATTTCACGTTGTACCCATGTCATGTCAACATATCTTAGCTGAAGAGTTCGGAAATTCTTAAACTTAATGTTCACCAGTAAAAGAAGGAGAACTTTTATGCAGATTAAAAGTCACTCGTGGTCCACAGTAAAGGGCTACGTAATTTCAGGTTATGACTAAAGGATTAAAGACTAAGTGTGCTATTTTTGGTAGCAATCAAGTAGAGTTTTCTATTGAAAACAAGGATCTTGAACTCGACGTTCAGAATGAGAAATACGTTTGTGATGCCGAGAGAATGTAACCATAATTTACGTTATAGGTTGTTGTATACTTAAGAAATAAACATGAGTAACATTGGCGGGGCAAACCTGGCAAGCCAGTTGAAAGGCAAATCCCGGATGTTACAATCTGAGTTAAGAGTAAGAAAATATTCTCAATTGATGTGGTAGTGTTCCAAACATATTAAGATCAAGAATGATGTCCCGTTAGTTGGACAAGGATGATGTGACGTACTATGTACCCGTAGAAGTGTACATGTACTCTAGCATAGGTTTATACCACTCATCGCCTGGACTAAACTCCTATGAGTTTTGGATATATCGGTATAGAAAATATTTATGCTACGGCAAGAATTCAAGAATAAGTTGTGATAGAGATGATAGAGGATTAGCAAACTCCTAGTAATGAAGAATGATTTCTAAGTTATTAAGATAAGTGACGTCGTAGACCTATTAGAGCGGAACATGAATAATCTGTAAAATTCCGCGAGCTCTTGAGAATCCGTAGTGGAAGTAATGATCAGGATTGTGATAAGTAGCACGTCGAGATGCCGAAAAGAAAGGAGCAGGTGCTAGAAGTGAAGCCTCCTGCTGGTGTTGGGAATATTAAACGAAGTTGGAATAATCGTTGCATTTGCATGTGCGTACACAAGATCAGATGTGTTCGATGTAAGGATGATTCTATATGGAAATGTATGGCATAGGTCTATAAGTAAGATGTTGTCGTACGAGACGGAAGATAAGGATAAGAATTCATTGGAATTAGTTGTGATACGATAGACCTCTTAATGAGTGGAATGTTGAGAAGATAAGATCGACCCAATGTCGCTAGAGTAAGATTGTGTATACTATGAAGGAAACTTATGCAGTTCAGTATGAGTGTCTAAGAATTAATAACTTCAAATTGAATTTACAGGAAGCGCATGAATAAGAGACAAATCAAGTGAGTCAGGTAGATTGGTTCAGACAACCGCACACTCTGCTACGTAAGAATTATGTAATGTATATCAGGCCTTTCAACTGAGGGAAAGATTGTCGGGTATTTTCAACTTATAGAATTGGAATTCCGATAAGCAAGTTGAGTAGAGAATTGGCTAATAGGGAAAGAAGTATGAAGGACCTTTTATTATGTGATTTCAAGAGGATTCTAAATTTCGAGGACGGAATTTCTTTAAGGGGGGTAGATTGTAACATCCCACTTCAGACTTAAATAATTATCAGTGTCGAGATAATGTATCAGAGGATTAATAAGAAAGCAATGGCAAAGTCGTAATTTTGGGATGGGAAGATTTTATATAGGGGAGATGAGATATTTTCCTTATTTTCTCCTCACCTCTCTCTCTCTACAAATCAGATTTTTGTCTCCTCCCTCTCTCTAAGCTTGCGCCCTCCTCCCTTTGGCCACCCTCCATCAATTCCCTTCCTTCCAAGCTTCTTGAATCATAAGCAAACTCAATTCTAGAAAGAATAGATCAAGAGGAAGTTAGGAAGAATCAAGAGGAGATTAAGGATTCAAGCTAAGGTTTGGATATAAGTTGGCAAGGAAGCTATCAAGAATCAAAACAAGAGATCAAGGTGAGCTCCTTAGGGTTATAGAACCCACTTTGAGAGTATTTGATGAGTATTTTTGTATTTTGAACAAAGTTTATAAATTAGTGCCCTAATCCCTTTTGCTTGCCAATTCCTTGTTCAATCACGTTTTAATCAATCAATTTATAGTTGTAAATCATTCCTTATACTGTTATGATGCCTGGGTATGCTTAGATAAGTCAAAAATGGTGGAAAATCACGTTTTGAACTTTTTGTGCTGTCAAACTCGCCCGGCGAGCTCGGGGCGAGCTTGCAGCGAATTTTCAACTTTTTTCCCTGCATCAACTCGCCATGGTGAGATGCAGCTCGCCCAGCGAGTTCAGACAGACCTCCAGGGCTGTTCTGTTTCGTTCAGTGAGCTGTGTACGCGTCAGGCGAGGCTTTTGGTAACCATTTTCAATGAGGACTTTAATTTCTAAGGAAAACACCATTGTGGACACATCCGAGGGGCATATAACATATAAGGAATAGATGAACAAGGATTTGTGCAATAACTTAGAATTGTTTAGAATTGTGAGGGCAAGCCTAGACGGGTATGAGAATGTTTCCAACAATCAAGCAGTGACTTATGAAAACGATAAGCATATGACCCTATACTCATATGTTAAGTATTGGGAGATTGATCCCCTTAAGGAATGCATTAATATGCAAAAGTTTATAGTAAAGTATTAGACGTACTTACAAGTACTTAAGATAAGAATTAATGAGAATGAAAATGCACCTAAGATAGCATGATTAAGATGCACTCAATTAAGTGTGCGTATGCACAAGGAATGATTTAATATTCAAAGTTTAGAACCTTTTAATAGGTTAAGCATTTAAGAATGATTACTTAAAGAATGCATCAGATATGCATAAGTTATAAGTTATATGTATATATACATAAAGAATAAGAACAAAATAAGTAAAGGACTAGATGTGTCTTATGTATGCTCGTTAGTTAGTATACAGGGGGTTCCGGACTATTCTGGAATGGTGAAGTTACCGTCCGTGAGGACAGCTACGCATCATAGTCAAGAAAAGTTAATGTGTCTCCTGTAGTCTCGCTAGTTAGAATACAGGGGGTTCCAGTGAAGTTACCGTCTTAAATGACAGCTGGAACGATGAAGTTACCGTCCGCGAGGACAGCCACACAAAAGAAAAGAGGAGTCCGGTGTTAGCCTGATATGATAGGAGTTTCACCGGTAAGAAGGGAGATGTACTTCGAGGTTACTCCACCCGGATGCACTCCGTAAAATGAACCAAGATAATGATTGTTTGTTCAACGCTAACTTCTAACTTAAAGATTCGGAAAGATGATTAAGAATGTTGTATATTGATACTTATGAATTATTATGAGAATATGACAAGTAGTTAGCAGAAAAAAGAAAGTGATCATAGACTTCCCCTCGATCACTAAGCATAAGATTACGTATATGATAAGTATAAGATAAGATAAAGACATATAGCGATCCTAGTTTTCCCTTGATAGCGAAATATGTAGAGAATGACGGCGATCATAGGTTTCCGCGAGATTGCCAAAAGTAGGCACGGCGACCCTAGGTTTCCCCCGTGGTTGCCAACAGTAGGTTGGGTTGGAGCTCACTGAGACATTATGTCTCATCCCAATCCTTCTGGTGCAGGTTTTCAGGTAAGCAAGAGGTTCGTGAAGAAGATCATCAGGGAGATACTGGATTGGAGTGTAGTTGCTCGTCAAGTGCAAGCTTATGAGATCATCATTATTATGTATAAGTATTCATTTTTTTTGGTATTCGGATAATTGTATAAACGAGTCACTTGTACTCATTCAGTTGGATTGTATTTTTTTTATTATTGAAAATTTTAATGTATCCAGTATCAGTTTAATGCGCATGCTAATATTCTAGATTACATTAGTATGGGTGTTACAGTACCTGCATTATCAGGAGCATTTACATGATGCCACATATGGTGGCTATGACGTCCAGCATGTTGCGGATGAGGGTGGGGATGACGATGCGGTTGCGCTAGATGAGGATGAGATTACGGTTGCGACAGCCCCCGAGGAGTTACCTGATGTGGCTTTTTTTTTGTATGAAGTATATGCTTTTTTTTGTATGATAACGTTTAAAAAAAATGACATGAACACATGCCGTTGTCTGATTTTTTTTTGTCTTCGATTATTGTTCGCGCGTAATTTTTTATATATGAAGTATATGCTTTTTTTTAGGACTTTTGTTAGTTTTTTTTTTACATTTGTTAGATTTTTTTGTAAATTTATGACACATTATCGTAGTTTTTTTGGTACAATTTTAACATGATTTCGGGTTTATTTTGCTTTATTTTGATTACTTTGAAACAACAATAACAACAATTCATTCATGATCCGAACTAAAAATTCACACAATAAGCGTTACATTACATTACATTATCCCTAAACATGTTGTATCATCATGAATGATGTTGGATTTAAATTTAATTCTTGAAAGTTTGCGGAAAACATATATCTGCTCTCGTGTCTTATACTTAGTGTTGGACTCAAAAGAATGAAGAGAACACAACACATGTATTCTACCAAATCAGCTATGTATGTTTTCACATCAAATTCCCTCATATAAGATGAGTCATGACAAAAAGGAATGCATTCCAATATATTATTTTGAACTTAATCCTACTGCCCTGCAAACTGACAAAGTTCCAATTGACAGAGGAGTATGATCAAGTATAAAACATCTTAGAACTGCATTCCCTTTTGCCACACTCATCTTATACGAAGGAATTCGATGTGAGAACCTATATAGCTGATTCGGCAGAATACATGCTGTGTTCTCTTCATTCTTTTGAGTTTCCAAAAAGACTTGCAAACCTTGCAAACCTTTACACTAAGTATAAGACACTTCAATGCCAAGATTTTCCGCAAATTTTCAAGAATTAAAAAAAATCCAACAAAATAACGACACAACATAATAATACTACCTAAACATCTTCATCCGGCCGAATCAAACTCTTGAGAATATCTTCAGGCGACCTCAGCAACGTAACATCCATCTCGAGGGGGATCATGTTCAGGCTCAGCAAATATCAAGAACATGCTCCTCACATTGTCGTCGTTCGTTAACTCCGACCGAGTGAACGACAAATTCTCATCTGAGTCGAATGATGGACGATGATACCAAACGTATTCCACCCTCCTCGTGTCTCCGTGGTTGATTCGTTGGTTGATTTCATGAAGTAGATCCTTCAATTCTTTTAACGTCACATCGTCGCGAACCTTGAAAAAATGTTGGCTACCACCGTTGAAGGATACATGAAAGTATACTTGAGCCATTTTTTCAGATCTACACCATAAGAAATTAAAAACAATCCAATTAAAAACTCATTCAAACATTTCATCAAACACTTGCAGTGCAAATTATACATAAACCCTAAAACTAAAAATTACAACATAAACATGCAAAGATTTAAACATTTAAGCAACATAAGTCATTTCCATGTAAACAATCTATCATTTCTTGCTAAAAAAATCAAATATTAAACAAAGCCTAAAACTAAAAAAAAATTAAATTAAGATAATAAATGTAACATATAAGTATAAAATGACAATGAACTTGATTATGGAAACTTACTTGTTATTGGAGTGTTGGTTGATTTGAGGTTGAAAATTTTGAGATTTTTGGAAGATTTGAGAGAGTTGAGGGTTGGAAGATTTGATTTGGAAATTTGAAGAATTCTGCTTCTGATGCAGGTTCTGTTTTGCTGTTTTAGTTAAGTACAGATCGCAGCGGCAGTTAGCTGCTGATGGGGACGGCGGCAACTAACTGCCGATGGGAACCATTGGCAACAAACTGCCGCCGGGGTAAAAACGTAGATTACTAGTGTGTTTTAGCCTTTTTAAAGTGTGAAAAGCAATTTTCTTGAACTAAATGCATCACAAGATTTTATAGCATCAATTATCGATGATAAGAGTTATTTTTTTATGAAACATTTACATCTTTTTTTAGTCTTTGTGGATATTGTATGTTGTGCAAGTAACATTTGGGAATTTCTATATGGCCCCCATTTTTGCTGTTAAAGCCCCCCATTTATTGAAAGATAATTTCTGAGGACGAAAACGTATCGTAATGCAGGTTTCAGTTGCCTGTTTTCGACTAAAATCTCTCGGATTCTACGATACGATAGGTCTTTTTCTCAGCTTGATCAACCTGGGGAGCCTAAACAACAATCATCGTACCATTTTTATTTGAAAACAACTTTGCCCACCCTCACGTAAAAAAAAAAAAACCTTTGGAAGTGTATTTTTGAACATTGTTTGAAAATGTATATTCAGAAGACAAATAGCTGTATGTTTCGGATGTGTAAAAATTCCTCCCTTTCGTTTGTCATGAGATGAGTTCTAAAGGTGCTGCTGCACTAAGGAAATCCTGCCCCACTTCTTCTCGTTGTGTTGAAAAAGTTCTAATATGGACAAATATATTGAAGGCAAGGCTAAAAAAGCAGAAGTTTCAGTTATTGTCATCAATGTTTGGGTCCATGCATAAGGTATTATTTGCACAACCTATCGCTATCACATATGGAAATTATTGTTGCAAATCATTTTCCTTACTTTTAGATTTGTTACACTTGTTTGCTTAACAAAAAAAATAAGCAGTGACTTTATTTGTCTTGTTAAAAAAAGTGAAGTAAGAATGTGATAATGCTGAGGCAATTAGACATCAATGTTTGGGGCCATCCATAAGCATTATTTGCCAACCGTACCACTATCACATATGAGAAAATGTGATGTAAGAATATTATAATAGATTGATAAGTTTAGATAAAGAAAAAAAAATATAAATTATTGTTGATCATATATTAGACCCGGTTAATTATGTTTGTAGTTCAATTTAAAGACACCCGACTAAGAGATACCTATATTTAATATCATGTGACTTTAAAGATTAATTAGAACCGCTTCGCAAAATGATATTTGACCAAGTAAATAGTAGTACACCCTCCGTCCCAAAATATAAGCAAAAATTGGTCAACAAAAATTAATGTATTTGGTTCAAAATTTGTACCAAATACATCAACTTATGTTGACTCATTTTTGCTTATATTTTGGGACAGAGTAATCCACATAAAATTCAGTTCAACCTATCCATTATCATTTGCTACGCTGTCCATTATCTCCAATTATTTCTTAGTGGTTGAAAGTATCAATGTATGTTCTATTTATGGACCCTCAGTCACATGGTAGAGAAAGTAACTCATAAACACCCGAGATGAACTTTTTTTCACCCCAAAATCACTTCATAAAAGTACACATTGAAAAAAATATATAATTTTTTTGTTGTCTAAAGTACACTTTCGAACAAATTTATACCGTATGAAGTATACTTCTAGAGCTGTATGTTGTTTTTTAGAAATGTAAGTGAGGGATGGAGAAAGTTCCTCTCTAAACATCCATGCTGGACGGGACCCATATGGAAAGGTTTATATAGTGAGGTTCTCATCAACCCATAACATAACATAACTATGGAAACATTCAAACATGTAAGTGTCGTAACAAGGCCACCAACTCATCTAATTGTCTCATTCTTGGCAAGCCTACATCATTCAACCATAAAATTCAAATAAAAGTATGAGTTCTTGTACACTGATTACCTATAGACGTGTAATTGATGGGGAAGCATACATTATTCAACCATAAAATTTAAATATGTTTAGCTAAGTTTTTGGTCCCTTATGAATTAAGATTTAGGAGTTTTATTTTGGTCTCATTACAAACTTTACCCCACTTTGGGACCAAAAATCTAATTAAGCAACTTCAATTTATGTGTAATTAATCCTTGATATATAAAAAGTATTTTATCCTTTTTCCCAGCCTTAAAAATATGGAATAGATATGTGATCACTACAAGATTATTGCTCCAAGCCACTTCAATTTTCCAAGAGACATCATGTTAATGTAGAAAGTCTAATGGACTAGTTTCTGTATTAGGTTGAGTTTTGTTAGTTGAGGAAGTTAGTGTAACTAAGCTGAGTTTTATTTACTGAAAAGAAAATGACGATTTTGTAATTAAATTACAAACAAAAAGTAAAAGCAGTCCTTAATTTAGCAAATTATAGGTTATCAAAAGAGGGTAAGAGAATATTGGACAGTTGATAATGGTCTTGGTGAGAGAGATCTCAGGATTTTGAATTCTGAGAGTACCAGAAACAGCTTGTATCCTTCTAATACTTCAACCAACATCAATCATCATTTGTCAAACAACCATTCATGAATTATATTATATTGCCCAATTAAAGTAAATAGAACTACATTCTTGCCATCTTGCTAATGAGTTGCAAAGACTTGATGGAAACAACTAATTGATAATTTATTTCTACACATAACTTAAAATTACACAACTTTTGCACAAAAGACCAAACTGATGCCCTTTACAAGGATTATGACCTTTCAATGTTGTAATGGCATCACTCAATCTAATCCAAAACTGACTTGTACACTGTAGGGAGAAAGAAAAGCAATGGGATGAGGAAAAAATTAATTGAAAAGAACAAACTTATTTCGGACTCGATAAGTTACCTACCTCCTCACCACATGCTGAGCAACATAGACCTCACATGACAATCTCTGGCTTCAGAATATTTGTCTTAATCTCCTTGTGGGGCAAAACCACACCACCATTGCTGTAAATCTCATCACAAACATGAACATCTTCTCCGAGGATAGTCATATTCTCCACTCGAGCCCATTGCCCGACAGTGGAATGCCACCCAATAATACTGCTGGAAATGCAAGCATGTTTCTTGATCCGGACTCCTCGCATTACTGTGCAGCGCGAAAGCCTAACACCAGACTCAACAATGCAGCCAGGACCGATAGCGACATCAGGTCCAATGAGACATCCCTCGCCAATTTTGGCTGTTTCGTCCACAATGACATTCCCCACAATGTTAGATCCACCGGCCAACTTAGAAGAAGACTTCTTCCTCAGTGAGTCCAGGTAAAGCCTCAAGCCAGTGATATAGTCCCTAGGTTGTCCGATGTCCATCCAGAATCCAGGCAGGACCATTGCATATAGCTTTTTCTCTGCAGCAATCTTCGGAAAAATTTCTTTTTCGATAGAGGTGGGCCTCAATTCAATTCGATCCAAAACAGAGGGGTTCAGTAGGTAAATTCCAGCATTGATTTTGTTACCGACAAACAACTTTGGTTTTTCAACAAATTTCTCAACCTGCCCTGTTGTCTCCTCCATCACAACCACACCATATTTTGATGGCTCATCAACCTGCACAAGTAGACGAAAAAATGATATAATTAGATGCTCTAACTAGTATATTATATATTAGTCTCACATGTTAGCAATCATTTTTCAATTGACTTTCTTACCTTTGTTACCATTATGGAAGCTTCCCCTCCATGAGATTTGTGGAATTCAATCATTTCTTTAAGTGGGTAATCACTGATAACATCACTGTTGAGAACAAAAAATGGCTCTCCAGAGTCATCTATCAGCTTGTCCCTAGCAAGAGCCAGGGGGCCTGCAGTTCCTAATGGTTCAGTTTCTTGCGAACAACTAATCGTAATGCCAAGCTTTGCTTCAAAGTCCTTCAAGAAATTCAACATAACCTGAAGTAGGAAGTATTACCAAAGTCAAAATAAAGAAACTTGAGCCACACAAAATCTTTTGAAGCATTTACTAAAACAGTGTTTTAAGAGGCATGAGCGTGGTCCTCCTTACCTCTGGTTGGTAATTGATGGCCAGTACCACTTCAGTGACTCCAGTGGCCTTGAGAGCCTCTATCTGAAAAACAAGCCAAATTAAAAATTAACAAGCAAATCAATCGGATAGTCTATTTTGCCATATTAAGGGAAATAAAAATAAAATATGCACATAAATACATGCCGGGTTCTACACAAATAAAAAAGTGGTTCTTCACAATATGAGAAGTTATTTAATTTAAAAAAAATAAATAAAAAATTGGCACACCTGTTTTATGTGGAAAGAAAAGCATCAGAATCAGATGCCGGGTTCAGAAAGCATTCAACAATAAAGCATATCCCTAATATATTCTAGAGCATAACAAATATAAAACTTATAGGGAAAATAGTTTAAAATAGTTTTACCTGATGCAGAATCATGGGTTTGTTAGCAAAATCAACAAGAGGCTTAGGGACACTGAGTGTCAATGGCCTCAACCTAGTTCCAAACCCCCCAACAAGAATCAATGCCTTCATTGTGATTAGCCCTTTGTTTTCCTGTGAGATTATAAAATTAGAAGCAGATCAAGATAAGCCAAGAGAATGTAATCTAAAATATGGGCAGATAGATTCCACCAAATCCTATATATATATCAATGGCAGTAAAGAAAGAAGGACTTGCACAGAGAACTTAAGCAAACAACTGGCAAGTAAGTTGATCACGAAGAGACGGGTGTACTATCGAGCGTGACACGAATCAATTTATGTGTCACCTCATGAATACCAAAGTTTAGCTAGATATGCAAAACAAAAACAAAATCCAGCTAATAAGCCACAAGTTTTCAATGAGAATGACCAAAAAGGATTGAATTATGACGCAGGTTGCTCGATAAATGGCATAAGTGCCAATTCAGGTGCATGGTAAGGTGAAATATACAGTGTTCTACACGCAGTTTAAAGTATGCATCTGTTTCCTTCTTTGAAAATCCTTCGAGTAAAGCACATTGCTTTGAGTCACTTTGAATAAACTTCTACACAAACACTTACGGAAAAAGAAATATTAAAAGAATCTTGTAAAATAAATGCAAGTATTTAACCAATAGCTTCTCGTATAAGTTGAAATTAACTTCTGTACCTCAATTTTTTTGCAAGATTTTGTATTTAACTCATCCATAAACACCTATAAACTTGTAACAAGTTTTTCACAAGTGAAGAACCAAAAACTTTTTCTAATTAAGAGATTTCTATAAACTAGAAATCAATCAAAATCCGGTCTCTAAGAGAAGCAATTAAACTTCAAATTGAGATGTTGGGATGCAAACAGAGCTAAAAGGCAAATGTAATTCCCAAAAAGTCTCTTTTTTCAACAAACCAAATTGCCTACTCGGACATAAATATGAGAGAAAAAACCATAAATCAAACAAAAATGTAATGGGGTTATATGAATTTGAAAAGAAAAAAAAAATACCAATGACATCAGGATAAAAGTAAATACAAGTTTTTTCTTAACCCATGTTTGAATTCACATTGAGTTCGGCAGAATCACGGTGAATTGCCGTAATTCAGGCAATAGAATACACTTTAGAACTTCAACGAAATCATGCCACCGCTAATTACATCAAACTCAGAGTGATTCAAACTCACATTTATTGTTTTCTTAGATAATTTTTCAAAAGAGCAAATATTATCCTAACTAGTTTACTATGTAGCACCGACACTTCAGATCAAAAGCATGTTCGGTGTCTGACATGTCTCAGTGTCCGATGTCCAGACACCGACACATGTGATTACATTCAAATACTACTCCGGTTTCAAATATAAGCAAAAAGAAAAAGTCAAACAAAGTTGATGCATCACGTTCAAATTTGTTTGACTTTTTTTGCTTATATTTGAAACCGGAGAGATTATATGATTTTCTCAAATAATTACGGTGTCGATCTGATGTGTCTGTGCTTGTGTTAGGTGTCCATGTAGCTAGCTTTTAAGTAAATGAAAAAAGCTCCGCATTAGTTTAATTTCATCATTACATATGTACAAACTTTCAAAATTTTCAGTACTAAATCCAAATCCATGATCATTAAAGTAAAAATTTACTCAACAAGTAAAAAAAATGATAAATCAATAAAACTTCAGCAACACAACACAGAACCAGATCTGCGTAAATCACACTGAAACATCAAATAAAAATCGAAATTAGATCCACAACACAATTCAATAAAATACAAAAATTCACCAACTCAAATATTACGATTACGTAATCAAAATTCATAAACAACACACACATACATTGATTACAATAAAGAAATCAAAAAATTAGCGGGAAATACTCAAAATCGAATTAAAACAGCAATTACATTGCGATAATCACGATCATATAAACTGAAAAAAAGCGATTATGTACCTCGGTAGTAGAGGATTTGGATCTGTGTGAGAATTTGAAAATCGAGATTGAGAAGTGAGTTTTGCGCGGTTAAACCCCGACCCGGACCGAGTCAATACGGCGAGTCGGAATCTAGAAGAAGAGAAGAAGAAGAAGAAGATTGTGAAGAAAATCAATGCCGCAATTTCGTCTTGTATATCTTCGTGTTTATATATACATCACGCACGCGCCAACCATATTACTAACTACCTTTTGTGATTTATCCACTTATTATTTACTCTACAATTTTATTTATTTTTATTTTTTATATTCATTTATTATTTTTAGAATTTGACTTTTTTATCTTAAATTATATTCTATAAAAGTAAATAAAAAAAAATATAGTTTATAAGGTAAGGTCTACCATGACTGACATTGATGATATTGCTAGATCGAACATCTTTATTCGAATTCAAAATATTAAAGTTGTTATGTGAATTTTAGACGATGATTGTCATTTTGTCTATATAAAAAAAATGGTACCTCGTTTGATTGATTTCTAACTCAATCTTCATTTCATGATTTTTTTTATATGTGATAAGATATAGTGACCAATTGATATAATGACAAAATTAATTTATAATTTATGAATATTAAATTGAGATATAATATAATTGTTAACCCACCTGGGTTAGCCCGATAATATTGACTTGAGACTTGAAAGCGTGATCCTCCTCAAAGTCTCATGTTTAATTCTCTCCGGTGTTAATTTGGATAAACTAATTTAACTTATTAAAAAATGATATAATAGTGTATTTTATCATGTCTCTCTTATATGATTATCAAAAGGATCTGAAAGTAAATATTAATTGATGTTTAGATCTGTTTTGTAAAAATTGTTCAATTGATAGTTGGAAGAACAATAATATGCAAAAGTCAGAGTTCGACATTTGCATAGACAATGTCCAATAATTTTAAGTAGTAAACAAGTTTGACTTACAAATATTTTCTTTGTGCCTATTTCTTTTGCAAATAAGGAGAATTTCAATTCAGATTAAATAGAAGTGAAATTATAAAATAAATAGAATAATAGTAGTATTAAAAGTAAAAGCCAACAACATGTGTTTCCCTTATGGTTGTCAGTTATGGTGGCAGCACCCTTTCGAATGTTTGGGGATAGGATGATGTTATTTGTATTTCCTTGGATTCGTTTGAAAACATTCTTGTAATTTGTTTCTCCTCCTCTTGGTACATCTTGTGCTAGGGAGGTGAAACTCTTTTTTGTGGTTATATATCTCATTTTGGCTTCTTCAAATAAAAAAAAAAAAGTAGTACGATTGATTTATTCATGAATTATTAGTGGATTTTGAAATGCATGAATTTTTCTGTGGGGCAAAAGTGTCGGTGAGGCTTTCTACGTTGTTTCGGATTGTGGCCACTTCTTGTATTTGTACCTTTTATTTTTTTTTTTTTTAGGGAACCTTTTATTTACTTGACTATTACGATAGTACTACACATGTTATATCACAAAATGTTGTGACTTCTTTGCCACTCTAGTCTCTTTCTCTACCGTGAACGGAATAGTACAACTACATGACAGTTGTGCTCGAAATTTCCCTTTCCTTTGTCTTGTTTTTCTTAATCCACTTTCCTTTTCTTGTTGTTTAGTTTTTTTTTGTTACATGTTGTTTAGTTTAATATTCAACAATTCTTAAAAAAAGTTTATCTACTAACGATATATAAAAGTCGAAGTAAAGCAAAATTTTAAAATTGTTCTTATTAAAACTCATGATCTCCTTAATTTTATGTGTATAATAGTCATTATGCAAAATTTAATTTATTTGTTTTTTAAAAATAAACTACGGATAATGTCCATTACAAGTGTAAGTGATTTCCACGGATAACTATGAAACTAATTTATTTGTTTTTAAAAAAATTAATTAAGGATAATATACATATCTACTAACATCTACTAACAATATATAAAAATCAAAGTAAAACAAAATTTCATAATCGTCCTTATTAAAACTCATGATCTCTTTTATGTCGATATTTTGAAAATAGTCACGAGTTTTCAAAATTTTATCATATCGACTATCACATATCAACACATACAAATTTTCTTCTGCATATATAAGCAAATAAATTCATCAACGAGTGCGATTTAAATATTTAACGGTGTTTTAAATATAAAATAAAAATTTATTTAATAGACACACTACATTAATGTTGATATTTTGAAAATAGTCATGTGTTTACAAAATTTTATCATATCGACTTTCTAATACATGTTTATTTAGATATGAGTACATAAAAGCTGCAACGGGTGCAGTGCAAACATTGAACAGTGTTTTGCATATAAAATAAAAAGTTATTTAATAGAAACACTACATTAATTTTGATTTTGAAAATAGTCATGAGTTTTTAAAATTTTATCATATCGATTTTCTCATATATGTATATAAAAATTTGTTTATGCAGATATAAATATATAAAATCTGCAACGGGTGCGGTGCAAACAATGAATAGTCTTTTGCATATAAAATAAAAAGTTATTTAATAGAAACACTACATTAATTTTGATTTTGAAAATAGTCACGGGTTTTCAAAATTTTATGTACATAAAAATTTCTTTTCGCATATATAAGCAAATAAAATTCATAACTGGTGTGACTCAACTATTTAACAAATTTTTGTTTATATAAGAGAAAAAACAATTAATAAAAATATTACATTAATACTCATAATTTTCATTTGATATCTATAAACATTATACAATATTAACAATCTAATTATTTTTTATATAATTATCTCAATGTTATGTGACATGTGCTTTCGCACAGGTCTTTTACTAGTTATTCAAAAAAGTATTGCAGAAAAAAAAATTGTGTGAACTAAGTATTATTCAAGGGATGTGCGAAATCCGGTCCGGCTTAAACATAATGGACCGGGTTTGATCCGGTAAAAAACCAACGAGGACAAAATAAGAGCAGTGACAAGGACACAATGAAACATGAATCAGGTTACACATCCCGTCCCCATTTATTTTGAAAACAGAGACGTTTTTTAATATTATTTAATATATTGTTTTATAACGACATTTTCTAATTCATGAAGGTAGATTTGCATTTTTTAGGTTCATGTTAGGAATTTTGTGTTTATACGTGTATTGTGTTGTGATGATTTATTTTATGTAGAACCACACATAATAGCATAACAAATATAAAGTTTGTGGGTTGAAAGGTAAGATCTGATTATGTTACATGTTGATCCATTGATCCATGGTCACTAGGGCACATGGGTGTTAAAATCAACAAATAAAATTACAGTTTTGCAAAGCCTTGTCTCAGTGACTTGGGGTCCTCGTAGGCTTATACAATTGGTAAATGAATAAAAGTATGATCCCCCTTTAAAAAAAAGTTTATTTTTTTTTAAAAAAAAGGTAACATTCATTATTACAAACATTTTCTCTGTACTATGATCAAATCATTTGTAGCCTATTTGAGAACATGAGTGACAAATAAAGACACATTTGATAACACGGGGTTCAAGTTTACCAAGATGTCTATGTTTTTTAACAAAATCCATGCATTCAAATATTTTTAGTGGTAAATCAGCTAAGATTGAAACAATGGGAAAATATTTCAAGAAAATTTGAAAAGGAGTTTGAAATTGCAAAACATGAGATGGCATGTGATTTATAAATGTGCAGCTATCGAGACAAGCTTCACCCCTTAAATATTTTGGGGCATTGATACAAAAGAGTAGTGCTTGTGCCACCTCAAGAAGGTGTCGATTTTTCCTCTATGCAATTTCATTTTGTTGGGATGGGTTAACAAGTGAGCTTTGATGGACAATTTCATTTTCAAGAAAAAATTCACGACTTTGTTAACAAATTCAATCTCATTATCAGCTCAAAACACTTGTGTTTGAGTGTTAAATTGTGTCAACACCGATTTACACATTACTCTCGAATTTTACCTTTAGCCAGTACAAGTTCCTTTTCATCATCGATTGACTGGTTAATATGCTTGACGCAAACTTGCATTCCAACAAATCTCACAATTTCATTGGAGAAGTTTCTTTCAACATAATCACTTTAATCTGTGGATCAAGTATCGATCAAATTATGCCAACTTCCTTTTTTGTATTGTATTCAACTCCGAATCTTTTATCTTATTCGGTTTTCTTCAAAGCACAATCAAGAACCCATTGGACTAAATAATCTTGAATTGTGCATTGTTATAAAGAGAAGTTCATTCTTCGTTTAAACAAAACAACACCCAACTTCATTGTAGCAATAGTAAATATCTAAGACAACAAATAATATGAGAGCTAAGCTTTCTTCAAATGAGTCACACAACGCGCTACACTACTTCTCTTCCCCCTTGATCGAAACATCTGCCCTAATACTAGTTATTAGGAAACCAAGAGAAAATGTCCACACTAGTAAAAGCACACCCATACAATAAGTAAAAAAGAAAGTAAAAGACAATTCACCCCGTTGGCTAGGAACTCCGTATCTACATTCACGATCTCACAAAAAAAAAAATATCACCTGACTTGCAATTTTTCCAAGAAGAAAAAAAGATACATAACTACCTTATGTTGAGCCCGTAAAAGCGTCCGAAGCGACAATGAGCTAAATGCCCCAGACCGTTCCTTGACACTACATCTTAACCCAAAACTTTTATACATTTAAAATATTAGTTACCTCTCTTATATTCGTCCATTTCTAGTCAACGTGGGACTAACCATTTAAACGTGAATTCCAACAATCTCTCCCTCAAGCGTGAGCCACTCACATCACTAGACTTGATCTACACTAGGATCTCACTCCTGCTCCCCCATCAAACCTAACTGTAGGTTTGATACCACTTGTTGGAGAGTCTGGGGGAGCTCCAAGAGCATAAGCGGGCTTATTGCTAAATGCCCAGAACCCTTAAAAAACCTTGATACCACATCTCTACCCAATTTTTTTTGTTTTTGGGCATTGCTATGGTGGTTGTTTTAATATGTTTATTCTTTAAGAAAGGTGTGTGTGAGAGAGAAAGAATGGTTCAATTTTAATAGAAGGTGTGAATGCTAGGTGAATAAGATGAAGTAGAGTATGATGAAGATGATGCTAGAAATATGACGAATATGTGAAAGTTGAAGGTTAACATATTTTATAAAGCATTCAAATTGATGAAAAATTAAATGAATTTTAATTAATATAGTGATGTGGCATCACATTTACAAAATTGGATGACTAATATCCATGTTGGCATTTCTGTTATCCATGTGGATATTTTGGATGGGGTTAACTTAATATTTGACAAAAAGGACGAACATATTTTGACGTTAGTAATGTAAGCGACTAACTTAAAACTTTTTAAGCATAGTGGACCAACTTAAAACATAAAATAAACACAACTGACTAAGCATGCAATTTAGCCTATTATTGTATAAAGTTTGTACTAATTCGGTAAATAATTAAATGTTCTATTAGGAAACATTTTTTGCGGCCAACAAGTTCTACGGTGAATATTAATGCTAAATGAAAGTTGATACTCTGCACCTACAAAATAGTTATAAAAAAAAAAGGAAATTTCAAGTTATCATGAAAGATAACCTCGGGAGCGACTACCTACTAGCAGGGCCGTCCCTATGAAATTGGAGGCTCAGCTCTCATTGTAAAAATAGGCCTCTAATAAAAAATAACACATTTTTTTTAAAAGATAAATCTTCTATTTAAATTGAAAATAACATCCGTATAATGATTATTAGTCACCTGAAATCAAAATTAGCAATTATTTTTACTATGTACGTGTTTTTTTACTTAGAAATAGAAACATGAAACATATTTTTTTACTTAGAAATAGAAACATGGAACTTTTTTTTTTCTTTGAGTGGGGTGGATATTGGGCAATAATTTTTTTCTTGAGACCCATCACTTTTGGAGGTCCAACTCAGTTGAGTTGTTTACACTCCCCCAAAGAACGGGCCTGCCTACTAGATATCTTCCGTCCTAACTACACATATGACTCCCTTGTTTTCCGTCTAGGAAGAAACTTAAGTGGCTAATTTTTTTCACGATCCGTTTGGGACAATTTTTCTCGGGGATAAATAACAAGGCTCATAAAGAAATTACACAAAGTTTACCATTCAATAACTTTGATCGGATGTGTATTTTAGGAAATTGTTGGATTAAAGTTTATAACATATAGATCATATGCATACATTTTTACAATTCAAAAACTACTTAATATATATGTCATTGAGATGTATACAAATTAGCATTAATCTTGATGCACTTTAATAACATAAAGTTATTGAGGCTTACATGAAAAATTACATAAATAATTCAAATGATATAAATTTTCAATTCTATAGCGAGTTTTGAAAAATATGTATTCGATAATAAATTGATTGATGTTACACCGACATAATTTTTTTTGAAACTCGACATCTGACACAATGATCGAAGCATTGTATAGACTAACTCAATACATAAATTGTTGACACTTGAAAGATATGAACATGAGACCTAAATAGAAGCACATTCTTGGGTCTCAAGCCTTCACCATGAAACCAACTTGGATGATTCCAACATAATACCCAAATTATGATCCGTAGATCAAATTTCGATATAACAAACCAAGACCGCCTACTAATTTTGTTATGTATATTGATTGTGATCAACATATAGATTGCATATACAACCCAAACAAACGCCATGCAATCATTTTTGAAGAGGGTCTTTTCATGCGAGAGTATAACTATGAGTTCGTTTATTATTGATTATGGAAAGGAGTAGGGATCCCCTCTATTTCCTAAAATAAATGGTATTGTCAATTACTATAGTTTTGGAGTAAATAATGATATAAATACACATATTTTTAGAATTGATGACATTAATTAGACATTTATACATTAAAATTATAGTAATATAGATGTCCATTTCTTTTTTAGAGATGGAAAATACATCGGAAGTGGTTGATAAGACTAAGCGGATAGCATGGTCTTGGTTTATTTCTAGAGAATAGGGGTGTAAGTGGTTCAGACAAAACCAACGAAACCAAAAATTCAAACTGAACCAAACCGAAAAAGTATGCGACCTTGTTTGGTTCGGTTTGAAATCGAACCAAACCGATTTAGTTTGGATCGGTTCTAGGTTTTTGATTTTGAGATCCAAAAAACCGATGAACCGAACCAATGCTTATCACACCCCCTCAATTTACTAATATCATTCTCTCTTCACCTCACACACACTTAAGTAAAGTTAGGATGGTGAATTGGAATTTGGCGCTTAAAGTTGAAATTGAATTGAAATTTTAGTTTGGACGTGTTTTTTAATTGACAGCGAACTTAATTTTAGGATGCTTAAATTTCAGTTTGTATGAAGTGTTGTTTTGAGTATGTTCGAATTTATGGATGTTTTTTGGAATTTGTGTTTGATGAATGATAAAAGTACGGATCATGGATGATTGAAATATTTGAGTTTGATGAAGTTGTAATTGATGAATAATGGATCATGGATGTATGAAATATTTGAGTATTGTTAGTTATACAAAGTTGTTTGAAAATTAGAAAACATGAAAAACAAAAAATGTAATACAAAGTTCAATGGAATATTTGAGTATGTTGTATGCATGACATACAAATTTGTGACAATATGGATATCCTTTTAATTGTATTTCAAACAAACCGATCAACTGAACCAAATCGATTAGTTTGGTTCGGCTCCATTTTTAAAAAATAGTAAAAACCAAACCGATGAAAAATTCATCGGTTCAGACATTTTTTTATTGAAAACCGATCCAAACCGAACCGTTACACCCCTAACAGAGAAGGAAGAAATAAGAATCTTATTTTTGTTAATCGGTGGTCTAATCCACTCTCTTGTTTTCATTGTATTTTATTTAACTCTTTGCAGTGGGTTTGAGTACCCCTCATATACTCATAATAATAAGATCATTTTGCTTATAAAAAGGGCCCATTTGTTTAAAATTCTTAAAAAAAAACATATTTGACATTTTAGTTATATTTGTCTGTTAGGCTTTTTTTATAAAATCATTTTAATATAAATAATTTAGAGAGTATGTTTTATATTTTTTTTAAGAAAAGTGTGCTATTTTGCGTTTGTTTAAAAATATATAAGGAGATTAAGTATTTGTTCCTTCTATTAAAAATGATTTTCTTCAAAAGCTAATTCAAATAGCTTTACATTATCAGCATAAAAATATTTTTTAACAAAATAATTAAGAAAAAGTTACACTCAAACATAACTAAATCATCAAAAACAATTTTTAGAATCTCAAACAAATGGGTCCTAAATCTCATTAATTAATAAAAAAAAATATGGTTATTTTAGAAGAAAAAAGTAGTATGAATTTAAAAATCAAACTTTCCTAAAAAAAATAAATCGAACTTACTATCATTTACTACCTTCGTAGCAACAAATTTGTTGTCTTTTAATAGGAAAATTTTACCATATCAATAAAACATTTTTTTTAATAAGCTAAGAAAATATATTAAAACCAACAAGACCAACCAAAGCCTCTCTATCACAAGGTGTACCAGAGAAGCTTAATAATCCAAGAAGTTTACATTACACCAAAAAAGTTGCACAAACAACAAACAGACCAACAAAATTAAGAAACAACATGTAAGCACAACAAAGGATTCATCCTCCAGGTGAGATAATCAAAATGATACAAAACGAAATACGACTTTAACAATCAAAAAGTCTGAATTTTAACCTTCTCGGTTAGGGAATGAAGAAGAGCAGCCTTATGATTGAAAATCCTCTCATTCCTCTCCTTCCAAATGATGTAAAGCACAAAAATCCATATGATGTTAAAAGCCAAACAAAATTTTTGGAAAATCCCCCTAGCATACCAAACTGAAGGAGATGATCTAATATATTACCATGATGAACTGTTGAAAAACCTAGCCAGCCTAAAATTTGACTCCACAATCGACCATAAACATTACATTGAAAAAATAAATGGTCTTGATCCTCCAGACAACCACAATCAGTTCGAACAATTAATATCAGAATTTGTCAAAATATGACGTTGAACCAAATTATCCTTTGTTGGAATCCGATTCAAAAACAAACTGATCCATTTGGACCTAAGAGGATGTTGGAGCTGCTTGGATCTGACGCCTGTAGAGGTTAAGCCACCGATATGTCTGTCGTGAGTATGGTTCTGCTAGACTGTGGTGAGGTGATGATTCTGGTGAGGTTGTTGATAGTTAGCCCCCAGTGAGACGAAGGGAGGTTGTGTACCTGCACACGCTCCGATGCCCAAGTAAGTAAGGGGTTCAAGAGGAGAGGTCACTAGTTTAGGGTAAGAAGTGTCATACATGTCCCAAGGCAATGCTTGGGTATATATAGGGGTTAGGTAGGGCTTGGCTGGCAAACCTTATCCTGACAATCGTACCTGTTGGTACGGACATGTGTAAGCTTCAACCCAGGGGTTGCCTTCGACCCATGTAGGAGTGGTCAACCATCGACCCTCGTTCATAACCCTCGTCCCAGCACCATGTTCTGGTGTGTTTTAGGGCGTGTCGTTCGTATGATATCGTCTTCTTAGTGGACTTAGGTTGGACCCGAGTGGAGCCGGATTGGGCTTTAGCCCGGTCTGAAACACAAACGCCAGACAAAAATGTTAACCTTGAGTGGTACCGCTTTTAAAAACAAAATATGCTTATATGCCACATTAAAAACAACTTCAGTTGCAGACAGTTAAGTTGTTATAAGCACTTTCACCGTATACCATTGAGAAGGATGAAGCTTCCAAACCCAACGATCTGCCACATCCACCTGCAAGACAACATTAGACAGTATAACCACATACTCCCTCAACATCTCCTCCTCCCACGCAAACAGTCTCATACGCCACTTCCACGTCTCCCCATTCACACCCCAACCCAGGAGAAACATATCAGCAACATAAGCCAATTTATTATCAGCCAGCTCAAAAAGTCTACTAAAACTAACTATTAAAGAAGAACCATCAATTCACGGATCCTTCCAAAACAAAGTTGACACACCATCCCCTACCTCCCTAATAATATTCTCCAACAACCACCCTCAACTAGCAAACCACCCCCGCTTCTAATTTGATTCAAATTCTGCCACCATGTCGATCCTCTCACTCCCCCAAAGCATAACATCCTACCTTCCTCACCATACCTCGTACATAACACTTTAAACCACAAACTCTCCCTTTCCACCAACACCCTTCAAACTCATTTACCAAGTAAAGCAAAATTAAATTTCTTCAACCGTCTCACCCTGATGTTAGTAAAAAGCAAGTATATTTTATCGTATCCACAGGGACTAGCGCGATTTCATAAGCCGTTCAACAATTGTTATCATTTTAAGTTAGGGTTTATAAATTGTTTTTCTATAAAACTATTCGACTTTAAAGCGGTAATAAAAACGGCGAGTAATAGGGCGTAAAAGCGTTGGAATTAGAGTTCGTCAATCAAACATCGAATATATTCTAATGATCATGTATATGGATTCTAGCTTTTTAGCGAAATTATCACGTATCACTCGACAACATCATTCATGTCTAAATTACGTTGTGAGATCGATCGTATCGTTTAATCGACGATTTCTCAATCTATTAAATGATCTGAAAGATTTACATTCCGACACTTTGTATGATTATCAAAACACAATTCCATGTCTAGAATTTCTTATTTTGATAGAAGATTATTCTAAACCTAGATTCAAAAGTATTTTTCAATAACATTTAAATCAAGCATAAGAATGAATAGCAAGAATAAACTCAATATCACAAAAGGTGCTACAATCATATAATTGAAAGATCAAAAGATTACATCTAAGCTATATTAAGTACTTCCAATCCCAACAAAGGAAAGTTAGTTGATCATTGTCATGACAACAATACAAAAGTGGAAAGAAAGATGAAGATCCAAAGCTAAGTCTTGATTTCCCAAAGATTCTTAGTTAATCCACACTCACTCACTCTTGCTCCATGAAGAACAACACTTTTATCCCTATTTTCTATCTAATAATATAACAACAACATTAAAAATTCAGCTTTTGAACCTATTTATAGGTGTTCTGATATTATTGACTTCGCTCTGCGAAGTCATACTTTACTTTGCGAAGTCCTTTCTTCACCACTAGGTTTCTGCCACCTCAGCTTTGAACAGTCCAAACCGCCCTACTTCGCTCTGCGAAGTAGTTTGCTCAGACTTCGCAGAGCAAAGCCCTGTTTTCTTGAACTTCAGAACTTACTGCCTAACTTCGCCTGGACTTCGCCTTGACTTCACAGAGCGAAGTCCTTGATATGATTTTCTTTCATTTTTGACCTTTAAGCCCAAAGAAATTGCATGTACCTACAAAAATGGTTGGGATTAGGTCTAAAAAGCATGAAATGATATTTATTCCTTTCTTTCAGAGCTTTTACCAAGATAACTTGTAAAACAAGTAAGAAAAGTGTCCTAAAATAAATATGCTTTATAACTAGTTTCTGACACTTATCACACCCTCAAACCTCCATTCTCCCTTTTCAAACATAAAATATCCCATTTTATCCAAGATATTTTCCTAAAATCCTCACAGTCCCCAAAAAAAAGTTTACTAAAAATAGAATCAAGAGAAGAAATGATATTTAAAGGAGCCTTAATTTTATTTTTTACTTATTATACTTTTAATTATTTATTACTCATATATCTTTTAATTCTTATAATTTATATTTTCTGATTCCATTCATTGATAACAAACTTAACAACATTTCTTAATTTTTATGTCAAGTGCTAAAGTAACTTATTTTGTGATCAAGGTAGTACTTTTTTTTGTTAGACCATATGCAATGGAGGGTTGAATGATGTGTTGAATGGTGTGGTGTGTTGTAATGAGTGTGTTGAAGTGTGTTGAATGGTGATGTGGAAGGAAAGAGGAGATGAAAGAAATCAACATTGTTGAAGCCTGGCCGGTCGGACACGTGGCAACGTTTTGTTGGTTCAAACAGGCGCGTGTGGCACACGCGCCGACAGTGGCGCGTCTGAGCGCAGGTATGAGAGAGAGAAAGCTGTTTTGATTAAAGGGGACATGTGGCATTATCTGATTGGCTGACTGAATTTTTATATCTTAATCATTTGAACTCAATTATTTCATTGCAAATTAATTTTTTTATTTTTATTTTTTACCAAAATTCATGATTTTTTTTATCTATAAATAGAGACTTTTGGTTCATTTGATTTGGACACAGAAAAAAAAACCAAGTTTTTCACTATCATAATCTTATTATTATCCTTCTATTAACTTTCCTTTTGAAGTTTTAAACTTCTTTTTAGTGAAATGGATCCCAATAATAATAATAATTTCAACACCCAGAATTCTTCTAATTACCCATTTAGCTACCAAAATCCCAACAATTATCAACATCCAAATCAATTTTCCAACCAACGTCCTCAAAACATGTCTAATTTTGGTTTTGCACCAAATTTCAACCACTCATCCTCTGTTCCAAACTTTAATCCATATTATGGATCTATGATGAGATATTCATCTCAAACACCCCCGTTTAATGGTTATATGCCAATGGGAAATGCAAATCATGTGCGTGCTAGATCCGAGTTGCGTGATCCAAATGTTCATCATGAATTGCAAGCAGATCTAGTGAAGCACATATGGGCAAAGTTTGGAATGTTTCGTGATTGAAGATGATTTGTATCGTACTAATTAAGTTACTTGTGTGTTGTGTGCTTAGTTTGTTGTATTGCATTATAAGTTATTTGTGTGTCGCGTGTTTAGTTTATTGTATTGCATTTTAAGTTAAGAAAATAAAAATAAATTATTTAAATAAATTTTGTTTTTACAAAAACATTAAAAAATAAATTGTTAAGTGTTTATTATTTTAATTTAATTATAATTGATAATTGTAATTTTATGTAATTATAAAAACAAAAATATAAAATTAAATAAGAATATGGTTGGGTAGAGTGTTGAATGAAAAACCATTGGAGAAGGTATTTGTTGAATGAGTGTTGAATTATTATGTCGAAGAGAGAGAAAATGATGTAGAGTGTTGGGAATTAAAAAAGTGTGTGTTGAATGAGTGTTGAAGGTATTAACCATTGTAAATGGTCTTACATCAAGGTAGTACTTGTTTGCTTTAGTCATTTTAAAAAAAATATTTAAACAAGATATGAACGTTTGACTAAATTGTCATAATTATCCTTTTAAAATGAGTTCAAATTGTTCTTTAGTTAAAGTGAAATGTCGAGACCAAAAAAATAACGTGAAGTGTGATCGTTTACTGTATATGAAATGTGGTCATAATTGGTTGAAATCTAAAATAAATAAACTCCTCATTTATTTAAAAGATATATTTTGAGTAAAGACATAAAAACCTCACCTGAATAATTTTTTTTGACAAAACCTCACCTTAGTAATATCATTATATTAACGAAATAGTATTAAAATTATCATTGACAGTGATATTTGGACATAAAAACCTGAATAATATAACGTGTCCCGTAATGAATCTGCGCTGTTCTTTGAGAGCAGGGTGATTTTGGATTGTTGTGGGAATAATGTTTATGTAAAATGCTTAGATTTCAAGGCCAAAATCAAAGCATGGAAAATGCTGTCATGTATCATGGAAAGTGCTTTGATTACAAGGCCAAAATCACTCCAATAATCATGTGATGATGACCTTTTTTTATTCCAATTAATTAATTTATTATACTTCTTTGAGTAACTTGACACATATTTGCCAGCAATGAATCCAGAGCATACTGCATACCCTCCAATTGCTTGATGTAATGTACCTTCTACCTTATAAATTAATCAATGCTACTTCTACAAACCTCTATAATCTAAAATACGTAAACTTTTGCTTTTTATTTTGACTAAATACATAAAGTTTTGCTAAGAAGTACACTAACGGTGTTTGCTTCTTTTGATTACGTACAGGAAGTAACAGTATTTACAAAGAAAGGAAAAGCTAAAAAATATCAATGAAACGTATAATATCGATAACTTAAAGTGCTTTAAGATTTTAATTGTAATTTAAAATTTTTTTATTTCTTAAATTAAATACTACTTTCAAAACACTCCTAACACGTATCATCATAATCATAAGAAATATTACATACATGCATATCACGTGTTTGAGAGAGGCTAACGCACTTATAGATATGCATATATATTGAATACTACTATAAATATTTTTTTTCTAATAGTTTAGTGGCTGAAGTTCACCTATTTACCGATTCATTGGGAATCATCTACTAAATTGTTCATTGTTAAATCATCTATCTATTATGAGAAATGATATTTAAACAACCTATTTTTTGACAACTTTTGTAACAACTTTCTCTCTCATACTCACATTGTATTTTTACTTTCCTCTCTCTATTGTTTTGATTTTTGTGCCAATATCTAAATTTCTTTGTATATTTTGGATTGTACAACAAGTTTTCCAAACAAAGAGTTCTTCAAATAACATTTCTCATCTTTTATAGAGTCAATTTGGATTTAATCTTAAAAGTTTCACATTAAGCGGGGATATGGCCCGTAATACAATTATAAGCTTAACAAATGATCATTTGCAAATGTCCCGACAAATTTATAATAAGTTTGATACCATATAAGAATTTTGATTGGATCCCAACTCAATTTCAAAAGGTAATGGGTGAGATTATTGAATTAATTATTATATATATATATATATATATATTGAACAAGTCAAAATGAGATATATATTAACACCAAAATAGTAACCATTCTAGCACAAAGTGTAGCAGAGAGACCACTACAAGTTTACAACATTACAAGCAATAACTAAAGGCAAAATCAATCGATGTCCAAACAAGCAAAAGGTTTATGCCACCTCATATGATAGCCAAAAGGAAAGTTAACATACTTAGCCTCCAGCCACCAAAAAGAGAGCATTTTTACTTTAACTAACAGCTGCATGATTGAATTTTATTTGAGTTTAAATATCCTGTTATTACGTTATGTCCATAAAACCCACACCACCGCGAGCCAAATAACTGTAAGAAATTACGGACGAGCACGATATCCTCCTGTGGAATGAGAAAACTGAATAAAATGATCTATAATATTTTGTGGTTCGACCAAATAAATACCAATCCAAGACCGCACTAGCTGCCAAAGAGAACTGAATAATTCACAGTGAAAGAAACAGGTGCTAAGCTTATTCAACTTTGCCGCACCCACTCACTCAATAATGAGCTTCTTGAGAAATAATGTCTCGTCTGACCAAATTATCCTTTGTCAGTAACTTATTGCGCAAAAAACGTCAAGCACAAATAGACACCTTCAAAAGAACCTGTTTATGCCAAACATTATCCAAAATCCGCATCCAAAGTATGATCATCCTGATCTAGTGAGCATTTGATAGACTGCCACGAACAGTGTAACCTTCTACTAGATTAGGAAACCACTTCCATTCATCTGGACTATTTACCTATAAAAGACATAAAGTAATAAAGCCCTACTATTCCTTTACCGTCTCTTCCTCCCAAGCCAACAACTGAATGCCGCCATTTCCAAGCTTCTCCCCCTTCTCCCCATCCTAAAGACTACATCTCAACCACCGACTTCCCTTTAAAATCAGATTATATTAGATTTTTATATTGCGTGTAATCCATCCTTACAAAATCAATTTATAAGGTAAGAGATGTCACTCTTTGTAAACTTTAACCATATGTTATCTCTTTTCTACATATGACTTGATTATAATGGATTTAACTAATGTTTGCAAAACTGATTTATAAGGTGAAGAGAGTCACCTTTTATAAACTCTAGTCTTATATCACCTTTGAGTGAGGATTTTTGGGTCTGTTTCTGGTTATATGTGTCTAATCTCTTTAGTGGAGTATGTTTGGTCCATTCTTCCTTTGTTTTGGACACTTGAAGGGGGAATGGTGTTTATTTGTGAAAGTTTTATTGTTGGGGGGTGTTGTTTTGGTTTTTTTGGTGTTGTGGTTTTATTTTATTTTTTTTTGTTTTGAAGGGCATTGAAAGTCCAACTGTTGTAACAATAGTGTAATCCAGTAAATAATTCCATTAATAGTTTCCATAATGCTAATGCTTTGCTAATGCAAAATCAGATTGACAACATACTAGTCCCTATTGACACAGTACACTGGTCTCCTCTACCAATAGGATGGTTTAAGTTGAACGTTGATGTTGCAGGTCCAGCAGAAGACGGGAGTTGCGGAATGTCCACAGGTATTCGTGATTCTGATGGACTTGTTGCAGCTGCAACCTGCTGTAAGAGATTGGTTTTGTCGGATTCAGTACATAGCAGAGGCTATGGCATTGAAACTTGGCTTGAAGTTTGCAAGGGATATGCTTTTCTTAAATCTAATAGCTGAATTAGACTCCCTCAACACTATCACAACTCTTAGGGACCAACACCATGCTCAATCTTACTTAGGTCCTATTTTGGATGATTGTAAATTGTTATTTTCATCTTTCCATAGTTATGATTTAGTGTCGGTTAGACATGTGGTGAATCAAACGGCACACTATCTAGCAAAATTTGCTCTTTCAAATCCAAATAGTGTTTGGATTGAAAATGTTTCTAGTTGTATTTAGGCTGTCTTACCTTTTGATTTGATGCCAGATATTGTTTTAATGAAAATTATTTTCCCATAAAAAAAAATATATAATTCTAGTTGTCATTAAAAAAATATCTCTTTATTTTATGCGAGTCTTTTTTCCCAATATTCATAATACTATAAAATGGAGTCTCAATCTATATGTCACGTCTAAAACTAGATCTTGAAGCACGAATCTGGTAGGCCAGAGACATTAATTTGTACATGACCCAACATATGCCTGGCTGCTATCTTAGAAATCGATTTTGTACCTAATTTAATTCAACCTTTAAGTCTAACTCATTAAATCAAAAGTTGTTCCCCACTTATACAGGCTACATTCCAATGTAAAAATCTCAACAAATGTGATAAATTCAACAATCCAATAATGACTCGCTAGTATTTTATAAATGATTTCATGACTAGATATATTAAGAAAAATATTTGACTAATTGACACACATTGTCCAACAACCTCTCTTACGTGAGTTTTAATAAAAAGAATAAATTGATGCCAAATTATAGGTGATGCAGGATCAAGATCCAACTATAGGTGATGCCAACCTCAAGAAAATGTACATAAGACGACTGTGATCTGATACCACTCTCAAACCATAATATGATAAGGAAAGACCAAATGATGGCCCAGGAGTGCTTAATTGAAGCCATTGACTGGAAAGATGGAAAAGTACCAGAAATACGGATCTTTTATAATCTTCCATTAGAAATTAATTGACTGTTAGGCGTACCCTTGCTTTCATGGAATTAGGGGTGTTCGCGGTGCGGTTTGGTTCGGTTTTGAGCATAAAAGTCATCCGAACCGCGAGATAAAAAAGCATGCGGTTTGGTTTGGTTCGGTTGATTTTTAAAAATTCATCCAAACCAAACCAAACCAAACCAATGCGGCTTGGATTGGTTCGGTTGATGCGGTTTATCGCGAGATAAAAAATATCACATTACTATTGACTCTAATATTGCCAACTTGTTACAAAATAAACATAGGATATCTTATTTTGTTGTTTACATGATACAATATACCTATACATGAATTGCATAGTTCTGCCTTAACATAGTCATGTATTACCTATGTCTTAAACTAGCAGTACTTACCACACAGGTTATATGGGAAAATGGAATCAAAGGAGATGGAAATTTGGATTGGAGATGGCGGCACATGAGGGAAAGAAACCCTAAAGGAATTTTGAAATAGAAATAGAAACATTGGTCTCAATTCTGAAATGAATGAATGGAAGTTGGGTTGGGGCGTTGGGCTGCCATTCAGTTTGGATTGGGCTGTGTAATTGGGCCAACAGTACATGAGTAACATTGGTTATTCTTGCGGTTCGGTTTGGTTTGGTTCGGTTGCTGAGATGAAAACCGCAAACCAAACCGAACCGCGCGGTTCAGTGCAAAACTCATCCAAATTCACCCAAACCAAATGCGGTTTTTGCGGTTTTCGGTTTGGTTTGGTTCGGTTGGCGGTTTTACTTTTGGTTTGGTTCGGTTTTGAACACCCCTACATGGAATGTTTCCTGCTTGTCATAACAACCTTTGTTAAGATCAACAATGGGTGACAAAGCCTTTCTTAAAATTGATATCACACCATCTAATTGTTAAATTAATCTCTCCTAAACAAAGAAAATATTTTATCAAAAATTAATCCCTCTTAAACTAATATAATTTTTTTGAAAGTAAAAATAGAAAATATTTTCTTGACAAAAAAAAAAGGAAATATTTTCACAAGTTAAATCCACCTTTAAGTTTCTGTTCTCTATTCCGTTTATAAAACGATCATCCTTGTTATATTATTTTCATTTTTTTAAACAAGTTATTTACACTTGCGTCAAAAACAAGTTCGGAAATTGCTCTTCGCCCCATGGAAATTGTTCACTGCCACTTGTTCGGCCTAAAATACCTCCCACGTGACTTAAGTCACGTTCGGTAGCATCAATGTGATTTAAGTCACGTTGAGCCAACGTAAGTTAAGTCACGTTGATACTCAACGTGAGTTAACTTGGGTTGGTTTTAGGTAAGTTAATAAATCATCAATTTTTCACGAAGATGCTATTTTTCTAGACCTCAAACATACAATATGTTATGTTCATTTTTTAAAAGCATGCCATGTCTTAGAAAATAGAAACAACAATAACAACAATTCATTCATGATCCAAAATAGATCATAAATTCTAAAATTAATATAATACGACAAATTTATTTAGTTTTAATTTCATATCCGTTCAAATAAACAAAGTGTTATGTTACATTACATTCTCCTTAAATATGTGGTATCATCGTGGTGTTGGATTTAAATTAAATTCTTGAAAGTTTGCCGAAAATGTAGGCATTGAAGTGTCTTATACTTAGTGTAAAATTTTGGTAGTCTGTTTGAAAACTCAAAAGAATGAAGAGAACACAAGCACATGTATTCTATCAAATCAACTTTATAGGTTATCACATTGAATCCCTTAATATATGATGAGTAGGGACAAAAAGAAGTGCATTGCAATATATTATTTTGAACTTAATCTTACCGTCATGCCAACTGACAAGTTTCAATTGACAGAGGAGCATGATCAAGCACATAACAGTATCTTATAAGTGCATTATGTCTCACTCATCTTATACGAAAGAATTCGATGTGAGAACCTATATAGTTGATTCGACATAATACATGTTGTGTTCTCTTCATTCTTTCGAGATTTCAAACAGACTACCAAACATTTACGCTAAGTATAAGACACTTCAATGCTGACATATTCAACAAACTAACAAGAATTAAACTAAAATCCAACAAAATAATGACACAACATAATAATACTACCTAAACATTTTCATCTGGCTGAATCAACACGTTTGAGAATATCTTTAGGTGATCTCAACAACGTAGCATCCATCTCGATCGTCGGGAACATGCTGTGCTGACCAAATATCGAGAACATGCTCCTCACGTCGTTGTCGTCGTTCGTTAACTCCGGCCGACTGAACGTCAATCTCCCCTCTGAGTCGAACGATGGACGTTCATACCAAACATATTCCACCCTCCTTGTGTCTCCTGTGGTTGAGTCGTTGGTTGATTTCATCAGTTGATCATTCATATCTTTTAACGTGACATCGTCCCGAACCCTAAACAAATTAGGGTTTCCACCGTTGAAGCATACTTGAGCATTGAACAAATTGTTCATTGCTTCAGATCTACACCATAAGAAATTTAAAACAATCAATGAAAAACTCATTCAAACATTTCATCAAACACTTGGGGTGCAAATTATACATAAACCATAAAACTAAAAACTACAGCATAAACATGCAAACATCTAAACATTTAATCAACATACTTCATTTACATGTAAACATTGTATCATTTCTTGCCAAAAAAAAATCCAAATTTAAACAAACCCTAAAACTAAAACATTTCTAATTTAAGAGGAAAAATGTAACATATAAACATAAAATTTCAATGGTACTTGATTATGAAAACTTATTTGTTATTGGAGTGTTGGTTGATTTGAACTTGAAGAAATCAGGGT
Organism: Medicago ruthenica; assembly: GCA_018208015.1. Classification (NCBI taxonomy): domain Eukaryota; kingdom Viridiplantae; phylum Streptophyta; class Magnoliopsida; order Fabales; family Fabaceae; genus Medicago; species Medicago ruthenica. The sequence goes on from CM031375.1 coordinate 17,441,190, forward strand.
TTTGATGATTTGAGAGAGTTTGTAGAGATTTTATTTAGATGTAAAATGAAGAAATGAACATTGTATGGCCTATAAAAGAACGCAACATGACTTAAGTCACGTTGACATCTACCGAGCTTGACTTAAGTCACGTAGGTTATACACCAACGTGAGTTAACTCACGTTCTGTTTGTGTCAGCAAGTAGAATATGCAGCATCCATGTTTTCATTCATTCATTCATTCTTCCATTTTCATCCATTCAATCAATCATTCATTAAAAGTTAAAATACTCAAATTAATTGAAAGTTATAATATGCAAAAATAAAACTGAAAATGTACCAAAATATCATAAAAATACGCAAAAGTGCGAGTGTAAATATAATACATCCATATCCGCCAAAATGTCATAAAAATAACTAAAAATATACAAATGTCATAAAAACACTAGAATAAGACCCTACTCCTCTGGACTATGGCTCCTAGTCCTCCTCTGGGGAACCGACTCCTCCTGCAGAATGCGCTAATCCTTCTGGATGCTCTGCAACACACCGGTAAAGTAGGGAATGCAGCTCAAGATACTCCAATGCACTCTCCACTTTGGCTCGGATGTTCCCAATAATCTGGAGTGGGTCAGGAACCTGTCTGGCATACAACTGCTGAACAATAACCTCCTCGTAAGGAGGGACAGGAGTTGTGTACTCAGCAACATGCGCATGGTCGCTCATAATAGGATGAGATACACTGTAGAACCAAGTCATGTACCCCTCTTGATACCTCCATTGTCGAGCCGCTGCTGTCTGCCGACCCCGAAGCGCCTGTGGAAGGACATGAAGCAGAAAATCCTGAAAGGCCACAACCACATCATCTGCCTTAAGAGCCTCAAACATCGTATGAGATCTGGGAAATGTTTGGACATAGTCCGTATTGCCTGAGAACCCGCTCCGACACTACAATACAAAAAATTAGACGAACAACAAACCGTTAAAAATATAAACATTTGAATAACTAAAAAGACATAACAATTTAATCATAAAAAAACAATAATTAAAATAAACATTAAACATTTTAACATAACAATTAAATCGTAAAATTAAAATAAAATAAACAATTAAATTGACGCGTGAATTAAAATATTTTAACATAACAATTAAATCGTAAAATTAAATTAAAATAAACAATTAAATTGACGCATAATTAAAATATTTTAACATAACAATTAAATCATAAAATTAAATTAAAATAAACAATTAAATTGACGCGTAATTAAAATATTTGAACATTAAATTAAATCGTAAAATTAAATTAAAATAAAAATATCAATTAACTGCGTAATTAAATAAAATTAAACAATTAAACTTACTGTGGCGTCGCTCCAAAGCCTGCATGTCACGTGTCTACCGAAATTTGGTAGAAGCGACATGTCAGTAGGGCCCCGCAGGAAAACACTTTGGTTCGGCCTCCTCCTGAACCTTCTGTTGAGCCTCACCCTCCTGATGTTGAGGCTGAAGCTTGCTCATACTGTGCCTGAGGCTGCTCGTGCTGCTGTGTGGAGTCCACTACCTAGGACATATCCGCCTGGGACGACGTCCCCTCCACATTCTCACTCCTACTGCTCCTACCGCTCTGTCTCCTTCGAACAGGAGGGCGTGCGACCTGTTTTTCGGCCCGGGCACTCTGTGTCATCGTCTCCATGTCTGCTCTCAGTCTGTCTGGTCTCTCAGACATATCTACACAACATAAAACAATGCAAAAAATCAATGATTTTCATAAGGACATTGTGTCATTTCTAACTAATCAACAACAACAATTCACATTGTACCCAAACTACCACATTGTGTCATTTCAATCTCTAAACTACCATCATTGCACTCAAACTCACTATAATCAACATTAACAATTCAATTTCTAACTAATTTCATCATTAACAATGCAAAAATAAAAATAAAATCAATGAGACATTTTATCAAACACTTAGAATTCAACATAAAATCTAACGATTTCTAATTCTAACCTACAAACAAGTTATTTACACTTTTGTTGTACATAAGAGAAAAATCGGTTTCATTTTTGTTCAAAAATGTATGACCCAAAATAGAGAAAGGAGGTCGGAAAAAAAAAGGCTTATGTAGTTGAATGTTTGAATTTAACCCATGTTGGTGCATCTAATTTTTTAAGGTTTTGAGTTAAGATATAGTGTCTAATTCCACTTACGTAGTTGCTCAAATAATCCTCAAACCCAGTTATGATCCATGCATCCAACAGTCTCATGAATACAAATGAAAAATATGATCAAAAACAAAATTAGTTCAAACTCGATTCAATGATTAATTCATGAAATTCCATCCTATGACAAAAAGAAGGTAAAGAAAACAAGGATTATTTAACTGTGGGTAATTCAACTTACCATTAATGTATATGATCATAGCTAATTTGTCCATTTTCGTCCCCTACTTTCTTTGTTCGTTCTTCTTGATTACATTCATTAATTCCCTACTTATAGTTTTGACATATTTTAATAAACTAACCAATGACTCACTATAATAGATCTATCTAGATCCTACTAGAAATTAGTGACTCGTCATCTAAAATATTCCAAGCAACTTGAGCTTAATACTCAACATATTTGGGATAAAACAAGACACATACCAGGGTATATTGAAATTAAAAAATGCTGATTATTAAAACATGGAATAAAATTAAAATTGTCGGCAATTTTTGGCTTATATTTATCTTGTTCTCTAAGACATTGTTGTTAAACTTGAAAGTTAACCAAGAATTCTGCTAATAACTTTCAACCCTGTTTTCATTTTTTTTTCAAATGACTAAGCCAAAGAAATAACTATGTTCCTCATCTGTGAATTGTTTAACTACTCCAAAAAAAAAACGTTCAACGAGGCTGTGGGTGAATTGAAAATAAGCATTAGTAAAAGCAATAGAAGATAAACTGTGAGTAAGAATATGCTCTTGTTTGATTGAGTTGTGTCAAAAATGATATAGACAATGATATCAACTTCTAGGTTCTATTAGTCATGATCATTGATCACGTCCAACTAAGATCGTGTCTTTCCCTTGCCTTCGTATGGACACCCCACATTGTGCTTAGTGTGCCCTTTCTCTCCTGGTAGCGTTTACCTTAAATATAGTCAGAGCTCTCAACCTATCTTTTTGGATTAAAACAATCTCTCGACCTTTTTTCTCCAATTAACTTGGTTATTAATTAAAAATAATAAAATATCTTTTTAAGACTGAATTGTCCGCATTCTCTAAATTAAATAACCACTTTTTTTTATATTCAATAAAATATTTTGAAGTGTGTCGCTATGAGTTTAACTTAGTAAGGACATTGCATAATATATCCAGGGGTCGGGGTTCGAATCTCAAACACCCCACTTATTCTGGGTAAAAAGAGAATTTCTAGCAATTAGACTACTTGACAAAAAAAATTAAAGTGTAAACAAAAACATGTACACGGACACATACTGTGAATCACTCACTCAAGTTACCAAATGCGTGAGAGAAGGTACACCAACTGATTCATGTGATACCTCTCATGCCAACAGAGCCTTCCATCAACTTATATTAACACTCCAAATATAGATATGTTAATTATCTCTCTTCAAAGAATTGAACACATTTTTTTTTTATAATTAAGTAGCATATTATTCAAACAAAAAGAACTCATATATTGAGAAAATTAAAGATCATTATCAGAGAATGGAGAGTCCAAAAAAGAATAATGTTAGCTTCTTTCAAATGCCTCTTCATTATCCAAGATACACTGAGAAAGACTACCAAGACATGCCTGAATGGAAGCTTGATGGGCTGCTTAAGGAATATGGGTTGCCTGCACATGGTGATTTGGCTTACAAAAGAGAGTTTGCTATGGGTGCTTTTCTTTGGCCTAAGTTCCCTCTTAACTCAAAGTCTTGAACCTAATTACACTTTACTATCTATATAATACAAGTATAAGATGTTTGAATTTGATCAATACTTAGTGGAAACAAGAACAATATTAGTGTATGTAGTTTTATATAAATGTAACTTCAAACTATTGTATAATGTTACTTATATGTGTGCTATTTATATAGTATAAATTTGATAAATGCTTTAATTTCTTGCAACCTCGACTCAATCATACCTTTTTCATTCAATCATAAAAGATGTCGTGAAATTTATTTATGTAAAAGAAAATGAAAGCATTGGTTGAAAATGGATTTTTCACTCAATTATACTCTTCGACATGAAGGTGTATATGAAAGAAAAATTCTTTATGATTTTTCAAAAAAAAAAAATTTTATGAGGAAATGGAAAAATTAGGCTAGAAATGAAAGAATATGTCGTTCAATATCAAAATGGTTCAATAAATGATCTCTATCACTACTGATTACAGTTGATACAGATGGTTAGACTTTCCGTTCACATCAGCTGTGACCACTAAATTTATTTAAATCTTCAATGATCGTACATGAAGTTGTATACTATCTCCCCTAATCTAATTTTATTTTCCTAAAGAAAAAAATGATCTCTACCGTTACTCCTATGCTAGGGTCCCCATCAAATCCAGTAAACTAGGTGTTCATAAGTAATCACATATCATTAGAATGAGGGAAACTTTAGATTAAAATTAACAAGTCAGATCCCTCAAAACATTGTGACAACACAACGTTTGGAAATGGACATAGAAATTCAAGGTGAACAGTGAACTGAAGGAAATATCACGAACTCGAGACGAGTAAAATGCAATTGCAAGGCAACACGACTAAAAACAATTCAGCCTCACCTAGGTTAATTATAATTTATAAGCCAACCACAATTCACGAACACAAATGATTTTTGACAACCTAGCTCCATCCAACAATTACTAGTTTGATGCTGAGCTCAAAATACCAATCTCTGATAAGTTACCACTAAGGAGTATCTAATCTCAGATAAGTTATAAAATTGATTGCATCGAAGACGGTCCATGATATTTTTTTGTGAATATGTCCATCATATTCATATATTGTTAAAAAACTAAATTACACCAAAGGTACTTTAAGTTATTTAATTGTAACAAATTAGTCTTTAGATTTTTTTCGTACCACTTAAATCTTTTAAGTTAATTAATTGTAATAAGTTGGTCCTTTAAATTTTTTTCATACCAATTAGGTCATTTAAGTTATTTAACCTTAACAATTTGGATAATTTCAGATCTTAAAAATGTAAGTTATTCGAGACCTTAAAATTACAATTAAATAACTTAAAAGACTAAGTGGTACGAAAAATACTTAAAGAAGGACCTAAGTGGTACAAAAAATACTTAAAGAACCAATTTATTACAATTAAATAACTTAAATGACATTTGATATAATTTAACCTTATTAAAAGTACAAATGTAAGATCATGCTTAAAAAACTGAAGAGACCAAAATTGAAATTTTTTATTATAGAAAAAAATTAGGGTGAGGGGTGGCACCAATCTAAGATACAAGGGATTTTAAGATTCAAAGAATATTAGCGAAAATATTTACATTGTTTACCTTCCTTCAAATTGACTAAGTGCAACATGCGGATCCAAGACCCTAAATTCAATTTGATAGAGTCCAAGTCTAATATCAGATAGATCAAATAAAAATGAAAATTGTAACAAAAAAATAAAATAAAATAAAAATGAAAACGAAATATATAATTCCAATATCACAGATCAAATAAAAAGGAAAAAGAAATATATAATTAAATCAATTAATTAATGTCTGCAATGCTAAAGGACTTTGATGTTCTCGTCTTTGTGGCCGTTATGTTAGAGGTAAGTTGCTATATTAACTCATTTGGTTCATTCTTTCCACTCCCAAGATCACTTCGGAATAAGCATTGAAAAAAAATAAACAGTTTTTATGCCAACGAAAGACAGTTTTTTTCTGTCTGAAAACACACTTTGAAATTATGTATAAGTTTGTAGAAACGTGGGATGAGGATAGATGATTACACCATGATCCAACAGCTCTCGAAGGGAACTTCATTATATTTTTGGAACTTTATGATATATTTTTTTTATAAAAATAATTCTACAAGAGCATCTTTATTGAATGGTGTTTTGCGTAAGACTCTCGTTTGATAAAAATAAGTTATAAGTTTGCTGATAGCTGATGGCTGAAAAGCTAGCTGATAGCTGATGACGGATAGCTGATAGCTTATAGTTGAAAAAATCGCTTATTAAAAATAATGTGTTCGGTAAAATTAGCTAGTTGAAGTGACTGATAAATAAAATGACATAAAATGACATGTTTGTTTCATATATTTTTCATAAATTATATACATAATTTTTTTACTTATTTATTTTTTTAAAATATTTAAATTTATTTCAAATTACTTTCATCTCGAAAATGATAAATGTGTTTTATGAATCCAATTAAAAAATATTTATTTAACTAAAATGGCTTCAATATTGACCGTATATTTTATTTAAAATTATATATTATATCATATGAAATAAAAACAACGTAAAAAAAAGTGAACAAGAACTACAACTTGAATAATCACGTAAGTTGGTTGCACCAATATATAAAAAGTGGGTAGTTTTTTTTAAAAAAATAAAAATAAAAAGTGGGTAGTTACATTGGGTAGTTTTTTTATTAAAAAATAGTAAAATTAAAATAATAAGGTTAAAATTGGAAGAAAATATAAGAAGTTATAAGCTCAAAAGCTACTTGAAATAGCATCTCAAAAAATTTGTTACCAAACACGTCATGTTTTGATCCAACAAGCTTATAAGCTAATTCAATAAGTTATAAGCTAACTTTTCGTCCTTACCAAACACAGCCTAAGAGAAACGATATTTGTGTACTACTATTCTGTGACAACTTTTGTGATAACTTTCTCTCTCATACTCACATTTTGTTTTTACTTTTTTTTTATATTTGTGTCAATACCTACATTCTTTGTATATTTTAGGTGTCAAATAAGTTGTCTCACAAATGGTTGTTTATATAACATACATATTTGCTTAATACTCTCTCCGGTCCTTATTATAAGAAGAAAAACCAAAAAACATCAAAACCAATGCAACAATTAATTGTTGTAACTTTTTAAATATTTTTTATAATTATACCCTTATAGAAAGTTGTGAAACATTAAATACATTCACTAATATTAAAAAGACAAATATTAAATGAGGGGTAAAAAATATTTTAAACAATAATTACACCTTAAAAGTTGTGACATTTTCTTATAAATAAGACTAAAGATTTTTTAAAAATTTTCTTATAATTAGGACAAGAGGGAGTAACACCTAAGTGCTTATTAGCTGCCCGTTGAGGAAGAAATAAAAGACATTGCTATTGAGATGACTAAGGACTCGTTTGGATTAGCTTATTTTAGAGTTTATATAAAACAGCTTAGGCAAATAAATAAGTTTTTATGTATGATTTATAAGTTTTCAAGATAGTTTATAAAAAAAACAGTTTATGAAGATACAATTTTCATTAGTGAGAACTTATAAATTAAAATAAAAATTTATTTATTTACATAAACTATTTTGCATAAATTCAAAATAAGCTCAAACCAAATGGGTCTAAGTTGTACAAGTATTGTCTCTCCCCTCTCTCATGCGCGCATGAATATGAGCCCCACAACACAACATCGTCTCTCTTTAAAAAAAAACACAACAATGTCTCTCTTGCATGTGTTTTTTAGTTAATAAAATTAATAAATGTACAAATAAATTTATAATTTTATAACATTTGATAAATGGGATAATTATGATTTTGTAAATTATTGTTTATTAGATATTAACATTAAAAATATAAATAAATGATTTGTATGTGTGGAGACCACTTAAGCAATCTCTTAATAAAATAACATTGAAGATAGTTTTTATGAATTTTAACTATAAGAATTTATATTATATCCAATATGGTATGATAAAGTGACATCACGATAAGATAAGACCCCACCAAATAAGAATAAATTTATATGTATGTTTGGTATCACTGGTGAGTATGTCATAATCACTGGCGATCCACCATAATTTTGTAGAAGTTACTGTAATATATTAAAAAATTAAGGTCGGTCGTCGTGATTCTGACATACCCATAGTGATACCAATCATATGTTAAGTAGTAAGAGACTTTGACTCCTAATAAATGGTTAGATGTTTCATCTCTAACTTTGATAAAAATCCCCAACTTATAATATTATAACCCAAAAAAACTAAAAAATTATGCCCATTATTTTTCGAATAAAAAGATAATACACCTTCAATTCATAGGTTCTTGTACTGCACTATAATATACACCTTTTTCCCATTAGCTAAAAATATAACATACACATTTTTTTTACAAGAGTTGTAATTTATCTAAACAATCAACTAGTAAAAAAAAGTCTAAATAATCAATTCATTTTAACATTGTAAAACCTTCTTTCAAAATAAAAAAAAAAAACATTTTAAAACCTTAAGCAAGTTAAATGTATCTTTGATATCATGTACCTAGTTTCAAGATGAATATCCGATTTTACTAATTTAATTTACTAATCTTCCGTATTATCAAAGGAATGACCGTGATTAATATTTTATATTTTTAAATTTTATCTTGTATATAAAAGATTAAACTAATACAAATTCGACTCTAGTAAATTGATACATTTACTTGTTTTTGTTTATTTTTCCATTCCATAAAAAAAGAAGATTAAATTGATACATTCACTCATTTGTTTATAAGTCAATTTATGGTTCAATAAATGGCGTGAACTTCATTCTCAACTCAACGTTTGTTTAAATGTCATGATGAGTGCATCAAACTTAAACAAAGACAAATTCAGCGCTCTTCCCGCTACGCAGTTCACTCACTTCTTCATCTTCATTCAATTCATATTTACACCCCCATTCTTTGATCCCTTACTCCCACCATGAAACCATCCACCACCGCCGATCCATTCATCAAAACCGCCGCGTTCTTCACCGTCGCCGTCACTTTCTTCTACCTCGGTAAACACTGGTCCAATCGCTCTCAACAACAACTCATTTTCTTCACCACCACAACAACTATCGATCAAATCTCCATTTCCCCCAATTTCAACAAATTTTTCAACATCTCCATAAAATCCACAGAAACCGTGAAAATTAAGAAATTAGGGATTCTGAACCAGGATGGAACGATGTCTGATGAGTTTGAGGTTGGTGAATTTGATCCAAATTTTGTGGATGAAGCACGAGTTGAAGATAAGGATGATTCGAATGATGAATTGAAATTGAAGGTGAAGAAATTTGAATTGTGTAAGGGAAGTATGAGTGAGTATATACCGTGTTTGGATAATGTTGATGAGATTGGGAAGCTGGAATCGGTGGAGAGAGGCGAGAGATTTGAGAGGCATTGTCCAGTTGAGGAGAAACGGTTGAATTGTTTGGTTCCGGTGCCTAAAGGTTACCGGGCACCGATCCTTGGCCTAGAAGCCGTGACGAGGTACATTTCGGATTTGTTTGGTAAAAAATAGTGGATAGTTGATAAGTTAGCTTATAGTAGATAAGTGATAGAGTTTAATTTATATACAAAAGTTTTACACATGAATCAATGATATTAATTAGGTATGACAAATCATGAGTTTTTAATTCATTAAATGATGTGACAACACATGTGAAACTTTTGTACATTGTTAGTGTATATAACTAAACTCTAACCGGTAAGTTAACCGATTGAATTTATAGTGTTTGGTAAAATTAACGGTTGAACTAACTTATAAATATGAATTGACATAAGCTCGCAAGAAAATGACTCTTACCGAACGGGTCTTTCTTAGTCCTATAAGCTTATAAGCTATAAGCTCAAATTGTGTCTTGGCAAACAGAGCCTTCTCTATTTGTAACACAAGAACTTTTAGGGAGTTCACTAAAATAATATAACCAAATGCTTTATTATGCTCTTATATAGTAATGTAGTATAATTAGAGTTTAATGGAAATACATACGAGTGTAAATCATTATTCCAATGAGAGTTCTCTTGTTTTCCAAGTCATTTTAAATTGCACTTACAAAAATGGGGTGATATGATAAAGTAATGCATTTTCATTAGATATCAGTGTAAAGCAGGTTTGCCCTAACAACTTATATAGTTCAAATCTAAATAGTTATACTCATATATAAAGTGTTAGTTAATTTTTTTCCTAGCATTTTCCATGTTTATTATAAGTAAAACTTGTTGGTCCCCGTGGTTGTCAACTTTCTAATGAGTTCACTTGGCCAAAATTGTCACTTGCTATTTCCGGTAAATTTGCATAGGTAGAAGTTTTGGGGATCAAAGCAATACAAGCACACCTAACAAGCTCTCCTCTTGTGTGATAAGCTTAGAGAACACTTTGCTCTCAACTTATTTTAAAACATTCACCTCCTTTCCCTGATATAACTATATATTGCATTTTATCCTATTTTAACTTGAATGAACCTTTTGATAATGGTGAACAACCATGAATGAGTCTTCTGCCCATATTTTCCTTTCTCCACAACTTTCAGGATCACTGTCACTTAATTTTGGATATTTTATTATTATATTGAGTTTATGATTTTAGAAGACAAAATGAAGTTTTAATATTCATTTATTGGTTTTGGAACTTTGTACATAATATTTGTTTGTCTTTTGTTGTCTTATAATCAATAATGAGGATCCCAAACTATATATCAATGATCTTTAAAATCATAAATCAATAAAAAAATGTCTTGTTGGAGGGTGTATTTAAGCTTCTCCAAGTGGAGCAGATTATAATTTTCTCAATTGTATATTCACTCAAATTTCTTTTTATCTGGGGTGTAGGTGGTTGTAAATTGGTTTTTTAATGCAATGTTATGCTTTTTTCTTGTAGGTGTGGTACAGTAATGTTCCCCACACTCGTCTTGTGGAAGATAAAGGGGGTCAAAATTGGATTACAAGAGACAAGGATAAGTTCAAGTTTCCAGGAGGTGGCACCCAATTTATACACGGAGCAGATCAATACTTGGACCATATTTCTAAGGTCATTATGTACTTCCGTTTCTCATTTTTAGGCGGTATATGTGCATCTTCGGTAATTCTGATGTTTATCATCCACATGTTTTAGATGGTTCCTGATATCACATTTGGTCAGAATATAAGAGTTGCTCTTGATGTTGGCTGTGGTGTAGCTAGTTTTGGTGCATACTTATTGTCAAGAAATGTCATCACAATGTCCGTTGCTCCAAAGGATGTTCATGAGAATCAGATCCAATTTGCTCTTGAGCGTGGTGTCCCAGCGATGGTGGCAGCATTTGCAACTAGACGTTTATTATATCCAAGTCAAGCTTTTGATTTGATACATTGTTCACGCTGCAGAATTAATTGGACTCTAGATGGTATGAGTTCTCTTGTATTGTGTGCATTGTTCCCAACAGCTAACTGACCGTAGAATTGCATGTTGTAATCGCAAGTTTTTACCTAGTCACGGTTTTATGTAAATGTCATTATTTGCATTTCAATTTTTATCCACTCTTTTTTTAGCTAGTTTTTATGGTATGAATACAGATCGTAATAATAAAGATCCTTTGGTCTCTATTTTCTATTTAAACCTCTCTTTTTTTATCCCAATTTCATCCCCATGAGATTCTTCTTCTTGGAAAAACTAATATAACTATACATGCAGATCCCTAATTAATCATTACCTGATATCATAATTGGATTGCTAGTAGGAAAGACAAATTTGTTGTGAGCAGGGCTTGCATGAAAATCTTATTAGCACAAAAATTGTTTGTAAAAATAAAAGAAGAGAGCTATTTTCATGTTCCCTTCACGTCTTTGTTTCAGTTGCTTGCTTTGAGTTTCATCCAACCCCTCGTTTGAACTTGTGATGCAGATGGTATTTTGCTGCTTGAAGCTAATAGGATGCTAAGGGCAGGAGGGTACATTGTCTGGGCTACCCAACCAGTTTATAAACATGAGCAAAATTTAGAAGAACAATGGGAAGGTATAGACCCAAATTGGTTTCCATCTAGATTTAGTTATTGAAGCTTTTCAGCTATAGACTGTGGCATTTATGGATTGCTTAATTTTGTGCACTTACTTTAATGTTAACATTTTCTGATATGACATATTCAACAATTTGTTCACTAATTGTTACCATGTTTCCTTCATGTGTCGCGTTGATAGGCAGAACTAACATGAAATCTTTAAATGGTCAACCCTTTGACTTAGACCCCTCTCTCAAATCTCCATGATTTATTCATTATCCAAAGCAAGAGTTTTAACTATATGCCATGCCATGATATCAAATACCTGCTCAACTGCTCCAATTTTCGCAATTGACTGTTACTTCTGCTATGTGTACAGCTGTACTATTGAAAGGAAAAAAAAAGTACCACTGTACTTGAATATTTAGTAATTTATTAGGGTTGGTCTAAATCTGTATTCCTAATATTGCAGCCTCCATTGTGAGTGTAACATTGGGTTTTATTATCTTCAGAGATGATTGATCTTACTACTCGTCTTTGCTGGAAGTTTTTGAAAAAAGATGGGTATGTTGCAATATGGCAGAAACCCTTCGACAATATCTGCTATTTAAACCGTGAGGCAGAAACTAAACCTCCACTCTGTGACCCAACTGAGGACCCAGACAATATCTGGTATAGTGTTCTTGCCTTCCCGATAAATTTTACGCAAACAATATGTAAATTTACCATCATTGTCTTGTGTGATAGAGGTTTTGAGAATAGAATCAAGGAGTAAAAAATAGGTGCATTTTACTAATATATAGGTTGAAACAACCGGGAGGTGTAGAATTAAATAGTTCCTTCATTGATATTAAATGCTAGACTACTATATTTTTTGTTCATCCAAGGAAAAGAGAGTGAAACTCCATTTCGTTGAAGCTATAAATTTGTGATAAACTATGAATATGAAAAAACTATGATATGTAGAAGCCCGTGATCAATAATTAACAGAAACCTTTATATGATCAACAGCTCATCAAAGGAAGAAAGTGAAATTCCATTTCCATCCAGATAACTTTGCTGAAGGTTGAAGCGATGATTTTTTAAAGCTAAACTATGACTGTAAAATTGGCTATGCAGTTTCTAGAAGTCCAAGATCAACAATTAACAGAAGCCTTCTATGTTTAATATGAATTTATTTTCTATTTTTTAATATATATTTTATATTTTATTATTCTAGCCTTCTAGGTTTACTGAAGTGTACACTAAAATTGTGGACAAGTTAATTTTTCTTCATCTAACCTTCCTGGGAAAAAAATAGAAACAGATAAGATGAAGAGAAAAATAAATTGGAAACTGAATGATGGGTATTTAAGACTGTGGAAGTAGAATGTGATCTAACCTGATTACACACATTTGTATAGGGTTTCTACCTGCAGTCCCATATAATTATATTATATCTAGAAATATCCTTGACCCTATGCAGCCACTGGAAAAACCAGCCAAGTTTATCATTTTTAGTAATTAAACAATTTGAGTAAAACTTTATAATAGATTTTCATGCTTATGTTTTATTACATTTTACAGGCCTTTGATTGGGTGTTCAATTATTTTCTTTGTCAATTTAGGTATGTTAATTTAAAAGCATGCATCTCTCAATTGCCTGAGAATGGATATGGAGCAAATCTTACCAAATGGCCTGCACGTTTGCAAACGTCACCTGATAGGCTTCAAAGCATAAAACTTGATGCTCTCATATCCAGAAAAGAGCTTTTTAAGGCCGAATCAAAATATTGGAATGAGGTAATAGCAAGTTATGTACGTGCTTACCGTTGGAAGACGATGAGATTAAGAAATGTTATGGACATGAGAGCTGGTTTTGGCGGGTATTGTTTTATCATATTTTCTTTCTTGTGCAAGATACTAAAATATGGTAGGATTTTCTTATTAGTATATTCAATAGTTTTTTTAGCTTTCTGCAGATTTGCAGCTGCATTGATTGACCAGAATCTTGACAGCTGGGTTATGAATGTTGTTCCTGTCAGTGGCCCAAACACCTTGCCTGTGATATATGACCGTGGGCTGATCGGAGTTATGCATGATTGGTACCTTGTTGCTCTTATTTAAGATTATGTTAAAAACATATTAAATAAGTTGTACCAATATTGTGAACTTCTCAGCATGTAGTTATATTTCTATCTATGATTTCTAATATAGGTGTGAACCATTTGACACTTATCCAAGAACCTATGATCTTCTGCATGCTTCATACCTGCTTTCTGTTGAGAAGAAAAGGTACTCCTTGTGTTGATAGATTGTTTTATAAATATGTCAGGCTGTCCTTATATGTGAATTGACAAAATCAAAGTTTTTATATTCTCTCCTTAGGAAGCATGATTCGGTATATATTTCATTTCTCTCAAGCAAAATGAAATGGTTTGGACGTCCAATCTGTTACACTTAGTGATCTACTGAATTAAGCATATAGTAATAATGTCATTAAATTCTAAAACTCGTACCTTTAGAATCTATATCTCAATATTTGTCCATCTTGAAATAAATTATATTGGTAATGTTCATTTTTCATTGCTTATTTACGGCATATATTACGAGCTTTGTAAAAATAAGAAACTTGTGTAGGTTTACTGTATTTTATGTGTATGTTGGGAGTGCTTCTGCAGTGATTCCTAACTATGTGTTGCATTTCTCTTATTAGATGCAACGTCTCATCAATCATGCTTGAGATGGATCGGATACTTAGACCTGGTGGACATGTATACATCCGAGATTCTCTTTCTATCATGGATGAGCTTCTGGAGATTGCCAAGGCTATCGGTTGGCAAGCCACATTGCGAGACACGGCTGAGGGTCCACATGCAAGTTATAGAATCTTGGTTTGTGATAAGCTCATACCACGCGGTTGATGCAATCAGGTTATAAAACTCATGTTCATGGTTTCTGAATTGATCCCTGCAGCTGCAATGGGGAATTCAACACTTGAGACAGGTTTAGGACGATGCAAGCGTAAATATCTCACTTCCTTATATGTGTTTGGACTCTGGAGGCAATCAATGCTATTGATTCTTGACATCAGACCGCAAGAGCTGCTTAGGTATAGTCTATCATTTAACTTCTGTAAAATTCTATTTAATTGTATATTACAAAGTTTAATGTCGGGCATCTATTATCTTGTTCATTTGCAAACATTTTAAAATTGCGTTTTTAAATGGGTTTTACTTTATTTGAACTTTGATATTTGTTTTAACTTGTAGTTTTGCTATCTGTTTCTCCTTATGGTGTTCTATTAGTGATCCCCACGACGGCCTATTCGCCCCCCTCATGTGGGGTGGGGGTTTAGGATGTCGCCCTACACGTGAAGTCACCCTAACTAAAGAGTGAGGAGTCTCGTTAGTTGATCTCTAGTGTGAAATTTTGATTAGATTGCAAAAATGCTAGAAAAATGCTGCATTTTTCTTGGAAAAATAAATTAAAAAAAATGCAATGAAGACAAAAATCTAGAAAAACAATGCAATGAAAGTCGCAAGTCCAAACTAGTTTCTATCATGCTAGCTTATTATTGTTTGTACATCTTTATTTTTAATATATAAAAAAATTATTAAGAAGAGAATAGTAAGAAAGAAGATAAGATATCCTCTCAAGAACACAAAATAGAAGGAGCAAAACTAGAACCTAGGAGATGTAATCATGCAATAAAGCATGCCAGTATCTCTGCCTGTATGATAAAGAAACACTACAAAAGAAACCACAAGCAAAAAACAACAAAGGGAGCCTAAAAAATTCGGTCAGATTCTTTGTACAAGACTTCCACAAAATCTTAGCTTCTTTATATTTATCCAAGCAGTGCAGTTTTGTCAACTGTTTGTTTGAATTCCATTGCGCAACAGAGCTACAGTTCTATAGCATCGCAATTTCACAATATTTTGTACTAAATAGTGTATCATAAAACAATAGCAATTTGTTCAAATTCCATTATGCGATAGTGCTATAGTGCCACTATAGCCGCTATTTAACAACAATGTATAGAAGGCTTAAGCCAATTAAGAGAAACTTATACAAGTCCAAAAGAGAGACCCAACAATCTCCAAAACTCCAAACAGCTTACTCCAAAGTACCTAGACCAACTCAAAAAAGATATTTTTGTCCAAAAGAATATTTTAGGCACAATATTGAAAATTGAAAATAAGACTTAGAAAAGAAGAAGCCCAAGGTGTCAAATGGCCAAATTTCTTTTCCAGGATTGGAAGAAAGATAAAGTAAAAGCATAAGAGACTCCAACTCACAAACCTTTCATGATTATGAAGGTTATTGAAAAGGTCAAAATCTGAAAGGAACTAGACAGAAATGATGTAAAGTTGACTGCAAAAAAAGCATAGGAAAAACCTTGGAAAGAGAAAAGTTCCTGAATAAATAAATACTCTCCCAGAATCTAATTTGGGAACTATCGCTAACACTCAATGACAAGAGAGGTCTAAAAGTAGTTAAAACGTGAGAAACAAACTTCCAAGGACTAACATGATCAGGACAATCACAGAATTGGCATGTTGTAAACCATACATACTTTGAGTAACTTGATGCTATCCAGCGGAAGAAAGCGATGGAAAATATCAAAGCCAGTTAGCTTCCCAAGCAATATTCTTGGCTGCCAAGACACTTGTGGTTACATTCTAACACTATAATTTTCTCCAATTATCCGTGGTGTCAAAGTAGCGTGTTTGTGTCGTGTCTGTGTTAGTGCTCAGGTTGACAAGTTTATTTTTCTAGGAAGAAAATCAAGTTGAATCTCATATAAACTCATTTCTAAGCAAAGTCGGCTGAACTCAGGCGGACTCTAGCAAATTTGCTCAAATCGCGAGTTAAAGCCAACACAATTTACCAGATATTTTCCTATTAGATTTTAGATGATATATCTCACAAGGTCTCTGGAATGGTGCTGAAACTGTCCAATAATTTTATCACAATCACAGATGAGATATGAACCATGCTTTGTGAAAGATACTTGAAACCAAACCAACAATCACTGGATGGTACATCATCAGATGCCAATCATATTCATCATTTATAAAACATAATTTACATTCAGAATATGGATACAAGGTTGCTTCTTCTTAAAGGGATTAAAATTACATGATGACTTGCATGAAAACATGCTGCAACCTACAAAAAAGAATACAAAAGCTCTATTTATAATCCATACCATCAAGATCAACTTTGAAGCACATAGTTAGTCCTGTTATCTTTTGAGGCTCTTGGCAAGGAAGATAATTCCAACACAGCATCACTTGTCTCGCTTGGATTCCAGCTACTCTCAAAATAAATTGTGGTTCTCTTAAGGACTTTTCCACTATTTAGAATGTAACTTATAAGTTCAAACTCTTCATCCGTACGTTCATAATCTCTGAATATAAAAGTAGTAAGGTGTGATGAAAGACAGCTAGGAACTATTGTTGGTTGTATCCATTCAATTTCATTATCACATAGTTCATCAACCTGTCAAGAGAGATCACAACACAACTATAATTGTCTCCAATGAAACAAAGTAAAAATAAAAATTCAACAGATAATTAGCTAAATCTCAAGAGTTAACTAACCTTGATAATCTCGAGAAGTTCAAGATTGGGGCATTTTTCTAGTAACAGTTTAACTAGAAAATGTGAGTCAAGGGTTTTTAAATATAATTGTAGATGACCCAAATGAACAAATGTTGGAAATTCTAGACAAGCATAAGTAAGCACCTGCGCGTGGGTTAAAATAACAGAATTATGAAAAATAAGTAAGCATGAGTCAAGGGTTTTAGTCCTTATATATAATATACTTTTCCTAAACAATTGTTTAGGAAAGTGAAAAGAAAAAAATAGAAAAACATATGCATTCGGTGTGCATTTGATAAGAGAAGGTAATTTTAGCAAAGATCATACCTCTGTGGAATCCAAATCTAAGCAAAGAAATCTGGTTTTTCGAATCCCATTGAAAAGATTTGCTATATTTTCTTTTACTTTTTTCTTTTCATAATCAAAATGGATACCAATATGTGCTTCTTTCAATTTTTCCAAATTCTCAACCACATAGTTAATCGCCTTAGTTTCTTTTATTACAAGGTACTCAAGAAGAGGAGTGTTAATATGAAGTCTTTCATCAAAACTCTTAACAAATAACCTCTTCAACGAAGGCACACATATTCCAAACAAAGAAGTACGTTTGAACTTCACTTCCTCGTAGAAAAGTTGCTCAAGAGCAGGACAACTAGATAAAAACCTCATAAGGGCATCATCATCATCATCAAAGCACAAAAGATTGAGATGCAAAATCTTCAACATAGGAAGATGAACATGAGAAGGAATATTGAGATGAAATGTCCCAACCAACCTCAAAACAGTGAGTGTTTTGCATGTGAAAAGTTCCGGAGGCAAATAAACTTTTAAACGATACAAGGAGAGGTCTATCTCCTCAACTTTTTTATTAGTTGCCATGGAAACTATTGAACTAACCAAGTGAGGGATATAAGAGTTGTTGTGGATAGAGAAGGAAAGTCTTTTGATGCATGTTGAGACCCTTTTAGATAGGACACTGTTCATAATATCAACAAAGTTCTCTTTTGTTGGAAAGGAAGGGCAATGATTTGGGAAATGAAGAGCATCAGTAAAAGTCCAAAGTGAAATCCATCTATGAGACAAAACACTTGTTGCAATAGCTTCTTTGGTTGGTAGGAATGAAAGGATATAAGTAATTACCTCATCTGGTAATCTACTGATCCTATCAACTTGCCTTTCTACTTTTCTTCCTGCATGCCCTAAAGAAGAAGAAGAAACACAACATTTATTGAGAGTGAGATAATAGTTTTCATTTGACATTGAAGCGAAAAAAGATTGTAGTGATTTTGGAGACTCGAAGAAAACGGAGTATATGGTTTTAAATGGGAATTTGGGGCTAATATATACTTAGAGGTGAAATGAGAGAGGAAAACATGGCAAGCTGAGAGAAGAACACGTTTAAGCATTTGCACAGTTGTTCAAGATAGTGGGCGGTGCAAATAGTGATGATATTTGTTTAGTTATGGAGGTAAAGAGGCATTGTATGTATATATGAAGGGATTGATTTTCTTTAACCCTTGTTTAATCGGTGAGAAAGTAAAACTATTTGATATAAGTGTGTTAATCAACCAAACCACTTAATGAATTAATTAGAATGATATCTCTACAAATATACTTAGCACGTTTCTACATGTAACACAGTCTTAGATACTTGAGATCTTTAATCATTTGACTTTTGATATGATCTTAAAGATTAATGCGTATGAAAAAAATATTTGTTTAGAGAGGTCAAGTGGTCAATCTCTTAAATGAATTTTAGTTAGATTAGTTTTTGCAATTATGTATGCATGAAGAATACCTTTAATTTAAAAAAAAAATTGTATCTTTCTCAAATCGATTGCTATTTTTAACGAGCTAAATAGATCGATCAAACAAATTCACAATTTAAATATCAATATGAAATCGGTTGTTTTGGGAATCAACTTGACAAAGTTTCAATTGATTTCAAAATTGTCATCATCTCATTATTAAGTTAGGCAGTAGAAAACATACTTAGAGCAGAGCTCGTTTGTTACAACTTCAAAAAATAATTCCAAATTTTGAAGTTTTGGGCCTCTCAATATGACTTGTATTACAAGTAATTCAATATGAATTCCTCAATTTGTTATAAATATGTAGTAGTTAAGTTTCATGTATATGAATCAATATTATGACCTAATCAATATTATGACCTATTCAGCATATATTTTGAAAGGAATTAAAAGAACAAAGAAGAGATGCAAACAGAGATTCGCTTAGTGAACTCACAACGAGTTGGGTGCGAGGAAATCATAGAGATTGAAGGTGAACACAAGGCAAATTGGCTCAATGAACCAGAAGCCAGCTGAGAGCGAGCTTTAATTCACTAATAAAATATCATTGATTGAGTGCTGAGCTGGAAGAAACTCACCTGTGCACTTTTATTTCTTCTTCTTTAAGTACCTTAAGCGATGTGTATTTAGGTTACTTCATTTTCTACCATATTAGATCTCTCCTCTAAAACAGAATGTGCGTGCTTTTCATGTTATTCATGGATTGGATTGTTTGGTGTTTTCTGAGTTTTACGATGAATTCATTTTTTGGATTTTTTCGAGGGTTTGAATGCATTTGATGATGAAGGTGAGGAAGGAGGAGAGAAAGAAATAAAAAATATATTTTCTTTTATTAAATCATTTTTAAGAAAAATGCTAAATTATAATATTATTTTTGTGTCTGAGTCTCCTTAGTGCCATATAAATATTGATTTAAATAGGCCTGGACAGCGGACGGTTCCGGGCGGATTTCGGGCTCAAAATTCGGAACCGATCAAACCGACGGTGTCAATATCGCAGTCCGTTCCCGTCTGTCTGAATCTACGGTTTCGTCGGTTGGCGGTTCGACGGTTTTAGCGGGTGGTCGGCCGGACACCGTCGGTTGTGGGTTAAACAAATCTGATAAAAAAAACTTCAAAAAGAAAGAGAGAATTGAACAACAAAAAAGAGAAGTGAACAAACACCAGCAAAAATCTTAAAACCAAACTGAACCAGAGAAGTGAACGACAAAAAAGAGAAGAATGATGTGTATACAAACCAAAAAAAACTCAAATCTATATTATTGAAAACATGACAGAAGAATGAAAAAATAATGAAAAAAGAAGGAGGAGGAGAAGGAAAACAAAATAGCTCAGATCTTTTTCACAGTGGTCTTGCATGTTAAACCTTGATCCGTTGGTGGTGCAAAGGAACAAGATCTCAAACAAAGAAAAACAAAAGGAAAAAACCTTAAATTCATGAAGCAAGAAGAAGCGTTGTGTTATGTTGTGTTGCTGTTTGGGATTTCAAAAAAAAAATAAGGAATGGAAATAACTGATTTGTCTTCTCTAAAGAAAGAGTGAGATATGTTATTTAAGGTTTAAATAAATAATAAATCAATGAAAAGAAAAAAATAGTTGTAGCCCATTAGCCTTATAGTCATCATAATAAAAAAATATGTGTGCATTTATTATACCATTGAAACGGCAAAAACAATCAGTTCTCAGTAGTAGTCAGTCCCAGTATTTGTTATTGAAAGTTTCAAACATATAGCATTCTCGGGCGGGGTGCACGTACCGTTGGGTTTAGAATTTGAAACCCCCCCGACCGGTGTAACATGTGTACAACCGAATTTGCTCACTTGAAGACCCAAGAGACCGACCCGTGCCCGCCGGTTTGCTTCAGCTTTATGCGGTTAGCTCGGGTTTCGGGCGGGTCAAATTATTCTGTCCACCCCTAATATTGATTTGACAAACAAAATGGATGAAAACGATTAACATTAGATAACTTAATGAAATCAAAGGACAATATGATACTATTTTTGTGCGGGAACCAAAATGAACTCCGCAATTAAATTATCTTAAGAGACAAAAAATATATTTAAACCTAATATGCTAGATACAAATCCCCAATGGAACGACAGAACAAAAATCATACTTAACACTCTTTAGAATAGGTAAGGAATCTACAACATATGGATAAAAAAAAATTTCAACGCAATCATTTGAAGAAAAGATAATCACACTCAAAGATATTAATCGTTATCTCGACTAACTTTTGTAATATCCTGCTTAAGACTCAGATATTTATCAGTGTTGGCATGATGTACCTGAGATATTTTAAGTGAAGGACATTTTGGTAAAAATTGAGGGCTGAGGCTATATAAAGCCAACCAACCCCAATTTCCTTATTTTTCCTTCTCACTTCTCTCCAGAATTTTCCTCTCCCTTCTCTATACACTCTCTCACTCGCCCCTCACCCCTTTTCTCCCTCAATCTCCATTTTACACACCACACCTCAATCAATCCAACATGCAATCACTCAAGCATGATAATTGCATCACTTAATCTCATTCAACAAGTCTATTTTTCTCCATTTTCATCCTTTGGCCAAATCCCACTTTCAAACCCTAACCCTAACTTCTTCCAAATCATCAATTGAAGCTTGTATGTTGAGATTTCACCTCCAATCATCGAATTGAACTGATGGGAAACTTCAATTTGGAGTGGGTAAAAGAACTTGAGCTTGGAGCAAGAGATTTAGCTTGGTATTAGGGAAAACCTTGAAGCCTCACCATTTCATCAATTCCTCCTATTTGCCAGCAATAGAGGTGAGTTCCCTAGATAGAACCCACCTTTTTGGTTTGGTGTGTTTATAATGTGAGATAATCTTGATTAGTAGATTGGAATTCTTTGCTTGTTAGTTGCCCCATGTTATTGCATGATACATTTAGGATACTCCTTGCCAAAAAGCTTAATATTTAACATGTATGGACCTTTTGGTACTTAGAAATGGTTGTTGGTCGTTTTGAGAATTTTTGGAAATTGCAGGGTCTGCCATCGTTGGAATTTTCATGCCATGATGATACTGCATCGTGCCACGATCATAGCTTTCTGGGCTTCATCGTGGCACGATGAGGGTGTCTCATGCCACGATCATACTTTTTCTGGACTTCATCGTGGCACGATAGAGGTCCCTTGTGCCACAAAAATTACAGTGTGACACCCCTTTTAAAGAATGTTATTTTATAGCCAGGGACCGTTCTCGCAGCACCAGAATGTCTATATACCTACACTAATGGGAGGAAAGGTCTTAAATGGATTCGTGCATTAACTTATGAGTGTTATATGAAATGAATTCAATGTTACTTACGTGGGTAGATTACTGACCCGGGTATAAGTTATAGATTAAGGACGGGATTGCTACGTCTTCAAGTTATTGATTAAGAACACCAAGTATACTGAGACGTGCCTCTTGTTGTTCACGCTAGTGGGACACTGAGGGTCACGCTTAAGTAAGAGATTAATTACAAGTTAAGTCATGTCTTTCGTTGTTCACGCTAGTGGGACACGAAAGGTTCATGCATAAGCTAAGACTAATAAAGTAAATGTGATAAATCGTGTCTTCTGTTGTTCACGCTAGTGGGACGCAGGAGGTTCACGCTAGTGGGATGTGCTAATCCGCAAGGATGGCCGCACGATGGCAAGAGGAGTCTGGTGTTAGTCTGATATGATAGGAGTCTCACCGGTAGAAGGGAGTGTATCCGGGGTTACTCCACTCGGGTTCATTCCATAAAATGAACCAAGATAATCAATGTTTGTTACACGCTAACGTACTAACATATTAATATCAGAAAAATACTTTAATATGATCAGACAGATATCAGTTACCAGTCAGTGATCCTAGTTTCCCCTCGATCACTAAGTTAGCAGATTGTAGTCTAGTTTTCACGACTACTCAGTATAGCAGGCACATGCACGTATAAACCCAAAATGGGTTGAGATTAGAATTTTGCAATCATAGGTTTTCCCCGAGGTTTCCATACAACCTAGGATAGGTGGAGCTCACTGAGACATTATGTCTCATTCCAATCCATTTTATTCAGTTTCAGGTAAGCAAGAGGTTCGTGATGAAGTTTATTAGAGAGACGCTGAGTGAAGTGCAATTTGCTCGTCATGTACCTGCTTAGGATTCTAGCAGTATTTTGTATATGTACACATTAGTGGTACTTATTAGTTGTATTAAACGAGTAAACTTGTATTCATTCAGTAGTAACCTTTTAGTACTGAAAAATTTAATGTATCTAGTATCGAGTTTTAATACTCATGTTAAATATTCTAGATAAATTTAGTATGGGTGTTACAATTGGTATCAGAGCAGGTCGATTCAGATCGTACCTTGGGTCATTAAAAAAAATTCAACAGATGTAGTGGGACCATTGGATTTCAGATATTGTTCTAAATGTCACATCTAGTTGAGCCTGATCAACTCAATCTAGTATATGACAGTTAGGACAAATGTCTGAGAGCTGAATGGGACCGTGGAGAAATGAAGCGTATGAAGTGCGAAGATTAAGATGTCAGATTTTTAAGACGGAAATTGACGAAGAAGTATTTAGTGCCAAAGGGTGGCCATCGAACCGTAAAGTAATGAAGTCTGTTAATGGCAAAGTTTCAGGAATATTGGAGATATATAAGAACAAGACGGAGTACCTCAACACCGTTGGACGCGTCGTTGGGCGATGCCTCGTCTGTGGAAGACATAAGAAGTAAGGAATTTTGGAATACTCTAAGGAATGAGTTGGAACCGTAATTGAGAAGTGGAAGTGAGGTGTAGGCCAAAGTAATAATTTTGGGTACAGAGTTAAAGAATTGCAGTACCAGACCCAGAAGCTCGGAATAAGGAATTATCGGTCGATTATCGGAACCTCTGGACTCCCAGCAAAGATAGAGTATGTGAAAATCAAAGGACTCGTACACTTGAACCGGACGAGATTTTAATATGCAAACAATTATGAGAATTAATTATGGATTAAGCGAATTATCTGGACAAATGAAGCTAACCCTCAAATGTGGTCATTGAATGTGAAGTGCAGGTAAGTTAAACCATGTCAGATCAGCCACATCTCCCGAACCTTAAGTGCTGGATTTGTGAGTTAAGAAGAGAAGATGGTATGCAACCTAGGAACCAAGATGGATGAGTAAGTAGTAATGATAAGACCTATTGCGTCTCGAAGCGTGATTCAGATGTGTTCTTATTCGCAAGAAGATTGGAAAATAAGATAAGCTCAACGAGAATTTTACACAATGAAAAGTGGACCAGACTACCTTCCTTAACTTGAGTCATTGAGATGTTTGTATGAGAAATGCAAGCTCAACAACAAGTGAATGAAGCCCCAGAAAGGGCAAGAGATGAGACGTTTTTGCAGCAAAATTGGGGAAAAAGGATATTGAATAATAAGAGGTCGGAATTCAGTGAACTGATGGATGAACAATATCGAACTTCTTTGATTGGGTGTAGAAGGCAAGTTTAAGATAACACAGGACTCTATTAGAACAGTATTGTGAGATTAATCGGAATTTGGTCGAGAACTATTTTAAGACTTTATTATATGGAGGATCGTCACTAGTACGAAAAGTCAGGATTATGGTTAATGTTAAGGAGTTGTATGTTTTCAGTTGACGGGTTTCCCTTACACAATTATTCTATAAACTAAAAGAGATCACCTTGTGTTGGTATGCTTTCGAAGGTGGTAGAAGGTACAGATCTTGGATTGTTCAAACCATATGAAGAAGATAATAGTCGAGAAGACCTATGGAAATTGCTTAGTATAAATGGAGAATTATTCAGATAATAAGATTAGATTTTGAGTTGTTAATGCAGTAACAGTTACTGGAGGAATCCAATAGGTAATGATAAAGTGTTGAAGTTTAAGATCATTTAGTTGGGTACTTGAAGAGACGTAACCTATGATTGGGCTTGCGAGAGAACCAGTAAAAGTTTGAATCTATTCTAGACAGATTGTTCTAGGAGAAACTCAAAGAGTAACCTAATGGACATGATAGAGTTATGGAGACCGATGTTGTATCGGAAAAGATTAGGAGTATGAAATCCTTACGGATAAGAATAGAATGAATGGAAACGAGACCAAGCCATCAGTGGGTTTTAGTATACGAAAGATGTAATCTGGAAGAGTGTTCAGGAAATCAATTCGCGAGAACAAGTATATTGTTATGTCTAAGGGAAGACACAAAGCCAGGAGATGACCAGTCAGTAAGGTAAGTAGTGTTTCGAAGCGATCCACAGTATGAAGTTAATTCTTGTTATTAGTATGTGGGCTTCGAAGGACGATTACAACACTTGGGTAAGCATGTAGTCTAAATCACAAGTGAAGGGACGAACCGTAAGATGGTTCTGCTATGGTAACTACAAAGGAGTAAGATGGGTCAAAAGATTTTATAGGGTAATAGTGGTGTATTACTCCTATCCCAAAGCGAGTTGTTAAAAAATAAGAGGTGCGCAACAGAGAAGTAATCCAAGAATGAGTTAACAAACAATTCGAAGTCAAAGCTTAGGGAACAAGAATGCTTGTGAAGCCCTTGCCAGATTAAATGCAGAAAAAGTATTCAGTGCTCAGTCCTCGTAACACAGAATAGTAGTAAGTAGTGACGACTTGAACATACCATAAGTTCTAACGGGAAATCTTAAAAGTTAAGTTGGGGGATACCTCAAACCTCGAAACTCATGAGTAATGGAATATCGAAGTAGTTTAAGAGTATGTGGTAATAATATGGAAGATGTGTTCCTACCACGTTAAGTCTAAAGCGATTGAAGTTACCGCTAGTACGGTAAGCTAGCTTTTCAGCTCAGTAAGTCCAAGTGGGCTTGAATTTAGCCCGAAAGAGAATTATGCATGAGACAACAACAGTAACGGTCTCACTTGCAAGACGATATTTTTGGATTTGAAGCATCGATCAGGAACGATAAATGTAGTGGCATACGAGTTTATTTCACATTGTACCCATGTTATGGCAACATGTCTCATGTACCAGATTATGTTTAGTATTGTGTGCTCGTCAGTCAGTACTCATTATATTCAGAAAGTAGTGTATCCTATTTTTTCAGTTATGTGACATGTATCGAAAACCGTTGTATGCAGTCATTAATGTTTAAGTGAAAATGTACCACTCAGATCAGGTTTGTTGATACCGAGAACGTTTCAGCTGAGGAGTTCGGAAATTTTGGGAACTCGATGTTCACAGGTAGTGAAAGAACTTTGTGGCGCAGATTAGAAATCACTCGTAGTCTACAGTACGAGGCTACGCAAGTTCAGGTTACGATTAGATGATTAAGAGATTAGTGGGATTAAGTGTGCTACTATAGTAGCGGCCAGAACAAAGTTTTCTTTTCAAAAACGAGGTGTATCCTTGAACGACATAAGCTAAGTTCTAAAAGGGAACCATGAGGAGAGCTCTACTTACCCCGATACGATTTGGATGCGCCTTGAATGATGCAAGATTATCAGAATCCTAGTAAGTAAGAAGAATTCCCAAGTCTTTAAGATACACGTTGTCGTTGACTAATTAGGGCGGAGCACGAGTAGCCTATAAGATTTCTCTAGCCCTTAAGGATTCCCGCAGTGGGTATGGAAGCAATGATTATGGTTGTGATAAGTAGAACACCAGGATGACAGAACGAAAGGGGCAAGTACTAGAGGTAATGCCTCCTGTTTGTATTTTGAATATCAGAGGTAGTTGTAGTAGTCTTTACTTTTGTTTGAGAATACCCAATAGCAGATACTTTTCAGGATAGGGATAGTCCTATATAAATAATGGTACGATTATATCTGTAAGATGTCGTCGTATGAGACGAGAGACAAAGATAAGAATTCATTAGAATTAGTTGTAGTTCAATAGACCTCTAAAAGAGAGAAAATATCTGAGGAAGATAAGATCGACCCGAAGTCGTCAAGGTAAGATTATGCGGTCAGTGAAAGGAAACTTATAAATTCAGTAAGTGTATCCAAGGCTTAATAACCTTAAGTCGGATTTGCAAGGAGTGTGTGAACGAGGGACATAGTCAAGTGAGTCGGATATATTGGTTTAAACAACCACATATCCTACTATGTAAGAATTATGTAACGTACATCAAGCCTTTCAGTAAAGGAAGAAATTGTCGAATATTTTCGACTTACAGAGTTGGAAAACCATGGCCAAGAACCAGTCTTAACCAGCCAGCTTTAATCGAGGTGTATGAATAAGCTGCATATCAGACCCTAGAGTGGCCATGGAATCCAGATAAGCAAATTGAATTGGAGAATCGGCTAGTAGAGAAAGAAGTATGAAGGATATATTCGTATATGATTTCAAGAGAATTCTAAATTTCGAGGACGAAATTTCTTTAAGGGGGTAGAGTGTAATATCCCGCTTAAGACTCAGATATATACTAGTGTTGGGACGATGTACCAGAGATA
The DNA here is from genome assembly GCA_018208015.1 of Medicago ruthenica. Classification (NCBI taxonomy): domain Eukaryota; kingdom Viridiplantae; phylum Streptophyta; class Magnoliopsida; order Fabales; family Fabaceae; genus Medicago; species Medicago ruthenica. The sequence continues at coordinate 17,468,922 of CM031375.1, forward strand.
TTTTAAGTGAAGGCATTTTGGTAAAAATTGAGGGCTGAGGCTATATAAAGCCAACCAACCCCAATTTCCTCATTTTTCCTTCTCACTTCTCTCTCTAGAATTTTCCTCTCCCTTCTCTCTACACTCTCTCACTCGCCCCTCACCCCCTTTCTCCCTCAATCTCCATTTTTCACACCACACCTCAATCAATCCAACATGCAATCACTCAAGCATGATCATTGCATCACTTAATCTCATTTAACAAGTCTATTTTTCTCCATTTTCATCCTTTGGCCAAATCCCTCTTTCAAACCCTAACCCTAACTTCTTCCATTTTCATCCTTTGGCCAATTGAAACTTGAGCTTGGAGCAAGAGATTTAGCTTGGGATTGGGGAAAGCCTTGAAGTCTCACCATTTCATCAATTCCTCCTATTTGCCAGCAATAGAGGTGAGTTCCCTAGATAGAACCCACCTTTTTGGTTTGGTGTGTTTATAATGTGAGATAATCTTGATTAGTAGATTGGAATTCTTTGCATGTTAGTTGCCCCATGTTATTGCATGATACATTTAGGACACTCCTTGCCAAAAAGCTTAATTTTTAACATGTATGGACCTTATGGTACTTAGAAATGGTTGTTGGTCGTTTTGAGAATTTCTGGAAATTGCAGGGTCTGCCATCGCTGGAATTTTCGTGCCACGATGATACTGCATCGTGCCACGTTCATAGCTTTCTAGGCTTCATCGTGGCACGATGAGGGTGTCTCGTGCCACGATCATATTTTTTCTGGACTTCATCGTGGCACGATAGAGATCCCTCGTGCCACTGAAAATTACAGTGTGGCACCCCTTTTAAAGAATGTTATTTTATAGCCAGGGACCGTTCTCGCAGCACCTAGAATGTCTATATACCTACACTAATGGGAGGAAAGGTCTTAAATGGATTCGTGCATTAACTTATGAGTGTTATACGAAATGAATTCAATGTTACTTACGCGGGTAGATTACTGACCCGGGTATAAGTTATAGATTAAGGACGGGATTGCTACGTCTTCAAGTTATTGATTAAGAACACCAAATATACTGAGACGTGCCTCTTGCTGTTCACGCTAATGGGACACTGAGGGTCAAGCTTAAGTAAGAGATTAATTACAAGTTAAGTCGTGTCTTTCGTTGTTCACGCTCGTGGGACACGAAAGGTTCATGCATAAGCTAAGACTAATAAGTAAATGTGATAAATCGTGTCTTCTGTTGTTCACGCTAGTGGGACGCAGGAGGTTCACGCTAGTGGGACGAGCTAATCCTCAAGGATGGCCGCACGATGGCAAGAGGAGTCTGGTGTTAGTCTGATATGATAGGAGTCTTACCGGTAGAAGGGAGTGTATCCGGGGTTACTCCACTCGGGTCCATTCCATAAAATGAACCAAGATAATAATTGTTTGTTACACGCTAACATACTAACATATTAATATCAGAAAAATACTTTAATATGATCAGACATATATCAGTTACCAGTCAGTGATCCTAGTTTCCCCTCGATCAAAGGTAGCAGATTGTAGTCTAGTTTTCACGACTACTCAGTATAGCAGGCACATACACGTATAAACCCGAAATGAGTTGAGATTAGAATATGGCAATCATAGGTTTTCCCCGAGGTTGCCATACAACCTAGGATAGGTGGAGCTCACTCATACACTATGTCTCATTCCAATCCATTTGATTGAGTTTCAGGTAAGCTAGAGGTTCGTGATAAAGTTTATCAGGGAGACGCTGAGTGAAGTGCAATTTGCTCGTCATGTACCAGCTCAAGATTCTAGCAGTATTTTGTATATGTACACATTAGTGGTACTTATCAGCTGTATTAAATGAGTAAACTTGTATTAATTCAAGTAGTAACCTTTTAGTATTGAAAAATTTAATGTATCCAGTATCGAGTTTTAATACGCATACTAAATATTGTAGATAAATTTAGTACGAGTGTTACAACTTTCAAATTCGATGACACAAGTTTATGCTCTGTATTTTTTTTTTGACAAAAATAAACGATATTCATTTGTTCAAATTAATATAGTATATCGATACAATACAAATTCAAAATCGCTAAAAACAAAAGGATGAATATGCGAACAAACTCACAACATTATGTTAATAGCATAACACGACAGAGTACATATGCCTACAAATATGACTATATTCAAGCCACCGAAATACTCATGTTTCCGGATCTGCAACGTTGATGATGCAAAAGTCATTGATTGAATTTGCACATGATCAAAGTCAATCTTTCAACCTGAATCAAATAAACATCGTACTAAGACGGAAAATAAAAAACACATCGCACAAAGACGGAAGAAAATCACTTATTTTAATAACAGCGAAAGAAAAACAATTCAGATGACTGATTGTTGATCAAAATTGACCCTACCTAAATCACTTGCTTAAGTTTATGCTTTGTATTTTGTTTTCAAGAAGTTAGTATGTTTTTTTTGTAAATAAAATCTTATAATAAAAACATGTATAGATAAACTTAGCAGTTCCATTTCCATCAAACAAAAGAAAAACAAAATGCTGCCGCTGCCATTTTTCCCTCGTAGCTTCAGAAACAAGTTCCAGTCGCACTAAACTCAACTGCCCGGAAAAAGCAAAACTTGGCCGGAAAACGCCGCCAGAGTTTCTCTCAGTCGCCGGAAACAGTGAGAAACTTCGCTATAAGGTTTTTCTCTTTTCAATTTTGCAATAATTTTTCTGTTTGATAACTATATGCTCTTTGAATAGATTCATGTTACTTCAATTCTAAAAAAAACTGAATTTTTAATGTTTTATTTGAAGGTTGTTGCTGAATGCTTTTTATTGAAATGGATTCAACCCATTTTACAACTGAATTCTTGCCTAGAACCTTAAACCCATTTTCACCTTACAATAAATTTTCCTTTTTTAAACCTTTCAATAAATCCCAAACCCTAATAAAATTTCAACCCCACACAAGATTTGAAGTTGTTTCGTTGGCCCGAAACACGAATCCGGATAGTGAATTTGGGATTTTTAGCAAGAATTATGATGTGTGTAGTAGAAGAGATGTTGGGTGTTATGCGGGCCGTAGTAAGAAGACCGGTGGTGCGTCGTCTTCTGGTGGTAGATTAGGAAGGTAATGCTGAGTTTCGGAGACGGTTGAAGCGTAATGCGAGGATGAAAAGTAAGAAGCTTGCTGAGAGTTTGTTTTATAGGTTGAAAAACCCTAGGGGACGTGGGAATTATCCGGATAATTTTTCGGAGGATTTGTTGCAGCAAATTGGTCTTGGTTATGATCGAATGGTGAAGTTTATGGCGAAGGATGATCCGAATTTGAGGCATCCATATGATTGGTATAAGTATGGTGAATATGGGCCGTATTCTTGGCGTGGGATTGTTGTTGGTGAGCCGGTTAGTGGTGGGATTACGGACTGAGTGTGTGACGATAATTAATGAAGTGAAGGATCATGAAGAGTGGGAGGAGATTGAGAAATCTGAAATGGCTGCTGATTTTGGGAAAAAAGTGAAGCAGTTGGATCAAACTAAGTTAAGGTATTTTTGGGTTTTCATTAGGCATCCAAAGTGGAGGGTTTCAGAACTTCCTTGGCAGCAATGGACATTAGTTAGTGAAGTAGTACTTGAAGCTGGTAAACAGAGATTAGATAAGTGGACTTTGATGGGTAGACTTGGGAACAAGGCAAGGTCGTTGGTAGCGCAATGTGCAGCGTGGATGAGACCTGATATTGTGTATGTCAAGCGGCCGGTGTTTCAGTGTAGGTTTGAGCCACAGGATAACTTTTTTAATGCGATAATTCCATTTCTTGATCCCAGCACGGAACAAGATTACCTTTGTCAGTTAGAAAATGATGATGGTAGTGTTGAGACATGTACTTATTATGGTGGATTGTGTAAGCTTGTGAAGGTGAATCAAAAGGCTTTTGTTGATGATGTGGTTAATGCATATCAGAAATTGAGTGATGAAAAAAAGTCGAAATGTTTGGAGTTTCTTTTGGGACATCATCCAGTGCAAATTTTACATCCATATACTAAAGAGTGGAAGGCTAAGTTGGAAGAGATGGAGCTTGGTTGTGATGCTCCTGATGAAGAAGATGATGATATTGTTGGTGATAATGATACTGAGATTATAGATTGGATTGAGGATGAAGGTAGTGACGGAGATGCTGAATTTGATGATGGTGACGGTGATGAATTTGATGATGACGATGATGATGATCAAGAGGTGGAGGAGGAGGATGAGGAGATTGATAATTTTGATGTCAATGAAGACCAAGATCTAGTTACAGACATGGAAGAAACCAAAGATGGTAAATTCCATGCCATGGAAGAAGATGTGAAGGGCTGGAAGGAGTTTCGAAAAGCAACAAATAGTGCAGAAGCAATAGAAAATATGGCAAGGAAGAGTGTCAAACTCTCTACAGAGCTATATAAGAAGCAAATGATGGCAGCGGAGGCAGGGGAAGAAACAATGCGTTCAGAAGATGGAGACGAAACCGTGTTGAGAGGAAAGCGAGCAAAGGTTAGTCCAGAGGAGTGGAAGTATGTTGGGCTCGGTCCTTGGAGAAAAAAGATTAAGAAGAGCAAACTTCCTCCAGATCTATTTCTGCGAGCAGCTGTTCGGCCTTTCAGTTACAGAAATCTTGTTAAAGAGATTGTTTTAACTAGGCATGCAATTTTGGATGGTGATATTGGTAGGAAAGAATAAGGATATAGTTTTGTAGGAGTGATGTTGAGAAAATTAGTAGAATGAATTATTTTCCTTACTTTTGGTGTTAGGAATTTTTATGCGTACCTAGTTTCTGAAAAAGATTATGACAGCATACAACATCAGTTTATGTACACTTGTGCTTCTGTGTTTTCTAAAGTTTTTTTTATGTATGTAACACTTTCTTTCTGGGCCATGTTTGTCATTAACATACTGTGGCAAGCTTTTTAGTGAATGCTTTTTTCTAATAGTTCTCTTCTCAATTTATGACTCAATGGAGGAAGTGCTCTTAAAGTTTGTTCGGAGAATATTTGTATTTAGAACACTATTACTGGTTCTATTTTATATCTGATACATGTTGAAGATAACGAGAAAATGGAAGTGATGCTTAAAAAGGTGAAGTCAAATAAAACACAATAGAAACTGTTCTGTTTATGTAACACTACTTATTAGTGGTACTTGGGGAAAAGCTTGAGGTTGTTCTAAATTTCTGGTTTAGGTGCCCTTACAGTCCAAATGATATTGTGTTGTGGTGATTGCTCATCTAACCCCCTTAAAATGTGGCATTTTACTGGAAGATAGCTTTCAATAGTGGATATCATCTGAATATATTATCGGAAGCTAACGTCGGTAATATATTTTGACAGATTTGAGTATATAAGGATAAGATGAGCAATCATCTTGTGTCTTTTAACAAAATTATTGGGCTTAAAAACAAGATTGTCATAAAGACACTAGTATTATTATTCTGTTGCAAGAAAAGAAAAAAAAAACTAATATTACGGTGAGAATGTATTCATCATTGGATTTTTCTATGTTAAAAAAAAAAATTCATTGGATTTTTCTCTTTGGTTTGTTATATTCTTCTCACAACTGTATTCTCTTAGTCTCACAATTTCTTTGGTTCTCCAAACAGTAATTGGACTCTTCTCACTTGAAATTTACCATCATCCCAAACCAAACAAGTTGACTCAATATATTTCTTCATATGACAAAACACTGAGATTCACAAAAATATTATTGAGTCCTAACCTTTAGGGGCTGTCACAATTGCCATGTATGTAGATGCATATAATCCAACATTTGTGACAGTCCTACCAAATCTAATATAATGACTTTCATCGGCATCATATATTAGGCCAAGATCCTTTTCAAAAAAATATATTAGGCCAAGATCACAACTCTGACACGGTCAATTTGACTGGCTCTATAAGAAAAATCTGAAAACACAAGGAACACACATCATCTTGATATATATAAACGTAGAAGGGATCTGCAAGTTTACCCTGCCAAAACCCTAAGCAAGCCCCACACCATATTACTGTTTTACCCCTTTGAGGGCGCCAATCCAGCATGGTTTTGGAGCTTTAAAATTACGACCATGTCCTTGGTTTATCTTGGGCAGCAAGCAACCTGCATCATATAATCATAGCCTATACCCTATGCCCAATATGTTCAATTCCTTCAAGGTATTGCTTGCCCTCTGCTGGGCGCCAATGTATTAAGATTTGAGCAACAATGTAATGAGTACTGTGTAGGCATGTATTAGCTCTAGGCTTCCTAGACTGAATCATCATCATCATCATCATTATACAAATCTTATTATCCAAATCTTTTGATGCTTTCTTAAGCAACAAAGCCCATAGATAAGAGAGCCTCCATTTTCAATTGGTAAGCATAGTATCATCTCTCTCATACAGAACATCTTCTTCTTCCTCTTCTCTCAACCCATTTTCAATTTTCCCTTCACAAACCCAAACAAACTCTCTCTCATACACTTTCCTTTTCCAGTTTTAATTTTAGTTTTGATTCTTTGCAAAATTGTTGAATCCTATGCTTTCATCTTTAATGAATGGAAACACGATGAACAATAGTCTGTGGAACACGATGAACAGTGATTGAAACCCTTTTGGGTTTGAGCTTTCAGTTCGCCATCCACGCTCTGGCGACGGTCACCGTCGTTTAGGGTCGGCTTTCAGTTCGGTTATCTGAGTAGTTTGCTCTCTCTCTCTCTCTCTCTCGGTGGTAACTGATAAGCCTGTTTCAAGTATTTGGGGTTCCATTTCTCTTTAATTCGCTTGCTGGGTTCTCTTTAATTCGCTTGCTGGGTTCCTGTTTTCGAAATCATTTCTGCCATCCCCGATTGTGTTTCTTGATTTGTGATCCATTTGTTATGGGTTGATAGGTTCGATTCTGAATCGTAGGTTATCGATTCAGTGTCGGTTTATCTGGTTTTGATTACAGCCTACAAAATTTGTTATTGTTGTGGATTGTGTTTTGTTCACTCTGGACTATGTTTATCGTATCCTATGTGGTTTGTTTCTGGACTGTGCTTTCTTGATTGCGGTTCCCTGTTGTTTGTGGGTCTGTTTTGGCCTATCATGGCCAATCCTTCCTCTAGTTCAATTGGCTCCACTACGGTCTGAATCCTATGCTTTTCTTGCTGAATCAAATTGTGCAAGTTGTAAGATTCAAAGAATGGATCGGGTGGTGGCAAAAGTGAGTGGTTGCCATGAACGATTCAATCTCATTAAGCTGATTTCACATGCTGGTGCAAATTACGACGGGATGAGGTCCAAATCTATTATGCATCTGGTTTGTTAGTTTCTTCGTTTTCGTTTAAGAATTTAACTCTTTGATTGTTGTGTAGTAACATTGATTATAAACTCCTTTCTGGTAGACATGGGAAATTGAATGTAAGAACTTTCAATTGAAGGATTTTGTTCCAATTATAAACAATTGAAGACGTGTGTTCCAATTGAAGGATTTTTAGTCAAACAAAATTAGTTGCGAGAACTTTTTGTTTGATACATAAATGAAATGGATGAATGAATAGGAGTATGTAGTCCACTTTGAGTGATGATACATAAATGAAATGGATTAATGAATAGGAGTATGTAGTCCATTGTGTATGGTCAAGAAATCTGCAACAGGTGAGTTCTCTTCTTTAATCTGATAATTATTGATGCTGAATAGGTGTATGTAGTCCACTTTGAGTGATGATTTTGGTTCTTATAATGAATGATTGTTGTCCACTTTGAGAAATTGAACCAGGCTTGGTGCTTTTCTTAATGCCATGTATTTTTTGATGAATAATGATCAAAATCTCAAGCTATTCTTACATATCTTAACCTATTTTTACTTTTAGCAGTTTAAATTTGTTTATCAAATTGAAGTTTTGTAATCGCAGAAAGATGAATTTTACTATTTTAGATTTTATAATTTTTCTGCATATAAGTTATTCATTTTGTTTTATTTCTCAAAATTGTTTGAAGTTCCTTAATTATTTCTCAAAATGAGTTTGCTTCTGTGATTGTAGAGTTTGAAGCCTAAAACAGAGAAAGTAGTGTTCATAGCACAAATGGATTCTTCCATAATTGAAAGAACAATTATGGCAGCAATGTAAGATCATTATTAATATTCTACTTTTTATACTTTTTTAGTACCCGATGGTTGATACTTTAAACAACGTATATGATGTTACAGATTTTGATGCTTCTATTTCGCCAAAACAATTATAATACATTTATATTGAAATTTTTCTTGAAGCTTCTTTTGTAATTCTTCTTTGTACTTTTTTGTGGAATAAGTTGATAATGGCTGCCTATTTGGGATCTCAATAGATTGAGCTTTTATTGGTGATGGCTTTAGTAATTAGATGAAAATAAGTAATTATGCTTTTTGTTATTTCATTATGCCTTAACTGTTTTTTTATTCTGTGGTTGTTCTTCGCGCAACATAGTGTACTTTTGCATAAGGAGGGTAGTAACTATGCAATGGAGGAGGTGGCATCGAGGTTGCTCGATCATAGGTACCGTAGGAAGCAAATTTTTATGATCATGTTACTGAATAAAAATTGGTTTTTTGTGCTATATTCTGTTTTTATCATATGTCAAGGACTCAATGTTATATTCTCAGAGTGGCTCAATGACTCATTATTCATGTTTTTTTATACGTTTGTGTTGTGTTTGTTGTGTCTACTGCCTCAATGGACTTCTTTAATTATGCTCTGTCAAGTTCGAACTCTAATTTTTTAATGCTAAATCTCTAAACCAATATTTTAGTGATTTAATCAGGGTTTGAAGTTCCATGTTGCATGTATAAGAGTGAATAAAACCTCAAATCTGATTCTATTAAAGAATGATTTAGATACTTTCTAGAAGTTGGATTTCATGTTCTTCTTCCTTTAATCGTTGCACCCTATTGCCATTGTTTGGATTTATGTTTGGGTAGTATATCCAATTTCAAAGGTATGTACTTTTATTACTATAGAAATAATTTTAGTATTTGCTAAATATGTATATGATAGCACTCAAGGTGATTCCTGTCGAGTATGTAATCCCATATGCGACTCTCTTTTTTTTAATTGTGACTGTTCTTTAATCTCTTTCCTTGCTTTGAGTTCCGGTTCTTTTATTTCTTTCTTACAATATGTGATTCCTTTTTGGCCATACTCTCGAATAATCTAAACTTGAAAGTTTTGGTTTCCTTCTTAGGTAGAAATATCTTGCAATAATGAGACAAATGTGGAGGTTTGAGAGGTCACTCGCCAAATGAACACATGCACTTAATAAGGTAAGTCTAATTGAATATCAGTTTGATTGTCGCAACATATTATGTTTAGTCTATTTGCTCAGAGTCTGATTTATAAAGAAATTGTAGCGGTGCACTCTTGCAGTGTGATTGGGGATTTCCATGGCTTTTCATATTCCTAAAGCATACTAAACAGTTTTGTTCATTATAGAACTTTGGTCGCAGATAAACTATACATTGGAAATTGCAGATTTTTTCTACATACTGCAGATTTTTTGGAGCACATTGACTTGGTGTAGGCAGTGTGCAGCTGCTGGTGCACGGGGGAGGCGAATGTTTATGTTGATATTAATTTCCAGATATGTCCATTTATTGTGTGTGTGTGTGTGTGTGTGTCAGCTGTTTCAAGAAGTGTTTATTGCTATTTTCAGCTTCTAATCATGTAGAAGTGGTTGATGTTACATTCTTCAGATAATTGTTTTCACAATTGATGACGTCATGAAGAGATTTGTATAGATTGCTACCTTCATGGAATTGACTTCTGAGTTTCTTTGCTTTTGGTATCTCATATGTAGGTCATTCATAGGATGATTTGAGATCATATTGGTAGTAGAGGTGATTTGTAGGTAGATAGGGAGATTTTTAAGTGGGGTCCCATGTACATCTATTGTATTGGTGATTTTATCATGATTTTGGTGTCATTTGAATTTGATGTTGTTAAGCCATTTTATATTTATAAACTCAATTTTTCCTCTTTCAAATGTATAGCGAGGCTAAGTATTTTAATTGTGCATTATTAACTTCCATATTACTTTGACATAGGTTTGGTCGAGTGAACTTATCATGTACAAATGTACTATTTCAATTTAAGTTGCCATTGAAAAGGAATATTATGATTATTTCCATTTCAATTTAATTTAAATGTTATTGAAAAGGTATATTATGATGATTTCAATTTCAATATTTTATCGTTATTAAGTTGTTTGGTCTTTATTAATATAGCATGGGTCAAAGAGTCTAGCCATTGATGATAACCAACAATCAAACTAAGGGTGTTCAAAATCGAACCAATCCAATAGAAAAACTGCAAACCGAACCAACCCAAACCGAAACCGCAAAAAACTGCATTTGGTTCGGATGTATTCAGATCATTTTTCTACTCAACCGCATGGTTTGGTTTGCGGTTTTTATTTTATCAACTTAACCAAACCAAACCAAACCGCAACATAAGAAAAACACTAATTAAACATGTCACTAAGAACAATACTTATAGAAATTAAATGGAAACTTTTATAAAATGACAAATATTTTCTCTTGATAAGTTTCTTCTTTGCTTTTTATTTCAAAAGTGTTTTCATATGCTACTTGAACTTTTAGTGAATGTTAAAATCTTAGTCTTTTGTATTTCTTACAAAATATGATTACTTTTTGTTTACGTTTTAAATTTGGTCTATGTAGTTGGGAAATTTTTTTAAATGAAAATGAAATTGTAATGTTGGATGAAATTTAAAACATTGTTGAAGATATATTTTTAACTTGATTTTCATGTTGGAAAAAAAATTGTTTTGTCTCGAAAAAACCGCATCAACCGATCTAAACCAAACCGCATTAGTTTGGTTTGGTTTGGTTCAGATTTTATTTTAAAAGTCAACCGAACCAAACCAAACCGCATGCTTTTTTATCTTGCGGTTCGAATGACTTTTAGCCTCAAAACTGAACCAAACTGCACCACGAACACCCCTAAATCAAACCATGTCATTTGTATCAAAGTTTCTTCTATAAAAAACATTATGAAAATCTTATTATTATCCAAATCTTTGATGCATTCTTAAGCAACAATAAAAAGATTTTGTTAGCCTAGATAAGAAAACAATGATTTCATTGTCACCCTATACATAAAGACTACATCTAGACATAGATAGGTGCACAGTTCTATGCACCTTTATCGTCACCTTATACATAAAAGCTACATGATAGACTTTGACTTTAGAAAAATGACAGTATAAAAAGGCTATACATCTAGACATAGAAGTTGCAATTATTAATAACAAGAGAGTTTGTCTTCTTTGGTTTCACTTTTGTCTTTTCCAAGCTTCTGCTAAAACTTGAATTTCAATACTATATTAGATGTAAATTACATCTAATGACTACATGATATATAAATTACATCTAATGTAGTTTACAAAGAAGTGTTTCAGAATGTTCGTTAATTAATGTTATTATCACTAATGTGATGTTGTAATCAAGCTTCAACTATATTATATTTAACCTGCTTTTAATTTACTGTGCTAATATAATATGTTCATCATTGACCCGTGCTTCGCACGGGAGCGCCATCTATTTGTTTATAAAGTTAAAAACACTATCCTCTTATGGTAAGTAAAATATGCATTAGGTCAATGTTAACATATAAATGATTTTTTAAATAGTAGCATGACAATTTTGAATGATCATTCGAAACTGTTTCTTTACAACTATCAATATTTTTTTTTTAAGCAAATGGGGTGCAGATCGATCTGCGACACCCAAAGTAGAATTAAAATAAAATAAAGAGTACAAAACTGGGGGGGACATAAAACCTGACCCAGTGATAAAAACAAACCCTAAAGGGTAACAACCAAAAGGTAAATGGCACAAATCTAAGTCAAAAGCAAACAGTCACACAACGCTTGCACAATCTAGCAGAACCGCTTACAGAACCGGAACCAAATTGCAAAAGAAATGCGATGTGTGGATTGAATAGCCCCGGACTATGATTTTCAAAATGGCGAAAGAGACTGACCGCCAACACGGAATCAGGTCCACATTCAACCATAACTTCCTGCATCAAAACCCCGACTGCAACAAGCTTCAATGGCCCTTTCGAACCAAAACATCCAGCCAATCTGCAGGTCCCTATCCAGTCCATCGGGGAAGACGACATAATGACCAAAAAAACAGATAGGCCCAGATTTAATCACCTAAAGAAAACAACCCAGACAGATCCGAACAGATCCAGATCCGGTTTTGAATCGCGCATCACAAATCTGCCCTTCCGGCGTAAAAACCACCAACAGATTCGTAATTTCACCAGTATCACGACGATAGCCTACAAACTACCGCCGTTGAAAAGCAGCCAAAAAGATTCGGAACCGACCGAACCACAAAATCATCGGTACGGTGGCGGCAACCCAAAGGCCTCGGTAACTGCAAATCTCAACAGATTTGTGGATAGAATCAGAAAACAAAGGCAAGGCCACACAACCACCAACCTTCCTCCTTCGAAACGACGACAACCACGACGAAACCGGACGAAAAAGGTAGAGCACCGAAAATGATGTGGTTTAAACAACCCCAAAGGGGTGAAACGGTGGTGTGGAGAAAGAGTCTCGTCGCACCACCGTTGCCGAAATCTACGTCGTTGCAGCGGAGCACACAGCGGCGAGAGGTTGAAGAAACCATCGATAAGAACGAAAACCATTTCTGGAACGAACTCTCGATCTCGAAACAAACAAGATCGAAGCAGAGAACTCCGATCTGAACTCAGAAAAAGAACACGACGGCGCCGACAGTAGAGGAACGCCGGAAGGCCGCTGTGAGTGATGCGGAGGTTGCACCTCTTCGCATCACTGCTGACCATGTTTACATCTTGTGAAGAGAGGGTTTGGATTTGGGAGAAGGGAGAGCTGCAAACAACTATCAATATTCAAAGACTAATAATTGTCAAAAATAAATAAATAAATTAAAAGGCCAATAAAAAGCAAGAGTAAGTGCAAATAAAAAACAAACAAGAAAAGGAATAAAACATGCAAGTACAAAATTTGTTACCAAACATGTAAGTGCAAGTAAGTGCAAATTTATTTTTTAAATAGAAGGGGTCTGGTCTGATTTTTCATTAAAAAGAAGAAGAATATCTGCAAGTATTGAAAAAGTAATTTTATACATAAAACTAGACACAAATTTACTATGTTGATCATGAATCAACCCACCACAAGTTAAGTTTCTATTGTTGGTAATAGATGAATGTTATTTGAATAATCATTGTTTTGAACAACTTATAGAACAATTAAAATATATAAAGAAAGGTAAATATTGACACAAAAATCAAAATATTAAAAAGAAAAAATAAAAACACAATATGAATATTAGAGAGTAAATTGTTACAAAATGTACGTTCAAATATAATTTCTCCAAATAAAACGGAGATGATTTCAGCTCAAAGTTAAGTGACTTAAAAATGAGAAATAATAAAGTAGAAAAGGTTGAATGAAAAAAAAAAAACAAAATTTGTTCCCAGTTCTATGGCCAAAGCATAAAAACTGTGGAAATCTAGTCCAGCTAAGAGATGGTGACACTAAAAAATAATAGGCTTAATTGCAGTTTTGGTCCCCCTATTTTAAAGTTCGACAGTTTTGGTCCCTCCATCATATTTTTTAACTAAAAAAGGTGATGTGATAGGTTTTAAATGTCATGGTATATGATCTGAAGTTGACAAAAATATCAATATCGATGAAATCGTAAGAAAATCCCTAAAAACTTCATTTAAAACATGTTATATCCACCATATTTTAGACATATTATTAGATAGAGGGACCCAAAACTGTCGAAATTTAAAATAGGGGGACCAATTTCGACCAAAATGGTTAACATAGTGTGGACCATACTGCCAATTAAGCCAAAATAATACCAATGCTATTGCTACGTGTCGATGTTTCATTAAAAGAGCACAAAAGTCTAGCCCCACTCCACGTTGTTTATTTCAGGAACTTAATACTCAGCATTACATTTATCCGATTTTTTAGGAAAAAGAAAAGAAGATTTTTATTCAAAATATGAAATTCTTGTTTACTCATCAATAAAAGGTGGATAATACTACCCATGTTGAGTTGGTCAAATCAAAACAATGTATTAACATTAAAAATAATAGAAAACAAACAAATAACTTTGATTGGTGTCAACCATGGGTTGTGTTACCCACTTTTTATTGATGGGTATCCAAGTTGTCACACGTGAAGATTGCAACATTTTTAAAGTTAAGATACTTCAAGGAAATATCATATAGTATGCTGATTTCAATATATCACCATGTGGCTACTGTTCATTCTTATGAGATAATTAAACTGAATTAATTTAAATTTAATACATTGTTATAGAAAAATAGTAAAAAAAATTGGGGCGTTCTTGTATCTCCCCGTTCTCAATATTTAGTGTCGTAGTTCGAACCTACACTTTTTAAGCATCTTGTTGACTTGCTCTAAAGACTTCATCTTTGCATTTTGGATTGTCCTAAAATACTTGTTATACTCGAAATGAGCCCAAACGAGCGAATTTTCAAATGGGTAGAGTTTTGAGTCATTTCCAAATTACTCTCTCCATTTGTTTTTTTTTTTTATGTTTTATAACTTCAATTATATTTCAAAATATTTGATGTTTTAATATATTTAATATTTTTTTGTCAAGTTTATCCTTGTTGAAAAACACACCATAAAACTATTAAAGGAGTTGTCACGTTTGGTTTATCACATGTGAATTTAATTATAAATAGGATATTTTAGTACAAAACATACAAATATTTCTATGTTTTAATTACTCCCTAAGATTTGTGTCAAAAACTAAAACATCAAAAGATAAAAAATGGAGGGAGTATATCTTATAGTCCAGTTACTCGAACCAAAGTTAGAGGATTAGGAAGAATCTCGAGCAATATAGGCTAAGAAAATCCCGAAAATGTGAGAGGTTATTGTTCTGAATTGGGATAAGTCGAAACTGACATAGAAAGAGACCTCTCCTCATGATTTTGTGATGAAGATCACATCATGATTTGTCTACATATGTCATCCAAGATAGTTATCCAGGGCACACAATTTCTAAATCTTAAAGAGTAATGCTAGCAACAGTCACTTTTGAACACTCTCTAATACTCACTCTTTTATTGGATGGAATCAATGTATGTCTCACCACTTTGTGTAGGTTCTATTTTCAAAGTGTAGATCCACAATGATTTAAACTAATAAGATAGTGAATATTAGAGAGAGTGTTCGAAAGAGAGTGTTGCTAGTACTATTCATCTTAAAAACCTCACACTCGCTGCACTTGATTGACTTTATCATCAGAGTGTTTGCAGGTACACCACCCTCCTCCTTTGTAGAGGAGTCATCATCCCCAACCATCCAACTATCTCTCAAAGTCGTCGGTCTAAGTATGACAACAAATGTGTCACACATGGGAAAACCAAACATTCCATCATATCAAAATGCAATCACTTCTTCCCCAAGTTTTGAGGTCATTTAGATTGCAGTAATGTTCAAATCCTGACTCAATATTTGGAACCTAGCAGACTCAGAAAGGACTCCAAAATGATAGTTAATTTGATGTTCCTCAACAAGAAGAATGAGCATCAACGTTTGTCACTAGTCAGTGTAGTCCCAAGAGGGCGTTTTCAGTTATGAATTCGTTCACACCAATTCCAAATGTGGCAAATGATCCCCTACCATACCACTATGGTCCTAATGAACGATTTCATTCAAGTGTTGCATCAATAGGGTCCAATTTTTATCTTGAATCAATTTATATGTGATCAGTATCACCCTATCACAAAGGACCAGAATCAGATATTCCAAAATTAAGCAAAGTTCTACAAATGCTTCTTTATTTTTTGTTTATTAAGTTTTACTTTTGAGTGAATTTTTTCCAACTATTGTTCACCCTATGCCTCAAAATATTCTATTATTCCGCCTACACTACCGTAATGGTTACAATATTATATTATTCCTTATGAAAATAATAGAGGAAATCATCAAAAGTGGAGCATTCATTGTCAATCACAGCACAAAAGCTGTGGAAGATAGTTTTAGATATATATGTGGTTGAGTTTTTAACATGTATATATAATGGTAGAGTTGTAAACTTGACTATAGAATAAATACATATCATATCTAATCTAATATAATATAATCTAATGGTTCTGCCTTGTGTGACTTGCTTCTAAAGAATCATAATGACAATGCTAAAGAAGCGTGTGCATTTCCCTGCCAATTAGAACCCTTGAAAATTAAAAGGGAAAATTGCACACACCTCCCTTGAGGTTTTCTTAAAAAGCACCAACATCCCCTCTAGTTTTCAATAAAACAACGCTAACCTCCCTTAAATTTTATCCAAAGTGACAAACACACCCCTTTAGATTAACAGAGTTAGATTACCTTTAGTAGCCCTTCCACTATCGTTCACCTTCACTTTGCATCGTGCTAGTGTGCCACACTACCTACATAAATAACTCAATGTGATTCCATGTCTCCATCATCACAACGTTATTTTCTTAAATTATGTTTGAAATATATGCAAATGATTGAAACTAGAACAAATTGTATGTGATCTATTTCTGAACTCTTCTTAATACTAACTTCCGAGATATCTCACTTTGGTATTATAAAACTTTGTTTTGTTTAATGTTTTTCTTGTCAAAGTCGTTGCAGATTCAAAAATATTATGGAAATTTACCGTTGCTTCATCTTCTTAATATTGCTTGGGAGGGCTGCATTTGTCTTTCCCCTCTCTGCACTTGCCAAATATATGTATAGGTGGCACTGAGCAAACACCGAATATTACATTCGAACACCAGGTTATTGAACATGTTTTATGATATATTTTTTTGTTGGTTTTGGATTTTCAAATTGTCGCTCTCTTTAAGACATTTCGTGACACTGTCCAAAATTATGCAAGACAGACTATCAACTACGCCGCAAAACAAGTCTAGCTACAAAGGTTAACTACTGCACTGTAAAAAACCGTTCGAGATTTACACCTCCAATATATTACTTAGACCACTATTTTAATACTGAAACCATTCGAATATGATATTGTGACCACTCTATTGTGGTGCTAAGACCACTCTAATATGGTGTTATTATCATTTTAACCTTTAGGTTCTCCAAAAATTCAATATGGTACTACGACCAATCAAATATGGTGATACCACCGTTCTGACGATTTAACTTCTCCAAGAGTAGAAAAATATTAAAAGAATATTTATATACCGTTAAGATCATTCTTAATTTCGACGGGACATTATTATTCCAAAAAAGGGACTATGATCTTAAAAATACTCTTTATTCCGAATGGACATATATTATCGAATGAACTATGTTCTTAAGACCTTTCTTAATTCCAAAGTGACATTATACCAAATAGGGACTAAGGTCTTAAGAACAATCTTAAATCTGAAGGGACAGAAAAAGGAGATAATGAGAAGAATAGCTCGTTAACACAAACTGGAGGGAGAAGAGGGAAAGAGTTTTCGACAACTCAATATAACTTTTTGGTGTGATTATTGAATTGAGAGGAGTCTTCTATTTATATAGAGATTTTGTAATTGTTTTAGCTAAAATAAGCGGCAGTCAGCTACTCTAATGGATAAGATCAAAAGAAAACTTAATCACTAATGAGTTCAACAACATTTGTGGATAAGATCAAGAAGAAACAAATCCACAAAAGTGGAGAAAACAAACTCATTGGATATGAATTAAGGAAAGATAAGAAACTCAGTTGAATTCTTATTCTTATCACAAACAACATAAGCTAAATTTATGGGAAGTGATATTCACGAATAAAAATAATAATTACTATTATTTTTATCATTATCAAGTATTTAAAATTAAATACCGCAATTTAAACATTATTAATGTGTGTGCTCTATTTTATGTGGGACCCCCACTCTCTATTTTTTCAATTCATATCATACTAGCTCAAAGTCTTATTATTTGGTGTTTAATCTTTCGATTTTCTTTCAACTTCACATCAATGTTCCAACACTTTTAGTTTCACAGTTGTTTGAGAAAATAATTTGGGTTCTAAAGTTGGAGAATGAAAGAAATGGTAGGAGAAAGAGAGACAATGACGAGGTTCTGGAGTGAATGAAAATGGAAGGGCAACTGACGTTAATCTAACTCTGTTAATTCAATGGGGTGTGTTTGTCACTTTAGATAAAATTTAAGGGAGGTTAGCGTCTAATTGAAAACTAGAGGGGGTGTTGGTGCTTTTTAGAAAACTTTAAGGGAGGTGAGTGTAATTTTCTCAAATTCAAATGATTCAAAATTCAAATGATTTTAAAATTTTAAAAAAAGGCAATCTGATACACTAAAGCTTCCGCATATATGCAGATCAAATTTTTTTCTTAACCATCCGATTATCAGCGAAAGACGCTTTGGTGATTCAAAATTCGATCGTGAACTAAATAAAATCTTTCAATGATTGTTCTCTTAAGAATTTGAACCAACATTCTTTTAAACAAATCGTCTTTGATTGAAGTTCTTTAATCACTTAAACTCAATCATTTCGTTAAAGTTTAATCAAAAAATACTCAGTCTTATTAGGATAAAATATTTATATTAGGGAGTTGCACACTATATATGGAGGAAATCTAGAGTTTGTGTGGATTAACCAACCTCAACAAGTGCTTACAGTGAATTTTACGTATGATTGTTAATAGTGAACTTTGAAATTCAATCTAAATGACAACTAGTATATATGAATAGAAGATACAACTAGATGTGTCAATTTCATTGACGAATACTTACATTTAATAACGTAGGGCTCTGGGTGATTACATGTCTCATTCACTCTTCTGGCTAGATGATTGTGACATTCTTCCACTATACTGTCAAAGAAAACTGTAAAGCTTTTTAATTGATTGTGTACCTAAGTTTGGATGATGGGATAACATTAATGTGTAGCTAATATACTATATATCTTATCCAAATATATATATGCCAAAGGAAAAATTGGAATGTGATTTATTCATCTCCGTTGCTTTAACCAGTGTTCTTGTTTCAACCTTATCCACACGACATTTAGGGCCCATTTTCTAAAATTATTCTTGATGTTTTAATTACGTTTGTGTTTGTGTGTGTTTTTTTTTTTTGTTTCAAAAATCATATTGCATACAATTAATTTTATGCTGAAAATGAAATAGATATTTTAATTAGCTTTTGATGAAAATCATTTTTAATAAAAAGAAAGAAAATAATTGATTTTTTTAGGGGTAAAAATAATTGTTTATGGTGTCTATGTTTTTTCAACCATATTGATGAAAAATATTTTAACATGCATAGTTTTCGGATTGAATGTTTTTTCAATCAAAATTTAATGTTCTTTTTTTAAATCTTTAAAGAATAATCTCCAAATTATATTAAAATCATTTTTATTTTAATTTATAAAAAATTTACCGTAATTTACATAAAAACATTGGTTTAGGAAGTATGAAACTATTTGAACAAAAATAAAAGGAAGTATGAACCTAAAACTGCTTGCACATGCCAATAGACAAAATCTATATATATATATATATATATATATATACATAGATGTATAATGTGCATTATTTCATTGGACTCCTCTGTTTGATATAGGAGTCAATCCACGAGCAGGACAGCAGTGGGAGGTGTATATGGGACGTTGGACAAAACCACAAGTTAGAAAGATATAAGTATAATGTAGATGCACGTCTCTTCTCTATAGCTCGCACTAGAAGATAACAGTAAATTTCCTAGAAAAAAATTTTTTTTTTCGGAAAACACCCCAAATTCGTCGGAAACAGTGTTTTTCGGACGAAATTACCGACGAAATTGTTCATAGGAAATTTTAAATCTATTCCTAGGAGATTTCGAGGAATTTTGTGTCAGCAACTTTCCTAGAAATTACCGACGAAACTTTTGCAAGATATGTCTGACACATGTTTTCCGACGAATTTCCGAGAAAATAATTAATTTAAAAAAAAATCAAATTTTAAAATGCGCCAATTTTTTAAAAAATTGTGCCAAAAAAATTGAAAAAATTTGAAATTCGTTTCCGAGAAAAATAATTAATTTTAAAAAAAATAAATTTCAAATTTTAAAAAAGCGCCAATTTTTAAAGATCGTAACGAAGTAAGCATTGGTTCTTACATCAGGGATGATGAAGGTCGTTTTGTGCATGCTAAAACATGGATCTCATCAATCCTCGATGAACACGTGAGTGAAGCTATAGAACTCATTCTTGCTTTACAATGGGTACAAGATTGTGAATTAGGTGGCATCATTAAGTGATTGCAAGTGTATTTACAATTTATATTTTAGAAACTTTCATGGTAAATTTTTTAGGAGACGGACAAATGAGTTGCTCATGCTCTTGCAATTTTGGTCCCATTTTTATCTGGTTTTCATTTTTTTTTTTATATTGACATGTTACCTACGGGCTTGGATTCTCTCCCATGACTTTACCATCCAGTGGAATGTCAACCATTGAGATGAAAATTGAAAATACAAAAACAGGAGAGAGATGGTAATTTAAGGGGTGAGATTTACACCTGCACAAAATCCAGTGAAAATTTCACGGGAGAGAATCTTTTCCCGTTACCTACTAGTAGTACCACGAGTGCCTTTCATAGCTACCACAATTTTATAGCAAAAGTATAAAGGATTAAATAAATTTTTAATCCCAATAAATATATCAAATTCTGTTTTTAGTTCTTCTAAAAGATTTCTTTAAACAATGGTTCTTCAAACTGTTTCCAATAAGCATTATCTTATCTTGCTTTTATGTCAACTATATCCTTCAAAATTTTGAATTGTTTTTCTCAAACATGTTTTTGTACATTATAGAAACCTCTGTAGGAAAAAATTTAGAATTTTTTTAACAAATGATTAATTAAATACATAATTTTTATGTTTTTGGCGCTTAAAAAAAGCAAATTTAATGCATCTTTTGTTAAAAGTTCTAAATTTTTTTGGGAGAGTTTCTTATAATATTCGAAACATGCATGTAAAAACTCATTCAAAAATATAAAGGGTACACATGAGTTGACTTTAAAATGTAGGTAAAAAGTTATGATAGAAAATATTTCAGAGATATCGACCATTCTTATGACACGAGAGACTATTAGTGGGGAGAGACTTATGACATGTTTGTCATAAGAAAAATTACACAGTAGCTAAGAGATATGGTGTATGCTTGATATTATGGTGGATATTTCAGAATCACGGTGATTCACCGTGATTTTTCAAAAGCTTCACCTTATAACTTTTGTAAAATCAAGGTCGTCACCGTGATTGTGACATACCTACCACGATACCAAACATATGCATAATTTCCAAATCCACACTCAATATTCTTGTGACATTTTATTACTAATTAAGTTCTTAAAGTATTTGTCTCTAATTTCATCTTTTTATTTCATATAAAAATAATTGGTTTTTTTTTATAGCCAATATAAGCTTCTTTAAAGTAGAAACTAAAAATTCGTCAATTTCATCCTTATAAACAAACTAATAATATGATATTCAAGATTGGATGGAAAAATAAATGCATTATTTAATATATTTATTGGCTTCATTTTGGATTAAGCAGAATTCCAACAAAATAATATTGATCATTTTGTAAATAAAAATATTGTGTAACTCGTCTATTATGTTTAGAAACATCCTAAGTTTTTTATTTTTTGAGAGGAGAAATATCTAAGTTCATGTTCTCCAAATTGTCTAATCTCATGAATTGATCTGGACCAACCAGATAGAAAGATCTAAATTCCAACAACATGGCATGGATTATGGAAGTCGGGTCAGTAATATAATAAAAAATAGATACAGAAAATTAAATATAAAGTTAAGTGACCTAAAAAAAAGAGAGAAATAAGGTTGAAAATAAAATAAAATTTGGTCCTATTCCATCAACAAAGCATCAAATCTGATGAAATCTAGTCCAGCAAAGAGACAGGGACACTAAAAATAATACCAATGCTACGTGTCGAAGTTTGATTAAAAGAGTAAACAAGTCTGCCCCACCTCACAGGCCCACATGTTTATTTATTTAGGTTTATTCAAGCGACCGGTCTCTTAATTTAATTGTTTATCTCAAAATGGTCCCCTAATATTTATTTGTCTCAAATTGGTCCCCTAAGTTTCCATCTGTTACATGTTTAAGTCTTTTCTGTTAGTTTTCATGAGAAAACGTTAAGTTATGACCTCAGACTCTGACTTCAGACTTAAGTCACTAACGTTTTCTCATGGAAACTAACATAAAGGACTTAAACATGTAACGGATGGAATCTTAGGGGACCAATTTGAGACAAAGAAAAATTAAAGGACTATTTTGAGACAAATAATTAAGTTAAGGGACTGGTGGCTTAAATAAGCCATTTATTTAACTTGTTTGTATGAAGATTGTAGGCAAGAAAGAACCTAACACTACATTTATCCATTTATGTTATTTATTTTTTAGAAAGAAAAAAGAAAGATTTTTCAAAACATTTGTTGGTCCAACTGTCAACTTTTTGTCTCAATGTAAATGAGTGAAGATAGCAACATTTTTGTAGTTAGAATACTTCACGGAAATATCAAATAGTTTGCTAATTTCAATATATAACAATGTGGCTACAGTTAATCGGGACCATTTTCTTTTTAATTCTTAGGTTATAGAAATTAAGTTGGTACAATAATATTATGATATAAATAAACTAAATATTAAATTTAATACATTGTCTCAAAAAAAAAATTAGAAGACTGAATTTTCCACCCCAAAGTACACTTCTTAAACATCTCACATTTACATAGGTCAAATGTTATGGATATACCCGTCCTAAAATACTTACGATACTCGTCAAAAAATTGCTCTTTAGGCATCTACGATTTGTTCACAGACATCTCAAACTACCAAAAATATCTCCACCGACAGTTAATTATTATTTGATGCAAAAAGGTATTTAACTACCTTCGAACTCAATCATATATAGGAACGATAGTTAATTACCTGTTCAACTCATTTTCTTAAATTGCTTACAAACTTCGCTTTGACAATTCATGTGTGTATTCTCAAGTGATAAGTATCTTGTTTCTCTCTTTCAATCTCAACCACAAGTAAAGAGCACAATTCTTGTGCATCATGTTTCGAGTGAATGAGAAATAGAAATCACTCATGCATGTTTGCAAGAGATTCGTTTGTCAACTCCTGCACTCTTTTATGTTCAATACTTGTAAATTAATCATAAGCACTTTGAAAAAGCACTGCATGTGGTTGAAGTAACATGCTTAGCATCTGTCATGTGGAATGATACTTATCACTTGAGAATAGACCAATTTGAGGGATAGTTTTGAACGACAATTAATTGTTGTTCGAAAGCCAACGATAATTAACTGTTGTTTGGGACATTTTTGGTAGTTCGGGGTACCTGTGAGCAAATACTAGGTTCTTAAAGAGCAATTTCACTCGTAACAAATCCAAATGAATGAATCCTTAAACGAGGCAACTTTTGAGCTCTTTTTCACATTTATCTTAGCCCAGTTGTTCAAACAAATGTAAGAAGATTAGGAACAAGCTCAAGCAATATAGGCCAAGAATAACCTAAACATGTGAGGCCAATAAAACCCTAGCCGAGGAACCCCAAATTATCGATTATAATTTATCCTCAAACACACTTGCCTAGGTCTCAGGACGAGCAATATAAAGGGAGATGGGACAAACAGAAAGGTTAGTTGGTTTTTAGACCTAAAACACTACATGTCCTTCATCTTAAGCATGACACTTTGTTTGCTAAGGTCTGAAATATTCCACACCTAAGAATCCTACACCCGCTATGGGATTGCGATAAATCATTTCTTAGCCTCTCCCACATCATTACCTTTTT
Source organism: Medicago ruthenica (assembly GCA_018208015.1). NCBI lineage: Eukaryota > Viridiplantae > Streptophyta > Magnoliopsida > Fabales > Fabaceae > Medicago > Medicago ruthenica. The sequence continues at coordinate 17,492,793 of CM031375.1, forward strand.
TTCATAACGGTGGCCGCTTGAAACAAGCAAGCAGTAAATTGTGAGAATGTGACTTTGGTCGTGATTCAAATTCTGGCCATGAGCTCCGTTACTAAACTAAGTTTTGCAATAACAGGTGACTGTGATGCAATGAAAATGCAATTCAGACAAAGTCATCATTGTTGAAATAGAAAATACCCAACCCTTGGCGTAGGAGATCATGAATTGAAATATTGAAGAGTGACGCAACATCTCATGATAATCGTAAAATTTAGAGATAACATTTGAGCGTCCTCGAGTCACCCATGTTTATATCATAGATACCTCAAAATGGATGACTATGTATCCTGCACCGATACGTGTCCGATACACCCCGAAATGTATCAGGTATCCGGAGATTAAATTTTATTTTTAAAATAACAATTGTCCGACACTTTTCAGATACATCGGAGATACACGAGGGATAGGCGGTAGAAAACCGATACGCGCGGATACGTGATGTTTCTATTATTTTTTAGATATATGTAATTGACTAAGTAATGGTGTTCTCTTTTTGAGATATATAATATATGTAATTGACTAATTGTCACTTTATTTATTATCAATATTACTTATGTTTATATTTTTGTTGTTATCCGCCGTTTGTTTTGTGTCTTTTTGTTTGTTTGAAAACGATGCTATTGTTGATTGTCATGTGAAGGCAATTTTATTGCTTGTGCATTTTCATTGTTCTGTCTTTTTAGCCTACCCATAAATTGTATTTTGAGTTTTAATATGTAGTTTAAATTTAATTTTTTATTAAAATATCACAGTTGTATCGTATCTTAAATTTTAAAATTCTCCCTGCTTCGGTGTCGTATCGTATATATATCATATTGTATGCTTTATAGATCAAGAGTCATCACATGTATGAGTTTGCTTTAGGGGACTTATTCCACACTTTAAAAAAAAAAAAAAAAAGTTGTCCTTATAGGTCTAATGCTTAGAGTATTGTTATGGAGTGTCCTAGCATCTCTATGTACACAACTCGTGTCATTTTTCGATCCTACACTTCATAAATATCTCACCCTTATAGCCTTCATACTTGAAGGGCTGTGGACTATTCTAAAATACTTGTTAATTGTTATACTCCAAATAAACGCAGGCTAGTGAGTTCTGGAACAGGCGGAGTTTTAAACCTTTTTTTCAGATTATATCTTAGCACAGTTGCTCAAACCAAACATGCCAAACCACAGAGGACTTGGAAGAACCTGAGCATGTCCTAAAATCCTAGCCAAGCTATTTAATACTTCCTCCGGTCCTATATATAAGAAAAATTTCAAAAAACTTTTTAGTTCTATTTATAAGAAAATGTCACAACTTTTAAGGTGTAGTTATTGTTTAAAAGACTTTTCTATCCCTAATTTAATGTTTGTTGTCTTTTTAATATTTGTAAATGTATTTAATGCTTCACAATTTTTTATGAAGATATAGTTGTAAAAATATTTAAAAAGTTATATTAATTAATAATTGTATTGGTTTTGATGTTTTTTTGGTTTTTCTTCTTATAATAAGAACCGGAGGGAGTAAATGTTATACTCCCGACGAAGTTGGTCAGACAAAGAGTATGATGTCAAAAATTTATGTTAATAAATTTAAAATTTTTTTTTTATAACAGTGACCACAAAATATGCTTATTTAATTTTTTTTTATAGCATAGATGAAATTAGTTAACTTAACAACTCATGATGGATCAAAATCGAATCGTTTAATTTAAAAAAAAAAAACTGAATTAATAATCTCAATCCTTTAAAAAAAATTAATAAATCTCAATATAGACCAAAGTAAGGCTAATCTCAAATGAGCCAATATATGCCTTCTTTTTACGGACAATATATGCCTTCTTTTTACATCAATTGTTTTCTACTTTATACTAATCTATAATTTCTTATACATAATATTTTTTATCCAATTGTTTCCCAAAAGATACAATTTTAACCTTCCCCTCAATCAAACACTACATTGCTAAAATCACATGGAATCATGAGAAAAAATCTTAAGGCCCCACCATTTTCCTCCCACCTTTGCCAATAAAAAATCCTACGAATCATAGGTGTCCAGACAGTACAGTGCACGTCATAAGTTTTGGTCGGTTAATTAGCAATAATTTTTGTTCCAATTCCATTAATCAATCTCTATTACTATTGTTATTGTTGACGTTGATCTCTCCTCAAATCAACAACCACCACGCTAACATTGTCCGAACTATTCCTCGCCAATGCCAACTTCGTCAACAAAATTGAAGCATCGGAACACGCCTTATCTGACCCATTTCCCGCCACTTCACTTCCCGGAGACCCCGGCGGCGTCACCGTCTTCTCCGCCTTGAGACACATCTGCACCACCCTACATGCCGTGTCGTTTTGTACCACGTCCCACAAGCCATCACTCGCAAGTATCAGACATTGATCCTCGTCACTCCTCTCCGTTATAGTTACCTCCGGTTCCGAAATAACATACGGCTTCAAGTAATTGTCCCCTACAAAAATAAATCATAATAATTCACAGCCATCCTTCTATTATGCGTATAATTTATCACAATGTGTGGTATGACGATGGAGGATGTGTCACAATTACGATCTAACATCAACATGTACGTTTTGAAAAATTATCTTGTGATTCTAAGATAACTATTTTGTATCACACTGAATATGTGAGAATCATATCAACAAGTAAGGTTTGAAAAATTATCTCATGATTCTAACAAATCCATAGTCATATAAACACGGACAACCATATGTAAATCAAGGGTCGCATGATTATGATTCTCACATATCCACCATAAAATCAAATCATGCACAACCACATTTGAACTAATTATGAAAAGTTAGTTATCGTGCGCACTTGCACTCACTCACCAATAGCTCTTGACATGGCCAACACTCCAAGCACTCTTGCACCATCCCAATAGATAACACGTCCTCCAGCTTTGTTAATCCGATCCAACTCATCGGGTCGATCCGGCTGCACAAGCGGATGCGGGTCAGAAATTAGTTTAAAAAAACAAAAAAAAATGGAGAAAAAAAAATATGAAATGAAATAAAACTAACCTTGTGATCGGAGGAAAGAGGAATAGCAACACCTTTTCGACAAAGAACAGCTCGTGAATCACCACAATTGGAAACAATAATTTTCTCCGGCGTAACAACGGCAACAACAGCTGTAGAACCAACAGCATCACAGTGAGGAGTTTGAAGCTCACATTTACAACTGAAGCCCTGTTTCGTCTTGCTAGAATTCAACACCTCTTCATCCATTCTAATAAAACTCTTCTCCATCGTTGACTTCCAGTCAACTTTTTCTTTCACTATTTCTTCTTCAACAATTTCATGCAACCTTTCTTTACACATAGTCGCAACCTATAAAAAAAAACACAAATTAACTTGATTAAAATACAGATCCACTAAAAAAACGTTACTATATGTTTGCTCGTGCTTGAGATAACGGTTAATAGAATTTCGAGCAATTACATGTGAACAACCATGACCGTCGTAAACACCGAAGAAATGATCTTGTTTTTCGCTACAAAACGATGGATTAACAGAAACAGCGTCTTCCATTTCTCTTCTTCTTCCACAAACCGATGTTATTCCATACTTAGGACAACATTCTTCAACGACAACAACTTCATTCTCCTTTGATTCTTCATCAGTACTTGATTCACAGCTATCAACCGCGTTTTCGCACTGTCGCGGCAGCGGTGATGTTGGAGAAACAGATGGATCTAGCTTCTGTCGTTTCCGGCTATTCTCCGGAGGATCTGCCATATATTTCAACGGCAGTAAATCCAAACTCCGGCGTACCTGAAGGTCGTGAGCTTGGCTCAATTGGAAGTGTAAGAGTTTCTTCTTCTCCAACCACACCACAACAAATCTCAGCCATTGGATCAAAATTCAACTGAATTGAATCGAATGATGAAAATTAGAAGCAAAGAAAATTTGATTTGATTTGATACACAAAATGAAAAATTGAAACACAATCAATTGAAATGGTGTTCGAAGAAGAAACATTTGTAGGGGTGAGGTGGGGTCCACTTTTATTCACGGGCAAACTGCCCGTCACAGTCACGGGCAAACACTCGGCATTTACAGTTGGTATGACGTTGAACGATTTAACACCAACATAAAATCTGAACCGTTGATTGAATGACTATTGTTTCTTGATTGCACCACGTGGTAGTATCTTTTACGTGGTCCAATCACAATGCTACACGGTAGGTTGAAAGTTGTACCTTTCTGACACGCATGAGTAACACCAACACCTTTTTCGTTTTTCTTTTCTCTCTTTATCACGAATATTATATTTCCTATGTTTTTTCCTTTTTTTTATTTTGTTACTAACACGTGTCGACATTGTAGAATACGAGATTCTTTGTTCAATTCTATTTTCCACGTCTGATCCCTAAGTTAACTGCACAAAGCCATGATCTGCTCAAATTCTGGTTCCCTGCTCTTAAAAATCGCTTAATGATTGCTCTACTTGTTTTTTTGTAAGTCATTATTAAATTAGTTATAGATTTTTTTAATATTTTAAATTAGTCTTTGTGTTTGTCAAAAAAAATTTAATTAGGTCTCTGTCTTTATGTTTTTGTTACATGATGAAGGACCAAATTGAGAAATTTTTGACAAAGACATGGCTAATTTGAAATATTAATAAAGTTATGAACTAATTTGATAGTGACATACAAAGACAGTGACCAATTTGATGATTTACTCCTTAAAAATCTTTGCATTCCTTAACAAAAAAAATAAATATCTTTGCATTCACATATTTGGTTTTCATGTTAAGAGTTAAATAAATAATTGCCCTCCCTTCCTTAAAAAAAATAATAATAATAATTGCCCTCCCTAAAAAAATTGCCTATAAAATATTTTTTTATTTAGTTTTTTAAAAGAAAATTATGGCTCCCCTAAAAAAGGATTATGGTTGCCTCGGCCCTCTGTATTAAAATAAAATAATAGTCATTTAAAATTTGTGCATGATTTTTAAAAAAAATATTAATTATGTTGATTTCAATGATAAAATTAGTATCATTTACTAAAATATCCTTATTAATTGTAATTAGTTGAATAGTTAAGTTGGATGCGATTCAATAAATAAAATATAATAATGGAAAAAAATATAAATGCTACATTGATATTCTAAAGTGGCGATTATTTTGAGACATAGACAAAAAATGTTATAGAGACAATTATTTTGATACAGAAGGAGTAACATTAAGATTGTGAATTCAACTCCGGCTGCCCAAACGTTAATATCTCATTGATGAATTGTCTCTAAATACCTATGTTTTTATTGAGTTTTGTCCTAACCTTGATGAATATCTGATGTCCAGTTCATCTAAATTCTTTATATATATATATATATATATATATATATATATATATATATATATATATATATATATATATCTTCAAACAATGATTTTTAGATATTGTTCATCGACAAATTTGGTAATTGCTGTTAAAATAAGTTAAACTAAACATTGTTTAAGGAAAACAAAATACGATATATTTATAGGATTAAAAATTTATTTTGATATATTTTTTTCTTATATAAATATACCATTTTTCATTTTTGGGTTAAATATATTTTTGGTCCTTATAAATATATCAATTTTTCATTTTTGTCCCTTTAAAAATTTTGTTAGACTTTTAGTCTCTCAAAAGTTTTCCATCACTATTTTTAGTCCTTACTTTTTAGTCAACTCATGTCTAATCTTCATGTTTTTTAATGAAATTTTCATAAATGTATAGAATATTTTCACAATCTCTCTAAAAAAACATTAGAACTTTTTTTAACAAAACATGAATTAAATATGAATTTTTAAGCATTCAAAACATAAAAATTCATATTTAATTCATGTTTTGTTAAAAATTTCTATTTTTGTTAGAGATTGTCATAATTTCTACATATTTCTAAAAAAACTTCATAAAAAAATGTGAAGGCTAGACATGAGTTGGCGAAAAAGTACGGACCAAAAGTGGTGATAAAAAACTTTTGAGGGACTAAAAGTCTAACAAAAATTTTAGGGGTACTAAAACGAAAATTTGGTATATTTATAAGGATAAAAATATATTTAACCCTTCATTTTTTATCTCTTTCTACAATAACACAAATGCAGCTTTTAATAGAGATGACCAAATTGCTAATATAAAATGGATGTTAAGAAACTCAATGTAGAAATTATGTCTTAAAAAATGTGTTAATTTATTTCTCAAAATGTTAAAAATTAATTTTTATCAATAAATACATTATATTTGTAAAATCTTCATCATGTGTCCTTGTGGTACCTCGCTTTACACTTAGCATTTCAGTAACATATTTGAGTGATAGGTGTTTTAAGAAATCTTTTCAAACTAAAATAATTAATGATATATTTATAAAGATTAAAATTTTACTTAACCCTAATTTTAATTATGTGATCAAATATTGAACTTAAATATAACCTTTTTTATCTTAATCGAATGTCAATTGATATTTCTAATGCCTGAATGCAAGGATATTAACAGTAGGGAAGTTGAGTCCCGATATGTTCCACTACGGCTTCTTCCATAATATTTTTTGAACAAGTTGTCTCCTTAGTTTATAATGTTAACGGTTCAAGTTCTCACGAATTTATTTAATTATTATCACAACTGAATATAATTTACTAATGGTTACGTTTATGGTGATGTATAATAAAAAAAAATCATGATGGAAAATGGCTAACCGCTCTCTTCGCTGTGAGGGGTCAATTGTTGTTTCGATCCCCTCCGCGTCATTCAGAATGATGTGTTATGAAACATGACATTCATAGAAGGAATGAAAGAAAACTAACAAACTCTTTTTATTGATGGAAATATAATATTACGAATGAGTGAAAGTTGCCCACAAATGAGGGTGGTTACAAGTTATTTATACTAATACATACTAGAACTAATGTATCACTAATCTATATCTTCAATAGTTCCCCGCAAGTTGGAAAGTGTTCACAACACTTCCAACTTGGGATGAGAAATACAAAAGTACATCGAACAAAAGAAATAGGCTTAATAGGTCTTTTAGTCCTTTAATTAATTTCTAGTTTTCAAATTGGTCTCATAAGTAATAAACTCCATGTTTGAGTCCCTTAGTTTTCCCTCCGTTTGTCAAAAAAATCCCTTCCGTCAAAACATAAAACTTATGTTACCACGTGACAGAATCTGATGTTCCTCTTCTTCCATTCATCCTCTCCTTCAATATCCCTCTTCCTCTCTTTCTGCAAAATCCATTCATCCTTCCTATTCATCCATTCGAATTCCTATTCATCCATCCGAAACATTTTTAAAATTTCTCTGGTTGAAAAATAACACACATATAGAGATCGTGGCCGAGTTGAAATTGTTATTAGTGAAGGTTCTGAATTTCGATTTGAGGTGGATGGCAGATCTGAATTTTGCAATTGGAAGAGAAGGTTCTGATGACCGAACAAGGGATGATGGCAAATCTGAATTTCGATTTTGCAATTGCAATTGGATTTTGCAATTTCCTCTCACAACATCTTTCCCCTTTTCCATCGAACAACAACAATTGGATTTTACGATTTCCTCTCACAGCATAAAACGAACACGTGGTTGCAATACCAACAGAAAACGAATCAAACCCAGAGAGAAAACGAACACGACCCAGAGAGAAAACGAACACGAACTCACCAGAAACGAAATCAACACGAACTCAACAGAAAACGAAATCAACACGAACTCAACAGAAAACGAAATCAACACGAACTCACCAGAAACGAAATCAAACCCAGAGAGAAAACGAACACGACCCAGAGAGAAAACGAACACGAACACGTGGATTTGGCAACTAGATCTGATAATTTCTTTGATGAAGACTCTGTTCGGTGGTGGTGACGGTGGTGCTGGTGGCGGTCGTGTTCGTAATTGTGATCCTGTTGATAATGGCTTCCGGTGGAATTGGAACAATAGTAGAGAAGAAAAGGAACAATAGTGAGAGAAGAGGAAAAGAAGATGGTTCACTGAAAGAAATGAGAAAAAAAAAAATTAAGTGGTGATGGTTCACTGAAAGATACAATAGACTTGCAAGATCCAACGGTCCTCTTTCTTGAAAAAAGATCAAAGGGTTAAAATTGAATAAATTAATAAGGTCTATGGTGGACCACCTACAATGTTGGTCCACCATAGACATTTTGGGTTAAACTTAACAGAGGTGGATTTTTTTGACAAACGGAGATGAACTTGAGGGACTCAAACATGGATTTTATTAATTATGGGACCAAAATGAAAACTAGAAATTAATTAGGGGACCAAATGACCTATTAAGCCAAAGAAATAACAAGAAGAGATGCCGGAAACACATCGGCTGAAAACATAGTCATCAAACAAGTGGTTATCCAACAAGAAGAAACCACAACTCAAGGTTTAACCGTTTGAAGAAAGAAGCATTAAAGCAACGCTTAACCACCATCTGGCAGAAGCATTCATCAACAAAGCCTATAAAGGCACAATGCTTAACCATCAAGAGTACTCAATCACTCAAGATAGAAGTACAATAGCGACACTTAACCATCCTAGGACAGAAGCACAACAACGAGAATCAAAGACAAGAAGGCAACAAAGAAGTAAATCATGGAATGTGGCTCGCAATACATTCCATAACAGATCCGAGGTCATGAAAAACTGGAAATTACAGCAAATCAAACGCTTTCAGCAGAAAATTCTAACTCAACAGAAAGAGAAATTTGGCGATGAAAGACACTTGAGGCTTTACACTCATAAACCCCAATCAAATCCATTAATCCAATGCTGTAGAAATCAAAGGATTGTCAAAGAAATAATAATTTCCAAATGATTATCTTGTAGTTGACCAAAACATTTTACAATTGCAGCAACAAAGAACATTCTCACAGCCAGCCAAAAGCAAAGGCAACTCAAGATGAAAATCAACTTGGCTGAATCAACAGTATGCAAATAAACTGTCCAAAAGAAACTGGAAAGGCCACAATAAACCTTCTGCAATTTCCAAAACCCAAAGAGACACCAATGCTATGGACAACAAGAGATGGAACTTAACCAAAAAAACATTTATAACCATCCAGAACAAACAAAACAGACGTCAAAGAACACACAAGCTGCCAACAACAAGTACAAACTGATGAGGGGCAGCAACAATCAAAGGATGCTCCAATCAGACCAAAACAATAATCTCCAAAGAGTAGTAATTTTCAACAGAAAATTTTCACCAACAACAATATTGCAGTAGGGAGTCAAAATATATCAAAATAAAATTCCATTAGAGATCCATAGGGCAACTGTTTCCAATGGCAACACTTGTTTCTCTTGTTACTCCTATAAGATATGCAGGTGTGGCTTCCCATGCTAAGGTGGATGTCATCAAAAGTACAAAGATGTGGATGAGATAATATGATTCCCATACCATACACTAACTCAGTTTTATCCAAACCAATAATTGACAATCCACAAGTTAAGAAGATACCTCTCATAGATCATGATATACACAACCAAATGGAGAAATCAATGTACCAAATTGAGAAACCAATGCACTAAAGGAAGCTACCAAGTCCAAAAAACAACAGTATATGAAGCAATCTACCAAAACTAACACAATTATGCAGCCAAAAAAAATATTGGAGCACCAAGATATCAAAACACTCCAAACTAAGTGATGTCCTTGAACGAATTAATGGCAACCACGTGGTACCGAGAGAGTCAAAATAGAATCCATAATCTTCTTAATTTCAGCATAAAGAACACCAATATAGGAACAATTCATACTCATCACAATCTTCTCCACATTCACTCGAAGATGATGATGAACAAAACTGAAATTGAAACTGAAATGGAATATGGTGTAAGAGTGAAACCTCTTAAGCAACCTGATGTAGCGGTCAATGTTGTTGGAGCTCAAAAATGGCAACGATGATGGTGAAATTACGACAACCATAGATAATTCCAAACACAACGATTCTCAGATGCAAATGAGTAGCAGTCACTGAGTGAAACCAAGTTTGAATTGCGAACACCAATCACATCTGATGAGGATAAGCCACCAAAGATCGCATAGGAATTGCACGTAACAATCAACATCACACCGTCAACATTTCCGAAGTCGAAAGCCAAAAAATACAGAGAAGCTTCTGCAATCAATAACCGAAAACCAAAAAGAAGAGTGTGTCGTGGTGATTTTTGGAGATCAAGCTATTGATTAGCGTTGACTCGCTAATTTTAATTCACGACTGAACTTTTAATTTTTTAAATGAAAAGTGGAAAAAAGTTCTAAATTACCACAATTTTAAAGATTAAGGGTTCGGGGGTTAGTTACGTTTAGGGAAGGTGTTAGCACCCTAAACGTTCGTAGTACTCTACGAGAACCTCTTGATTTTATTTATTTATTTTGGCTATAACTTGCTTATTATTTTTTAAAAGAAAAGAATGAATTAGAATAGTGAAAAATATAAAAATGTTTTTTGTATTTTTTATGATTTGGAAGGACAAGGTCCTCTGCCTACGTACCCGTGAGGGATCAAAACCTCGTAGTTCGGGGTAAAAAATGACGTTTGATTGGTTTTGTGTTTTTTATTAGTTTTAAAAAAGGTTTTAAAAATAAAAGCCAAGTGGCAAAATGGGATTGGTTTGTGTTTTTTTTATTTTGAAAATGATTTAAATGTGATTAAAATGGATTAATGATTTTTAAAAGAAAATAAAAGAAAAAACGGACACTTGATTGAAAATCAAGGTTTATTAAGAAAAGATTTTTTTTATTTTTGATTATTTGCATGTTTTTGTTTTTTTGTTTTATAATTAACTAAGACTAAAACGTAACAAAAAAAATTAAATACGAGGAACTTTCGTGGTGACGTTGGATCACCACGAAATCCTTTTTGAAAAATAAACTAACCTAATATTTTTGTATTTTTTTCGGAAAGCAAAATAAATAAATAAAGAAAAAATAAAAGACGTAAAGCAGAGTAAATAAAGTGAGTGTCGGTGCAAATTCTCATTTATATTTACATTGATCCTAAATACATTCTAAAGGATGACAAAATAATAGGTAAAAATAAAAATTGCAAATGCACTAAAAAAATAAGAAAATATGCTAAGAATAAAATGAAAATGCATGAAAATAAAAGGAAAATAATAATAAAAAAAAAATGCATGAGATACTACGAGGTAAATGCAATGGAATAATATACATGAAAATACATAAGGAAATAACGAAATAAAATGCAAGAAAATGATAAGAGAAAATAAAAAAAAATAAAAAGGAAACAGGGGGGTGCAGAAGCAGATGGGAGGGTGCAGGAAGTAAAGGGGGAAGAAAGCCAGACAGCAGGCTGGGCCGGTTTTATGTTGGTTAGTGGTTGTGTAGTGAGGGTTTTAGGGGTGAGGGAGGATGTGGCTAGGTCGCGTGTTGTGAGTGACTGAGGGGTAGGCCGTGAGTTGTGGAAGGGGTTGAGTGCGTGGTGGCTGATTATGTGGTTCAGGGGAAGATGAGTGGGACGTGAATGGGCTGTTTGTGTGTGGACTTGTGGGTAGGCCGTGAGTTGGTGAGTGTAGTGTGAGGAAGAGGTGTGCTTCTTGTTTGATGGTGGCTGGTGTGGATTTGATTTTTGCTGGTTTTTTGAGTTTCAGGTTAATGATGAATTTCTGTGGAATTTCTGTGTGTGAATCGTTTCTGATGGCCGTTCTTGGATTCCTCCGATTGAATTTGGCTCCCCCTTTTTTATTATGCAATGCCAGATTAAAAGCCCTTGAAAGCCATTAACAACTCATAAATTTGATCAGTCAAACCATCTAAAAAGGCAAGGATTAATTGACACTTAACTCATTAAATCCATAAGTCAATGTCAAACCTAAATAAAAAAAAGAATGTCAACTCTAAATAAAATAAAATAAAATAAAATGTGTATATATAGAAAAACGAAAATAACAATAAAATAAAAGAAAATGATAAAGATAAAAAAGATAATAAATGAAAAAGGAAATAATAAAAAAAGAAATAAAAATAAAAAATTAACAAAATAAAAATAATAATAAAAGACTGTCGCCTTCGGAACCAAAAAAAAATGAGGTATTTTAAAATACCTCCCTGTCGAAATTTTGTCTGAAACGACGAACAAATTCCGACCTAAAAAGACAAATGAAACAGAAATTTTAGGTCAAAAATTGGGGTATGACAAGTTGAATCAACAAATCTTGCTTTGATTCATCATTCACAAGTGATCCTAACAAGAAATGGAGAAAGGTAGAATTGTGATCGGAATCACAAACAAGAGGAATCGAAATTGAGATGGAAGGAGCTGATTGAAGCAAAAGGAAAACATGAGGAAGATGAAATCAAACCAAAAGTGAACAGAAATTGAAAAAACGATTTCAGAATCCCAAAACCCTAGAAATTGGGGAAACTTACGATAACAGAAGAATTCGAGAAAGAAATTCGAATAAAAGATGAAATCGATCAGAAATTGGATTCCGATCATAAAATCGAAACCAAATATGGAAAATGAAGGAAGAATCACCGTAAACAGAGAGAGAAAAACCTAGGATTTGGGGAAAAATGAGAAGAACAACATCTAATTGAATTGCGAACAAAATTGTGAAGGAGAAGATACACAAAACACGAAATCGATCAAAAGAAATGGAAGAAATTGAGATCAAGAGAAAAAAATATCCGATCAGAACGATGAAGAAGAAACACAGAAAAAGGTGAATAAAATTTCTCGAGAAAGTGAAGAGAAAAAAAATCTAAAATGGGAAAGAAAAAGAAAATTGAGAAAATTTGATTTCTCCAGAAAATGCAGCGGAAAATATCCTTCAAGGTGGATACCAGATTAGCTCTGATACCATGTTATGAAACATGACATGCATGGAAGCAATGAGAGAAAACGAACAAACTATTTTTATTGATGGAACTAGAATATTACAAATGAGTGAAAGTTACCCACTAATAAGGGTGGTTACAAGTTATTTATACTAATACATACTAGGACTAATGTACCACTAATCTATATCTCCAATATGATGGTCAGACGAGCATCTGTGTTTTTGTGGAGCAACAAATCTCCTTACTTCTAGAGTTCATTCTTTCCCTTTATTTTGTTTTTTAACGACAAAATTTATTAAAAAATCAAGTCTCTTTTCAAGATGAACAGAGACATGCAAGATATAAACAATAAAACATCCGACAAACCAACCAAAAACACCCTTTACAAAGGGCTACCGCCAAAAACATAACTTAGTTGGTAAGACATCCTTTATATCTAATCTTGCTAACAATCCCACCCTAATTCCAACCCTAACCCTAATAAAATTGGCACCCCACATTCAAAATCGGAATCTCCCTCCAACCTATGGCAATTAATTACTGTCCATTACAATCCAACCCTAACCTTAACCCTATACATCTCCCAGCCACATTTAATTACCTTTGATTTCCCATGCATCACACGACCTATAAGCTTCTTAGTTTGTCCATTTAAATCTAGATTTTCCATCCACTAATTGGTATGTTTCCAAAGCCCTAATTATAACCTGATAGTAACCTTAGATACCAAAATTACGTTTTTGTCCTTGAAACAATACTCTAATCCCACTATTATGCTTTAAGTGTGGCCCACGTATTTAATTCATTCAAGTTTGCAATGAATGGGGTAGTATGTAAACGTTGGGCTCCAGAATATATAGAGCATTCCAAAGCAAAATTGCATTCCCCAAGGTCTGCTTATTCTTTTTTCGTTTTGGAATTTGTTATTATGATTGCTTTTACTCTTTGGCTTTGCAGATAGAAAAATCATCTTCAACCTAACTATTGAAACAATCATCAATTTCTTCCTCCAATGGATCATTCACCTTTCACCTTACTCCCACAAATCTCTCCACCTAGCTATGCAATGTTACTCGGAATGTCCTTTTTATACGTACATCCTCCATGGAATAATCAAAGTGTGTCGCGCACTGCATGCTATAACCACCGGTGAAGCCAATTCTGACGAGTAAGAGAACGACGAGATGAGCGTGTTCGACGACAGCGTGGAAATGGCCGAAAACGGAGACTGCTGACATAAAATGCCTTAGAACGTTGTCGAGGTCTGTATCATGCAAGGGAACTCACGCTCACACCATTCATGCAGTGATGCGCTAGCAGCTGCAAGGGCGGCGGGCCGCGGGTTGCTGCAGACATGACACAATTGAAGGTTTATTGTTCCTTTCTCTCACTCACTTACACAAACACACTCTCTATCTCTCTCAAAAAATTAGTCATCATATTCATAGGAGCAAAACAATATGTTTTGTGTATGAGGAGGACACCAATGAATGAAGCAATCACATGTTCAACCGTTCAAGCATCCTAGTTTAATCTTATTGACTTTATTGAAACTAACCCAAATTAGTTTGTTTATTGTCGTTACAACATTATTATAGGTGCATCTATATAAGATTTTTATCTGCATTTTTCTAAATTAGGTCCTCTTGATTTTAATTCTTTCTGTGATAAAGGGATTTAAATTTATGAATCTTATTGATTTTATGAATCACATGTTTGGAAGGAGGAATCACTTGAAGGAAAATCTTTCACATGTAAGGAAGGAGGAATCACGTAAAGATCTTCGGCAGATGAAGAAGCACGTGAAAATCAAACTCCCAAATTGAGAGGTATGATTTAACAAGTTTCTTTTGTCCTAATTGTGCAGCCTATAAAGTTTTGTTTGTAGTTAGTGTCTATCTTAGTATATGGTGTTTACTTTTGCAAAGGAGCTGAGTTGTTTGTTTGCTAATCAATTTGGTTCTAATAAAGTGTATTTTTTAATCAAAAAATATTCTATATGTTATTTTTGGTTATAATTTTGAGATTCCCTTTTCACATATACAGTGCCAATGTATTTGGGTTTAATTTTAAGCATTTTTACTACTTCATCTATGCTTTGATGATATTTTAAGCATTTAATTAATTCTACATTCAATTGTCTAAAATAGTAAGCCAATGAACTAATTACATGAATGTTTTGTTTAATCCCAATGTTATATAATTTCTTTGGAAATCAAATTTTCTTGAAAAAAAATACTTTGGCTACAGGTTTTGATTCATATTGTTTAAAGCTTACTTAACATGTTTAACCATTTTGATAAATCGAGCATTAAGATCCAAAAGCAGTCAAGTTTATATCTTCACCAGCATATGGAAACAATGAAAAAAATATGGTTGTGGCATGTGCTTTTGCGGCTGATTCAACCATACTAGCTTTAGTTGTTGTTGTTAATCAAGTTAGTGGTAAGTCATTCGTATTGTCTCAGACCATGAAGATCAGATTGCCTTATAAATTGAATCTCGTCAAGTCTAATTCTTGGGTGAAAAAGTTCAAGAAGTATTATTGTTAGGCCAATATAAAGGAGAAAAAGAACCAATTACATGGATGTTTTGTTTAATCACAATGTTATGTAATTTCTTTATAAATTAAAGTCTCTCAGGAAAAAAAAACTTATGCTTCGAAGTTGTTGGAACCACATACATAATAACACTGTTATCCAAGCTCTGCTTAATGCTTGAGTTTAACTTTATCTTTCACTCATGAAGTTTTTGTTTGGAATATTTGTGTATATTGAAAATTGATGCTCCAGTTTAACTTTATCTTTCACTCTGTCACAAATTTAATCTGTTAATATTTCATTTCTTCTTTTTTTATCAAAATATAATCTAAAGGAAATTGATTATTGTTTGAATGGATTCCTAAGCTTCCTAGCAACAAGTTTGATAGATAATACCAATATTTTGTGTGCTATTGTGCAGACATTATTCTTTGCTGTGATGTACATAAGAAAAATGGAAGGAACTTGTCGCGGTGATTTTCGGAGATCAAGCTATTGATTAGCGTTGACTCACTAATTTTATTTTACGACTGAACTTTTAATTTTTCAAAAGAAAATGGGAAAAAGTTCTAAATTACCACTTTTTAAAGATTTAGGGTTCGGGGGTTAGTTACGTTTAGGGAAGGTGTTAGCACCCTAAACGTTCGTAATATTCTATGAGAACCTCTTGATTTTATTTATTTATTTTGGCTATAACTTGCTTATATTTTTTTTAAAAGAAAAAAAGGAATTAGAGTAGTGAAGAAAAAATTGTTTTTTTATTTTTTATGATTTGGAAGGACAGGGTCCTTTGCCTACGTACCCGTGAGGGATCAAAACCTCGTATTTCGGGGTAAAAATACCGATTGATTTGTTTTGTATTTTTTTATTAGTTTTAAAAAGGTTTTAAAGATAAAATAAAGCCGAGTGGCAAAAATGAGATTGATTTGTATTTTTTATTTTTGGAAAGTGATTTAAATATTATTAAAATTGATTAATGGTTAATTAAGAAAAATAAAATAAGAAAAAGGGGCACTTGATTGAAAATTAAGATTTGTTTAAGAAAAGATTTTTTTTGTGAATTTTTTATTATTTGCATGTTTTTGTTTTTTGATAATGAATTAAGACTAAAAGAACATAACCAAAAAAAAGATAAATGCGAGGAATTTCCGTGGTGACGTTGGATCACCACGAAATCCTTTAGAAATAACCTAACCTAATATTTTTTGCATTTTTTGTTTTATGACATAAAGCGGAATAAATAAAAGTGCGAGTGTCGGTGTGCTATTCTCATTTATATTTTACATTGTTCCTAAATACATTCTAATAGCACAAATAAAAATAAATAAAACGACGAATGAAACTAAAATGATAACAATAAAATGCATGAAATGATGTTAAGTATAAACAGATGAAATGCTAAAACGAAAGGAAGTAAAAGCAAAAAAGACAAAACGAGCAGGAATGTAGAAAGTAAAAAAAAAAATCAGATGAGGCAGTAAACAGGTCCAAATACAATGGGCTAGCGTGATTAAATCTGGACCGTCTGATTAAATTTCGACATTGTCAGTCGAACTAGGCTTTACGGGCACCAATGTTAAAAATATGAAAAATAATAAATTTCCAGATTTTTCACTAAAAAAATTCAGGAACTCAAGAATTTTCAAATAGTGAAAGTTTCAGGACATTGAAGCTCAAGCTTTTATTTAACGTCACTCAAGCCTACGCTACGACCGATGCTACAATTTTTTGTGTGGTTTAAAGTTAAGGATTTATGTTTCAGATTTTATTTTAACAATAATGAAAAAATTGGAACATAAAAATTTCCGATAATTTATTTCAAATTCTAAGGTGGTGTCAGTCTGGCCTTTGCTAAAGTCCACACTATAATTATTTTTTTTCTTATTTTTCTTTTGATACTCTTATAAAAAACGACAATGTGGCTGTTGAAATGATGCTAAATGGGGATTATGATAGTGAGCCAAAAGAAAAATAATTTATGAAAAGGGAAGAGGATGAAAAGTAGGCTCAAATACATGAGATTTTTTAAAAGTGAAGAGGATGAAAAGTATATTTGAAAAAAATAATTTATTTGATGGACTTTAGCCAATCGAACAGGCCCATGTTCAAAAACTCTTGAACATTTCTTTTTAAGCCCCCCAAAATCTCTCAAGACCCCCTAAAATACTAAATTTGCCCTTATATATAACATGAGGCAGATATATACCGGATTGGTTAGGTAGATAACTACCGGACGCCTTGTTACCTTATATATAAGCTTAGGTAGATATATACGGGATGAGTTAGGGAGATATCTACAGAACATCTTGTTACGGTAGTTATATACTGGAAAGATCAATATACATGATTAAACACAATTTTGGTACTTTTATTTCCCCTTTTGCACTCCACTTGAATTTTCTTCTAAACCTTGCGATTTTGGATTTTCCATCACAATTATTCCAACAAATAGCATTAGTCTTCACTAAATTAAGATCAATTAGCAAGTACAAGTTATGGTATCAAAATTGGGGAGAAAAGAGTATCAAAATTGAGTTTCTCACATCTTCAAATTCAACCTATGTTATGGTATCTATCTTAATTTTGATACTCTTTTCTCCCCATTTTTTTTTATCCTAAACGCCAAAGATCAAATACAGTAAATAAATGGGGAGAAAAGAGTATCAATGTTGGATAACTATGTTGAATCTATTAATAGCAAAAATTAAGTATCAAATACAAAACAATTGTAGCCATAATATTGTCAATCAATAGTCATATAACTAGAAACTGAAATTTATAAATTAAGTGGAGATTTTACCTTAACTTTGGAGATAACTCTAACGTAACTCTTACAAGAACATAAATTAGGAACAAGATTCAGCTATGAGTCAATTTTACCTTTCCTTTGATGCGCAAATGATAAAAAATTGGATAAAAAATGGTTTGGAGAGCTATGAGTCGATTTTGGACTCACAGAAAGAAAGAAGAAATAAGATCGTGTATTCCTGTACTTAAAAATACGAATTTGGTATATAAGCACCTAACCAATCCTGTAGATATATACCGGATGCTCGAATTAAGGGCAAACTGAGAAATTTGGGGGGCATAAAAGATTTTGGGGGGGCCGATAAAGAAATGTTCAAAACTCTTCTATACAAGCAACATTGAGCCCAAATAAATGAAGACATGTACTTGTAGACCTGGTCCGCATCTCGATTTGAATCATCGAAAATGAATAAAGTGTAAAATTCGAAAATCAATATTGATATTTTAATAAATTATGATTTATTATGATGTATCTAATTTTTTTTTTCCAGTAAATGTAATGCTAGGATTTGAACCTGAAAGCACCAGTCTGACCACTTTTTTTTATAGGGAAGGTTGACCACTTAATGTTTTACTCCCTCCGGTCTTTATTATAAGAAGAAAAGACAAAAAAAACATCAAAACTAATACAATTATTAATTAATATAATTTTTTTTAAATATTTTTACAACTATACCCTCATAAAAAATTGTGAAGCATTAAATACATTCACAAATATTAAAAAGACAAACATTAAATTAGGGGTAGAAAAGTCTTTTAAACAATAACTCCACCTTAAAAGTTGTGACATTTTTTATAAACAGGACCAAAGTTTTTTGAAAATTTTCTTACATTTAGGACCGGAGGGAGTACATTGGTTGGGGATTTCTAATGTTCAATCGGCTGATGCTTGCATGCATGCCCTCCAATTTGGTGCTTCACACTTATTCAGGAAGAATATTCACTTATACTTCCAGGTGATTTGGTTAGCTACTTCATGGTTTAACCGGACGGAGCATGATTCACGGATTTTCTATAACAATAAGTTGAATCTTGATAAGTTATTATATCATGTCAAACTTTTTTCGTTGTGGTGGTTGAAGTCTCATAAACCATGCTCTTTTTTTTTTTTTTTTTTTATTTTCATTATTGGTAGGGTAACACATCGGTTTGTATTTGCTATGCCACCATTTAACGTTGTGTTTGGATTTTTGTTTTCATTTCGATTTTGTAACTTTTGACTAAGTTTTGATTGCCTATTCGGCACACCTTGTGCTTGACAAAGATTTACTTTATTTTTTTTATTATATTGCTTTTGGCTTGTTAAAAAAAGTGTTATATGATACTGACTTCTTAATTAAGCGTAGTCTCATTGAAATATTTCAAAGATTTTGACATCTTCATGTTTTTCAAGAAGCTGCAATTTTTGGCCCCTTTGGTTTAAACTTATTTTGAGCTTATGAAAAATAGCATATGTAAATAAATTAGCTTTTATTTTAATTTATAAGCTCTCACTAACGAAAATTGTATCTTCATAATCTGTTTTTTTCCTAAACTACCTTAAAAACTTATAAATAATACATAAAAACTTATTTATTTGCATAAGTTATTTTATATAAGCCCTAAAATAAATTAATCCAAACGGGTCCTTGGTCTGATCGGTGCCAAAAGTCTATAGGAGATTTTTCTTGCATTAAGACAAAATCTGTGATATGAATTGATGAGTTGATTTATTTGATAATTTTGATGCAACTACTATATTTTCTTCATATAATAGTGAGACTAATTTCTGAGTCAGAGCCGTGTTTAGGTAAAAATAAAACCCTACCTAAAATAAGGATCTAGAATTTGAACTTTTCATACATTGACCTTATTTTATGCTTCTAACTCACGAGCTTCTTAAGCTTAATGAGTAATATATTCAATAAAATTAGGGGTGGAAATAGGCCAGGCCGCCCAACATAGTCCTATAGTCTGGCCTACTTAAAACCCAGTCCGGCCTAACTCGTTTATTAAATAGATTAGACTCAAGTTTTTTAAAAAGCTCATTAATTTAACTAGGTCAGACTAAGACTTATAAAAAAGTCTACTAGGTCTATCAGGTCCGCTCATATATGTGTAATTATATATACTACATTATATAATACACGCGTATCAGCCTCTACAAAATACATTATATAATACACGCGTATTAGCCTCGACAAAATGGATGTGGTAGCTCTACAAAATTTTATTGGATATACATGCTAATAAAGTTGGGGAAAATGGATGTACATAGCTTTACAACATTTTATTGACTTATTAGCATTTTAAAAAATATATGTTTATTAGCCTTTTTATAAATAGATCAAATGTTATATTTAAAATTGTTAGTACAAATTAGACTTTTAGTCAGACTAACTGGCGGCTTAGACTTTAGTTTTTTCAACTAGGCCTGACCTATTTAAGCAAAGTCCAGCTCGGTCCGGCCTATTCTTATCCCTATATAAAATGATCCCTTGTCTTTCTTTAGTCAATAAAATTTTCATTCACTCAAATTGGGTTGAATACATAAAAAACAAAACAACCTCTCAAAGAAAGAAAACAAAACAAAATCAACGTTGCTAAAAAATTAAAAGAAAATTCTGCAAACAAATTCACAACATTTAGATTAATAGCATAAACGTTAAAATGTCAACAAATGATACATTTGACAAAATCAAAGTGATCAAAATACTCATGACTCTAAATTAGACTCCAAATCATTGATTGGATATGTAATAATTTTAAAGAGATATGTCAATCCACACCAAACGAACATCGCTACGAGATAAAAAAATCAACCAACACTGCATAAAAATGATGAACAAATCGACAAAGCACTCATGCGAAAAAAATCACAGAAAAAAACGTAAGAAAAACCACTTATTTAAAACCAATTGAAATTTTTGAAGTATATAAAAATTATATATAAATCTTGTTCATTTAACAAAAATAATGCAATATTTCCGGATCAAACAAAATCAAGCTGTAACTAACTACCTAACTTGCATGTCAAACTAAAACCAGCACCAATCACTTGTAATGAGATTTTTTTGAATATATAAATATTTTTGTTAAGTGTGAGATTTATTAGTAGTCATCGTACCTGATCAGAAGGTGACTACCGATGCAGTTGAATATAGTGGTGGTAAGCCTTTGATGGTTGATTGGAACGACGAGGGGAGGGGTGTACCTGCAGACACTTCGACGCTCAAGTTAGTATTGAGTCAAAAAAAAGGGTTTAGAGAGTGAGTAGTTTTTAACCTTGGTGACTGCTGAGAGTCTCCTTTATATAAAGAGTTGGTGGTGCAGGAGCCGTTGTCTGGCACACATAGACATGGCAACAAAACCCGCCCCCGCCTAGACCCGGACACCCCCGTCCCGAATTTAACGGGGAAAAGCCGATTTAACTGGGTGCGGGGGAAATCTGAGTTTTTAATACGGGGGCGGGGGTGGGGCGGGGGGCGGGGTGATGCTTATACCCGCCCCGCACCCACCCCCGTCTCGCACCCGCCTTTTGAAATTTACCTTATTACATTTTATAATTTGATTTCCATTTTCTGTCAAATAAGCACCAACCTATTTTAATATATTATTACTCTTTAGAAACATGTTTATTAGAATTATTTTCTCTTTTAAAAAAAGTTTATTAGATCTTTAATTATTAATATAGTTATTGTTTTTTGTTGTTATGAAAAAATATGAATTTTTTAAATATTTTATAAAAAATAGAGTTTTTGCGGGTGGGGGCGGGGCCGGGAAACCCGTCCCCATTGGGGGCGGGGTTGGGTGTTCAATTTTTACCCCCGATAAGGTTTGGGGACGGGGGCGGGTGCATGGAAGCGGGGGCGGTAATGCTTAAACCCGTCCCCGACCCGCCCCATTGTCATGCCTAGGCACACGTAAGGCTCGACGGTTACAGATTCGAGGGAATCGTAACCGCCAAGTGAGTTTTGCGGGAGCCATGAAGAAAGACGTTACTGTTCAGTTTGAACGAGTCTCTGTTGCTCCGAACACCCCCTCCCCCTCGCAGGGAGGAGGTGTGTTGCGAGTAATTTATCAAATACTGGATTTTGGTTATTTTGCATTGGGCCTTTGTAAATGGGCCTTTGAGCATTTGCTCGGTCCAGAACAAGTAGTATATTACAAAATGGCATCACATACATGCAAGGGTGTAGATGTATAGAAAATAGAGAAATGATATTTGAACCCATTTTATATGACAACTCGTGGAACAACCAAAATATATAAAAGAATATAGGTCTTGACAAAAAACCAAAGCAATAAAAAGAGAAAATAAAAACATAATTTGAGTATGAGAGAGAATTGTTTTAAAAGTTGTCACAAAAATGGTTGTTTAAATATCATTTCTCTAAAAAATAATGGTAAAAATAATAAAGATATCCAAAATTACTCTGTTTGGAACGTTGTATAACATGCCTATTTGAGTACTGGGGTTTCTATCTAGGAAAGAGTGAATGAGAATAAGCTTGTGAAGTGTCATGTGTCAAAGTTACTGTCATAACCAATGAGTAGATTAATTATAGGATGAAATGTCTGTTTAGTTGTTTTCAATGCCAAATAGCTAAAAAAAACTCCTAATGCACAGTCACACACGTGCTAGGTACCTTCTATTTGTCAGATCAACCTCTAGTTTCTGATGAACTCCTCTCATTATCTGAACTGCATTAACTCCAATAATAAATCTAAAAATCCACAAGATTTGGATTCTCTCATACTACTAAATTTCAATATGAGTAACTTATGTTGGTGATCTCAACAAATTTTATATAACTCATCAGGTTTCACTTGTATATTCTTCAATGCGTGTTTGATATCACATTAAATTTATCAAAATCACAAAAACTCGTTGTAATTTTGTAAAAGTTAGAAAGTGTACTTTCTACAAAACTATGATAACTCAGCGTCACACCAACAACATAACTCTGCATGTTGAATTTTAATATTAGATGATCCAACTCTATCTAGTAGAAACATAACTTAAAATGGTTGATTGTTGGATTCATAAAAAAATGCACAACATTTAGATGAATTCATTGGCCAACCTTATCACACATAGGCATATGAAAAGATCTATTAAAAGTTGAAGTAATAACAATAATTAGAAAAAAATTTGCTCGTCAAATTTGGGATATGTAATATTAGTAACAGAATCAGAGACAATTTGCACATTTTTCTATTTCTAAATTTTCTTAGTTATTTCAACTTTTTCTAATAGTTATACTATCATTTATTTATTTATGTGTAATAGTAATTCAGTTTGCCACTTTGATATCCAACATTTAATCAGATGCATAAAGTTAGATGCTTCCTCACAACCAGAGTACTGAGGGAACCTCCCCCCACAATATTCTCTATACCAATTAATTTCCTGTTACCATGTGAACACAGGTAGAAGCAAGTGAATAAATAAAAGTACATCCCAAAAATAGGACAAAATATTGTGAAAGGGTACCTGAATTCCCCTCGTATACACCAATGCATCTATCTACTACTAGTAATCTATCTACATTGTAAACAACATAAAACAAGTCAAATGTGATATTTCATCAAATTAATATAGTTTCTTTACATTGAAAAATCAGAGGGTGTGACGTCGCCGTGTATTATGGAGGAACGGTCGATGTCACAATATTATGTATAATAAGGTGGCTATCACTGTTTTTATTTTGCTTTACTATAACAACAACAATCTTGGGATTCGATACATAAGCAAAATTTTGGACATTTTTAGGTTCCTAGGTGGTTGGTCTTTTTGGGAGGCTTCATTCCAGCTTTTAAGTGTAACAGCTACAGCTATAACATGTCATGAATATGTGTGTGTATATATATATATCCATTCCATTCCAAGACTAAAAACAAATGACGCGTTTAATTTACTATAGGCTAAATGATGTGATGTTCTTTTGTCCTTTCTCTCTAATTGTCAAACTATATTAATTCCTCTCTATTTTTATATAATAATATTCAATCCAATGTCTGGTTAGTTGGGTTTTTGGATGTGTTAGGATGAAATATTTCATGTGGAAGATAACTCTAGGGTTTAGAATTTATTAGAGTGAAATGAGGTGAGTTATTTTTTTACAGTGAAATGTTGTCAAAGTTAGTTGTTATATTAGTTCTCAAGATTTGAATTGTTAAATCTCATTGTTAACATTTCTTTGACGTGTTTTAGTTCACTAACCGAGTTACCTACGTGGCACAAGTGAGACGATCAGTTATTAAGAACAAGTGAGGTGATGTGAAACTAACAAATAAGTTTGATCCGTTCATGTTGCACCGTGCACAATTTAGAGTTGTTCAAGAGTCATTTGATCTAAGTGCACTAAAATATAGATATTGATTCACAACTCATCATCAACGATGAATTTACATTCTCTAATGTTATAATTCAACATTACTTTGAACTAAAATATATATAGTTAATAGATTTATACAAAAACATCTCCCTAGCTAGCTAACTTATTAGTGATATTCAAGGTAGAAGGAGGTTATTGATTATTTATCCAGGTTATACATGTGGGGACTTCTACTGTTAGTTAGCTGCATGCATGTAGCTGAAGTGATTTCATATTGTCAGTTTACACTGTCGTCAGTCTCTTTCACCACTTCAATATACCTTCCAGTTTAAACTTTACATTCCCTCTCTCTGCTTCCTATCTAAACTTTCAGTTTACTGGATGCATCATATTTCTATCTGTAAACTATTGATTGTTCTGAACAAAAACAATTAAATAAAGATAAATAGTATAATAATAACAAATTTCTACTTGAATATTTATTTTCAAAAAAAGAAAAATCCAAGTTTAGTTTATTCTAGAGCTATTCCACTTGTTCATCTTTCTTTGCCTCACCCTTCAAAGAAACCCTAGCTCTTTAACAAGTAATTTTGAGTCTTATAATGTTGCTTTCATTTTTATGTTTGGCTCCTTCTTGCACTCTTTATTTTATTTTTGAGATTTTTGGATCTGTTTTGGTTGTTAGGCGGCTGCTTATATAATCTGCAGGAAATATTCAAAGTATTGTTTCTTCTAATTTAATTTCTTGTAAACAACTTGTGATTAGATTACTCAATCCTTTCAATATAATGTTTATCTTATAAAAAAAAACAAGTACTTTTGAGTGTAATTAATTGTTCAAAGAAACACAAGTACTTCAGTAAATTGTTTCTTTCATAGTCATTTTTCCTTCATTGAACTGCATGCAATTACCTTGCTGTGCTAATATTTCAAACAGAAAAAATGAAAAATAGTAATTTCATAACATAATGAAGAAGAAAAAAAGATTGTAATTTGCTAGAGAGAGAGGATAACTATTCAAACATTTTGAAGATAGTCATTATAATATTCAATGTTTACTTAGCCAAAGAAAAGGTTCTCTTGCCTTTTTTCAACCATCCTAATTAAAAATAAACCAACTAAAAAAAAGGAGCAAGGAGAAGCAACTCCATCAATTAATACAACTTCACAAATCATAACTCGTGCATTATAAACTACTTAATTTTCTGTTGTTTCCCTAGCCTAAGCTCAAGATCTAAATCTTCCATTCCATGATTGAGTCCAAGTACAATTTCTGAAGGTTGTTGAAAAGCCAGGAACCTATGATGATCATTTGAACATGTCTTGAGGAAAACAGAAGGCAATGAAGAAATGTTATTAGTCTTCAATCTCTTACAGCTCATGACACTTTTTTCTTCACAAGGAAGTACAGTTGATGATTTTTGTCCAAACATTCCCAAAGACAAACTTGTTTCAACACAATCATTATAATCCAAAAATTTGTCTTCTCTAGCTTTGACAATAGTTGAGATAATTCTAGAAGGTGAGAGGGATCTTCTTCTAGTTGTAAGTAAAGTTGTTGTAGGGCTAGAACAAGGTTTAAGTTGATGATAATTACAATCTATTTTTGATGACATTTTTGCAGAAAAATAATGATTACCTAGTGATGAGTTGATCAAATCATTGTTCTTCTGAGGGCTAAGATTTTGTTTGAGCCTAGCTCTATCTCTCCTATGGATATTCATGTGACCACCAAGAGCTTGAGCAGACCTAAACTCTCTTTTACAAAAGTTACATGAATAAAATCTTGGTGGCCACATGCTACCATTAAGTATATTCCTAGCTGCATCTTCTGCGAAAAGCCTTTTCTTCCCATGATTCAATTGGTGCTTGAACTTGCCTTCTCTTCATCCAAAACCAGTACTGATCAGAGTAAGATCCCTCCATGCAAATAAAAGTTAAATCTGCTAAAGTTGAGAGAGTATTAATTGAGAGCAAATAGATATAGGACTATGTGGAAATAAGAAGCAATGATGTAAAGCAAGAGAGAGTGATGTGAATATAAATGATTTAAGGGGGTGACCTTGTCCGTGTATATATACTTGAGTAAACAGTAATTTTAGTCCTTAAAGATGTGAGGTGTCGTCGTAATAGCCCCTGAATGTGTTAAATTACAAAAACATACATCAATGCATCTTTTGTTTTTAGTTTTATCATCGATTATGTCTTTCATAGTTATTTTTATCCTATAATGTGTTTTCCGTTAGACAATCTGGTTCATAGAATTTTTTAAGAAAATACAGAATGAGAGATATTTTTGTAATTTCAATACATTTAGTTACTATATTGACACTACTATATCTAACATATTTAGGAATATTTTTGCAACTTAAGAATCTATGAGTGATCAGAGATAATGAAGTTATGTTTATAAGTTATGTGTCTATTTATTTGGCTTTTGTTTAGTGAAGAAGCTACTATTTGTTTTTTTTTTTTTTTTAATTTTATTTTTCTTGGTGAGATACAAAAGGTCTAGTGGGGTCTCTTTTAAGAAACTGTCTTGTATCAGATTTGATTCACACGGATGAAGAAAATAACGGTTAGGATAGTAAGAATTAAGAAATACTGCAAAACTGGATGGATTTGTGCAAGGTTCCATCAAACCTTATATATATGGTAATAGTGTTGACTTATGTTAATATGACGCTAGTTTTTTCCTTTGGTAAATGCAGTATATATGTACTGTGTGCATGTGCATGAAGTATATAGCTCATTTATAACTCTGTACCATTACAGCAACTCATCTGTTATGCATAAAGTCTTGTTTAATTGTTTTCTACTTCGAGCTTATAGTAGTAATTTATGAAGCGGTTGTACAGTGGGAAACAAACAAAGAGCATCGATTAGGAAGATATCGATTGGAAAACAAATGAATCAATCATAAATGAATCATTGATTCATTTGTTTTTCAATCGATATCTTCCTAATCGATGTTGTTTGTTTGTTTCCCAACGTACAACCGCTTCATAAATTATTTGTTTTCCTAATCGATGTGTGGGAACAAACTCAGCAGTAAAGTAAGCACTCATAAACTTTTTGAATGTGAATCCTTAATCTTTGATTCATACATGTGAAGGAAGCATATGTTTGCCAAATAGTCTATAACTGCCGACATGTGCCATGAATTTTTTTAATATTTATATGTATCTTATCATGTCAACATTGACCGCACCAAACACATGATAGGATAAGTTATATCATGTCATTATCATATCATATCCTTATCCAATGTCTTTATCATATCATGTGCACCAAACAGACCCTAAGAGTTTAAGCATAAATTAAACAAATTTGGAATGAGGAAGAATTAATTTTGAGTGCAAAAATTCTTATAGGGACTAAAAAAACTATTAAAATTAAGTGAGGACTAAACTTAAAAGGTCTCAATTTTATAGGGAGCAAAACTTATTTAACCCTTTAAAAAAACATTGTGTATATAATCTTTTTAGAAAGTGCTGGACCCAAACAAATTTTTAAGAGCGTTAATAATTGAAATCTGATATGAAGTACTACCTCCATCTCTCCCCGTAAGATTTAGATTTTTTAGATTTTTGTTTTCTTTTTTTATAACATTGTTTTTAAATTACAAAATACATTTATTATTTTTATTATGATCCTTTGTTTCATGATAAACAAATTCTTTTCATTTGCAACTTCTTCATGATACCAATACAAATATTCCAACCAAACTCTTGTAATGGTTGTGTATAACCATAAAACAATCTTGTAAGTACACAAATTAGCAAAGATGTTAAAGGAAAAGTAAAGAACACCCGTTTCCCAAAATTGTGGGTTATTGTTGCCTTTCTAATTACGGTCAAATCTCCACACGAACACTTTGGTGTCCATTGTGATTTTGAGCTTTGAGATACATGTGAAATGTTATTTGAGCTACAATCTTCATCTTTAGTCGAGGATCTCAAAAGAGAGGATTAAGAAGAAGTTCACATGTTCGACATTCTTCTTAATTAGGGTTGTAGAAACCAGAGAAATTTTTGGAGAAGATGATTTTTATGAACTCTAATTTTGGTTAAATAGGGGAATGATGAATTAGGGAAGAAGGTCGACACTACAAGAAAGATTATCAGATCTCCAGTAATTTTTGGCGAAAAGTACCATCAGTAAGTGTGTTATCCAAATTTGTGTACATTACAAGTAGAAAGAGCCATAAAAAATGGAAAATATAATTTTTGCGGACTTTGATGTTTTTGGCGGCTCAAGATCGCCTCTAATTAAGGAGTTGGGTGCGACAAATATTTAAATTATAACCATTGAAGGGAAAACAAAATCAAATTACTGACGGCAATTTCTATCACAAATTTATATAAAAATAATAATTATATGACGAACGGATCCATCAGTAAGCTCTCATTCATCTTCTATTTATACACATCTACACATTTATCATTTTTTTCTCTCTATTTTTCACTTCTATCTTTTCTCTGTTTTTTTTACATTTGCTCTACTTTTAGTTTTTGATGTAATATTAGTTATTTTTTTCTAAATTATATCCTCTATTTAATATTATGTGCATTTATGATAACAGTGAATGCATCTTAACAAGGATAATTTAGTAAAATTACTACTCCCTCCGTCCCAAATTGTATGACGTTTTGGGCATTTCACACGTATTAAGAAATATAATTAATTTTGTGTGGGAAAGAGATATTATGAGTTGTTTTACAAAATTGTCCTTAATAAATGGTATGGGAAAGATAAATTAAAGAATTGAAAAATATAGAGTAATAATAGTTGAGGATATAATAGGAAAAATAACATTAATGTTCATTGGTATTGGAAAACGACATATAATTTGGGACAAATTTTTTTTTCCAAAACGACATACAATTTGGGACGGAGGGAGTATTATCTTGTTTTTTTTATTTATAGTATTTCTTTAATTTATGTGTAACAAACAAATGTGAATGATATTGTGAGACGGATATGGAGTAGTGATTTTAGGTCGCATGCCTCTTTTTTTGAAGAGAGAGAGGGCCAAAGCCCAAAAAGAAAACGAACTACAAATTTACACGAATATTCCTAGGCATGCAAGCCCCGGAAATATCATCAAAAAGGAGACTTGAAATCCCACTAGGAGGAGTCTCCATAACATGATTTTGAAAAGAATTGAGAGAAAAACTAAAATTAGCTAGTCAATCAGTACTTCTATTCCCCTCCCGCCATGTATGATTGTAATGCACCTTCCAATTCAACTTTAAAAGCTCTTGAATGTGGTGCTACCAAAGTAGGCGGTTTACCCTTGAATTTGACAGTCCCCATGATCATATCAACCAACTTTTTTGAGTCGTTTTCCACCTGAAGATGGTGGAAACCCTATCTCCATGCAATCTTCATGCCCAAGTACATCCCCCAGATCTCAGCGCTAAGAGCATCACTAGCTCCAATTTTACGTGAGTATCCTTGTAGCCATCTTCCATCAAAGTTACGAAGGAGACCACCACACCCAGCTATCCCTAGTGTATCCTTATAAGCTCCGTCACAATTAAGCTTTACAAACCCTTCTTGAGATCTTTTCCATCCAATAAAATAGTGTCTCCATGACGAAGATTCGTCGGATGTTGATTACAATTATCTATGTCCTCAGCCATCTTAAGGATAAATAGGTTGGATTGAACGGTCGTTGAAAATCATCCTCAAAAATAGATTTGTTTCTCCATGTCCATATGTGCCAGCAAGCCACCAAAAAGATAGTTGTCCACTTTTTATTCTGAATTCTATGCATTTGGTTGTTGATATTCTTAAAGATCCAATCCCTACAATCAAAAGAAAAAAATTAGTAATATGATTGGACGGGACTAGCCTGATCCAAATTTGGGTTGCTTTGGGGCAGTCCCTTAAAACATGAAGTGTGGTTCCATTATCTCTATCACATTCGGAGCACATGGGAGAAATTCCAACACCCCACTTGCTCCTACGATAATTAGTAAGCAATCGCTCGTGAGCTGCCATCCACATAAATGTTTGAATTATATGGGGTACTTTCCAGTTCCACAAGGCCTTCCAATCTCCCTCTAAGTTTTGATCCCTAGAGCATTGAGAAATGTAGACACTTTGGATTATGAAGTCCCTAGTGCTAGTCCCTCCCCATCCAATACTGTCTTGGTCGTCTGTGTCTGAAGGGGCAGGGAGGGCAAGAACCTGTAAGGCAACATCATGAGGCAAGTTAGAAATAAGAAAATCATAGTTCCACTCTTCTGATGGGGCTACCACTTCCCTCACAGAGAGTGTTGTGTCAATAAAAGATTGATTAGTTGTTGAAATAAGAGAAGTTACACTTGGTGTCCACTTGTCCAACTAGAAATTGATATTGCTACCATCTCTTAACTGCCATACAACATTCTGCTGAAATCGATCCCAGATACATGTTAAAGCTTTCCATAAATGGGAATATAAGGTTGAGACTATATAGTTACCCTAAGGTCATTGTTCCTGCCATACTTACCGTAGAGAACCTTACACCAGAGATCGTCAGGATTGTTAATAAGGTTCCAAAGCATTTTCATCAGGAACACATCATTCATATGACGGGGTCTCTTGATACCTAATCCACCTTCATTCTTAGGGAGACAACAAACATCCCATCCAACCAAATGAGATATGCGGGATTGATCGGTCTCTCCCCACAAAAAAAACTCCTCTGAATTTTTTCCATCTCGTCACAAAGAGTCTTGGGGAGCTTGGCATATTGCATATGATAGTAAGGAATATAGCTCAAAACTGATTTAGAAAGAGTAAGCCTTCCAGCAAAGCTTAGACACTGCTGCTTCCAACCGCTCAACCTGTTCTGAATTTTGTTAATGATGTTATTAAACTTTCCCCTAACAGTTCTGCCCGGGGAAATATTTGTCCCCAGATACCTACCCATATTATTAACATGTGTATAGCCAGTGTGATTTAAAATTTCCTCCCTGAGGTGTTGATCAACGTTCTTTGAGAAATAGATCTCAGTTTTCTGACTATTAATCTTTGTCCCCGAAGCTTTGCAGAAGTGTTTAAGACAATGCATAATACATTGTTGAAATATATATTATTTCCTTTAATTATTATTCTATTTTAATGGTTATTTATTTTTCATTATGTCACTGCTTAATTAAAGAGTTGACTAGTTGTATTCTCTCCTATAAAAGGAGCACCATTCTCATTGAAATAAACAACTCTCAAGTTATAGAGTAATTTCTACATGGCATCAGAGCCCCCGATTTTTTGGGGCCTTGCTTCCGCATAAACCCTAGCCGCCATCATTACGGCTCCTTTTTCTTTTCTTTTCTGGTTTTTTATATCCAGCAACATTGTTCACCGAAGTATTGTTCATACCGCGGCACTGTTCACGTATCTACTATTAATATCGCTGGCACTGTTCATACCGTGGTTACTGTTCACGCGTGTACTATTCACACCGACGGTACTGTTCACTACCGCGGTTACTGTTCACGAGAAGAAAAATACTCAGAATCGTAGCTTGCAGTGTCTGAGTCGGATCTAAAAGTGAAAATTCAAAGGGGATGAATAAATCTAAGACCAGAAGAGAGAAGGCGCGACAAAGGGTGATGATGAGTAAGACAATTTTCAACTCGTCAACTGAAGGTCGTGCATTCCAAGATATTTCTGATCAAGGGCAGCAGTCTTCCTCAAACTCACTTCCATCCACTAATGAACAATTGTACAAGCTTCTTGAGTCTCAAACAACTTCTCGTATGTTTTCCTTCGGTTCCATTGCCCAAAAAGGTTATTTTTTAGAGTCAGCCCTCCTTAGTGTCAAACCAAGTCGTACCTGGATTGTTGATTCAGGTGCTACTGATCATATGATAGGAGAGTCTAGTATGTTTTCTTCATATAGTCCTTGTGCAGGTAATTTAAAAATTAAGATTGCCGATGGTTCTCTTTCAGCTGTGGCAGGAAAATGTTCTGTCATTATTTCTCCATTATTAACTCTTCAGGATGTTTTACATGTCCCCAATCTGTCGTGTAACCTATTGTCTGTCAGTAAATTAACCCGAGATAAAAGGTGTCAAACTCATTTTTTTGATACTCATTGTTTGTTTCAGGATTCAATCTCGGGTAAGACGATTGGCAGTGCTAAGCAGAATGGAGGACTCTACTACCTTGAAGATGAACTTGAAACTAGACATCAACTTGGACAAATAAGTTCTTTCTCTAAATCCTTTTTTGTTTCAAATAATAAGGATGATGTTATGTTGTGGCATTTAAGATTGGGTCACCCAAGTTTCAAATATTTAAAAACTGTATTTCCGAAATTGTTTGTTGATCAAGATTTTTCTTCTTTTCAATGTGAAATTTGTGAACTTGCAAAACATCACCGAAGCTCTTTTCCTACCCAAACATATAAACCTTCAAAACCTTTTTCTATTATTCATAGTGATGTTTGGGGGCCTAATAGGATTAATTCTTTATCCAACAAAAGATGGTTTATCACCTTTACTGATGATCATACTAGAATTTGTTGGGTATATTTATTAAAAGAAAAATCAGAGGTAGGACAAATTGTCAAAAGTTTTATTAAATTGGTGCAGACTCAGTTTAATTCCACTATACAAGTTTTCAGAACTGACAATGGAACTGAATATTTTAACACAGTTTTGGGAAATTTTTTTATGGAAAATGGGATAGTTCATCAAAGTACATGTGTTAACTCACCCCAACAAAATGGAATTGCAGAGAGGAAAAATAGGCACCTTCTTGAAGTGGCTAGAGCCTTACTTTTTTTCCACTAAAGTTCCAAAATACTTATGGGGTGAGGCTATTTTAACCGCTGCACATTTGATAAACCGCATGCCATCTCGTGTTTTAAACCTTAAGACTCCTCTCGAAACTTTTTTAAAATTCTTTCCCATTGCCTCTATTTCAGCAGATTTGCCTCTAAAAATATTTGGATGCACTGCATTTGTCCATGAACACAAACAAATAGGCAAACTTGAACCTCGTGCTATTAAATGTGTCTTTGTTGGATATTCTCCCACTCAAAAAGGGTATAAATGTTTTGATCCCAGTTCTAAACGGTTGCTGGTAACTATGGATGTTACTTTTTTTGAAAATAAACCTTTTTTTGAGAGCAATCATCTTCAAGGGGGGAAATCAAATGAAGATTCATCTTATTTTTTTGAAAATTTAATTCTATCAGAAAATATGTTTATATCACATAGTTCTAGGCCGCTTGCACCTAAAGAAAATGCCCCAGATAATGTAAGTGAACCTACTCCTTTCATGAGTGAGGATGTCACAGAATCAGGGGCAACAAACCAAAATTCTAACAAAGACTCTTTGGAACCTAAGGATAATCAAGAATTAAGTCAAATGTCACTACATGAACATCCTTATAATGAAACAGAAAGAAAGTTTGGAGAAGGTGAAGGAACTTGGAAAGGAGTAATTTATGAAAGAAGGAACCATGATAAGGTAGTAGAAGACTTGATTCCTCAGCACAGTCATGGATCTGAACCGAGGGAGAATCAACCTACAAATATAAAGAAAGGTAAAATTCCTCCTGATATTCATGATCCTATTCTTGATGTTCCAATAGCTCATAGGAAACCAGTTAGAGCTTGCACCAAGCACCCCATGTCTAGGTTCGTATCATATTCAAATTTATCCTCCTCTTTTTCTGCATTTACCTCTCACTTGTCTTGTATAGAAATTCCTAAGAATGTACAGGAAGCTCTAAATGTTCCAAAGTGGAAGGAAGCTGTGTTTGAGGAGATGAGAGCACTTGAGAAGAATAACACTTGGAGTGTTATGACTTTACCAGCTGGAAAGAAAACCGTGGGTTGTAAGTGGGTGTTTACAGTAAAATACAACTCTGACGGTTCAATAGAAAGATATAAGGCAAGGCTGGTTGCTAAAGGGTTTACTCAGACCTATGGCATGGACTACTCAGAAACTTTTGCTCCTGTTGCAAAGTTGAACACTGTTAAGATCCTCTTATCTCTTGCTGCGAATTTGGATTGGCCTCTACATCAATTAGATGTAAAAAATGCGTTTCTCAATGGTGATCTAGAAGAAGAAGTGTACATGGATGGCCCTCCAGGCTTTGAAGAA
Organism: Medicago ruthenica; assembly: GCA_018208015.1. Taxonomy (NCBI): domain Eukaryota; kingdom Viridiplantae; phylum Streptophyta; class Magnoliopsida; order Fabales; family Fabaceae; genus Medicago; species Medicago ruthenica. The sequence continues at coordinate 17,527,420 of CM031375.1, forward strand.
AAATTTGGGTCAAAAGTGTGCAAATTGAAAAAATCTCTTTATGGTTTAAAGCAGTCTCCAAGAGCTTGGTTTGAAAAGTTTACTCAATCAGTAAAGAAACACGGATACACTCAAGGGGAATCAGATCACACTCTATTCATAAAGTACAATCCTAGTGGAAAAATTACTATTTTAATTGTTTATGTCGATGATATTGTTCTTACTGGAGATGATGTGACAGAAATGGAAAGACTAAAGAGCAACCTCGCAGCAGAGTTTGAAATCAAAGACTTGGGATCCCTAAAGTACTTCCTTGGCATGGAAGTAGCTAGATCAAAGAAAGGAATAACAGTGTCTCAACGAAAGTATGTTCTCGATCTCTTAAAAGAAACAGGTATGAGTGGATGTAGACCTGCAGATACTCCCATGGACCCAAACGCAAAACTTTGGGAAAAAGGGGACACACCTGTCGACACAGGAAGATACCAAAGGTTAGTTGGGAAATTGATTTACTTGGCACATACACGGCCTGACATTGCTTACCCTGTTAGTGTTGTTAGTCAATTTATGCATGCCCCTTATGAAGAACACCTTGACGCCGTCTATAGAATTCTGAGATATTTGAAGGCTGCCCCCGGAAAAGGCCTATTCTTTGGAAAAACTAGTGATAGGAATGTGGCTATTTTTACTGATGCTGATTGGGCAGGATCCATTACAGATAGAAAGTCGACTTCAGGTTATTGTACCTATGTATGGGGAAACTTAGTAACATGGAGAAGTAAGAAGCAAGGTGTAGTTGCTAGAAGCAGTGCAGAGGCTGAGTTTAGAGCAATGGCCCAAGGAATTTGTGAGGGTCTTTGGATTCATCGAGTTCTAAAGGAGCTAAAAATGACAGTAGAACTTCCATTGAAATTATATTGTGACAACAAGGCCGCAATAAGTATAGCCCATAATCCAGTTCAACATGATCGAACAAAGCATATTGAAATCGATCGTCACTTTATAAAAGAGAAAATAGATTCTGGAATTCTTTGTCTACCTTTTGTGCCTTCAAATCAACAAACAGCTGATATTTTGACCAAGAGCTTAGCAAAGACAAGTTTTGAGCATCTCATAAGCAAGCTGGGCATGATTGATATCTATGCACCAACTTGAGGGGGGGTGTTGAAATATATATTATTTCCTTTAATTATTATTCTATTTTAATGGTTATTTATTTTTCATTATGTCACTGCTTAATTAAAGAGTTGACTAGTTGTATTCTCTCCTATAAAAGGAGCACCATTCTCATTGAAATAAACAACTCTCAAGTTATAGAGTAATTTCTACATACATTGAGCTTGCGAGCTTGCTCAATAAAGGCCTCTGCAAACAAAAGAAGGTCGCCAACAAAAAGATGATGAGATATTTGAGGACCATACCTACCTGCGCTCATGGGTTTTCAATACTGAGCCTCCACTTGATCAGCGATAATGCTTAATGGATGGAAGGAAAAGCAAGTCCATCCATCGAAAGAAACCAAAATTTGTTTGGGTAGTGCACACGTGTGAGTTATAAAAAGAAGTTTCCATTACTGATTGCATAAATAAATATTCAGTGACTGTGTTTTCAAAAAAATCATCTTCGAATCATGTAGAGCAATTTGGCATTAAGTTCTTGTTAATGTTTTATTTTATGTTTTATTTTATGTTTGGTGTGGACTTTTCTTGGAAGGAATATTATTGCAAACAAATTAAGGTCTTAATTAATAATTAATAATATCATTTCGATATATTATTTAGTTTGACTAAATCAGTTAGACTTCGAAACTTGATGTCTCAATTATATTATTTATCAATCTTTGTACTTAAAGAGCAAGAACAAGTGTCATGTATTAATATAAAAGTTACTAAGAGAGAAATGATATGGCTCTAATTTGTCATTTGTGCTGACATAAAGTGATATTGGAGCAACCTACTGTATTTATGTTCTTGTGCCTGCACATTTGGAACAAGAAGCCATTTATGATAAGACAAGTGTGATCTATATATAATTAACATTAATATAGAGTTTTTTTTTAAAGGATCATTAATATAGAGCTTAAACAGCCAAACCTCGAGTACAAACAAACATATTTTAAGGCCACGTAATTGATGGTCTTTTATCATGTTACATTCGTCAATCATTGTTGACTTTTTTTTAGACAAATTACAAGAATCGCCTAAAATTCATACACACAACTACAAGTTTCCGAGTTCAAACTCGAATGAAGTTGTTCAATCTAACAATATCAATATTTGTTAATTACACTAGGCCTTATAGACGTCATTGACTAATCTTTATAGGAGAACTTAACCGATCACTTTTAACAGAAATTCACCTCAACCGTGATTTTATTTACAAAATTTGAACTCCATAATTTAATTAAGATGTGTGAGTCTATTTGCAACAGGTCAAGTGTGTAAAGGGTTAAAAAGTTAACTTTGTGAAAGCAAATATGATCTCAAGAAATTAGTTATGTGGCAAATGAGTTGCTGATGTCATAAGTGACTTGTTGATGGGGCACTCTCCACGTGGATTAAAAGGTACTTGCTATTATTTATATTTTTGGGTACAAAAAGGTACTTTATATGTTATCCATGTCGTGAATAAAATAAAAAATTGCAAAAATATAAAAGCATTTCATTTTCTATGTATTTAAAATGAAGAAAAACAGATCTTTAAAATGAAATAAATTGGAGCAAAACTCATTTTGGTTTTCTGGGAAGGGCCAAGTATGAAATGGTTTTTGGGGAAGGGCCAAGTTTGAAATGATACAAAAAACGAATACACTTATCTGAATTTCTGCTACCATAGATTTCCCAGAGTTGTATGTATATATGTTGCAAGCGCTAATAAATCATGATCAGACCAACCATACCTTTTCTTGATGTATAAATCAAATGAATGTGTAACAATGGACGTTCAAATACACATTTATGACAATTTCAAAACTTTTGTTGTTTGCATCTTACCTCACATCTCAACAGCTAAGAGATAAAAATATCAAGTCCTGTACAATTTAGTATGAAAAGGCCTCCAATAAATGTGCAGTTAACCGGCTCAGCCGTAAACTCGACTCAAGGAGAGGGGAGTGATCTCTATGACTATAAGGACCATCAATGCTACAAAGGACCATCAATGCTACAAAGGGGAGCACTCTAAATCTCTCAAGCTATAACATATCTTCCACCAAAAATCTTACCAGCATCACGCAAACATCTCATTGAAGATGTGATGAAATCTGTTATACATTTTGCTATCAGTTTATGAGAACCCGGACAACCTCCAAATCGAAGAAACCAATGAAGGCCTGAGATCAAGGGTTCATGGGGACGCAGCAAAACCAAATCAGGTAGCCAAAGCAGCATTACACCTATGATTAACCAATACCATTACCGGAACCATCTTTCCCAGCTGTTTCATTTGAAGGTGCAGAAACATTTTCAGCCTGCCCTCTATCTCCAACTTGTTCAGTCTTTTCCTGCTCCAATTGCTTAGCATCTTGCTCGGGGAACACCTCAGATTGTAATGACGGGGCGATATTATTTATATGTAGCCACGTCAGTTCCCATAAACTATTTTCATCACCACTAATACTGCTTCGCTCTAGTACATGGCTTGCTTTCATAACAAGCAAAGTGTTCTTCATAAGCTCAGGTACAAGCTCTTGAAGCTTCTCGCTTCTCCTTCCCCTAATTTTGACCTTCATAAATATTTCAAAACGATTCAACACACCCAACCACAATTTGCTGAAGTCTGTAGATTGTGATAGGTCTTGGAGTAACAAGAGGAAAACTTTAGACAGGAGCTTCAAGGCAAGAATAAGTGTTCCTTCCATGTTCCGGTAGTCCTTTGGAGAGTGCGTCTGAGAAATTTCAAGCAGGTCATCCAGCACAGTGAAGATTACTTGGTCAAAACATCGTAACCACAAGTCAAGTGGGAGATGAATTCCAACTGATGCTGTTAAGCAATTCTGCAATGATAACAACGCGTGGTTTCGAACCTCTTCTCTCTGGTCCAAACATAGTTTTTTTAGTCCCTGTACGAGCCTCAACCACATGTCCTCAATATCCTGCAACATCTTTGCCACTTCTACGGTCGTTGCTTGCTTAGCATCGTTAGTCCACTTCTCAAAACAATTGATAGACCCTGCCATTAGATCAAGTGCCACTACAGACCGCTCAACCTGTCCAACACGAGATTCGGCAAATTGCTTTGCAGCATCTACACAGAGAACAAAATTAGATGGAAGTATGTGGGCTCCATTCTGACATAATGAAAAACAATGCATCAAATCCAGCCTCAGATGATTCCAAGTGTCTAGCAGTAATGGAAAGCAGTGATGTTATCGTCCGCCATCCTAACTGAGATCTGATATGAGAAGCATTTGCTTTCACAAGGTTACTAACTTCCTGTGTAATCTGCTCATAGTATGTATCAGCAACACGGGCATCAAGCTTCAGGACAAGTTGCAGGGACCTCAAAAGTTCATTGGTCATGTTCTCTTTGTAGGGAAGTAAGCGATGGCAAATCCTCAAGAGTCCAAAAACAGCCTTCTCTACCTGTGTACAAGGCATCACAGTGGACTGCACAATATTGGAAATATGCTCATAAACATCCTGCCAAAGAAGTTCAATTCTATCTCGATTATTCAGAGTGATTGCTACAAGTAACTCCAGGCAGAAGACTGAAGTATCTTCATCCTCAGATGTGCCATTCCCTTTCTTAGGTCTCACTCCTGCGCTTTTGAGTGCTTTAACAAGGTGCAATAGAGATTCAGCTTGCAAAAATTTACTCTCGGTAAATATGCTCTCAATGTGACACTTCTGAATTGTCTGAAGGGAACACTGCTGGGCAGCAAGTTGTTCTTCAGATGGTTCTGATCTTGTCTCTTCAGCGCCAAGGTATAAGAGTTGACTAAACCTGCTGATAAATCCCGACGATCTCTTTGGAGTATTAACAGATAAAAGCTGAGATGAAGATAAAGAGTTAGCATAACGCTTCCCATTCCCAGTTTCTGTGGAAGGCTCCGACTCTTCGGCCGCATCATTGGCCATTTGAGCAGGAAGAAGACCTAACTTGTGAAATTTTAAGATACAATCGAGAATATTCCTCCACCCTATACGAATGTAATCACCATACCTATTTGCAATAGTGAAAACAGTCTCAGTTGCCATTCTTGCTTTTGTGTCCTCTCCAAAGGCTAAGATTGACTCCTCGGGAGATAACGGATCCAAAATAGTAACAAACTTACAAAGTGACACAACCAAATCATCTAGTATACTTTCAAGATGATAATAAGCTGATACTTTTGCAACAGCTAAGAATCCATCCATACATGTTTGATACACCTCTTCAGTTTCAGCATTATCAAATACCACAGAAATGGCTGCAACTGTTGGACCAGACAATACGGAGAACATATCATAATCAAGGTGTGCTCTGCAATCAGAAACAATGAAGGGAGCCGTGTTTTTTGACTTGTGTATGAGATAAATCCAACGACTCGGAGTCATTTCGGGGAAAGTAGAACCTTGCTCAGGAGTTGTACGGATCTCATTTTTACAAATTGAATGATATAGCTCGGACAGGACTTCTCGAGGTAGATCATTGCCGCCATTTATTCGCCTATTGTTTCGGACAAAATCTTCTTCTGTCATCTTCTTTTTGACCTGTGAATTGTGCTGGTCTGTATTAAGCAATATAATTGAATATGATAACAAAAGAGCAGCATCCTTGTCAGCTAGGATATGCGGTGACTGCTCATAATATCTCTCTGAAAATGCTTCAAGCACCCTCTGGATCTTCTGTGATTCTCCAGGCAGTCTGAAAGTCTCCAAAAATATACGCAGAGCTGTATCTAATGCCATATCTTTAAAATCAAATGTTCTAGCAAATTCCTGAAGAACCTGAACACAGAACTCATCATGGTTTCCAAGGTAATCCCCAATGAGATTCTTATCCAACCCAGTAGTATATTTGAAAAAGAAGGCAACACTCTGGGGATCAAGTTTGTCAGGCAAAAGATGTGTTCCTTGAAGAAACTGAAGACCTTTCTTAGTATCACGATTAAAATGATCGGCTCCAATCATCAATCTTTTCTTGAAGTGCTTTCTTCGACCAACAAAAGGAACCCAATCATTTGGATCGGTGAAATTTTCACACTTTTCAAGCCAAAATGGAGTATACTCTTCAAGATTCACAACAGAATGTTCTGAACTCAGAGATCCGTTACCTATCCTTTCAGCCATTCCTTGTATGACAGCAATAAGACCATCCAAAGCAAGAATATTCATGGAAGATAATGGACTGTTCACAGGAAATGCACTCTTGGATAACAAATTAGCAATATCTTCAAAGATATTACTGCAAGTTATGTCACAGTCAAAGTTAGCATACATCTCCACCACGAATGCTTTTTGCCTGCAGAAGTCAACAAGTGCCTCCATGGCTACTTCCTGTTGTTGATATGAAGCCCCATATTTGCTTTGTGCAAGTCTCAAAATTACACAAGAAAAAAATGCTTCTAGCTGTAACTTGAGTTCTGTACGAAGATGGTGATACAAATTTAAAACAATGCTACTTACCATGGAAAGTACAAGGGGACTCATTGACAAACCAAATTGCATAAGATTGCAGAATAATTCATCCTGAATTAAGCTCAACAACCTAGGGTGTCGGTGAAAGGAAGAACCTCCCAACTCTATGGCTGAATTAATCAATGTTAAGGCAAAAAGGGGAACGTCTTCATCAAATGCTATTGTGTTAGATCGAGGACTCGTTCCCATATGCTCACCAACATTCAACAGTGAACATAAGAAATGAAATATTTCCAGCATGCAAGGAATCCCATGTGGTTCATTCATGAGCTGTTTATTAAGGTCGGTCTCTTTGCCACTACTTGCAGCTGTGTTTACATCCACTATAAGTGCTGCCGCATCACTCACAGTATCGGAAGCAATGTCTGTGGATACAGATTGACTATCACTGGCAGAAATCAAACTACCATTTTCCAATTGATTGTGCGTAGAATTATGCTCATTTTTTTGCCCATCAATCTGTCAAAAAAATAAAAAGCTATCAGTAATTAGATACACATGTTCATACATTGTTCTCGCTGTCAAATTTTGCACCAGTAGATCAGTTTGATTTATATGACAATTAAAAGCTTCCCTTTGAAAATTTGCAGCACTGACTATAAAAATATCAGTATTTGCATACATTAAGAAACCTCTTTACTTACATACACAAACTCTAACAATTACTCTCTTTAATGCTTTTCCCTGTTTATGGAGCTGCAACAGCCAACAAGAACATGGTGCAGGAAAAGACATGGACAGTTATATTTAGAGTAATGTTATTTGAACATCTAAAAATCAACAACTACTTGACAAACCGTAAAAAAATAAACAGTTTATAACAATTGATGTGACTATGAGAGAAACAACTAATTAAAAAATGAAACAGTACTTATACGGTATATATACGGTGTTGGACAATCAAAAAGTTGCCAACATAACATTTGTAGGTCTCTTATCATTTTCATAAAATTTTCATAGATTTTATATCTCGGGATTCTATTGAGTACTTTAGGTAATTTTAGGGTAATTGCGATACAGTTGAAGTCCTATAGCATACAACATGCAGGGATGGCACTACCTTATAGGTGAGGAGGTTTTAACCCCTTCTTTTATTCAAAAGAAATTGCTTTTCCTGTTTTTTGCAAGAATGAAAAATATCAATTAAGCCCTACTCATCATTAAATCTTTCACAATGGTCCCCCTTGTTAATTTACTCAAAACCTGCCTGACTATGCAGACAACGGGAAGTTGTAGAAATTTCCCCATTTAGGTTTATTATTATGCCCAAGTTTAAAAAGGGTAAAAATGCTACATATTAAGGGCTGCTACAGATATTTATTAAAAATGATGCCATAATAGCCCATCATGTAGTAGAATGTCCAAAAATAGATAATTAACTTCTAAATCTCTTCTAATGGTTTTTCTCAATCTCCTTTTGCCACTATCAGTGTTGTCAATGGAGGATGGTGGAGAGCCAAAAATCCGACATACCGACCGACAAATGACGCCGCCATCCTTAACAAAATTGGCCATGGCGGAAAGCCAATATTTGATAACACTGCTAACTATTGGATTATAATTCATCTAATCAACCCTCCTTGCCAATCTCTCTACCAATCTTCTACACACTGGTTATCAATCACTAATAGTGGCCGACCCCAAAAACAGTATAGCAGGATAGCGCATAGTGAGCTGACATCTATTATGTATTTTTTAAGGCTTAATAAATAATTAATACTGAAGATAAATGCTGAAGAATTAAAAGAATTACTTGTGTTTCATGAAATATTCATAAGTAATTAATAAAGAAACTCGCAGGTATTAAGGAAAACATAGAAGTAAATACCAACCTAAGTCAAGGAAATCAACAAGTATAAGCCTCTAAGGCTTACATTAAAGTAACTAAACATTAAAAATTCAAATAAATATTCTCCTTAAAGAGCAGAAAAGCACAGCTAATTGAACTTTGGATGGTGGTCTTTTGCCCAAAAAAGAGGTAGAAAAATGACAAGGTTGGGTCTGGTGGATAAGAGGCTAGGGTCACATGGCTGCTTCAAAAACAACAAAGGCTGCTCATGGTAATTTCTTTCAACCCCTTCTATTACCATATAGCACACCTCTAAACCACTCTACTAAGGTTGTGTTTGGCCCGGCTTTTTATATGCCTAAAAGTTACTTTTCAATCGAAGTAAATAAAAGAACTTTAAAAATAAAGTCGAAACTGTTTGATACTCCATCCGTTTAAAAAAATATGTCGCAGTTTGACCAAGTGCACTATTGACATAACTTAGTTTGACCATATTCTTTTTACTGATATATAAAGACAAATGATAGTGTATAAAATGTTATTCGATTTTTATCATTGAATATTTTTAAAATGCCGACTTTTTATAATATTTTACTATAGATGATTGAAGATATTAATGGTCAAAATTGTGTATTGATGTGTGTGACGTGATCAATTGCGACATACATTTAAGTACGAATGGGGTATATTTTAAAGTTTTTAGCTTAAGACGATTTTGAAATTAAATTTTATTTGATAGAACATTTTTACAAAACTTTTTTTTTTAAAGCTACAATTAAATGTAAATTTTAATTTGATTTTTAATGTACAATAAAACTTTAAATACATTATATTAAAGAATTTATTTTGATATTTAACTACAAAGTTTTTTTTACGATTACTGCAAAGTTTATTATAATCATATTAGCAATATATTCTCTATGAAACTTTCTATTAAATATGTTAATAAAAAATGAATGTATTTGAATTTTATTACAGTTTATATGAAACTTTCTTTACTGTACTTACGAATATTATAATGCTTATTATTTTACTGCATCTCATGGCTAGCAAGTTTATCATTTCGAATAAAAAAATGAATGAATGTATTAAATGTGTGAAGCTGGAATCGAAGGGAGGACCCGTAGAAAGTAGCCGAATTTTTTAAAAGTAACTCCCTACAACTTCGCCAAAAAGCCTTTCATTTGTGTATTTTAAACAAGAAAAATAAGCTACTTTTTCTACTAAGGGCTTCTTAAAAAATATGGTGGCCGAGCTTCTCCTTTTATAGAGTAAAAAAGCCTATAATAAGTCAGGCCAAACGCTGCCTAAAGTGTTCAACCATTATAGCAAACTCTTGATAACCTAACTCCAAACTTTTCTAAATCACCCAAGACAACAGTCTACCATCTCTTTTACGATGGAAGCTACCGCAATTTTCACTCTGATGATTGCATTTCTATTTCTACTGTCTAGTGCAGCCACTAATCCATCATACCATTCTATCCCTGCGTCACTGAGTTTACTTTCTTGTGACTCTTTAAAACCCAACATCTAGTCTCGTCGTATAACAATAAAGGTTTTGCAGCTGTGTCATATAAATATAATATCGCTCTGAGCTTGAGTGGTATTTTTCAATCACAAATCACTCCTAAAGCATTCTTGTATTTTAGCCATCCTTGCCTGTATCCTATGGTTTGATATCTCCCTCAATCTCCCCATCATTGTGCATGATAGTTCCACAATTTTTTTCCTCTAAGCTAGATGTTAGTCTCTTGCTAAACTTGCATTTGACATACTGATTTACTCAAAATCGTGTTTTCACAGGCATGTCCCCATATCTTTAACTTCCTATTTACTTTTTCTCTTGATTTATAACTAAAACTATATTATCTGAAGAAAGAAGGCATTTTGACACCATCTCGTGGATGTGTTCAGTAAGCATGTCTAAATAATATCACTCCCAAAATATTTCTTTCTTTCCTGGTATAATCTAGAGAATCTACCTAAAACATTTCAAGGTCTTGATCTAAAACAATAACTCAATCATTAGTCTCATTACTACATTTGAAGGGAAATCAGTAAGGCAGGTCTTAGTTCCTTTTAGGTCAGACTACAAACTTAGTCAGAAGCTAGGTTTTAATAAGCTGATCAAACATTGTATGATATACTAAAATCCAAAATATCACCATACAATTTGTAGGGGAATAATAAAGGACAAAACTTAGGTGCCTTTTATGCTTTTCTTAACTACTCATGATTTCTTCAAACCCATAATTTCTCAGAGTTTGTTTTAACCATACAATTTGTAGGGGAATAATAAAGGACAAAACTTAGGTGCCTTTATCTTAGGAGCTTTTCCTGCTTTTTTTGAAGAAATTATGGTTAAAACAAACTCTGAGAAATTATGGGTTTGAAGAAATCATGAGTAGTTAAGAAAAGCATAAAAAGCACCTAAGTTTTATCCGATAATAAATAATGGTAATTAGAAAATTGAAACAAGTGATTAACAATAATGTAAGAAGATAAAATATGGTAAGTTTCAATGATTTATGATTTGTCAGCTGACAATAAATGAATAAAAACATCATCATAACAAAAGATTTAGCATAAATTAGAATTGTAACCCCACACTAAGGTCCCTATTATTCCTCATAATCATGTTCCTCGCTAAAAAGTAGCAACTGATGGAATAGTCACAAAAAAATAGATGATGATTGCAAGAAACAGGGCAAAGGTAACACAATATTTATACCTCTTCCTTTAAAGCAGTGCTTCCATTTACCAAAGCATGCTCTGTGACATCAATGTCTTGGAGGTGAGAGAAAATTGAGCGGACAAGTTCATGCATAGTGTAGCGCGCTATCCTCTGCAACAGCTCACTTTTGGTTCCCGCCTGATGAACTATACGGAAACAAGTGTTTACTATGGTGCAGATATGTTGGTTACTTAGCATCACAGATGCTTTACTTTTTACACATGCTAGAAGAACTTGCAATATCTTCATCAACACCACTTCTTCGGATCCTGGATCCGTTACCTCAAATCTGCAACTTGTAACAGCCTCAACTACCAAGTGCATGGCATCCCCAACATTGACAGTGTTTTGATCAATTACATCCAAAGTTAAAATCTTGTAAACAGACGACAGAGCAACACCAGTAATTGGTGCACCAGTTTCATCAGATTGAATCACATCCAGAAAAGGCTGGAGATACAAGACAGGGTTTATGACATGCCATTGACTCTGCCAAGAAAAAATTTCCCTCCTTAATGCCTTTAAAGATTGAACAAGGGAATGCTCCAATTGATCATCATCCGACATATAATGAACACCCCATCTAACATTTCTTCGCATGACCGCCAAAACAGCACCAACTTCTGCATTGATCATGCATGCCACAGTAGTTCTGCTAAGGTATCCAACACCACACTGCCCAGCTTCCTCTTCCATTGCATTGATATCAGTTTGCATTTGCAACTTCGCATGTACCATTTTGCCTAGCAAACCTACTTGACATTTACCAATAGAATTTTCAGAAATGAAACATAGCCCAAAGATAAGCAATTTTGAATCAGACAACTAACACAGAGCAATATAGATATCCACATGTCAAAGTAAAGCATAAGCCACACAAATTCCAATCTCAACAAGGTTTCAAATATGAAACTCATCTTAGAATCAACTAAAACTCCAGAGAAATTCGTCAAGGCAGCATATATATGGTGAATAATACATTAAAAAAAAAAACATATAGCCAACAACATACATACATACAAGAACATGTAAACATGAAGCAGTGTTGTCAAATAGCAGCTATAGTGTCATAGCATAGTGGAATTTTAACAGAATGCTATTGTTCTGCAATACGCAATTAGTATAAAGTATGGTCATATAGCATCGATGTAGACAACTATTTTCTGCAATATGCGATTGGCAACACTAACATGAAGGCAAAGATGTTCAAAATTATAATATGCAAAATTGAATTCAACTTTATCATCGATCGCCATAAAACCACACATAAACATATCAAAATCAATCCAACACTACATCAACTTTCCAAATTGTCAAAGCATCATTACACTAACTCAAAATTCACAAAGAACAAGCTGCTACTCTAACCAGCAACTATAACTCACTATTTCCTCCACCAAAACTCAAACCTCAAATAAAAACCCTCAATTTAACTTCACCCACAAATTCCCTAAAAGACCCTTAGATCTAGAATCAAAAAACCCACTTTTTGATCAAATCAATATCATTACACAGTAACAACAAATCCAATGATCAATTTGAACATGACCCATTTCAAATTAAACTCAAAATTCAACATTATTGAGTCTTAAACAGTATATCGACCCTTTAATTCCAACACTGACACGAAAAAAACGAAAATCAAAATTAAAAATTCAACCTTTATTATAAAAAATGTGGAATTGAAAATGAAAATAGTTGAAGATGAAGAAGAAGAGAAAAGATTACCGAGATCGTGAGAGTTAGGTCAAAAATCGGAGCTGGTATGTGACATTGAAATCATGCTACTTCAAATCTAAATCTTTACAACAACAAGGTTCCTCTTTTTTACACACACGACAAATTATGACAAAAATGTCACTATTTTTTTTCATTCAATTTTGGTATTTTTATTTCACCACTGTGTTTTATGATCATTATGAATCTATGATCTTCACTCGGAGAGTCTAATGACACGTAATTTATTTAATCATTTTAGATCATTCGCATAAAAAAAAATTAATTACTTTTAATGAAATTATTATCTTTTTTTTTCTTTTCAAATAAACAAAAGTATAATAAGAGTTTAATCAGTAAAATTTGTATGTGTAATATAAATTGTATATCGACATAATATATTAATTAAATTCTTAGGATAACTACTTGAAAACTCACACTAAAGAGGGGTGATTTATGATCAATTTTTGACCATAAATCACCTCTTTAAAACATTTTCTCCTTCCCCTCTATTTAAATAAGTGATTTTATATATATTTAGTTTTTTTTTCTTTTCATAATTTTGTCGTCTAAGTGTGATGTTTTTTTAAAGAACATATAAGTATGACATTGTTTTGTTTTCCGTCTTTGTACGACATTGATTTATTTTTCCGCCTTATTAAGGTGTTTGTTCCATTTAAATTGTCAGATCAACTTCGATTTAGTGCAAATCTGATCAATGACTTTGGTGTCGTCAATGTTACGCATTCGAATGCATGGGTATTCCAAACACTTGAATATAGTCAAGTTTGTAAGCCTATGTACTTTGTCGTATTAACATAGATGTTGTAAGTTTTGTTCGTAGATTCGTCTTTTTTTAGCGAAATTGTATTTTATCGTTATACTCTATTAATTTAAATCAATAAATATTGATTATTTCTAGTCAAAAAAAATTCACACACAAGTTGAAATCTCAAGTTTTAGCACAACTCACGGGGTCACTCAAGCAATTTCAACATTTGCTAGTTAAGCTAGAATTTTGTAGATATTATTGTCTTTTTTCTATAATAATTTTAACTATTTATTATTATTGTATTATTTATTGTACATAAAAGGATGTTATTAATAAAATAATAATTAATACTATTTTAAACTTTAAAACATGACTTAGAAAGGGACAATGAGAGTATTTTTCTACAAAGTAAATACTGATTTTGTTTATTTTTTTGCATACAGTAAGTAATATATTTTGAAATGATAAATTTTTTTAAAATATGTTTTGAAAATAATATTTTAGATATTTCAAAAGATAACATACTAAATAATTTTATATGTTTACAATTTTTTTCCTTACTACATCATGTAAATTTTAATCTAAGAGTTAACTTTACAATACGGACAAAATATATGATAAAAACTTGTTGAAATTACACAGGCATAACTTGATTCGTACTCTTTTTTACAAAAATTTGATTCTTACTTACTAAGTAATGTTATGAAATTGAATTTTTTTAACGAGGACCACATTTGGACCATGAATGTTGCTTATGGTTCTGCTTGAGTTACTTTTTACTATGTTTTTCGATTCTGATTAAACTATGAACTCGCTACAAGTTTCCTTTACTTCAAATTTTTATCAAAATAGACTTTTTAATAAAGATCTCTGATAAACAAAAGTGAGAGTACGATTGTACCAGTTGACATGTCAATGCCTCTTTTGTTAGTATGTATTTTTATAATCATGTTATAGGTATGAAGTATTTACTTTCATTTTGTTGTGATTAATTTTTGTCGCAGAAATTGTTGGACATGCAACATGGACTCTTCCATCCTAATTAGAGTTTGTACACATCTAAGAGTTGAAATGGAACCTTTAATCACTTTGTTTTCATTAGTGTTGACTATACATACTATTTGGTTGCAACGAACATCAACCATGTAGAGGTTTCCCCTTTTACAACTCATAGTCCAAATAGCATGTCCCATAAAAAGTCCCCCCACCCCACCCCACCTTTCATTATAAGGAGGCTTAGACGTCGTCTCTTATCAATTATGTGTATTTTCACACAAACTCTCGATCTTCAAATGCTTTCAATAACTTGAGTGTTCGAATACTTTTGTTGATGTTCAAACGACAGTAATCAATTGTACAAAAGATGCATCACATCACTATTGGTGTTGGAAGATTCAACATAGTTATATTTTGTTCTAGAGTGAGTTGAGGCCCAATTTTATGGCCCAAATATCCACTAACAAAGCTAATGTGCAATAAGGCGCCAAAAATAATCTACAAATCACTTCTGCCAACAAAATGTAGTGAGACACCAAATAAAGCGCTCAGAGCCAATTTGAGCCCTTCGAGTAACCAAGCGGTCGCCCGACCTTTAGGCCATAAGAGTACAACCATCAAATATGTACTTTCATGTACCTCACAGGAATCTATAAATAGAGCAACCCACTACAAAATCAGGTACACATTTTCATTTCTAAGAAATCCTCTAAAACAACTTGAGACCTCAATGACTTTGAGCGTTAGAGTATCTTTGTAGCACACCACGCTGCACCGGTGAGGAACAATCAATAACCAATGTCAACAGTTGTAGTAGCATTGTAGTACACACTTCGATCGTCTCTTTTTTATCGTGTTCACATCAGTGACGTCGTCTGTGGGAACGTTGTTATTGTAACATCGTCCCCTTGAATCCCTCTCACTTTTTAACTACCAGCGTAATGGTTGAAAAAAGGTGGAAAAATTACCGCTATTAGATCATGAACCATGACGAGAATAGCAGTCTGTTGAACCCAATCATCGAAAAGAGTTATGCCACTGGTGATCGCACCAACAGCACTTCCACCTCCACCTCTTCCTCGCAAAAAACCTAGCAAGAAAGGAGGCTTCACTCAAGGGTGGAGAAAGCTCCTCCTCGATCCCTTGTTTTTGGTGTAGACGGGCGTCTGGAAGATCTGCACAAACTGATTCAACAACAAACTAAGTTGATCAACGAGGATAATCAACGATCAGCTAACCAACGAGTACAAAACGGGAAGGTTTATTGAGACCATGAGAGTTAGGTAAAAAATGGAGATGGTATTTTTACCGAGTTTATTCATTGAATTTTGGTATTGTTGCCTCTCTATTGTGAATTATCATGATCAACTTTTTTTTTATCTGCAACGCTCTAAGTAGATTAAAATAAAATTAAGAGTACATAGAATTAGGGGGGCATGAAACCTAACACAACAACAAAAACAAATACAAAGCAACCCCAAAGGGTATAGAGCACACATCCCAGTCCATGACAACCAATCACACATTGTTTGCACAG
This sequence comes from Medicago ruthenica, assembly GCA_018208015.1. NCBI lineage: Eukaryota > Viridiplantae > Streptophyta > Magnoliopsida > Fabales > Fabaceae > Medicago > Medicago ruthenica. The sequence goes on from CM031375.1 coordinate 17,543,566, forward strand.
TCTAGCAGCTCCGCTTACGAAACCGAAACCAAATTGCAAAAAAACACAACGTATGAGTTGAATAGAACTGAACCAAGATATTTGATAATGGCGTATGAACCTGATCACCAACACAGATACAAACAGGTTCATCCACCCACCACCCACTATTTTGACCAGCACATCAAGTCTCAAAAGCGGTCATTTCTGGCCAAACAATCCAATGTCAAACACCAAAAGTTGTGTTAAGACAGCTCCAACAGTCAGTCGCCATAGAAAGAAACCAAGGGTCGATAATCCACAAGGTACTAGAAGCAAGATCTCGCAGCCCCAACAAAGTTCTAACCAATCACACCCGGAAATCCGAATCCTAGCCAAAGCTCACGCTAGAGACACCTTTTAGAATCTATCTCCAACGGATATGCACTAACAGTCACGATGGAAAGTAACTGCCACCGTCTCTTAAACTCTGACCAAAAGAGAACTCAACCACTGGCTTGAGGTGCCAGACCTCGTTGGTTCAGACCCGAACAACACTGACGCGAACCACAAGAGAACCACGTTTTTCAGAACCTTCAGATCTGCGTTAACAAGAGATCTGTTTAAGAAAAAACCCATAAAAATCAGACGACCCAGATGAGAACACCCACACCGTTTTCGAAGAAAACCCTACGCCAGAGGCACAAGTGAAGAGATACCCCACAAGGGTTCAACCACCCAAAACAATCGGCAACACCGCTCAAAGAGACGACGGTGTACGGCGGATCAGGAAGGTTGGTAGCGCTGAGGGCAAAACACCACTCATCGCACCACCACAGTGAATCGTTACATCTTTAACATACGAATTTGGATTGTTGGAGGCGAAAGACGGTGGTGGTTGAAGCTTTTGTTTTCTAGAGAGATAAATGGGAGCGGAAGCGCGCGCGCGCGCACACACACAGTGAGAGGAGAATTATCTTGATCATCACTCCAATGTCTGATTAGTTTATTATTATGATTTTAAGCTAATTTTTTCTTAGATACAAAAAATCAATAAATTTAAAAAATTTGATGGAATTATTTGTCTTTTTTATAAAATATCACTAACAATTTATTGTTTCATTTAATGATTGTCGCGGTGATTTTCGGAGATCAAGCTATTGATTAGCGTTGACTCACTAATTTTATTCACGACCGAACTTTTAATTTTTCAAAAGAAAATGGGAAAAAGTTCTAAATTACCACAATTTTAAAGATTAGGGTTCGGGGGTTAGTTACGTTTAGGGAAGGTGTTAGCACCCTAAACGTTCGTAGTACTCTACGAGAACCTCTTGATTTTATTTATTTATTTTGGCTATAACTTGCTTATTTTTTTTTAAAGAAAAGAATGAATTAAAATAGTGAGAAAAGATAAAAATGTTTTTTTTTTTTATATTTTTTATGATTTGGAAGGACAATGTCCTCTGCCTACGTACCCGTGAGGGATCAAAACCTCGTAGTTCGGGGTAAAAATGACGGTTGATTTGTTTTGTGTTTTTTATTAGTTTTAAAAAAAAGGGTTTTAAAGATAAAATAAAGGCCAAGTGGCAAAATGAGATTGATTTGTGTTTTTTATTTTTGAAAATGATTAAAGTGTTATTAAAGATGGATTAATGGTTATTTAAAGAAAATAAAAGAGAAAAAAGGGCACTTGATTGAAAATCAAGGTTTGTTTAGAAAAAGATTTTTTTTTTTGTTTTTGATTATTTGCATGTTTTTGTTGTTTTGTTTTTAATAATAAACTAAGACTAAAAAAAAAATATAACTAAAAGCTAAACGCGAGGAATTTCCGTTGTGATGTTGGATCACCACGAAACCCTTTGGACATTAAACTAACCTAATATTTTTGTATTTTTTTGTAAACGAAATAAAAAAATAAAAGACATAAGCGGAATAAATAAAGTGTGAGTGTCGGTGCAAATTCTCATTTATATTTACATTGCTCCTAAATACATTCTAATAAAAATGAAAATGACAAAATAAATAATAAAAGTAAAATTGCTAATATAATAAAATAAATATGCTGAAAAAAGGCAAGAGATGCAAAACAAAGAAATAAACATGTCACATAAAAGTAAAAGAATGCATGAGATGCTGAATTATAAAGCATTAAAATGAATAAAGTGAAAAAATGCATGATAATTAACCTAAAGAAAACTACAAAATTGAGAAAATAAAATAAAGTAAAAAGAATGAAGAAAATGCAAAAGATAAAAAGAACAATAAGATGAAATGCATGGGGAATAAATAAAGGATGAGAAATGCAACAAATAAAAAGAAAATGCAAGAAAAAGAAATAAAACTAATAAATAAAAATAAGAGGAAAAGAGGGATGCAGTGAGCAGGAAAGGGTTGTAAAGAGGCGGTGCGGTTTTGCGTAGTGGTTGTTTGGTTGTGGGTTTGGCCGTGTGTGGGGCTTTATGTGGTTGTGGTATGTGGTGGTTCAGATTAGTGTTAGTGGTTTGTAGGTGGTTAGGGAGGAGGTTCGGATTGATTGTGGTGGTGGTGGAGGTGGCCGAGTTTGTGGTTTTGATTATGGATGATGATTGATTTTGGTTTTGAGAAATGGTTTTTGTGGTTTCGATTTGCTGGAGTTGTGATTAATTTTTGGTTTGGAAATAATTGTGGCTTGTGTACTGATGAGTTTTTCCTCCTCCTTGGTTGCCGGAGCGTGTGCCTTTATATACACATTGGGGGTGGACTTTTGACAATAAGGAGACAAGGATTAAATCCCCATCAAATGAGATTAAAACCATTAAATCACATATGTCAAAGCCATTAAATCACATATGTCAAAGCCATTAAATCAAACATTTGACCTTGACCTTTGACCTTGGACTTTGGATAGATTTGATTAGCAATAAAGACCACAAAAATAAACATTAAGAAAAAATAAAAACAAAATAGAATAAATGAAAAATAAAATAAAAATAGAAAAAAATCGGAAAATTAAATAATTAAAAAAGAAAAAAGATAAAAAAAACTAAAGTAAAATAAAATAATAATAAAACTGAAAAAGGTCGCCTTCGGAACCCTAAACGAGGTATTTTAAAATACCTCTCTGCCGAAATTTCGTCTGAAACGACGAAAAATTCCGAACCAAAAAGACGAGTAAAAAAAGAAATTTTAGGTCAAAAATTGGGGTATGACAGATGCCCCTATTTAAGTCTCTTCGTCCGGAGATTTGAAGAGAAAATCTTGGATTTGACGGGTCGAAGGGACTTAAATACAGAGTACGCCAATTTTGGACCTAACAAAAAAATATGAAATGCTCGTGATGCAAATGTGAATGCAAGACGGCGAAGATGACCTGACTGGGGATAAAACAAAAACGAAAGGATACCCGAGTTCGTTAAAGAAAAGGGATCCGACTCCACTGGGGAATAACACAGTTCCACTGGGGAAGGGATCAACTATCGTATTGACAGCTGAGAAAGGAAATATGATATGGGAAAAGACACCGACCACAAGCTGCCTGTTTGTAGAGCTTGCACTTGAGGTAAAGACGGAAATAAAAGTAACATGTCACTGACGACAAGAAACAAAAGTGAATGTCAGCTGTTCGGGATGTTGCCGAACTTGCCACAGACGACATGAAATAAAGGGTAAATGCCAACTGTTCGGGTTGTTGCCGAACTGCCATTGACGACAAGAAATAAAGGTAAATGCCAACTGTTCGGGTTGTTGCCGAACTGCCATTGACGACAAGGAATAAAGGTAGATGCCAACTGTTCGGGTTGTTGCCGAACTGCCATTGACGACAAGGAATAAAGGTAGATGTCAACTGTTCGGGTTGTTGCCGAACTGCCATTGACGACAAAGAAATAAAGGTAGATGCCAACTGTTCGGGTTGTTGCCGAACTGCCATTGACGACAAAGAAATAAAGGTAGATGGCAACTGTTCGGGTTGTTGCCGAACTGCCATTGACGACGAAGAAATAAAGGTAGATGTCAACTGTTCGGGTTGTTGCCGAACTGCCATTGACGACAAAGAAATAAAGGTAGATGTCAACTGTTCGGGTTGTTGCCGAACTGCCATTGACGACAAAGAAATAAAGGTAGATGTCAACTGTTCGGGTTGTTGCCGAACTGCCATTGACGACAAAGAAATAAAGGTAGATGTCAACTGTTCGGGTTGTTGCCGAACTGCCATTGACGGCAAAGAAATAAAGGTAGATGTCAACTGTTCGGGTTGTTGCCGAACTGCCATTGAAGACAAAGAAATAAAGGTAGATGCCAACTGTTCGGGTTGTTGCCGAACTGCCATTGACGACAAACAAATAAAGGTAGACGCCAACTGTTCGGGTTGTTGCCGAACTGCCATTGACGACAAAGAAATAAAGGTAGATGCCAACTGTTCGGGTTGTTGCCGAACTGCCATTGACGACAAAGAAATAAAGGTAGATGCCAACTGTTCGGGTTGTTGCCGAACTGCCATTGACGACAAAGAAATAAAGGTAGATGCCAACTGTTCGGGTTGTTGCCGAACTGCCATTGACGACAAAGAAATAAAGGTAGATGTCAACTGTTCGGGTTGTTGCCAAACTGCCATTGACGACAAGAAGTAAATGTAAATGTCAACTGTCCGGGTTGTTGCCGAACTGCCATTGACGACAAGAAATAAAGGTACACACAAGCCGTTCGTTAAAGGACTGCCGCTTGGCATAAAGAGGGTGACATCTCTGGACCAGACACACTGGGGATGACACTTGGGGAAAAAGAGTCACAAATTGTTCAGATTGATGGATATGAAAACAGGACTCAGGGTGGTTAATGCAACCATGTATTGAATGATGTTATGTGCATGTTGTGTATGCATGAATGTGCATATGCATGAATGTATGAATGTACGTAAGACAATACGACTTGCATGATCGTATGGAGGATTGACTTGTAAGATTGTATGGAAGACTGACTTGTATAATTGTATGAAAGACTGACTTGTATGACTGTATGAAAGACTGACTTGTATGATTGTATGACTAATAAACTTGACGAGACAGGATGGGACAGGTAAGATGGAAAGTGACCCGACGTCGCATCGCAAACACTCGGCAATCTTTAATGGGGAGGATGTCACAGGGGACATATCAAAACAATGATGGGGTAAAGCCCGACATATGCAGTAACTGATGGGGTAAACACTTCCTGGGGGAATCGTGCTAATCCATAGACCTGGCAGAAGAGCTGGTGTTTCTGTGGTCATGCTTTTTATTTTCTTTTTGAACCCCTAACTTTTGCCTGGACCGCCCTTTCGGGTTTTCAGTCCACCGGGAATATATTCTTTTTTGTATGCCCCTAATTTTTGCCTGGACCGCCCTTTCAAGTTTTCGATCCACCGGGAATGTGTTCTTTTGTATGCCCCTAATTTTTGCCTGGATCGCCTTTTCAGGTTTTCGATCCACCGGGACGCTCATTTTTGCCTAAGCCGCCCTTTCGGGTTTTCGACCTACCGAGCTCTTTTCTTTTTCTTTTTCTTTTTTTTTTTCAAGCAATCGACCATGCTCAGCCTGCAGATTTTATCCGTTCTCAGGGTAGATGTTGACGCACCCTTCACTTACTGATGAGTTCAGAGAGGATGTGTTTTGTTGTTTATGCTTTCCAAAAGAAATATATAAAAAAATTTACGATTTTGAAAAAAAAAAATTGCTTCAAGTACTACCATCAAAATAGAAGAAATTTTATAAACAGAATAAATGGGAATTCCAAATAAAAGGCACAAGCTCAAATTCATTTAACAGAGTGGTGGCCCGCCAATGGCGTGGCTCCACGGATCTCACAAAGTTTGAAAAATGGTAAATATAAGGGGAAGGTACATTGAACACAATAACCGCTATTCTCCCTAACAACTTTGAATTCCATCGTTTAGATGCTTCAGATTCAGAGTCTCTTTGACCGCTAATGTGCCCCAAGTGAGCCATGGCTAATCTGATGCAGTTACTTTGTCTTTTGATCCTTAATTTTTGCATAAACCGCCCTTTCGGGTTTTCGATCTATCAGGATGACTATTTTCTGTTTCATGTCTCTAATTTTTGCCTGGACCGCCCTTTCGGGTTTTCAGTCCACCGAGACGCTCATTTTTGCCTAAGCCGCCCTTACGGGTTTTCGACTTACCGAGCTGTTCTTTTACTTTTTAGACAAAGTATTTCTTAACTGCATCGGCGTTGATAGGACGGGGAAACTCATCACCATCCATAGTCGTAAGAGTTATTGTACCACCGGAGAACGCCCTCTTGACAACATATGGACCTTCATAATTAGGCGTCCATTTGCCCCTGGAGTCGGGTTGAAAGGATAAAATCTTTTTGAGCACAAGGTCTCCTTCTCGAAATTCACGGGGACGAACGTCCTCATTAACCGATTGTTTCATCCTTTTTGGTATAACTGTAAGAGAAGGGGGTTGCCCCTGCTGATGTTCGCACCGAAGTACGATACTCATGCAAAATAAAAGGGAGCATCCCATGCCAATCCTTATAGGTGACCACCATTTTCTGCCATATCTTCATGATGTATTTTCTTTTTTGTTTCTTTTTTTTTTGCAGCTTCAATGGCACCATTCATCTGGGATTCGACCAGGAATATTGTAATGGCAGTTCTCCTGAACCCAAGTTAATCCTTTCATATACTAATAACCGCGAGATCTCATCGGGAATCTCTTCGTCCTCTTCCTCTTCAGCTTCGTAGACAGGGAAATCAAAGTTGGGAGAGACAATAGGGTTACAGTGTTCAACGGGTTTATTGATGTTCAGTCTACATATGATTGATGATTGATTTTAGAAAATGAGTAAAAAATGCAGACCTTTTGAAATTGATTGAAAATAAAAAATATTTTTTTGGGTTTTTTGTGTTACCATTTTCCAAGAAAAGCAGTAAAATAAAAATAAAAGTCGCGAAAGAAACGACAATTTTTCATTGATAGTGGTAACTTGAAGACAAAAGTAGAGCCCTACATGATTTCACTTTCGTATTGGGCGAAACGAAAGGATTTTTTTGAAAAGACAAGACAACGAAAACACATTACTTGGACCCATGAGTAACTGAGGGAATGTCAACAGCGACCCAATTGCGGCAAATCCTTCCTTGTGTTCGCACGACCACACCCATTTTCTCTCTTATGTTTGCACAAGTATTGTAGGTGCGAGTGCGTTTGTATTGAATGCGCCGGGCCACTTTCTTTAACTGCGGCAGATTGACCTTTTTGGATGAGATTCGATAAAGAAACCATGAATGCAGTATGATGCATGATTATGTTTATGCAAAAAAGAAGGAAGATTTGTTATCGAAGGACTTTGTTGAAGTAATTGTAAACATCATGGTTTGAACATTTCATTTGAGCATCAAGGCATTACAAAATAGTTCTTTTTTAGAAACCAAGCCAAAGGACCAATTCAAAAGTCCTTTAGTGGAAGCTAGATTTTTAAAAGAAATCTAAAGACTCCTAGCTTCCTTAAATTCAACAAATCAGGGCTCTTGAAGGTGTACTTCCTAGTGCTCCTCTATGATGTTTAAAAAAACTTGTTTAAGTCTTTCGATAATTGGATGAAAAAAATGAGTTTAGGCATGGATGCATGTATGCATGATTATGCTAAAGAACGGAGAAAACATGGTGAGGTTAAGTCCAAAATGTTGGAGTCAAGGGTAAACACGCCATTTGGTAAGAACTATGGTTTCATTTGTACCTGTATCACGGGTTCTACCAAGTTCCCAAAGTCCTCAACCCCTTCCAAATATCATCGGGTTACGAGATTGACTCCCGGTTCAACAATACTTGTAAGAAAGTCTCGTTTGAGTGTAGTATCGCGTATCAACTAATTCAAGATTACTCTTGGTTAGCCACCGCACTACGTCCTAAAAGGCCAAGATGGGTTAAAGGTAACTAAAGGTCCTCAACTTCATAGGTCACTTGAAAATAATAATGCCGGACATGACTACTCATGCCGACATAATAATACTTCCAAGATTCCTCCATTGAGCGGGGTTATCACATGTGCCACATCCGAAATTTACCCTCGGAAAGCCACTTTGATTATACCACCATCCTATCTTATGTTTCCCTCAAGTCCGGGTGTAGGACTTATCTCACCACTCACGCAAAAGAAAAGAAACACATAGGCACGTATTTACACTTTTATTTTATTTTAAGCAAGTTATAGCACAAAATAATTAAATAAATTCAAGTTACGCTCAACCTTCTTAGTGTCATCCCCAGTGAAGTCGCCATTTCTGTCGCGGTGATTTTCGGAGATCAAGCTATTGATTAGCGTTGACTCACTAATTTTATTCACGACCGAACTTTTAATTTTTCAAAAGAAAATGGGAAAAAGTTCTAAATTACCACAATTTTAAAGATTAGGGTTCGGGGGTTAGTTACGTTTAGGGAAGGTGTTAGCACCCTAAACGTTCGTAGTACTCTACGAGAACCTCTTGATTTTATTTATTTATTTTGGCTATAACTTGCTTATTTTTTTTTAAAGAAAAGAATGAATTAAAATAGTGAGAAAAGATAAAAATGTTTTTTTTTTTTATATTTTTTATGATTTGGAAGGACAATGTCCTCTGCCTACGTACCCGTGAGGGATCAAAACCTCGTAGTTCGGGGTAAAAATGACGGTTGATTTGTTTTGTGTTTTTTATTAGTTTTAAAAAAAAGGGTTTTAAAGATAAAATAAAGGCCAAGTGGCAAAATGAGATTGATTTGTGTTTTTTATTTTTGAAAATGATTAAAGTGTTATTAAAGATGGATTAATGGTTATTTAAAGAAAATAAAAGAGAAAAAAGGGCACTTGATTGAAAATCAAGGTTTGTTTAGAAAAAGATTTTTTTTTTGTTTTTGATTATTTGCATGTTTTTGTTGTTTTGTTTTTAATAATAAACTAAGACTAAAAAAAAAATATAACTAAAAGCTAAACGCGAGGAATTTCCGTTGTGATGTTGGATCACCACGAAACCCTTTGGACATTAAACTAACCTAATATTTTTGTATTTTTTTGTAAACGAAATAAAAAAATAAAAGACATAAGCGGAATAAATAAAGTGTGAGTGTCGGTGCAAATTCTCATTTATATTTACATTGCTCCTAAATACATTCTAATAAAAATGAAAATGACAAAATAAATAATAAAAGTAAAATTGCTAATATAATAAAATAAATATGCTGAAAAAAGGCAAGAGATGCAAAACAAAGAAATAAACATGTCACATAAAAGTAAAAGAATGCATGAGATGCTGAATTATAAAGCATTAAAATGAATAAAGTGAAAAAATGCATGATAATTAACCTAAAGAAAACTACAAAATTGAGAAAATAAAATAAAGTAAAAAGAATGAAGAAAATGCAAAAGATAAAAAGAACAATAAGATGAAATGCATGGGGAATAAATAAAGGATGAGAAATGCAACAAATAAAAAGAAAATGCAAGAAAAAGAAATAAAACTAATAAATAAAAATAAGAGGAAAAGAGGGATGCAGTGAGCAGGAAAGGGTTGTAAAGAGGCGGTGCGGTTTTGCGTAGTGGTTGTTTGGTTGTGGGTTTGGCCGTGTGTGGGGCTTTATGTGGTTGTGGTATGTGGTGGTTCAGATTAGTGTTAGTGGTTTGTAGGTGGTTAGGGAGGAGGTTCGGATTGATTGTGGTGGTGGTGGAGGTGGCCGAGTTTGTGGTTTTGATTATGGATGATGATTGATTTTGGTTTTGAGAAATGGTTTTTGTGGTTTCGATTTGCTGGAGTTGTGATTAATTTTTGGTTTGGAAATAATTGTGGCTTGTGTACTGATGAGTTTTTCCTCCTCCTTGGTTGCCGGAGCGTGTGCCTTTATATACACATTGGGGGTGGACTTTTGACAATAAGGAGACAAGGATTAAATCCCCATCAAATGAGATTAAAACCATTAAATCACATATGTCAAAGCCATTAAATCACATATGTCAAAGCCATTAAATCAAACATTTGACCTTGACCTTTGACCTTGGACTTTGGATAGATTTGATTAGCAATAAAGACCACAAAAATAAACATTAAGAAAAAATAAAAACAAAATAGAATAAATGAAAAATAAAATAAAAATAGAAAAAAATCGGAAAATTAAATAATTAAAAAAGAAAAAAGATAAAAAAAACTAAAGTAAAATAAAATAATAATAAAACTGAAAAAGGTCGCCTTCGGAACCCTAAACGAGGTATTTTAAAATACCTCTCTGCCGAAATTTCGTCTGAAACGACGAAAAATTCCGAACCAAAAAGACGAGTAAAAAAAGAAATTTTAGGTCAAAAATTGGGGTATGACAATGATAATTTTGATGAAACAATAGTTGATATTCGTTTGAAAACAACAAATAAAAATAAGCCAAAAATTCTAAAAAAAGAAAGTGATAATTAAAAGGCAACAAAGTGAGTTTTTATTATGTATAACCAAAAAAAGTGAGTATTTTTTTTTTACGTTAAAGACAATTTCATTAACGAAAGTATGACAATAAATCAAATGTGTCAAGGCTGCATAAAGATAACATTGAGTCTATTCAATTCATATGCAACCTGGATTATGAAAAGCATATTTAACTAAATAATGGTTTTATCGTACCGATGAAATTCACTCTCGTTTTATAAAAAGTTACAAGTTTAAAGTTTAATTTTGGTTAATTTTTTTAGTTAAAAATATATTTAGTTAGGTGAATAAATTTAGTTATGAAAATATGATAAATAATATATATCTATACCAATATATAAAGATGATATATATTTTTGGGCTGAATTTTTACCCTTCATTTAACCTATTTTACTATTTTTATAATAATATTATTTAAATTTATAATTAAAAATTAGTTAAATTTTAATAAAATAGGAACAAATCACGACAATAAGAGCAACAATAAAAAACCATATTTTGATCTTATGTACTTGTACGGATATTCAAAACTCATTACAAATATGTAAAATTATACACTTTGGAGGCAAAAAAAGAGGTCAGCTCCTCCACCGATCTAAAATAATTCATTTTTACTTCTTTTTTTCTACAAATAAATGAAGACCAAAGCAAATGTTTGACACGATCATTGAAATTTGAAATTTGATATTAGCCACTTTTCCATTGAAATTTGAAAATGACATCATTGTGCTTTAACCAGGTACATTAAACCGTATAATTAGTCAAATTAAGTGAGACTCTTTCTTCTCGCTCTTTCTTCTACACATCGAGTTACACGAAAGAAAATTCCCACCATTTCATCACCCCATCCCAACACCCTCCAATCCAACTATTCGAAAATCAACCTCCAAATTTTCTTAGTTTTTACACAATTCACGAACAAATGACTTATTGTTTCAATATCATTAAGGGTCTGTTCGGTTCAACGGAGGAGAGGGGATGGAAGGGGAGGGAAGAGATTTTAATGGAGGAGAGAGAAAGGGAGCGAGGATATATTTTAATTAAATATATGTTTGGTTCAAAAGATGAGAGGAGAGATATTTTAATTAAATATATGTTTGGTTCAAAATAGGGGATGAGAGATTTCAATTAAAAATGTGTTTGGTTCACAAGAAGAGAGGAGATTTTAAACTTAATTTATTGTTTTACCCTTAAACTTAATTTAATATACAAAATGCTTGTTTTTATGATTTCATAGACTGACGATAATATAACTTAATAATAATAAAAATTGTTACAAGGATAATATAACCTAATTTATACTATATATAAAGAAAATAGTCTCTTTTGGCTCTTTTGAGCTGACTTTTCTCTTTCCCAAACTAACATCAACTTTAAATACAAATGACACATATAACAACTAAATAAGAGTAAATTCAAATATTAAAAAAAGTGTAACAAATTCAATATTTGTTGTCCACGAGATATCAATTTTTTTTTCTTATCCTTTATTCTTTAAAAAAAATAATTGACGGAAGTGAATTCAAAATTAAAAAAATGTAACAAACACTATGAATATATGTCCATTTTTTTTCTATTATGCTTTAAAAAGTGTAACAAACTTGATCAAATATATATATATATATATATATATATATATATATATATATATATATAAGATTTTGGGCTGACTTTTTCATTATCCCAATTATACTCTAAAACAATTTTTTATATAATAATGATTGTTGTTGGTGTCATTAAAAAGATAAAAATTTAGATTATATTTTTTTGTTATATTGTTGGTGTCATTGAAATAGATAAACAATGTTAGTATGGTTTGTTATAATTTGAAAGCAACAATCATTTATATTTATACTTTTAATCAAAATCAAAATTTCATAGAAAAACACCGTTCATGATTTTCAAACTTTAGTGCAATAAAAAGAGCGGAAAGACGGACAGATGAGTGCTCGTCTTTTGCTAGTAATAATAAAAGTTGTTTGTACCCAAAAAAAAGTTGTTACAAGAATAATATAACCTAATAATAATAAAAGTTGTTACAAGAATAATATAACCTAATAATAATAATAAAAGTTGTTATAAGGATTACAAGATAATATAATCTAATAATAATAAAAGTTGTTACAAGAATAATATTGAGATTTTAAATTAATCTAAAAATAATTTTGACAATGCAATAAAATTTTAAAGATATCATCTCCCATTCCCTCTTAAATACTGCAATTTGGGGGGAAGCAAAAAGTAGATTTTAAATGGATTTTGCTCCTCTCTTCTCCCCTCCTAAAAATTGAACAAAACACGTCAAATTAAAAATATTTCCTCCCCTCCCCTTTAAAACTCTCGAACCAAGCAGACCCTAAAACAAAACACACAATATTGTTGATGAATATCGTTAAGCACCCCTCATCTCCATGATTCAACTCTAGTAGGTATCCTATCTCGCAACAATCTCCACCCTGATTGTACTAGTACTGGAACTTTTTGTATATATGTACTCCTTCAGACCCTTTTTATAGGAGTAGTTTACAAAAAAGTTTTGTCTCTAAATATAAGATCATATACAAATTTCTAGATGCATTGATTACTTTTTTTTTCAAATATATCTTTTATTAATACTACCAATTTGTCTTGGTATATGAAATGTTAACATTCAATATATATTTAATTAAGGGTAATGTAGTAATAATCACACACATTTAAAACAACTTTATTACTCTAATAATTTTTCTTAATACCCTCGATTTTTGTAAATTATTCCTATAAAAAGGGACGGAGGGAGTATAATTTTAGGTTAACTAAAGTACTCATACTTTTTAATTAATACGTGTAGTAATCTACTATATTGACTTTTCTTATTAAAAAAAAAAAAAAAAGTCTACTACGTTGGCTTCAATTATTTGAGTCATTTAATAAGTTCTTTTTCAAGAAAATGGAAGGAAGTTCAACCCAAATGACCCATTACTCCTCTAACTACAGTAGGGCACGTACTTTCCTTGTCCCAGAACGACAGCAACATGACTTCCATTAAAAAACGAGACACTGCTATTAATTCCCATACAGACGAAAATGCTTTATGGACTACCCTATATCATGCATTAACTCTGATGTGGCATTTAACATGGATAAGTAGTATGCTTGTCTACATACAATTGTTGTTGACTCTTACTTTTGAATTTCTAATCACACTTATCACATCCATCTAGTTAAGAGTGGAGACTTCAAGTTAATTTTCCATTCATGTGTACATACAAAACTTCATAATAATTCAATTAAATGTTTAACTAAAAAGCGAAATTTGAAAATTTATAGGAATTAAAACCTTAACTAACTTAAAAAACATTTGATAAAACTTTAGAGTCTCAATATTTAATGAAAAAATTGTGAACCCAAATTTTTGGTAAAACTTTAGGGTCTCAATATAGATAAAGGAAAATTGGTAAAGAGTTAAAAATAGTGAAAACAACTTTGTGTTTGATTGGAAGTATTCTTTATAATTAACAAATTGGGTATTTATATGCAAAAGCTATCCCTACTAGCCAAATGACGAGGCTTACAATATCTAACCTATATTGGCTAATTTTGTGGCTAGTGCATGAGTTTTCCTCGTTGAGGGGATCATGGTGCCCTAAGTTCGACTCTTAGCTTCCTCCATCACGACGTGGTCTTTAGTGTGCATGAGTTTTACTCGTTGAGGGGACCATGGTGCCCTAAATTCGACTCTTATCTTCCTCCATCACGACATGGTCTTTAGTTTGCAGCTCCCCAAGAACGTGATTCTTGTCTCATCGCCCTTCACGGTTAGTGGCACAATAAACATGAAATGTGGGTTTTTACTTTTTAGCCTTATTGTCAAGTCGTACTAAGCTTTGACTAAATATAAATTCCTTTAGACCCATGTTCTTGGCCAGTACTCACTAGACTTGATAAAGAATTGACTCTCCCTTGCTCAATTGTTCTAGACTTCAACCTTCCCTTGACTGGGAGGCTTCCTTGCCTAAACCTTAATCGCATATCTACCTATATCGGCTAACAAGATAATTTGTTTTAGGTGTAAACACAAGCAAATTGTCAAACTGTCAAATTGACAATAAATAAACACACAAAATCATATGGTTAAACATAAAAGCTTGACTCCCTTCAAGAAGATCTTAATCCGGGAAAAATTGATGAGAAGCCATCTCACCACCATGATAATATTAAGGCTCAAAACCTCTTTGAAGATAGTAAAATCGTACAACAAAATTCTATTGAACAAAAATGGTTTCTAAGAACAATGCCTCTATTTTAGATTTTAATGACAACAATATATTTGAGAATAATTGATACTTTGATGTGTGTGTTTCCTTGTGTAGAACAATTTGATCATCTGAACAGAAAGTTCCAACATTCAAGTTTTGCTAGCTGAAAACATAGTACATTGTATGTGATCGTTGCGATAGTATTTTAACGCAAAAGTTGCACTCCTAGACAAAATGAGGTACAAGGAATCTTACCTGCTATCATACTTTCTATTAAGTAATTAATCAACGACATTCCAAAAGATAAGGACTCAAAAAGAATAATTTAATTCAAAGATTCCTATAAAAGAAAGCAAACTTTGCTGAGGAAAAAAAACTTCCAACGCAAAAACACAAAAATCTAGAATACATTCAAAAATATGATTGAGCTTCGCTCCTATGTTTATACTTAGAAAAGATAAAAAATTTCATCAAAAGTGCCATTAGATTATAATATTTCTTATGAAAGTTAACCACACTTGTAATTTGTTCTTGACCGAGCAAAACTCATTAGGCCCATTTACTTAGGCCCAATATAAAAACTCCCAGATCCAACATCTGAAAATTACTCGTAACACACCTCCTCTCCGCGAGGGGGATGCTCGGAGCAAACAGAGACTGATTCAAACAATCAGTAACGTCTCCCCCCATGTTCCCGTGAATCTCTCCTCGGCAGTTACGATTCTCCTTATTCCGTAACCGTTGAGTCACACGTGTGCCATACAACGGCTCCTGCACACCCACCTCTATATAAAGGGGACTCTTTGCAGTCCCCAAGGTTAGACTCTTTCTATTCTCTAAATCCCCTCACTTTTACTCAATACTGACTTGAGCGTCGGAGTGTCTGCATGTACACACCCCCTCGCCGTTCCAGTCAACTGCAAGAAGCATACAACCACCGCATTCAACTGCACCGGTAGTCCATTTCTGATCAGGTACGATCATAATTTATGTTTTATTGTAGTTTACCTCTATGTGAGTTCTTGTAAACATCAATTGTGTTATTCTTACCCAAAGTCCTTTGGTGCAAAGGCAATGAAATCTAGGGTATGTGGTATCCTAGTGGAATTTATTTAGGCTGAGGCAATAAATTCCTTTAGTTTAAGGCAAGAAAAACTAGGACTAGGTTGTCTTAATATTTCTGTAATCGGTTAGATTATAGTGTAAATCCTTCTTTGTGAATGGACTGGGCTAGCTCCAATTTTTTGGAGGGAACCAGGATAACCTTTGTGTGTTTCTTCTTCCCTAACTCTCTTTACCTTATGCACTAAATCCTACTTTCTAAATAGAGTCTTACAAAGTTTTCTAAAAACACAATTCAAACCCCTTTTTCTTGTGTTTTATCACCTTCAAATTCACCACCGATGATGGGTGAGAGTTTGGTTTCCAACTTGCGATATAAATTTTGAACTCAAGACAAACTTTTCGTACAAAGCTAAAGTTTAAAAAATTCAAATCAAACAATGGTACAAACAAATCAAAAGTTTGGAAACACCACCTACTTGAATACACCTACTCGGTCACACCTATTCAAAATGAAAGCTCGAACGAAAATGATCCGGACATGCTAACAAAACACCTCTACTATGATAGCGAGGTCAAGTTAGTACACTTCTACTATATGAGAATCTTAAAAATTACCATGCATCAAACAAGACCATGACACAAGTTTAAAACATAATGGCGTTAATTTATTTCCATTTATATTATTATACTGCTAGTTTCAACTAATGTTGCAAGTTAAGGTGCCAAAAACGACTACGATTATAGGTTGACTCTTATGTCATCATAAGCAATCAAATGGAGAGCTACCGTTCTGGAATGGACTCTTTGAATGGGCCAAGCTCAATACCACGCCCATCAGGCTATATGACCCTCACCTCACAACCTATCAAGGTATGTCTAATTCTAACCTAGACTCCACCTTAAACTAATACTTAGTTGGAAGTCAGAGCGTCTACAAGTACTTTACAATCCCATACACCTCGAATTTCTACCACCATTCATAGAGGTTTATTTCATCGATCCACCATCATTGTAAGTCCTTCTCCCTGTACGGGAAACTCTGAGTTATGTTCAGAATAAAAAATATGTAACAATTAGTACATTCCAATTCTACGAATTAAAGAAAAGATAAAAATAAAAAGTCATCAAACAAGAACATCGTCAATTAATCATCAAGACATCTTGCGAGAAAATAAGTAAGAAAATAATTAGCAAATTATTTGCAACAAGCAAGAAATACTCAATGACTCATTGTTCTGATGGACATACGTACATCTAATACTACAAAATGTCATACCACTTGCCTAAAATATGTACAAATAATGGAAAATTTGCATAAATTTATCACTCCACTCCTTAATTTTAAATTTAGGGTTAATAGTGTTTTACCACCTGTAATATTGGCTATTTTCGGATTCCCCCCTGTAATTTTTTTTTTAGATTTCATCCTTGTAATTTGAAGATTTTTTGGTTTTGGACCTTCATGGAAAATTTCGCCCCCTGTAATTTGAGCAAATTTCGGTTTACCCCCTGTTAATTTGAACAAATTTCGGTCTACCCCTTGTCATATCATCGATTTTGTACAGTCAAAAATCATCAAGGTCCAAAACAAAAAATCTTCAAATTACAAGGACGGAATCTAAAAAAAAAATTTACAGGAGGAAAAATCGGAAATGGTCAATATTACAGGAGGGTAAAGCACTATTAACCTTTAAATTTATCATCCAAACTACCACTCAACCTTATATCCCCCATTATCTTTTATGTTATCACCAGGGCCGGCCCAACAAGTTTAGAGACCTATTTTTTTTTTTTTAATTATGAGGCTTTTTACAATAAAAAAAATTACACAAGTTTAATAAAAGTAAATAAATTTCTAGATTTGTTGGAGTTAAGAGTTGAACCTTGAACAAAGAAAGATGAGGCCTTCACTTTTACCAACTCAACTTTGAAAACATTCATTCATAAATTTTCATATTGTATATTTATAAGTAACTTAAAATATTTTGAGGCATTTTTTCAACCCAAAATTTCGGAAAATTGTTGTTCCCACATCAAAGTTTGCTAAGAAACACCACAAAATTACCAATATAACCTCATCGTCAATTAACTGTCACCGGTTAGCTTTCATCGGCAGTTAACTACCGCCGATTTTGAATTTAGCGGCAGTTAACTGCCGTCACGATCCTGATATTGCCGATTACAGCAACATACTCCTACTCACTATTTGATCATCACCTTTTTTTCCCTCTTCAATCAAAACCCCAAAATCAATTTTTTTTTCCTACAATCCTTGTCCAAAGTCATTGAAGTAGCAATCCTAGAAGGTTTCAACACACTTTTGACGTCAAAAAACAGGTGCATCTTTTAATCGGTTTAGATTTATTGATTTTTCTGTCATTTTTTGCAAAACACTAACATGCAGCGTAGCGGCACTTAGCTGCCGATGTATGGGCTCATCGGTAGTTAACTGCCGATGGGGTAGCGGCAGCTAACTACCGATGCAGTAGTTCAAATTTCCCACTTACTGCCTATTTTTTTGGGTTTTTTTTAGGTTGAATTAATTTTGAAATTGATGTTATCGCAATAGTAAGTTGTTTATTCATAGTTTTGTGTTGTTTATTTATAGTTATGGTTGAAAACGCGGATGACAAAACCTATTTTTGTGGTCGATATTGTAACACAAATTTTTTGTAGTCAATATATAACTAACATTATATAAATTTTATATATAAATATATATATATATATATATATATATATATGACTTTTATGTGGTGGAACATACACCTGCATTTTTATGTGTTATTAATGTTTCCGCATTTAATATAAATATATGTCTATGTTTTATCAATAATCTACTTTACATTTCATTTTATTTTATTAGATATTTGATATTTCATAAACTTTTGTAAAGTTAAACATGTCTGAAGATGCACAGATTGAAGCTCATGTCCGATACTCTGCTTTCAAAAAGACAATTAAGATTTTTCTAACTTTGAGCGACACTATGGATGAATTGAAGGCACAACTTAACAAATATTTTGTCTATCTTGGTGAAAATCATTATACATGTCATGTATTTGTTTAGATGCCATGTGTAAACCTAATGGCAGATAAAGATGAAAACATGTGGAAAACGGTCTATTTTCCTCGGGTTGTTCGTGACGATAACGATGTAGAATTTATGTTTAGGAATATGGTTGAAAATAATATATTATATCTTTGTGTTCATTCCAACTGTATGTGCAAAGAATGTAAGTAGAGATTTCATGTAATGTTATGTAATGTGTTGTTGAATTTCAAACACTATTTATGTTTTGTTGAATTTCAAACATTTGTGTAATTTTAACGAAATGTCGAATTGATTTCATTTTGGTCAATTGTGAAAAATTATGTATTGTTTTTGCTTATGACTGATTATAATTGGTGTATGAATTGTACTGCATCTGGAATTGTCGTTTCGAATTGCAGGTAATAAATAAGACGAAATTTTGGCTTGGTTCACATAACAGAACCTACTGTCTGCACAATTAATCGCAACGACAATTAACTGCCGATGAAACTGACAGCAGTTAAATGCCGATGAAACCGAAGGTAGTTAACTGCTGTTGAAACCAAACCAGCGGCAATTAACTGTCAATTAGGTTAAATTGGTATTTCTGTGGTGTTTCTTAGCAAACTTTGATGTGGGAACAACAATTTTCAAATTTTGAGGCCTAAAGTCCTTGCTTGGGTCACGTGACCCTTGGGCCGGCCCTGGTTATCACAATCTTGCACTATGTTTTTATCATTTAATACAAAAATATTTAATAAATATCAAATTACTAAACTGTTTTATTGAAGAATTTGATAAATTAATTGATCTACAAATTAGTCAACTAAATAAAAATTGAATTTATGTCGGTAAACCATTCAACGATAAGCCATTCAACGGTGAGTCATTCAACGA
Source organism: Medicago ruthenica (assembly GCA_018208015.1). Taxonomy (NCBI): domain Eukaryota; kingdom Viridiplantae; phylum Streptophyta; class Magnoliopsida; order Fabales; family Fabaceae; genus Medicago; species Medicago ruthenica. The sequence goes on from CM031375.1 coordinate 17,563,177, forward strand.
TAAATCATTCATCGGCAAATTCTGAATCCAACTTATATAAATTTGGAAAATAATTAACTATAATTTTTATTTATTAAAAAATTAAACACAAATTTTTAATGGTAAATCCGTAAATGGATTCAATTTATTTGTACTCTAAGTAGCTATTTTATTAAATTTTCTTATCGTGTCCTTAAAGTGTAAAAAATAGAAACATCTATAAGACATGACATGTTTGGACTAACGACATAATCACAATGTGCCATTATTGTTTGACAAAAACTACACTTTAATTTGGGACATCGACAAAATTACAAGGCAACCTTATTTGTCATAACTTGTTTTGATTCAAAATATGTATTTGGATACCTACATACAAATTTAATATTGTTTGTAGTCATTAGTATCATACTTGGAGTGAGGATCGAACCCCTAGCTTTTTTTATCACTTCACTTCTTAATTTCACCACCCAAACCATCAAACTTATATCCCCAGTTTTCTTTTATGTTATCTTAATCTTGCACAGTATTTTTATCATTTAATACAAAAATATTTACTAAGTATCAAATAAACAAATTTCTTTATTTAAAAATTTGATAAATTAATTAAATTTATAAATTGGTCAACTATATTAATATTAAATTTATATCGGTAAACCATTCAACAGTAAATCATTCAACGATAAATCATTCAACGGTAAAGCATTCAACGGTAAAACATTCAACGGTAAATTCTGAATTTGATTTATCTAAATTGGTAAAAAAATTAACTATACTTTTTTCGTTATTAACTAATTAAATACACATTTTCTTTTCTTATTTCTTAGCCTGTCCTTAAAGTATCAAAATTAGAAACACCTATAACACAATGCATGGCTAAATTGACGACAAGTTTAACATAATCACAATGTACCACCATAATTTTAGCAAAAACTACAATTTAATTGGAACATCAACAAAATTATATAGGCACCTTCCTTTTGTCATAACTTGTTGTGATTCCAAACATGAATTTGGATGCACGCATACATATTAATTTTAAATGAATTTTATTTTATGAAATACATTTTAATAAAAACTAAATTTGTACTAAAATGACTTGAAAAAATAATCTAAAAAAAATTACTTTTAAATAAATAAATACTTAAAAAATCATGTTAATTTTGAACTACTTTACTGAAAATTCATGCAATACATGAATGATAAATATGTTAAAAAATTATCAAGTTAATTGAAAAGAAAAAAGTTAGTTATTGATTGACTTTATTCAAATGTCAATATTAGAAATAACCTCATTTATAGAAACTATTATAAAAATGATATTAATATTTTGTCAATGCCACGTTTTTTTGACCCTATAAAAGCAAGTTCATACAATCACCCAAACCACAAACATATAGACCCTATTGGCCTCCCACGAGGTGCTCGAGCTCTTAGATTCCATAATTTACAAAAACAGTCCAAACCACAAACACACACACACTGCCACCCTCCCCTCTCACCCTTTAACCCATCCCTTATTATGGCCCCTTTTTTTTCTCCTCCATAATCATTCCTTTTTTGCAACTTGCTCTAAAATCTTTTTCCTTATTTTTGAAAAAAGCCAAAGGTTATTTAGTTAGGTGGCATAATAATAACAAGTTGTAGGGTCATTTCATACTTTGGCTAGTTTCATTCAAAACCTTGAAATCTTTTCCACACACACAAAACAAAAAAAACACTGTTTTGCTTGTGAGTCAAAGAAAACCGCACACTACTACAAAAAAAAACACACAAACATTATCACCTTCAAACATTCACTCAATTCCAGCTTCTCCTTACCCTTTTTTACACAACATCCAAAAAAACATCTCAAGTTTTTCAAGGTGAGCTTCTACAAGGTTTCTTTCTATTTAAGTGTTTTTTTTTTTAATTTTACAAAGTTAGGATAAGGTTTTTTTTTTTGGTGTTATATCAATTTATTTTATAGATTTTTATTTATTTATTTTCTGGGTTTTTGATTTTTTTTTAATCTTTTGTTTGTTTTGGTTTTTGGTTTAGAAACATGGCGAATCGATGGTGGAATGAAAGACAAACTGAGGCGAACCCGGTCGAAGGAGAGAACCGAAACCCAACCCGGATTGTTTTACGAAGAGAGTCACGAAGGGCAAGTAACGGTAACGTTAACGGCAACGTTAACGGCGGTAACGTTACTCCAACGAGGAGCAATACCAGCAACACCGGGAACAGCAACGGCCACGTTAACGGCGAACTTGAGAACAGCAATGGCCGTTCCGGCGACGATCGGACCACCAGAAGTGGACGCCGGCCACGTGGACGTCCGCCGGGGTCGAAGAACAAGCCAAAACCACCGCTGACGATCACAAAAGAAACTCCAAACGCGCTTAGTAGCGTTATCTTGGAAGTCGCCAACGGAGCCGACATCGCCGAGAGCATTTCAGCCTACGCTAACCGTCGCCACCGTGGTGTTTCAGTTCTCAGCGGCTCCGGTTATGTTACCAACGTGACTCTCCGGCAGCATAATGCGCCGGGAGGAATGATATCTCTTCAAGGGAGGTGTCACATTCTGTCACTCAGCGGTGCTTTTTTGCCTCCGCCTTCGCCGCCTGATGCTACTGGACTGACTGTTTATCTTGCTGGAGGTCAGGGGCAGGTTGTTGGAGGACTGGTTATCGGGTCGTTGATTGCGTCGGGGCCGGTGATGGTTGTTGCTGCTACTTTTGCTAATGCTACTTATGAGAGGTTGCCTTTGGAAGATGAAGATCAAGGAGATGAAGAGAATTTGCAAGAGGTTGATAACTGTAATCTTGTTGTTAACAATGGTAATCATGTTATGAGTAATGGTAATAATCATGTTATTAACGGTGATGGTGGTTCTGCTTCTCTTTCTGGGTCAGCAAGTGGAAGTGGTGGTGGTGCAACTTCTCATGGATTAGGTGAATACAGTTTTAATCCAAATATGATTCAAAATGGAAATGGTAGTGGACATGGACACAGCGTTGGACACGATGTGTTCTGGCGTCCACATCCACCTCCGTATTAAGATGACTTGTCTGTTTGTTTGTTTGTTTGGTACTACGGTGAATTGATCTAAATTAGTTGAACACATTACTTTATTATGATTTTACTGGACTCACTGTCTTACCAAACAAACACTAAACACATTATAACATTACTCTATACTCCTTGTAAACTTATGTGATCAGGTTGAGATTGTTTTGTTGTAATGTGTCCTAGCTAGCTAGTAAGCCAAGGTAGGATTCTTCTTTTGTTGTGGTTTTATAGGGATCCCTTCCCTCCATAATTCCCATAATTTTGTTTTGTTTTGTAAACTTTGTGGTAGTGTCACAATGTTTGTTTGGGAATTTTATATGGTTACTACGCAACAAATGGTTTTTGTACCAAAGAATAACAACAACAATAATAATAATAATAAAAATAATAATAATAATAATAATACCTAATGGTTTCTGCTTTGGAAGTTTCTTTTCTGTTTGTGTAGTTCTGAACTTAGAAATTTTTTGTGCAAAATTTTTACTGGGGGAGTTGATAGTTTTACATTCGATAGTGATAATTAATTACTACTATATGATATGATGACTTAATTATAGTTATATGTAAAGGGTGGAACCAACAATAAATTGATCCAATAATTGATAAGAGATTTTGACCATTAAGCAAGTTAAAATAACAAAAAATATATATAAAGGGTGGAGTTATAATCTTTGGCCAAACTTTAGGTACCAGATTCTAAATTATCTGCTTGCATCTTTAGAAATTGGAGGGTTAAATAAAAAAAATGGGGGAGTTTCTCACTTTTCTTTAAAAGTTTTCCTAGTTGAATTGTTGAATAAAAGAGAGACATAGGAGAATGGAAGAATGAACGATGTTTGAAAATTCTTATGTTTGTGTACAAATTTCTTAGGTAGTGGAAAGTCTGTCGTTGGATTTTTTTTGGCATAGACCAGACATCCTCTGCATGTAACTGTGGAGACAAACTTTTCTCATGAGTTTTAACGCTGCTGTATACTCAATGCTGGATTTGAACCCATGACATTGGTTAACGTAGAAGAGATTCATGTCATCTCATCTACGCACTTTTGAGTTCTTATTGGATTTTGATATGAATAGATAATAATATAATTTAAATAGTAGTTATTTTTTTAAACTCGGTATTCGGTTAATTTAAATAGTAGTTAATTGTAAGTGATTGACATATAAACCTGTTTTGTGCAAGGGAGTTAAAATTCAATCCTAATGTTTTGTTATAAGAGGGAAAACAAATACACTATTGTTGAAATTTTGAATGTTAAAAGGATAGGACAAAAGTTATCTGAAATTTAGTACAATGTTATCTGAAAGAAAGGGACAGAAGAATGGAAAAGTAAAGGGTGAAGATTGAACTTTCATGTTTAGGCAGGGGTGGGTGTACATGAGTTGGATCAACCCGAAAAATCCGGTCAAACCCACACAAAAAACCTAAAAAAGTGGGTTGAGTTGGATAATTGGGTGAGTATGGTTTCAAAAATGAAAAACCCATAAAAAATAACGGGTTTCGGGTAATACCAGACCCAAACCCAATAAACTCACTTACCAAATAATGCTAACATTTTTATTTTTATTTTCATTGGGAAAGAAGGATAATACAAAAGATTTTGGTAAGAAATCAAGTCTAATTTTCAAAATTGACAAAAGACATTTTCTATATTGAAAATCAAAACATGCTAGAGTTACAAATTCAGGATGTTGCATTTTTTTGTTGTTTTGATGCTAATGCAATTTTATGTCATGCAACTTTGTTGCAAGTATTTTATGATGATATTCATTATTTGATATTATCATTTATTATTATTCTACGATAAAATATAGTGAAAATAAGTTATACATTTTTTTAGAAAATAAAAAAGTTGAGTATTTTTTATGAAAAAATACGAGGACTTATAATTTAATCATTTAATATTAACAACAAAAATAGAAAAATAATTTGGGTAACCCATTACCCAACCCAACTCAAACCGAAAATTAGTGGATTTGTCCAAACCGGCTCAATAGTATAACATATGGTTATTTTACTTCACAAAAAACGGAGTACCCTATATGGTTCGGGTCTTATGTTTGGTTAAACCCAACCCAAACCTGACTCACGCACACCCTTACTTTTAGTCTTAAGTTGGTATCACGTGTTCAAATACTAGTCATGACAAACATATTTTAATCACTTTTTTAATGAGATATGATTTGGTTTCGGTAGGCATGATTCATGAGAGGGAGATGGGGACAACAAAATAATTGTGTACCTTTGGAATTTTATCTCGAGAGTTCTTAACAAAAGGTCCTTAAATAGATTGATCCAACTTGAACCACTTTTTTAATCGTTAGATTAGATTATACTACCATATCTTGTTATGGCCGTTTCACACCAAATCAAACTCATCAACTCTACCTCTCTTTGCAACTCTCTCTAGAAACAAAAAAGACTCCTCACTTTTCCAATATTTTATCTCCTTTTGAGCTTCTTCACCCTTGCAACAATGAGTCTTTTTTTTTCTTCCAACAATGGTTTAAAAATACAATTAATTTCTTTTTGTTCCTTGTTCCTATATAGCTTTGTGGTGTGACAAACAAGTGCAACATGAATGAGATTCCATTCTTAGAAGGATTCTCCAATATCATGGATGCGATTTTATTCTTAGAAGGATTCTCCAATATTATTATTACACAGTTTCATGCGGATTTTTGAAACCTAAAATGTCGGAAACAACTTGGTCAGTGAAATAGTGACATACATGGTGAATGGAATCATGATTTGAAAAATTACGGAATCCAAAAATATAAAACTGGTTTCTGAGTTGGGTTAGTAATCAAGTTGCTATATTTAACGTGTTTTTTTTAATGGTTTTTCTGTTTCAATTTTCAAGTGACTAGATCCTAGAGAAAAACGTGATTGGGTTACCAAAAGTTGTTCTACTAATTCTTCTTTTCTATTTTTGTAAATCTATTTTGTCTAAGATGTGAATATTTTTAAGATTGATGAAGAATGGACAACAATCAATTCAAGTTAAGAAAAGAATGATTATATATTATGATTCCTGCTTTGCAACTGCAGCGATGGATGTGTATTTGAAAGAGCACTGCTATTTATCTAGATGAAATTGTCCCGATCAGATTGCTAATAGCAATTAACCAATCACCTTTGTGCCTGACCACAAAACAAGGAAGGTGGTGCTATAAATTAGGAAAAAATATTGAGCAGAAACACTGTCGTGAAACTTTCGCGTGGAAATCTTTCGCTATAACTAGCATTACACGTATGTGAAATTGATTTTCATGGTGGAACTGTAAAGTCGTGTTTCGGTGGAGAGAGAAATGGAAGAGTGAGAGAGTAATCATGTGTGTATGGAGTATGATAAATTTTGTGTATCTTATTTGATCAATGATTCAAATTAACGGGTCTAAGTTGGACCAATCTTTTTGGTGGTCCAAACTATACAAATTAGATCTCTCCAGTTTTTCTTATAATGTTAGTTCATTCTTCGTTTCCATAAATCAAATTGGGATAAATCGATCAATAATGATAGTTATACAAAGATTTGAACTCTGTTAGTTGAAACTCCATGGTCAAACTCCTATAATCGAAGTGACGCCTCATATTTTATAATTTTGTGGAAATTTAATTATAGTAATTATAAGAAGTTACATCGTCAAACTCTTCCCTTTAAGTCGAGACCTTATGATTTTATGTGTAAAAAAAACTTAGGTATTACGAAGACAAGATTAACATAAACGTGTTATGAACTAAGAAACAAATTGTTAGTTTAAGAGTCTAATTAAACAAAACAAACAAGAGAGTGTATAACCCCTAATATCGTCAAAGAATTAGATACAAGTCATCAACATCACTCTTCCTTACTTTGTTTTACTTTACCTAATGTGAATTCTGGTTCTCTATTTCCCCCTCTTCTCTCAGCTATCATATAATACAAAAATGAATCGCATCGAAGATCATTTTCCCGAACACACAAAGTCTTAAACATGAACACATTGCAAAATCAAGCTAACAAATTTAACCCTGATCACAACATTTTCACAAACGTACAAATTCAAAGTCTCTTGCAAAATTCTTCATCAATTTCACATCAAACAATTTGTGGAGGGTTAAGTTAAAATAAATACAGATGCTTCTTGTAGCGAAAATGGTCGAGCAGATTGCAGTGGTATTATTAGGGGTAGCGATGGTGAATGACTTGATGGATTTGCTAAAAGCATAAGTGTGTAGTGCTTATATGGATGAGCTTTGGGGAGTGCATGAAGGTTTGAGATATGCTAGAAGTTTGGGTTTTTCGTGCGATAGAGTTGAATGTGGATCTCTAGTGGTTGCTAATGCTCTTATTCATAATGGAAAAGGTTCCTATGGGAAGGTCTCTGAGAAAATTCATCGTATGATAGATTTGGTATGAGAAGTTGTTCTTAAGCACTCATATCATGAAGCTATAACCAATATGCAAATGCTTTAACCAATTATGGGAGCTCGTTGTCTGGTGACAGTTGTTTTTTTGAGTCGTGCTCGATGCAATTTTGGCACTTGCTTATAATTGATTTTATGGGATTATCTACCCCTCGATTAGTGCTTTTTTTTTCTTTTCCCCAGGCGTTTAGCCCTCTCTGTAAAAAATAAAAATAAAAACATTTTTAAAGTGGATTTTTTTACTAATCCCTCGAGCATTGTGGAACCCAAATGGGTGGTAAGCTCTCCCTAATAGTTTTAACGCTGCTGCATGCCTAAGGTTGGATTCGAACACATGACCTTGGTTAAGCTATAAGAGACCTGTGCCATCTCTTCTAAGTGCTCTTGGATTGTCTGCTTTTCTTTTATTTGACAATAATACTTCTATCTGCTATATTTATACTAATATAGTTGTAAATTCCTTCCTTATTGTGTTATGGGTGCACGTAATAGAAGAGGATTTGTTTCAAATTGGAAAAGTCTAAGCTCCAAATAAAGTGAAAGCTTTTGGTTGGCAACTAATTCATAGAAAACTTCCTTTCTCGGGGCAACCTTGCTAAAAGGGGCGTCTTGAGAGGAGCAAAATGCATCCGATTGTGTGTGGTGCCAGGTGTGATAGAATGCATGAATCATTTGTTTTGTAGATATAAGTTTGCTTCCTCCAGTTTGGTATGATATTTTTAAGTGGGTGAGCACTAGTGTTATATTGCTCGGAAACATAATCTCTCTCCTTGATTATTTTCCTCTTTTCTTGGTCAAAGAAACATCGGAAGGGGTTAACTCTTATTTTGCACACAACTGTTTGAAAGATTTGGGAGGCAAGAAATGAGATTATATTCTCCTTTAAGTCTTATCAGACAGAGGAGTTAATGGAAGACATCGAAGTCACCTCTTGGTGGTGGCTGCTAGTTAGAAAAAATGGAGGGTCTTGCTTGTTTTCTGAGTGGTTCACGAATCCGATTCTATGTATGGAGTGATTGTTTCTTTTTGTTCTTTGTTTGGGTCGAATACCCCTTGTATTTTTCTTCATTTAGTGGATTAAATATTCGTTATACTTCTCTCATTTTCATATAATAATAACATTTGCTATTAAAAAAACTAATATAGTTGTAAACTTATAGAAGTACTTTGCATTTACTTTATTTTGACTTTCACATGCAACTATTATACTCTCCGCTCACTATTAGAAAAAATTAGTTAGGTTGTATATTAAAAAAAAAAGTTAAGTTTAATTAACGTTTCATATTTCATGTAAAACATAAGTTAAATTTACTAAAGTATACTCTTGTTTATATTTATGGAAAAACTCACTCAACTGCGTTAAATGTTTTTGAATTAAATGAATAATAGTTGATTTTTGTTTATACTTGTAAGCATGTGTTCCATGTGTGCATATTTCCAGGTTGATTTTAGACTATTTTGTCTAAACTTTAGTGGACATCCTCTTTACTTTTAGGTGGTTTTGCCTAAAATTTAGACGGTGATGTGTTCAATGTGTACACACGAAGGCATTTTGCCATTTTCATCGCCTCAGTTGGAGTTGGAGCATTTTATGATTTTATCCCCACCCGAAAATTGACAATCATGAAATTATTAGTTTGAGTATATTTTTGTGTATAACCATCCGGTTTTTAAAAAAAAGAGGTTCCGGTGATCCGGAATTCAAGTAAGAGATTCATCTAAAAATTGAACTCAATTCTTTTGAACAATTTAATTTTCATAAAATTATTAATCAGAAAATCAAGATAATACTATTTTTTAATTTTGTTAACATGTTACTATTTTATATCAGAATTTTGAATATTAATGATATGAATTCAATTCTTTATAGGAGTATAAAAAAATAGAAAAGATAAGTATGTGCATACCGACGAATAACGAATTACTAGAAGAAAAAAAATTCATTTTTTTTCCTGTTAGTATATTTATATTTTAATAATGCTTTTTGTGGATCAAATGTTACTTCAACTACTTTTGGAGATGCATGCATACATACATGTCACTTTTGAACTTTTGAGATTTCTAGAGAGTGCTTTATTTGCTATAAGTATTGCATATGCTCGTCTGATAAAGTGTTTGAAGGAACAAGAAAGTGAATGGAAGAGTTTTTAGTTAGCACACAAGTTATTCACTGCTGGCTATATAAGAAGAGTTTTTGAATTTTTTTTAATCACTTTCACTTATTCTTTGAATTTCTTTTATCACTTTCACTTATTCATTAGTGAAGTTCGCAACTCCTTTTATACATTGTATCACAAGTTACACTTTGACTTGTTACATCCTAATTCGATTCCAACCACTTTTATGCCAAACTTGTCATGCAAGTCAGTAGCTTATTTCCTTAGATGCACTTGCACCACCTCTTCTTTGATTATTTTCTCCTATTCTCCAATATGACTGCTCCCTTCTACTTCTATTAGTCTTGATCTTTCCTTTTCCTTTCTTATTCTTGAAATGATCAACATCGTTTTTTGAACCGCGCGTATTGATCCTATGAGGCTCATGAGCCTATGCTCACGAGCTTCAAGAGATCCTTGCAACTCCTCAAACTTCGTTTCTTCAATATTCTTTGATTCTTCAATGGCCACAACAAGGTGGTGAAGTCTTCTCAAGATATAATATCAACAATCACCTGTTGTGAAACCTTTTCACCACAATGTTTCAATTGATTAGGTATTGATGACCGAACCCTTGTGAAATAGGGTCCGTTTAGTTTGCACCCATGGAAGTATAGTTCCAAGTTGGACCACAATTTCTCACCATTAGATATATCTATGCACACAATACTATGATACACCCCTGCACTTGATTTTTTTTCTTTCTCTCTTCCAGTTTTCTCCACCACGAACCCATACACCAACCATCACCTCTCTCACTTCACAGTACAAGCAAGCGACCCTCACCAATAATTTTGTGCAACTAAAATCACAAAGAGGACCCTATAAAAATCAATATTTATGCAACATATTTCGCGTATTTAACACAAACCTTCGACACACACGCACAAACTAAAACAACAATCATCAACAGATCCATCGAGGTCTACAAACAAAACACATAAATTGAAGGAACATTTTCTTAAAAAAATTACAGGTGTGAAGGTAAAATTGTAGCAATAAACTGTCTTGGAAATCATGTTGACGATTGTTGTTAAGAAAGTGAAGCAATAAGATTTTTTTTTTACAGAAAGTGAAGCAATATGATGAATATTAAGTATTGGGATTTGGAAAGAGAAGGTGGATGATCCTAAGATCGAGTGGATAAAAATGATTTTACCAAAGATAAGTTAAATATAATATCAAAAAACATATGTTTGATTTATGTGGTTTGATATAGAAATGATGATATATCCTTTAAATAAACTTGCATATTCACTCTTTATTATTTTGTATCATCAGTTCATCACTCATCAATTTCTCGCTAGCAACAATGCGGTGGTCGGATCTCGGAATGCGACGGAGGACGGTTGAGAAAGATTTATATGCGGAGAAAAGGTGTTAGAGAAAAGAGAAAAACAATCAACTACAGAGGATGTATCATAGTAGTGTGGATAGATGAATCTAATAGTGAGAAATTGTGGTCCAACTTGGACCTATGAAATATGTAGACACACCTTCATTTGTCTCCATCTGCAAACGTTCATATTGCCTCATGAGGGTTTGCTACTTCACCTTCTTCAATTTGTCACCTCCAGCATAGGACATTGAAAGAATATATATCCCATGCCTCCTTTGATGTTTCAACCATTGCAGTCTTTTCAAAGTTTGTTGCATCTACACATTGGTCAAGAATAAATTGTGCTTAATTTATAGTCCTTCTTTGCTGCCTCCATGTCTGTTGTTTTCTCTTTAGCAACTTGGATTATCTTCCAACTCTTCCAATTTTAATTACTACATTGTTAGCGATCCATCTTTTAACGGTAGATAATAACGATATAACGTCAAAGTGCATAAGACATAAATTGAGTTGTTTAGATAAACGACTTATTTGCAGCTTATAGCACAAGCGTTTATCATGATAAGTGTTTATGTATAAGCTTGTAAAAACTATTTTAATAGCAAAAGATGAAAAGAATGTTAAATTGATTTTATATATGCTTTAAGTTGTTTTTATAAGTTATATTGGAAAACTTATGAAAATAAGCTAAAAAAACTTATACTAGTAGATAAGTTCAAATAAATCAATTCACACAGCCAAGTGGGATGGATGGAGGCATGGAGCTTCTTCCTTATTTGTTTCTAAGTAAAATTACAAGTTCATACTTCTCTTGATTTAAAAAACTAGAGTTGACTTAACGACCATAATTTACAATAAAAAAGTAAAATTTATTTCTAAGTTCTTTGTCACTAAAATTTAGTGGCAGAACATAATTAGATTTTAATTTCATAATTGTACGTGTTTGATTTAATATATTTTCCAAAAATTGAAGCAAGATTGAAGCATTCTGTCGTATACAAATAAATACATACATTTTCCAAAAATGATTTAATTGTGGACTGTCTCATACTAAACGAATTATGATCCACTTCAGAGACAAGATTGAATTGAAGATAGATTCTGTATTAAACTTTTGCAGAATGAATATTGCTTGTTCTCAACAATAATTTGTGGAACTGAATTCTAACTGCAAGTCAGCACATTGTAACAAACTGATTATATGCAACAAACAATTTCCTAACTGCATTAACTAAGTCAACAACAGTTGTTTTAAAACCCGGAACAACGATCATACAAGTGAAACTTTTGAGTCGTAGTTCAATTGATTCAAACGATTCAAATGTGATTAAGCTAAATGACAAATAAACAATTTCTTGTAAAAATAAAAATATTTGCATCCATAGTTCATGGGAAAGATTATTTCATTGACGAACCATTGTGGAAAGTGGAAACTATTCTTTATGCATTCCTTCAGAGATGAAGAGTTTAGGTCTTCAACCTTAAACACCTATAGCTGCTGTGATTTGATATGAAGGAAGCAATGGCGACAACGAAATGGATGTAGCTTTTCATTCAGCTGGTTTTGAACCATGGGATTTTACTATGTCATACCTTCTTAAAGAAGTTATCTCTTTGCAAGAGTGCTATGGGATTGTGTTTGTTGGTGGATTTTATTGTGCTGGTCAGCTTGATTCTGCAAAAGGTTGTTCTGCTTGCATAAGGTTCAACCATGGTATTAAATTATGGTAGCAGACACGGTTACACTGCTGCAATTGCGGTTGTGGAAAGCAATTTAAAACCATGGGTTCAACAACCCTCTTTCGACACTATTTCAGAAGTGGCCTAATCCAGTGTTGTCAAATAGCAGTTATAGCATTGTTGAATTTGAACAAACTGTGTTTTGAGGGAATTTGAACAAACTGTTATTGTTCAGCGATATGCAATTTAGTACAAAGTATTGTAAAATATTAGCTATGGAAAACACTATAGCATAGCAAAATTTGATCAAACCGCTATTTTTCCGCAGTCCGTGATTGCCAACTCTGGCCTAGTTCATGGTTGTGAATGTTCCACAATGCAAGAGAGAAAAGATAGTAAGTTCTCAAGTTTATTTCACCTACGAAATGTTCTTCAACTCTTTTATCATGTGATTTGTAACAATTTATACAAGAGAATAATTAGAATAGACTGTCAGAGTACATCTAATTTACAACGTGTCAACGTCAACCAATTAAAATCAATATTTTTGACACATCAACACAAGTGAATTAAAATAAAAAAATCTAAATCAAATCTCCAATAACCGCTTTTGTTCACACTTTCCTTTATTGTTGGTATTGATTGATAGCTTCTCCCTCCATGATTTTGTTCTTTGCCATAATCTATCTTACCTTCCATGAAGATGTGTTGATTTTGTTCTTTGCCATCAAATTATATTTCTCATGAAATTTCTTCAATTAGTGAAGAAATTCCTACATCATTGTTATTTGATCTGCAGGTTAATTAAGAAATTATTCATCTTGTTTACACTTCCATTTGTGCACGTGGATGAATTTATGGGGGATGAAGTTATTCAAACTGCAACGAACAAAATCATGAGAGGATGAAGTTGTTAAAACTGCAGATAACCAAATCATCAGAGGCAAAAGCTATCAATCAATATCGAAAATAAAGGAAGGTGTGAACAAAAGTGGTTATTAGAGATTTGATTTGGAATTTTCCATTTTAATTCACTTGTCAAAATTATTGATTTTGATTGGTTGACGTTGTAAAGTACATGTACTCAGTCTATTCTAATTAATCTCTTATACATATATATATATATATATATATATATATATATATATATATATATATATATATATTATTCTTACTCTTGTAAAAAAAATGTTATTCTTACTATTGCTATTTCATGTACACCGTTAAAAAAAATATTTAATTTACAAAAAGTTAATCATTTCAGGTGTATTTTATTGATATTCTATGTGGTGATATTAAGTTCATGCACTCTTAATATCATTTCAAGTGAAAATGTGAAATGGAGTGAAGAGAAAGATAGAGGAATATAGGTATGTTTGATTTTAACATAGCATTTTATATTTTAAATTTCAATGACAAAAATGACATTGTTTTGATTTTATTTTCTGTTTTCATAGTTCTGTAAATCCTTCAAAAAAAAAAAGTTCTGTAAAGAAAAAATAAAGATAAATTTGTATTGTCACAACTTTATTCAACACAAAAAACTTAGAAAACAGGAAACAAAGTATAACTTGTCAAAAAAAGGAAACAAAGTATAAATGAAGTGACTTTTTGTATGATTAAAACTAAAAATGGAAACATAAACCAAATAGACCTTAATTTACTCAAGTATGGTTTTTTTTTTTGACAAGGACTCACGTATGGTTGTAAAGACAAAATGAGGAAAAAGGAAAAAATTGATGTAGGAAGACGTAAATTTCAACGAGACGATTTTACTTTCCTAAAATAAAAAAAAAATACAATTTTAATGTTTTAAAATTTAGGGTTAAATATGTTTTTTGTCCCTATAAATATATCAATTTTTTATTTTAGTCCCTCTAAATTTCTTTCGACTTTTAGTCCATCAAAAGTTTTTCATCTTCACTTTTGGTCTCTCCTTTTAAGTTAACTCATGTAAAATTCATATTTTTGAATAAAATTTTGCATAAAAGTTTATACTGTTATAGGAATCTCTAAAAAAAAAAGATTTTTTTTAACAAAACATGAATTAAATTTTATATTTTTTGCGGTTAATAATTCATGTTTAGTTAAAAATTTCTAATTTGTTTTGGAGAGTTTTTTACAATATTCTACACATTTCTACACAATTTCATTGAAAAATACAAGGGCTACACATGAGTTTACTTAAAAATAGAGACAAAAAGTAGGTGATTAAAAATTTTATATGGACTAAAAGTCAAAAGAAAATTTTAGAAAAACTAAAACGAAAAGTTAGTATATTTATAACGACAAAAAACATATTTAACCCCTAAAATTTACCAAGGGTGAAATGAACTTTATGCCAATTATTAACTTTATTTTTTCTCACTGCTTCAATTCGAGATAAATAATTTTTTTCCTTTACTTATTTATCTAGATATAATGTACAAAATCTATCAGTTTTATCAACTATTTTCTGTTTTCTTCATTATTTCTATCCATCTCCTGGTTGGAGTTGATGGAAACGAAACACCTTAAAACAAATCTTAATAGTCATTCAAACAAAAAGTTTTTTAAGTATTAAGTGACTTTGAAGATGAAAAAAAATATGACAACTTTAATGTAATTTAAGATGTTTTATAAGAGAAACAGATGAAATAGAAATAATAGTTAAAATAAGAAAGAGATTAATATTTGGAGAGAGATTAAAAGGAAGTAATGGTGATTTTCCTAATCCCAATCCATATCCACTTTTAAGGTGGAGTAAGAGTTTCTTGTTTTTCATTTTTGTCTGTATTCCTATACCTTAAAAATAAATTTAAGGTCAACTCAATGAGTTGATCCGGTAGTGATAACTTGAGACTTTAAAGTGTGTTTCTCTAAAGATCTCAAATTTGATTCTTTTGATGTCAATTTAAGGCTAAAATCAATTGTACAAGTCGAAAGCTACAAATTCTAACTTCAAGGTAGAATAAATTCTACAAGCAAAATCAATTATCCTTTAAATCATCCAAATATGATAAAATCAATTCAACAACCTATAGAATCACTTTTGATCCTCCAAAATAAAACCAAACACATGCTTCTTTTACCTTGGAGTCTAAATTGGTCTTTAGGATAACCAAGCCGCCTACCCTAGGTGTGTAGCTATCAACTGATCAATAAGGTTTTACTTTAACATGCCCACTAATAATACATCAATAAATGACTTTACACACATACTTGTTTATTGTTTGTTTGAAGATAATTGGAATGTGTGCACTCACAATCCCGTGCTGTTACAATGTTAGTTACATTGATGGCCTTTGGATTATGATCAAACGATGCAGATTTTAACGTAAATTTTGCTTGTAGAGGTAAATATTTTAAATTTAAATTGATTACGTCATTTGTGCAGTTACAGTGTTAGTTATATTGATGGCCTTTAGATCATGATCAAACGATACATATTTTAACTTAGATTTTGATTTAAAACAAAAGCCATGTAGAGGTAAATATTTTAAATTTAAATTGATTACATCATAGAATATTATGACGTCATTTGATCTGTGCAACCGAATGTTTATGTAAAAAAATTTGCAATAAAAAATATTGCGGAACTAGCATTAATATAACACGGTTACACTCTAACACTATGATTCATGATTGTATTGTAAAACATACGTCACAAAAGTTTCATTGCATGCAATCACCACAAAGTAAGATACAAGGTTACTATCATAAACTTCTTAACATGTGCAAATTTGTAAATGATAGAAAAACTCTTATATAAAAGTACGATAATTAAGCACTATAGTCTAATAACTTAATTAATTTAATATTCCTAGTTCTTCATATGTCTCCATTATGCTTGAACCAAGGGTGGTTCAAGAAGCCCTCTTGATCAATTCCTGATAAGAACTTCTCTAATGGATTTGAGTTGGAATCACCATATAAAGGCTCTGGAAATCCGTGTGCATCAGGAACTAGCTCCATATCCAAGTATGATTCAAAACTTTGATTATGGTAATATTGTGTTCCATTATTTGAGTTCATTGGTGCTTGAACATTGCCACAATTCACAACACTAACACTTGAATTTGCCATTACACTTCCAAGAATATCTATCTCCTCTTGCAAGCTAGCAACCTGCACAATTACACATAAGAAAATCTATCTCCTTTTGCCATTACACCCCACAATTATGTGTAGGTCAGGGACGTGTAGAGACTTTTTGAGGCCTAAGAACATTTTTGTGGAGAGACTTTGTAAGATCTAACTTCTTATTTATAGCAAACACAATTTTAGAGTTTTAATCTTATTGAATGCATGTGTAAGTAAGGATGGGTCCAGAAATTTGGAGTAATGGAGGTAAAATCATATACTAGAAATATTTGCCCAAAAAATGCATCAATATATAAGCAATGGATACTAGAAATATAGGGGCGAGCATGACAAGCCATCATGATTTTGACAAAAAATACATTTATAGTTTCATAAAATTACGGTGGCTCATCCAAATACGCACCAAGGTTGCATTATCTGCATATGACCACAACTTTCCACAATATCAACGATTGCTGCAACAATTTAAAAACCTTGGTTGTGAGGTCACAACCATGGTTTTAAATTGTGGTCTGCAACTGCAATTGTGGCCACAATCTAACTAGCATCCACAACAGCATTACAATCGCAATTTCGACAGCACCGGCCTTATTTTACCGCATTTTGGTGCAATATAAAGATTCACAACGCAACTACAATTGCAATTTAGAATCATAGTCACAACATAGAAATTAACCTGACGTTGCAATGCATAGATATGAGCAACACAGCCATAAATAGGATCTTGCATGCGAGCCAAGGCTTCATAAGATATAGTGATGGCAGCATCACTTCTATTTTGAATAGGAAGATGTGACAATAGTCTAGAGACATTACTAGCTCCATAAACCTTATGCACTGCTGAAAAATGAGTTGAAGCCTGTTCATAGGAGAAGTAAGGAGCAAAAACACAATCACTGGCACATTTTCTCCTTAGGAACTTGCATGCTCCACATGATGAGCCAAACCCTGTCATTTTCCAAAGTTTTATGAAAGTCTTTCTAGTTGTATAGTACAATTAAGACTATAGTATTTTTTTTTGTGCCTAAAGAGAGTTTGAGAATCTAACATTTTATAGCCATCACCTGAGGGGTCAATTCTTTTTGTTGTTTCCAAAGGACATTCATTCTCACTTCAATTTGCTTTAAAGTATGTTCTTTTAGGTCTCTTTTGTGGCCTACATTGTCATTGTCAATTAGGGAAATAATTTCCTCTTTTGTGCCTCAAAAGGGCTTAATTCGATTCATGTTACTGTTTTTTAAGTGTTTTATTTGTTCTTATGAGTACATGTGTGACGATTATTGAATGGGGAGCTTCTAAGCCCCGGACCTTTTCAATCATAAAATTCAAGTGTCATTTAGGGAAATATATATTTTTTTTAAAAGTTAAATGTATGTTAAATACAAAAAATACTTTATCCATTTAATTTTCAATAAATATAATTTTATAAATTTTAAATAACTTATATATACGATTGTTTTAAATTAACATTTACAAAAATCTACTATCAAAAAAGATTTTCTCTCTAAATATTTTGTCAAAAAATAAATCTCATTATTATTTTGTTCTTATAATTACTAATTCATGGAGTGAAAAATAAGCAAGGGTTCCCACATCTTCGTGAAGGGGTGCGGGTAAAGAAGGTAGTTCATGAGAATATGATTCGTTTTGAAACATGGAATATATGCACTCTTACAGGAAAATCTATGGAAGTAGTAGACACTATGACTAGGAGGGGGATTGATTTTATGTGCCTAAGAAGAAACTAAGTGGGTGGGAAAAAAGGTGAAAGAATTAGATAGTTCATGATTTAAGTTTTGGTACACTGGTGAAATTAGATCGAGAAATGGGGTAGGATCGTTGTGGATAAGGAGTGGAAGAAAGATATTGTGGATGTTAATATGATACGATATCAGATTATAACCCTAAAGTTTGTAGTGAAATAAGACACCTTTAATGTAATTAGCGCTTATGCACCTCAGGTAGGGATAAAAGAACACCTTAAAGTAATGTTTTGGAAGGAGTTAGAAGACTTAATTCAGGATATCCCGTTAGGAGAAAAGATTTTTATAGGAGGGAATTTAAATGGGCATGTAAGGAGTGTTTCAAGAGGTTTTGAGGGCTTGCATGTGGGGGTATGGTCTCGGGTAGATAAATGCGGAGGGTAAATCCATCTTAGATTTTTCATCGGCTTTTGATCTTACTATAACTAATATGTGTTTTAGGAAAAGAGAGGAACATCTTATCACTAGCTTACAAGAGTGGGGTGTCGTGTTCTTAGATAAATTTCTTTATTATTAGAAAATCAGACAGGAAGATTTGTTTGGACTGTAAATTCATACCAGAAGAGAGCTTAACTACCCAACATTGATTATTGGTGATGGATGTAAGGGTTAAGAGGAGTGTGAAGAGTAGAATCCATATCTGGGCTCCGCGAATCAAGTGGTGGCATTTAAAGGATGAAAAACAAAGTATTTTCCAACACATGATCTTAGAATGAGGTTTCAGGCAACCACAAAGAAGCGTTAATGATATGTGGGACAAGATGACATATGAGATTAAAAAAGTAGCAAAAGCGACGTTGGGATAATCAAGAGGTTTTGGACCTAGGGGTAAAGAATCTTGGTGGTGGAATGACTGTGTTTAGTGTAAAATTCGGATCAAAAGAGATTGTTTAAAAGATTGGTCTAGGTGTAAAAATGTTGAAACTTGGGATAAATATAAGATAGCTAGGAAAGAGGCTAAGAATGCAGTGAGCGAAGCGAGAACTCTAGCTTTTGAAGGATTATATCAATATTTAGGTACCAAGGAAGGAGAAAAATCTTTATATAAGCTTGCTAAGGGACGAGAAAGAAAGACAAGAGACATGTACCAGGTGAAGTGTATTAAAGGTGAAGAGGGTAAAGTTTTGGTTCAGGAAAGAGATATAACGGATAAATGGAAGAAGTATTTCCACAACTTATTTAATGACGGAAATAAGATCTTACCAGACTCTAACATGCTAGACATCGGATTGGAGGACCAAAACTATAACTACTATCATCAGATTAAAGAGCACGAGATAAAATAAGTGTTGAAAAGGATGATTAATGGCAATGCAGTTGGACCAGACAAAATACCTGTCGAAGTGTAGAAAAGTCTTGTAGATAGAGGAATTGTGTGACTCACCATAATTTTTAACGAGATTATGAGGACGAAGAAAATGCCGGACGAGTGGAGAAGAATCACTTTAATTCCAATATATAAGAACAAGGGGGATATATAAAATTGCGC
Source organism: Medicago ruthenica (assembly GCA_018208015.1). NCBI lineage: Eukaryota > Viridiplantae > Streptophyta > Magnoliopsida > Fabales > Fabaceae > Medicago > Medicago ruthenica. The sequence continues at coordinate 17,583,131 of CM031375.1, forward strand.
GAATTATAGGGTAATTAAACTAATGAGTCATACCATGAAGTTGTGAGAAAGAGTGATTGAACGGACTAAGAAAAGAGACTCGAGTTACGGATAACCAATTTGGTTTTATGCCTGGAAGGTCGACTATGAAAGCTATCTACTTACTTTGACGTGTGATGGAGCGATGTCAAACGAATAAAAAAGACTTGCACTTAGTTTTCATTGGTTTGGAGAATGCGTATGACAGAGTGCCTAGAGAGATTTTGTGGAAAGCTCCGGAGAAGAAAGGGGTTAGGATTGCTTATAATAGAGCTATCAAGGATATGTATGAGGAAGCTTCGACTAGTGTGAGGACGCATGATGAGGTTACCGAAGATTTTCCCATAACAATAGGATTGCACCAATGGTCAACTTTAAGTCCTTATCTTTGAAAAAAATATTCAAATTAGTTTCACTGAGCACAAAAGAGAGTATTTGTGTTATTGCAACATTTAAATTGAAGCTTCTTTCTATTGATGACCAAAGTAATGAGATAATGTCATTTTTTTTGAAAGGGACGGTAGAATTTCACTTATTGAATAACCAATCATTATCATTTGTTGGGGAATGGAAAGAGTTCTTTATACTGTGATCAGTTTATAAGTTTGGAGTTATAATGCATGCTTTACCTAATCTAGTTTCTTAGTAGCATATAGAGTTCATGACTCATTGCGGCTATTTGTCTTGATATTGTTAATGGTCCTTTAATTAACCTAATTTAAAACCCACTTGCTCTATGTGAACATATCAATGCTATTTTAATCACACCATAATTCAGGTTTAGCTGTTTGCCACTTAAATTATGGTCTTAGGTGTGTTAGACTAACCCCCTGTAGTTCCTTTTGTGTTCATTTCTTACTGTTTTAGACCAAATATAAATAGATTAATAATACAAGCTCACACACAGAAACAACGATAGTTATATTTGTGTGCTGAACTTATTCCCTCTGTTCCTTTGATGACTGATAAATTTTAATACTTAGCCATAGATCAATAGATACAAATTATAGCATATAATTAGTAACAAAGAAGGAATAAGAAATTGTGTACCTTTATGTTTAGGTTCATGAAGGACAACCGCCAACCAGTATGAGAGGGATAACTACCCTCATCGCCGTTTAGGTTTAGGTTTTCGCCATACTGGTCAGAATGTTTAACCGTCTGATGGGATGACGTTTAAATAGCTAAACGGCCGATGGCAGGGACCTCTCATTGGACTTAGCTAAATGGACCAACCCATCATAGGTCCATTTAGAAACAATAGCCCAATCACACAGTATTCATCAATTGACTAGTGCTTAACACAAAGACCATAATTTATATTAAGATTAACTTATAATAATTGATTATTGTCAATCTATAATTGATTAGTTAAATAATTAATCTAACAATCTTCCACTTGGATGACAATACTCAATTACTAAAAGAATATAAAATTTCTCTTGTCATAAAGAATTTATATTTTAAAACTTTTAATTATGGTCAAAGCACTATCATTCAAAAGGAGAAGTAAGCTTTAATGCTCTAGAAATTGAATCTGATAGGGAAAACAAATCATACAAGTCAAAGACTCACTTTTTCTAACAAATGATGAATTTAAAGTGACATATTTTAGTTAAAAAAAAGAACGTGTCATTAAACAATGGCCCAAGCATTTTAAAAAATGCTATAACAAACTCCCACTAACCCAAGATATTATAGACTTAAATCAAATCATTATGAGTTACAATACTCGTATATATAAGTTTTTGGTTAGTGGTTCTGCCAATGAGTTTTCAATTATATAAAAGTCATATATCCACATAGATATAAGAATAGGATTGTAACATCCCGCTTCAGACTCAAATATTTATCAGTGGTGAGACGATGTATCAGAGATATTTTAAGGAAGGGCTATTTGATACTTTGCCGCGCCAGGATTTTATAAAAGGGCTAAAGCCCATTTTTCCCTTCATTTTTCCTTCCTTTTCTCTCTCTAGAATTCAAATCCTCTCCCTTCTCTCTTCTCCCTCTCACACCACCCTCCCCCTTCCCTCCAATATTCATCAATTTTCATCTCAATCTTCATCTAATCATCATCCCTTTTTGGTCTAGTCACTTGCAAGCACAACTTTGTGACTCTTGAGCCATTTTGGAAACTAAAGGAAGCAAGGAAGGAAGAAAAGGACTGAAGCTAGGGTTTGAGTGAGGCTTGGTAAGGAATTAAACAATTATTCAGGTGAGTTCCTTAGTTTAGAACCCACCTTGGGTAAGTTTTTGGTGAAATCCCTTATTTTGAAAAGTTTGATAATTTGTGCCCTAATCTCTAATGCATGCTAATTCCTTGTTAATCCATGAATTAAGTTATCAATTGGTAGTTTAAAATCATTCCTAATGTTGTTGGGATGCTTGGGTAAGTTTGGATAGGTCAAAATGGTGAAAAATCATGTTTTTGAGTAATTGTTGTACTGTCATGCTCGCTGCAGCGAGCATCACGTTTTTTCTTCAGGACCAGCTCACCCCAACGAGGCTTGGCAAAACCAACTTGATCTGCTGAGCTGAGTTAGGTGAGTCGACTGCATTTGGGCGAGGCGTTTTGCAACCGTTTTCAACAAAAACCCTAATTTATAAGAAAAACACCTATTTTGACATATCTGAAAAGTATTCAACAGATAAAGAATAAGTGAACAAGGAATCGGCAAAGCATTAGAGGTACAAGAGTAAAAGTTAGATGAGTCAGGCACTTATGACGATGAGATAATAACCCCTAAGTACGACATATGACAACGATATGTCTAGAACCTATGATAAGGTTAACAAGATTAAAATGTATTCAATTTAGCGTATGAAAGTACAAGGAATGTTTCAACGTTCAAAGTTTCAGATAAGACTAGGTTAAGACGTGCCTCTTGTAGTATCCACTAGTTGATACGTCAAAGGCCACATATAAGTTAAGAAATTAATTAAAAGATTAAATGTGTCTCCTGTTTTCTCGCTAGTTAGAACACATGGGGTTCCGGCGAGCTGGAACGGTAGAGTTACCATCCACGAGGATAGCCACACATAAGAGTTTAATTAAAATGCTAAGTCTTGTCTTTCGTTGTTCACGCTAGTGGGACATGGGAGGTTCACGCATAAGTTAAGATTAATAATGTAAGAATGATAAGTCGCGTCTTCTGTTGTTCACGCTAGTGGGACACAGGAGGTTCACGCTAGTGGGACAAGTTATTCCGCAAGGATGACCGCACGACGACAAGAGGAGTCCGGTGACTAGCCTCAGATAGGAGTTTTCACCGGTAGTAGGGAGATGTATTCCGGGGTTACTCCACTCGGATGCACTATGTAAAATGAACCAAGATAATAATTGTTTGTTACACACTAACTTTCTAACTTAATGTTATTAGAAAGTTAATTATTATACAATGAGAATATGACAAGGTAGATGTTAGTTATCAGATAGTGATCCTAGTTTCCCCTCGATCACTAAGTTAGCAGATTGTAGTTTAGTTTTCACGACTACACAGTATAGACGACACAAACACGTATAAACTCGAAATGGGTTGAGATTAGAATGTGGCAATCGTAGGTTTTCCCTGAGGTTGCCACACAGCCTAAGATAGGTGGAGCTCACTGAGACATTATGTATCATCCCAATCCATTTGATTCAGTTTCAGGTAAGCAAGAGGTTCATGATGAAGTTTATCAGGGAGAAGCTGAGTGTAGTGCAATTGCTCGTCATGTATCAGTTCAAGATTCCATCAGTATTTGTATATATGTACCTTTAGTGGTATTTGGTTAATTGTATAAAACGAGCAAAATTTGTATTCATTTAGTAGAATCTTATTTATATTGAAAATTTTAATGTATCCAGTATCAGATTTAATACGCATGCTAAATATTCTAGATAAATTTAGTATGGGTGTTACAATTGGTATCAGAGCAGGCCGATTCACACTGTGCCTTGGGTCATTAAAAATTCAATAGATGTAGTGAGATCATTGGGTTCTGGATATTGTTCTAAATGTCACATCTAGTTGAGCCTGATCAACTCAATTTAGTTTATGACAGTTAGGGCAAATGTCTGAGAGCTGAATGTGACCGTGGAGGAATGAAGCATATGAAGAGCGAAGATTAGGACCGTGGAGGTATTTAGTGCCAAAGGGTGGCCATCGAACCGTAAAGTAACGAAGTCTATTATTGACAAAGTTTCAGGAATATTAGAGATATTTAAGAACAAGATGAAGTACCTCAACATCGTGGGACGCGTCGTTGAGCGATGCCTCGTCTGTGGAGACATAAGAAGTAAGGAATTATGGAATACTCTAAGGAATGAGTTGGAACCTTAACGGGAACTATAGTGGAGAAATGAAAGTGAGGTGTGGACTAAAGTAATAAGTTCGGGTACAAAGTTAAGGAATTGTAGTACCAGACCCAGAAGCTCGGAATAAGGAATTATCGGAACCTCTAGACTCCCAACAAAGATGGAGTGTGTAAGAATCGAAGGACTCGCACACTTGGACCAGACAAGATTTTAATATCCAAACAGTTATGAGAATTAATTATAGGATTAAGCGAATTATTTGAGCAAATGAAGCTAACCCTCAAATGTGGTCATTGAGCGTGAAGCACAGACAAGTTAAACCCTGTCAGATCGGCCGCACCTCCCGAACCTTAAGTGCCAGATTGTGAATTAAGAAGAGAAGATGGTATGCAACCTGAGAACCGAGATGGATGAATGAGTGGTAATGATAAAACCTGTTGTGTATCAAAGTGTGATTCAGATGTGTTTTATTGGCCAGAAGATTGGAAAATAAGATAAGCTCAACTGGAATTTTACACAATGAAAGTGGAGATTGAATAATGAGTTGTCGGATTTTAGTAAACTGATGGATGAACAATATCGAACTTCTTTGATTGGATGTAAAAGGCAAGTTTAAGATAACACAAGACTATAGTAGACCATTATTTTGAGAATTAACCGAAATTTTGGCCGAGAATTATTTTGAGGCTTTATTATATGGAAGATCGTCGCTAATATGAAAAGTTAAGATTGTGGTTATTGTTGAGGAGCGTTATGTTTTCATTTGATGGGTTTCCTTACACAATCATTCTGGAAAACCGAAAGTGATCCCCTTATTTTGGCATGCTTTCGAAGGTGGTAGAAGGTTTAAACCTTGGATTGTTCAAAACCATGTGAAGAAGACAATAGTCGAGAAGACCTATGGGAATTACTTAGTATAAATGGAGAATCATTCAGATAATAAGATCTGATTTTGAGTTGTGAATACATTAACGAGTTACTGGATGAATCCAATAGGTAACGATAAAGTGTTGAAGTTTAAGAACATTTAGTCGAGTACTTGAAAAGACGTAACCTATGATTGGGCTTGCAAGAGAGTCGGAAAGAGTTTGAATCTTTTTTAGATGGATTGTTCTCGGAGAAACTTGAGGAGTAACCTAATGGACATGAAAGAGTTATGGAAAATGAAGTTGTTTCGAAAAAGATTATTAGTATGGAATCCTTATGGATAAGAATAGAATGAATGGAAACTGAGACCCGAGCCATCAGTGGGTTAAATATACAAAAGACATGAATCTGTAAGAGTATTCAGGAAATCAGTTCGCGAGAACAAGTATATCGCTTACGCCTGAAGGAAAATACAAAGTCAGGAGATGACCAGTCAGTAAAGTAAGTAATGTTTTAAAACATTATGTAGTATGAAGTTAACCCTTGTTATTAGTATGTGAGCTTCGAAGGATGATTACAACACTTGGGTAAGTACGTAGTCGGCACCGAAAGTGAAGCAACGAACCGTAAGATGGTTCTGTTATGGTAACTACGAAGTTGTAAAGGAGTAAGATTGGTCAAGTGATTTTATATGGTAATAGTGGCGTATTACTCCTATCCCAAATCAGAGTTGCACAGTGGAGGAGTAATCAAAGAATGAGTTAACAAACAATTCTAAGTTGAAGCTTAGGGAACAAGAAGGCTTGTGAAGTCCTTGACAGATGAATCGCAAGAAAGGTAATAAGTGCTCAATTTTTATAACGCAGAATAGCAGTAAGTAGTGATGACTTGAAAATGTTATAAGTTCTAACGGGAAATCTTAAAAGTTAAGCTGGAGAATATTTTAAACCTCGAAACTCATGAGAAATGGAAATCGAAGTAGATTAAGAGTGTGTGGTAAGAAAATAAGAAGGATGTGTTCCTACTACGTTAAGTCTAAAGAGATTGAAGTCACCGCTAGTTTGGTAATCTAGCTATTCAACTCAGCAACTTCAAGGGAGATTGAAGTGTAAGTTTAACCAAAAGAAAATTATGCATGAGGCAATAGCAGTAATTGTTGCACGTGTAAGATGATGTTTTTGGACCTGAAGCGTCGATCAGGAACGACAAATGTAGTGGCACATGAGTTTATTTCATGTAGTACCCATGTTATGAAAACATGTCTCTTGTACCAGATTATGTTCAATATTTTGTACTTGTCAGTCAGTACTCACACTACTCGGACAATAGTGCATCATATATTCTTCCAAAGAGGTGACATGTATCAGTAACCGTGGTATGCGGTCATTAATGTTTAAGTGAGAAGGCACCACTCAGATCGGGTTTGATGATACCGAACGCGTTTTAGTTAAGAATATTCAAGGATCTTGAACTCGATGTTCAGAAATGAGAAATAAGTTTATAATACCGATAGAATGTAACCGTAATTTATGTTATGGGATAATGTATGTTCAGGGAATGAACGTGAGTTGAGAATAAGAAGATCTCCAGTTGATGTGGTGTCTCAAATATATTTTAATTAAGTATGATGTCCCGTTAGTCGGACGAAGACAATGTGACGTACTGTGTACCCGTTAGTAGTGTACACGTACTCGAACATGTATGTAAATTATGTGATATGAATTGTACCATATGAGGATATGTGAGACGGCATATACTACCCATGACTTGGACTGAAATTCCTGGCAGGACCTGATTCTGAACCGTAAAACAGAGTGCGCAAACAATAGTTCAGAAGCAGAAAAATAAAAAACAGAAGATAAAGAACACAGTAATTTATTAACCCAGTTCGGTGCAAACTTCACCTACGTCTGGAGGATACCAATCCAGGAAGGAAATCCACTAAGTAGTATCAATTCAAAGACTCAAGACACAGCCCCTGTTCCCAGCCTTATCACTTAATCACTACCCGTATAGACTTCTACCTAGGAACTCCTAGATATAAGAACCCACTTACTTCCTAATCAAGCAATCACAGTCCTAGTGATTGTAAACTCTAAACAATTATGAAGACACTCTTCAAAACAGAAAAATAGTCACTTGTGCTTAAAAGCTTTAAGTGATTACAACTAAAAAACAACCAACTCTAACAATTGAGTGGTGCACAGAAACAACAGAGCAACAGCTCACAGACTCAAAACACTAAGACTCTTTTAATTCTTGAGATGAGTAAGTTCTTCAATAGGAAAGCCTTTTATTTATAATCTTCAGCTGCTCATAAAATTCTTAACAAATCTTCAAAGATATGATCTTAGAATTCTTTAGAAGCAAATAGAAGCAATTATATTTCTGAAATATATTTTCCAAAGATTTCTTTGAAAATATATTCACAAATAAAAGAATCCAATCTTCAATAAAGATCTTCACGCGAATTAATCTGCCTTCTAGAAACATCAGCCTGGATAAATCTTCAAACAAATCTTCAAAAGATACTGAAAGAATTAATAGAACAAACGCAGAAATTCAGCTTCTGAAATACTGTAGCTTCTGAAGACACATATGAAGATTTAAGCTTATGAAGACGCACATTGCTTGTAAATTTGATTTTAGCAAACATGTAGCCAACAACCAAATATCCAACAATCTCCCCCTTTGGCAAATTTTTGGCTAAAATCAATTTGAGCATAGCAACAAGCAAATTCTTCACACAACAAAGAACGCAACCATGAAGAACAAACACAAATGTAGCAACAGAGTCAGCAACGGATGATTCACTACATTTCACACATATACTCCCCCTGAACTACCTCTAAAAAGATACTGTAACACCCATACTAACTTTAACTAGTATATTAGCATGTGCGTTAAACTGATACTGGATACATTAAAAATTTCAATAATAATAATACATCATATCTGAACGAATACAAGTTTACTCGTTGTACAAATAATCCATTACTAATACAATACTTATACAATGTCCAATAAGCTCCTGAGCTGGTACACGACGAGCAACTGTACTCCATCCAGTATCCCTGTGAAGATCTCCATCACGAACCTCTGACTTACCTGTAAACCTGCACCAGAAGGAATGGGATGAGACATAATGTCTCAGTGAGCTCCAGCCCAACCAACTGTTGGCAACCACAGGGAACCTAGGGTCGCCATGCCTACCTTGGCAATCTTGGGGATTTCCTATGATCGCCAAGTCTTTACTTTATCCACAAAGGGTATATCTCTACCTATAACTATGAATCTATCTGTAGCTATATCTCTAACTATAACTATAATTGTAAACCACCTATAACTGTAACTGTAACCTATCTGTAACTGTAATTTCAGCCTGTAACTATAACTTAGTGATCGAGGGGAAACCTAGGACCACTTTCTGATAACTGTCTATAACTATAACTGTGAGTTTCCTGTGACTATATCTGCAGTTGTCTATAACTATATCTATAATATACCTATAACTGTAACTTTGACTATAACTGTGAAACATAAAACAAATAAAGATGTTTTAGGTGTTTTATGTTAGCTGTTAGCGTTGAACAAACATTATTATCTGAGTTCATTTTACGGAGTGCGGCCCGGGTGGAGTAACCCCGAGGTACATCTCCCTATAACCCGGTGAAATTCCTATCATATCAGGCTAACACCGGACTCCACTATAAAACGTGTGGACAACCCTCTCGGAGAAGTCCCATCCGGCGAATCCCGGAGTCTGCTGAACACGCCCTGTAACTGTAAAACGTGTGAGCACGCCATTATCTTTGATCTTTAATACTTTAACTTTAACATATAAATATACATATCTGTACTGTAATCATATAACAATCCTGTAACACTTCACCTATAACTTAAGATTCTTGGCTTATCGTTCTCATAAGCCACCTATAATTGTCGGAGAACCAACACTATAATCTTATCTGTAACTTTGATTGCCGAAGCATACCTATTACTCTTGTATTCTAATCCGAATACATCTATAACCTTGTTTTCCTAAAATAGGTTCTAGACTTATCCAAGCCGTATGCTTTTCCTTAAGAGTTATCAACTCATAAGCAAGGGATCAATCCATTAAATCCTTGCACTCATACTATAATTCTTATTTTCCTATCAAAGGATTCGACATATCGTTATCATATGCCGTTCTTAGGGATTTACTAACCCACTCACTCATCGTTGGGAACTAAGCCCCTTGCCTTGCCTGTTAACTTAGGGTTTAATCTACCCATTGTCATAATGACACTTGATTCTTATGAGGTTAAGCCTCAATGATATGTGGAGTTTCTAACCCCACTCCCATGCTAATACAAGATAAACCATGATCCATTCTTCCATTACTAAAAGCATAAAGACATTCTGGCACTGTGCGGATGGTTTCTGGCCTTAAAACAAGTTTTCAAAAATGAAGTGGCATTCTGCTCCCATCGTGGCACGACAGGATCCCATCGTGGCACGATGGCATGCTGATCCTTATGATCATGGCACGATGGGTGCCATCGTGGCACGATAAATCCAGGGGTGCCAGGCCCTGTAGCTGTTCCAGAAAGTTCAAAAACGAGTTTTCAATCCCAACACAGTCCAGCAAGCATTTATACATCAAAATCAAAGGTTTTCAACATATAATATCATAGCTTATCATGTATTAACAAAAGGGAAACTAACTTATGCAAATCTAGCTTAAAATCATTAATGATTTCCTTTCCTCTCTAAACCACAAAACTACCCAAAAAGGCGTAAGAATCATAGGGAGCTCACCTTACTCTCTTGAGTAGTGATTTGCCAAACTTCTTAATCCAAGCACTAGCTTGATCCCCTTTCTTTCCTTAAATCCTTGCCAAAACCCTAGCTTGAATCTTCCTTTCCTTTCTTGCTTCCTCTTTGTTTCCTTTGAACCAAAATCACAAATCTTGCTTGCTTGCATGAAGATGGAGTAATTGAGATAGAAGTTTGATGATTGTTGAAGGATTGGAGGGAGGGGCGCAAGAGGGGAAGAAGAGAGAAGGGAGAGGATTGGTTCTAGAGAGAGGAAATGGAGAAGATTATGGGAGAATTTTGGGGGAAAATGGCTTTTATAGCCTAACCCTCAAAATTACAAAAATGCCATTCTTATAAAATATCTCTGATACAACGTCTCAATACTGATAAATACTTGAGTCATAAGCGGGATATTACACTCTACCCCCCTTAAAGAAATTTCGTCCTCGAAATTTAGATAATCCTTATGAGATCCTGAAAAGATAAATCCTTTCTACCTCTTTCTCTACTAAAATTTCCAATTCTTTTTACTTATTGGGATTCCATGGCAACTCTAGGGTCTGACATGTAGATTAAACACGCACCTCGATTAAATCATACTGGTTAAAACTTGTTCTTTAGCCATGATTTCTATTTCTGTAAATTAAAACATGTGACAATCTCTTTCCAGCCGCAAGGTCTGATGCATAATGCATAGATATCACCTGTTAGAACGTATGGTTATCTGAACCAACATATTCATCTTATCTGACTATGATCTTTGTTCGACATATTTCTTGTAAATCCAATTTAAAACTATTAAGTCTTGGATTTCCTTTACTGAATTCTATCAGTTCTTCTTTCATTGACCGTTCAATCTTAACCTGAAGACGTCGGGCCGATCTGATTTTCCCCAATTATTCCAACTTTATGAGGAATCTATTACTTTACTTTTAATTCAAAGAATTCTTGTCTTTAACTTTCGCCTCGTAAGACAACCTTTTACTGTTACATTCGTAACATTCTTATACCGAAAGACATTTGATATTGAGTAATCTCAAACGGAAGTAAAGTCTATTGCAACTACCTCCACGATTCAAACACAAGGTGGTGGCTGAAGTTACGGTACAAGTTCCTTTCTTTCTGTTATCCTGGTGTAGCTATCATCACTACCATAAGCATTGCTCACATTCCCACTGCGGGAATCCTTAAGGCTCGAGAAATCATATGAGCCACTTGTGCTCCGATTTAATTAATCAACGATAACGCGTAGTTAAGGTCTTAGGAGCTTTCTTCTTTCTATGACTCTGACAATCTTGCACCATTCAAGATATTCCTAATCATGGGATTACTACTTTCTTTACCAATAAATTCAATCTTATGAAAGTTTAGTACAAATGACGTGTGGCATGAGCCGTCTCACATAACATCATATAATACAATCCATAGCACATAGCTTCCATACATGATCGAGTACGTGTACACTACTATCGGGTACACAGTACGTCGCATCATCATTGTCCAACTAATGGGACATCATACTTAGTCAACATGTATTCGAGACAATGCCACGCCAACATAGTCACTCTTCTTGCTCTTAACTCATGCTTGTATTCCTTGAGTATCTACAATCCCATACATAACTATGATTACGTCCCATTGACGTTATAACTTATTTCGTTCAAAAACATTATCTATTTTCGAAAAGAAAACTTTATTCTGTTCGCTATCAAGATAGCACTCTTAAACTCTGAATCCTTTATTTCATAACTTGAATTCACGTAGCCCTTTACTATAAACTATGAGTAATCTTCTGATCTGTGTAAAACATTTACTTCCTTTAACTGTTAACATTAAGTTCAAGAATTTCTGAATTCCACAACTAAGTTTTGTTCGGTAACAACAAACCTGTTATGCTTAGGATTTCCTGTTAAACATTACTGACCGCGTACCACAGTTACCGATACATGTCACACGACTATAAAAATATGTTACACTACTATCTAAGTAGCATAAACTTTGCCTGATCAGTATACATAATACTAATCATAACCTGTTACATGCCTGTTACATGTGACATGCTAGCATAACGTGGGTACGATGTGGAATAACCTCATGCCACTGCATAATTCCTCTTTGATTAAACTTACTATTCAAGTAACTTAAAGTTACTGAGCTAAAACAACTAGATCACCGTATTAGATGTGGCTTTCCTCGCCATGTACTTATTGTGCTAGAAACACATCCTTTAAATCTCTCATACAGCTTCGATTCTCTTATTTCATGAGTTTCGAGGTCCGAAACATTCCTCGACTTATCTCTTAAAATTTCCTGTTAGAACTAATAATAAGTTCAAGTCTTCACTACTTACAAATATTCTGTAACTTGAGAATTGATCTCTGAATACCTTTCCTATGATTCATCTAGCAAGGACTTCGCAAACATCCTTTTTCTCTAAACTTCAGCTTCGAATTGTTCATTAGCTCATCCTTTGATCACTTCTCCACTGCGCAACTCTGATTTAAACAATTCACCTTGGGGTAAAAGTAGTACACCACTATTACCATATAAATCTCCTTGGCCAATCCTTTGACTTATAACTCTGTAGTTACCATACATGACCATCTTACCTTATAACTCCTCTTGTGGTTTAATCCACCTGTTTAACTTATTGATTGATCGTCATCTGACTTTGTGTTTCCTTTGGACATAAACAATATTCTTACTTTCACGAAAATGCGCCGAAACCTGTAAACAACCTTTAGCAATAAATTACGAGCCCAACAATGCTCCTGCCAAAACAACTCATACACTAGTTCTAGCTTTACTCTTCATATTATAAATCGAGTTCCGTCCTATAATTATCCGTAAGGATTTCACATCCACAACCTTTTCCCAATACAACTTAGGTCCACATAACTCTATCATATCTCTTGGTTACTCCTCGGGTTTCTCCAGAAATAAACCGTCTGGATAAGACTCAACTCTTACCGGCTCTCCTGTAAGTCCAAACACATGTTACGCCTCTTTGAGTACCCGATTAATAAATCTTAAACTTCAACTCTTATTATTCCTTATTGGATCCTTCCTATAACTTGTTACTGTATTTGCAATTCCAATCTAATCTTGTTATCTGAATAATATTCCATATGTCTTCTTGACCGTTGCCCTCATCATAGTTTCAAACAATCCGAGATCTGTATTTCCACTATCTTTAACACATACCATCATAAGATGATCTTTATCGGCTTACCTGAATGCTTGTGTAAGGAGCCCATCAAAGAAAACGTAGAACTCCTTAACCTCAACCATAACTTTAACTGTAACTTGTACGTTAGTGACGATCTTCCTGCTTAATCCTCGAAACCGGTCTGCTATAATCCGTCAGCATAAGATTCAATCTTTACTTCATACCCTTATCAGGGGTTTCCTTCACTTATCGCTAAACTTGCGTTTCTCATACAAAGCATCTTGATGACCCATTACAAAGGGAGGTAATCTGTTTCCAACATTTCGCTTAAACCATAATTAAGTCTCTTACCTGTCGGATATTAAAATCTCCTCAGAGACGGCATCGCTCAATGATGCGTCCAACTAGTTAAGGTACTTGACCTTACTCTTAGGTACTCTTAAATACTTCTTATATTCCTGAGACTTTGCCATTAACTGGCTCAGTTACTTCACTGTTAGTGAAAACATCACTGTTAGGAAAACATCCTTTGGCATTAAATACCTTGCCAATTTCCGTCTTAAAATCTGACGCCTAAACCTTCACCCTTCGTACACTTCATTCCTCCTTGGTCACATTCAGCTCTCGGATATTTGTCCTAACTGTCATATACTAGACTGAGTTGATCAGGCTCAACTAGATGTGACCTTTAGAACAATAACCGGAACCCAATGATTCCACTACTTTTATTGAATCTTAAATGACCCATGGCATGGTCTGAATCGACCTGCTCTGATACCAATTGTAACACCCATACTAACTTTAACTAGTATATTAGCATGTGCGTTAAACTGATACTGGATACATTTAAAAATTTCAATAATAATAATACATCATATCTGAATGAATACAAGTTTACTCGTTGTACAAATAATCCATTACTAATACAATACTTATACAATGTCCAATAAGCTCCTGAGCTGGTACACGACGAGCAACTGTGCTCCATCCAGTATCCCTATGAAGATCTCCATCACGAACCTCTGACTTACCTGTAAACCTGCACCAAAAGGAATGGGATGAGACATAATGTCTCAGTGAGCTCCAGCCCAACCAACTGTTGGCAACCACAGGGAACCTAGGGTCGCCATGCCTACCTTGGCAATCTTGGGGATTTCCTATGATCGCCAAGTCTTTACTTTATCCACAAAGGGTATATCTCTACCTATAACTATGAATCTATCTGTAGCTATATCTCTAACTATAACTATAACTGTAAACCACCTATAACTGTAACTGTAACCTATCTGTAAATGTAATTTCAGCCTGTAACTATAACTTGGTGATCGAGGGGAAACCTAGGACCACTTTCTGATAACTGTCTATAACTATAAATGTGAGTTTCCTGTGACTATATCTGCAATTGTCTATAACTATATCTATAATCTACCTGTAACTGTAACTTTGACTATAACTGTGAAACATAAAACAAATAAAGATGTTTTAGGTGTTTTATGTTAGCTGTTAGCGTTGAACAAACATTATTATCTGAGTTCATTTTACGGAGTGCGGCCCGGGTGGAGTAACCCCGAGGTACATCTCCCTATAACCCGGTGAAATTCCTATCATATCAGGCTAACATCGGACTCCACTATAAAACGTGTGGACAACCCTCTCGGAGAAGTCTCATCCGGCGAATCCCGGAGTCTGCTGAACACGCCCTGTAACTGTAAAACGTGCGAGCACGCCATTATCTTTGATCTTTAATACTTTAACTTTAACATATAAATATACATATATGTACTGTAATCATATAACAATCCTGTAACACTTCACCTATAACTTAAGATTCTTGGCTTATCATTCTCATAAGCCACCTATAATTGTCGGAGAACCAACACTATAATCTTCTCTGTAACTTTGATTGCCAAAGCATACCTATTACTCTTGTATTCTAATCCGAATACATCTATAACCTTGTTTTCCTAAAATAGGTTCTAGACTTATCCAAGCCGTATGCTTTTCCTTAAGAGTTATCAACTCACAAGCAAGGGATCAATCCATTAAATCCTTGCACTCATACTATAATTCTTATTTTCCTATCAAAGGATTCGACATATCGTTATCATATGCCGTTCTTAGGGATTTACTAACCCACTCACTCATTGTTGGGAACTAAGCCCCTTGCCTTGCCTGTTAACTTAGGGTTTAATCTACCCATTGTCATAATGACACTTGATTCTTATGAGGTTAAACCTCAATGATATGTGGAGTTTCTAACCCCACTCCCATGCTAATACAAGATAAACCATGATCCATTCTTCCATTACTAAAAGCATAAAGACATTCTGGCACTGTGCGGATGGTTTCTGGCCTTAAAACAAGTTTTCAAAAATGAAGTGGCATTATGCTCCCATCGTGGCACGACAGGATCCCATCGTGGCACGATGGCATGCTGATCCTTATGATCATGGCACGATGGGTGCCATCGTGGCACGATAAATCCAGGGGTGCTAGGCCCTGTAGCTGTTCCAGAAAGTTCAATAACGAGTTTTCAATCCCAACACAGTCCAACAAGAATTTATACATCAAAATCAAAGGTTTTCAACATATAATATCATAGCTTATCATGTATTAACAAAAGGGAAACTAACTTATGCAAATCTAGCTTAAAATCATTAATGATTTCCTTTCCTCTCTAAACCACAAAACTACCCAAAAGGGGGTAAGAATCATAGGGACCTCACCTTATGCTCTTGAGTAGTGCTTTGCCAAACTTCTTAATCCAAGCACTAGCTTGATCCCCTTTCTTTCCTTAAATCCTTGCCAAAACCCTAGCTTGAATCTTCCTTTCCTTTCTTGCTTCCTCTTTGTTTCCTTTGAACCAAAATCACAAACCTTGCTTGCTTGCATGAAGATGGAGTAATTGAGATAGAAGTTTGATGATTGTTGAAGGATTGGAGGGAGGGGCGCAAGAGGGGAAGAAGAGAGAAGGGAGAGGATTGGTTCTAGAGAGAGGAAATGGAGAAGATTATGGGAGAATTTTGGGGGAAAATGGCTTTTATAGCCTAACCCTCAAAATTACAAAAATGCCATTCTTATAAAATATCTCTGATACAACGTCTCAATACTGATAAATACTTGAGTCATAAGCGGGATATTACAGATACTCAGGAACAACACAACTCAGGAACTCCCCCTGAAACAGACATTCAGGAACTCACCCTGAAACAGATCAATCAGAAACTCCAACTCCCCCTGAACTGTTGAACAGCTTCTAAAACAGACACATACTTATTTCTCCCCCTTTTTAGCCAAACAATGTTGACAAAACAACCAGCAATCACCAGGAGCAGAGAAACACAAGAAACAGAGCATAAGCACATCACTGAATTCTATTCAGAGTTTATAACTAGCACAACACATAACAGCACACAAAGAACCACATATGAACCAATTTTAGAATCAGCAGCAAAAACATCAGCACAGAACCCATCACAGCACCAACATTAGGATCAGAACCACATAACATCCACACACAGAAGAACAAAAAGTAACAACTTCTTCCCAGCAATCCTCTTCTGAACAGAGAGCATGATGTCAACATCATCCTCAGATTCACTAGGATCCAGTCTCTTTGCTACACTTTGTTCAAGCCTATTTCCAATGAGTTCATCATCAGACTCCACATCAGAACCTACATCAGAACTAACTTCTTGAACTTCTTGGTCAGACACAGTATCCTGGGAATTCTCATCAGTCTCCTTCTCTTGCGAATTGTCAGAAGGTGACACAGCAACAGACTCACTGGCAGACTTTCCAGGAGACTTTTCTTGACAGGCTTTAATAGGGTCATCAGGTTGGATCAGGAATGTTTCAACATCTGGTACAACTTCATGCTCAGACCCCACATACTTTTTAATTAACTTCACATGTGCTGCATCAGATGTTCTCTTGTGTCTTGCATTCATAAGAGCACAATTCTTTATTCTACTCTTGTCAACACTTTCAACTTTGTTGTTCCCATGAGATACTAAGAGGGCCTTGTTCCTAGTTACATTACCACCTTCAACAGACTTACTCTTATGGATCCTTTTAGTACCAATGGTATTCACCCCTTTAGGTCTCCATTCTTTCTTGACATTGCTTTTGTTCACAACTGGTTCCACTTTTCTAACTTGAACAAAAGTATGGCTGACCTTTGATTGAACATGAGGTTTTATTTGTTGAAAGTGCTTGGGGTATCCATGCAGCTTGTAACAGAAAGGCTTTATGTGCCTCTTTTTACCACAGTGATGACATACCCAAGGATGAGATGCCCTCTTGCTCTTAAATCCCTGAGGTTGGTTCTAGGTTTTCCAACTTAGGTTTATCCATCATTGGATCACAAGTTTTAACAACTGCACTGGCCTTTTTAGTTGGATTTTGCTGTTTGTTCAAGGTCCTATAATCAAACCCTATTCCACTTGGTTTCCCTTGGTTCTGACTCTCCAATATTTCATCTAACGTAGCAGTACCAGTGTTCAACATTCTGACCTGCTTCTTCAAATGTTCAAGTTGAGAGTTCAAATGGGTTACCTCATCTTTGAGATCAGAAATTTGTCCCAAGTGTTCACTTCTTTCAGCCTGAAGTTGACTGATAGTCTTCTTCTGATTTTCTAGTTCCTTGCACACTTCTTCACTTCTGATGAAAAGTTCTTCATAAGAGGCAGCTGGTTCTTCAAAAGTCAATTCTTCTTTTGAGTCCATTATGCCAGAAAAAAAACTTTCCCTGGAGCTCACCCTAAAACAGGCAGGGTGCCTGCTCTGATGCCAATTGAAATTCCTGGCAGGACCCGGTTCTGAACCGTAAAACAGAGTGCGTAAACAATAGTTCAGAAGCAGAAAAATAAAAAACAGAAGATAAAGAACACAATAATTTGTTAACCCAGTTCGGTGCAAACTTCACCTACATCTGGAGGATACCAATCCAGGAAGGAAATCCACTAAGTAGTATCAATTCAAAGACTCAAGACACAACCCCTGTTCCTAGCTTTATCACTTAATCACTACCCGTATAGACTTTTACCTAGGAACTCCTAGATATAAGAACCCACTTACTTCCTAATCAAGCAATCACAGTCCCAGTGATTATAAACTCTAAACAATTATGAAGACACTCTTCAAAACAGAAAAACAGTCACTTGTGCTTAAAAGCTTTAAGTGATTACAACTGAAAAACAACCAACTCTAACAATTGAGTGGTGCACAGAAACAACAGAGCAACAGCTCACAGACTCAAAACACTAAGACTCTTTTAATTCTTGAGATGAGTAAGTTCTTCAATAGGAAAGCCTTCTATTTATAATCTTCAGCTGCTCATAAAATTCTTAACAAATCTTCAAAGATATGATCTTAGAATTCTTTAGAAGCAAATAGAAGCAATTATATTTCTGAAATATATTTTCCAAAGATTTCTTTGAAAATATATTCACAAATAAAAGAATTCAATCTTCAATAAAGATCTTCACGCGAATTAATCTGCCTTCTAGAAACATCAGCCTGGATAAATCTTCAAACAAATCCTCAAAAGATACTGAAAGAATTAACAGAACAAACGCAGAAATTCAGCTTCTGAAATACTATAGCTTCTGAAGACACATATGAAGATTTCAGCTTATGAAGACGCACATTGCTTGTAAATTTGATTTTAGCAAACATGTAGCCAACAACCAAATATCCAACATGGACTAAGCCCCTATAAGCTTTGGATATATCGGTATAGAAAATATTAACGCTACGATAAGAATTCGAGATAAGTTGTCACACGAACGATAAAAGGTTATCAAACTCCTAGTAATGGAGAATGATTTCTAAGTTATTAAGATAAGTGATATCATAGACTAATTGAAGCGGAGCACTAGTAATCTGTAAAGTTTCGCGAGCTCTTGAGAACTTCATAGTGGAAGTAATGGTTATATTTGTGATAAGTAGAACACCAGATGTCCGAAAGAAAGGAACAGGTACTACAAGTAATGCCTCAAACTTGTATTTGGGTAGTGGAGGTAGTTGCAGTAGTCTTTACTTCCGTATGAGAGTACCCAATATCATATACTTTTCAGTGTAGGGATGATTATATATAAAGAATGGTACGATTATAGCTGTAAGATGCTATCATATGAGGAGAAAGACAAAGGTAAGACATCATTGGAATCAGTTGTAGTGCAATAAACCTCTCCAAAAGTGAAAAATATTTGAGGAGGATAAGATCGACCCGATGTTGTCAGGATAAGATTATTCAGTAAAAGTATCCGAGGTTTAGTAGCTTTAAGTTGAAGTTGCAAAGTGTGTAAATAAGGGACATAGTCAAGTGATTCGGATATGTTGGTTCAGACAATCACACGTCCTACTATGTAAGAATTATGTAATGTACATGATGCCTTCAATTAAGGAAGAGATTGTCGAGTATTTTTGACTTATAGAATTGGAAACCATGGTCGTGAACCAGTTTTATCTAGCCAGCTTTAATCGAGATGTATGAGTAATCTATATGTCAGACCCTAGAGTAACCATGGAATCCCGATAATCAAATTGAATGTAAGAATCAGCTAGTAGAGAAAGGAGTATGAAAGATCCATTCGTATATGATCTCAAGAGAATTCTAAATTTTGAGGATGAAATTTCTTTAAGGGGGGTAGAGTGTAACATCCCGCTTCAGACTCAAATATTTATCAGTGGTGAGACGATGTATCAGAGATATTTTAAGGAAGGGCAATTTGGTAATTGTCGCGCCATGATTCTATAAAAGGGCTAAAGCCCATTTTTCCCTTCATTTTTCCTTCCCTTTCTCTCTCTAGAATTCAAATCCTCTTCCTTCTCTCTTCTCCCTCTCACGACACCCATATTTTAGAAACCTTGGGTAAGTTTTTGGTGAAATCCCTTATTTTGAAAAGTTTGATAATTTGTGCCCTAATCTCTAATGCATGCTAATTCCTTGTTAATCCATCAATTAAGTTATCAATTGGTAGTTTAAAATCATTCATAATGTTGTTGGGATGCTTGGGTAAGTTTGGATAGGTCAAAATGGTTGAAAATCATGTTTTTGAGCAATTGTTGTACTGTCATGCTCGCTGCAGCGAGCATCACGTTTTTTCTTCTGTTCCAACTCACCCCAGCGAGGTTTGGCAGAACCACCTTGTTCTGTTGAGTTGAGTTAGGTGAGTTGACGCGTTTGGGCAAGGCGTTTTGCAACCATTTTCAACGAAAACCCTAATTTCTAAGAATAACACCATTTTGACATATCTGAAAAGTATTCAATAGATAAAGAATAAGTGAACAAGGAATCGGCAATGCATTAGAGGTACAAGAGTAAAAGTTAGATGAGCAGGGTAGTTATGACGATAAGATAATAGCCCCTAAGTACGACATATGACAACAATATGTCTAGAACCTATGATAGGTTAACAAGATTAAAATGTATTCAATTTAGCGTACGAAAGTACAAGGAATGTTTCAACGCTCAAAGTTTTAGATAAGACTAGGTTAAGACGTGCCTCTTGTAGTATCCACTAATTGATACGTCAAAGGCCACATATAAGTTAAGAAATTAATTAAAAGATTAAATGTGTCTCCTACTTTCTCGCTAGTTAGAACACAGGGGGTTCCAGTGAGCTGGAACGGTGGAGTTACTATCCGCGAGGATAGCCACACATAAGAGTTTAATTAAAATGCTAAGTCGTGTCTTTCGTTGTTCACGCTAGTGGGACACGGAAGGTTCACGCATAAGTTAAGATTAATAATGTAAGAATGATAAGTCATGTCTTCTGTTGTTCATGCTAGTGGGACACAAGAGGTTCACTCTAGTGGGACAAGTTATTCCGCAAGGATGACCGCACGAAGACAAGAGGAATCCGGTGACTAGCCTCGGATAGCAGTTTTCACCGGTAGTAGGGAGATGTATTTCGGGGTTACTCCACTCGGATGCACTCCGTAAAATGAACCAAGATAATAATTGTTTGTTACACGCTAACTTTATAACTTAATGTTATCATAAAGTTACTTATTATACAATGAGAATATGACAAGGTAGATATCAGTTATCATATAGTGATCCTAGTTTCCCCTAGATCACTAAGTTAGCATATTGTAGTCTAGTTTTCACCACTACACAGTATAGACGACACAAACACGTATAAACCCGAAATGGGTTTAGATTAGAATGTGGCAATCATAGGTTTTCCCCGAGGTTGCCACACAGCCTAGGATAGATGGAGCTCACTGAGACATTATGTCTTATCCCAATCCATTTGATTTAGTTTCAGGTAAGCAAGAGGTTCATGATGAAGTTTATCAGGGAGAAGCTGAGTGGAGTGCAATTGCTCGTCATGTATCAGTTAAAGATTCCATCAGTATTTGTATATATGTACCTTTAGTGGTATTTGACTAATTGTATAAAACGAGCAAAATTTGTATTTATTCAGTAGAATCTTATTTATATTGAAAATTTTAATGTATCCAGTATCAGATTTAATACGCATGCTAAATATTCTAGATTAATTTAGTATGGGTGTTACAAGGATTATGAGTTACAATACTCGTATATATAAGTTTTTGGTTAGTGGTTCTGCCAATGAGTTTTCAATTTTATAAAAGTCATATTCACATAGATATAAGAATAGTAATTACTTATAGGGTTAGCCTGATAAGAGAGTGTAATTATATTTAGTCAATCTTTAGGAAAAGTGTGACTATGAAAATCCATAAAGAAATATGAAATTCAAGAATCTCCCAAATTAGATTAACATAGACACTTAGTTTAAATAAAAATAAGATGTTGATTAATGTGGCCACTAGAATGTCAATAATGAACGAACATTTATGATTATCTCAGTTTATAAGTACTTCAAAAACACAATACCATACTCGATAGGAGTATTGATATTATACATTGCATTTATTATTTATGACCTCATAAAATGTGGAATATTGGTAAAAGAGAAGCACAATATATATTTGCATGCTAAGAGGTTATTGTGCATATTCCAACAAAATTGAGTTAAGCATCCAATTATAATGCTTACTAAGATTAAAAGAATTTTAATATATATCTAAGTTTAATAGAATGAGACTACTAAAGTTTAAAGTCTCTTAAGCTATGTCATATTTTATAGTGTGCACAAGAGTATATGGCAATGATAAGAATTTTAAATTGTGTGTATATAATATTGTGTACACATTCCTCTTGATCTCACATATATATAAACTAGAGTGAGATTTCTCATTTGAGCTCATAATATATAGTGTTGTGTACACACTCCCACTGATCCCACATATATATAAACAAGAGTGAGTGAGATTCTCATTAGTGATAATAGATATAGAAATATTATAATAATGTAATATTCAACAATGGGATACTTAATTGCTAGTGCAAGATTATCAACATAAGTTGTTATATAATTTTAACTAATAGAGTTTCATGAACTCAACCACATATTTTGCACATGAGTATATCAGAATTATTAACACAAGTGGTAACTCAATGATAGTATGAAACCCTATTTATATATAATTTATTAATGACATATATTATTAAGAATTGAGTTTCGTAGTTTACCACATATTATGCATTTAGAATTAAGGAGATTTTAAATTCTCACTTAAGAGTTTTGTAACACAAAATCTCCTTTTCGGAATTAAAATTTTCAAAGAATTTTATAAATATTGTAACCTTTATATGATAGAGTGGGATGATTATATAAAAGGCTTATCATCATATGAGTGAGATTAAGTCTCTAATATCATAAAATAGGATATGAGAGTGTATGGTTAAGTCTCTAATATTAAAACATATGATACAAGACTCTATATACAATTTTAGTAACTCACTCAAAACTCAAATACTACAATTATAATTACACACATTTCAGAAAAGATTAGGTTACACGCAGCGAAACTAGTCATAAGCTTCCACAAGTATTAAATAATACCAATAATATAAAATATGTCAAAATATAGTGAAAATGGTAAAATTAAATATCCCCAATATACCATTTATAATTATTTAGAATAATGGTATAAATAAATTTTTCTCAATGGAGTTGTTAAGAATTTTAGGATTTTGACATATTGCTTTTACAAAATAAGTTTACAATAATATAAAAAAGACACAGAAGTGTATAATAATTTATGAGAAATGAATATAATTAATATCCTCAACATAAGTCTCTACAATAATTTTATATCAAGAGTTATGAAACAAATAAATATATTTGTTTATGAGATATAGTTAATTGACATGTAAAATTTTCCTCGCTTGTTGAAGAATGATATTTTCTCCACTTGGTGGAGAATGATAGTTAAACTAATAATGTATTTTTCTTACCCATAAAAGGATGATTATGTTAAGTAATATCATACCGATAGGGTATATCCATCACGTTACACAATACATAGCAAAGATTATCTCACTTGATAGAGAAGATATAATGATAGTTGAATTAGAAGGTTTGAAATATATTTTAAATAAATATTCAACTATTTCTCTATCACAGAATGATCATGTTAAATAACGTCACACCAATAGGGTATGTCTGTCACTCACATAACACATGGATAGTAGCAATCCAAAATATTTATATATATACAAAAATAACATTTAAGTAGAAATTTAATTCAAAATTAGAATAATATTGGATTGCAAAATTTATATAGTTTGCTACATGTCTTTTAATAGAGTAACTTACTTATTGTAATATCATTTGGTGACCATAAGGATAATAAGTAAGAACTATATCATCACAATGTACAATTCTTATGTCTTAAAAATTTAAATATTGATAGGGTACTCTAATTATATTTGACATAAGTATAAAATGGAGGTACATTGAGTAATAGCAAAATTATATTAATAACAACACACCGATAGAGTATGATT
Source organism: Medicago ruthenica (assembly GCA_018208015.1). Taxonomy (NCBI): domain Eukaryota; kingdom Viridiplantae; phylum Streptophyta; class Magnoliopsida; order Fabales; family Fabaceae; genus Medicago; species Medicago ruthenica. The sequence continues at coordinate 17,607,182 of CM031375.1, forward strand.
GTCACCAATATAATGCTAATCTATTTAACAAAATTTGCATATAATTGTATCCACGATAGGTGAGATTACAATTATACAAATCAATAATGTTTATCCTTAAGAGAATATGATAAAATAATATCATGCATAAACAATTATGCTTAATTTCCTCAACTTCGGTCATATTCAAATAATAGAACGACATGCTTAATATTTTAAATGAGAACACCATAAATATGAATTTAGATTTTAATTATATGAAATAGTATAATAACAAGAGTTATTATTTAAAATAAAATTGTGTCAAATAGTTTTGTATTTTATCGAGAATAGAATTCTTAAAATAAAATTTCAAATACTTCCACTATAGATTAGAAAGAATATAAATACAAAATGGAGTATTATAGTAAGCAAATAATATATAATAATTATAGAGATCTATTAAGAATATTCTGGAAAAAGATTTCATTTTTATATAGGATTGCATAGTTGCACAACAAAAGAGAAGAAGAAATTTCTTCATATGTGCAATAATATACGATAAGTCACATGATGTTAAAAATAATTAAATCACGACTGACCTCGTAAAGTGTGACATTCATTCTTATACTTAGTGCCAATGATTTTTAATGACTTAACGAGAATATCTTTTAATATAAGTCATCTAAGAGATATATAAGTCTTATATATCTATTGATCTTTTAACGAGAATATCTTTTAATATAGTTATCTAAGATGACTATAACAATTATCATCCTTACAACCAAATACTTATATTAAAAGTAGACTTATATTAAAATAAGAATATATTCTTATATATTTTAATCGAGGCAATTTTAAAAACAATTATCATCCTTACAACTGAATACTTATAAAAAAATCATATTGATTTATAATTAGAGTCTTATCTATGTTTAGTTATAATGACTTATTCTCTATTTTATGTTTAGGTTTAGAGTCAATGATTTTTAAAGACTTAACGAGAATAAATTTTAATACTTAGCCATAGATCAATAGATACAAATTATAACATATAATTAGTAACAAATAAGGAATAAGAAATTGTGTACCTTTATGTTTAGGTTCATGAAGGACAACCGTCAACCAGTATGAGAGGGATAACTACCCTCATCGCCGTTTAGGTTTAGGTTTTCACCATACTGGTCAGAATGCTTAACCGTATGAGATGACGTTTAAATAGCTAAACGACTGAGGGCAGAGACCTCTCATTGGGCTTAGCTAAATGGGCCAACCCATCACGGTCCATTTAGAAACAATAGTCCAATCTCACATATTCATCAATTGACTAGTGCTTAACACAATAGATCATAATTTATATTAAGATTAACTTATAATAATTGATTATTGTCAATCCATAATTGATTAATTAAATAATTAATTAAATAATTAATCTAACACATTGTTGTAATCTTGTGCTATGAGTTAATCTTACAAGAGCTCAATTCAAAAGATTAGTTTATTAGAAGGGAGGGTTTATGACTTAAGTACTACATTTAACATTCTTATATACTAAATGCGGGATTCATAACATTGTCATTACCTTTAAGAGCCGACGTCTATAGTGGCTTTTACTATATCGACGTTGATCTAGTGGTGGCTTATTTATCTTTGGTGGCTACTATCTATCAACATTCGATGTTGCATCTTAATTCTAGCTTAAAAGTCTGATTCATCTATTTAATATATGTTTGGTTTTGCGGTGAAAAAAATTGATGTTGAGTGAATTGATTCTGTAAAGTTGATTACAACTAAAATTGAGTTAAAGGTAAAATGGTTTATTTAGGTACATTCATACAAAAGTGAGTTAAAAAATAAATTTGTTTGTAAAAATCAATTCTACGATCAAAAGCTACGATTTCTAACCTCAACTAATTTCAATTTTGGAGATAAAATCAATTCTACTTTAAAATAGTCAAACTAGTCAAAAAATCAATTATATACCTCTTTAAACATCTAAAGTGGTAAGATTTTATAAAAATTTGTGCATTTATTGTATTGAAAATTGAAGTCTTTACTTTTTTTAATGAATACTTACTTCATTAGAAATGCTTAAAGAGTGTCCAGAAACACTAGTTAATAAGACCCAAATTTATTTTAGCTCCTCAAAAAATGGAATCAAATATACTCTTAATTCTTAACCTTATTACATTAGAGATTCCCTAAGATATTGACCGGAACTTGGAAAAGATGAGCTGGGAGACAATGCTATTTACACATACATAACTTTCTGGTTTCTGTCATATCAAAACAGTAAACATTTTTGTCTTTGAACTATGGGCATGCATGAGATGAGATGATGAGATTGGGAAGGGAGAGTAATTATGAGCTGGTGGATGAAGAACTTTGGGCTTTCGAGTTTAACGATGAAATTGTCTTTTTCTATCATGCATCAATCAACATCATTGTTTGTTAGATTATTTGAACATCATTAAAATGTATAAACATGAATCAACCATAGGAAGACCATATACAATGGTTAAACACTCTCAACACCCTTCAACACACACTTTTTCAATTCCCAACACTCCACATCATTTTCTCTCTCTTCCACATAATAATTCAACACACCATTCAACACATACCCTCTCCAATGGTTTTTTCATTCAACACTCTACCCCACCACTCACTTTACCCCACCATTTTTTATTTCATATTCTTATTTAATTTTATATTTTGTTTTTATAATTACATAAAATTACAAACTAATTTAATTATAATTAAATTAAAATAATAAAAACTTAACAATTTATTTTTTAGTGTTTTTGTTAAAACAAAATTTATTTAAATAATTTATTTTTATTTTCTTAAATTAAAATGCAATACAATACATTAAACACGCGGCACACAAATAACTTAAAATGCAAGACAACAAATTAAGCACACGACACAAGTAACTTAATTAGTACGATACAAATCATCTTTAATCATGAAACATTCCAAACTTTTCCCATATGTGCTTCACTAGATCTGCTTGCAATTCACGATGAACATTTGGATCACGCAATTCGGATCTAGCACGCACATGATTTGCAAAAGCGGGTAACACCTCGGTCGAGTATGGTTGCGGTGTAGTAGATCCACTTGCCTCAGATTGCTCAAAATCGGTCCAACGTTGAGCATATGTATCTCGTTCATCCTCAACAATCATATTATGTAATATGATGCATGACCTCATGATGATACTCAAATCGTCTATGTCCCACAAGCGAGCTGGTTCACGGATGATTTTAAATCGAGCTTGAAGCACTCCAAATGCACGTTCGATGTCCTTCCGACATCCCTCCTGAACTTTTGCAAATAACTTATCGGGTTCACTTTGAGGAAGTCTGATCGATTTGACGAAAGTTGGATAAGAAGGGTAGATACCATCAGCTAGATAGTATGCCATGTTATAGAGACGTTGATTCACAAAAAAATTCACACTTGGAGCCTTTCCTTGTTCCACATCATCAAACACTGGTGACCGGTCTAGAACGTTTATATCGTTCAACGTTCCCGGACATCCAAAAAAGGCATGCCAAATCCATAGATCATGAGATGCAACTGCTTCAAGAATAACTGTGGTGGTTCCCTTATCCCCCCTAGCAAATTGACCTTCCCATGCTTTAGGACAATTTTTCCACTCCCAGTGCATGCAATCAATACTCCCGATCATCCCTGGGAACCCCCGCATTTCACTTACATGTAGTATTCTTTGCAGATCATCTTGGGTTGGTGCTCTCAGGTACTCTTGCTCATACAATCGTATGATTCCTTTACAGAATCTACGTAAGCACTCCAATGCTGTAGTACCTCCTATTTTGATGTATTCATCGACCGCATCTGCTGCCACACCATATGCTAGCATTCGCATTGCTGTGGTACATTTTGCTAACGGTGATATACCTTCTTTATTGGCTGCATCAACTCGTTGGGTGAAGTAGTTATCACTACTTGAAAGGTCCCCAACGATTCGAAGGAAAACATGTTTTTGCATCCGGTACCGACGACGAAACATTGCATCGTCATATGTAGGCTCATTGGCAAAGTAGTCGTCAATTAGTCTTTGGTTTGCCGCTGCATGATCTCTATTGAGATATTTTCTACTACGAGATGCACTATCTTCCAATATTTTGTTTCGACGCTCTCTGAATAGTTTTAGATACATTTTCATTTTTTTAGCATGAGTCTTTTCTTTCATCAATTGGTTAGCCTCCTGTTGCACCGACGCTATCTTGTCCAATCGTTCAAGCTCTTTCTCCTTGAATTGTTTGAATTCAGCCCACTCTTTATCCACCACCTCCAAGGCAGCTTCCTTACTTTTCTTTTTACCTTTTTTCTTAGCTGCCTCCCTACCCATTGGACGAGCAGTAGATCCTACAGAGTTTGAGCCACATGCATCACTGTCGTGAGATCTCTTGGATCCACTACTGCCTGAGCCAATATTTCCTACTTGACTACCATAACGTGGTTGATCACGGAGAGCGTGCCATTCTGTCATTAAAGTAAAGTGAATATTCTTCCCACTCGCGTATAATTCCTGCGCTTTTGCCAAAATATCATTCTCCGACCAACCGCTTCGTTGCATACGCTTAGCGCTTTCATAAGCGCCAATCCATTTATTCAGTATTTTGTTCATATAATTAAAACGGTTTCGGCATGCAACACCATCCCGCGGATGATCGAATGAGCAATGCTCATTACAATACTCAGCAATTTTACCCCAATATGTTTCACCTTTCTGATTTCTCCCAACAACACTACTTGTTCCATATTTAATCCACCCACTAATTAGCACCAAATTTTGTTCAGTGCTCCATGCTGGTTGCTGGGCTTTCTTGCTCTTAGGAGTTGAATCCTCTGGATTTGGAGTGACTTCGTTACCACTTGTCATGCCACCAAGAGTTATTTGTGTTGAAAATTCAGGAAATTCAGGTGCACCAACACTCGAAAAGTTTTCATTTCCCATTGGCATATAACCACTAAACGGGGGTGTTTGAGATGGATATCCCATCATAGATCCATAATATGGATTAAAGTTTGGAACAGAGGATGGGTGGTTGAAATTTGGTGCAAATCCAAAATTATGCATGTTTTGAGGACGTTGGTTTGGAAATTGATTTGGATTTTGATAATTGTTGGGATTTTGGTAGCTAAATGGGTAACTAGAAGAATTCTGGGTGTTGAAATTGTTATTATTTGGATCCATTTCACTAACAACAAGTTTAAAACTTCAAAAGGATAGGTAATAGAAGGATAGTAATAAGATTAGGATACTGAAAAACTTGGTTTTTTTTTGTGTCCAAATCAAATGAACCAAGTCTCTATTTATAGAGGAAAAAAAATCATGAATTTTGGTAATTTTTTTTTTTTTAAAATTAATTTACATTGAAATAATTGAGTTTAAATTATTAAGATAATAAAAATCCAGCGAACCAATCCAATGCTGCCACGCGTCCGCCTTATCACCAAACAGATTCCTCTCTCTCTTCCTCCTGCGCGCTCACGCGCCCGTGTCTGCGCGTGTTGTACACGCGCCAGTTTGGTCCAATCGAAGCTTGACACGTGGCGGTTCGGACAGAATTAAACATTGTTGAAACCATTCATCTCCTCTCTCATCCAACTCATCATTCAACACCTTAAAAAATGCCATTGCAAGGCTTTCAACTGTTGAATTCAATATTCAACACCACCATTGTAGGTGGTCTAAGATCATAAGTGCATGAATTTAAAGTCGTATGTGATGAACTCGAGGTTGAAAAAGGTTAGGCCACAAACTAGGTTTTATAGGGCCTAACTTTGTTCAAAAACATCAACGTCTAAACTTGATTTGTAATATGTCATATACTCTCTTTTAGCTTGTAATATATATATATATATATATATATATATATATATATATATATATATATATATTCTCTTTTAGATCCGAGCCTGATTTTTTTATTTTTTTTAAATCAAATATGACCTCTTAACTTACTTTAAAGCTTTATTTCATTTTAACATTATTAATCAAGTAATTTGATATATACGTAAATAAACTAACAAACTATAAGATCAATGCGATTAAATTATAATTTTAGATTTTGTAAGCAAGTTTAAATTAATGAAAAAAAGAATTCTACGGTTCAACCTTGAAGTTTTTTTTTTTTAAATAAACTGCAAGCGTTTGTGGCGGTTTAAAACTGACGCTAACACACTTTTTTTAAAAAAACATTTGCGACTTTTAGTCCACGTAAAGCTTTTTTATTTATTAAAATAATACATTTGCGGCGGTTTTTGACCCACACAAATGTCAGCATACTTATTTACAGCATTGAACTTTGCGGATGTATAAGACCCACACAAATGTGCAGTTGTGGCGGCAAATGCCCAACGTATACATTTGCGTCAATAATTTTTGTGGCGGAGCAAAGGTCTCCAAAAATTCTGCCACAAAAAATGTTCCATTTAGACATAAAAATACCTTCTAGTAAAAGCACCATATTTATTTAGAAGCTCATTTTAGTTTCTATAGAGTTTACTATCTTACATAAAATTAATTTAAAGATAAAAGTTAAATTTGAAAACATGTTTTTTTTTGTCAAAGACAAAGAAATTTATTAAAAAATAAAAAAGCAAACGTACAAAATTGGGGAAGTAAGCCAAAACTCAATTAAACAAGAAAATTATCTCAAGGGAAAAAAAATGGAAATCCTCCTAAAGACTACTAGGTAGTTCTCAAAAAACGGTATCCTCCCAAGGGCAGAAAAATGGATAATTTCCACCAATTATCAAAGATTTCCGAGCAGTTGAAGGTTGTAGCAAGAATATCATAAATACATTGTTGAACCAAATTCAACCTTGCTGCATACTACAGTCTACAAGATGCTTTCAAAAAGTGTTAACCACTAAGGCTAACTCAGTGTGATTTTTTAACAGGCTTAAATGCAGTTTTAGCCCCCTAAGTATCACAATCTTGCGATTTTGGCCTCCTATAAAAAACAATAACAAATCAGCCCCTTAAGTTTACCCCATTTTGCATTTTTGGCCCCCAGACCAATTTTGACTGGGTCAATGCGCATGTGGCACTTCAAAGACGACACATGTGCAATTTTCTAATTTAAAAAAAATAAAAAAAATCCACATATACATTAAAGGAATTAAATAAATGAAAAGAAAAAAAAAGAATAATATCAAACCCATAAGGCGCACACCACCCCTTCTCCCTCCGCCACACCACCCCCTCCCACCACCAGCACCTCTGCACTCTCTTCTCCGGCACATTCACTCTCGTCCGTGACTGGGGTCTTGACCACGCCGTCGAACGCGAAAAGAATCTCAAACCTCTCCTCACCCTCCTCTACCTCATCAACAACGAACCCACCAAATTCCTCCCTATCTCCATCATCAAACAATCCAGCAACCTCCATTTCCACCCCATCGACTTCATCCGTAAATACCCTTCCGTCTTCGAAAAATTCTATCACCATGGTTGCACTATTGAGCCTCATATTAAACTCACAACAAAAGCTCTCGATTTGGCACAATAAAAATCCAGGATCCCGAAGTCGCACTCAGCTTCAAAAGCAAGTGAATTAACAACATCTTCACGTTGATGAGGGTGTAAATCGTTGGTGAGGATGCCATGGTAGTTTGTAGAGTCACACACACACACACACACACACACACACACTTGTTTTTCTCCTTCTCTTGTTCCTCTTTTTTCCGTCTCTCTCTCTTTCACACTACCATTAATTTTTGTGATGCATTCACCTTGTTTTTGGATGGTTTTTTGAGAGATGGGATTTGAAGCTGATTGATGATGATCCGTGTGGTGTTTCTGCCATTCTCTTTTATTATTATTATTATTATTATTATTATTTTCCAACTGGAATAAACATTTTAAAAAAAATCAAACATTAAAACATGTGACACCTCACTTAATGATGTGGGTGTCACGTCTGCATTGACTGGGTCAAAATTGACCTGGGGGGCCAAAAGTGTAAAATGGGCTAAACTTAAGGGTTGATTTGTTATTGTTTTTTTTATAGGGGGTCAAAATCACAAGTTTGTGATACTTAGGGGGCCAAAACTGCAATTGAGCCTTTTTAATAAACCAAAAGAGAATCTTCATTTAGAGTATTCTTTTGATCCACCCCTAGCTCTTTGGATAAGGAATAACAATGTGCGTCACATTTTTACCAGAGCAAAAAGACACATTCCATAGGGAAATTCTCCAAGTTAGCCTTTAAGTTCTCACCAGCTACAACATGAGATCGAGGATCAAATTGTCTATCCAAAAAGGTGTCTGCACCCTGAGAATGTGGAAGAATAATCAAACTAAGACTAGCATTATCTGGCAGAGAAGCCTCAAGTATAACATCTTGGTTAGACACCCAGCTTTCTGTTGTTTCCATAATATGACTGAGTTTACTCCCTCTTTTACCACATAAGATCTAAGATCTCATAACAACAATCAAGCTATAAGGATAGCATTTTCCCTTTTTACCACCTAAGATCTCTCAACCTTATGTTCTTGTTGTGCCTTATTTTTGCCACCTAAGATTAAGTGGTAAAACGGTCCTGACTTGTCGGGCCGACCCACTTAACCGGTTATTTTTTGGCGGGTTGAGCCGAAGTTTTGGACTCAGTTATCTAAATTGATTCGGTTTTCCTTGTTTCGTTTTTTGGCAGGTTTAAACGGAGTGGATTTAAGCGGGACAGGCCAACCGACCCACTTTATTATCCTAATAGATGATCATTGACTTGGATTAATTTATTTGATTGATTGAATTACTAGAAAAATTATGTTGGTGGATTTACTTTGAGACTTATTTTATATTTTTGGGTTTGTTTTGGCTTTTGATTTATTTTTAGATTTGTTTTATGTTAACGGATCTCTTTTATTTTGAGATTTTTTTTGGGTACAATTTTGAGATTTATTTAATGTTGTTAATTATGATACTTAATTTGTTAATTATCTTGTTTAAGTGGTTGATACCGTTGGATTTGTCTCACAAATTTATTTGCTTCCATATTTTTTTTTTTAAATAACAACAACAATGGTTTAGCTAAATTGCAAAAGAAAAATGCATTATTTTTTTTTGGAGGGTTGGCTCAAAACTAAATGGGGCGGGTGGAATTTTAAAATTGATCACGTAAACGGCTCAGGTCGGTCTGCTTTGTCATCCCTACTCAAGACCTCCCTTTTCATTGCCATTTTTTCAAGCTTAATTTTTATTTTTTTTTGTCATTTTTTAAATTTTTTTTATGTTTTAGTATTATTTTTATATTGATTGAATTCATAGTATACGGGCTAAAGACATTGATTTAACTAAAAAAAGCTGAAACCCAACTAAGAATTTATACTTAAATTAGATTTTGTGTTCGAAAATTTCAATTGTCCCATAATAAGTGTTTGAATAAGTGCAATTTATGTTTTTCACACATGCTCAAGTCTTTCATCCGTAAGTTTTTCGAAAAATTTCAATTGAAATTAGATTTTATAAGTTTTTCGAACACTTATCATGGGACAATTGAAATTAATTTTCATGCCTATGTCTTTCATTTTCAGGACTTGTTTTTTCATTTACACACATGCTTAAGTCTTTCAATTTCAATTAAGTATTATATTTTCATGCTTATCTTTGATTCTTTCTTTTTCCTGATTTTGCTCTTTGTTTTTCAAATTCTCAGCTTCTTCATTTCTTCATGCACTTTTCCATGGAATACCCATCAAAGTCTTTTTTTTTTACTTGCACATCATAGATATATAGCCTTATAGTAGTTCTTGTTTCGGAGTAGTGTTCATGGAGAAGACTCAAATAATGACACTCATAGCCAATAATAAAATCCTTGGAACTTCTAGAGGATAAACAATGAGAGTTTGGTAATCTCAAATGGCATGGTAGAAAACCAACTTATAGAGCATTCTTGGCATGTTAGAAAACCAATGGGAATACTAGAAAATGCTCCACTAGACCAGTCAAAATGGTCAATGGATATGAGTTTCTCCATTTAATTACTAATCTTTTCTTTTATTATTAAAAAAAGAAAATGAAATAAAAATAAATATAACAGTTTGATAGATGAATTATATACTATAATAGAACTAATGAAAAGTCCACAAGTCATAATTCAACGGATAAGAATATCAAAATTATTAGGTTAGACACTGCGATCGAATTTAAACCCTTTTTTTTTGTGTGAATTTTCAACCGTTGTTATCATTTCGTCTATTAAAAAAAAGAAATAGTGAAAATGTTTGGGTATCTAGTAAAACAATGCAGCATGTAACTAACAGAAAATAGAAAGGGACGTAGGATGGGGAGGCAGATATAGCAATGGGAAAAGCAACTTGTGTGCATCCCTCGTTGGGGTCATTGGTCCCATGACCCTTTTAACAAAGAGTGGTTCGGGTCAATCCCCTTTTGATAATCATCATCTAAATCACCAAAATTTTAATTTTTGCCATTCCATTCAAACAAAAAAAAAATATATTCAATCAAAACAAACATTAATATTTATAAACGCCCCATTTTCCTACTTTAATCAAAACAAAAATATAATTTGGAATGTCCATTATTTCAACATATTGGTTATGTGGCTCAATATAAAATAATGCATCTCTAACTTTGTACTATAAATATATTTGTAATTCTTCATATATATTTAGTGTCATTAATATATCCATTGTGTGAATATTATTAAATTATCTTTTGTGTATAGATGTGTCTAATTCACTTTTTATTTTTCAACATAAATTAGTAGTGTTAATAAGAAGTATATTTTTAAAAATAATATATGTATACCCCGTCTGTTCCATATTAATGGATTTAGTTTGAACATATGCACTATTTATATAATATACTTTAACTTTATTTTTCTACTAATATATAAATCAAAACGCATTGATATGTGTAAAATAATTAATAGTGTTGGTTGATATGGGAAGGAGAGATAATATATTTAATCACGTAAGACTTAATTTAGAGAACTCAAACATATTAATGGTAAACAGTAAACACTTCTTTTTATTCCAATAATGAAACAAAAACATGTTGTCATTGCACGAACCTAATGAGTTGAGGACTATACCAACTTTGTGTGTAGTAACAACAATTACTCCCTAAATCAGATAGAGTTGGAAAAGGACTCAATTCTAGCAGGATCCAGACCTTTGTCTCTAGATGTCAGAGACCATTCATGCAATAAGTGATTGCCACGTCATAGTAAAGTAATCTTCATTGTGTGGATGTTAAAGATTCTTAGCTAATCTTGTTGAACTATGGATTTATGTACACTCAATTGAGTCACTACTATAAATTCATTCCCTCTGGACAAATTTGCTCACCCCAAAACAATACACATTTCTCTATCTTTGCAAGACAACACAACACAGCCATGGTTGCCTCAGTATCAGCTGTTAGAGCTGTCAGTGGAACACCAGTATGTTGCCTTACCTAGCTACTTATTAATTATTTTTGTTCTTGTGTAATTTTATAGTAGTAAGTCATATATAGAGACTTGATCAAATCATTAATTTATTGGTGTAATGTTGTAAAATTGTGTTACAAGTAATGATTCAAATGTTTTGGAATCTGGATTTGGATTCTCTACAGTCAAAAAAATTCCAATCAAACAATCTGGACCGTCCTATTAAGATCGTACATCTCAGTTGACTTAATTGTTATTTTGTGTTTTATTTTATTTTTGTAAACTTGGTATCGGGCAAATACCAACTAATCTAGCAGACCAATCCATGGTATTTTGATTTATAAATATAGTATGATGGTCTGGATTGCATGTCTATAGCATTTGAGTAAACTTTCGGATAGTTTAAATAGTGCAAAAGAGCGGCTAATTCCTAAGTAGAACTGACCCTTTAGATTAAAGTTGTGTCTAGTGTCTAACATGCGTCAGACCCAGTCTCAGACACCAACATGATACCGACACATGTGTTGACTTACATTCAATAATTTAATTTTCTTAAATTATTACTAATGTCTACGTATTAGTGTCATGTCCGATGTGTTTCATAGGCTAATACTGTGATATTGCAGTTGAGCTTGAATAGCTCTGGAGCAGTAGCTTCAGTTCCAAGTTCATCATTCTTTGGAAGCAGCTTAAAGAAAGTTACCTCGAGGTTTCCAAACACAAAGGTTTCATCTGGAAGTTTCAAAATTGTTGCTGCTGAGATTGATGAAAGCAAGCAAACCGACAAAGACAGATGGAGAGGTTTGGTCTATGATATTTCAGATGATCAACAAGACATCACAAGAGGGAAGGGTATGGTTGATACAGTGTTCCAAGCACAACAAGATGCTGGAACTCATTATGCAGTCATGAGTTCTTATGAGTACCTTAGTACTGGACTTAGACAGTAAGTGAGAGATATACTAAACTTACTTATAATTTTTTTTTTGTCATGAGTAGAAAAAGTTTTAAGCAGTGTTTTAAAATCCAAACCAGACATTGAATCGGCAAGACCTCTAGGTCATGGTTCAACCGCTTGAATTGAACCATAGACAGCGCTGCTTCACAGTTCAATTGGTTGAATTGTCTGGTTCGGTTCGGTTTTTGAAAGATTGGTTTCAAATCTTTTTTTTTTTATATGAAGGTAGTGGTCACCATGTATGATGGTATTTCAGGTACAACCTTGACAACACCATGGATGGTTTTTACATTGCACCTGCTTTTATGGACAAGCTTGTTGTACACATCACCAAGAACTTCTTGAAGTTGCCTAATATCAAGGCATGTAATTTGAATTTGATATATTATTATTATTATTATTCATGTAGATCATGGTTTTAAATTGTGGTTGCACTCACGGTTGCAGTTATGTTGTGAACCTTTATATTGCGGCAAAATGTAGTCGATGACGTTTAGAGACATCAAAATTATTTATTTTGAGGACACAATTGTAGTTGCAAACTGTAATTTAAAACCATGCAATTGGAGCAGATACTGCCACTAAGAATCGAATAAAATAGAGATTTATTAAAATATTTTAATAATTTCTTCAGGTTCCTCTCATTCTTGGTATCTGGGGAGGTAAAGGTCAAGGAAAATCTTTCCAAGCTGAGCTTGTCTTTGCCAAGATGGGAATCAAGTAAGTTACTTACATTTCCAAAATTGAAACTCTTTTTTGGAACAATTAATTGATGGCACAACTAACTATTCAGTTCAACCTAGAAAAAATCATAGCTTCAAATCAAGGTTTTGTAAAACGGTTTTGCAGCCACGGTTATAGTTGCAACGTCAAGATTTTTTATCTCTTGACAACCGTATGAAAATCGCAATTACAGTTGCATCAATTCTACTTGACCACAATTTTTTCGCAATTGCAATGCTACTGTTTAAAAGATTTGTTCATATGCATTAAACTATCGATGTGTGATGTCATCTATGAAGCATGAACGCAGACACGCACACCAGACACAGGCTGACACATAGCTACTAATAATAATTTTGAAAAATAGACGTAATTAAAGGTAACCACATATGTCGGATCCGGATTGTAAATAGTCACAACTCTATGATTGCACAGTCACATGTACCTTGGTCGTCCAATCAAGATCAGACAGTCTAAATTACAAGCTAAGTATTTTAGATTTTAAAAAACCAAAATCGGCTTTAAAATCTGAACCTTTCCAATCTTTATTGACAGCCGATATGTGTGTGCAGTCACACTGCACCCAATCCAAATGTGTGAGTGTTAGACACCGGAAAATGTCGGACACAAAACACGTGTTCCATTCCATCTGATGATGATGATGTATTAATACATATTTTGGCACTAACTTATTTAATTCATATGATTTTACAATTCCAGCCCTATCATGATGAGTGCTGGAGAGCTAGAAAGTGGAAATGCAGGAGAACCAGCAAAACTAATAAGACAAAGATATAGAGAAGCAGCAGACATAATAAGAAAAGGGAAAATGTGTTGTCTCTTCATAAACGACCTTGATGCAGGAGCTGGTCGTTTAGGTGGAACAACACAGTACACTGTGAACAACCAAATGGTAAATGCAACACTTATGAACATTGCTGATAACCCAACAAATGTTCAACTTCCTGGTATGTATAACAAAGAAGAGAATGCACGTGTGCCTATCATTGTTACTGGTAATGATTTTTCAACACTGTATGCTCCTCTTATTCGCGACGGTCGTATGGAGAAATTCTATTGGGCACCTACAAGAGATGATCGTATTGGTGTTTGTAAAGGGATTTTTAGACATGATAATGTGCCTGATGAAGATGTTGTTAAGATTGTTGACACTTTCCCTGGTCAATCCATTGGTAAGTTCTCTTCTAGAATGTTGAAACTTTTTTAATTACTCCATTCCGTCTTATATACAAGAGAAAGTTCAGTCATAAAAAATTATGTATTTGATTTAAAATGTGGACCTAACACATCGACTGTTGACTCAACTTTCTGGAAGGAGTAGTTTTTTTGGTTAAATGTTTGATCCTACAAAATATATTGAATTTAGTCCCTATAATTATCTCGAACTTTCTTCTTTTGTCCCTATACCAACTTTTCGGTCTTATAATTTCCAAAACTGATGTCAGTCCTGTTTTCAAGGACTTGATAATATACAGTTTTGTAACTTGTAGGACTAAAGGGTAGGTACATAGACTAAGCAAAAGGTGTATACATTATAGGAACTTAAGACATATTTAATCCTTTTTTAAAATCTAAAGTAACATTGTTTTATCTTACCATCTAGTACTATTGTTTAATTAAAAGCTTACATATTTACAAAAGATCACATTATTTTAGGTGACATTCAATAATATACGTGGTTTCATGTTTGAATACAATTTATCTAACATTTTTTCTTAAAACCTAAAAAATATTTCTATTTATTTGCACTAAAATGAATGTTTGGGACAAAAATAGTGTTTTTAAGTTTTTAAAGTGATAAAAACAAAAGATTTTTTTTTTGCAAGGATCCCTACTATTTTTTTACAAGAATTTTCTAAATATTTATTTGCTAGTTTATACAAACCAACTCTAATTATTTGTTTGGAAAACAAATTAGAAGTAGAACAAAAGAATAATTGGCATGCATTTTTTGATTTTTTGCAGATTTCTTTGGTGCACTTAGGGCAAGAGTATATGATGATGAAGTGAGAAAGTGGATTGCTGGTGTTGGTATTGAAACCATTGGGAAAAAGCTTGTGAACTCCAAAGAAGGACCTCCAACTTTTGATAAACCCAAGATGACTTTGGAGAAACTGTTGGAGTATGGTAACATGCTTGTCCAAGAACAAGAAAATGTGAAGAGAGTCCAATTGGCAGACAAGTATTTGGAAGGGGCTGCTCTTGGTGATGCTAATGAAGATGCTATCAAAAGTGGATCTTTCTATGGTTTGATCTTTTATCTCTTAGCTTTAAGCCAGTTTATTACATATATTATAAAACAAAAAGATTTTGATATTCAATAATTTAGAGATATAGTCAAAACATATAATCTATGTTGTGTTTGTTACCATAATGAATACAACTTTTGTTAATAATGATGGACTTGAAAACATTTAAAGTATGAATAGGTATTGATTTAGGAAAAGTCCTTCCAGCATAAGTAAATCATTGGTAAAGTTTTACAAACAATTGAAAGGAGAAAGATGCAAAGTAAGTCTAGACTCAATTTGTGATTCGACTTCGACCTCACTCAATTTGTACTTATAACCCCTAGTCCTTTAATGTGTACGATCAGGCACAACCAGTTGATTCATTTATCGAACATCTTACAATGCCATATTTACTTGAATATAGATTCTCATCTTTTTTTACAAAATTGTCTAAGAAACATATCAAAACTCTTAAAAAAAAAATGTCATCATATTAAAAAAAAAGTTATTTTTTCACCAAAAAGGGTAACAAACGGTCCCTTTTCTTGCCAATCTAAACATGCATACGCATTAAACATTGATCAAAGAGAAGAAACTTTTAAAATATATAATAATGTATTTCCCACATCAAACTCTTTATAATATGTACCACATCAAAATTGAACTTAGGAAGTAGACTTAAATATTTTTTTGTCCCTATATAATATACTATGTTTTTTCCATTAAAGTCTTTATAAAAAAATTGTTTGAAATAGTCCCGGAATATCTTTTACTTCTTTTTAATAAAAGGCAAATTAGGGACTACGGACCAAGGAACTGAAAACAAATTTATAAGGACTAGTTGCAAAATATTCTAATTCTCAAAGAATCAATCATAGACCAAAATGGAGGAAAAAAAATAATTTTATGGATTATTTTGAACAAAATATTTATAAGGACTAAAATGAACAGTAAAAATATTTAAACTCAAAAAGTATGTATGATTGGATAAAAACATATACGTGTAATGTAACATTTTTTATTTAATTTTTGATGCAGGTAAGGCAGCTCAACAAGTAAATATTCCTATACCTGAAGGTTGTACGGATCCAAATGCCAAAAACTTCGACCCAACTGCTAGAAGTGATGATGGAACATGCTTATACACATTTGAATAATCTAAGCATTCTCCTATTAATTAGGTTAAATGAGGAGAAGCTAAGACTTGAGATAATAATCGAATAATTTTATCATCTTGTTAAAATATTGGATTGTTGTGCTCTATAGTTTTGGGATTTATTGTGTGCACAATGTTAGTCGAACTGGTTGCATGTTCCATTTTTTTTTATGAAAATTATCAAACTGATCCATTTTTTTTTATGAATAATCATTTTATTAAAATTATCAAACTGAATATGCAAGTGATCCTTCGCAAAAAGAATAAAAGCACAATGAGAAGAATTTAACTCAAAGACCACCTTTAAAATCAAGTTTAAATACCTATATAAACTTCCACTTAAAAAAATCAAGGCAAAATTACACAATTCGTCCCTTAACTTAATTTCAAGTAACACTTTTGTCCTTTATCTTTTTTTTTTCCCGATTTAATCATTTATGTTATAATTAAGTAACATTTGCGTCTTTACCTTTTTCTTTTTCCGATTTAGTCCTTTATGTTATAAAATGTCAACATTGTTATCCTTTTTTATCAAATCAAAATAAAAAAAATCATAAAAAACAACTTATAAAAAATGATAACAATGTTGATATTTTATAACATAAAGGACTAAATCGGGAAAAGAAAATGTTACTTAATTATAACATAAAGGATTAAATCGGAAAAAAAAATAAAGAACGAAAATGTTACTTGAAATTTAGTTAAGGGACGAATTGTGTAATTTTGTCAAAAATCAATACTAAATCAAGTTTTTTACGGTACAAGGGAAATATTGAAATTGTTTCCATTACTAATAATTAAGTTGCAGTTGTGAACTTCATGTGTTGTTCAATGCCACATTGCCACTCACCCACCAGCCTTCCATATATAAGCCTGTTAAAAAAAAAGTTTAGAAAATAAACTGAAGTGTGAACCTATCTGAACCTAGAATAAATTGAATTGTTAAAACAATTCACATAACCAAATTGTTTCTTTTATTCAATTCAAAACACAAATTGAACTAATATGTTCCTCAAAAAAAAAAATTGAACTAATATGAGATGGAGTTCACTTCACACTCGTAAGAAGCAACACCGACTTATTCTTTATACAAATGTGAGTCTCAAACAATATCATGATTTTTATTTTATTTTTTTTAGGAAACAAACAATATCATGATTGTACTTCACACTCATTAAAATCTAAATTTTGAATTTCCAACACATTAAAAATAAAATAAAGACATCCTTCTTTTTTTATACTTTTGGAACACCTTTTCTTTATATAGTTCAGAGACTCCATTTTGTTAATGGAACATCCGCAAATAGATTAAGTATGTTTTAAACTTGGATTATGCTTAAGTGCACGACACTATTTGTCGTCACACAAGCACGACGGTACTGAACCTTACAATTTCTTTTATGATTTTGTTCTTTATTTTTTAGCTTTTATTTTTTGTTTGCGTTTGTTGGTTTTTTTTTTTATTTTTTAACTTACAAATATTATCAAACATTTTTTTTGACAAATATTTACAAGATTACTTACCTACATTTTCTTCTTTATGTTTTCCAAATCAATTTTAATTACAGATAAATATTTCATCAACAACATTAAAAATTTTATCGATCAAATTTGTTTCAAATTATACTGAATAATACATTTATGAACTATATTTTAGAGAGCGATAAATTTGGATCTACCAACTTAACAATAAACGTCTACATAAACACTTTTTAACTTAGTTTGATGGAAAAATGTTAACTGTACATACATTTTATGACTTAAAGGACTAGAAACACATTTTTAGTGATATAAAGAATCAATTTAAAACTACAAAAAAACAAAAATGACTAATCCAATAAAAATGTTAAATTTAAAGAACTCCATGATATATTTGACCTTTTTTACAGGAACAAAATGATCCAGAAAAATTAAAGGAATTAAGGAAAAAAATAAAATTAAAACAAGTAAAATAGTAACTTAAACGAATTGAATAAAATATCTACAAATTTGTTTTCCTTGAAGAGCTACTAAATCAAAGTTATTTTTATAAGGCTTATACGTGTTGCCGTGCTTTGTCGTGCTATATGGCCTCTCGTGCCATATAGCACCGCTCTTTAAACTTAATATTATTATTTTTGGTAAAAAAAAACCTAATAATCATTTAAAAAAATCAATATAAAAAAATAAAATGGAAATCTTCAAGATTATTAAAAACTTTTATTACATGTTATTTTCTCAGTAAAATATTAACCGAAAAGTTAAAACTTCATTATTATTAAACGTTAGGTCTACTACACTGATCCTCCTTCTGTTTCAAAATAACCGATCTATTTGAAAAGAAAAAAACCCAAAATAGCTGACTCATTTTAATTTTTAATAAAACATTAATTATTTGTTTTCAATTGTGTCATCTAATTAACATTTTTTAGCACTGCTTTCTTTAAGAGATTGGGATTAAAGGAAATACATGCTCAGTGTAAATGTAATATTACACAGATATCCAATTAAAACTCTTTATTTTGACAAATCAGATTTTAATTTTTTAAATAATTTATTTAAATTAAAAAATAATAGATGTAACTGCTTTACAAAAAAAAACTGCTTTGCTTTCTCCTATAATTATCATTTTCTTCGTTCTGTTTAGCGTAACCGTAACCATTTTTATGCTCCTTCCCTACCACTACTTTCATATACCCCCACCCCCCCTGAATTATGTGCCAGCCGCCCCCTTCTCCTTCTCATTATTTTTCATCCCCCTATTTTCAATATCTCACCCCCCCGAAACGGTGGTCGGTACCCCCTCTCTCCCCACTTCAATTTTAAAAAAATCTCACCTGCAAAATTGTCCAAGCAATTGAAAGATGGAAGGGAGATATGACTCAGTTGAAGGGTTAACGAGGAAAATGAAGAACATTTCAATTGCAGTTGATTTTAATTTTAATTTTAATTTAATTGTTAAACCATTTTAATATGACATAGCAGAATTATGAATTTTAATTGGTTGACTGTGTAAACATGGTCTACACTGTTTGTGCATATACAGTGCACTCTAAGAGATTTCTTAACACCACTTCTCAATTCAATATCTTTCTTTTAGCATTTATGGCAAATTTAAAGAGGAATACATCAATACATGGTAATAGTACTTCAGTAAAAACATTATTCTCTCTCTTTCATTTATACATTTTTCTTAATTTGTGTGAATTGATCAACTACGTATGTCATCCTTTTGGGGTTTTGATTCGATGAAGGTCTGTGTTTTAGGGTTTAGACTTTATAAAGTTTTGTGATTTGGGATTCAATTTAAAGACGTTTGGTATTATTTGTTTTCTTTTATGTTTTGATCCTGATGAAGTTTGAAACGAAGGCGAGTATGATTAGGGTGTTTTGTGTTTTCTCTTTAAGATTTCCAAATTTTATATCTACCTTTTAGTACAATATGAAACTCTTTTATCTTTCATAGATACATGTATGCAAGTATCTTTGAATTGTCTCGTATGTATCTGATCAAATATTTTTTTTAAAATAAATAAATAAATTGGATACTTCTAGGATACATATACGTGAGTATACGTGAAGTATCGATATTTGATACATACATGTTCTCAACTTTGGAGTAACTTCATAGTTATATTTACATATAATAAAATTAATAAAGTTTATTACTTTTAATAAATAATTATTTTTCTTTTTCTATAACACCCTTAACTATTTATTATGTCATTACACTCTAGTGGGATGGAAGGGCTTTTTTATAGCACATTTTGATGATTGTTGAGTAGTGTAACCATTAATGTAGGGGGACTTGACGCCTATGGATATAGGATGTGTGATCCTCTCCCGCCTGTTACTTCCTAGCCATTACAGGTGACTTGAGGTAGATATTCCCGTTGTGCTGGGTTGGTTTGCTTGGGTTATCGTTGATGGAATGGGTTGAGGCAGAACCTAGAACAAATACAAGATAATCTAAAGCAATAAACGAGTAGGTGATTATGTGAAAGTGACGTTTGGAAAAGGAACCAGCTAAGAAAGACTTAATACTTAAGCATGTTCAATGTGACTCACATCTCTTTTCTGATAGCCTGCTTAGTGAACGATTTACAGTATGAATGTGGTTAAAATGTCAAGTTATCCTTGTTCTATGATGTTTTACATAGAGAAATTTGACGGAAAACCAATTGAGTTGTATAAGATTAAATTCAATTATGTATTGACAAAATCAGGATTGTACATGACGGTAAATAGCACAGACATTTGTGAGTATTGATGATATTTTGTGTTGTAAGATTATTTCAAACTAAAGAAACTTTTGAGAAAGACAATATGAAAATTGCACCATATCATCTCAACATGATTTTCAACATGTAGATATTATTTAAATGGTTTAGCTTCAAGTGGAGTAAACTTTTTATGATGAAGTATGTATACAATTAAAACATAAGATGTATCATTTTCAACCAAGGTGGATATGTTTGGAGTTGGTTAGAAAGAAACAACACCCGCACAGGAATGGATCCAGAAAATGTATCAAACAGGGGCTGATTTTTTTTAAAAATAAACATTATATAAATTTAAAAAAAATTAAAAAGGGAAATTTTTAATTAATTAAAGTTTCAACTTACTAGTTATTCTATGATTTTAAAGTTTTCCAACTTAAATTCTAGTGTTAAATTTGTGCTCCTTAATTTGTCTATGTTGTTTTCCAACAACCACTTTGTTACGAGGGAGAAATATAGGTATAGGTAGGAGTCGGTGAGTGTATGGTAGAGTTTCTATTTTTTATATTTTTGTTATTTGGTACAAGATGTTTAAGCTTATGGTTACCTCAGCAATGTAAGGAAATATATAAGATTCTCTTTCACTAAATTAAATTTAGAAAAACTTAAAAAGTCTTAATTTTATAGAGAAAAAAGTATATTTAAATATTTGTATTATATTGTTGTTATTGTTGAAATTTTCACGTCTTTCTTATAGTGCATGATTCTACATTTTTTTTATATTTCAAAGATATTTTAAAAATTACACTATCTTTTGTGATATTGTTTTAATGTTACTATTGTTAACGTTTTTAATTCTATTAACTAATGATAACATTTTTTAAATGAAATTATATATATATATATATATATATATATATATGTTTAGTTTATTTTAAAAAATTTAAAAGTTATTTCTTTATTTAATCCAAAAACAAAAATTATGTTTTTGAAAAGATTCTTGTCTCTTAATAATTTCAATGGTCACCTCCACAAGCCATTAGATTCTTTAAAAAGACAGGCACATTCATTTACTACATCAATTTCAACCTTCCAGTTGCCTATATAAACAAGTGTGGAATGTAAAATTATCACAACGACAATACAAATACAAAAAAAAAAAAACATAAAAACAATTAAAAAAGAAGAAGGGAAATATGGGTTTCACTGAGAAGCAAGAATCTTTAGTGAATAGCTCATGGGAATCATTCAAACAAAATCTTCCTGGCTATAGTGTTTTGTTCTACACTGTGTAAGTTTTATCTCTCATGTGTTTGATTTGTGTTTTCCATTTTTGTTGATTGTCAGTATAAAAGAGATAAAGTAAATTAATTATCAAGAATATACTTGGTTGTTTTGACAAAAATAGTATATTGGAGAAAGCACCTGCAGCAAAAGGCATGTTCTCTTTTCTTAAGGACACAACTGGAGTACAAGATAGTCCTCAACTTCAAGCTCATGCTGCAAAAGTTTTTGAAATGGTGGGTATGATCAAATATCAATTAATTTTCTTTTCTTTTTTTAATCATTTTTCATTTATTGTTGACGACTCTCTATAAATTAATAATCATAAAATATTTTAAAATAAATATATTTTATATTTTTTTAATTTAATTTTTATTAATTCAATCCAAATAATAATATAAAGAGATTTTACTAGTACAATTGTTTTTAAGACTTGTTTTTAAGAAATATGACATTGTATATAATTTAAGTAACAATACTTTGTATTTGTGTATTATTGTAATTATACATCATTATATCTTTCATACATGTAATATATATATATATATATATATATATATATATATATATATATATATATAGGTTTAGATTTTTGCAATTGTAATAAATGTAGTAAACATATTAATGTTTTAAAAAGAACCTTGACTAACAGTCAAGCAGATACTTTAATTACTATTCTTGATAATATGGAAGATTCCGAAAGTAAGAATGCTTTTATGGAACAATTAAAAACCATTATACAGGACAATGATCTTCTTAAGAAACAACATGTACAATTTATATATATATATATATATATATATATATATATATATATATATATATATGAGACACATATCAAGTGAGAATGATATTTTTATGTGAGAATGATAGGAATGATTTTCAGCCTTTGGATTAAAAACTAATGGTTGAGATTTAAAGTTGTATTAAAACAATGACGTGCCTCTTCTTCTTCTTCTTCACTCACGTGCACCTCTTTCCATTTCCCTTTTCTTACTGTATGATGACAACCCTTGTCTTCATCCTCCTCTCTTGATTTTAACCATGGACACTTATATTTGGTATAATAATTCCATCATTATGTGAAGATTAAGGGGTATTATTCTTTGATACGGAATTATTATACCAAATACTATTAAAATATTTTTGTATTAGTTTTCGTTAACATGGTAATCGATCTCAAGATATTTATATTTTTTGAATTAAAGGTCCGTAACTCGGCTGTTCAACTCAGAGCAACCGGAGAAGTGGTTTTGGGAGATGCTACATTAGGTGCTATCCACGTTCAGAAGGGAGTCGTTGATCCTCATTTTGTGGTATGATAATATAATAAAATATTTTTGTGGATGCAGTGTAAATTGATTTTATTTGATTGTGTCCAGTTAATTTGTTTATGAATATTGTTTAGTTAAATAATAAGGATGCAAAGATAAAAAAAAATATAATATTTAAAAAGATATTATTGGTTTTATTTTGAAAATAAATTAGTTTACGATAAATATTTTTCCTTCTTGTTAACATACCTATTTTGTAAGAGTTAAATCACTAACCCATGTTTTTGGTGCTTTGTAGGTGGTAAAAGAAGCTTTGTTGAAAACGATAAAGGAAGCAGCAGGGGACAAATGGAGCGAAGAACTAAGTACTGCTTGGGAAGTTGCTTATGATGGATTGGCAGCTTCAATTAAGAAATCAATGAGTTAAATTTGGGATGATTTATTGTTATAAATAAATTTAATAAATAAAATTTGTAATACTAAAACTTGTTAAACAAGTTTCTATAATAAATATTGTTGAAAACTATAATGTTTTACTCCCTCCGTCTCAAATTGTATAACGTTTTGGGCATTTCACACATATTAAGAAATAGAATTAATTTTGTGTGGGAAAGAGATATTATGAGTTGTTTTACAAAATTGTCCTTAATAAATAGTACGGGAAAGATAAATTAAAGAATTGAAAGAAGAGAGAGTAATAAATAGTTAAGGATATAATAGGAAAAATAACATTAATGTTTAATTGATATTGTAAAACGACATATAATTTGAGACAAAAAAAATTTTCCAAAGCGAGATACAATTTGGGACGTAGGGAATATTATTTGTGTTTTTTCTAATGAAACTCTTAGTCAAATACCTAATAAAACCTAAGTTTGAAAGTGACTCGAGTCTAGGGGCATCCAAAATATTTGGTTAATCCCAACCAAATCAACAACCAGTCCGCTTGATATCTTTAACACTGGTTTCACAATCCCAAATTACAACAAACCACGTTTACAAATTGCACTACCTTCGTAATATCAAATCTGAAATTGGTTTCACACTTTAATCGCAAATCAACTTCTTCCTATAGGACAATTCTTCAATAGACAACACATTGAGCTGACTCGGCTGTTGATTGAAAGCTCTGTATGTTTTAATTTCAAGGTTGGTTTCATGGCTGCAAATCTCCAATTTTGGAAACAACATTTGAGTAAATCGTTAAGCAAAAAGATTTCTCTGTGGTGATTCCAAAAGTTGATAGGGGAAACAAACAATACATGAAGATTGATGTTGTGGCAGAGAACGACAACAACAATAGGGTTAAAGTGATGGGTGAGATGAATCCTCAAGCGAAGAGGTTAAGAATTGTGTTTGAGATGAATGTTAGCTTGAGGCTCGGAAGAAATAATTGTGATTTTCAATTCAAAAAATAAAAATTATGGATTGTGTAAACTTTATCCGAACCGATTTTGAAACAACAACCGATATTTACTTAATCGGGTTTTGGATTTGAACCAAACCATAAAATTGGTTCGATTTGGTTTGATTTATGAACCATGAACACCAGTGGTGTAATATCCTACTTAATATTCCTATCAATATTCAGCAGTATCAGCTTAATGAGTCTGAGGAAATTATCTCAAGAAGGGCATAAGAGTAATTGCGGATCACAAGTATATAAGCTTGTCAAACCCTTAAATCACTTCAATTCCTCTCATTTCATATTTCCTTGGCTGAAGCTTTTTCCCCTCTCTCTCCCTTCACTCTCGCCTCCCTCCACTCTTCACCAACCATCCAAAATCTTTGCTAAATCCATGCCAAATGCAACATGCAAATACAAGCTTATGATCTTTGGAACTTTGGGAATGTTATGTTGGCTTAACCTTTCCTCCTCCTTAATTACTTGGCCGAACCCTCCCTCTCTTTTCCTTCATGTGGAACTTTTGGAATTCAAGTATGTATAGTGATTGCGTGAGTGATTTGTGGGTTGTTGGTGGCTTCAATGGATAATTATAAGCAAGGAATTGAGGAATGGCTTAAGGCAGAAGTTTGGGTGCAAGGGTTTGAGGTTTGAGGTTTGAGCTGAGCTTATGTGATTGAACCTTTAGGAGCAAAAGCTGAAGCAAGAGTTGTTGGAGCTAGAACTTGTGTTGCATGTTTGGGTTGGTAGAAGTGATTATGCTTAAACTTTATGAGATAAGGGTTAAAATTCGTAAGGGCAGGTCATAATTTTTGGCTCGTATCTTTTGTTGTGTTACCCAGAATTGAGTGATTGTTGAATTTTCAGATTCTACACTCAATTCCCTTCATTTTGGATATAAATTTCATATGGTTTGGATCAGGAATGAATGCAGAAAACTTGTTTGAGGTTTGGACATCAATGCTGGAAAACTGCAGAATAAGCTTTACGGGTTTTGGCATGGAAATTGCGGCATAAGCTGAAATATAAGTTTAAGTTGGGTATGAATGATTTCATAACTGATTATGTATGCTTAAATGGCTGAGAAAGAGTTTGGTTTGAAGTTGAAATGCAAAAGTTAGAAGCAGAAGCAATTAAGCCGAAATAAGTTGTTTTGATAAAAGTGATAACCGGTGAAAATTCATATCTAAGGCTAATCACCGGACTCCTCTTGTCTGTGTGTGGTTATCCTCGCGGAAAGTTCCTCCCATTCCAGCTGTATCTGGAACCCCATGTGCTCTCTAACTGCGAGAACACAGAAGACACAATTATCTTTAATTAAAACTTATGTGTGGTTATCCTCGCGGAAGGTTCCTCCCGTCCCAGCTGTAACTGGAACCCCCTGTGCTCTCTAACTGCGAGAACACAGAAGACACTAAGTTTATCCTGGTAATTAATTAAGTATTATTCGTGATATAATATATTATCCTGATATTCCTGACATTCTTCCTGAACTGATATATGTATCCTCAATGTCACTCTAACGTGAACAACTGAGGCACGCCCTGGTATAATCTTATATGTGAGTCGTCATGTAGGTTCCCTAACGGGATGACCTATCCAGAATAAATCTGAAGCGTATTTGTGCCACGACTTGTCAACATATATACATACATATAATATGTATAATTCCTGATAACACCTGATACTATTCTTGTACCACTACCTAAGGTACATTCTATCCTGAACTGTTACGTGTACCCTCAGTGTCACTCTGACGTGAACAGCTGAGGCACGTCCTGATGTACATATAAATGTACCTGAACCAGGGGAAATACATGGTACCACTGCCTAAGGTACACTATAACCTGCCTGGTTAAGGGTATCCTGAAACTAACCCTTAACTAACCTGAAATCTTGTGGATAATTTACCCATCACTTTGTATGATACATATGTTTATCCTAGATTAATCCTTGAAGGTTCATGAGTATCTCTATCCCATAGCATATCAAAGATCATTGGCATGGTGCAACTGTTTGTTAATAAAAATCCATTCTGGACTACTTCGCTCTGCTACCTTTAGCTTCGCTCTGCGAAATAAGTCAGAAGCACATTCTGAGTCTGAAGCTTCGCAGAGCTAACTCTAGGCGATGGCTGGGCAAAGTACGTCAGAAGCACATTCTGAGTCTGAAGCTCCGCAGAGCTAAGTCCTGGTCGCTCTGCGATCGTAGCAGAACTCAGAGTTCTGAAATCGTGTTTTATCCTCAAAAATCTTGGTACCCAACTGCCTAGTGATCTTTGAAACATGCCAGGGACTCATTTTAAACTGTAAAAACATATTGAAATCGAGGATTAAACAGGAATCAAGCATATATATCAAAAAGGGGAAAACTATCTTTTTTCCTAAAATCTTAGAAATTCAGTTGTGATTCTCATACAAATATAACCCAAAAGGATTAAGCTACTCTAAGGAACTCACATAGCAATTGCTGGTCTTGCCAAGCTTCCTTCAATGAAAACCCTAGCTTGGAATTCCTCCTCTTTACTTGGTTTTCCTTAAGCTACCTTTGCTCCAATCTTTCCCAAAAGCTTGCTTGCTTGCAATTACAAGGAATTGGGAAGAAAATAGATGGATTAATGGCTGGTGGAGGTGATGGCCGAATTTCTTGAGAGAGGGAGAGAAAATTTGTGTTCTAGAGAGAGAAGGAAAATGAGGAAATGAAGGGAAATGGGGTTTTGCCCCTTTTATAAAAATCTTGAAGCGGCAATTACCGAATTACCCTTCCTTAAATGTCTCTGATTCATCGCCTCATCACTGATAAATACCTGAGTCTGAAGCGGGATATTACAATTCTTGTCTCTTAATAATTTAAATAGCCGCCTCCACAAGCCAATGGATTCTTTGGAAAAACAAGCACAATGAATTAACTGCGTCTATTTCCACCTCCAAGTTGTCTATATAAACAAGTATTAATTGAATGTAAAATCATTACATCGCCAATACAAATAACAAAACAAAATCAAAAGGGAAGAAGAGAAATATGGGCTTCACTGGGAAGCAAGAGACTTTAGTGAATAATTCATGGGAATCATTCAAACAAAATCTTCCTGGCAATAGTGTTTTGTTCTACACTATGCAAGTTTTATCTCTCATAAGTTTTTATGGTTTTTGTTTTCCCTTTTCATTGATTGTCGGTTTAAAAGAGATTGTGTAAATTAATTTACAAGAATATGTTTGGTGGCTTTGATTAAAATAGTATATTGGAGAAAGTACCGGCAGCAAAGGGCATGTTCTCTTTTCTTAAATACACAGATGGAGTACAAGATAGTCCTCAACTTCAGGCCCATGCTGAAAAGGTTTTTAGAATTGTGAGTATAATCCAACATCAATTATTTATTTTTATTTTATCCTTCTTTCAACGTCAATGATTCTCTTTAAATTTACAACTATAAAATCTTCTCAAATACATGTATTTGTATTTTTAAATTTTTTTAAGATTTGTTTTAAGGACGATTATATGACATTGTATATAATTTAAACAGCGGTACCTCATAGTCGTGTATTATTGTAATTGTATGTCATTTTATTATATCTTTAATACATGTAACATTTTTTTTAGGCGAATATATATATATATATATATATATATATATATATATATATATATATATGGGATTTGCTAATATACACCTACTAGTTTTTATGTGGGAGTATTTTAGCAAGTTATAACTAAAAAGTTGATAAATACACCTTGAAATGTATGTTGCTATAACACACCTTCTAAAAAATAAGTGGGTGTATGTTAGCAACTCATATAGGCATTTGCTAGAATACACCCACTTATTTTTTAGAAGGAGTATTTTAGCAAGTGATAACTAAAAGGTGGCTAAATACACCTAAAGATGCATGTTGCTAAAATACTCCCACATAAAAACTAGTGGGTGTATATTAGCAAATCCCTATATATATATATATATATATATATATATATATATATATATATATATATATATATATATATATATATATATATATTATATATATATATATATGTATATAACATTGTTGTTGGATATGTATAACAATGCTTCATTCCACATTTAGTGTCTAACTATCACAAATATAAAATTTTGGTTCTCCATACTCCAATAAGATACATTAGATCTTCCATGTATCTTGATTACTACATCAAATCCTTTTGATCGTCTAATTTTTAATTCAAGGAGCCTATATTATCAAGCAAAATTGGCACCGACTTAAGTCAGCTTCACAAGCTAATGTGGCCAAAAACTTAGCTAATACTTTCTCTAGCAGATGCCCAAAAACTAGTTACATAATGTCACCATAATATTTCTTCGGTCGTGTTATCTTGTGTCAAACTATAACATATGTTAGCACCAACTTAGAATGATGTCCACTCGTAGCTTAAAATATCTGATAATTAATGGACCGAGAGACGTGATTTTAATTGGTGTGAGTTGCAATATCTACGAGACTAAATTCTCACAATTGAAACATAGAAGACCAAAATTTCACAATTGTGAGAGTCGAAGTGCAATAAAGCCTATATTTAATAAGTCTTATCTTACTTTAATTAGAGTGAGGATTATTATTCAGTTTAAACTAAACATGAAATAACACTTTTCTTCTTCATAGATACTCCCTCCGTTTCAAAATACATGTCAATTTTAAAGAAATTTTTTGTTTCAAAATACATGTTCATTTGATAGTTTAAGGATACATTTTGTCTATTTTACCCTTGTCTACCAATTAATTGGATTCTAGATTTTCTCTACAATAATTATTTTCTACTAATAAATGTTGACCCAATTTTAAGTGGATTTACTCATGCACTCTCCCAAGAAATGACTACTGGACTCTCTAATCCATTGTGTGAACCAACCAAGGGTGTTTAAATAATGGACCAAGGGTGTTTAAATGATGGACTAATTTGTTTAATTAATTTTGGTATTGGTATTGAGAGTAATTATGAGATGGGGTAAATAAATGTAAAATGGAGGAAATCAAAGACAAGGGTATAATAGGAACTTTTGTGTCAACTAGCTTGTCCTTGATTACTACAATTTCTCTAAAATGGACATGTATTTTGAAACGGATGGAGTATAATCATGTTCTAGTTATAAGAGTAAGACTTAAATACATTGTTGGTCTTTCAAGTACCACAAGTTTAAAGTTTTAGTACTCACGAGTGGCGGAGCCACATGAGGACATGGGATGGCCATGGCCTACCCATTAATTTGTGAAAATTATTATATTACCCTTGAGCTAACTTGAATATTACAAACATGTCACTCTCATTTTTCTCCTTTGAATATTACAAACATGCCACTCATAAATTTGTTTTATAATATCCGTAATTTACAAAATAAAAGTGAGTCCTCCCCTCCAAAACTCTCGAACCAAACGGACCCTTACAGTAGTTTTGACAGTACTACATTTGCAGTAGCATTTTCAATTGTGGATTTGTTTCATTACGAGTCTTAACACTATTATTATATTGTTTTGATAAATTTGTTTCTTTGCAATAGAAAAGTCAGGATGAAGAGTCGAAAAATCAATTCATTTTTCAAGAGTCGAAAAATCGATTCATTTTTCAGGAGTCAAAAAGTTTATTTTGATAACGGTCATCCCAAACTTTTTTGTCTGGCTCCGCCACTGCTCACGGTATGTTTTGAGATTCTGTCACCTCATGTTTTACCCATTTGTAATTTGGTAGTCATCCCACCAATTTTTTTACATATTTATGCTAAGGAAAGAATTAAAATAAAATTTCAAAGTTTCTTAACCACCGTGAATATTCTTTAAGATTAAAAATAAAATAAAAACTCAAAGTCGCAAGTTTGAAGCCCTAATCAGGGATTCCATACCCTAATCCCTACCAAATGCACAACTTTTGGGGTATTTAATTTTTTTGAGAAAAAAATCACTCTAGTTATGAAATTTTGGTGTTATGTCAATAAATGATGTCACCTCAATGTAAATTGAGAGAACATTGTAGATACTACTAAATTACAAAGGCAAAAAGCATAAGTGTTCCAAGTCGCTCAAACTAAATGGAGTTAAAATTCCACAAACACAATATTTAGGTTGTCAAAAGTACATTTACACCAAAGAATAATTTCAAATACTATTAGTATATTTTTTAAAAGTTTCACTAACATGGCTCTCGATCTCAAGATATATATACTTTTTGAATTAAAGATGCGCGACTCAGCGGTTCCACTCCGAGCAACTGGGGAAGTAGTTTTGGGAGATGCTATATTGGGTGTTATTCACATTCGGAAGGGAGTTGTAGATCCTCATTTTGTGGTATGATAATATAATAAAATATTTTTGTAGATGCAATCTTAATTCTTTTATTGCCTAACAGTAACGTAATCATTAATTCAACAATAAAAAAGCATATTACATGCTGTTATTTTTTGTATATATTATGGTATAAATGTTGGAAATAAATAATTAAAGAGAATTATGCAAAATAATTTTTTAAAGAAAAAACTACACCTTCTTGTCACTATTATAAGCAAAAATCAATATTTTAGATTCATTCATTAAATGATGTATGTGGTCTATAATAAAGATCATATATATCATTAATTGAATGAATTTAAAATGTAAATTTTTGTTTATAATAGTGACCAGAGGGTTTATCATATAATAAAATGAATTCAATGGATATAACTAACAAAATTAATTTTTGTTGACATGCTTAAGAGTTAAATCACTTACCCAAAATTAACGTGTTTGGTGTCTTTCAGGTAGTTAAAGAAGCTTTGCTAAAAACGATAAAGGAAGTAATGGGAGATAAATGGAGCGAAGAACTAAGTACTGCTTGGGAAGTTGCTTATGATGGATTGGCAACTTCAATTAATAAAGCAATGAGTTAAATTTGGGATGATCTATCGACATAAATATATTTAATAAATTAAATTTGTATTACAAAAACTTGTTAAACAAGTTTCTACAATAAATGTTGTTAAAAATCATTGTGTAATATTGTTACTCCCTCCGTTTCAAAATACATGTCAATTTTGGAGAAATTTTTTGTTTCAAAATACATGTCCATTTGATAGTTTAATGATACATTTTGTCTATTTTACCCTTGCCTACCAATTAATTGGATTCTAGATTTTCTCCACAATAATTATTTTCTACTAATAAATGTTGACTCAATTTTAAGTGGATTTACTCATGCACTCTCTCAAGAACTTGTTTAATTAATTTTGGTATTGGTATTGGGAGTAATTATGAGATGGGATAAATAAATGTAAAATGGAGAAAATCAAAGACAAGGGTATAATAGGAACTTTTGTGTCAAACTAGCTTGTCCTTGGTTACTGCAATTTCTCTAAAATGGACATGTATTTTGAAACGGAGGGAGTAGTGTTTATGTTGATGAATCTTTTAGTCAAAACCCTAACAAAAGTAAAACCCAAGTTCATGATCAAAAGTGGCTTAACTTAGTCAAAAAAACTAGTATTGGTGTCTGTCTAGGAATTACTCCATCCGGTTTCATATATAAGAAAATATTATTTTTTTAGGTTTATTGAATAATTAATGTATCTGGTCAACATTGTAAAACATATACATTAATTATTCAATGAACCTAAAAAAAGAATCTCTTCTTATATATGAGACCGGAGGGAGTAGTCTCTTATATCAATTTAATGGCTGCAGCTTAGGAATTCAAAGAGCCCATTAACCATGGAGTAATACTTGGTCAACAAATAACCATAAGTTGGGTCGTTCAAATTAAATGTATGCCAAAATTCTTCAAGAAAAAAAATAACCATAGGTTGGGCTAACATTGCTAACAAGTACCTCAAATTGGACTCATATTTAAGTACCGAGCTATAGCAAGATTTTGGAGATTATCCCCAACACCATTTTAGGTGATAAAATATTGTTCTAAGAAAAATAAAAATACCCCTGCAAATTCTACGGTAGAAGTGATCTTTACGAATTTTGTTATTAAAAAATTACGAAATGTTGATATAATGTTATCTACATTTTAAAATTTCTACGGTAGATTTTTTTAAAAAATAAATAAAATTTAGAAATGAACCCACAAAAATAATAAATAAACATAAGAGCTGAAATTGAATGTAATAGATAGATATGAAGAAATAATTATCTAACATTTGAATTCGCTATAATATTATTAGGAGATAATTAGTGTTAATTTGAAGCTTTATACGTTGATATCGCAAAAAATCTAGAAAAAAAAAAGTATATTAGAATAGACTTTTTCCGCTTAAATTCATTCAAAAAATGATAAAATTAAAATAGAAGGAAAACTATATCAAAACAACCTTACACCGACTGCCCATATCCATTAAGGATATATATGTTTGGATGGAGAGTTTTGTAGGGGAGGGTTTACGTTTTTTTAATTAAGAACAATATAAACTATTTTATAAATAAATTAAATATGATTTAAGTATCATATGATTATTTATCACGTTCTTATATTTTTAATAGATCAGATGTATATCAAAGTATAAAGTTTTCTCTCTAACATTCTCCCCTCCGAAATCCTCCAAACATGTAAGTGCTTATAATGTTAAGGCTAGTTAGAGTTAGTTTGGTTTTGATCAGATGACAAAACTATGATTATAGTAGGGATGTCAATGAGTATCCATGGGTACGGATAGTATGATACCCGTCTCCGCTCCGTTGGATAAATATAATACCCGTGTTTGTCCCGTACCCGCGTGGGTACCCACTATACGGGTAACCCGCGGGTATTGAGGTATCCATGGGTATTCATGGGTACCCATTGATTTTTGAATTTATTTATGTTTTGGTAGAAAGAATAACTTTTTTTAATTACCAAAACACTTCAACTTTTAAACATCCATACATATTTCATTCAAATTTCATAAATCATACATAATCCATACAAAATTCATGATTCTTACATCATGCGTTTCAAATTACGAAGGAACGAAAGACATGACATAAAATAAAAGTAACCAAGACACATATAAAGAAATTAATGAACAGAGAAATGATTAATTTTTGCAAGAAAAAATTCTCAGTTTCACACGGAAAGATTAAATCAATTCCCATAGAGAAATTAGAAACAAATTGAAATATTCATGTATTCATCTAAAATTAGAAAGCTCTAAAATCTAAAAACAAATAATCATGCTAAGACGAAGAAGAAAAACAAAAGAGAATGAGAAGAATAAAACCCGGCTGCACCAAAAGGGAAGAGGGAGAAGGTTAAACTTCTAGTGTTTTGGTGGTTTAAATTGAAGATTGTATCATTCGATTTTCACTACAATGTTTGGAGGCAAACCCCTATGATATGTCTCACTGCTGTAATTTAATTTTTCTCCTTCTCCTTTGTTGGTTCTTGTTTTTTCACTCTTTTTGATTGTTTCTTGGATTTTTTGATGTCTTCTTAAGCACTTATTGTGCTGGTTGACATTTTTTTTTGTGGTAATATATTTCATTTTAGCCTTTTCAAAAAAACTAATTTATCCATCAAACCTGAATCAAAAGATAAGCAGTTGCAATATTCCATATTTAATTGCATTGCGTGATTATCTTTTGAGTTCAGCTGCCACATGATGATTTGCGAGTAATGAACCTATTGAGCTTCTACAATTTGTTTTCTTTTAGTTTATTTTTAATTTTTTAAAAGTTACTCCCTCCGTCCCAAAATATAAGCAAAAATTGGTCAACAAAAGCTAATGTATTTGGTTCAAAATTTGTACTAAATACATCAACTTATGTTGACTCATTTTTGCTTATATTTTGGGACGGAGTAGTTCTCTTTTAGTCTGAAAATAAGTGAACTAGTTGACTTCACACAAATTAAGAAAAGTGTAAAATTAAAAAAGAGAGATAAACATTTTTACTAAAGTATCTTAAGATATGATATTGTATTGAGTTTACCATATATATGGAGTTGAAGATATTGGATTGGGAGTAGTGCATGTAGTATTTTTTTTATTTTTATTATTTTTGAAAAAAATGATACAAGTAGTATTATTTAGAGGGTGCAATTGAAAATAAGTAATTAATTTTGTATCAAAATTGAAATGGGTTAGTCAATTTGTTATGATTGTACATTACAAGGGAAGAGGAATAGAAAGTTGTGACATAAGAGAAAAGTTGTCGTACAGCCGTACAGTAAACTAAACTAGGGTTTTTTGAGACCTCAAACTCTTATATACACACACACACACACACACACACACACACACACAACAAGGATATTTTAGTAATTTACTTAATTTATTATCGGGTATGGGTACCTGCGGGCACGGGTATCATCAAATCGATCTGTGTCCATATTCATAAAATAATAGGTAGTCAAATACTCGTTTAGCTACCCGCCCTGTGCCCGTGACGGATTTTACCTGCGAGCATGGGTATTTTTGCCACCCCTAGATTATAGAATTGATGTATAAGAGTATCCCTTAAATTCATATCATCTAACCCTGAGTCCCTAAGAAATCTCTCTAAAAACCATGGTTCAAGTTTCTGTCTTATGAATCTATTTATTGTAGTATATAAATCAATTCACTCCTTTTGAAAATCACTTGAAAAAGTTTGTGTCATTTGAAAATCTCTCTAAAAACCCTAACTATAACCCTAAGTTTGTGTCACTCTTCAAGTGAGTCCATGGGTGAATCTCTAAGGAGGGGAGTCTAGTGTTCAATTAATAATAGAACATACAAGTTACAACTATTTAAGAGAAAAAGGTAAGTACATGTGAATCTCAAGAATACACAAGAAAACTAATGTTGAGACAATTGTAAAATAAATTAATTATTGTGCAACATAGGTATACTTCTTCAAGGCATTCAGTTGAACCTTTATTCTATTAAGAATCAGCTCAGGTTGTTGGTCATCAAATGTTTCCAGAACTTTATGAGCAACATACTTTGCAAACTGATCCTTCATCATAAGCAAAACCACCAAAAATAAAACCAAGACCAGAATAATAGTCCCAAAATTACACAAGATTCATTTAGAAGCATGCATCCTGCGCATTAACTTACATGGTACGTAATGCTTACCTTAGTTACAAACATGAAAAAACAAATTCAATTATTAAGAACCTTATGAAACGGGACAACCCACAATAACTCGTTCCTGACTTGATATTTTTAACTTCAAAAGGTACTTGAATTGATTCAAAAGAGTGCTTGAATTGATTGAAGTACCTTGAATGAATTTTAAGAGACCTTGAAACGATTCTAAGAGTAATTTAATCGATTCAAAGACCCCACATTTAAACATTTATTTGTTGATGGTAGTTAGTATAGGTGCTCCTTTTTCCAATAATACCAAAATCACCCGCAACAATTTGAAAGAAGTCTATGTGTCAAAAAAAATTCACATAATGTTATTCTTTGATTTTGAAGTTTTCCACCTTAAATTCTTCTCTGGAATTTGTGTTCCTTAATTTATCTATATTATTTTTCCCAATTGTCAATCTGTTACAAGGGAGGATTATTGGTACAATATGTTTTAGCATCTAGGTGCCTCAGCATAGCTATGAAAATACATACGTTTCTCTTGAATTGGATTAAAATTAGACAAACTTTATGTAAGACTAAACCTTTTTTTTTACGGATGTAAGACTAAAATTAAAATGTCCTTTTTTTTGTCAAGAAAAAGTCCTAATTTTATAGAGATTAAAAAACATATTTGACCATTTATCTTATATATTCTTTTACTGCAATATATTTGTTGAGGTTGAAATTTTCATGTATTTCTTATGGTGTAGAATTCTTTTATATTTTATACAAGTAGGAAATTTTTATAAAAAAAAAAACTACACAACCTTTGGTTATATTTTTTCACCTCGTTTTTCAACATTATTATTATTAGCATTTTCTATCAGATTAAATAATGATTACTTTGTAATAAAAAAAACTAAGGAGTACATTGATTGCATGCAATAATATTTATATTAATGTTTAGTTTATTTTATTTTAATTTTTAAAAACTTATTACGTTTATTTAATTAAAGTTTGTTTGAATAAATTTTTGAAAAGATTCTTGTCTCTTAATAATTTCAATGGTCACCTCCAGAAGCCAATAGATTCTTTGAAAAAACAATCACAATGAATTTACTACATTTCTTTCCACCTCAAAGTTGTCTATATAAACAAGTATTTAATGTAAAATTATTACATCGACAAACACAAATAACAACAAAATTAAAAAAGAAGAAGAGAAAAATGGGTTTCACTGAGAAGCAAGAGTTTTTAGTGAATAGCTCATGGGAATCATTCAAACAAAACCTTCCTGGCTATAGTGTTTTGTTCTACACTATGTAAGTTTTATATTATATTGAATGAGTGTTTTCAGTTTGTGCTTTCCTTTTTTGCTTATTAACGGTTTAAAAAGATTGCGTAAATTAATTAACAAAATATGTTTGGTTGTTTTGATTAAAATAGTATATTGGAGAAAGCACCTGTAGCAAAGGGCATGTTCTCTTTTCTTAAGAACACGACTGAAATAAAAGATAGTCCTCAACTTCAAGCTCATGTTGAAAAGGTGTTTCAAATGGTGAGTGAAATCCAATATCAATTAATTTTTTTATTCTTCACTCAGCATCTATAGTTCGCTTTAAATTAATAATTATGAAATCTTTTTAAATACATGTATTTTGTATTTTCTTAATTTAATTTTTTCCCTTGATAAATATAATCCGAAAAATGTTGGAGTAGTTTATACATGGCTTTGCTTTTACTTCAATTGGGTCTCTACTAGCGGACGGTGAGATTGATATTTCAGATTAGTATGTCTTTGAACCAAATGCCGAATTTAAAAAAAAAATCCAAATAACTATATAAGAAATTTTACAAATATAATTGTTTTATAGATCAGTTTTATGGACGGTTATATAACACTGTATATAATTTTAATAATGATACTTTGTAGTATATATTCATTTCTTACTATCACAATTATAAATTTTTGGTTTCTCATGTTTTAATATATTCATTCCTTAATATCACATTTCCCTTTAATATATTGCAAATTAAGTCTCCAATATGTATCTCCATTACCACATCAAATCATTTATGATCGTCTAGTTTTTAACTCAAGGAGTCTATATTCCCTCCCTCAAAAAAAAAAAAAAACTCAAGGAGTCTATATACATGGCCAATCAAAGTGTGCACTGACTTAAGCCAGTTTCACAAGCTAATGTGGCTAAAGTAGGCCATCCAGTTCTAATCATTTCTCTAACAGATGCCCAAAAAATAGTTACATCATGTCAATAGGTTTTTTCTAGATTACCTTTAAAGAATGGTGGGTAATTTACCCACCAACCAATGAAAATGAACAATTTATTGGTGGGGTCAAGATAGTTCATGGATACCACTTAAAAATGTGCTTATGTGGCTAATGTTTATTGGTTGAGGTAAACTATCCACCATTCTTCCATGGGTACCTTAGTAGTCACCCACCAAGACACTTCTTTGGTCGTGTAACCTTTTGTATAGCTATAGAATATGTTAGCTCCTAGCTTAAAAAATTGGATGGTTAATGGACGGAGGGATGCGATTTTAACCGTTGCGATATCTACAAGACCCCAATTCACACAATTAAAACTTTACAATTGTGAGAGACTAACAGTGTCCAAAATCGCAGAATCACAATATTTGGAGTGCCAAAAATACTTTTACGCCAAAGATAATATCAAAGACTGTTAATATATATTTTTGAATAGTTTATGGCTATCAATCTTAAGAAATTTATACTTTTTGTATTATAGGTGCGTGACGCGGCTGTTCAACTTCGAGCAACCGGAGAAGTAGTTTTGGGATATACTAAAGTGGGTGCTATCCACATCCAGAGAGGAGTTGCTGATCCTCATTTTGTGGTATGGTAACAAAATAATATATACATATTTAAGTATATATTTGAATGTCTCCTCAAAAAAAAAAATTGAATGGGTCCCCTTAATTAATAAGGATGCAAGGTAAAATAATATTTGATTTAATAACTTTTACGTGAAAATAAATTAGTTTTCAATAAGTATTTTTCATTTTTGTTAACATACCCATTTTGTAAGTTTTAAATCGCTAAACCAAAATTAATGTTTTTGGTATCTTGCAGGTGGTTAAAGAAGCTTTGTTAAAAACAATAAAGGAAGCATCGGGGGACAACTGGAGCGAAGAACTAAATACTGCTTGGGAAATTGCTTACGATGAATTGGCAACTTCTATTAAAAAAGCAGTTAAACTTGGGATGATCTATTGTTAGAAATATAAATAAAATTTGTATTGCTAAATTTTTTTTAAACAAGTTTCTATAATAAATATTGTTGAAAATAATTATGCAATATTGCAGTGTTTATGCTAGTAAATCTCTTGATCAAATTCCAAACAAAATCAAGTTCAAAAGTGGGTTGACCTTTGGTTTACTAGTAAAAGAGTGTGTATGTTCTGTCAAAAGTTTAATCTATTTGGTCTATTTAATGGTTGCAGCTTATGTTGGTATTTAGTAGCAACAACATAGTGTTTAATAAATCATGGGATGGGATGACATATGGTGAATCTCTAAGCATAATTAAATTTTGAGTTATTAACACAAACTTAGGAATCCAAAGAGGCCATTAACCATGGATTAAGGCCCGGCCAACCATAAGCATAAGTTGGATTGACATTGCTAACAAGAGCAAATGCCTTAAGTTGGACATATATTTGAGTCCCGAGCTATATAAACATTTTGGAGGTTAAAACAAATAATACGTTGCATTTCTATGGTAGAAGTAACCTTTATTTATATTGGTATAATGTTATCTAAATTTGAAATTTCTACGGTAGATGTTCGAAATTATTCATTTAGAAATGATAAAAAAAAAAGTTAAGAACTTAATGGAATGCAATAAATAGATATGAAGAAATAATTATCTTAACATTTGAATTCGGTATAATGTTAGTAGGAGATAATTAGTGTCAATTTGGAGTTTATATGTTGATATCACAAAAATATAATAACTAGAAAAAATACATTAGAATAGACTCTTTTTTTTCATTTTAATTCATTCAAAAAATTATAAAAACAGGAAGAGCGAATATTAAAACAAATTCACACTGACGATCCATATCCTTTACCTAACTCTTGTTAGTTAGTTGAAACTATTTGACCTGTGTGACAAGTAACTATTTACTAGTTTAGCAAGTATAAATATGTGTAACTAGTTAAAATTCAATTCATCACATTCTAAGTTCAGTTATTCCTTTCTTCCTTCTCTTACTTAGAGTGCAAGTAAGCTCTTACACTAACAATTTGGTATCCAAAGACTTAGGGTTCGTGTGTGAGTGAAACAAAACAAAAAAATCTAAGTGTGAATGGTATAGACCTCATTGGTGTAGAAGCATACATCATTCGGCCACTATTATAAGCAAAAATTAACATTTTAGATTCATTTATTAAATGATGTATGTGGTCTATAATAAAGATCATATACATCATTAATTAAATGAATCTAAAATATAAATTTTTGCATATAATAATGACAATGACAGGAGTGGGTACGTTTATTTGTAACTTTCATATGACAAATTTTCTTAAAAGACGATAAAGAAAGGGGGAAAAAAAGTTAAAAGAGAAAATTATATTGGCTAGATAAAGTTATAATTAATGAGATTTATCAAGTGGCGTGTAAAAAATAGTGTTGGAGGAGAATTAAGCATATGTGAATATGTAAAATTATAATATTTACCTACTGTTATCATTAACATTGTCTTTTTTATTGATAAATAAAAATTAACATGATCTTATTTTTGCTCTAACATACTTTTTAAAAATCATTTTGTTGAGTCCATAGTAATTCGAAAACTTTTTTAAGATCAGTATTATCTACTTGACATTTTATCTTTTGAAAAAAGTTATGTGAAAAAATTTCCAAATCAAAGTAACCAAGTTTTTATAAAAAAACTACTAAAAATTTAAAATAATTTTCGAAAAGAGATATCAAACAGCCCTTATACTTTCATAGAAACAACTTGTGTAGAAAACTTGCAAAACATGAAACAAGGAAAGGGACCACAAATGCTTCATATACTCCAAATCCACAAAGTTTCATATTCTGTTGTCTCCACTTTAATTCAAACAGCTTGTTTGATTTATAATTTAATTTATTTTAAAAATGTTTATAAATCAAAATGCTTTAGGAAAAAGCTTTGAATGAGACTTTTGAACATCAAAAAATAAAAATCCACCAAAATTAAAGAAATAAATTTGAGTTCAACACAAAGCAACATATATTACTTATAAAACAGACAATTGTTAATAGTAATTACTAATAATAAATAAATGAAAAACCTCAAAAAAAACATCAAAGAATATGAACAAGGATTAAAAAGGTCAAAAAAGTTTAGCTCATAAAAACATGTTTGCATCCGGAATACAAGAGATTTGTCCTATGATATTACCTAGTAAAAATTGTACAGTCAAACACTTCCCTGTACAACATTAAAACTGGCTCATAAACATCATATATTTCTGCCATCAGAAAAACATTTACTAACTGAACCTTAAGTTTCAGCCTCAGCCACAGCCTCAGCCTCAGCTAATCTGATTCTAATCCTCAAAGCTAACAAAATGTACAGTTTTAAGTACAACTAACCATTTATTACTCACCTGTCTATTTGAATATAGACAGTGCCATTATCAGTACTAGATATGAAGAAAACAAAAGAAAAAGGATTTGGCCACTTCACTTATACTATCCTCTCAGTTAGCTGTACATAACTTTCACTTCCTTCTATACCATCTGTGGTGCAGGATGATTTAGTGTCAGAAAACTAATCCTCCTCTCTGCATATACACCATCAAGTAAAATATTTAATTAGTTAAATAAATTATACATAATGAAACAAATTAAATGAATATTGAAACTACAAGAAGAAGAAGAAGAAAAAAAGGTCAATAGCTTCTATCGTGTCATGAAATATTGAAGTCAATTCATGAAGCTGAATCGTCCAACCAAGGCCCTTTATAATATATATTGCTTAAGTTATGTATAAACTAGTTTTAGAACAAAAGGTAAACTAAAGTCGAATTGTTTTTATGTAAGTTATAAGCTGTTTTCATAGGCTATCATGGAGAATTTTTGGAAATAAGCTAAAGACAGCTTATGGACATGTCATAAGATGTGTCATAGGCTCTCCCAAACAGTCTTGAGAGGGCTTATGTCGGTAGAGAAACTCAAATAAATTAATCAAATAGAGCATCAAACAGAAACTTAGACTTCAGAACACCTAGGAGTTTACTTGCAGATCCTTTCAGAAAGGAAAGAAAAGAGAAAAAAATTCATTATTAATTACAGCTATTAAAATATCAACTCAATCACAAAAGGATATGTAGATGCTTTAGATGTCGAGTTTTAAGGATGAGGGTTACTTGAGGTACCAAGCTAACTAGAGATATTGCCAAATTAGACCGTAAAGTTCATACATTCAAATTATTAAATTTCATGGTTGAATGGAAAATAAACTTTTTCTTCAAATAAACTTTTTGATATACAATATGCATGTTTTGCGAAAAAATGTCAAGTGAGTCCATAGATGAATCTCTAGGGAGGGAAGTCTAATATTCGATTAATAATAGAACATACAACTATTTAAGAGAAAAACTAAAATAAGTACATGTGAATTTCTAGAATACACAAGAAAACTAATGTCGAGTTAATTGTAAAACTAATTTATGAGCTCGAATGAAAAATTGATGAGACTGAAAGTACCTCCAGCAGCAACCAATTTCTCCACGCGAGCAACAATGTGCTTCCCATAGGTATACTTCTTCAAGGCATTCAGGTGAACCTTTATTCTATTAAGAATCAGCTCAAGTTGCTGGTCATCACAGGTTTCCAGAACTTTCTGTACAACATAGTTTGCAAACTGATCCTTCATCATAACCTAAAACCACCACAAATATACAATCAAAATATAAGAAAATCAGAAAGTGGTAACATGGTAAAGAGATTAAGTAACACAAGACAAGAGTAAC
Organism: Medicago ruthenica; assembly: GCA_018208015.1. Taxonomy (NCBI): domain Eukaryota; kingdom Viridiplantae; phylum Streptophyta; class Magnoliopsida; order Fabales; family Fabaceae; genus Medicago; species Medicago ruthenica. Next base: position 17,649,826 of record CM031375.1, read on the forward strand.
AGTACCAAATTTACACAAGATTTATCTAAAGGCACACATCCTGCGCATTAACTGATATAGTACGCAAGGCTTACCTTAGTTACAAACATGAAAAAACAAATTCAATTATTAAGAACCATATGCAACAATCTAGACTCCAGCAATAAATATCATGAGACTTAAATGGTAGCAATAGAACTATAAAATCAGGGATGTAAATATGTCTGCACTGATACTTTTGCATATAGTCAGGCTGTAAATACCTTCAATGGCACCATTAATATGAAATTTTAATGACTAAAAGCTGTGTTAAAAAACACTGTTTGGCAATACAATTGAACTATGATCAAAAAAGCTGAAGAAACCATCATCTTATAACTATTTTATATAAAAAAAACTATAAAGGGAAAAAAACAATTTTCGTGCAAACAAAACAAACTATAACATGGACAAAGAACAGAAGAAGAAAAAATTATAAGAATATTTTTTAAAAACTATCTGAAGCTGTACTTTCAGGATATAATAAGAAAAGATGACTAAAAGGAGTATGGCGCGACAAACAAGAGATGATGTAATATGGACTCATTTTCATGCACAAACCTGTAGAGGCTCATTGTCATCAGTAGAACCAATCATCTCATTCACAAGGACTTGACGCTCTGTAGGTGTTCCAAAAGAGAGACACTTTTCTATAACATTAGAAGCAAACTTCTGCTGGCTCATCTGCACTATCTGCCCAGTGAATTCCTTTATTATCGCGGTACGTTCATGTGGCTTTCCATGCTCCAGCACATGCTGAAAAATTTTAAGCAATCAAACGCCAAGGAAAATTAAAAGCACAAAACAAACTATTACTATCATTTAGTTTTTACTGGAAGAAATTTCATAATTAATTCAGGGTTTCATATACTCAAACGATTTACGATACCAATTGAGATGCAACGAACCTGTACAACATAGTTTCCATATTGATCTTGAGCTAGCATGGAAACACACTGCAAAATCTCATCCATCATAATCTGTTGAGTTTTAGGATCATGGCAGTACTCCAAGACTCTCTGCTTATCAAAACTTAACTAGTTTAGAATCATAGTCTCTTGCCAGTTATTATCAATTCAGTAAATGTGTTTACACAAATAAAAGCAAAAGGATGGATCTGTCACCTGTATAACACGGCAACCATATGGATGAGTTGACAACGTCACAACTTGGTCATAAAACGTTGAAACGATAAACCTGATTTCATCCTCAGGTACACATTCAATACACTTCTGGATGACATGGTTTCCATTCTGATCACGCACGCATCGCATAATATGACCATCCAGCTCCGTAACCATTTTAGTCTTTTGATCTAAATTAACTACTTCAATAGCCTGGACAATGTAGGAAGAAAAAAATATTAGTAACTGTAAATTTTAACACCAACACAGATAAATCACGGCAGCATAATAATGTGTCGAAATGTCAGTATAAACACAAAATGAACAATTACATGTAACAAAATGGAAAACACTTTAGACACCAAGAGAATGAGGACAAAATAAAATAAAAGAATTGGCTTCCTCTCAAAATAAATTAAAATACCTGACGACTTGTACCTAATAAGACAAAAGGCAGCACCTTGTCATTATTTCAACAGATGCTTGCCAACCCATCAAAGTGATGTGACATTGACAAGAGAGCAATCTGTTAACGATTCTACCAAAAGTTTCACGGAATATTGGGGTGACAAGACATATCATATTAATTACCCTTAGAAACGTGGATCAGCGAACCTAAACTTCGTGGCAGATCACGGAATGACCGATATACCAAAGACAGCAAAATACAATTTACATTTACAGTACAAATAATTGCTCAAAACACAAAAAATTAAGACATTTATCATTAATAATAAAAATTAATAATTCTATTTTTTTCATTTATAATATATTATTTATTTATTTTCAATTTTCAATTATTATCCTGTCTTTTTTATTAAAATAAAAATTTCATAAAAGAGGCTGTTTTCCATCAAAGAGCCCAATTTAATGATTGACATGGGCCCAAAAACAATCCAAATGTAAATCAGTGCCTGCCCTAATTCCCCCCATCCAGTCATTAAAAACAAAACAGAGTCTGCTTACTGCTGCGGCTCACTCGTGGAAAGCCGTTGGGCCTTCCAACCACCTCATCTTTTCTCGCCCCTTTTGTGGAGTGTGATTGCTGCAAGCAGAGCAATCCAGTAGATTTGTCGGAAACCATCACTTGAAGGCCAGAATTAACAGATGTTTGCCGGAAGTCATTGAAGAGGAGGAGGCAAGGGTCGAAGGATTCTATATCAAGGTTTAGGGGGGAACTAGGTCGAGCAGCACGACCCAGCAATCATCTTTTTTGGGATCACAAGATTGAATGATCTCACGATATTTGCGATCTCAATCCAATCACACTGTATCCTGATTTTGCATGTGATCTAACAAGTTCAGGGGTGGTAAGAGCATGCGACTAATTAGGTAAGACTCGGAAATCTTTTTTGTTGTAATTACTTTAACTAAGGGTTGATTGGGTACAGTTTTAATATGATTTTATTCTCTTGTGCCTCACTAATTAGGACAGTATCAGCTCTCTAATTAGACCATTAAGTGTAATACAATTATAGAATATTGTAAATCATAAAAACGACTGGGTGCACAATAATAGGGTGGTATCATAAAAACAACAGGGTGCACAATAATAGGGTGGTAAATATCATAAGGTAGATAAATTGATGATCAGACAAACCTTTTGGATAACTCGGCAGCCATACATTTGAAGACTTAGGGTCAGCACATGACCAGTAAGCTGATCAGCCAGTTCTCTTATTTGTGCCGCTGTTCCATGCTCAAAAAACTGAACATGATTCAGAGTAAGTTAGGCATGCATAGAACAAGTATGGAAGTTTGTTTTCCTTATATAGTGAATTTGATACCCATTTAAGCATAACAGTAACAAACTATAAAGTTCAAAGTCAAGAACAGAATTACCTTCTGAACCACATAATTACCGAAGACGTCAGTCATTAGAGTAAGTGCTTTTGGCATGATTTCATCGAAAACCATTGTTTTCTCTTCTATCGAAGCCGTCTCAAGTTTCTGTTGGATAAAACGGCTTCCATACTGATCAGCACTGTTAAATAATATATTAAAAAAATGAGTTAGATAAATGTTCAAAGTCAAGAAAAATATAATATTATGACCAAGCATTATGCACCTGAACTCAACAACATGCCCAGCAATTTCTGAAAGTTCAAAACATTTGGTTTTATTGCTTTTAAATTCATCAAGCAACGAAGAAGGAAAGTTCTCATCCAAACTACTGACAGCGTCAGAATGCCAAGCTCCCGTGAAACCTCCGGCAACATTCCTCATCCCAGCCAAATGCATATTCCGCTCACTTTGGCTCATAGGACTACCTTGCCCATACATGGAGCTTGGGAAGGGAGAACCAGCCAGTGGACTTCCTGGATACGAGATGCCGTGACCATACGATGGATTTCCATAAGAATTATGGTTCATGCTAGCTGATTTACCTAGGAAGGGGACAGAAAACTGTGCTTTTTGCTGAGCAATTAATGACTCTATATAAGCTTTTTGGAGGCCAAGTAAATCAGTAATTGAATTATTTCTCTGTGCAGCAGCAACTTCGCCTGATCTCAGATATTGAAGATACAAAGGATCGATCAAGGGAAGCTGATGAGTGCTACCTGCAGCATGATTTCCCAACCTGCTTGCATTCTGTAACTCTGACGCAGCCAACAAAGGTCCTAAATTTGCGCCTCTTGCCAAGCCTCTGGAGTCCATGGCATTCATTCCTAGCGGAGACGATGGAGCAGCATGTTCAAAGAAAAGAGGCAAATTTGCACTCCCGTGTGGGCTTCCCATCATCGGTGGTGATGAAGGGTTAACAGCAAACCCAGCCATGTTATAGTTGGTGTGCGAGATATGTGTATCATCAACGTTCTGATAATGAGCAGGTGAACCACCTCTTCCAGTAAAAGTTGGTGTAGATCCTTTGAAATGCGAGTTGACAGAATATCCACCAGCCTTACGAGATTCTAGCTGTTCAGCTGCGTACAACATAGAATCATTCATATCCAATCCAAAACTGGCGCTGCTTTTACTCGCTTTCAAATAGGGATTGTTCACAGAATGGCGCAGATAAGGTAGAGAATCAGACTTGTTTAAGTATTGGTACTGCTTAGCATTATGACTGTAATCTGATTCATTGTGCCTTGATGACGGGGGATGTTTCTCATCGTCTATTGCATCATTTTGAGACAGATTCATGCCAGCCAAAGCAGATACGAGATCCGCAGGCTCATTTAAATTAGACGAGACGGCATTAAATGAGTTTTGACCATTGAAACTTCGTTTGTCTGCAGCATTGGACCTACCCTCACCAATGGGTGGAATAGAAGGGCTGGAAACTCTCGGTACAAATTGAGCGTCAGGGGTGCCGCTCCTTGACAAGGAGGATCCTAAAGCTGAAGCGTAAGATTGAGATGCCAAACCATCAAGATTTCCACCAGACTGCAAATCATCCAAATCTTGATGCAGATAAGCAAAATGGTTTTCCGGTTTTTCAGCAATGTCATCGAACACATTACGGCCAGGCAGATGATGAGGGTGCTTGGAGGCAGATGCTGCGCTATTCATTTCGTCATGCTATGAAAAACATGATAAAGAAAAGGTTGGAAACAATAACTAAACAAAATGACAGAAAACGTTAGAAACAATAATTAAACAAAACGACATAACTATAAACAATATTTTAGTATATAATTTATCGAACTCATAACTTTTAGCTCATGATCATTAAAAATATAATAACATTTTTCAGTTACAAAGTAACACTCCAGACAAGAAATTTCAAATAGATAGAAAAAAATCTCCAAATTTAACTTAGCTATAACTAAAAAACAAAAACCGGTCAACAAAATGGAAATTCGAACAATAGAAACAAAACAAAAAACATTGCTACAAATTCAGAATGACTTCAAAGTCAACTTAAACACACACATTAACAAGATAAGTAAACAGCTACCTTTAAGAGATACAAAACAGAAAACTATATTAATCAATATATTATCTATAAATCCTATTACAATAATCCAGAAAGAATATCAATTACCAACATTACTTTAACTAGTATGAAACCATCAATCTTCAAAAAAGAACATAAGTAATACTACGAGGGTTTTTCAAAAATATCCACCATCCCGCGCGAATCTCTGCAATTTCAGGGATCGCAACGCGGGTGATTTAAAACCTTGAATTAAAATCTGCAACTATAAACACCATCCTGCGCAAATCTCCGAAATATTAGGGATCACAACCCGGGTGAATTAAATAAAATCTTGAATACAACAAACAAATAAATTTGAAATAATTAAAAACACACAATATACTCAAAGAACTCCAATTACAAGGTTAGCTAAAATGGTCTCAATCTCATACAAACAACAACAATAAAAAACCTAAGAAATTAAAAACAAATACACAATAACACAAAATTTCAATTAAAAGTTTAGCTAAGGGGTCTCAATCTCATACCAACAAACAAACAAACAAACAAAATATCCAAATACAAACACGTGTTAAAAATTTGCCTAAACCCTCACCTGAAATATCTCAGCAATGCTCCTCTGCCTCCTCCCAAGCCCCAATGCTGGCAAGCCGATCAAGCCATCATCGCCGCCCCATTCAACACCATCCTCCTTCCCATTAAACACACCACCCTGTCCAGAAAAAAGAGACCTTTCACCATCTCCACCCTCATCACCACCTTCACCATTCAACCTCCTCCGATCTCCAATCCCTCCAACCTTCAAACCACCCTTCATCCGCTGCGAAAACCGCCAATCCTCCTTCGACACCAACGGTGGAGGCAACCTAGGATTCAGATTCGCATTCTGATAATAATAATTCACATAAGATGGATCAGCACGAATCTCTTCTTCACTACCAAAACCCCTTCCACCTCCACCTCCACCGCCATAACTTACCGGAGAACCACGATATAAACCACCAAACGCCGTCATAGACCCTTCAACAGTAGGAGGCGCCGACCCACTTCTCAACCTTGCAACTTCCCTATCTCTTTCATTCACCTCTTGTTGTTGCCGCCTTAAAACAGCTAAATCTTCACCGTAATCACCGTTTTTCACCATCGATCGAACAGCTACATCAGACATCATCTTCTGGTAATTATCACTTACCATTAGATAAACACAAACACAAAATCAAAGAAACTTCACTTCAACAAGTTCAACCCCTACAACAACAACAAAAAAAAAACACAACCCAGATGAAAAAAACACGTTAAAGTTCAATAAAGATTCAATCTTTAAACAAATAACAAGATAAAAATCACACCTTTAAGAAACAAAGTTGGATTTTTTTTACAACCCAGCTGAGAATTAACGTTTGAAAATGAAAAAAAATGATGTTTTTCTTGATGGGTTTTATGATTATGTTAATGGGTTAGAATTGAAACAAAGATCAATGTTGTTCAAAGTGAAAAGGAACAACAACGTTGAAGATCGATGATGATGTTTTGGTTCATGTTAGGAGAGAAACAGAAACAGTACTGAGAAGTGCAATGAGTGTGAAGAAAGATGGTGGTGAGTGATAAGCACGAGTGTTCCACACTTTTCAACCGTTGGATCTTACAGTGAAAGGTTTGTGATTGATTTGTGTGTGTTTAGGGATTTGTTATTGCACTAAGGGTATTAGGGTTTTTATTATGCTGTGTATTAACACATTCATAAGTGATGTTTAATTTTTTTCACAAAAATATAAATATATATAAGTTGGATTTTGGAGACTCATCAGAATCGCTTCAAAACTCAACGTGAATGTTAACAGATTGACTTACGGGGATAATCCATCAAAAAAGTTCTTATGTTAGTAGCGGAATTGATCTCATATCTTATGATGAGTCAACTTCTTACCAATTGAGACAGTCTTATTAACACAAGTGGTGTTTTATGTTTTGGGTGGAAGAGAAGAAAATCATATGTAATAACTTATGAAGCCCAGATACGGATACGGGTACGATACGATATGAGTACGCGGATACGTCAAAAATTTCAAATTTAGGATACGATACGGCTTAGATACGTTTACAATTTTTTTAATATATATTAAACATACACGCACATAAAAAATAAATAGCATGAAATCTTAAAAATAATTACACCAAGTCAAACTATAATGGATCACGATTCACCAACTAAGATAGTAATTCTTTAAACCAAAACATACCATATAAACAACTTGCACTATGAAGATACCAAAGTAGTGTGAAGATAGTCACCCTTTTCAAGTCATGACCAGTATAATGATCACAATTTACAAAAAATAATACTTGTGATCAAAATACAAATTAGAGTTTTGTCTAAATCAAAATATGTTTTGACCCCTATATTATAATTTATCATTCACATGTATAATAAAAGTATAAAACTAGTACAACAAATGGTTCACAAAAAAAAAAAATTAAATAAACTCATGTTGTATTTTTAACACACGTATCCCGTCCGTATCCTACCTATTAAGCCGTATCCCGAATTATTTCTCCGTATATCGAACGTATCCGTAACGTATCCCGTATTTTTTTTAAATAAAACTTAAATTAAATCATTTGGATACTTCTGGGATACGTATCCGGGCGTATCCGCGGCGTATCGGTATCCGATACGTATCCGACATGGGTACGGCACCATTTTGAAGTATCCGGTCTTCCTAGGTAATAACAATAAAATCGAATTAAATTTTATTCAATATTTGACATTAAAAAGTTTGACCACATACGTTCCATTTTAGTAAATAAATTTTGTTATAATTACTATTGTTTTGAAGGTTGAATATATATAATGTTATTATGTCAATTGTTTGGGTCGGTTTTGTTTGTTTGTGTGTGTATAAGTGAGGAAACTAACGTTATTGTTTTATAGTACTTTAGTTGAAAATAGAGGATGTGAGAAAAATTTAAAATGCATGGTTTTGTCTAATTTAGAATAAGTACACCCTTGCATAACTACTTGTGCATGGGGCGTAAAGTATACGACTTTAGATAGAAAATTTCCCTTTGGTTCTTTCTTCATTCTTTGTCTTTGTGAGATCTTTGTTGGAGATTTAAAATAGATGTTACATGTTTTATTATTTTATTAGGTAATGTATATAGAGAGAGACATTGAACATTGAGCTAGAGTCACATATATCGTGTGAATTTGATGCTCAATTAAATCACTTATTCAATAAAAGTGATTATAGTTAAAAATGTTTGATTTTTATCGTAACTATTTTATTCATATGCATACTACTAAAACATTTTACATTTAACGGTGCATGAAAATTAAACTATTATCATCGACCCTTGTATTAAAATGATTAAATGTTTGATATTATTATTCTTTTACAACCAAAACACCTCGAGCGCTATTTTTATAAGTAAAAATCTTACGTGTCGTTTCCATCACCTTTTACAAACCAAACTGACTAACATCATAGCTTTCTTCATAAGCAAGTCTTATTGGTTTTTTAAAAAAAATTGGATGATGAAAGTATTATTAATTAAAGTTGAACTAGTGGTTATTTTATAACCGTTCGCAAGAGAATCATAAATTAATCCATTGAGATTATAAAGTCAAACTCTTACAACCTACCACATCATGGAGAAATCTTAGTAATTAATTTGTTGAAGGAATAGAAAAATTGTTAGCAGCATGGATCAAACTCTAGATCTTCTTCGTAATACTCATTCAACATCAGATAGAAACCCTAGTTTCTCAAAATTCCCAAATTGATTTATCTCCTTCCTCCTTCTACTTGCTTCGACTCGATTCGATTCGATCCTTCCTCCTTCGTCTTCGTGTTCGACCATGGCAGAGAAGGGCTCGAAAAAAACTAGAGATGGAATGGTGAGAGGAGAATGTGACAGTGAGGAGAAACAATCTCCAGCCATTAACATGTCCAGATTTGAATACAAAAAATAGACATTAACACAGGATTTGATCCTTCCTTCCTCCTTTGTCTACCTTCCTCCCCATTTTTAACAATCCCATGGTAAAGGTGCAATATTTTTAACACAGTCCAGATTCCTTCCTCCTTTATCAATTTTCCATAATATAACTTCAGCCATTAATGTCTATTTTTATATTCCTGGCCCATATACGATCCTTCCTTCCTTCCCTCTTCGTTTTCCTTCCTCCCCATTTTTAATAGTTGTAGGTACAAGAATGTGATAGAATCTGGATACAATATATGTTTGTGACATTTTTGAATTCAACAGAAGAAGAAAATGAATTGAACGAAAATGGCGAACCAGAAAACGATGAGGAAGAAGATGAAATTGAGTGAAAATGGAGGAAGAACGAAAATGGAATTGAATCTGGATGGATTGGAAAACGATTTGGGAATTAGGGTTTTATATTTCTTTCAAAATCATTTTTCAATTACAATTTGTTTTTGTTTTTATTTCTGAAATGTTTAAATGGTTTTTTCAAATTAAAAAATGTTGATTTTATGACATGTAGTGTCATTTTCCAAGCTGGCATTGCCACATAGGTGCTTCTTTTGCCATATGAGCATTTTTGGAGCACAAAATTGAGGTTATGACCAAAAGTACAAAAAAAAAATGGTAGTATAATGGCAACTTTGTTTGGTTTTAAAAAGAGATGACCAATTTCGTGAGATAGTTAAAATATGAGGACTAAAAGTGTAATTAAGTCAAATAGTTATTGGAAACTATTACATTGTCATCTCATATTGTTATAACATCATCATACTCTTAAGAGTTAGTGTTGTAGTGTATTTGACTTGTGCAATATAAAATTAATTTTATTGACAAATCTAAAAACTAGACAATCAATTTAAAATCAACAATATGCTCATAAATATTATTTTTCATTCTGCTAGAAATAATATGATGTACCTCTTTGAATTTGATGTGAAGTATATTTTGAATTATATGAATCATTTTCAACTTCATCACTGACAGGGACGGATCTTAAAATCAATTAGATGGGGGCTAAAAAATTTATTAATAAATATTACATAAATGGGATATGTTTTAAGTCTCTATAATTATCTCAAATTTTATTTTTAATTCTTCTACACACTTTTCAGTCTCTACAGGTACAAAATAATATACTTTTTGTTTTTCTTTATAGACTAAAATCATACGGCTTTGTATTTTATATGTCAAATACCTCTTTTGGCCATTTAAGTTTAACAAAAATATCGGGTTAATCCTTTAAGTTTTTTAAGTTTCAAATAAGTCATTTAAGTTGTTAACTTAATGCACCTATTCAAAGTTTTAAAATTTTTAAATTTCAAATAGGTCCTTAAAAGGTTAGCGATGCATTAAATTAACAATTTAATGATTTATTTAAAACTTAAATAACTAACCTGATATTTTTATCAAACTTAAAGATCAAAAGAGGTATTTGACCTACTTTATAAGAACTAAAAAGTGGAAACAATAACTAAAATCAAAATGTATAAATTTTATAGAGACTAAAAACATATTTAACTTCTTTATTTTACATGTTATCTAATCAAATCTTCATATTTAGAATTTTAAGGAAAATAATATCATAACATATCCAACTATTTTACAACACAAATTAAAATATAGTACTCATAAAAATATATAATTAACATATAATAAAAAAATATAGTATTATTATTATTTATTTTTTTTGGGAGGGGGTGGGGGCTGGAGCCCACTCTTGCCACCCTCTTATATCTGTCCCTGATTGTTGTAAGATGCTACAATATTTATGATCCAAAGAAAATTATATGGGTATCTTAATTACCTAGTTTCGTCATTAGCCATGATGGTACGAGCTTGAAGTATTAATCAATGAACAATGTCATTACATTTGGGTTAACAAGAAATTGCACGTCGTAATTAGTTTTATTGAAAAAGATAAAAGTAATTAAGAAATGGTATAATTCACAAATCATACCCTTAAAATACCAAAATGACGGTTAAATAGAAACGTAAATTCGTAGTCAAATGACACTTAAAAAGGAAAGGAGGGAGTAATAATTATTTTACTATTTATCTTTAATTTTATGGTACAAAGGAATAGTTTCAAAGTGTTTGATAATATTTTCAAAGGGATAAAAGAAAGAATACATGTGTTTAGTCAATAAAATGAGTAAAGTCTAATAATAGATAAAAAAAATGATTAAAACATGCATGATTAAACTTATGTAGTATCATACCTAAAAATCTTTCCAATAGAAAAGAAAGACGTAGATATTATTAAACCAAAATAACAATACATATGCCAATTAAATCTGCCATCAAAATAACCAAGTAAAAATTTGTTGTTAATTTATGACTTAACTAGTAGTTTATAGAATGATTAGATTTCTTTGCACCAATTATTTGATGGCAAGAGTGGAATGAAAGTAAAGAACAAATGAACTTTCATATGCAATCATATAGGGAGAAGAGGGTGGGGACTAGGATACCATAGATGACAAGTACTCACATATTGACGAGTGACTGACTTATATCGACGTAAAAACAAATGGATAAATGAGATTGTAGATACAATCACAAAAGGAGAGTATAATTTGAATAAAAGAGGTACAAGGTTAGAGATGATGAATATTAGAATTTAAAATACACATAATTACAGTTTAGATTTGAGGGTATATGTAATATGTTGTTTTAATTACAATGAAATATTATTTATAGTTGTCCATTTAAGTTTTTCTTTTCTAAATTCTTGGGGAAGGCATAACCACCTTATGTCACACACATTGACCATCAACAAATACCCTCTTTTTTGGGATTCGACACACGTTGTCACGTTGATAATCGTCAACATTCAGTACATAAGAACGATGATCATGAAGGTTAGATTTTGAAGACTTGTATGTCAAAATACCCAACATTTCTGCATATTCCTTGGATTAATCACGAATTGTTACTTTTGCAAATAAATTCACATGCAAAGTTTGTAAGCTTAATCATACGTTAGCGACTAAAAAAATCCTCAAAAACACAACTTGTAAGGTTAAGTATAATATTATAATTACTACTTAAAAATGTGGATAACAATTATAACATATATTAAATGATCTTGCTAACTTTCAAAATAAAGAATACACAGTTTTTAAGATTTTATTTCTACTTTTGGTTCTTTAAGGGCACAAGTTAGTATTTTTATTTTCTTAAAAAAAAAAAAAGAAGTTTACATTTCCCTTAATTAAAAAAAGTTTACATTTCCCTTAATTAAATTACTGACCATTCAATCCAAAACACTCTAATTTCATGTTAACAACTAATGCTTAAAAAAAAGTTGTGAAAAACAAAATATTCTATACAAAAAATTACCATTCTTTTAAAAAAAACAACATAATATCATCTAATGAAGTCTCTTTAAGGAGTTTTATCATATTCTATGTCATCCCGACTTTCATTATTCTTAATCTGGATAAATATGTTAAAAAAAGATTATTGATGCATATATTGACACAAAAACAATGATAAAAAACTACAATGAAAACAACATAAAATATACCGAAGGCAAGTCTGTAATAGCATTTTCCTATGCAAGTTTTTCTTGTAGCAGAACAATAAGTCCTTCACTGAAAACAATTGTGTTACTCTAAGAGTTTCGTAGACATCATCGATGTAAAAACCTATGTACATGTAGCATTACTCCGATAAAAAAAACACTTAAATACACATATACCTCAAACTCCTAAGGAATAACCTCAAGCAGAGTATAACAACAAAATCAAATTAAATCTTATTCAACATTTAACATTAAAAAAGTTTGACCACACACGTTGCTTTTTAGTACATAAATTTTGCTATAATTATTATTGTTTTAAAGATTAAATACATATGATGTCGTTTTGTAACTTATTTGAGTTAGTTTTGTTTGTTTGCATGCGTGTAATGAGGAAACTAATGCTGTTGTTTTATACTATTACTTTAGTTGAAAATAGAAGATGTTTGAAAAACTTAAAATACATGGTTTTGTCTAAATTTTGCTATAATTATTATTGATTTGAAGGTTAAATATATATAATGTTGTTTTGTCATTTCTTTGAGTTAATTCTTGTTTGTTTGTGTGTGTATAAATGAGGAAACTAACGTTGTTGAGTTATACTATTACTTTAGTTGAAAATAGAAGATGTTTGAAAAACATATAACATACTTTTGAAGAAGATATTCATTTTTTTATATACTTATATTTGTCATTTCTGTATCAATTAGAATAAATGCACATACGACGTATTACATACTATATATATAAAATATTATATTTGATTATATCATATATACTGTTATTCAATTCCAATATGATGCGTGTATGCAAAACATTACATATAAACATGGTTGAGTCTAGTGGAAAAAGATAGATTCTGACAAGATGATGAATCAAAATTTGAATCCTAACTTTGATAGGAATATGCATCTAGTGTTTGACATGTTTCAAATATGATTGCCTAAAAATATGTGTGAAACAGAAAAAAAAAATTAACATATAAAATTATTGATTATTTTATCAAATTATTGAGTTTTTGCGTGTGTGTATGTGATGTACATACATTTATATGTATTTTAAACATGAAATGAATTAAATATGATGTTTTAAACATCAAACATTGGAAATAAAGGTAAAACAAATCTTGACCTAGAAATGAAATTTTAAACTCATTTTGCATAGGTTTTTTTTTATAATATTCTAAACATGTATGCGAAACAATTATTCACAAATTTAAGGATAATAAAAACAAATTTGAATTTAACATGGAATAAAAATAATATTCTAAACATGTATGCAAAAGAATTATTCAAAAATTTAAGGATAATAAAACAAATTTGAATTTAACATAGACTAAAAATGGGTGCTAGAAAATTTTATAGGGTACAAACATGCCATTTTTTTATAAGGACGAAATAACGAAAGTTGCTGATTTTGTTGGGACAAAAAACTTATTTAACCCTATTATGTATAATGTATCACAATTTACAATACAATGAACAAAATTGTGATGTAACTTAAACACTTATAACATGTTTTTCTGTCATGCATCAACGCGTGTCAGTTACACATTTGCATCAATGTGACGTCCCACGTTATGAGTTAGTGATCTCGTGTCTTTTTTTTTTAAAAAAAAAATATCATTCCATGTCGGTTTGTGTGACACCATTTGCCTTTAATTATGAAATTAATGTTAACTCATTAACAATTGAGAAAAAAAACTTTATGAAGGGTGACTTCATTCTTTTTCATAAATTCCACCATATATGATTTTACTGTTGTAGTATATTAATCTCATCAACATTGTCTTAAGTTGTGCATAATTTTATTGTTATTATATTATTATTGTTAACACATAAAAATAATTACTGTGTTAGCCGAATTTGGAAAATATGTGATTAACCAATTACATGAGGAAGCCCTTCACATGAGTGAAGAATATGCGATGCTAGAGTTGACAAGCAAGAGAGCTGATTATTTCTCAAGACCACTAACTCATAACGTGGGACGTCAAAGACTCAAAAAAGAGTTAAAGACATAGTGGCACTGGACAATGATGATGTATCCATGATATTTGGAGGCTATGTGAGCCAATTCTGGTGACAATTCAGTCACAATACTCCACAAGGTATGCAGGAGAGCCAATATCAAGCAAACATTGCTCAACAAAGCCGACGGATCATAGCATTGGTAGGACCTCAACATGTCCAAACGACTCCTATACAATTGGCTTGAGATCCACTTGGGTTGGTTTGATGGTGTTGACTTGGGACCTTGGAGCGTGCTCCTCCTCAATGTCTCAGGTTCGATTCTCTTTAATGTCAATTTGAGTGGACTAATTTAACTTCTTCTTAAAGAGCATAATCAATCATTAAAAGATAAATAAATAAAATAAAAATACGTGATATGGCAATATAGTTAAACGCACGTTGGCGTCCAGTACTACGATCAAGTCCTAGTTGCTTGTTTTTTAATAAGTTTAGTCAATTTACGTTAAAATCATAAATTCGACGTCCAGTACTGCGTTCAAGTCCTAGTTGCTTGTTTTTTTAATAAGTTAAGTCAATTTACATTTAAAACATAAATTCAAAGAAATAGGATTTCAACCCACCACCTGTAAGGGCCATTTACAAATCCAACCACTAGGTCATTTCATATATTTAGTATTTTTTTCTTTCAAAAACAATATTTAATATATTTATTTATTTATTTATTTTTAATATATTTAAGAGTTTACTTTTGGATGTAAAAAATTATTTTTTTATTTTGTTAATAGAAAATTATTCTTTTTGATATTATTTACGTTTATAGTTTAAATAAATGATTTTTTTTTGTTTTAACGTTTTTTATTACATACCCAATTTTTAGTTAGAACAAGGTCTTCAAATTGTTCGAGACGGCCACGAAAAAATGAAGGAGTTGGAGTATATTATCCAAGGATATGATTTTCTACCGTGAAGTTTTAATGCAGTTTCGCTATAATAAATATCATTCGTTAATTTAAGATCAAACGACTTAGATTTCAACTCGATTATATATAATAAAACAATCTCAACCATTTATTTTAAGGCTAAAATGTGGTTTTGGTCCCTGGTAAAATACCCAGTTTTGGTTTTTGTCCCTGGTAAATTTTTTTTTTGAAAAAGGTCCTTGCAAAATATTTTGTTTTTTAAAATAGTCCCTGGACCCACCAAAGCGCTGAAGTGGCATGGTTTTGCCCACGTGGCAGTTGCTGACTGTGCAACTTTTGCCACGTGGCAGTCCACGTAATAAAAAATAAAAAAAACATTTTTTAAATTCTGAAAATTGTTTTTTGAAATTAAAAAGTTTGAAAAAAAATTAAAAATAAAAAGAAAATCATAAAAAAATTCCAAAAAAATTTTGAAAATTTATTCTAAATATTTTGAAAATTTATTTTAAAAAAATTCAAAAAATTATTAAAAAAATATAAAAATTTATTTTAAAATTTTGAATTTTTTTTATGATTTTTTAACATCTGAAAATAAATTTTAAAATCATAAAATGAATTTCCGAAAAAAAAAACTGAATAACTTTTCCGAAAAAAGTCTGAAAATAAATTTTAAAAAAAAATTGAAAATAAATTTTCAAAAATTATATTTTTTCAATTTGAAAATTGTATATTAATTTTTTTTTTGAAAATACTGACAATTATATTTTCAAAAATTTAAAATTTTCAGATTATATAATTTTTAAAAAAATTATTTTATATTTTAATTTTCAAACATTTATATTCAGATTTTTTTAAAAAAATATTATTTTCGATTTTTTTTAATATTTTAAAAAAATTGAAAATTATACAATCGAAAATTTTTTGGATTTTTTTTTTATTTTTAAATTTTTTTCAGATTTTTGAATTTCAACAAACAATTTTCAGAATTTAAAAAATATTTTTTTATTACGTGGACTGCCACGTGGCAAAAGTTGCACAGTCAACAACTGCCACGTGGGAAAAACCATGTCATTTCAGCACTTTGGTGGGCCCAAGAACTATTTTAAAAAACAAAATATTTTGCAAGGATTTTTTTTTAAAATTTTTTTAACCAGGGACGAAAACTAAAACTGGGCATTTAACCAAAGACCAAAACCACATTTTAGCTTTATTTTAATCATACTACTGTCATTTGTTACCGCAGGACAGAGTTACATCAAGAAATCCCATTGCATTATAATTATCTATCCGAGATTAGTTCACGCTAAAAAAATTAACTCACACTAGTTCGACCACAATTGAATAATTGAATCATAAACTAATGTATTTGCTGGTTCAGTGAAATGAACATATTTTAAATTAATGTATATCTCTGTGATGATACTCGTGCAGTGTGTCGTGTCGGCTTTTGTTTCACGTCTATACTAGATTCTGCAGTGGATAACATTGTTGCTAATTTTTTAATGGTACGATAAAAGATAATAAAAAAAGTTGAGTATCAGATTCTGGAGTTTCATTGTTGAATTTGAATACTGATATTTAATTTAATGCATAGAATATAATATCACCTGCCAACTTAATTTTCTGTTCTTCTTAAACAAACAAAATTAATTTTCTTTTCTTATTCGAGACTTGTTATAAATTTGGTATTACATTGATCAGGGCGTTCCTTGGGGTGCAAAGCTCAACAAAACTGGACCTCCAAAATTTAGAGGCCTAAAGTATATTCTTTTTTGTATATAATGCGTAAAATGACTGAATATATAGAAGTTACGTGATAATATTTTCATACTTGTTAACTTAGTTTAGTAGTGGCATGCGTTGGTGTTTATGAATAGTCCATGGTTCAACTTTCAAGTTCTACTTTTCACTTCTTAAATTAATTTCTTTTTTTTTGACTAAATATATTTACAAATAAAAATACAATATAATTATTATTTTTTCTTCTAATTTTTTTTAGACCACTTGTTGTAATTTTTTTCCCATATTATTTCTTAGAACACTAACAAACATCATAAGTTTTCTCTCAAAATAAAATAAAACAAACATTACAAACTTTTTATTCTTTGTCAAAAAAATTGCATTTTTTTTGGGCTTATCTTTAGTATGAGAGTCGGGCCTCAATTTTCATAGGAACGAACCTGACATTAATGTACAGTAAAATGTCATGGGGAGAACTACACAGCCTATACTCCTCTTCACGAGGTATATTGACAAGCTTTATTTATTTGCTGAAATACCACGAATATTGTTCTCTCTATATATTTCATTCTTTTTATAGTTTACAGATTCTTTTATATTTATTAAAATTATCATTCAATTGGTGTGTATATATTAAAATATTCTTAACTTTATTAATTATGGTTCTTACAAAAAAACTAACTTTATCAATTATTGTTTTTTATAATACATTTCTCTATGTAATTTATTTTAAATTTTTTAAGTTTTTTAATGCCAAAACTGTAAAGACTACAAAGATATTTATTCACGCCTAAAAATAATCAAAGTATTTTTTGTAACAAGTAAAAATAATAAAAGTTGTTAGCCAAGAATGATCAACAATCAAATTAGGTTTAGTTGGTTTTTCAGGTGGACGAAGAAAGGGCAGCCGAAGAAAAAACACCCTAATAGTTGCAACCTTACAGGAGTGTCAAAATCAGTCAAACATACATGAAACTTTAAAATTCAGCTATATAAGACCCATGTTCCATGTTTTTAAATCCCATAAACTAAAACACCTATTTGTACAAAACACTAGTAAAAGACCCGTGCATTTGCACGGGTCGCGTAACATTATGATAATTATATAGAAAATAAATATGTTGATAAAATTGTGAAATGTTTAAAGGTGTTAAATGAAAATTATCAGCATTAATATATTATTTCTAATAAATATTATTTTTCTTTTATACGCAAAATCCGTTAAACATTTGATCTACGTCAGTTGCGGATTTTATTTGTATATATCCGCAGAAACAAATTTTTGTGGACCACAATATAAGAAAATCGATATTATAAAATTATGAAAATTTATGACTGTTATTAAAATATCAACAATAATGTAGTGTTTCTATTAAATATTTTTATTTTATATGCAATACCGTTAAATATTTGCATCGCACCCGTCACGGATTTTATGTAACACCCATACTAATTTTATCTAGAATATTAGCATGTGCATTAAACTAATACTGGATACATCAAGGTTTTCAATAATAATAATAATACAACACAACTGAAAGAATACAAATTTGCTCGTTTATACAACCAATCAAGTACCATAATAAATACTTAAACAAAAGTCTGATAAGCTCCTGAGCTGGTACATGACGAGCAACTGCACTCTATCCAGTATCTCCCAAATGAACATCTTCACGAACCTCGTGCTTACTGTTGAAGCAGTATTTCATACAACAAACGTAAGTATTTTCAATTATCGTCTCCTCAGGGATTAGGTGCGTTACTTCGAACCGTTCAACAATCGGTATTGTTTTGAGTTAAGGGTTTGTACAACTGGTTTCATAAACTAACGGAATGTAAATGCGGGAATTAAAACGATAAGTAATAGGGTATCAAAGCGTTGGAATTAAAGTTCATCAATCTTGCAAAGAATATAATTCATGAATCATGCATATGAATTTAGCGTTTTAGCGAAAATATCACGTATCGCTCTACAATATCATTGATTTCCCAAATGACATCGTGGGATCGATCGTATCGTTTAATCGACGATTTCCCAATCAATCAAACGATCCGAAAGCATTACGATTCGAAACTTTGTGCGATTATCAAAACCCAAATCCATTTCTAGATTTTCTTATTTTGATAGAAGATTATTCTTAAACATAGATTCAAAAGTATTTGTCAATATCATTTGAATCAATCATGAGAGTGAAAAGCAAGAATAACTTCATAAACACTTAAATTGCTAAATCATATATTCACATAATCATTTATTACATCAAAGCTAGAAAGATTACCTCTAATCCCAACAAAGGGATGTTAGTTGCCCATTTTCATGACAACTATACAAAAGATAAGAGAAAATATGAAGATCATGACCCAAAGTCTTGATTTCCCAAAGCCCTTGGTGGATTTCCACAATTCAATCCTTTTGCTCCTTGAAGATCACTACTTCTAGCCCTAATTACTAAGTCCTAAAGATTACTGGACGGAAATATATGCTATCTATGAATTATATTTTAAAAAGACTGAAAAGAAAGCTTAAATACTAAAACTGAAAGTGACAATTTCGCTAGGCGATGCGTAACGTCGCTCAGCGAATCATGCAAAACTGCCCAATGGTACTCTGCCACGTCATCCTCAGCATTAGACCGCCTTGATGATTTCGCTGGGCGATCCATATATCGCTAAGCGAAGGTGACATTTACTGTTCCAGCTGAACTCTCTGCCTACCTTCGCCAACCTTTCGCCTAGACTTCGCTGAGCGAAAGTCTTCATGCATTTTTCATTAATCTTTGATATTTTCAGGTCCTGACTTGCTTTTTCCTACACAAATGGGGAAGAATAAGATATATAAATAATAATTGGCATTTATTCATAAATTCCATGCTTTTCCTAAGGTAACTTGCACAACAAGTAACTAAAAAGCTTTGTAAAAGACATGGATTTAATCATATTTTGCCAGTTATCAAATACTCCCCAACTTAGTTCTTTGTTTGTCCTCAAACAAAAGATTCAAAATAATTGGAAAAACAAGGCTTTGGACAAAGTTAAGCATGAGGCAAAAATTTCAAAAACGGAAGAAAAGATTTTTAGGTGAATGATTCAACCTTGATAGCTTGAGCAATAGTAAAGTTTCTCATTCCACTAAATACATACCATGAATGTGACATAGTCCTAAGCACAAAGTTCATATCTCACAATTCTTGGCAAACAAAATATTTAAATTTGAACCAACCTCTATATAAAAAGTAGATGAACATGTTGAAATCATTTGTAAGGGTTATGAACACTCATCCAACAATCATGATAACATTCCAATTAAATTATGTGTCCATCTAATTATCATTTCCAAAAGCATAAAAGGCATTGATCAAAAGGTCTTTAAGGGTTGTAATTGGGCTAGGTTACAAAAGAATTGTCATATGTGGAATATTTGAATTCAAATGGCCAAGTAAAAAGGAACATTCAATCTAATTACAAATTTCCTTCTTTTACCACTACAACACTTGGTGAATTACATACATTTCTATTCTTGATTGATCTTGACAACTTTTTCTTTGAATTCTTGCAAACCTTTTCGTTTTTCTCTTTTCTTTTTCTTGGTTTGCTTTTCTTTCTTTTTTTCTTTTTCTTTTCTTTTTCTTTTCTTTTCTTGTTGTCAAGATCAAATATCATCATTCACCCTTACATTGACTTAAACATACCCTTTCTCCCCAACTTATTTCAATGATACCCTAATCGAATGTTCCTTTATCATTATGGCAAAGGTCAATAAAAACGATGGATAAGGGTTCACAAGAAATCAACTATCAGAATTCAATAAAGAGTTAACTATGAACTGAATTTTTTTTTACAAACTTCGGCAATTTAAATAAGCAGATGAGCTTATTAAAATTGACAGTTCACAGTTAACAATTCTGATTCAATAGGCTCAGATGGGTTAACAGATACTCACACATCTCACAGGGTAGGTTTATTTGGTCAAGTATTTCACTCAATTTCAAAAAAATTGCCTTGATCACTTCAATGCTTTTATACAAATTAAAACAACAACAGATTTAACATAAAATAACTGAGTTAAACATGATATTGGTCTCCTGCATATATATACAATGGTTGAGGATTCCTCACATTTTGGCTAGTTCTATATTGGTTCAAACGTAAATATATGCTTACTTAAAACTGAGTAACATAAAAATTGTGTGCAAAGGACTCATTTCACAATCAAGTATATACCTAGAAAAACAAGAAACGAGTACCTTAGCTGCGTGCTTTATCACTAACTTTTTATCATTATCACTCACCTGATCTTTTGCTCACAGCTTTGGCTTAGTTCAAGCATTTAACTTTGAGTATTTGAACAGGGTTCACACAATTGAAAATTAACTATACTAACTAAAACATGATACTAAAATAAATAACTATAACACACAAAATTAACATAAAACATAACTTAAGCAAATTGTACCAAAAGTACATAAAATTCAAAGTACAGAATTCAAATACGGAATTAAAAGTACGGAAGCAAAGTACAAATCAAAATACCGAAACAAATACGGAAATTCAGTTATACAAGCCATGGTATATCAGACAATCCAAAAAAAAAAAAAAAAAAAATTCTGACTGAAAGCATTAAAGATAATATTTCACTGAATTCAAGTTGTACTTCCTCTTCAGTCCTCCATCTCCTCATCACTTTCTGTCTCCTCATCCACACCACCAGCTGCTACAACATCATCATCAGCACCTGCAGCTCCACTGCCCCCTCCATAATAGAATGGCCTGTCCCCAGGGTAATTCACATAGGAACGGTACTGATCCGGAGTCATAACCTGCTGAGCAGAGTCTGATGGAGCACCCCACTGCTGCTGCATACGATAGAGCGACTCCTGGATACCCAGCTGACCTCTGTAGTGTGCCTCCATAGCATCCCAAGTATAACTCTGATACCTAGGATCCCACTGGTGAATCTGAGGCTGCTGTGGCTGTGAAGGCTGCTGCTCCTGTGCTTGTGAAGATTCAGGCTGATCTTGTGTTTGGTGGGGGGGTTCTCCTTGCTTGCCTCCCCTCATTGTGTCGGGCAATATATGCATCATCCACCGGATTTACTATCTGCTCGTGGATTTGTGGTGGGAGGACAATGCGTGCTGACTGGCACAGGCCCATAATCAGTCCAGGAAAGGCAAGTGGACACTTAGCAGTTGTTATGCCACTCATTGCAACTGTTTTAAGCTCTTTTGCAATGATTCTGGCAACGTCCACTTTCTTCCCAGCAAGGATACAGTAAATGAGGGGGGTGACATCCAATATGGTTGAGGACATATGGCTTTTGGGACGGATATTGTGTAAAATCAGGTTTAGAATCACATGAGCCGGCATTGTCATGTCCTGCTTCAATGCTCTAAAAGGCCTCCCACTTGCATTCAGATCATAGTCCTTGCCCTCCTTGAAGATAGCTTTCTTAATTTCTTCGTGGTCCCAGTTGCCACGAGCTTGCTGAGTGTGGTACTCACACAAGTATTCAGATTCAACAGGAGTCAGAGGGTTTCCCAGGTAAGCATTGATGGCTGGGCGGTGAAACTTCACAACATGGCCACGGACAAAGGTTTGGAATTCAAATGGGTCCTCAGGGTCATCCGGTATTGCGTTCGCGTAGAACTCCCTCACAATATCCGCGTTGATATTAGTCGGAGGACTAACCAACGTCTCCCACTTCCGGCTCTCAAAAATCCCCAAAATTCCAGTGTATTTCCCTTGAGGATTGATGATGAATTCTTTCTCGTGCAAAAACTTCCTCTTGAGCAGCTCCTGGTACCTTGCTGCAAAATAAACAGACAAAACACACAGAACAAAATAGATAGAGGTTAGTATAAAAATGGCATTGAAATTATCAGAGCAAAAATTTTAAAATTTCAGGAAGCAATCGCTAGGCGAAAATAAGCGTCGCTAGGCGAAAATGTTCATAGTTTCTGTGTTTTCCAGATGAACTTTCGCCTAGGCGATCTTATTTTCGCTCAGCGAAAATGTGCAGAAAGTGAAAAATTTTTGCGAAAATTTCTCTTGAACTACCTCTAACTACTTCTAATCACTACCTAACACACCCAATACTCTTAGAAATGAGATAGAATAACAGCTTTGGCATACAAACACCCCAAACCCTAGTTTATTTTCAAATTTATACAAAATGGGTTTGTTTTCAAAAAATGAATCAAAATTCGATTTTTGCATGGCATTGATGTTGTTATTCTAGTTCATATCTAATCTAAACTAATTTCTAATCTAACCAGCATCTAACCATTCTAATACAGCATCAGAAACCTAAATATCAAATTCAAAAATATAACCCATAATTCGAAAATTTAAAATAAACGAAAATAGCAAGCAAACCTGATGATTAAATGCACAAAGAAATGAAAGAATGAAGTGCAGGTGCTTAAATCTGGCTTTGCTAGGCTTTGGGTTGATTTTTGTTTGAGGAGAATGTGAAAGGTTTTGAATGGTTTTGAATGGTTTTGTGAAAAATGAAGAAAAAATGGGTTAGAACCGGTTTATTGTGTTTACTGGGTGGTTGGGGACGGTTGGGACATCATAAATGAGGCCATATGGGTTGATTGGCTTTGGAAACAGGAACTGTCTGTCTTCGTATTTTCGCTGAGCGAAAGTTTCATCGCTAAGCGAAACTACTTTGGTCAAACTGGTCAAACTGACCTATAAATGTCGCTTAGCGAACATCTGCTTCGCTCAGCGATCCATGACAGGTAAAATTTCCATGTTCTGTGTTCTGGACTGGTTTCTGATTTTGAATGTAAAGTGACCTAAACTAAAATGCAAAGCAGTAAACTACTTACAAAGTTGGGGTGCCTCCCAACAAGCGCTTGTTTTACGTCGTTAGCTCGACGCCTGATTCGTTAGGGTGGCCAAAACGAGACGGAAAGCACATCAGCTTTTGTACTCCTTTGCTGCGGGAGGAATTCCATGAACTTGCAGAACAGCTGATGTGGAGTCCATAACCTCCCTATCCAGAATAAGCTGAGCAAGGAACATAAGCAATCTTGTACACGTTCAAGTTTTGCCTTGCTCACTTTAATCCCCTCTTCCTTAGAAGTTTCTTCCTTGTCACTAAACTGTTCCGGCTTCTCAATATCCATCATTTCTTCTCTATCAACAATGCTGGTCTCTTCAGTATTTGACCTGGCTTGAGGAAGTTCATCCTTGCGTGGTATCTCTAATTCTTCCATTAATGTCCTTATACCACATCCTTCAAATAACGTCTCTTCCTCACTCTCATCAATATCGTCTTCAACAATCTCTCCGAATTCCAAAACGGATGGATTGTTGGTCTGAACCTCCATGATTCTTGGTAGATAATTCATTTGAACTTGCAAAATCTCCAATTGGCATGACAAAGCTCTTAATCTATGGTTGGTGTTTTGCATGTTGATCATGGATTGTTGCATGAACAAATTCAACGTGTTTTCCGTTCTTGCCATTTGTTCTTCTTCAGACGGATATTGTTGAAATTGTTGATAGGTATCATACTCGTATGGATCATAGTAGTTGAAATAATCATGATGATCAGCCATGATTTCTTTCAATGAGAATCTGAAACACAAATAACTAACAAGAAACTTTTCTTTGCATTGCAAAGAGGGTTAATGCACAAACAGTTATATATACAAAAGAAATGAAAGAATATTAACAAGGTATATACAAAAGCTCAAAACAACACAAACTATTGCGATGTTCAAAATAAGTAAACACTAATCCCCGGCAACGGCGCCATTTTGTTGAAGCAGTATTTCATACAGCAAACGTAAGTATTTTCAATTATCGTCTCCTCAGGGATTAGGTGTGTTACTTCGAACCGTTCAACAATCGGTATTGTTTTGAGTTAAGGGTTTGTACAACTGGTTTCATAAACTAACGGAATGTAAATGCGGGAATTAAAACGATAATTAATAGGGTATCAAAGCGTTGGAATTAAAGTTCATCAATCTTGCAAAGAATATAATTCATGAATCATGCATATGAATTTAGCGTTTTAGCGAAAATATCACGTATCGCTCTACAATATCATTGATTTCCCAAATTACATCGTGGGATCGATCGTATCGTTTAATCGACGATTTCCCAATCAATCAAACGATCCGAAAGCATTACGATTCGAAACTTTGTGCGATTATCAAAACCCAAATCCATTTCTAGATTTTCTTATTTTGATAGAAGATTATTCTTAAACATAGATTCAAAAGTATTTGTCAATATCATTTGAATCAATCATGAGAGTGAAAAGCAAGAATAACTTCATAAACACTTAAATTGCTAAATCATATATTCACATAATCATTTATTACATCAAAGCTAGAAAGATTACCTCTAATCCCAACAAAGGGATGTTAGTTGCCCATTTTCATGACAACTATACAAAAGATAAGAGAAAATATGAAGATCATGACCCAAAGTCTTGATTTCCCAAAGCCCTTGGTGGATTTCCACAATTCAATCCTTTTGCTCCTTGAAGATCACTACTTCTAGCCCTAATTACTAAGTCCTAAAGATTACTGGAAAATATATGCTATCTATGAATTATATTTTAAAAAGACTGAAAAGAAAGCTTAAATACTAAAACTGAAAGTGACAATTTCGCTAGGCGATGCGTAACGTCGCTCAGCGAATCATGCAAAACTGCCCAATGGTACTCTGCCACGTCATCCTCAGCATTAGACCGCCTTGATGATTTCGCTGGGCGATCCATATATCGCTAAGCGAAGGTGACATTTACTGTTCCAGCTGAACTCTCTGCCTACCTTCGCCAACCTTTCGCCTAGACTTCGCTGAGCGAAAGTCTTCATGCATTTTTCATTAATCTTTGATATTTTCAGGTCCTGGCTTGCTTTTTCCTACACAAATGGGGAAGAATAAGATATATAAATAATAATTGGCATTTATTCATAAATTCCATGCTTTTCCTAAGGTAACTTGCACAACAAGTAACTAAAAAGCTTTGTAAAAGACATGGATTTAATCATATTTTGCCAGTTATCACTTATTTGTAAACATGCACCAGAAGGATTGGGATGAAACATAATGTCTCAGTGAGCTCCACCCAACCTACTGTTGGAAACCTCGGGGAATCTAGGGTCGTCATGCCTACTTTTGGCAATCTCGGGGATTCCTATGATCGCCAAGCTTTAACCTTACCCATATAGGGTCTATTCCTGCCTGAGCCTGATAACTGTATAGTCATGAAAACTAGACTATAACCTGATAACTTGGTAATCGAGGGGAAACCTAAGATCACCACCTGAAAACTGATAACCTGATAACCTAGTGATCAAGGGGAAACCTAGGATCACTGCCTGACACCTGCCTAATAACATAATAAAGTAATTTACTGATATTATTATGTTAGATGTTAGCGTGTAACAAACATTATTACCTAACGAGCTGGCCTATCCAGAATAAATCTGAAGCGTACCTGTGCCACGACTTGTCAACATACATACATACACACATACATATATATATATATATATATATATATATATATATATCTGTGTGTGTGTGTGTGTTTATACTTAATCTGTATAAATCCTGATAAATATCTTTGTACCACTATCTAGGGTACATCTATCCTGAACTGATACGTGTACCCTCAGTGTTACTCTGACGTGAACAACTGAGGCACGTCCTGATGTACATATAAATGTACCTAAAACTGGGGAAAAATCCCGGTACCTCTGCCTACGGTACACTATACATGCCTGGTTAAGGGTATCCTGAAAAACTAACCCTTAACATACCTGATATTATTCTCATATGAATCCTTGAATGTTAAGAAACATTCCTAGTACTCATGTACTTCCAACTGAAAACCTCTCAGTTCCTCTTAACCTATTAAAGGTTCTAGACATATTGTTATCATATGTCATACCTATGGGCTTACTATCCCATCTATAATAATTTCCTGTGGATAAATTACCCATCACTCAGTATGACACATATCTCTATCCTAGATTAATCCTGGAAAGTCTATGAGTATCTTCACCCCAAAGCATATCAAAGATCATTGGCATGTTACAACTGTTCGTTAATAAAAAGTCATTCTGGACAACTTCGCTCTGCGATCACCTGCGTATGAACCTTCAGACTCTGAAATCAGCTTCTGAGTCAGAGTCTGAAGCCAGCTTCTGAAGTCAGCTTCTGAAGCTTCGCAGAGCAAAGTCTAGGCAGTAGCAAAACTTTGCTACTTCGCAGAGCAAACTCCTGGTAGCTCTGCGATCGTAGCAGAACTTAGGATTTTTTGAAAAACGTGTTTCAATCATTAAAAACCTTGGTACCCAACTGCTCAGTGATTTTGAAACATGCCAGTGACTCATTTTAAACTATAAAAACATACTGTATCCAAGGATTAAACTGGAATCAAACATATGTATCAAAAAGTGGAAAACTATCCTTTTTTTTTTTCTAAACCTTAGCAATTGTTGTGAATCTCACACAATAATGACCCATAAGGGTTAAGCTACTCTATGGAACTCACCATGTAGTTGCTGGTCTTGCCAAGCTTCCTTCTACCAAAACCCTAGTCTTGGAACTCTTCCTCTTGACTTGGTTTTCCCTTAGTTCCTCTTGTTTCAATCTTTCCCAAAAGCTTGCTTGAGATGTAAGAGATTGAATATTGCAAACCTGATGGATTAAGGGCTGCTGCTGAAGATAGCCGAAATCCTAGAGAGAGAGGGAGAGAAAAATCTGATTTAGTGAGAAAAGGAAATGGGAATAATGAAGAAATATTCAAGCTTATCCCTATTTATGCCCCTTCCTCTCAAAATTACCATTTTGACCCTACTCACTCATAATTCCTCTGTTACTTATAAAAGTTACGTCTAAGCGGGATATTACACTCTACCCCCCTTAAAGAAATTTCGTCCTCGAAATTTAAAATTCTCCTGAGATCATGAATGAATAGATCCTTTCTACCTCTTTCTTTAATAGCCAAATCTTCAATACAATGCTTATCGGGATTCCATGGTTACTCTATGGCCTGACATGTAGATTATCCATGCACCTCGATTAAACCTGACTGGTTAAAACTGTTCCCTAGCCATGGTTTCCATCTCTGTAGGTCAAAATATTGACAATTTCTTCCTTAACTGAAGGACTTAAGGTACATTACACAATTCTTACATAGTAGGATGTATGGCTGTCTGAACCAATACCCGACTCACTTGACTATATCTCTTGTTCACACACTTAGTGCGAATCCAACTTAAGGTTATTAAGCATTGGATACTCGTACTGAATTCATAAGTTTCCTTCATTGACCACTTGGTCTTACCCTGACGACATCGGGTCAATTTTATCCTCCTCAATTAATTCCACTGAATCCTTATCTTTGACTTTTGCCTCACAAGACGACATCTTACAATTACAATCGTACCATTCTTCATATAAAATTATCCTTACACTGAAAAGCACTTGATATTGAGTATTGTCAACGGAATTAAAGACTGTTCTAACCACTTTCACCATCCATAGACAAGTAGGAGGCATCACTTCTAGTTCTTGTCCCTTTCTTTTTGACATCCTGGCGTAACACTCATCTCAACCGTAAGCATTACTTCCGTTCCCACGGCGGAAATCCTTAAGGCTCGAGAAATCTTATAGGCTACTCGTGTCCGCCTTAACTAGTTGACGACAACGCGTATCTCTGCGATTTAGGAATTTTCCTCCTTACTAGGATTCTGACAATCTTGCATCATTTAAGATATACCTTGGTCGTAACGGGCTGAGTAAAACTATTCTCATGAAACCCGTCTACAACTTAACTCATGTCATTCAAAGACTCTTCTGGTTTTCAAAAGATAACTCTACTCTGATTGCTACCAAAATAGCACACTTAATCTCTCAATTCTTTATTCATAACCTGAACTTACGTAGCCCTTTACTGTAAACTACGAGTGACTTTTGACCTGTATAGAATGTTCTTCTTCCTCTATCGGTGAATATTAAGTTCAAGAATTTCCGAACTCCTTAGCTAAGATATGTTTGATATCAACAAACTTGTTCTGGTCAATACCTTCTTACTTAAACATTCCTGACTGCGTACCACGGTTATTAATACATGTCACATAACTGAATTTGTTACACTATTACTACCTGAGTAGTATAAACACTGTCTGATAAGAATACATAATACTAAACATAACTTGATACATGCAACAATGTTAACATAACGTGGGTACAAAGTGGAATTAATGCAGATACCACTGCATTGTCGTTTCTGATCAATGCTTCAAATTCAAAAATAACCTCTTGCAAGTGCAACCTATACTGTTGTTGCCTCATGCATAATTCTTGTTGGCTAAACTTACTCTTCAAGTCCACTTGAAGTTACTGAGCTAAAATAGCTAAATTACCGTATTAGCGGTGACTTCCATTGCGTTAGACTTAATGTGCTAGGAACACATCTTTCTGGTTTCTTACCGCATATTCATAAACTGCTTTGATTCCCTTTCCTCATGAGTTTCTAGGTTCATAGTATTCCTCATCTTAACTTTTAAAACTTCATGTTAGAACTTATGATAAGTTCGAGTTGTCACTGCTCACTGTTATTCTGTGGTTCAATAATTGGGCACTTATTGCCTTTCCTGTGGTTCAATTGGCAAGGACTTCACAAGCATCTTTGTTCCCTAAGCTTCAGCTTAGAATTGTTCCTTAACCCATCCTTGGATTACTTCTCCGCTGCGCGACTCTGATTTAAAACAATACACCTTGGAATATGGATAATACACCACTATTAAATTTTCTGGCTAACCTCGTTCCTTTAATGACTTCGTAGCTATCATAGCAGAATCATCTTACGTTGTTAATTCTCTTGTGGCTTAAACTACCTACTTAACTTACTGATTGGTCATCACCTGACTTTGAGTTTCCTTTCGGACATAAACCATATACTTACTTTCGCGAAATTACGCCAAAACCTGTAAACAGTTTTCAGCAACTATTACGAGCCCAACAATGCTTCTGTCAAAACAGCTTATACATTGGTTCTAGATTTACCCTCCATATTCTGAATTCTGTAACCATCTCACGGTCAACTCAACATGTGTAATCATTTAAACATTGTAGAAACCCGACCGAAAGCATACATGAAGCAACTTAAGTTCACATATTAATCACATGTGGCAACTTCTAAAAATAATTTATGGCTTCTGGAGATTCACATCTTTCATACACTGAATCCACTGATAGTTCGAGTCTCGTTCTACTATTATCCGTAAGGATTTCACATCCATAACCTTCTCCAAGACAACTTAGGTCCACATAACTTTACCATATCTCTTAGGTTACTCCTCGAGTTTCTTCGGAAGCAATCTGTCTGGAATAGATTCAAACTCTTACCGACTCTCCTGTAAGCCCAAACATAGGTTACGTCTCTTCGAGTACCCGATTAATTGATCTTAAACTTCAACACTTATCATTTCTTATTGGATCCCTCCAGTAACTTGTTAATGTATCCACAATTCAAATCTAATCTTATTATCTGAATAATTCTCCATAGATCTTCTCGACCGTTGCCCTCTTCATATGGTTTCGAACAATCCAAGGTCTGTATTTTCTACCATCTTTGAAAACATACTAACATAGGTGATCTCTGTCGGCTTTCCTGAATACTTGTGTAAGGAACCCATCAAATGAAAACATAGAATTCCTTAACATTAACCACAACCTTAACTTTAACTTGTGCGTTAGCGACAATCTTCCTGATGCTAGAGCCTCACAATAGTTCTTGGATAATTCCTGATTATTCCTCAAAATCGGTCTATTATAATCCGACAACATACGATTCAATCTTTACTTCATGTCCTTACCAGGGGTCTCCTTCACTTATCGCTAAGCTTGTGTTTCTCATACAAAGCATCTTGATGACTCATAATAAAGGAAGGTAATCTGTTTCATCTGTCCAATAATTTGCTTAATCCATAAATAAGTCTCTTAATTGCTGGATATTAAATTCTCATTCGGTTCGAGTGCGCGAGTCCTCCGATTCTTACACACCCTAACTTTGTTGGCAGTCTAGAGGTTTCAATAATCGACTGATAATTCTCATTCCAAGTTTTTGGGTATGAAGGGTGAATCTGAAGCCTAATTCTGAGTCTGAAGCTTCGCTGAACAAAGTCCTGGTCGCTCTGCGATCGTATCAGAACTCAGAATTCCTGAAACTTGCGTTTTAACCTCAAAATCTTGGTTCCTAGGTTGCAAATCATTCCTCAGAGTATTCCATAATTCCTTACTTCTTATGTCTCCTCAGATGAGACATCTCTCAAAGACACGTCCAACTGTATTAAGGTACTTCACCTTAATCTTAAATACTCCCTCCGGTCCTTATTATAAGAAGAAAAACCAAAAAACATCAAAACCAATACACTCATTAATTAGGGTAACTTTTTGAATATTTTTACAAATATACCCTCATAAAAAATTGTGAAACATTAAATACACCCACTAATTTTAAAAAGACAAACATTAAATAAGGGGTATAAAAGTCTTTTAAACAATAACTACACCTTAAAAGTTGTGATATTTCCTTATAAATAGGACCAAGAATTTTTTTGAAAACTTTCTTATATACAGGACCGGAGGGAGTATCTCTTATGTTCCTGAAATTCTGCCATTAACAGGCTCCATTACTTAATGGTTTGTTGACCACCATTTGGCATTGAATACTTTCTTGCCAATTCATGTCTTAAAATGTGACATCTTAAACATCGCTCTTCATGCGCTTCATTCCTCCACAGTCACATTCAACTCTCAGATATTTGTCTTAACTGTCATATACTAGATTGAGTTGATCAGGCTCAACTAGATGTGACCCTTAGAACAATATCTGGAACCCAATGGTCCCATTACTTTATTGAATCTTTAATGACCCAAGGCACAATCTGAATTGACCTGCTCTGATACCAATTATAACACTCATACTAATTTTATCTAGAATATTAGCATGTGCATTAAACTGATACTGGATACATCAAAATTTTCAATAATAATAATACAACACAACTGAAAGAATACAAATTTGCTCGTTTATACAACCAATCAAGTACCATAATAAATACTTAAACAAAAGTCTGATAAGCTCCTGAGCTGGTACATGACGAGCAACTGCACTCCATCCAGTATCTCCCTGATGAACATCTTCACGAACCTCGTGCTTACCTGTAAACCTACACCAGAAGGATTGGGATGAGACACAATGTCTCAGTGAGCTCCACCCAACCTACTGTTGGCAACCTCGGGGAACCTAGGGTCGCCATGCCTACTTTTGGAAATCTCGGGGACTCCTATGATCACCAAGCTTTAACCTTACCCATATAGGGTCTATTCCTACCTGAGCCTGATAACTGTATAGTCATGAAAACTAGACTATAACCTGATAACTTGGTGATCGAGGGGAAACCTAAGATCACCACCTAATAACCTGATAACCTAGTGATCAAGGGGAAACCTAGGATCACTGCCTGACACCTGCCTGATAGGAATTTCCTGCCTGATAACATAATAAAGTAATTTACTGATATTATTATGTTAGAGGTTAGCGTGTAACAAACATTATTATCTGAGTTGATTTTACGGAATGCCCCTGAGTGGAGTAACCCCGGGGCACATTCCCCTGATAACCGGTGAAAATTCCTATCTGAGGCTAATCACCGGACTCCTCTTGCCTGTGTGTGTGGTTATCCTCGCGGAAAGTTCCTGCCCGTTCCAGCTGCTCTGGAACCCCCTGTGCTTTAACTAGCGAGAACACAGAAGACACACTATAAACTTATGCGTGGTTATCCTCACGGAAAGTTCCTGCCCGTTCCAGCAATGACTGGAACCCCCTGCGTTCTCTAACTACGAGAACCCAGAAGACACAAAGTTTTTCCTGATAATTAATTAAGTATTATTCCTGATATCATATATTATCCTGATATCTTCCTGAACATCTATATATATAAGAGTCGTCATGTTGGCTCCCTAACGGGCTGGCCTATCCAGAATAAATCTGAAGCATACTTGTGCCACGACTTGTCAACACACACACATACAGTCACACACACACACACACATATATATATATATATGATTATACATAATCTGTATAAATCCTGATAAATATCCTCGTACGACTATCTAGGGTACATCTATCCTGAACTGATACGTGTACCCTCAGTGTCACTCTGACGTGAACAACTGAGGCACGTCCTGATGTACATATAAATGTACCTGAAACTGGGGAAAAATCCCGGTACCTCTGCCTACGGTACACTATACATGCCAGGTTAAGGGTATCCTGAAAAACTAACCCTTAATATACCTGATATTATTCTCATATGAATCCTTGAATGTTAAGAAACATTCCTAGTACTCATGTACTTCCAACTGAAAACCTCTAAGTTCCTCTTAACCTATTAAAGGTTCTCGACATATCGTTATCATATGTCATAACTATGGATAAGTCATTCCTATAATAATTTCCTGTGGATAAGTTACCCATCACTCAGTATGACACATATCTCTATCCTAGATTAATCCTGGAAAGTCTATGAGTATCTTCACCCCAAAGCATATCAAAGATCATTGGCATGGTACAACTGTTCGTTAATAAAAAGTCATTCTGGACAACTTCGCTTTGCGACCCTGGACTTCGCTCTGCGATCACCTTCGTCTGAACCTTCAGACTCTGAAATCAGCTTCTGAGTCAGAGTCTGAAGCCAGCTTCTGAAGTCAGCTTCTGAAGCTTCGCAGAGCAAAGTCTAGGCGAAGTATAGGCAGTAGCAAAACTTTGCTACTTCGCAGAGCAAACTCCTGGTCGCTCTGCGACCGTAGCAGAACTTAGGATTTTCTGAAAAACGTGTTTCAATCATTAAAAACCTTGGTACCCAACTGCCCAGTGATCTTTGAAACATGCCAGTGACTCATTTTAAACTATAAAAACATACAGTATCCAAGGATTAAACTGGAATCAAGCATATGTATCAAAAAGGGGAAAACTATCCTTTTTTTTTCTAAACCTTAGCAATTGTTGTGAATCTCACCAATAATGACCCATAAGGGTTAAGCTACTCTATGGAACTCACCATGTAGTTGCTGGTCTTGCCAAGCTTCCTTCTACCAAAACCCTAGTCTTGGAACTCTTTCTCTTGACTTGGTTTTCCCTTAGTTCCTCTTGTTTCAATCTTTCCCAAAAGCTTGCTTGAGATGTAAGAGATTGAATATTGCAAACCAGGTGGATTAATGGCTGCTGCTGAAGATAGCCGAAATCCTAGAGAGAAAGGGAGAGAAAAATATGATTTAGTGAGAGAAGGAAATGGGAATAATGAAGAAATATTCAAGCTTATCCCTATTTATGCCCCTTCCTCTCAAAATTACCATTTTGTCCCTACTCACTCATAATTCCTCTGTTACTGATAAAAGTTACGACTAAGCGGGATATTACATTTTATGTATTTATATCCGTGGAAGGAAATTTTTATTATCAGATATGAGATAGTCGATACGTTAAAATTTTCAAAATTCATGACTATTTTCAAAATGACAACATTAATGTAGTGTTTGTATTAAATATTTTTTATTTTATATGCAAAGTCCTGCTAAATATTTGCATCGCACTCATGCAGATTTTATGTGTTTATATTTGTGGAAGCAAATTTTTATGTACTGATGTGAGAAAATCGATATGCTAATTTTTTTTTATGGGTGATATGTAAAATTTTAAAAACTCATGACTATATTCAAAATATCAACATTAATGTAGTGTTTATATTAGATATTTTTTTTATTTTACATGCAAAAGACTCTTAAGTATTTGCATCATACTCATTGCAAATTTTGTTGTGTTTATATCTACAAAAACAAATTTTGATACAATTATATGAGAAAATTTTAAAAACTCATGACAATTTTTTTTTACAAAAACCCATGACAATTTTTAAATTCTAAACATTTTTTTAACAATATTTTTAAAATATAAACATCAGTCTAGTATTTCTATTAACTATTTTTTATTTTATATACAAAACTCTGTTAAATATTTGCACGACATCCATTGCCGATTTTATGTGCTTATATTTGCGGAAGCAAATTTGAATGTACTGATGTGGGAAAATTGACATGATAAAATTTTGAAAACTCACCATTGTCAAAATATTACCATTGATGTAGCGTTTCGATTAATCAAATTTTGAAAACCCATGACTATTTTCAATTATTTTTGAGAAAATGACTATTTTCAAAACTCCTTCAAAACACAGTTAAGTATTTGCACCGCACTCGTTGTGGATTTTATGTGCTTATATTTGTGCAAGCAAATTTTTACGGGTATGATCAAATTTTGAAAATTCGTGACTATTTTCAACATATCACCATTAATAAAGCGTTTATCTATATTTTTTTATTTTATATGCAAAATGTCATTATGTAGTCGAACACATTCATTGTGGATTTTATACGCTTATATATACGAAAACAAATTTTTATATAATGATATGATAAAATTTTGAAAAATCATGATTATTTAAAAATATTAACATTAATAAAGTGTTTCTATTAAATATTTTTTATTTTATATGCGCATTACTACATTAGTGAAATTAAGACATTAAAAGATGAGATTAAGATATTAACGGATGATATATTAAAAAAAATATGGACATTAATATTATTATATACAGTATATGTTTGTGGCAGTTTATTAGTGGGAGTTGAAGATTCCTTCAAAAACAATTGTGAGAAATGAAATGAATGGTTGGAAATTGGAACTGAAAAATGAAAAAGAAACTAAAGCTGATTGGCAATATGTTTTGGAAACGGCAATCCCTTTAATCATGTTGAGTATTTATTATCTAAATAAAGCATTAATGATTGTAATGTAATTAGACAATTCACCCCACAAAATTAGTGCTATTATTAACTTAAGTGAGGGTAATAAAGAGAATTTAGTGGTAATTAGATTTCTCATTGTAGTAGTAGATTAGTGGTAATTAGATTTCTCATTGTAGTAGTAGATGATAAAAAGTGGCAATGGACACATCGATAAGAGGAATACTAATGTTGCAAGATAGAAGGAAGTCAAGGCAACCATGGGACACTACGTACACTAGTAATGGATAGAAAACACAAACTACTCGTAAGAATAGTCGAATAAGGTGAGTTGGGGTTAGATTTCGATGCCCTTTTTAATATGATTAGTTTTGATTATAAATTAAAACAAAAATAAAATATTAAAAGTATCAAGATATGGAGTAACAGTTTGGGGTGCTATGACTCTCATGATCCATTAACGTGTAAGCATAAAATAATTGATTTTCTTTTTTTCATTGTAAAATCTATAGAGGTAAAGTGAAATTGACAAAAAAATTAAATGTAATCCTAAAATTTGAAAATGATTGATAAATAGGAATATTTTTCTATAAGAAAATCAACATTGAAAAGGATTGAAGGAGTATCTCACTAAATCTTTCACGATTTTTGGTTTGAGAGGAGGACTACGAATAATGTAACGGTTAATAAATGTGGGCCCTACATATTTGTAAACGATTATCACACACTAAATGCTTTAGACTAGGGATGGCAAAGCGGGCCGGCCCGCCCCATTTAAGTCTGCGCCGTCTAAGCCCGTTTAAAAGGGATAAGACGAGTCGAGTCAAATTATGTGACCGAGTCCAAAATCTCACCCCGTCCCGTTTAATGACCAATCAAAAAACTTTGTTTTTTAGAGAGAAAAAAAACTTTTTTAATGCATTCTTTTACAACTTAATTGTTACAAAAAACTATGTTGCTTTTATCATAAAAAATATAAAAGAATATGCATCGAATAAATTTGTGGTAAAAACAAGATAATTGACAAATTGTCGAACTCAATATCATACTTAATAGCAAAATAAAGAAAATCCACCAACATAAAACAAATCCGCCACATAAAACAAATCATAAAATAAATCAACATCCAAAATAAATCCAAAAGGATAAAATAAACCTAAAAAAAATGATAATGAGTTAAGCAGGCCGCCCCACCCCGTTTTTTCAACAAGTTAAGCGGGACGAACCAACTGTAAGAAGCGAGTTCAAAACTTCAACTCAACCCGTCAAAAATAGCGGGCTAAAAGGACCGGCCCGACGGGTTACGCCCGTTTTGCCACCCCTACTCTAGACTAAGTACAGCTAAAAAATAGAGCATGAATATTTGATATGTTAAAATGTAATATAGAGTTTGGTCAAGAATAAGTAAAATCTGATTAAAAATTGTTCAATCCAAAATTAAACTCAATTGTTCTGAAAAATTCGTCTTTTGTTGTGCTCATTAATCACATGGGTCCAATTATTTAGTTTGTAATTTTACATTTTTCAATACTTAGCGTGAGTGAGTTTTACCGTTATAGTTTTAGAAAAATAAATCTAGACTAATCACATACTCACATGGTAACTCCCTAATTCAAAGGGCATCTAAATCATCTTATCGAATGTGCCAATGCCATTTGAATATCATGATTTATTCCACATGAATATCTGATGCTTCAAATAAAGAACATGCATATGTATAATTAATGTGGAATGGCTCATAGAGTTCACGTAATAAAAACTTCAGCC
The DNA here is from genome assembly GCA_018208015.1 of Medicago ruthenica. Taxonomy (NCBI): domain Eukaryota; kingdom Viridiplantae; phylum Streptophyta; class Magnoliopsida; order Fabales; family Fabaceae; genus Medicago; species Medicago ruthenica. The sequence continues at coordinate 17,687,616 of CM031375.1, forward strand.
AGAGCACATGGTTTTACTCTGGCTTCTGGATAGGATTTAAGTTTAACATAAAATAGGGGTATACATTATTTTACTTTTCACATATACTAGTAATTATGTTTATTGCAATTCTATTTTCTATTTGGTTGTTCTACTTTATATAGGACATTAGGACAACTTCTGATCTAAGGCAAAAGCCATTTCCCACGTTGTGACTCACCAATCATCATCCATCCCTTTTTGTGGAAATTAATTTTTTTAAAATTAAAATATATATACAATGTTATAGATAAGGTTACTAGTAGCCCGTATATATTCTTCCGTCCTTCCTTCCTTCCTCTCTTTCTTTTATTTTTCACATGAGTTGAATGTCCTATGGTAGACATTGGGAGGCATGAACATGAAGCACATGATATATTAACTTGCATTTATTAGTTTTGTTAGACGATAGTACGAGTAAAGAATTGCTTTTAGGGCTTGCTGGCTTAGGAGTAAAAAGACCTAACTTGTTGTACATTGTGTGGGCTTTATCATTTTGATTTCAACATTTATTTGTTAATCTAACACTATGCAATATTGTAGTTGGGTATCACTTTCAACCAGACAACACAAGAGATTTATTTAAGAGTGAATAATTATTTCAGTGCTTAGCAAAATATCTGACCTGGGTCTCTCATAAACACAATGTAGCTTTTAACCGAACATTTATCGAAACATTGTTTTTTTTTTTTTTTTTTTTTTTTTTTTTTTTTTATGGTGTGTACTATTTTCTTCCACAGTTGATTGTGTCATCTTGTTGCTATGTTATGTAATCGAATTAAAAGATGATATGATTAATGATAATAATTGGAAAGGAAAAATTTAGCCCTATACTTGATTTAAGCTCCTAAATTTCCTCAATTAACTAAATTGCCTATTTTCAATTATTGTCAAGGACTATATTTGTTCATTAATTCAATCACATAACGATTAATTAGTACACAACATGGTGGAATGACATTGTGGGTGAAAATATTACATTTGGCAAAGAAGAAAAACAATTCTTAGATGAAGATTTAGTTAGAGTTCTTAATTTATTTTTGTGATAGACTAAACTTTATATTTTGTAATGTGAGAGACTAAACTGAATTTTGAATTTTTGTTAGGGACTTTAACGAGTCTTGTCCCTTTTAATGCTCTTTATCATTCTATGGTTATGATCTTCCTCCATTCATGGATATGTGACATGGTATCATAGCATTACCGTACTTTTGTAAATAATATTGATGATAATTTATGCAATTCATATTCAACCTACGTGGAATAACATGTTTCCAATTATGATTTAGAAGAAAAATTAAGTGATCTGAGGCTCACGTGCATCCAAATTAACAACTACTAGTATATTAGATGTTTGAGGAACTACTTTTGAATAAATAAATTTTAAGACCAATGTATCGAACTTGACAAATGGAAGATTTTTTTTTACAGAATTGAATTAAATAAACCATGAGTATTCTTGACAAAACATGGTCCATGTATTTTGTGTTTCAGAATTGTTAATCATATCCCTTCTTTGGTTATTGAATCCATATGTGAGATGATGAAAAATACGCCTATTATATGTTTAATAACAATTTTTTAAGAAATATATATCTTCCTTAAAGAAGTCATCAGAAACAACTTTTACGGTAAAAAAAATATCAACCATAAAATTGTCACTTTAACGGTAATGAACAAGTCTGCCTAAAAATGACATTATGGTTTTATTTTTCTTCAACATAAAAGTCACTTTTACGACCATTGGTGGTGTTGTCACTGAAAAAACGACTTTTATTATTCATATTATTTTCACTGTAAGAGTTGTTTCAGATAACTTTTATGGTAAACGCAAACAATTATTTATTTATTTATTTACTTAAAACTGAAATAATTACTTTTGAATAATGTTAAAATATTGGGAGAGTATCAATTTATAGAGTAGGGTTATAACACTTACAAGTTGAGATTTCTCCTCCACTCCACCCCACCCTTCTCACCTCTCTTGCGCCCTTGAATTTTCTAAAAATGTCCTTCAATTTTCGGATTCTAGAATACAATGTGTATTTTTTTACCATTTAAAAAGGGGAAAAAAAATAGTCACAAGCACTATAGCAACAATTGAACCGTGACTAAATTGTCTTTTCATGATTTTAACGCATTTAAATTTTAAAATCCAAACAACAAAAAAGTCTTTATTTTACATTCAAATTTTAGAATCCGAACACTTCCTTTATGTTTCAAACCTCTCTTGTGACAAAAATGTTTTTTTTTTTCTATAAAATTTTTACATGTTTCGATTCTAGAATCCAAACAAAAAAAAATCATTTTAACCCATATGAATTTTAAAATTCGAAAATCTCATTTACATGTTTCGAAACCCCTCTTGTGACAAAATACAATTTCATATTTTCTTTTGTTTAAACAATGACAATCATGAATTTCCGAGACGATTTTTCAATTTGTCCTCTATATACTCAAATCTGCCCCTATATGCCAATTTTCACCCTAAAAGTTTCTAGTATTTTGTGTGTAGAATTACTCTTAAAGCCTTAGAATTGATTAGTGGATTATTAGTAGATCTTAAAGCATCTTAATCTTTGACAAATTTTAATTTATGGTTGTGTTTCGTACGCGAATCATACTCTCGCGTAGGTGTAGTTTCCGTTTTCTCGTTCGTGTGGGTGAATCGTACTCTTGTGTACAAACAATTTTTATGTCCTCGTTCACGAGGGCGAATCGTACTCTCGTATACGCGCGACTTCTATGTTTTAGTTTTCACGTACTCGCAAGAGACATTCGATGTCAAAATAAGGTAATGTGTGAGCAGATAAAAATTATATATTTGAAGCCATTGAATATAAATGTTAAAAAGTATATGTTTTAGTCTTTATTTTTTATTTTTTGAATAAAAAGAAGATGTACTAAATATTAAGGGGCAAATTCAAAAAGGACCGAAATCTGTTAGGCTCGGTTAAAGAAAATTGCTCTTCTCAAAAACAAAAATGCTCATTTCCGTAGAAACTGTCGAAAAATACCCCTACGTGACTTAAGTCACGTTCGGTATATATCAACGTGAGTTAAGTCACGTTGAACCAACGTGGGTTAACTCACGTTCGGTACATACGAACGTGACTTAAGTCACGTTGCGTTTTGGTATAGAACAACAAACTCAGAAACAGAAACCATTGATATTCAAAAACTCCAAGTGCGATTTTGCTCCCTTCTTGTGCGATTTTCTTCATTCTTGAGCCAATCAACATCAATTTCTACCCCAAAATCAAGTAAGTGTTTATTATCCTATTGCATTGGCTTTTTATGGTTTAAATTTTGTTTTTTTTTTGGAGAAATTTTACATATTTAGGTTTTTAGGGATTTGATTTGCATGTTAATTTTTAGGATTGTTAATGATCAAATATGTTAGGAATTGTAGTTTATATGTTGTTTGGAGTAAGTTTGACTCAAATGTGGTAGTTTAGGGTTTAGAAATTGTTAGATTTTATGTTGAACTCTAGGTGTTTGATAAAATGTCTCAATGAAAATTTGTTTGATTTTTGCATTGGTAATGATGAAATTAGTTATAAAATTGGATTGTTAATGTTGATTATAGTGAGTTTGAGTGCATTGTGGTAGTTTAGAGATTGAATTGTTGATGTTGATTAGTTAGAAATGACACAATATCCCCATGAAAAAAAAATCATTGATTTTTTGCATTGTTTTATGTTGTGTAGATATGTCTGAGAGACCAGACAGGCTAAGAGGAGGCAGGGAGACCATGACCAGCAGTGCACGGGCCGATAGACATTCTAGGCGCGCGTCTGTTAGAAGGAGACACGATAGTAGGAGTATGATGAGTGGGGATGAGGAGGGGTCGTCGTCTCAGGTGGGTCAGTCACAGGTAGTAGACCCGACACAACAGCACCAGCATCATCAGGCTCAGTATGAGGAGCATCAGCCTCAGTATGAGCAGGAGGGTGAGGCTGAGCAGGAGGTTAGACCAGAGGGTTTTCCTGGGGGCCTACCAACACGACGCTTCTACTGAATTTCGGTAGACACGTGACATGCATGTTTTGGAGCGACGCCAAAGTAAGTTTAATTGTTTAATTTTATTTAATTAGCGTCAATTGATATGTTTATTTTAATTGATATGTTTATATGTTTGTTTTAAGGCTTAATTGCACTTTCCCCCCCTACCTTTTGCCAATTGTGTGATTTTGCACCCCATCCTTTTTTTTGAGCGATTTTGCACCCTATCATTTACCCCCTTTCTGATTTTGTAGCCCCCTCGTGTGTTTTTTTGCCTTCGCCTTGACTTCGCTCTGCGATAGGGTGCAAAAAAAACATACGAGGGGCTACAAAATCAGAAAGGGGGTAAATGATAGGGTGCAAAATCGCTCAAAAAAATGGATGGGGTGCAAAATCGCACAATTGGCAAAAGATAGGGGGGAAAAGTGCAATTAAGCCTTGTTTTAATTATTGTTTTTTTAACGATTCAATTGTCATATTAAAGTGTTTATTTTATTTTTACGATTTAATTGTTATGTTAAAATCTCTAATGTTTATTTTGATTTTTGTCTTTTTTACGCGTCAATTGATATGTTTATTTAAATTTTACGATTTAATTGTTATGTTAAAATATTTTAATTTATGTCTTTGTTACCCGTCAATTGATATATTTATTTAAATTACGATTTAATTGTTATGTTAAAATATTTTAATTTATGTCTTTGTTACGCGTCAGTTGATATTTTATTTAAATTTTACGATTTAATTGTTATGTTAAAAATATTTTGATTTACGTTTTTGTTACGCGTCAATTGATATGTTTATTTTAATTTTACGATTTAATTTTTATGTTAAAATGTTTAATGTTAGTTTTAATTTTTGTTTTTTTAAGATTAAATTGTTATGCCTTTTTTAGTTATTCAAATGTTTATATTTTTAACGGTTTGTTGTTCGTTTAATTTTTTGTATTTAAGTTTAGGGAGGAGCATTGGCTGAACCCTTCCTCGAATGAGAAGAAGATTAGGAGTGACAAGCTGACAGTCCTAGGAGATACTGTTGATTGGTTCTGGGATCGAGTGAATGGATCCGGTCTTGCCCCCCCTCCTTAAGACAGGGTATTCTACCATCAGTCATGGCCTCATCACTGCCTTGTCAGAGAGATGGCATGAGGAGGCCAACAACTTCCATCTGCCCGTCGGGGAGATGACTGTCACACTAGATGATGTGGCGTGTCTTCTGCATATCCCCATCCATGGGAGGCTCATGGACTACAGTGATTGCAGCTACGAGAGGGGTATTGAGCTGTTGCAGAGTGAGTTGGGTATGACGAAGCATGAGGCTGAGGAGGAGACGAGCAAACAGTGGGGTGGGTATATTAGTAGAGCTGTCAAAACGGACCAGCCCGTATGGGCCGGCCCGAAAGCCCGAAAAAAATGTAGGGCTTGGGCTTAAAAATTGCAACCCGAATTTTTCCAGGGCTTTTTAGCCCGGCCCGTAAAAGCCTGTAACCCGTTCGGGCTAACCCGTACGGGCTACGGGTAGCCCGACAGCCCGCATAAACAAATAGAAGTTTAGCCTAATCCAAAAAAAAAGTAGCCCAATCCAACAAAGCCCAAATTACAGAAATCATTTATACTACCCCTTAATCATTTTCCCACTTAATACTTACTTTTCTGGTACTTTGAATTGGATTAATGGAATGAATTACAAAGAGATCAATTAAATAAATGGAAAACCTAAATACTGTAAAACAAAAAAGTAAAACAGAAATGAGTGGGTAAAATTAGTAGATCTAAAATACTAAATTAACTGTCTTTGCTACTATAAATAAAGCCTTTCTCCATTGTTTTAATACATGCAATATTTCATATTTGTTTGGTAACTGATTCATATAGCTTTATATTGGCACAATATACTATCTTTTTTCTATAAAAAACAAATTTCCATATTAGTGTTATGTCATATGAATGTCTTTAATTCTCTCTTTTAATTTTCTTAGAATGTTTAAAATGAAAAATGCTAGAAATGTGGCTCATTTATTTCCTTCCAGTTTTTTCAAATTGGACTTCATATATATAGTAGAGCCACATGCTTGTAGCCTTATTTTGTAATACTTTATCCACTTTGAATTTAATGTACTAGGAACATACTTTTGTAATGTATACCGAAATCAAACCTGAACCTATAACATAATTCCATATATATGGGATTGTTTTTGAGTATCTTTATGTTGTGAATCAAATTGGACTTCAATCTGCTTGAAATATTTATCTTTGTAGATTTAAAAAAAAAACAGGTGCGCGCGGGCTGGCCCGGGAGCCCATATAGGGCCGGGCTCGGGCTCTATTATTCTAGCCCAAATTTAAACAGGGCTTTTTAGCCCAGCCCTAAAAAGCCTGCAACTTGCTCGGGCCAGCCCAAAACGGGCCGGGTAGCCCTTTTTGACAGCTCTAGTATATTAGTATTCCTAACCTGAAGGAGTTGTATGATAGACTCCTGCATAGGTGCAATGAGTTGGAGGAGCCTGTTGATGAGGACGAGGCGAAGGAGCTCGAGAGAACTAGGACGCATTGCATTAAGGCGTTTTTGTTGTTCTTGGTTGGCCTCACCCTTTTCGCCAACAAGAACAACAAAATCGTTAATTTGATATGGCTTGAGGGGATGCAGAACTTGTACAGGGTGCATGAGTGGTCCTGGGATGTAAGGACACTTGCTCTTCTCAACACCCAGCTATCACAGGCTACGGTCCCTACGATTGGCTCCATGGGCGAATACATGTCTCTACTTAAGGTAGTATTTTTTTTCTTTTCTATAGCATATTATAAATAACTTATGATAATATTTGTTGGTATATACTTGTGTTGATATTATTGTGTTTGTTTGTGTTTGTAGGCATGGGTTATGGAGCACTTCAAGAAGCTTTATCCTGGGAGGCTTGTGAAGGAGTATGATCGTGCTGATCCGCGTGCTGCCAGATGGAGACCACCAAGGGGCCATTCTGATCCTTCACATTACCGAGGTCTGATTGATCTGATGGTGAATGCTGATGTCATGTGGAGATTGTACGAGGATCAGCGGGACGTTATTCTGTTTCACGACATTTGCTGGTACTCTGGTTGGATCATGGCCAGCCAATCAACGATGTGCCTTCACTTGCCGGAGCGGGTTCTCAGGAAGTATGGTTATGTCCAGACCATTCTCAGATCTCCTACGATGTTTGAGGCTCTTAAGGCAGATGATGTGGTTGTGGCCTTTCAGAATTTTCTGCTCCATGTCCTTCCACAGGCGCTTCGGGGTCGACAGACAGTAGCGGCTCAACAGTGGAGGTATCAGAAGGGGTACATGACTTGGTTCTACAGTGTATCTCATCCTATTATGAGCGACCCTGCACCCGTTGCTGAGTACACAACTCCCGTCCCTCCGTACGAGGGTTATTGTTCAGCAGCAGCATGCTAGACAGGTTCCCGACCCACTCCAGATTATTTGGAACATCCGAGCCAAAGTGGAGAGTGCATTGGAGTATCCTGAGCCGCATCCATACTTTACCGGTGTGTTGCTGAGCATCCAGCAAGATTAACACATGCTTCAGGAAGGGACGGTTTCCCGGATGAGGACTTGGAGTCACAGTCTAGAGAAGTAGGGTCTTATTCAGTTATTCTAGTGTTTTTATGACATTTGTATATTTTTAGATGTTTTTATCACATTTCGGATGATTTTGATGTAATATATTTACGTTTGCGCCTTTGCATATTTTTATGACATTTTCATTAGTTTTTTGGTTTAATTTTGCGTATTTTAATTTTGATTGAATGAATGAATGTATGTATGAATGAATTATTGCATGAATGGATGAATACATGGATGAAGATGAATGAATGGATGTATGGAAGTATGAATGAATGAAGGAAAATAGAGAAAAAAAAAGCCAATTATGCTGTTATGTCAAATGACACAGGAAGAACGTGAGTTAACTCACGTTGGTCTATAACCTACGTGACTTAACTCACGTTGAGGTATAACCTACGTGACTTAAGTCACGTTGCGTTCCTTTAGAGGCTAGACAATACCCCATTTCTTTATTTCACATTTAAAATCTCTATAAACTCTCTCAAATCATCCAAACCCCAAATTCTTCAAGTTCAAATCAACCAACACTCCAATAACAAGTAAGTTTTCATAATCAAGTACCATTGACATTTTATGTTTATATGTTACATTTTTCCTCTTAAATTATAAATGTTTTAGTTTTATGGTTTGTTTAAATTTTGATTTTTTTTTGGCAAGAAATGATACAATGTTTACATGTAAATAATGACTTATGTTGATTAAATGTTTAGATGTTTGCATGTTTATGTTGTAGTTTTTAGTTATGATTTGTTTTGGATCATGAATGAATTGTTGTTATTGTTGTTTCTAAAACATGACATGCTTTTAAAAAATGAATATAATATAGTGTATGTTTGGGGTCTTAAAAAATATCATCTTGGTGAAGAATTGATGATTTCTTAACTTAGCTAAAACCAACCCAAGTTAACTCACGTTGGACATCAACGCGACTTAACTCACGTTGACTTTACCAAACGTGAGTTAACTCACGTTAAAGTTATTTTGGTCAGTTCACGTGGGAGTAAGCAATTTTAGTTGGGATAGGAGCAGTTTCCGGTAATAATATTGGGCTAACAAATGTGCAGCCCAATATAGCAATTGAAGACTTCTAGAGTAATGAATTGCGGCTATAAAATAGTATATTTTTTGCTTTGTTCTGGCTACTTGTTGGCACCAAAAAAGAAGAAACATACCAATATTTTATTTCTCAAAACACGAATAGTCCTTCGATTTCAAATTCCTACCAACCTTACCAAATATGGAGATAAAGAATTTTCCACTTACGACAATTTGGTTATATAGAATGGGAGTTAACATTTCCTCTTTCCAGGATACTAGTGACTTATTTATACATATATATTAAACACATGGCACATCAACTTATAAATTATAATTTAGGGTCACCTAGGATGTTCAACAACCGTACTTGTAAATAAGTTACAAACCTATAGGGATTGGGATTTATTTTCTCATGTATCCAATCTTTTGTAGGTGACACCACACTTGTTTCATTTTCTTAGGCCAATCTGAGCAGCAACATAAATTCCTATCTACTTTGACTTTAGTTGACCCTTCATATATAGTTAAATATGAAGTCAGTATTGGGAAATCAACAAAGTTAACCATTCAAATAACTTGTTTTTTTAGCCAAAATGTTTGTATTGAGATTGAAGAGACGGACAACGGTCACATAACTTTTATATATATATATATATATATATATATATATATATATATATATATATATAAAATCATTGAACAAACATTAGAGAAAAATTTCAATGTATACCCGTTTGTCACACATCGTTAAATTGTTTCACATATACTCACATTACTCACGTTAATTGTTTCCCAACCCGTACGTGCATTGTACTCCCTTCATAAGGAGAAGAGAGTGAAAAAAAAGTGATCCACCCCTATTACAATTTTCAGTTTTAACTCCGATTTTTAGATTCCATGTTCTTCATGACTTGACCAATCGAAGATCATTCGAAGAGGAGAAGAAGAACTCAAACAAACCTTTATCTAAAGAGATCATTTTCCAATTTAAAATTGTTTTCATTAGGACGATAATAGACATTGCAATTTGCAAGTTGTAGGAGACTTTTCCCATTTTTGAGAATCAAGCATTTGTGTAAATTGTTCTTACAACATGATATATTTACCTTCAGATATTTTTATAGCAATGAAATACCTTTTATAACATGGGTGTGGCAATTGACTCAGTGGAGCGTCGAAGTTGCAGGTTAAAGGAATTTTAACATTGTTGTTTAGTGCTTGCGCAAAGGATTTATGGGGGAGGGATTTTGCAGGAAAAAAAAAGGCTAAGGCGATCCAAGGAAACCCCAAGAGCATATCATAAAAAAACCAGCGAAACAACAAAGCTATAACAAGAATGACATTGAGTAGCTAGTTGTGAGGAGTGTTACTACGAAACTAGACGAAAGAACTACAAAATTGCAGATTGAAGCAAGCAAAGCAAATCAAAACAAGAAAACAAGGGAAAAAAAAGAGTAGATGCTCGTAGAAGAAGAATCACAAGCAATGTGAAGCTAAAATTGGATGGGGTAGATTGCAATGAAATGAAAACTCACGCAAATTTTTTTGAGCAAACCCAAAAATCATGATGATTTTTAGGAAAATTTTGAGTTGGCTGGAAACAAATGCAGAGACGAACTGGCGGCAACAACATGACTAAGTTGATTGACAATGGCGTAACCTAGGGTATGGAAGTCATTGAGTTAAAGAAATTAGTTTTAAAATGGAATGTAATGAGAAATATGAAGAATCATCATCACACTCATGATGAAATGATATGATCAAATCGCGAATCTATCGCAAGAATATGATATTTACCATACATATCTAGGGGTGGTTCTTGAGAGAGCCTAGATGAGTAATGATATTTGTAAAACTATTTAGTAACAACTTTTGTGACAAACTTTTTTTTTTCTTTTTTTATTGGTCAACAACAATAGAGAGAGAGAGAAAAAAAAGGAAGAAAGAGAGTAAGCATATGATGTGAGTATGAGAGAAAAAATTGTTCAAAAGTTGTCACAAAATAGTTGTATAAATATCATTGGCTAAAATGCACTTTTGACCCCCCAAGTTTCCAAAACTAGCGATTTTGGCCCCCCAAGTTTGAAAATCACACTTTTAACCCCCCAAGTTTCACCCCCTTTGCAAAAACTAGGCCCCCTTTAATTTTGACCGGTCAACACAGATGTGGCACGTTTTTTTTAAAAATAATTGACACCTATGATATTTTTAATCCACCTGGATATAAAATAATTACAATTATTTATAAAAATTACAAAACATAAAATAAAACAAATTGTATTCCTTCTTCTTCTTCAGTTTCCCTTAACAACAACAACTTCTTCATTTCTTTTTCCTAACCGGATTTCTTGTTCAACTTCGCCTGTGAAACATCAACCTCACTGAATTTCTTTTATTTCATCTTCAACTCAATATTCATCCTCAACAATCATAAATTTAGCCCAAAAATCCAACCTTCAACAAAGAAATTCATCCAATAAAATCAACGATTTTGACACAGTTACGATTGAGAATCACAAACAAGAACTCCTCCAAAAAAAATCATAAATCACTAGGAAGAGATGTTTATTCTGGAAATTTATGTACAAGTATATTTGATCTAAGACCACTGATTCGACGCCATTGGAAGTTAACACCAGCCCGGCACTACCACCGTCGCCAAAACCACCCTCTGTTCTCGACACAACCACAACCATATTCTCCACCTCCGGCTCCACCACACTCGTCAAACCCAGAAAGCTTGAAGGAGAAAGGGATCTCAGAAAAATGAATCCCTTTGTCTCCTCTCCTCCGTCTTCTCTTCCCACCAACATTCCTCCACTACACCTTCTTTAATGATGGTAGAGAGAGATACTAAGAGAATGGCGAACGTGATTCTGTTTCTTCTGAATTTTTTTGATTCTCAGTTCTATTTAGAATTCTTTTGTTGTTTTTTTTATAGAGAATGAATTTGTTTCGTTGTTGTTGTTGTTGTTGTTGTTATGTTGAAGGAGGGGTTTTGTTTAAAGTTTTGAATTTCTGGATTATGAGTTCAGTTTTGGAGATGAAGATTGATTTGAAACTTTAGGTGAAGAACATGTTGAACATGATAGGAACAAGGGAGGAACGCGATGAACAAAGGAGGAGATTTAGTGTTTTAATTTGTTTTTTATTTTAATTTTAAAGCAGTTTTAATTTGTTTTAATTCCAAGTGGATTAAATTAGGCACAGGTGACATTTAATATTTTAAAAATATGTCCAAATAAGCATTGACCGGTCAAAATTAAAGGGGGGCCTAGCTTTTGCAAAGGGGGTGAAACTTGGGGGGTTAAAAGTGTGATTTTCAAACTTGGGGGGCCAAAATCGCTAGTTTTGAAAACTTGGGGGGTCAAAAGTGCATTTTAGCCAATATCATTTCTCAACCTAGTGTGACAATAATATCTCCCAATCCAAGATTGAATAATCAAATTCATTCAACAACTAGTAATAAAATATGATGACAACATTGTTATTTTTACCTAGGCCTATGAGGGACACGACCATCACAAGGTCCAACAAGGAGATAAAGGTCCACAACCACCTTAAAAGGGAAATGAGCAAGATACAAGCTCTAAATAGAAACCAACACAACCGCAAATATTTCACTTATTACTACCAAATTACAAACAAACAAGGAAGTATTAAAAATCTATATTTCTTCAAATTGAGTCGGATCTTTATTCCTTGAGAAATCTTGAGGTTCACATCATTCCCTCCCTCTTAATAGAGATTTGTCCACAAAATTTAGTATGAAGGCAACCTATATGAAGAAAATTAGAAAGCAAGTCAAGGATGAAACTGCAAAAAAAAAAAAAAAACACCACCGAGCTAAAATAGAATGTGGCCACTATCAATACGAGAGCAAGACTTTTTCGGGCACACCTTCAAATTAATATTATTTGGGCACACTTACATGAAATGAATAAAATTAAACAAAAATAATTTAGCCACATCAACTGATATTTTTTAATTTTATTCTTTTTTTTAGTTTTGAGTGTGCGCTCAAATATTTTTATTTGAGTTTGTGTTCATGTAAGTATAATAAGACAATAGGTACCTTAGTGAATCTAACAATCAATTGTGCAACTATTCTTTTTGAACTAATGCCAAACTTAGGAGTTGCTAACATTTTGCTTAATGATGAAGTATCTTTTCAAATTAACAAACAAAGTTAAGTTTTAAACATGCATATCAGACTTTCTATGAATCCTATAAGCATCAACACATACATTTTCAAATTTGTAGTTTACAAGTAGGATCCATCAAAATAGTAGAAGGAATGCATTTCAGCAAATATATATATTTTTTAAAATATAACAAGCATAGACGTAAAGAGTTCAAATTCTAGAACACCACATAACCTTTCAAATTATGAGATATTTCATTTCATAATACATTCTCGAGAACACATAGAAAAACATGGATTGTCGCCTTTGGTTGCCCATGTTTAAGAACCTTAAAAAATGGGTTAATATAACTAGAGACAAAGTTAGCATTGGTGGTTAAGCAATCATACTCATGAAAAATAATGCATGGATGGCTTTACAGACATCTCTGCGTTTTCCTTACTCTTACTTTCACTCTTAAAGTTTTCTTTGTACCTCATTCATTTATTTTTTCTTCAAAAATAGTCTCAAATGTGCATCATACATTTGCTTTCATTTTCTCTTATTTTTCAAGGCTTGCTTCTTCTTTGTTTTTCTCTCTCAAGACAAACTTTTCTACTAACTTTATGAGAGATGAAATTGAAGGTGAGAAAAACACAAGAAGAAGGGGGGGGGGGGGGGTTAAATTGTGTTGACTTTTTCTTTTCTTTCTCAAAAACTATGTTTAGTTCAGAATCAGATGTTGATCAGATTCTGAAACTATTTTCAGAGTTGTTTGCAGCGGGTATAAAGTAAATGAGAGAATGAGAGAGAGACACATCAGTTTATCCTGGTTCCTTCCACAACCCGGAAGTAGTCCAGTCCCCTTGTTACTAACAAGAGATTTTCCACTATAATCACAAAGATTACAATTGCTCAAGCACAAAGCAAGAGACTTCCTATGCTCAAACACAAAGTAAGAGACTTCCAATTGCTCAAATACTAAGTAAGAGACTTCCTATGCTCAAACGCAAAGTAAGAGACTTCTTTGCTCAGACGTACAGTCTAAGACTTTGAATCAAACAGATTTTACAAAAGAAATAAGTTTGAGTTGAACACTTGATATACTATCAGTGGTGTTCACAAAATACAACACAAATTTAAGACTCTATACTTAAGACATTCTAAGATAAGAAGTTTGTAAGAATTTCTAAGTTGTTTTGATGACTTTTAGTTTTGGCAGATTTGCGTATCAGAAAACAGAGTATCACGTTTTCAGTCAATGAGTCTTGTTTTTATTCTTCAATCCTTCAATCCTTTGTTGAGAATTAAAGAGCTGTTGAGAAGAGCCAAATATCATCAAAGAGCCGTTGCCATAGAAGCTATGCCCAAGCATTAATTCCATCCTGACATTGTGTGCGTAACAGATGAAAACAAAGGAATGGAATTTGAATTGTTTCCTTAAAACAGGGAGAATGTTTTGGCCAAGGAGACAACTGTTGTATAGAGCTGTTCTGACCGTACAGTACTTCACTGTTCACAATTGCAATTGTTGACTTCTGCGTTTCAGACTTCAGAAGCTTCTCTTTAGAAATAGTTCTTCAGAAGCTGGCATCAGACACTGTTCATCAGAAGCACTTCTTCAGAACCTGGTCTTCAGACGCACTGTTCATCAGACGCTGTCTTCAGAACCTGGTCTTCAGACGCATTGTTCATCAGACGCTGTCTTCAGAAGCTGGCCTTCAGACGCACCCTTCAGACGTTGTCTTCAGAAGCTGCCTTCAGACGCTGCCTTCAGAAGCTCTTCTTCAGACGCTGATTTTCTTCAGCCTTGCAACACAAGCTTCTATATTTTCCTTCTTGCTCTTAACTTGTTCTTTCATAACTATTGTTAGATACCAATCTTTAAGTACATGGTCCCGCACACTAGAATCAAGTATTAACATATCCAATTTTCCTTTCAACACTTTGTTATCATCAAAAATCAAAAGAGAGTTGTTCATACATTTTGTTCCAACAATCTCCCCATTTTTGATGATGACAAACATAAGCATTAATAGAAAATTGTTGTTAATTTAATTAACAAGTTGACTTCAAGGTCTGAGGTTTGTAAGCTCCCCCTGAGTCTGATAATCCACAAGGTGAGGTTTGTAAGCTCCTCCTGAGTCTTATCCAGGTTAATTAAATTCCATTTAAATCAAACAGATGAAAAATCAAGGTGTAAATACATTCAGAATTTAAATAACAAACTGACTTCAGGGTCTGAGGTTTGTAAGCTCCCCCTAAGTCTGATAATTCACAAGGTGAGGTTTGTAAGCTCCCCTTGAGTTTTATCCAAGTTATTTAAATTCAGTTTAATTCACATAATTGAAAATTCAATGTATCTCACAAAATTTAAATCAGAGGCTAAGAGTTGAGAAAATGTTCTCCTAAGTTAATTACTTATCAGAAATTAAGAAAATGTTCTCCTAAGTTAATTACTTATCAGAAATTAACTTATGTTCTGAGCTCAGAGCTTGAAATACTTGTTACTTTTACTCCCCCTTTTGTCATCAACAAAAAGAAAATTCAAGAAATTTAAGAGAGTTAAAACGCGAGATAAAAAAATGTTCAGAGCATTCTGTTCAGTACCACTGAACTGTTTCAGAAACAATTGTTCAGAACATATGGTTCAATACTGCTGAACTCTTTCAGACACAATTGTTCAGAACAGATGGTTCAGTACTACTGAACTGTTTCAGACAGAATTGAGAGTTTAAAACTGGGTCTGAAAGCTGAACATATAAGATGAGAAATTGAAAGTGTGACTGTGTTTTGAGTGTTTTTGTTAAAACTGTTGGATATTTGAGTGTTGGCTACATGTTTTGCAAAAATCAAATATACAAGAATTGTGTCTTCAGAAGCTAAAAATCTCATTTTGTTAATTCTCACAATATCTTTTAAAGATTTAATTGAAGATTTATCCAAAGCTTCATTTCTAGAAGGAAGTATTCTTTGCGCAAGATTTGTTCTGAAGATTTGTTTCAGTTATTCGTAAATATATTTTCAAAGTAATCTTTTGGAAAATATATTTCTGAATAATATGAGAGCTTCTATTTGCTTCTAAAAGAATTCTAAGATCATATCTTTGAAGATTTGTTGAAGATTTATCATGGCTGAAGTTTCCAGAAGACTGATATTTTTATGAGAAGATCTTATTTGAAGATTGGCTTCGTGTTTATTGTTGAATATATTTTCAAAGGATCTTTGGAAAATATAATTCAGAAATATGTTTCCTTCTTTGAGCTTCTATAATATTTCAGAATCATATCAATTGAAGAATATTTGGTTCAGATTTATGTTGCAGCTGAAGACTATTTAAAGAGGGCTTTGCTATTGGAAATTTCATGTGTCAAAAACCAAAAATTTGTTTTAGAGTTTTTGTGTCTGTGTAAGCTTAGGCTTTGTTTGTACACCACTCATCTGAGTTGGTTTAGGCGTTTTGAGTTGTAAATCACTTAAAGCTTTTAAGCACAAGTGATGTTTTTGTTCTGTTGAAGAGTGTCTTCAATTTGTTTGTTTTTGTTAAGTTTACAATCACTGGGCTGTGATTGCTTGGTTAGGAAGTAAGTGGGTTCTTATACCTAGGTGGTTTCCTGGGTAGAAGTCTAGAAGGGTAGAGATTAAGTGATAAGACGAAGAACAGGGGCTGTTGAGTCTTAGAATTAATTCTACTTAGTAGATTTCCTTCCTGGATTGGTATCCCCCAGAGTAGGTGAAGTTTGCACCGAACTGGGTTAACAAACTCATTGTGTTCCTTTACTTTCTGCACTTTATTTTTCTGCTTCTGAACTTTATTTTTCATACTCTGTTTTTAGTTCAGAACCAGTTAACTGCCAGGAATTTCAAAAACTTTTTCAGAGACTGAAAATAGAAAAACATTTAAACAAAACTGCACGTTAATGACTTTAGGAGGGACAAAGTACAACTTTCAAAGCTTAATTCATCACTGTCCAGCAGTTATAACTTATCAGATTCTGACCATGTGTTAGACTACTGTTCAGATTCACTAAGGAATTGACAATTTCCGCTGGTGGATTTTCTTTCAATCCTGTCCCCAGCATAATCAGCATCACAGAATCCAACCAGCTTATAATCTAAGGATTTCTTATACAGAAGTCCAAGATTAGTTGTTCCCTTCAGATACTTGAAGATTCTCTTGACAGCAGTCATATGAGATTCTCTAGGATCTGATTAGAATCTTGCACACAAGCATACACTAAATAAAATATCTGGTCTAGAAGCTGTTAAGTATAACAGAGAACCAATCATACCTCTGTAGAGCTTCTGATCTACCTTTGAGCCAGTGTCTTCTTTGCTTAAATTGCAGGTTGGATGCATTGGTGTTGTCATCAATTTACAATCTTCAAGCTGGAACTTCTTCAGAAGCTCCTTTGTATATTTAGATTGATGAACATACACTCCATCTTTGCATTGGTTGATTTGAATTCCAAGAAAGAACTTCAATTCTCCCATCATGCTCATTTCAAATTCATCCTGCATTAACTTAGAAAATTCTTTGCATAGAATGGCATTAGTAGAACCAAATATAATATCATCAACATAGATTTGCACAATTAAGATGTCTTTCTTAAGTGTCTTTCTGAAAAGTGTATTGTCAACTTGTCCTCTTACAAAATCATTTTTAAGTAAGAAATTACTTAGTCTCTCATACCAAGCTCTGGGAGCTTGTTTCAGACCATACAGTGATTTCTTAAGTTTAAAAACAAAATCTGGATTTTTTAAATCTTCAAAACCAGGAGGTTGTTTGACATATACTTCTTCAAAATAACTCCATTTAAAAAGGCACTCTTAACATCGATTTGATATAAGATGATATTATGATTTACTGCATAGGAAAGAAGTAACCTGATTGCTTCCAATCTTGCAACTGGAGCAAATGTTTCAGTGTAGTCTATTCCTTCCTACTGACTGTAGCCTTGAGCAACTAGTCTAGCTTTGTTTCTGACTACTTCTCCTTGTTCATTTAGCATGTTTCTGAACACCCATTTTGTTCCAATAATGTTCTTGTGATTTGGTCTTGCAACTAAATCCCAAACATCATTTCTTTGAAACTGATTGAGTTCTTCTTGCATAGCTACAATCCATCCATCATCTGCAAGTGCTTCATCAGTTGTTGTAGGTTCAATCATTGACAGTAGTCCAATTAAAGAATCATTCTGACAGAATGCTGATCTGGTCTTTCTTGGACTGTCCTTGATTCCAATGATCAACTCTTCAGGATGTGAAGACTTGTACTTGAATGAAGTTCTGGGTGGATTTGCTTCTGAAGAATCATCAAGAGCTTATTCAGAACCATTTTGATCTTGATTGGCTTCAGGAGGAGTGTCAGCTTCTGAGAGTTTTTCAGCTTCTGCAGTATTTTCAGTTTCTGGACTTTCTTCAGACCCAGAACTCTGTTCAGGTTCTGAAGGGTCCACTGAGAGCCTTATATCTGCAAAACTCTCAACTAGCTCTGATATTTTATTATCAGGCTTCTTGTCATCAAACCTAATGTGTATTGATTCTTCAACAACATGTGTTTCAGAATTGTACACCCTGTATGCTTTAGATCTCTCAGAGTATCCTAAAAAGATACCCTTGTGAGCCTTAGCATCAAATTTCTTTAGGTAGACTTTATTGTTCAGAATGTAACATGTACATCCAAACTGATGAAAATAAGAAATACTTGGCTTTCTTCCTTTAAATAATTCATATGTTGTTTTATTCAGAATTGGTCTTATATAGATTCTGTTCTGAATATAACATGTTGTGTTAACAGCTTCTGCCTAGAAGTACTTTGCAATTTTAGATTCATGAATCATGGTTCTGGCCATCTCTTGCAAAGATCTGTTCTTTCTCTCTACAACTCCATTTTGTTGTGGAGTTCTAGGGGAAGAGAACTCATGGAGAATTCCATGTTCTTCACAAAAATTTTCAAAAGGTTCATTTTCAAATTCACCACCATGATCACTTCTAACTTTTAAAATTTTCAAATCATTTTCTGTTTGTACTTGTTTGCAGAATTTGTTGAACACATCATATGTTTCATTTTTGGTTCTTAGGAATTTAACCCAAGTCCACCTACTGTAATCATCAACAATTACTAACCCACACTTCTTCCCATTGATTGATGCTGTTCCAACAGGACCAAACAGATCAATGTGAAGCAGTTCTAAGGGTCTGGAGGTAGAAATATTGTTTTTAGATTTAAAAGAGGTTTTAGCAATTTTTCCTACCTGGCATGCTCCACAAAGAGCATATGAGTGATAGTCAATGTTTGGTAAGCCTCTGACCAGTTGCAACTTACTAAGCTTAGAGATGAGTCTCCAGTTAGCATGTCCCAACCTTTTTGTGCCATACCCATTTCTCATCACTCACTGACAGAAGGCAAACTACCTTCTGATCAACCAGTTCTAAAAGATTAATTTTATAAACATTGTTCTTCCTCTTTCCTTTGAACACAACAGATTTATCTTTGTTGTTGATTACAGTGCAAATGTTCTTATTAAACAGGACATCATAACCACTGTCACATAATTGACTTATGCTAAGTAGGTTATGTCTTAGTCCATCTACCAACTAGACATTATCAATGGAAATGGAAGAATTACCTATCTTACCAGTACCAATGATCTTTCCTTTCTGATTTCCTCCAAAACCCACAGTTCCTCCCTCTTTCATGGTCAGTGTTAGGAACATAGACCTTTCTTGTAACATCCGGGTGCCTTCCTGACGGCCTGGGCCCGCGATGTACTCATGGTCTTCTCCACCCCCCAAGTGGAGTTTCATGCCTTCCGTGGGAATCGAACCGTGTACCCTGGAGGCTATAAGTACACGCTCAATGCATTCCCACTACCAATTGAGCTAGTAGCTCAATTGGTAGTGGGAATGCATTGAGCGTGTACCTATAGGTCCCAGGGGCACGGTTCGATTCCCACGGAAGGCATGAAACTCCAATTTGGGACTTGGAGAAGACCATGAGTACATCTCGGCCCTTGAAAGATAGGGAGGACAACCCATTGGGAGCCACCGGATGTTACATTTCTCCTGTCATGTGACACAAGCAGCCACTGTCCAGGTACCAAGACTTTTCATTTTCTTTGGATGTTAAGCATATCTGCAACAGAAATTATTTCAAACTTAGGTACCCATATCCTTATGGGTCCTCTTTTGTTAGTTCTGAAAGGATAAGGCTTCTCTTGTACCTTTGGTCTGTCATTTTGAGGTTTGAAAGGTTTTGTATAAACTGGTTTAGTATTCCTTGAAGGTTTTACAAACACAGTCTTTTGAAAATGTGAGTTTGAAGTTTTCAGAGACTGAGACTTGCTTGTCTTAGGTTCTGAACTCTTCAGACTTTGAACCTTTTCAGATTTAAAGTCTGTTTTCCTCATAGTCTTAGACTTAGAACCTTTTGGTTTAGACTTTGGCAAAGTTTCAGATTTTGCCTTCATCTTTCCCTTAGGTTCAGAAGTTTTGGATTCTGAGTTGTTCAGAACCTCATGTTTAACAGTCTCATTTTCTGATGAATTCTGTTTCTCAGAAATCTCAGAAGCAGGTACAAAACACACCTTAGTACCTTTCATAATATTTCCAGAACATGATGATATATTAGTTTCTTTTGAATGATTAACTGGATCCTTTTTGAAACCAATACCTTCTCTTCTGTTTCTGCTAATATTATAAATCATAGAAGCAATCTTACTTCTGTTGATTCCAGTTAAGATAAAATCTTGAAATACATTTTCTTGTTCACTAGGAATTTTATCAGGTTTCTTATGAGCCATTTCTCTGAGTTCTCTAACTTCTTCATCAATCTCATTGATGTGATTCTGAAGTTGGAGATTCTCATCAGTCAGCAAGTTATTTTTATTTTTCAAAGATTTTACTTGACTCAACTTGCTTTGGAGATGGTTCATAAGATCCTTAAATGTATCAATAAGTTCAGAACGAGTAAGTTCAGAATATACCTCATCTTCTTCTTCAGAGTCTGAACCTGACTCTGCATCAAAAGATACAGTTGCCACTAGAGCTAGGTTTTCTTCTTCTCCATCTTCCTTCTCAGACTCAGATTCATTTTCAAGATCATCCCATGTTGCCAGAAGATTTTTCTTGATCTTGTTTCTGAAGTTGCTTGATTTAGAGCTGGTCTTCTTGGATTTCTCCTTTGACTTGTCCTTCTGTAATTTAGGACATTCAGCTATGTAATGACGAGTTTTCTTGCAGTTGTAGCAACCCTTCTGATCTTCCCTCTTGGAACCAGATCCTTTGAAGTTACTGCTCCTGTTAGAGAACTTCTTTTGTCTATTCATTAAGATTAAGTACTGAAATCTTTTAAAAATCATTGCAAGTTCCTCAACATCTGAATCTTGTTCAGAATTTCCCTCAGGAAATTCTTCATCAGATTCAATAGCTTTTAGAGCTTTTGATGATTTTCTTTTGGATTTCAGTGCTATAGACTTAGACTTTCTAACAGAATCATCTTCATTGAGTCCCAGTTCATGCACTTTGAGAGAGCTTATAAGATCTTCAATACTTAGAGTATTTAGATCTTTATCTTCCTTAATAGCAGTCACTTTAGGTCTCCATTTAGATGGCAGACTTCTGAGGATCTTATTCACATGATCAACGGTAGTATAGCTTTTCTTCGGAATCTGAAGTCCAGAAACCAGAGTCTGAAATCTTGAGAACATAGTCTCAATATTTTCATCCTCCTTCATTCTGAACAGCTCATACTATTGAACCAGAATATTTGCTTTTGCTTCTCTAACCTTCTTGTTTCCTTCATAGTTAGAGCAGAGAGAGGTGAAGATGGCTTTAGTTGTTGATTTATCACTCAGCTTTTGATACTCACTGTGAGGTAGAGAATCCACAATGATACCTCTAAAATTGCGATGCTTTCTGTAGATCTTTTTTTCAGCATCAGAAAAACCTCTTCTGTTAGTAGCCACTCCTTCATCCATTGGTATGGTTATACCATCTTCAATAATGTCCCATAGACTATCATCTATTCCAATGATATGACTGTACATTTTGCTTTTCCACCATGAGAATTTCTCTGGATCACCAGTAAACAATAGGAGGTTTATGGTGTGAACGAGGTTGCTTTTCTCCTGTACCATAGTCATGTTATACAGAAGCATGATTTCTAGGAGAGGGTGGAGGGGAACTACTGGATGACATGTTTTTCTCAGGATCTTTATTGACTCACTTTTAGGTGATTGAATATCAGAACCGAAGCTCTGATACCAACTGAAGGTGAGAAAAACACAAGAAAGGGGGGGGGGGGGGGTTGAATTGTGTTGGCTTTTTCTTTTCTTTCTCAAAAACTATGTTTAGTTCAGAATCAGATGTTGATCAGATTCTGAAACTATTTTCAGAGTTGTTTGCAGCGGGTATAAAGTGAATGAGAGAGAGAGAGAGAGACACACACACACACACACAGTAGTTTATCCTGGTTCCTTCCACAACCCGGATGTAGTCCAGTCCCCTTGTTACTAACAAGAGATTTTCCACTATAATCACAAAGATTACAATTGCTCAAGCACAAAGCAAGAGACTTCCTATGCTCAAACACAAAGTAAGAGACTTCCAATTGCTCAAACACTAAGTAAGAGACTTCCTATGCTCAAACACAAAGTAAGAGACTTCTTTGCTCAGACACACAGTCTAAGACTTTGAATCAAACAAATTTTACAAAAGAAATAAGTTTGAGTTGAACACTTGATATACTATCAGTGGTGTTCACAAAATACAACACAGATTTAAGACTTTATACTTAAGAAATTCTAAGATAAGAAGTTTGTAAGAATTTCTAAGTTGTTTTGATGACTTTCAGTTTTGGCAGATTTGCGTATCAGAGAATAGAGTATCACGTTTTCAGTCAATGAGTCTTGTTTTTCTTCTTCAATCCTTCAATCCTTTATAGAGAATTAAAGAGCTGTTGAGAAGAGCCAAATATCATCAAAGATTCGTTGCCATAGAAGCTATGCCCAAGCATTAATTCCATCCTGACATTGTGTGTGTAACAGATGAAAACAAAGGAATGGAATTTGAATTGTTTCCTTAAAACAGGGAGAATGTTTTGGCCAAGGAGACAACTGTTGCATAGAGCTGTTCTGACCGTACAGTACTTCACTGTTCAGAGTTGCAATTGTTGACTTCTGCGTTTCAGACTTCAGAAGCTTCTCTTCAGAAACAGTTCTTCAGAAGCTGGCATCAGACACTGTTCATCAGAAGCACTTCTTCAGAACCTAGTCTTCAGACGCACTGTTCATCAGACGCTGTCTTCAGAAGCTGGCCTTCAGACGCACCCTTCAGACGCTGTCTTCAGAAGCTGCCTTCAGACGCTGCCTTCAGAAGCTGTCTTCAGAAGCTGCCTTCAGACCTTGCCTTCAGAAGCTCTTCTTCAGACGCTACTTTTCTTCAGCCTTGCAACACAAGCTTCTATATTTTCCTTCTTGATCTTAACTTGTTCTTTCATAACCATTGTTTGATACCAATCTTTAAGTACATGGTCCTGCACACTAGAATCAAGTATTAACATATCCAATTTTCTTTTTAACACTTTGTTATCATCAAAACTCAAAAGAGAGTTGCTCATACATTTTGTTCCAACAGAAATCACATAAAGAACACCCTTCTCATCACCATTAAATGGTAAAAAAAAGTAGTCCCTCGGTATTTTTAGTAAAATAGTGAGTTTTTATAAAATAAAAGTACGCTAACAAATGCTCTAAAAATAACTTTAGTGGAGGGTATTTCATCAAGTACGTCAGCTTGTAGTTCCGACCATTTCAATTTTTTGTCGGTCCTTCCACTCGAGTCCGCCAGACTGGTTACACTGTTACTTCATCAAATAATGTTATTTTGTGGGGACCAAGTCTGAATAAAATGTTTGTTTAGTTGTAATAAATTAAAATACAAATAAAATATTGATATGTGAGGTAAAATTTTGAGACCAAATATATGAGTTTTTTAAGGATGCACGATTGGAGCAAAAATTAAGAGAATTACTTCAAGATGATGTGACTTCAATAGGACCCACGAAATAATTTTGGTTGAGTTCACCATTAGAGGTGTTCTAAAAATATTGTTTAAGGAATCCATAAAAAGAAATTTTGTTTTGAAAATATAAATCAAACATATGTAATAGTCAATTACAAAATTTTTATGTAAAAGTTATTACTTTTAATTGCTTAAACAATGTTTTAAGGACATATGTTACCATTTTTCTAAAAGAAAAAGAAAAAAATGATATTGTAATTTACGAAAAACTACGAGGTCCATCTTTGAGCCCATTTTTTTAGGTTCATATTGGATAATTGATATACCATGTCTATAATTAAAAGTTATTACCTTTTCCACCCTATCTGTTTCTCACGCGTCCTATTTTTTTTCTAAAATATCCCTCGGATTTTAAAATCCGAAACCCACTTCGGATTTTAACATCCGAAAACATTCAGTTTACAGAACACAGTAAGTTTACAGCAACACTGCATGTTTTTGTGGATTCAACAATTTTTTGCAATATATAAAATAATGTAAAGAACAATGAGGTTATATTTATACCAAAAAACCATTATATATATATATATATATATATATATATATATATATATATATACTATGAAGCGCGGATACTCCAAAACGGAGACGTACCCGTATCGGATACGTATCGGATACCGATACTCCATGGATACTCGCGAATACGTACCCACAAAGTATCAGAATTAATTATTTTAATTTTTAAAAAATATTTTATCTGATACTTATAGGATACTTCATAGATACACTATGATACTTATAAGATACTTCACAGGTACGTATCCTAGAAAAGATGAAGGGTAAAACAGTGAGATAGTGTTGTAAAAATTCAGTAGAGATGTATATGATTCAATTTTAGATATACATCAGTAGAATTGTCTCTCGATGAACCACTTAAAATTATATATAATATGGTTTATAAGAAAACTTTACATACATATAATAATGAAGGGTAATCAATGCTTATTTTCTTTAAGTATTTTACACACATATAAGTTTAAGTATAAAAATTTTGTTAACGTATCTTAGCCGTATCGTATCCTAAATTTAAAAAATTTCGCGTATCCGCGTACCCATATCGTATCGTACCCGCACCCGTATCCGTATCTGGGCTTCATAGTATATATCATTATACCAAAAAAGTTGAATTTATATCATTACACATTTTACCTAATGATATACATTTCAACTAATGATATACATTTAATCTAATCCGTCCCTAGATCTATGCTACAATCATCAAGATTAAAGCTTGCATCTTTTTTAATCTTCACACCATCTTCAACCTTCTTCTCAGCAACAACATTCTCTTCAGGATCAAGATTTTTAACAATGTACAAATCTTCGTCATCTCCTATTACCTCATAACCCGCCGCCCGACATATTGCATTATACTCAACCATCTGATGGACATATCTATCTGGCCATTCTTTTGCATCATCTCGATGGTTTCGTCTCCATAGAGCGGAAGTGGGATGAATTATACAACCATCCTTCAAATATATCATCATAAAATGGTTGTCATTCATATGTGCCAAACACATCAATCAGTCTCTATGTGACGGTTCACAGTATAGAGGGAAAAAGGTTTCTGATTGCCCTTTCTCAACGGATAGTAGAACAACCATGTGTTTGTATCTTTGTGCAATGAGAAAGCCCATATCCGACATGATCATCCACTTATCCGGTGGTGCAGGAACAGTACCAGAAAAGTTTAGAGCGCCTAAGACTTGTTTATATCGCCTATCCGCCCCAATCAACCGTCGATATTGCTCATTTTCTTCGCCAGTAAGCTCTTTTTGAAGTTGATAACAGATCATCTGGTGATCATAAACAGTGAAGTTACGTAGGCCCGCAACTTCACGAAACCCACAATGACCATCACCGGCTACATCCACCACCTTTTCAATAAATTCATGCATGAAAGGTGGGATTTGGTCATTGTGTGGTATGTTGAATTTAACCGGAATTGGCTTAGGAGGATTGGTCTCTGTGAAGCTCGTGTATATGGATCCTTTAGTGGTGACCTTTTTTGGCGGTGGATGTATAAAGGTTGTTTTCGGCAAAACAAACTGTCGAAATTGTTCTTTGATATGAACCTTCATGTTGTAATCAGCCTCGTTGAACCGGGCCTACAATGTGTAAAAAAACTGTTAGGTGGAATGTTGTAGAAAACCGGGAAAAACACTGCAAAAAACTGCATTCTGTTTTGTGTCTGTGAGGTTTTGGATTATACAATCCGAACATGAAAGACACATTTCGGAGTTTAAAATCTGAAACCCATCAAGCACCTCATATCATGCATCTCAAGTAAGTCTGCATGTGGCTTAAATGCCAACTGTTCAGATTATAAAATCCGAACTTCACATATTGTATTCGGAATATATAATCTAAAACGTACCAGCATGCACAAAACAGAATGTAAAAAAAATGAGCAGAAATAAACACAATTTTAAGGATAAAGTACCTTAAGGATATCCCATTATGGTAACAAAGAGATGTCTTCCTTTATAGCCTTAGGATCACCTTCATACTCGAACCTCAACCTCTTTCAGTGAGTGTGGATTTCATCCAAACGGATGGGGGTATTCTTTTTTATCTTCAATGTAATCGTACATGCGCACGGAAATCCGTAAGTGATGAAAATTAAACAACCACACTTAGATTTGTTTGTACCAACCGTAACTGCTCGATCAGCCTCGTTTTCGAGATAATGCAAAGAGCGTTCATTGATATGTTTCTAATCACCATAGACCACAACATCTTTCCTTTGAACCTATGTTCAAGCATGATCATGGAGATCTAGAAGGATGCGTGTATCTGAGTATGTTGTGACTCTAACATGTTGTGAACGAAGTTCCAATTTGTACTTAAATCACCCATACTACTAGTCAGATACTTTTTCAACCGGCTGTGTGCAAATTCAGCTCTGTTTGTTGTACTATTCCCCAAATGTATTACTTTATTGACACAAAACTTGACAGTCTTCTCCTTCACCGGACCCAAAATTGTATTTTCAACATATTCCAAAAACTTAGGAAACTTGTTGCAAACAACATTGAACCAGTTGCAATTATCAATATATGCTTGCTGTGTATCAGAATTCACAATATCCTCCCATGCAAGCATCACCGTCTTCACCATTTCACTTGACTTGATCTCTTTCTCAACCTTGCCTTTGAGATCCTTAACTTTGCAATCGTCTTACATTATGCTCTAACATTTCTTTCAATGTGATACTCGTACAACAAAGCACTAGCCTCTGGGAAAACAGTATCCACAACATTCATCAAAGCATGGTCCCGATCATTGACAATTACTTTGGATGAAATATTTTTGGAATGCAACATATCACGATACTTCTCAAGAGCCCAAGTAACATTATCTTCCTTCTCGGACACCAACAAACTCAAGCAACGGAAGACGGTTTGTTGGTCTAATAAGTGGAATCCAACACAAACACCGTAGAGAACGTGTTAAATAACCACATAAAATATCAATGACATCATCAGATTCAGGATACTTTCTAAATGATACACATACTCATTCTCAACCAATGATTTCAAGAGATGTTGCATATCTGTTCGCGTAGCCCTAATAAACTGCATATACCTGTGAGAAGCATTATAAATATGCTTGATAGTAGTTGAAGTTCTACTGTTCCTCTTCCTTAAATTTGTAAGAATTTGCCTCGAATGAACATTTGAGTCTGTCAACTCACGAAGGTATAGGCTTTCTTTTGGGTTGAGACGTTTGACGGTTTTATGACCTTTCAACATATCTGCCATCTCATGGTTGTGTCTACCGTCACTAACTTTGAGGCTCCAATCACCAGTAATCAACAAATAACCTCTCAGCCGAAACGGACACTCACATTTAACTGAACCAGATATTTTGCGCCTAGTCAACTTCTTGTACTCGGTATATGAACCTCCTCTTTCACATATCACAGTAACAAATGCATTTATCCCATTGCCACCTTTATCCGATTTACCGATAACGGTTGAAAATCCTAACCTCCTTGCTTCCTCTCGAACCCACTCCAACAAATTGTTCCGTGCAACAAATTTTTGTTTAGTGGTAAAATGTTCTTGATATTTAATAGAAACAACAACATCTTGATGTACAACAACCGGAGGAGCATCCTCTACTTTCGCATCGCCAGAAGGAATGTCAACCTTCGGTGGATGATCCTCGGGTTTGGCATTTCTGGAATCATCTATAACTTTAAGGGCAACAACCGGCAACACATTAGGTGGTTCAATCTTAGGTGACAATTCATTGGAGGCATAAACAGGAACATCCATTACTGAAACAGTACGAAAGCATGGTCATAAAATGCAACCAGTTTATGTACTGGTGGTTTTCGGATTATACAACCCGAAATATATTGTTGGTTTTTTGATTTTATATTCCGAAGCGTGCCAATACAAATTCATTGACGTGATCAAAAGAAAAGCGTCTATAAATCGAATGAGGGAGGTTTTCTATAAACATTACCTTTGCATTCAGACGAAAATGATGTTGTAAACGCCCCTTGATGACCAGATTGCTACTCCAAATCATGTTTTCGCCCAAAATGGTGTGTTTTTAAAGGTGTAGGGAGTGTTTGGTGATAAAGGAGGTGAACTTCTGCTAGGTTCTGGGTGAACCTTATATACTCAAAGGTTTCGAATTATACACTCCGAAATATTCCGATACTTTTCCCGCTTTTTAAAAAGTGGATATTTCAGATCATACTTTCCGAAATGTATAAATAAAAGTTGGATTCTATAATCCGAAAGTCGTTTCACCCAATTTTTATCAAGGATGTATGTTAGTCATGCTGACCTTTAGTTTCCCTCAGTTTTTTGACACATTCCATATTTTAGAATCCAAACTGAGTTCAAATTCTAAAATCCGAACCAAGGGTAATTTTGAAAAAAAAATAGGGCGCACGAAAATGTCATAGGGTGAAAAAAGTAATAGCGATAATTAAATTGTTATCCTAATGTATAGGAGTTGAGTTCGAAATCGGTGGAACAGGTCAGGAATAATATAAGTTGGATAATAATTTATTTTTTTTTATAAATCACACACATATATTTTATAAAATTTAATTTTAAAATAGAACTTATTGATCACACCAACTCACCTTATAGTTTGGCTTTACTTATATTAATATACAAAACCATACTATTGCAAATGATACGTACACTACACTAAAACTGATGGTAAGTAACCTAAATAAATACGAAAATTACAAGCACCAATTTTAGGTGTCCAAAAGTAGCTGTCTACCCTACTTTTTTTTTTATCGTTGGTGTTAAGTAATCAGTTTTTGCCAATAAACGTTGCTTATAAACCTCTATTTTCTTCTCTAATATACCCACCAAAAAAACGGATTTAGAGAGAGACAGAAAAAAGAAACACAGGGGTGGTTGAAAAACTGATAAACTGCCTTATAGTCCTAAGCAAAAGAGACAAGTCAAATAAATCAAGCCTTTCATTTCCTTAATCTTATCTTATATATAATAAAACAATAAAAACCCAACATATCATCCTAACTAAACACCAATAGACCAATAGTGTAAACATTGTGAAACTATAAAAACAATTCACAACCCAGAAAATCATAACAAAACATCATTTTTTATTTTTCACAAACACAAAAAACATAACAGAATATTTTTCCATCTAATGGACTCTGTTGTCTCTGAATTAGAAGGCACACTTCTAAAAAACTCAGATGTATTCTCTTACTTCATGTTAGTAGCATTTGAAGCTTCAGGTTTGATTCGCTTCGTTCTTCTGTTAATCCTATGGCCCGTGATTCGGTTCCTGGACATGTTCGGTATGGAGGACATAAGTTTCAAGCTAATGATCTTTGTAGCCGTAGCTGGAATTCATAAATCTGAGATTGAATCAGTTTCAAGAGCTGTTTTGCCAAAATTCTTCATGGATGATCTTGACATGGAAGCTTGGAAAATTTTTAGTTCTTATGATAAAAGGGTTGTGGTAACAAAAATACCAGGAGTTATGGTGAAGAGGTTTGTTAAGGAACATTTACGTGTTGATGAAGTTATTGGGAGTGAATTGGTTTTCAATAGGTTTGGTTTAGCTACAGGATTTGTTCAAAGTGAATCAATTACTTCCGTTTCTGAAAGAGTTGCTAAACTTTTCAATAAAGAAGTTCCAAATTTGGGTATGGCAAGGCTTAGTACTACTACATCAAGCAATCATTCTTTCTCCAAACTTTGCAAGGTAACTATAATAATTTAACCAAAGTGAGAAATTGCAATGAATGCAAAAGTTCGATTTGGTGTTTAAAAAAATGTTTTTTTATAGTAAATTTGTCAAAACTTTCGTTTGGAAATTTAAACCGTCTATTTTTTTTAAATGTTTTTTGCGTTTAGTCTCCCAAAAGTTTTTCGTACGTCTACACCTTTGGCTCGTGTTTTTAAGTCCGGTCATGTGTATCATTTAAAATTTAATTTTTTTTGTAATCGTGTTTAGAATATTAAGTGTAAGTCTTCCAAAAGGGTGAACTTCCTCATATGGCTTGTAATACTAGAAACAAAATTTTATTCGAAGGTGAACTTGCAAACATCAATAATGTTGTTTCTTAGATAAAGACTCTTTCATGGGGTTGGTTCATAAATAGGATGGGGGAGAACTTGGGTGTTAGTTTTTTTATTGGTGGTGTAATCTCATTTGTTGTGTTCAATTTGTATGAGATTTTGACTCTCTCGTATCGATGGGTTAAAGTACTCCTTGTACTCTTTTTAATATATTTCGCTTATCAAAAAATAAAATAAAATGAAAAGTTAACATATTTATAGAGGTCAAAAAACATATTTAACCTTTTTTTTACTCTATTTACTTGTTTAGCATCAAAATTTTGTGTTTTTTAATTATTAAAATCATATATCTCCAATTTTGATGTTCTAATAAGTAGAGATGAAATTATATCAAATTTTATTTATTTTCTAACTGAATTTTGTGAGTTATTCAGCTTTTTTTAGTAATATAAAAAATTATTTTTTTGGGAGATAAAAAATTGTTGTTAACAATCATAATTATTTTTTGCAAATGAACAATAATTGAAATTAATTTACTTTAAATATTGGGTAAGCAAAGATAAATTTAAATGACATATTTTGTATGTGTGCAGGAACAAATGCAACCACCATTTAGGACAAGCCAAAAGCACAATGATGGCAAATTTCTCCAACCTCATCCGGTGATCTTCCACGACGGCCGATTGGTGAAACGACCAACACCGTTCACCTCCCTACTAATCATCCTATGGATCCCCATAGGTATTTTACTAGCCATAATCAGATTAACCTTGGGAGCCATTTTACCCTTTTGGGCTATTCCTCACATGTCAAGGTTATTTGGTGGCAAAGTTATTGTGAAGGGAAAACCACCTCTCCCTCCCTCCGCAGGCGGCCCCGGTGTCCTTTTCGTGTGTACTCACCGCACTCTAATGGACCCTGTGGTCCTCTCTTCTGTCCTCCAACGTAAAACCCCAGCGGTAACATACTCTATTTCTCGGTTATCGGAAATCCTTTCCCCCATTCCTACTGTGAGGCTCACCAGGATGCGAAACGTGGACGCTGAAAGAATAAAATATGAGTTATCCAAAGGAGATTTAGTTGTTTGTCCAGAAGGAACAACATGTCGTGAGCCTTTTCTTTTACGATTTAGTGCCCTATTTGCAGAACTTACTGATCGGATAGTACCGGTCGCCATGAACTATAGAGTAGGGTTCTTCCATGCAACAACTGCAAGGGGTTGGAAGGGTTTGGACCCGGTTTTCTTCTTCATGAACCCAAGACCGGTTTATGAGGTTACTTTCTTGAACCAGTTGCCGGTTGAAGCGACGTGTTCGTCCGGGAAGAGCCCTCACGATGTGGCCAATTATGTTCAGAGGATATTGGCTGCAACTCTAGGGTTTGAGTGCACTAACTTTACTCGGAAAGATAAATATAGGGTTTTGGCTGGGAATGATGGCATTGTGTCTTGTACTCCATTGGTTGACCGAGTAAAGAAGGTGGTGAAAACATTCAAGCCTTGTTTACCATAATAATGATCGTACAAAATAGAATATGATTTATCAATTGGTTAATTTTGTTTGTATGTATGTAAGGGTGCAAGTGTGCTAGCTTTTTGTGTATTTGA
The DNA here is from genome assembly GCA_018208015.1 of Medicago ruthenica. Taxonomy (NCBI): domain Eukaryota; kingdom Viridiplantae; phylum Streptophyta; class Magnoliopsida; order Fabales; family Fabaceae; genus Medicago; species Medicago ruthenica. The sequence goes on from CM031375.1 coordinate 17,719,637, forward strand.
AGTTAATAGCATATAGATAGATTATTTCTGTTTCTTTAATTTTTTCGGGGTTTCTTATAATATAGTACTATTGTTTGATTCATTATGAAACTCTAATTAATTTCACCAATTCAGTTAGAGTATACATTTTTGTAAAAAAATAAAATTACAATCTACTATGATGCTTAGAATTCAAGTGCAAACATATGACACTCGCTATGGGTCTTTGGAATGTGTTTTTTTCTCTTAGGTTTATCTCTTGATGGGCCCTCACTTATCTTTATCTTTATCTTCGTCAATGTACGACAAAATCCATTGCCCTAAAAATCATTTTAGAAAAATCATTTTTTGAAAAAGTTCTTCCTATAAATCAGTGTTACTATGTTTATTTTTGGATATAACCTGCCATTTTTCTTTTTTCAAACCATTCGGAACCACAAAAGTGCGATTCATTCATAAAAAAATGTGGGAGGTATGAGTATAACTCGGGGAGAAATCCTTCACTTTGATAACCTCAACATATTGTAGGTTTTTATTACTTCTTTTTCAGACTTAGTTAATCTGACACTTATATAATTTCTATATTTTGTTTTGTTTTTCATTTAGAATGATGATGTTTGGTTTCGAAAAATGTAATTATTATAAACTTATATGAAAGCGATGCTTCAAAAATCAAAGTAAATTGTTTTCTTATAATCAGGTTGTGCTCTTTAAGCACCACCAAAAAAGTTTAATACACCTAAAAAAGTTGTGTTATTTAATTCTATTGTTGATTCTCCCTTCGGTCCTTAATGTAAGAAGAAAAACCAAAAAAATAAAACCAAGACAATCATTAATTGTTGGAAATTTTTAAATATTTTTACAAATATACCCTCATAAAAATTTGTGAAGTATTAAATATACTCACTATCATTAAAAAGACAAGCATTAAATGAAGGTTAAAAATGTCTTTTATGCAATAAATACACCTTAAAAATTGTGACATTTTCTTATAAATAGGTCCAAAGATTTTTTTGAAAAGTTTCTTATAATAAGGACCGGAGGAAGTAATATATATTGTAGTTATATTAGAGATGTCTCTCAATAGAATGGTTAGTTGGATACACATGACAAAATGGGCGTCATTCTACTATGTAGTAATTACTATTCTCCACCACTGGCTACTTTTATGTTATGTTTTCAATTCTACAGTCATTTAATTTTTGTTTTTTATGATCTGTATTTAATTTTTATGGCTTTCATTCTTTAATTATGATGTCTTCTTTTCCTAGGTAAATATTCCTTCACTGCAACAATCTAAGCAGGAACCAACCTTTCATCTTCGACTTCATCTTCACTTTGTTATTTATGTTCATGTTTTCTCTGTCTCAACTCTGGTTCTTTTACAAATTTATTGATTGGACAATGAAAAATTTATTTGTTCCATCCGAAGTAAGTATTTTCTTGCTTTAAACCGTTCATTTATGTTTTCGTTTTAATATTTTCTTCTGAATCATCATTATAGTTATAGTATTTCTTTTTTATGAACCTAAGTTTATATAATATGAAAGTATTAAAATACAATTTTTATTTAAATTGAAATTAAATGTTACACACAAATTAATTAAAAAATTTACAATGAAAACGTTGTTTATAATTTATGTAAGTTAGCCAATAGAAAAGATATTTAAGGATGTTGACAAGTAATAATATAACAAATTTGATTCTTATATATGAAACTCTGAAAAAACCCGTGCGATGCACGGGTTGGGGTCTAGTAAAGTATATAAAGTTGAGCAAGTGTAAAGTGCAAACATATGGTACTCGCTAGAGGTCTTTGAAGTTTTATTTGAAGTATATAATTATTTGGACATAAACCCAAATTAAAAAAATCAAAAGAGAATGGTTCAGTCACACTAATCAAAAGAAGGATTGATAACAAGACGAATTCTTGAAACTCATGGGAAAGATTCAAATGGCCCTTCCTTTCATCAAATATGTTTGAACAGAGTCCAACTTTCAACAAATTAATGAAAAGATTTCTCTCAAAACAAAGGGAACTAAAAGAAAATGAAGTTGTGATGCACACGAAAGTTGTAGGTCGGTTCTACAAAAGAAGCTTTCATAAAAGAGGAAAGATCCGGAATGATAATCTCAAGGGAAAAAGAGAAGGAGAATGTCATAGTATATGAAACGTTCATTGACAAAGATTCCATCCTAAGGAAAAATAGATGGCAAATCCTGCAAGAAAACAAGAATCCTGGCGAGCTCCTCACCTACATCAAGATATCATACCTCCAAAGAATCTGTATCTCAAAAAGTTGAAGGGCGAATAATTTATTGCTCTAACCCAAAGTTGTAATGCTATATTTCAACGATGGTACCTCCTAAGAAAAATGACCCAAGAAGTTTAAACTCTATTGGGAAGTTGTCTAGAAAAGAAGCTCAGTGTGGTCTAGGTGAAAGCATTAACTTGATTCCGTCATTGATGCTAAGAAAGATCGAAAAAATTTAGGTGAAGCCATCAAACGTTACTCTATATATAACACTTGTAGACATAACAATTAAACATCCATTAGGAGTATTGGAGGATGTGGTGGTGCAAGCAGACAATACTTTCTTCCCATCACTCATCGTGACAGTGGAGATTCAAAGGAATAATTGATTGCAGCAAGAATAACATTGTTCTATAAGAAGGGAGAGAACAAATTACAACATCTTACTGAGCGGAACGAGCAATCATTGGCTTTTATATGCCAAATTCATGGAATTATTACCAAACAAGATGAAAAGAAAGGATGATGTGTTCTTTCTTTCACATAAGCTACTCGAGGCGTCGAGTAATTACGTTAAACAAGCGTTGAATGGGAAGCAACCCGTTGATTTTAATTTTTCTTTGTAAATGTTTAAATTATGTTGAGTCTTAGAAGACATTCATCATATTTACTTAATTGTTACTATTACTTGTAACTTTACTTGTTTAAATTTGCATTAATTACATAACATTTCCCTTTCAAAAATTTCAAATATTGTTTTAGTCTCAGATAGACATTCTCACCATCACAACAAAAGGTTGACTTATCCTCGAAGTTCAAGAGCACAATAACTATTGGGACCCACTGTGGAAGATACTCATCACCACCATAATATGAACGGCCGGTCGTATTATTATACACATGATGCACTTATTTGGTACTTTGAGCCTTTTCAAGCCACCCTTATTATATTATTATCCTTTGCTAAACCCCTTTGAGTATCCATACGATTATTCTTTTAGTGACGATTCATGTCACAAATTTTGAACCTATAACGTTATCTATTTTATTTCCTTGGAGTTAGATAGAATTTTAATTGAACTTTGTATGATTTGAAACTTAGTTCAGGGTTGTTCTTTGAAATTAGCAACGTATTAAGTTTGGGAGGTACTAGTAGAACTTAGGTATCAAAAGGAAAAATGAAAGAAAAATGTAGACAAAACCAAACAAAAAAAGATATATAGAAAATCAAGAACCAAAAATTTGGTTTATTAAAAAAAATAGAGAAAAAGAAAAGAATAAGCAGTTCTATTAGTACCCATTTTGTCTTGGCACTAAGAAGGAAGCTTGATAGACTTAAATGTTTAGGCATTTGTAGCTTACATTCTAAGTAAAATTTGTTTGTTAGCATACTTTTTACAAATATATCCACCTTCAACCTAAGCCACGTTATAACCCTAAATGACCTCAAAAGTGTGTATATAATGTTGACTTTGAATGACTGTTTAAAATTTCATCAAGTTCATATCAAGGTACATTAACATGTCAAATGGAGCGGGAAAATGGCCATGGCCATCCCTACTGACTTTTGGATGATACATTGGAAATGAGTGTTGTTGAAGGCATGGACTATCTTCTCTAAGCCTGTCTCACTTGCATGGTGATTATAAGTTAATCAAAATCTGAAATTGGAATGAATGATGATATGATAACCACTACAAGAAATCATGCGGTTTCACATGGATATTTGACAGAGTCATGAGCCCCTGACAAATTTCCCAGAGTTAAAGCCAGGGAAACCCCTTGGAAAACACATTTGCAGGATTTAATTAACATAAACCAGGGGCATGCCCCTCACAAATGGGGAAAAGCCATGGCTTTGAAATGGGCGGCAAAAAGAAATTTCAAATGGGGAACATGTACAGGGCGTGTTAGGCCATATGACAGGGAATTTACCATGGCCAGCCCCTGACAAATGGAGGAATCTTGCTTTTTGCAGTTGACAAGACCAAGCTATGACACAATGTTTGAAAAGCTGATTTCCCAGGGGTTAACCCCTGGAAAATATGCGTAAACCCCTGGCTTTTTTCCTGACTTCATGACCGTTTTGTGTGCTACTCTAGGGCTAGGATTTGACTATGGGTTTGTGAGGGGCAGCCACTCGTTTATCCCCTGGCTCTTCTTCCTTATATATAACACATGCAACACCACATTCAGCTTGCACTCTTCTCACCATACACTTAGAAAAAATTGCATACTCTTCTCCACCTTCATTAAACTTCTCTGATTTGGTAAAACACTCTTCACTTGTTATAATTTTCTATTTATATTTTAATTACTTATTTACACATATATTATCTCAAGCTTCAACAAGTTAGTAATTTCTCTACATACATATTTTTGAATTTTTTACATGATTGAAATATATGATGTTAACTTTTATGGATGTATATGATGTTATAATTGTTTGCATGATTTTTTTTGTGCAAATATCTTTCATTTTTTGGTAATAAAGTTGTTAAAGAAAACAACTTATTTGTAACACCCGTGATGGGATTATCTAGAATTCCCATGCAAGTGCTAAATTTCGTACTGGGTTCATTAAATTACAATACAGAAAGTTTAAGTCTGAAATATCTAGTAATAATACATGTCTTAACATCGGATTCATAAATTACATAACTTGTCTAAGGATAAAAGTACTGACTAGCGAGTACATATTATCCCACATAATCTGAGTACAAAGTACAATATGATATGAAATCCGAATACAAAACATAGTATCTGTAACACCCATACTAACGTTAACTAGTATATTAGTATGTGCGTTAATCTGATATCGGATACATTAAAATTTACAATAATTAAAATATATAAACCACTGAATGAGTACATTTTGCTCGTTTACATAAATGTCCAAATTGCATACATTACATGTTCATATACAAATATAAAATCTGTCAACCTCCTGAGCTTGCCTTGATGAGCATCTGCACTCCATCCAGCGTCTTCCTGAAGATCTTCATCTGAAATCCACTTGGCTGCCTAGAACCTGCACCAGAAGGATAGGGATGAGACATAATGTCTCAGTGAGCTCCTACCCTACCTACTGTTGGCAACCACGGGAAAAACCTAGGGTCGCCGTGCCTACCTCGGCAATCTTGGGGAAAACTACGATCGCCAAGTCTTATCTTTACTTATTTCGCGATCAAGGGGAAAACCTAGGATCGCTTCATTGTCTTTATCTTTCTTATACTGTTCATGTTCCTAATCTTACGTGTTTCATACTCTATTCTTATCTTAGTCTTAAGCGTAGTGATCTTGGGGACATCCTATGATCACATCGTGTTCACTAGGAACTAATCTTCATGTCTCGTATTACATATAAAATATACATATTCATTTCATATTCGTATCATCTTTCATATCATTAAGTTAGAAGTTAGCGTTGAACAAACAATCATTATCTTGGTTCATTTTACGGAGTGCATCCGGGTGGAGTAACCCCGAAGTACATCTCCCATCATACCGGTGAAAATCCTATCATATCAGGCTAACACCGGACTCCTCTTATCTTTGTGTAGGCAACCCTCTCGGTGAAGCCCCATCCGGCATAATCCGGAGCCTGCTGGACACATCTTGCATGTAGACAACCCTCTCGGAGAAGTCCCATCCGGCGTAACCCGGAGCCTGCTGGACATGCTTAAATCTTTTAACATACGTGTGGACAATCCTCTCGGAAGAGTCCCATCCGGCGAAACCCGGAGTCTGATGAACACGTTTAATATCGTTTTATAACTTACGTGTGGATAGCCCTTTCGGAGAAATCCCATCCGGCATAATCCGGAGTCTGGTGAACACGTTATCATATTCTTAATCATTAAATTCTTTCTTAAGTTCATAGACGTTTCTATTACGTTTCATATTCCTTGTGCATATCTAATGCATTCCTTAGATAATCATTCATGTGTACTTAACCTATAAAAGGTCCTAATCTTGACTAATGTATCATCCTTGAACTTACATTTACTTAGTCAAATACATAACATTGCTTAGTACATGATAAGTACCTTTCTAAATCTCTTTAACCTATAGAGGTCCTTGACTTATCGTTCTCATAAGCCATTACTTAAAGGTTGGGAACTAAGTCCCTAAATCTTACTTGATATCTTAGGGTTAATTCTACCCATTGTCATGCTTGAGTCTTGATTCTTAATGAGGTTAATCCTCAACAATATGTGATGTTTCTAACCCCACACTCATGCTAATACGAGGTATACTATGATCTATTCTTCCATTTGTAAATGTACAAAAGCATACTGGCGCTGTGCGGATGATTTCTGGCTAGAAAAACACATTTCAAAAATGGGGTTCCTTGCTGGATCCATCGTGGCACGTTGCCACCCATCGTGGCACGATGGCTGCCTGATCAGGATGATCATGGCACGATGAAAGCCATCGTGGCACGATGAATCCAGGGGTTGCAGCCCCTGTAGCTGTTCCAGAAAGTTCAAAAACGAGTTTTTAAGTTCCACACAGTTCAGCAAGCATTTGTACATCAAAATCTAAGGTTTTCAACATATAAAACCATAGCATAACAAGTATTAACAATAGGGAAACTATCTATTACAAATCTAGGCAAAATCATTCATGTATTCCTTCCCTCATAAACCTTAAAATTATCCCAAGAAGGGTAAGAAATTCATAGGGAGCTCACCTTGATTTAGCTAGCTTTGATTCCTTGTCAAGCTTCCAATCATCAAACCCTAGCTTGATCCATCTTCTTTCCTTAATTCTTGCCAAACCCTAGCTTCCAATTCTTTCCTCCTTTCTTGTTTCCTTGACTCCCAATGGTTCAAGAGTTCCCAAAGTTAGTGCTTGCTCATGAATTGGCCATGAGGATGGATGATTAAGTGAAGATTGAGGTGAAGAGAAGGAGAGAATGGCGTGGGAGATGAGTAGAGAGAATGGGGAAAATGAATTGAAAAATATCTTGTTTTCCTATTTAAAACACATCTTCCATTTCAAATAATTTACATAATTGCCATGCCACATAATTGCATAATTGCCAAGCTTGTTCCATAAGTTTCTGACACTGTTAACTGTTACTTCTAAGCGGGATATTGCTCTTGTCATATAAATAACCCATTAACTGACAATTTACCAAATTGCCCTTGCTTAAAACGATTCTGATACATCGTCTCAATATTAATAAATATTCGAGTCTTAGGCGGGATGTTACAATCTACCCCCCTTAAAGAAATTTCGTCCTCGAAATTTAGAATCCACTATCATATATAAATTAATCTCACATAATACTTCCTTCATTAGCCAAGACTCCAATTCGTCTTACTTATCGGAATCCCTCAGATTCTAAATTCTATAAGTCGAATGTATTCGACAATCTTTCGTTATCTGTAGCGCTCAATGTGTATTACACTTTTCTTGCGTAGTAGAATATGAAGTTATCCGAACCATCGCATCCAACTTGCTGACTATATCCTTGTTTATACACTTCTTGCAAACCCAAACTAGAGTTATCCAATCTTAACACTTGTGCTGAAACTTATGTTCTCGTTATAGTCCGCGTAATCTTACTTAGACGACATTGGTCGTTCTTATTATCCTCGACGATTCCATTGAATTCTTATATTCGATCTTTGCCTTACACAACGGCATCCTACATATATGATTTTACCATGCTTTAATGAGAGTAAACTACCGCATTACTTCCATTATACTAGTACAAGGAGGAGGCACCTTGGTGTATTACTTTCCATAATCTTAATCATTGCTCCCAATACGGAATTCCTCAAGGGCTCGCGAAAACTTACTGATTACCCGCGTTCTGCTTCGATTGATCTACGACATTACTTATCTTAATAACTTAAAAATCATTCTTCATACTAGGAGTTTGCCAATCTCCCATCGTTCTTGTCACAACTTAGTCTCGTTTTCTTGTCGTAGCATAATGTTTCTACATCGATAATTCCAACTCATAGAGGTTTAGTCCAAATGATGAGTAGCTTAAATCGTCTCACATATCATTACACAATATATTCCATAGCATATAACTTATATACATAAACAAGCACGTGTACACTATATATTATCTCATCTTTGTCCGACTAACGGGACATCATTCTTAACCTTAACATATTTGAAACACTACCACATCAATTGGAAATCTTTTCTTACTCTTATCTCATTTCGTAACATCCGGGATTTGCCTTTCAACTGGCTTGCCAGGTTTGCCCCGCCAATGTTACTCATGCTTATTCTTAAGTATACAACAACCTATAATGTAAATTTACGGTTACAATTCATCGGCTTCCCAAACTTATTTCTCGTCCTGGACGTCGAATTCAAGATTTTTATTTCCAACAGAAAACTCTTCTTGATTGCTACCTATATAGCACACTCAGTCTTTAATCCTTTAGTCATAACCTGAAATTACGCAGCCCTTTTACCGCGGACTACGAATAACTTTTAATCTTCGTAAAAGTTCTCCGTCCTTTTATGGTGAACACCAGTTCAAAACTTCCGAAATCTTCGGCTAATATAGGTTAACATGACATGGTTACAACATGGAATTAAACTTACTCACCACTGCATTGTCGTTTCTAATCAAAGCCTCAATTCAATTATTTCATTCCTCATAGATTTCGAGGTTTAAGGTATTCATCAACTTAACTTCCATAACTTTCCATTAGAACTCATGATACATTCAAATCGCTTATTCTTACTACCATCCCGTATAATAGGAATTAAACACTTAACATCTTCTCATACTTTAAGCCTCAGCTTAGCGTTGATTATTGTATCATTCTTGGATTATCACTCCGCTGCGCCACTCTGATTTTTAACACTCGAGTTAGCATCGGAGGAAGACTTCACTATTGACACATAAAATTCCATCGACCAATCTTTTTACTCTATCACTTTGTAATCACTGTAACGAATTTGTCTGACGTTACCATTTCTCTTGATCAGCTTTTCATGTAGAATCATTAAACATTGCGGTAACCCGACTGGAAATATATCTGAGGCAGTTTAAATTCATGTACATCCATTTGTGGCAACTTCTAAAAACACTTATAGCTTCCGAAGGTTCATACCTTTCATATGAGTCTTGTTACTATTCGCTCTTTCCTTATCCTTAATGATTTCTTATCCATAATCTTCCCGGGACAACTTTGGTCTCCTTAGCTCTATCATGTCCCTTAAGTTACCCTTAAGTTCCTACAGAACAATCCGTCCTGAAAGGTTCCAAATTCTTACTGGTTCTCTAGAACGCCTAGACATAAGTTACGTCTCTTCGAGTGTCCGCTCAAACGATCTTAAACTTTTGCACATTACCATAATCTATTGGATTCCTCCAGTCACTTGTTACTGGATTCACAATCCAAAGCTCGACTCTTAACACCTGAGTAATTTTGCATATAGTTGAACAGCCAGAAGTCTATACTTTATTACCGTCCTCAGAACTTATCTACGCGGGGTGATCTTCTTTCAGCTTCTTGATTATTCGTGGAAGAAAACTCTTCGGTTAAAAACGTATAACGCCATTACTCTAATCACAATCTTAACATTTCATATAAAGGACGTTCTTCCATATAATAAATATCATATAGTTTTCTCGGCTAAGATTCCGATCATCCTTCAAAACTGGTCTACTTTACTCTTGTGTTATCTTAAACTTGCATTTTCCAACCAATCGAGGAAATTCAATACGGTTCGTCCAATCAAGGGTGTTCAACTTAATTCGTCCATTAGTACACTAAATTCCAATCTAGCTTAGCTTGTTTCTAATCTTCTTACTATTAGGACACATCCGAATATCTGATTCCCGCTTGACATGCACATATCTTATTATCATCAACTTTCATCCATCGTCTCTTCCTAATTCCCAAATCTAGCATTTATGGTTCGGGAGGTGCGGCTGATCCGATGAAGTTAAATTTACTTGTGATCCATGCTCAAAGACCACACTTGAGTGGTTAACTTCATCTGTCCAATAACTCACGTAATCCGTAATCATTTCTCTTAACTGTCCGGTAATTCATCATTCCATTTCTATAGATTTGGTACTGCAATTCCTTAATTCTATACTTAGAATCGTTACTTAGTCCACACTTCACTTTAACTCCTCAAACTGCGGTTCCCGTCAAGGTTCTACGTCATTTCCTAGAGCATTCCATGATTCCTTAATCCTTATATCTTCCGCAGACGAGGCATCGTCCAACGATGTGTCCAACTGGGTTGAGGCGTTTCACCTCAATGTTAAATATCCTTTATGTCCCTAAGACCTTGCCACTAACAGGCTTGTCACTTTACAGTTTGATGGCCACCATTTGGCGTTGATTACTTCTTCGCTAAATCCGTCTTAGAATTCTGTCACCTTAATCTTCGCCCTTCATACACTTCATTCCTCCTTGGTCACATTCAGCTCTCAGACATTTATCCTAACTGTCATATACTAGATTGAGTTGATCAGGCTCATCTAGATGTGACCTTTAGAACAATATCCGGAACCCAATGGTCCCACTACTTTTTATTGAAACTTTAATGACCCAAGGCACGGTCTGAATCGACCTGCTCTGATACCAATTGTAACACCCATACTAACGTTAACTAGTATATTAGTATGTGCGTTAATCTGATATCGGATACATTAAAATTTACAATAATTAAAATATATAAACCACTGAATGAGTACATTTTGCTCGTTTACATAAATGTCCAAATTGCATACATTACATGTTCATATACAAATATAAAATCTGTCAACCTCCTGAGCTTGCCTTGACGAGCATCTGCACTCCATCCAGCGTCTTCCTGAAGATCTTCATCTGAAATCCACTTGGCTGCCTAGAACCTGCACCAGAAGGATAGGGATGAGACATAATGTCTCAGTGAGCTCCTACCCTACCTACTGTTGGCAACCACGGGAAAAACCTAGGGTCGCCGTGCCTACCTCGGCAATCTTGGGGAAAACTACGATCGCCAAGTCTTATCTTTACTTATTTCGCGATCAAGGGGAAAACCTAGGATCGCTTCATTGTCTTTATCTTTCTTATACTGTTCATGTTCCTAATCTTACGTGTTTCATACTCTATTCTTATCTTAGTCTTAAGCGTAGTGATCTTGGGGACATCCTATGATCACATCGTGTTCACTAGGAACTAATCTTCATGTCTCGTATTACATATAAAATATACATATTCATTTCATATTCGTATCATCTTTCATATCATTAAGTTAGAAGTTAGCGTTGAACAAACAATCATTATCTTGGTTCATTTTACGGAGTGCATCCGGGTGGAGTAACCCCGAAGTACATCTCCCATCATACCGGTGAAAATCCTATCATATCAGGCTAACACCGGACTCCTCTTATCTTTGTGTAGGCAACCCTCTCGGTGAAGCCCCATCCGGCATAATCCGGAGCCTGCTGGACACATCTTGCATGTAGACAACCCTCTCGGAGAAGTCCCATCCGGCGTAACCCGGAGCCTGCTGGACATGCTTAAATCTTTTAACATACGTGTGGACAATCCTCTCGGAAGAGTCCCATCCGGCATAATCCGGAGCCTGCTGGACACATCTTGCATGTAGACAACCCTCTCGGAGAAGTCCCATCCGGCGTAACCCGGAGCCTGCTGGACATGCTTAAATCTTTTAACATACGTGTGGACAATCCTCTCGGAAGAGTCCCATCCGGCGAAACCCGGAGTCTGATGAACACGTTTAATATCGTTTTATAACTTACGTGTGGATAGCCCTTTCGGAGAAATCCCATCCGGCATAATCCGGAGTCTGGTGAACACGTTATCATATTCTTAATCATTAAATTCTTTCTTAAGTTCATAGACGTTTCTATTACGTTTCATATTCCTTGTGCATATCTAATGCATTCCTTAGATAATCATTCATGTGTACTTAACCTATAAAAGGTCCTAATCTTGACTAATGTATCATCCTTGAACTTACATTTACTTAGTCAAATACATAACATTGCTTAGTACATGATAAGTACCTTTCTAAATCTCTTTAACCTATAGAGGTCCTTGACTTATCGTTCTCATAAGCCATTACTTAAAGGTTGGGAACTAAGTCCCTAAATCTTACTTGATATCTTAGGGTTAATTCTACCCATTGTCATGCTTGAGTCTTGATTCTTAATGAGGTTAATCCTCAACAATATGGGATGTTTCTAACCCCACACTCATGCTAATACGAGGTATACTATGATCTATTCTTCCATTTGTAAATGTACAAAAGCATACTGGCGCTGTGCGGATGATTTCTGGCTAGAAAAACACATTTCAAAAATGGGGTTCCTTGCTGGATCCATCGTGGCACGTTGCCACCCATCGTGGCACGATGGCTGCCTGATCAGGATGATCATGGCACGATGAAAGCCATCGTGGCACGATGAATCCAGGGGTTGCAGCCCCTGTAGCTGTTCCAGAAAGTTCAAAAACGAGTTTTTAAGTTCCACACAGTTCAGCAAGCATTTGTACATCAAAATCTAAGGTTTTCAACATATAAAACCATAGCATAACAAGTATTAACAATAGGGAAACTATCTATTACAAATCTAGGCAAAATCATTCATGTATTCCTTCCCTCATAAACCTTAAAATTATCCCAAGAAGGGTAAGAAATTCATAGAGAGCTCACCTTGATTTAGCTAGCTTTGATTCCTTGTCAAGCTTCCAATCATCAAACCCTAGCTTGATCCATCTTCTTTCCTTAATTCTTGCCAAACCCTAGCTTCCAATTCTTTCCTCCTTTCTTGTTTCCTTGACTCCCAATGGTTCAAGAGTTCCCAAAGTTAGTGCTTGCTCATGAATTGGCCATGAGGATGGATGATTAAGTGAAGATTGAGGTGAAGAGAAGGAGAGAATGGCGTGGGAGATGAGTAGAGAGAATGGGGAAAATGAATTGAAAAATATCTTGTTTTCCTATTTAAAACACATCTTCCATTTCAAATAATTTACATAATTGCCATGCCACATAATTGCATAATTGCCAAGCTTGTTCCATAAGTTTCTGACACTGTTAACTGTTACTTCTAAGCGGGATATTGCTCTTGTCATATAAATAACCCATTAACTGACAATTTACCAAATTGCCCTTGCTTAAAACGATTCTGATACATCGTCTCAATATTAATAAATATTCGAGTCTTAGGCGGGATGTTACAGTATCATAAAAAGACTAAGACATAAGTAAAGCACGATCAGCCCGTAGCTTTCTCCTTACCCATGCTACGTGCTACCTGAGTTCCTGAAAAAATTAAAAGGATTGGGATGAGACATAATGTCTTAGTGAGTTCCACCTAACCTACACCATGATCTGGGGATACCTATGATCATGGGCTCTGCATCATAGTCATTAACATTTTAAACATATCATAGTCATTATCATAATTAGGTTAGTGGGTTAGCGTTGAACATACATATCATAATCTTAGTTCATTTTACGGAATGCACCCCGAGTGGAGTAACCCCGGAATACATCCCCCTGATAAACCGGTGAAATTCCTATTTAAGGCTAACACCGTACTCCTCTTGTCGCCATGTGGGCCATCCAGTCGGAACATATCCCCCTTCAACTAACAGAAGTGGGCCAACCTGTCGGAACATATCCCCACTCCAACTAGCGGGAGTGCTAAAAGCCACGACTTAACTAATTTTAATCATATTTATGTTTCACGTTAAATTCATGCTGATCCTGGTTAGAGTTTCCTATAAAGCTAAACTCATTCGTATTAATAATGATAAAAGCAATAATAATAAAATCAATAACCGTCACTTGATGTTAACGGTTGCCCTTAAGTGTGTTAAACCCCGATTACTCACTTGAGGTTTGTTTTTAGAAAGTCACGAGTCATGGGCATGGTACATGGTTTACTTGAAAAATATAGTTAGGATTTTGGGCAACTTCGCTAAGCGAGCAAAAGCTTCACTTAGCGAGCACTTAGGCAGTCTTCGCTGGGCGACCAAGAACTTCGCTTAGCGAGGCATCTGCCCAGATTTGGGTACGAAGCTTCACTAAGCGAACGCTGAGCGATGGCCAAGCGAAGTTAGGCAGTAGCAAAATGTTCTGCTCCTAGCTCGCTCAGTGAGCATAGCAGAGCACAGCTTCTGCAGAAACGTGATTTTTAACAATGAATGAATACCCAAGTGTCCAACATCACATGTTTCATGCCAATGGTCCATTTTCATAGCACAGTTCATAAAAATATAGGGTTCACACAATCAAAGACTTGCATTAACAATTTTTGGGGAAAAAGGCTAAAATCACTACATTTCATTAACTCACTCAACCCAAGGGGAAAAATCTAACTATGAGGAACTCACAGTGAAGGTTCTGAAGCCTTTCTATGCTTCCAATTCCAGAAATTGTTGCCCAAGCTCCAACTGAACTTCCTCTTTCACTTCTTGCTATCATGTACATGCATCCTTGATAGCTTCATCCAAGACAAACAGAGTTATGGAAGGGAAGGATGTGCTGCGATATTGGAAGAAAAAAAAGAAAGGAAAAGCTTGCTTAAGTGCTTAATTGAGATGAGAATGAATAATCTTGATTTGTATGGTGATTTTGGGATGAATTTGGGTTTGATTACTTGGATTAGGGTTTGGAAGGGATGAAGGCGTGAGAGAGAGGAAGAAGAAGAGAAAAATATGATGGTTGGAGAGAGAGAAAGGGAAAGGAAAAGTTGGGTGGAGCCCTTAAATAGCCATGGCGTGGATTTTACCATTTTGCCCTTGACTCAAAAATATTCTTGGCTCACTAACTGACACTGATAAGGTTAAGTTTAAGCAGGATATTACACTCTACCCCCCTTAAAGAAATTTCGTCCTCGAAATTTAGAAATTACCTGGAAAAAGATGTGGGTAACTCTTTTGCATCTCTGATTCTAGTTCCCACGTTAGCTCGCCATCGGGAGAACCCTTCCATACCACCTTGACAATAGGAATTTCTTTGTTTCTCAAAGATTTGTCATCACGATCAACAATCCCTTCCGGTTTCGGTTGAAAGGTTAAGTCTGGCTTTAAATCTATGGTCTCCAATTCCACTGGCTGAAAAGGATCGGGAATGAATCTTCTCAACTGATGAAATTAGAGCAAAAATGATGACTTTTCTCAACTGACTTTACATTATTGGACAAAAATGATGAAATTAGAGCAAAAAAAACTTTTTAATAATACTGTTTTTTATTGATTTTTAGAAAATTATTTTTAAAACTGTTAATGATGATGATGATGGATGATATTTATTGGTGTAGGTTTAAGAAAAAAAACGAAATTTAAGTGTATATTTTGAGGTATTTATATGTTAGTTTATTTAGGAAATATGTTGTTGCATGATGTGTCAATATTGTTAATGTTGTTTTTTAAAATTATTTTAATAACTAATTTAAATGATTTTAAATTTTTAATAATTTTTAAATAATTAAATTAAAAAATAATTTAAAAAGTTTTTTAAAAATATTTTAATAATTAATTTAAATCAAAGCTCGGCAGAAGTCATTAAAAATGCTTTCTCTAAAAATGTTGTTGCTGCTTCCTCGGAGCGTTTTATCAAGTGGAGCTGTCTCAATCACTCCTGTACCATTCTCAACGTGGACGGGAGCTGTCTAGGAACACCTCAACGAGCTGACTTTGGAGGCCTCATTAGAAATTCTGCAGGTTTCTACCTTTCCGGTTTCTCTGGGTTCATTCCTAATTCAGATGACATATTACTTGTTGAGCTCTCAACTATCTACCATGGTTTACTATTGGCTCGAGACATGGATACTCCTGATTTCGTGTGTTATACGGATTCCCTTCTCTGCTTCAATCTCATTACCGGTCCAGCCATGAAATACCACATTTATGTTGCTCTCATTCATGACATAAAGGATATGTTATCCTTCAGCAACTCTTCTTTCTTCCACACTCTGCTGGAGGGTAACCAATGCACTGATTTTTTGGCTAAGCTGGGAGCTTCTTCCGATTCTGCGTTGTCTATCCACCTGTCTGCGCCTGAGGGAATGAACGATCTGCTTAGATATGACGCTTGGGGAACCTTCTTCCCTAGGAATTATTTGTAGGCCTGTTTAGGCTGTTTTCTTCTTTCTTTTGTTCCTGCCTTTCTGTTTCTTTGTTTCTTTCCTTTATCCTTGTAACCAAAAAAAATTTAAATGATTTTTATTTTTAAAATAATTAAAAATAAATAAATTTAGAAGAAAATCACTTTTTTTTTTAAATCATAATACATTTTCACAGGGGCAAACCCCTCACAAAACTACTGGCTCAGTTTTGCGTCAGACTGCGACAGGATGTGACATGTGACAATGCGTCAAAGTTGCAGTGCGTCAGAAAAGCAGGGAGTTGAGTCAGATAGGTTGACATGGTCTGAGCCAAGGCTTTTGCCAGGAGCACAGCGAGGGCCTTTGCCAGGGGTTTAACCCCTGGTATAACCATTTGCGATGACCTGATTTGCGAGGGATTCAGCCCCTCGCAAAAACCCTGGCAAATTGCGTTTTTACAGGGCTTAGCGCGCATTTGCCAGGGAATCCGCCCCTGGCAAATAACCAGATTTATTGTAGTGAACGCTATTCGGAAAGGTATGTTCTCTGTAAATATAAATTTTAGCTATTTTGTTACTTGAGGATAAGCAACAATTTAAATTTCGCATTAAGGTGACATGTCATCTTACGTTATTTTCATTATGTTTTTGAACCATTTAATCAAACAATTGAGTCACTATAGAGGAGTTTTAGAGAAGATTCTCATGGTTTGAGAGATATTTTGTAATGTTTTCAATTGATTCATTGAATCATGTTTCTTTCCTAAAGCTGACAAATTTCATAGGTGTTTTGAGTCATTTATTGATAAATCTTGTAAATCGGCAAGCATGACACCTCATGGAAGATTTAGAAGAGATGGAATGAAGATCATCAAGGTTCAATATGGCTTTGAAGACATTACAAGTTGGGGAAATTATGTCCCAAATCCCAAGAACAAATCATAGAAGGAAAACACTCAAAAAATGGCAAAAAAGGTAATTTATGTACCAGAGACTGAAGCCACACACCCCAAGAGCATGGGACAGAGAGCAAGTGCTCTCTTTCAGACTGCCACGCACCTCGCGCATGGGTTTACGCGCCTGTAACATCCCGCTTAAACGTAACTTTTATCAGTATAAGAGGAATTACGAGCAAGTAAGGGCAAAATCGTAATTTGAGGTGAAAGGGCTATTTATAGGATAAAGATGAGATTATGTTCATTTTCTCCTTTCCTTTCCCTCTCTAGAATTTGGTCCTCACAATCCCATGTTTTTAATCCACCAGATTTCTTCCTCAACTCTTGGACAACAAGCGAGCAAGCTTGGGGGAAGATTGAAGCAAGAGGAACTAAGGAAAACCAAGTCAAGTGGATGAGTTCCAAAGCTAGGGTTTTGGAGAAGAGTCAAGTTAGGACTTGGAAAGCTTGGCAAGACCAGCAATGATTCAGGTGGTTTCCTTAGAGTAGCAATTTCCCTTTTGGGTTATTATTGTGTGAGTTTCACAACAAATTGCTAAGGTTTAGGAAAAAGGATAGTTTTCCCCTTTTGATACATAAGCTTGATTCCAGCTTAATCCTTGGATACAGTATGTTTTTATAGTTTAAAATGAGTCCCTGGCATATTTCAAAGATCGCTGGGCAGCTGGGTACCAAAGGTTTTTAATGATTGAAACACGTTTTTTCAGAAAATCCTAAGTTCTGCTACAGTCGCAGAGCGACCAGGGGCTTGCTCTGCGAAGTAGCAGAGTTTTGCTACTGTCTATTTACACCTAGCCATCGCCTAGACTTCGCTCTGCAAAGTTATCAAAAGCTGAGATTGCAGAGCAAAGTCCTTGGACGCTCTGCGAAGCTTCAGACTTAGGTATATCAGGTTCTGAAGGTTCAGACTCTAAATGTTCAGAGTCTGAAGGATCAGACGCAGGATCGCAGAGCGAAGTTAGGGTTCGCAAAGCGAAGTGGCCCAGAACTTCATTTTTGTTAACAAATAATTGTACCATGCCAATGATCTTTGATATGCTTTGGAGTGAAGATACTCATAGACTTTCCAGGATTGATCTAGGATAAAGATATGTGTCATACAGAGTGATGGGTATTTATCCACAGATTCTCAAGTAAGAGAAACATGAAGTTATTACAGATGGGATAGTAAGCCCATAAGTATGACATATGATAACGATATGTCTAGATCCTTTGATAGGATAGTAAGATGAATGTACTCAACTAAGTGTACGAAAGTACAAGTAATGTTTCAACATTCAAAGCATCAGATAAGCATAAGGGGTTCAGTTTCCCAACATGATTAAGTGGCTTATGAGAATGATAAGCTTATAACCTTATATTATAGGTTAAGTATCACATGATTATTTACGTGATGAATGCATCAGATATGCATATGTTCAGATGATGTATCAGATATACATATGACAAGTTAAGATTTATATTATAAAGATTATGTTAACGTGTTCATCAGACTCCGAATTATGCTGGATGGGACTTCTCCGAGAGGGTTGTCCACATGTAAGGTTAAGCATGTTCAACAGACTCCGAATTATGCCAGATGGGACTTCTCCGAGAGGGTTGTTCACATGCAAGTTAAGTTGTGTTCAGCAGACTCCGGATTATGCCGGATGAGACTTCTTCGAGAGAGTTGTCCACACAACGCGATAAGAGGAGTCCAGTGATTAGCCTCAGATAGGAATTTTCACCAGTTATCAGGCGAATGTGCTCCGGGGTTACTCCACTCGGGGGCATTCTGTAAAATGAACCAAGATAAGTAATTGTATGTTCAACGCTAACTTTCTAACCTTATGTTAAAGTAAGATGTATATGTATTTATTACATAAGATTATGACAAGGTAGTCATCAGATAACAGTTATCAGAAAGTGATCATAGGATGTCCCCAGATCACTAAGAATGAGATTATGATATGTTATGAATATGAAAGAGTTATGCAGTGATCCTAGTTTTCCCCTTGATCACTAAGTTAACAGGAAGTAGTCTAGTTTTCACGACTACACAGGATATCAGGAACATACACTACAAAAAACACGTCTGGATTGCGGAGGTTTTTTGACATTTTGCGGGGGTTTTAAACCTCCACAAAGTGTTTTACGGGAGTTTTCAAAACTGCCGCTTATAGTAATCCCACAAATTATTTGCTGGAGTTTTGGGGGGACCGCTGGTATCCTGCCAAATAAACTGCGGGGGTTTTATTGCGGAGGTTGAAAACCCCCGCAAATTGTTTAAAAAAATTAAAATAAAAATAATCACAAAACTGAAACATTCAATAAAATATAATCAAACATAAACTATTATAATCAATGTTGTAAAAAATTGTACTACAAGTAGAAAATGTGCATGATAATACAATACAAAATTAATAGTATCCTAAATGTAATCTATACTAAATGAAAATTAAAAAAAAATAATCAAACATTTCTGGTACTATATAATCCTCCTCTCGCATCCATCGGCAAACCAGGCTCCCTTGCATCATATGTGAACTATGCTCCCTTCCTTAAATAACAAAATAATACTTAGTGAAAATATTTAAAATTACAATTAAAATACGTAGATATTAATCACTAATCAAATTTTTAAGCCATATCATCATTTCAACATATACAACAACAACAACAACAATTAGAGTTGAACCACCTACCTCTTAAACGGTTTTCGACGGTCTGAGAGTTCTCTGAAAATCTAACTCCTCTATTCGCCGGTTTTTCCAGTTGCTGAGTCGGCTGTTTATGTACTTTGCATTCCAAACAACGCAGTCTACACTCACCCAAGCAAAAAATAAATACTCCTACAAAATGGCATCAAATGATGGATCCGGATTGACTGCAGTTGCAAAATCACGCAGTCACTGCAGTCGGCGAAAATCAACCGTTTAATTCATCCATTGGTCGTGATTCAGCATCTTCCTCTCTAGCAACACGCACAGAATCAAAATCTTATTGTGCGCACCATTCACCACCCCCTGCAATTTCATTCAAAACCAAAAAGACAAACTTACCATGTTACCGTTTAAGCTTATGTATATATTGTTTTGCTAAAAGCTTAATCCAAAAATTAAAGACTTATGTATATATGTGTTTCCATGACAGTAAGAGACAAACTTAAATAAATGACAGTAAAACCGCAAAAATTTGTATTGGAAGAATGTTGTAACCATAACTGAACTAAAACAGCAAAAATTTGACAATTGCAATGCTACAAAATTATACTTTAATCATTCTTATGAGTAGACTGAATTCACAACAGTGAAGTGTACATGTAATTGCTCACTCTTTCAACCAACAATATCATATTTGGACTGAACCTCTGCCCTTTAATGGGAACAAACAGAAGAAAACAAATTGGGGCTTTTCATTTTTCACAGTCCTCTGGTGTCTTTATGGTGGAAAAAGAGTGAAGTGTTAGATCTAAACCGTGATTAGATTGGATGGTAGAGATTTGTTTGACTGCGTGAATGCGTCCTTTCACTAACTGCAGTGAATCTCATTCCATCAAATGATACACAAAAGTACTCATTACAACCCCCCCCCCCCCAAAAAAAAAAAAAAACCAGAACAGGGACCAAATTGTAGAGTACTTAAACAGCCCCAACACCTGCAATAATAACACACAAGAAGCCATGTGACAACAACGCATCCTTACTTCCCTGATACACAAAGAACTAGTCCCAAATTGCTCAAAAAGCTCTGTATACAAGACAACTCTCCAAAGGCACGCAACCAACTAGTCAAAAACAATAGAAAACTTACAAATGAGACTAGTGCTTTACAAAACAATACACCAAGAATTGAACCAAGCAAAGTTGCAGTCCAATAGGTAGCATAAAACACATCAGACCATCTTAATTAAAATTATTAATTAGGATGTAACTTACCTCTCATTCCCTTCATTAGGGGGAAAATAGATATCATATGGTTTTAGTATGTTATAAAGCAAACAATCAAGAACTCACAAGTGTACAAACTAAGACAAGTTATTGACGAAAGATTTCTTTCTTCATTTAATTAAATGTGTCGGTAATAGTTCTACATAAAGAGAATAATACTACTATGAAATTATACACTCTACCTTTCCATCATATTCTTGTCTCAGTAATACTTCTGGAGCAATATATGTCTGATTTCTTGAATACCACAGTTGACTTCAGTTGTGAATGAAGTGCTGAAGACTGAAAATAACGCATTCAATCATATTGTAAGATATAATTGTAACGCTAAAAACTTAATTAATGTAATTAGTGTTTCAAGAGAAGGATATTGAAAAATTAATTAGAAGGATGACAGTAAAACTTAATTAATGTAATTAGTGAATACTAGTGATCACTTAAAATAAATCTACAATTTTATAGCACAATATGCACAAGTCCAAGTACCATGTCTTGTTTTCAGTTCAGTTGAGGATTGGTGGCTGGAACTGTTATCAACAAACTCTAAATAAGACATAGTATAGTACAGATGGACTCAAGATAATTTATCTTCTTACTATAATCATCATACAATTCTCGGATAAGTACATACATTGTAATGTGAAAACTTAAGCAAATGAAAGTAATTTGGATTATATAAATACAAGTAATTTGGATTATATAA
Source organism: Medicago ruthenica (assembly GCA_018208015.1). Taxonomy (NCBI): domain Eukaryota; kingdom Viridiplantae; phylum Streptophyta; class Magnoliopsida; order Fabales; family Fabaceae; genus Medicago; species Medicago ruthenica. The sequence goes on from CM031375.1 coordinate 17,741,523, forward strand.
ATAAACTAGAGGATAATGACCTTAGCATTTCATGAATAAGCCAGTCATCTTCCCTTTCAATCTTCTGCAAAGTAATCAAGCACCATATAAAAGAGGTTAAGCTCCACAGTAATAAAAAAAACCCAGCAATTTAGAATATTAAAAATCCTACCTTCTTGCTTTAGGTGTAATGTGAACCCTAATTTCAAGAATTGAACAAACTGTGTATAGAAAATTATCCAGAAACTTAGTTCGTGATTATTATTCAGAAACTTTGTTCATGGTAGCTATTTGGAACAAATCTAACAGGAGAGTTGAAACTCTGTTCATGATTATCATCCAGAAAATAGTTTTCACTGTTCTTAATCCCAGCTTTTCATGGAAATCAAAAGCATCAAACCCTAAAATTATCAATTTCATTAAAACGAATCAAAGGCAGGAGAATTTCATTAAACTCTAATTCCCAAATGATAGAACAAATTGATCTATGGAAAAAGGATACAAATACCTTTGTGACGGAGGGAGAGAGCGATGACGGCGAGGGCGAGAGTGAGATCAGCGAAAGTGAGAGCGGCGAGAGTGAGATCGGCGTTTCTGGAGAGAGAGAAAGTGAAGAAAAGCGGTTCTGAAGGTTTTTTTTATCTTATCTTAATGAAATAAAACAAAAAAAAGAAGTGCACAAGCGTCAAAATTCGCCTTCATTTTGAGGGGGTTTTTAAACCGCCACAAATTGATAAGTATTTTGTACATTGGAAGTCCGCGCGTCACTGTATTAATTAATTTGCGGGGTTTTTTTAAAACCTCCTTAAAATAACCGTCGCAATCTAACGCGTTTTTTGTAGTGAGACAGGTTTAATCCCTTATGGGAAAGGTTTAAGGTTTGGCGATCATAGGTATCCCCAAGATTGCCAACAAGGTAGGCATGGCGACCCTAGGTTCCCCGTGGTTGCCAACAGTAGGTTGGGGTGGAGCTCACTGAGACATTATGTCTCATCCCAATCCTTCTGGTGTAGGTTTACAGGTAAGCAAGAGGTTCGTGAAGAAGTTCTTCAGGAAGACGCTGGATGGAGTGCAGTTGCTCATCATGTACCAGCTCAGGAGTTTATCAGACTTTGTATAAGTATTTTAGTGGTACTTGATTATTGTATAAACGAGCAAAATCTGTATTCATTCGGTTGTTGTATATTATTTTTATTATTGAAAAAAAAAATTGATGTATCCAGTATCAGTTAACGCACATGCTAATATTCTAGATTAAATTAGTATGAGTGTTACAATTGGTATCAGAGCAGGTCGATTCAGACTGGGCCGTTGGTCATTAAAGATTCAATAAACGAAGTGGGACCATTGAGTTCCAGATATTGTTCTAAAGGTCACATCTAGTTGAGCCTGATTAACTCAATCTAGTATATGACAGTTAGGACAAATGTTTGAGAGCTGAATGGGACCAATGAGGAATGAAGTGTACGAAGAATGGTGATTAAGATGTCACATTTTTTTAAGGCAGGAATATTAGAGATATTTAAGAATAAGGTGAAGTACCTTAAACAGATGGACGCGTCATTGAGAGATGTCTCGTCTGAGGAGACATAAGAAGTAAGAGATTATGTGATTTTAATATCCAGCAGTTAAGAGACTTAATTATGGATTAAGCGAATTATTGGACAGATGAAGCAGATTACCTTCCTTTATTATGAGTCATCAAGATTCTTTGTATGAGAAACGCAAGCTTAGCGTTAAGTGAAGGAGACCCCTGGTAAGGGCATGAAGTAAATATTGAATCGTATGTTGTCGGATTATAGTAGACCGGTTTTGAGGAATTAGCCAAGAACTTTTGTGAGGCTCTAGCATCAGGAAGATTGTCGCTAATGCACATGTTACAGTTAAGGTTGTGATTATTGTTAAGGAGTTCCATATTTTCATTTGATGGGTTCCTTACACAAGCATTCTGGAAAGCCGACAGAGATCACCTTATGTTGGTATGCTTTCAAAGGTGGTAGAATATACAGACCTTGGATTGTTCGAAACCATATGAAGAGGGCAACGGTCGAGAAGACCTATGGAGAATTTTTCAGATAATAAGATTAGATTGGAATTGTGGATACAGTAACAAGTTACTGGAGGGATCCAATAGGAAATGATAAGTGTTGAAATTTAAGATCAATTAATCGGGTACTCGAAGAGACGTAACCAATGTTTGGGCTTACAGGATAGCCGTTAAGAGTTTGCATCTATTTTAGACGGATTATTTTCGGAGAAACTCGAGGAGTAACCTAAGAGATATGGTAAAGTTATGGGGACCTAAGTTGTCTCGGAAAAGACTATGAGTATGACATCCTTACGAATAAGAATAGAAATGAGACGAGAACCACCAGTGAGTTCAGTATACGAAAGATGTGAATCTCCAGAAACCATAAGTTGTTTTTGGAAGTTGCCACAAGTGAATAATGTGTGAACTTAAGTTGCTTCAGGTGTGCTTTTGGTAGGGTTTCTGTAATGTTAAATGATTATACATGTTGAGTTGACCATGAGATGGTTACGGAATTCGGAATATGGAGAATAAGCGAGAATCAATGTATAAGCTGTTTTGACAGAATCACTGTTTAGCTCGTAACTGTTGTTAAAAACTGCTTACAGGTTTTGGCGTAATTTTGCAAAAACGAGTATATTGTTTATGTTCGAAAGGAATACACAAAGTCAGGAGATGACCAATCAGTAAGTTAAGCAGGTGGTTTAAGCCACAGGAGAATAAACAAACATAAGATGGTTCTACTATGATAACTACAAGTCATTAAGTAAAAAGATTGGTCAAAGAGATTTAATTTGGTAATAGTGGTGTATTACTTCTATCCCAAGGTGAATTGTTTTAAATCAGAGTTGCGCAGCGGAGAAGTAATCCCAGGATGGGTTAACGAACAATTCTAAGCTGAAGCTTAGAGAACAAGAATACCTGTGAAGTCCTTGTCGGATGAACCACATGAAGGTATTAAGAGTCCAATTCTTGCAATGCAGAATAGCAGTAAGCAGTGACGTCTCGAACTTATCATAAGTTCTAACAGGAAATTTTAAAAGTTAAGCCGAGGAATACTTCAAACCTAGAAGCTCATGAGGAATGGAAATCGAAGCAGTTTAAGAGTATGTGGTAAGAAATAAGAAGGATATGTTCCTACTACATTAAGTTTTAAGCGAATGGAATCACCACTAGTAAAGTAATTCTGCTATTTTAGCTCCATAACTTCAAGTGGACTTGAAGAGTAAGTTTAGCCAAAAGAGAATTATGCATGAGGTAACAACAGTACAGGTTGCACTTGCAAGATGATATTTTGAATTTAAAGCATTGATCAGAAACGACAATCCAGTGGCAAATGAGTTTATTTCACATGTACCAGGCTATGTTTAATGATGTATACTTTTCAGTCAGGTGACATGTATCAGTAATCGTGGTACAACACTAGTATCAGATATTATCAGGAATGATATATATATATATATATATATATATATATATATATATATATATATATATGTTGACAAGTCGTGGCACAAGCACGCTTTAGATTTATTCTGGATAGGTCAGCCCATTAGGGAACCTACATGACGACTCACATATGTATATATATGTTCAGATAAGATTGTATACCAGGTATGTTGATACCGAACAGTTGAGGAGTTAGGAAATACTTGAACTTAATGTTCACAGTAGAGGAAGAAGAACTTTCTATGCAGATCTAAAGTCACTTGTAGTCTACAGTAAAGAGCTACGTAAGTTCAGGTTATGAATAAAGGATTGAGAGATTAAGTGTACTATTTTGGTAGCAATCATAGTAGAGTTTTATTTTTGGAAACAAGGAGTGTCTTTGAATGACGTGAGTTAAGTTGTAGATGGGTTTCATGAGACCAGTTTTGCTCACCCTGTTACGACCAGGGTATATCTTGAATGATGCCAGATTGTCAGAATGCTAGTAATGAGAAAATTCTCAAATCCCAGAGATACGCGTTGTCGTCAACTAATTAAGGCTGACATGAGTAGCCAATAGGATTTCTCGAGCCTTAAGGATTTCCGCAGTGGGAACGGAAGTAATGTTTACAGTTGTGATGGATGTCAGAAAGAAAGGAACATGTACCATAAGTGATGCCTCCTCCTTGTGTAGGATAGTGGAGGTAGTTGCAGTAGTCTCTACTTCCAGTTGAGAATACTCAATATCAGGTGCTTTTCAGTCTAAGGATAATTCTATATAAAGAATGTTACGATTGTAACTGTAAGATGTCGTCTTACGAGGCAAAAGTCAAAGACAAGAATTCATTGAAATTAAACTGTAATGCAATAAATCTCTCGAAAAGTTGGAATATTTGAGGGAGATAAGATCGACCCGACGTCTTCAGGATAAGATTGAGTGGTCCATGAAGGAAAGACTTATAGAATTCAGTAAGGGAATCCAATACTTAACAATTTTTAATTGGATTTGCAAGAAGTATGTCGAACAGGGGACATAGTCAAGTAAGATGGATATATTGGTTCAGATAACCACACATCCTACCAGGTAAGAATTATGTAATGTGCATCGGATCTTCTGGTTAGAAAGAAATGGTCAAATATTTTGACTTACGGAGTAGGAAACCATGGCTAAGGAACAGTTTTAACCAGTCTGGTTTAATGGAGGTACATGAATAATCTACATGTCGGACCCAAGAGTAGCCATGGGATCCCGATAAACAAGTTAAGAGGAGAATTGGCTAGTAGGGAAAGAAGTATGAAGGATCTTTTAGTATGTGATCTCAAGAGAATTCTAAATTTCGAGGACGAAATTTCTTTAAGGGGGGTAGAGTGTACCATCCCGCTTAAACGTAACTTTTATCAGTATAAGAGGAATTACGAGCAAGTAAGGGCAAAATCATAATTTGAGGTGAAAGGGCTATTTATAGGATAAAGATGAGATTATGTTCATTTTCTCCTTTCCTTTCCCTCTCTAGAATTCGGTCCTCACCATCCCATGTTTTTAATCCACCATATTTCTTCCTCAACCCTTGGACAACAAGCAAGCAAGCTTGGGGGAAGATTGAAGCAAGAGGAACTAAGGAAAACCAAGTCAAGAGGATGAGTTCCAAAGCTAGGGTTTTGGAGAAGAGTCAAGTTAGGACTTGGAAAGCTTGGCAAGACCAGCAATGACTCAGGTGGGTTCCTTAGAGTAGCAATTTCACTTTTGGGTTATTATTGTGTGAGTTTCACAACAAATTGCTAAGGTTTAGGAAAAAGGATAGTTTTCCCCTTTTTGATACATAAGCTTGATTCCAGCTTAATCCTTGGATACAATATGTTTTTATAATTTAAAATGAGTCCCTGGCATATTTCAAAGATCGATGGGCAACTGGGCACCACAGGTTTTTAATGATTGAAACACGTTTTTCAGAAAATCCTAAGTTCTGCTACAGTCACAGAGCGACTAGGGGTTTGCTCTGCGAAGTAGAAGAGTTTTGCTACTATCTATTTACACCTAGCCATCGCCTAGACTTCGCTCTGCAAAGTTATCAGAAGCTGAGATCGCAGAGCAAAGTCCTTGGACGCTCTGCGAAGCTTCAGACTCAGGTATATCATGTTCTGAAGGTTCAGACTCTGAATGTTCAGAGTCTAAAGGATCAGACGAAGGATCGCAGAACGAAGTTAGGGTTCGCAAAGCAAAGTGGCCCAGAACTTCATTTTATTAACAAATAATTGTACCATGCCAATGATCTTTTATATGCTTTGGAGTGAAGATACTCATAGACTTTCCAGGATTAATCTAGGATAAAGATATGTGTCATACAGAGTGATGGGTATTTATCCACAGATTCTCAAGTAAGAGAAACATGAAGTTATTACAGATGGGATAGTAAGCCCATAAGTATGACATATGATAACGATATGTCTAGATCCTTTGATAGGATAGTAAGATGAATGTACTTAATTAAGTGTACAAAAGTACAAGTAATGTTTCAACATTCAAAGCTTCAGATAAGCTTAATGGGTTCAGTTTCCCAACATGATTAAGTGGCTTATGAGAACGATAAGCTTAGAACCTTATATTATAGGTTAAGTATCACATGATTATTTACGTGATGAATGCATCAGATATGCATATGTTCAGATGATGTATCAGATATACATATGACAAGTTAAGATTTATATTATAAAGATTATGTTAACGTGTTCATCAGACTCCGGATTATGTCGGATGAGACTTCTCCGAGAGGGTTGTCCACACGTATGTTAAAGATTAAACATGTCCAGCAGGCTCCGGATTATGCCGGATGGGACTTCTCCGAGAGGGTTGTCCACATGTAAGGTTAAGCATGTTTAGCAGACTCCGGATTATGCCGGATGAGACTTCTCCGAGAGGATTGTTCACATGCAAGTTAAGTTGTGTTCAACAGACTCCGGATTATGCCGGATGGGACTTCTTCGAAAGAGTTGTCCACACAACGATAAGAGGCGTCCGGTGATTAGCCTCAGATAGGAATTTTCACCGGTTATCAGGCGAATGTGCTTCGGGGTTACTCCACTCGGGGGCATTCCGTAAAATGAACCAAGATAAGTAATTGTATGTTCAACGCTAACTTTCTAACCTTATGTTAAAGTAAGATGTATATGTATTTATTACATAAGATTATGACAAGGTATTCATTAGATAACAGTTATCAGAAAGTGATCATAGGATGTCCCTAGATCACTAAGTATGAGATTATGATATGTTATGAATATGAAAGAGTTATGCAGTGATCCTAGTTTTCCCCTTGATCACTAAGTTAACAGGAAGTAGTCTAGTTTTCACGACTACACAGGATAGCAGGAACGGACAGGTTTAATCCCTTATGGGAAAGGTTAAGGTTTGGCGATCATAGGTATCCTTAAGATTGCCAACAGGGTAGGCATGGCGACCCTAGATTTCCCGTGGTTGCCAACAGTAGGTTGGGTGGAGATCACTGAGACATTATGCCTCATCCCAATCCTTCTGGTGCATGTTTACACGTAAGCAAGAGGTTCGTGAAGAAGTTCTTCAGGAAGACGCTGGATGGAGTGCAGTTGCTCGTCATGTACCAGCTCAGGAGTTTATCAGACTTTGTATAAGTATTTTAGTGGTACTTGATTATTGTATAAACGAGCAACATATGTATTCATTCGGTTGTTGTATATTATTTTTATTATTGAAAAAAAATTGATGTATCCAATATCAGTTAACGCACATGCTAATATTCTAGATTAAATTAGTATGGGTGTTACAGCGCCCCACGCGCGATGTTCCGTAAAAATACAACTTTTTGTTGTATTTTTCCTGCAGGTTGAGGGAAAAACCATAATTCCAACCCAAAAACCAACAAGAAATATGCGTAATAGAGCTCCTTCCACACAGAAATGGTCATTTAGAACTAGGGGTGGCAAAACATGTTTGACTCACTGGCCTGACCCGTTTAACCTGTTATTTTTGGCAGATTGAGCTGAATTTTTGAACTCAGTTACCTAAATTGGCTCGGCTCGCCTCGTTCCATTTTTGGGCAGGTTTAAATTGAACAAACCTAAGTGGGGGACGACCAGACCGCTTACTATCCTAATAGATGACTATTAACTTGGATTAATTACTTGAGTGATTGACTTACTAGAAAAATTATGTTGGTGGATTCACTTTGAGACTTATTTTATGTTTTTGTGTCTGTTTTGGTTTTTGATTTGTTTTTGGATTTGTTTTATGTTGACGGATTTATTTTATTTTGAGTTTTTTTTTGTACAATTTTGAGATTTGTTTAATGTTGTTTGTTTATAAGTTATGATAGTGGGATTGCTGCTATTAATTAGTTATGATTTCTGTTAATTATGATGTTGAATTTGTCTATTATGTTATTAATTGGTTGATGGTGTTGTTGGATTTGTCTCCCAAATTTATTTGCTTCCATTTTTTTGACGGTTCGGCCCGCGAACTAGTCAGCTTGCCACTAAGTGCGGCGTGGTGAAATTTTAAACTCGATCACCTAAATTGAAAAGGCTCGCCTCGTCACATTTGTTGAGTCTTTTGGTGTTGGCTGCATTGTTTGGCAAAAACCAAAGTATGGAATAGAAGCATTTCCTTATGTTGAACATTTCTTCAGTTACAAGTTTTCTCATTTGAAGCCATTCAGAAGCTGAAATCTACATCAGAAGCTGAAATGCTCTTCAGAAGCACTGTAGCACTTCAGTAGCAGTTTCAGGTTCTGAAGCCAGCGTTGACTTCTGTTGACCACATCAGAAGCTGGGTTTGCTGGATTGTTTTTGCGCGTATCTTGGGAGATTTAGCAAGGAATTATCTTTGTATAATTACTTCTAGAAGGCTGGTTTAATTGGAGAAGATATCTTTGAAGATTTGGTTCAAAGTTATGAAAATTCGTATTTTCTGTTTTAAATCTTTCAAAGATTTGATGCAGTTTTATTTGTTACTTTATTGGAACAATCTTATTCCAGTAACAAATCAATTCAGAAGATTTGGAGCATAATTAACAGGCTTGCTGAAGATTATAAAAGGAGGAGCTTTGCTATTGAAGACTTACGATTTTAGAGAGTCTTAATTCAGAAAAAGAGTCTGTGTTAGTTTTAAGCTTGTTAGCTTTGTTTTGTGCACCACTCATATGTTCTGAGTTGGTTTAGAGTTTTATAGAGTTGTAATTCATTCTAAGCCTTTAGGTACGAATGAAGTTTTGTCTTTGAAGGTTTTCTCAAAAACAGGGTAGTTGTGTTTCAGAACTGGTTAAGTTCATAGGGTAGTTCAAGTGGCTGGGTTGTAGTTACTTGAATAGGAAGTTAGAGGTCTTTCTAATACTCAACGTGTTGGGTAGAATTCAAGACTAGGTGGAGATTAATTGCTTGGGATAGGAACTGGGAGTCAGTGTCTGAGTCTTAAGGATTAATTCCAATAGTGGAATTCCTTCCTGGATTGGTATCCCCCAGAGTAGGAGGTGTTTACTCCGAACTGGGTTAACAAACCTCTGTGCCTTTTACTTTCCTGCACTTTATTTTGCTGCTCTTGTATTGTGTTTACTTGTGCTCTGTTTTGCGATTTATTGTGCCCTGCATAGTGTTCAGAACCTGTCTGGTTCAGAACCTGGTATTTTCTTAGTTTTGCCTGGCCAGAAATTTCAACATTTTTAGACGGGATTGAATATGACGGTCCTAAACGGGGCGGGCCATCCCACTTTGTCATCCTGAATTAACGCTAGGCTGTTCAAGAGGAAGAAATGTGCTTGGAGAAACAAAGAGGAGTGTCACACCTTCTCAACTTTTGTTTTGGAGTATCTTTTTTTTTTTTTTTTTAGTATTGTTACGATGAGAACCAAAACACCTTTTGATTAGGGTTCTAAGATGAACCTATATTTATTTTTTGGATTTTCAGTTATGATTTGAGTTGTATTTAATTTTCATATGTTTTATGCTTAATGTCTTCATGTACTTGGGAGTGTGTCATACCCATCCCACATGATTGAACATATACTAGGGTTGAAAGCTTATGACTTTCTTGAATCAGAATCGTTGCATATGAACTTTATTATAACTTCTTTAATCAATTAGAGATAATTAGGGTATGTAGTTAAATTCTAATATTTGTGTGTGGTATGGTTCCTCTTTAGAAGACAATATTTAGGAATGTCAACATATGTCTTGCTTTAATTACATGTGGGAGTGCATGTCCCCACTTTTATATCTATAACAAGGTATACAAAAACCTAGAGGAGTGATGACTCTTTACAGTATTGCAAGTATGACCTTTAGGGTGATGAGGAATGACATAACATTTGGAGGGATTCTATCCCACGAACTAACCACTTTGATATAATCCTTATTTCATAACTGATAAATACATTTGCATCGAGTCCAACAAAGAGGTAGAGGGGATGCAAAGAATCCTAATCACCGTTAATCATCTGAATCAACCCCTTTTTACTATTTCTGCAATCAAACGAAGAATCAAATGAAACTTGCAAACTCCCCCTAATTTACTACTTTAATTAATAAGTTTAACTAATTGCCTCGTCGAAACGACAATCTTTGTGAAGAGGATAACTTACTACTTTATTACTTGAAACGGTTTGGTACACTTACCAAATTTAGTCATCAATACTTCCATTAATAATATATTTTGCTTATAAAAAATGGTTTTTTAAGGTTGTGAAAGGTATTTTTTTCTTAATAGATTTTAATTTATTAATATTTCCACCCTAAAATAGATTATTTATTATCTCAAATATACTTTATACTTTGAAAGAAAGCAATAATTACAATTGTTTAATTTATATTTAAAATTATGGCACTCGTAATATTAAGAATATATGTTTTTATTGACAATTATCATTGTGAAGAACCATAATCTCAAGAGTTTATTTTATCTACTTCAAAAATTAATTTATTGTTTGATTTTCAAACAATGTGTCAATATTTTATATAATCATCTTAATGAGTAGAAATAAATACTCAGTACCGTGTCTATGTGAAAATAAGAGTAATATATACGAAGTCTGGATTATGACCTTGTAAAATAAAGACACGTATTCTAACTCTATAATTTGAGATTTTTTTTTTATATTTTTGACCCTTTAATATAAGCAAAGTCAATAAAAGTGATATAGAGGTTGAACTTTTTCATGATTATTTCCGTACATGTTAATGGCCATAAAATATGACTTTACACAAAAAAATAGATTTTTCTGACAAGGAACATATTAATTAAGAATTTTTAAAGCGTCAAAAACTGAAGAAAAAAAAAAAACAACGAAAATCTCGACCTAGAAATCAAATTTTGACCAGATTGTTTGCAGAGACATCTATAAAAATACATAGAAAAGATCTTCAAAGTTTCATAGCATTTCGAATACACCTCGATTTATTTTTATTTTTCAACCAAAACGTGTAAAATTGTAATTTTATTTCGAGTAAGCATATATTCACATGTCAAATTTCATTCTCTAACTTTTTAGGTATGATTAGAACATCATAATAATCTTCAATATGAAATTCATCATTATTGGGAACGAAAATTCATTATTAATTTGTCATTCGTCGAAAAAAATATTTTTTTTTTGTGAATAATTATATTTTAATGTCTTAAACATGTCCGCAAAGAAGCATGAAAAAATTCAACCTATAGGTCACTTTTTTGCACTTTCCGTATATTACAAAGTCAAAAAATTTAAATAATCTCAAATTACAAAGTTAAAATACGTGATTTTTATTTTATAGGATGACTTTCCGGACATCGCTAATATTACATGGTCAATTTGAACATTTAACCTTAAAAAAATACATATTTTTTTATATGAGATTTACCTATGTTTAGGATTTCATTGTTTGATATAAAAATCAATTTTACAATTGAGTGCGTCATATTGAGGATTTTGTTTTTTGACGGAATATTGAGAATTACCGGTTTGGTCAATAAAATAATAACTTTTCAGTCCCATAAGCCTTAGTTCAACTGACAAAAATATCGAAATTGTTAAATCAGATGTTATGACTGGGGTTCTAACCCCAGCACCTCCACTTTGTGTATGTGAGTTTATGATGGCTTTGTCATTTCGTATATCTAAAAAAAATAACAACTTTTCTCAATTGTATAAAATTGTATGTACTAATATACAAAATAAATGAATTTTTTTAAATAATCAACCAAATTATTTTCCTTGCTTATTTGTTTTCTCTCTCTTCCAGCTGGCTAGGTTAGCTCTCGTGTAAAAAAATGTTGTTATACTAATATCAGGCAAACCCAAAAAAAGAAAGAACAGAGTTCCATGCCAACTTCACTTGTGAGTTGTGACGATTACAACGATTCCTTAATTAGGCTTCAAAATAGAAATTATTTTGTTCATCCATGTTTGGTTTCTTAACGTTATTTTTCTTACAAACATGTGCCGTTGTATTAACTAGAACATAAAATTTCCATGTGTCGTAAAAAATCAAATTTTGTGACATGTTATGGAGAGAATATTTGTTATGTTGTTATCATCTTCCACGCGATACCATGAGCATGAACCTGCCATTATCTTCATTTTCTCTTCCCTAAGATGTACCATGAAACCCTTGTCTCTCCCTCTCTCATGTCTCTTAAACACAGAAATTATACAGTTCATAGTTTTTCCAACCTCGCGTTGCAACGATATTGAAATTTGAAGCCTTAAGATTTTGAATCTCCTTTTTTTTTTTAATTTCACTAATCAATTTTTCAATTGTGGGGTTGCATGGAATTTTTCTTATTTCTATAAGGATTAAAAAAGCATCAATTCAATTCTATAGGTAGATGTCTTCACATTGGTGTTATAGGTGCAACAAATTTGTTAGGGTATGGAGGCTAGGGATGCCAATATGTCCCGACTGTGACAGCGGCTTTGTGGAAGATTTCGAACATTCAACACATTCCGCCCATGCTGTTGGTGGCCGTCGAATGAGGTTCCCTATGGCGGCGGCTATGTACATGATAGGCCACCGCAATAACAATTATAATCAAAATGCTCATCGCCGCCACCGTAGAAACAACGTTAATGGTGGAGACGTTTCTCCATTTAACCCGATTATCATGATTCGTGGTGGTGGTGGTGGTGGTTCCTCTGAGGGGACGAGCCGTGAGCGTGAAGAGAATCATGGGTTTGAGCTTTTCTATGAAGATGGTGCCGGTTCTGGTCTTAGACCATTGCCTCCAAGGATGTCAGAGTTTATTCTTGGGTCTGGATTTGAAAGGGTGATGGAACAACTTTCTCATGTTGAAGCTAATCGTAGTGGAAACGAGAGACATAATCAACAACATTTACCGGCATTAAAATCAGCGGTGGAATCGTTACCGACGATTGAAATCAATGAGAGTCATATGCATGTAGAATCACATTGTGCCGTTTGCAAAGAACCTTTTGAACTTGGAATTTCAGCGAGGGAAATGCCATGCAAACACATATACCACAATGAATGCATACTTCCATGGCTTGCAATTCAAAATTCTTGTCCCGTTTGTCGTCATGAATTGCCTTGTGAATCACCACAAATTAACAATGACATTTCCAATTCAAATGAAGAAGAGAATGTCGGGTTGACGATTTGGAGGTTACCGGGTGGAGGGTTTGCCGTGGGAAGGTTTTCTGGTGATGGGGGTGGGGGTGAGAGTAGGATGGAGCTTCCTATTGTTTACACAGAGGTGGATGGTGCATTTAACAATGTTGGGGAACCAAGAAGGATTTCATGGTCATTGACATCATCTAGAGGAGGGAGAGGAAGAAGTAGAGGTGGTGGATTTCGTAGAATGTTGAGCAATTTGTTTGGATGTTTGAGAGGTGGAGTTAGCAATCAACATTCTCCTTTTACTACTAGAGAGTTTCCTCAACCTATGACCACAAGAAATAATAGTGCATCTAACACCGATGGGAATCCTTCTCCACGTTCACGTAGGACTTGGTCTATGGATGTAAATGGTGGAATTAGACCATGGTAAGATAATTCCAACTAAGAAGGATACACAATTTCTTCTTTGCATATTGATTTTTAATTTGGAATAAACAATGGAAGATAATGAGAATATGAATGGAAGATGCAATGTGATATGAAAAATATCGGCGAGGACTATACGATTTTTATTGTCATCTTTAATAATGGTGTAATTAGTTGTTATATTAATGAAAACAAATCGTTCTATCTCATGAAAGCCTTTGAGGTATTTGTGTATCTTTAGGAGAAAGAATAACAATACATTCGTGAAAGTTAAGAATAACAAATTGTATAGTTTTATCGACTGCACTTTTTCTTTCAAATTTTGTGTATCTCAAAAACTCAAAATCAAAGTGTACACATAAAAAAATGGATAGTATAGTCATGACATTTGTAAAGTTATGTTTCAAGTCATTATTTAATTTAATTTAATAAAATAACGGGTGGATGTAAGAAGTTAGAAAAAGTTCACATAACTGGTGATATCGTGATGGTGTAATCGTTAAGCATGATTTGACCCTCAATCTGGTTGAGTACATGACAATTAGAAGTTGTATCAATTATTTGAATATAGATGTAGTTCTCATTACAAGAAGTACCACCAAGGCTGATGTATTAAAAATTTATATTAGAAAGAAGAAAATTTTGTAGGAAAAATGGCTAGCATTCTTCGTATGATTTCTTTAACATCTTATTTGTAGACCTTGTTTACCACTGAGGGTAATATATTTATAACAAACATATTATATTGAGTACAATTGGAATTTAAATATTGAAATTCTCAACTTTGGACACATATCTCCCCGTCATATTAAATCCTATCTATCTAAGGATATTTAAACATTTGACTGATTCAGAGAAGATCTTTTCTCTTTCTTTAAAAATGTTCTTGGTTAATATGCTTTGCTATAGAACTTGAAGAGTGAACATGTCATGCGAAATTAATTATTGAGTAATTATTATGTGATGGACAATTTTTTCACGTGCACTCTTCAACACATGTTTTAAATTTGATTGTTCTTAATGAGATGAAAATGATAATTGAGGCCTTGAATAAAATTAGAGATATGGTCAAATATTTTAGGGTTTAGAGAGGAGAATGAATATATTCAATTAATAAATTAAACACATTGGTGGTGGTTGTGAAAATTCATATTTTACTTTTGTGTTGACTCTTGATGTTGATTTGCTCTCTCTATGGGAATCACTGGTGCTTTACAGCTTATCACAAATATTGGAGTCACACATGGACCAAGATGATAATAGTCATAGATATACTATTAAAATATTTGGACGGATATTATACATTCTTGGGTACTTGCTGTTCTAGTTCCATGTGCAACAAAATGTATGTAGAAATCTTCACACAAGATCATAACTACTAATTTCTAGGAAAAAAAGGTGGATTTCTTGTTCAAGTTCCGTGATTTTTTTATTAGTATTCTAAAAATGATATATTTTCAATGAAGTTAATTAAATAAAAAATCTCAATTTGCACCAAAAATCATTCTCAAATTACTGTTCTCATCCTTTAAAACTTTTGGGGTTCCATTCAATAGCATAATAATTTAAAAAACAAAAAAACGAAGAAAAAAATTGGAGAATAAATTGAAACATCGGGTTCATACCCTCATTGCCATACTAGATCTCTGTCAATCACTTCCTCACACAACAAACACCAAAAATAGCTAAACCCCAAAATATTCACAAGTCCAGAAAAAACTTTAAGCCAAAACAACAAGAGATGAACTAGAGGGAAGTAGTTGCTATGTTGTAGATTTCAATAAGGTTTATGAAGGATTTTTATGGTTTTCAATTTTTCTCGAGCTTCCCATATTTGGCTTGGATTTTTATGGGTTTTTCAATTTTGCTCAGATTTTTCTTTTGAATTTTGAATTTTTTGGATTTGTATATTTGATATTTCTGGTTGTGAAGAATTTAAGGGTGGTGACTGGTGAGTAAGGTTTGATACTGTAATTTGATATTTTAATTAATCAAAACAATATCTTCATAGATTTAATGTTCTTAAAAAGAAAAAATCATCTGATTTAATGTGTAATTATGTTTAAGCTGGTTACTATGAATTGTAATTAAACTTGAACGGTAATTGTCAGCCCTCTTTATTAGACCTGATTTTATTTTATTACTTCCTCCTATCCTTATTTTTAGAAGAAAAACAAAAAAAACCAATGCAGTCATTAATTAGTGTAACTTTTTGAATATTTTTACAAATATATCCTCATAAAAAAATGTAAAATATTAAATAGATCCACTAATATTAAAAAGACAAACATTAAATAAGGGATATAAAAGTCTTTTAAACAATAATTACACCTAAAAAGTTGTGATATTTTCTTATAAATAAAACCAATTTTTTTTTTAAATTTTTTCTTATATATAAAACTGGAGAGAGTACTTTAAAAACAATGGGGAATATTGTTGTGTTATGTATGTATTGAGGAAGGTGTTTGTAACGGGAAGAGACCTCCATTACTAGGTCATTTTGATTGGTCCAGCATGAACAAAACCTCTATTGGTCCAAGCTGTTAAATGGTACCTTGACTTGGATCCTTAAAATCATGCACACAAAATATCATAATTCTATGCAGATATTCTCTTTTGTGCATGTTAAGGTCTCTCACATTTATAGAGAGAGTAATTCTTGTGCAGATGTTATAATGTATCGTTTGACCTGACTTTTTTACAGTCTAAAAATTATTTTAAAACAAAGTTAAAATTAAGGGTTTTAAGAAAGAAGTTAAAGTTGTTTGGTTACTTTAATTTTTTTTAGTTATAAAGCTCCTTCCATTCAATATTATGCATTCTAAAAAAAATACTTTTTTTAATAAGTACTTAATAGATATTGTGTTTGGCCTACATTCTCCTTAAAATTATAGAGAAGTAGAAAAAAAGTCGGATCAAACGGTACCTAAATTGATTTCTTTTGGAGTTGTACCTAAATGTTTCATTTGGCAAGTGTAAAAAATCTAGGCTTAAATATACAAATAGTCTTTGCAAATAAGGCTCGTTTTGCTTTTGGTCCTTGGTAATTTTTTTAAAAAAAAAACACCCTTGCAAAATTTTTTGTCTTTTAAAAAAGTCTCTGGTCCCACATAACAGCTTATTTGACATGGTTTTCGCCACATGACAGTTGCTGACTGTGCAATTTTATCACGTGGTGATGACGTGGCATGCCACATAATTAAAAACTTAAAAAACATTTTAAAAATTCTTAAAATTATTTTTGAAATTAAAAATTAGAAATAAAAAATCAGAAAACATATTTAAAAATTTAAAAAGCTGAAAATAATTTCCAAAAAATTTCAGATTATTTAATTTTCAAAAATTAAAATTATATAATTTGAAAATTTTGGAAAAAAAATCTGAACTCAAATTTAAAAATCCTAAAAAATAAAAAAAACAAATAAAAATCGTTAAAATTCTTTTTTGAAATTAAAAATCTGAAGATAATTTCAAAATCATAAAATAAATTTCCAAAAAAAAAAAATTGATTATATAATTTTAAAAAACTAAAATTCAATTTTATGAATATTATATAATCTGAAATTTTGAAAATAAAAATCTGAAAAAAAAAATTTTTGAAAAATAAATCTGAATAAATTATCTAAAATTAAAATTTAAAATTTTGAATAAAAAATACGAAAATTATATATTCAAAAATTTCCGAAAATTTATAAATTTTCAGGTTATATGATTTCAAAAAAATTAGTTTTCATATTTTAATTTTCAAATATATATTCAAATTTTAAAAAATTATAGAATTTTTTATTTTTTTTAATATTTCAAAATTTTAGTTTTTATAATCGATAAATTTTTGGAACTTTTTTTATGTTTGCTTAATTTTTTTTATTTTATTTTCATATTTTTTAATTTTCAAAAATAATTTTCAGAATTTTATTTTTTTTTAAATTTAATATTATGAGGCATGCCGCGTCAGTGCCACGTGGGCGAAACCATGCATCTCACCTCAAAAGTGGGCCCATGGACTTTTTTAAAAGACAGAAAAATTTACTAGGGTGTTTTTAAAAAAAAATTTACCAAGGAAGAAAAGCATAATGAGCTTTTGCAGGGACTATTTGCATATTTAAGCCAAAAATTTAAATCTCATATTCTACATTTTTCTAGGGAATCTCATGTATTCGACATATATACACCTAAGCACTACTTTGATCCCTTCGAAAATAATACACCTAAGTAATACTACTTTGATATTGGGCATACTATTCATTTATTAATAGGTTATGATAACAAACTGTCAGTTAAGAAAATCAAAAATATTATGTTTGTATTGAATTTAACAATAATTTAACTTTTCAAAAGTTAAATTTATCACTTTTCAACATTTTTAATACACTATTTTTATTTTCATCATCTTAATCAATGTCCTAATGACACTTTTAAGCATTAATTTACGAGAAAAAGTTGACATTTATACAGTGATAGAATTAATTACTCTGCGCTGAATTCAAGCTACTCAACTAACGAACCAAGCAATTATGTTGAAGTAGTTAATGAATTTAACCAAAAACGAATTATTCATTAGAATATGACTTTGATTCTTGGGGGATATTTATGGGTCAGACTTAACTTACCTCCCGACCGAACTCTAAATTAAATTACTAGAACTCTTTTCCGCAAAAATTGAAAGGTTAACACCAAAAAGATAATGAGTATGCTTAAAATAAAAAACTAACGAGCTAGACACTAGTTGACTATTTGGAGATTCATGACAATGTGTTCTTCCGGCCGACCGACCAGCCGAAGACTTTTTTTTTGTCGAGTAGGTTAGTGACTAGACACATTCACCCTTAAGGTGAATAAGTGGAGAATTCGTAGTTCGAATCCCGACCTCTAGATATATAACACAATGTCCGTGTCAATTGATCTAAACTCATAGAGACCTTTTATTTTGTGATATTTGTATTAAAAACTAGTATGATACCCGTGCCAAGCACGGGGATTTAACGTATTTATAAAAAAATTAACTTAAAAAATTTTAATAAAAATATTATTTTAAATTTACTGAAAAATTAATTTACACAGACAAAGTAAGTGAATATTTATATTATTTGACAAATAAGTCAGCATAAATTTAAAGTAAACTTAATATATATTATAAAGTTTTTTTTACGAAAAGTATAAATTATAAATTTAAAAGTAATATTGTGTAGTTTTGTAAAAAAAATATATAGTTTTATTTAGATATTTGGTTTTACAAATAATATAAAGTATATACGTAGTTTTGTTTCAGATGATGGGGTTTGTGTAGCTTAGTTGGTTTGAGTTCAGGGTAAGGAGTTGAAGGTTGTGGGTTCAAACTCTGACAAATGTGTAAATATTAATCTAACAACTAATTACTAACATTTGTCATTCAAAAGAAAAAAGTATAAAGTATATATTAAGTTTTGTTTGGAGGAGGGGTTTTGGGTAGCTTGACTGGTGTGAGTCAAGGGATGAGTAGTTGGAGTCATGCCCTGAGTTCAAACTCGAACGACGGAGTAAATATTAATCTCACAACTAATTATTAACATTCATTCAAAAAATAAATAAAAAATAAAAGTCATTGTTTCAATCTCTCCAAGATAATAATATTTGCACTAAGAATATATTATATTGACATTTAAAAAAAATACTTATATTTTCTATTTTCAAATTTGCCTCTTGAAAATGATTTTTCAGTAAGATCTTAGGTAGCCTTTTCCTATTATTAGTGGTTTATGGAACCTGTTTTCTATTGTAGCCGATAGTGATTTGAGTGGCTGACAAGGACAATCTAATTTTTTGTTTGGGTTGTGAAGGTAGCTTGCCTCCTGCTCTGGCTCCAAATTGTGGAGTGCCTCTCGATCTGTCAGATTTTTAATGATTTCAGTTTCATCCTGGTTTTCAATTGTTCATTTTTCAAGAGAAGTCCCCCGTGGATTTTGTGGGTTATTGTTTATGTTAATTCTCTTATTTTATTTTCTGTCTGAATGTGCAATTATTAGATATCTCTAATACTTCTTACATTCTTTTATACTCTTTAGTTGGTTCCTCTGCTCTTTTTTTTTTGTTTTACCCATATGTGTGTATGTTTGTATTTGGAGTAGATTTCCATTGAATTCCGACGAAGTTAAGACCAATTCAGCAAATTATATACATGTGGATAGCCGTGTTAAACACATGTCAGAAATTTGTATATTTTTCACAATTTTAGTAAAATTATAAATAAATTGTTTTATATCCATATGATATCACTCCATCACACATTGTTGTAAGTGGATCGCTTTCATAGTTGACCTCCCAGACATAAAACTAAATTGTTTATCAGTGACTCGAGTCTCTTTTCTTAGTCTCTGTTCAATCACTCTTATCCATAATTTATGGTATGACTCATAAGTTTAATTTCGCTATAATTTACACAATTATGCATACTCCCCTTGTTATCATAGATCACAATTGAATTGGATTTTCCCCATTCATCTGACATTTGATTTTACCTCATAATTTCGTTAAAAAAATTTGGTAAGCCACACATTGCCTCTTTCTCCAAGACTTTCCATGCTTTAATTGATATGTTTTCAGGCCTAACTTTCTTGCCATTACTCATGTTTTTCAACACTTCTTTTACCTCATGTTCTAGAATACCACAATATTAGTTATAGTTTTAATCCTTCTATCAAGTGTCTAGCATATTAGAGTCTGGTAAGATCTCACAACCTTGAATAAATAAATTATGGAGATAATTATTCCATTATTCTTTATATATCATCCCTAAACAATAAATTTATCTTCTTCATCTTTAATATACTTAACTTGATCCAAATCTATTCTCTTTCTTTCTTGTCCCTTATCAAGACTGTATATAGATTGTTCTCCCTCCTTGGTGCCTAAAGATTGGTATACCCATCAAAAGCTTGCGTCCTTGCTTCATTCAAAGCCTTCTTGGTCTCTTTCTTAGGTCTCTTATAATTTTTCCAAATTTCGGCCCTTTTACACCTAAATCGCTCTTTAAAACATTCCCTTTTGATTCTTACTTTACTTTGACCACTTTCGTTCCACTAGGTTCAAAACCTTTTTATTCTCCTAGTGTCTCTTTTGCTACTTTTCTAATCGAATGTGTTATCTTGTCCCACATATCATTTGGGATTCCATGTAGTTTCGAGAAATCTCCCTTTAAAATCTTATGATGGAAATACTTTGTTTTTCACCCTTTAAATGTCACCACTTGATCCTTAGAGCCCAACTGTGGATTCTTAATAATCTATGTTGGGTAGTCAAATTATCTCTAGATAATACTTTACTAACCAAACAAATATTTATGTTAGATTCATAATAAGAAATTGTAACACCCATACTAATTATATCTAGAATATTAGCATGTGCATTAAACTGATACTGGATACATCAAGGTTTTCAATAATAATAAAACAACACAACTGAATGAATACAATTTTGCTCGTTTATACAACCTTTCAAGTACCATAATAAATACATAACAAAAGTCTGATAAGATCCTGAGCTGGTACATGACGAGCAACTGCACTCCATCCAGCATCTCCCTGATGATCATCCTCACGAACCTCGTGCTAACCTAAAAACCTGCACCAGAAGGAATGGGATGAGACATAATGTCTCAGTAAGCTCCACCCAACCTACTGTTGGCAACCTCGGGGAAACCTAGGGTCGCCATGCCTACTTTTGGCAATCTCGGGGATTCCTACGATCGTCAAGTCTTAACCTTACCCATAAAGGGTTTACCTGCCTGTTCCTGCTATCCTGTGTAGTCATAATAACTAAACTACATCCTGCTAAACTAGTGATCAAGGGGAAACCTAGGATCACTGTCTGAGCCTGATAACTGAATAGTCACGAAATCTAGACTATAACCCGATAACTTGGTGATCGAGGGGACTCCTAAGATCACCACCTGATACCTGCCTGATAGGTAATTCTGCCTAATAACATAATCTCATACCTAGTGATCTGGGGACATCCTATGATCACTTTCTGGTAACTGTTATCTGAACAGTACTTGTCATAAACTTATGTAATAAATACATATACATATTGCTTTAACATAAAGTTAGAAAGTTAGCGTTGAACAAACATTTATCTGAGTTCATTTTATGGAATGCACCTGAGTGGAGTAACCCCGAAGCACATTCCCCTGATAACCGGTGAAAATTCCTATCTGAGTAATCACCGGACTCCTCTTATCGTTGTGTAGACAACTCTCTCGAAGAAGTCCCATCCGGCGTATCCCGGAGTCTGCTGAACACAACTTAACTTGCATGTAGACAACCCTCTCGGAGAAGTCCCATCCGGCGTATCCCGGAGTCTGCTGAACATGCTTAATCTTTAACATACGTGTGTATAGCCCTTTTGGAGAAATCCCATCCGGCATAATCCGGAGTCTGATGAACACGTTAACATAATCTTATAATATAATATTAACTTGACATATGTATATCTGATACATCATCTGAACCTATGCATATTTGATGCATTCATCACGTAACTAATCATGTGATACTTAACCTATAGTATAAGGTTCTAAGCTTATCGTTCTCATAAGCCACCTAATCATGTTGGGCAACTGAACCCCTTAAGCTTATCTGAAGCTTTGAATGTGGAAACATTCCTTGTACTTTCGTACACTCAATTGAGTACATTCAACTTGATATCCTATCACAGGATCTAGACACATCGTTATCATGTGTCGTGCTTAGGGCTTGAAAACCCATCTATAACAACTCTTGTTCTTAATTGAACTTCTGCGGATAAAATACCCATCACTCTGGTATGATACATATCTTTAACCTAGATTAATCCTTGAAGGTTCTAGTATATCACTACCCCAAAGCATATCAAAGATCATTGGCAAGGTACTGTTGTTTATAATAAAAATGCCATTCTGGGCAAGTTCGCTTTGCGACCCTGAGCGTCGCTCTGCGACCCCTTTGACTGAACCTTCAAACTCTGAAGTCAGCTTCTGAAGGTTCAGAGTCTGAAGCTTTCGCAGAGCGTCCAAAACTTCGCTCTGCGACTCCGCTTTTGATCACTTCGCAAAGCAAAGTCTGGGCGATGGCTAGGCGATGGTAGACAGTAGCAAAACTCTGCTACTTCGCAGAGCAAACTCTTGGTTGCTCTGCGACATTAGCAGAACATAGAATTTTTCTGAAAAACGTGTTTTAATCTTGAAAACCTTGGTACCCAACTGTCCAATGATCTTTGAAAACATGTCAGGGACTCGTTTGAACTATAAAAACTTACTATGAACTAGGATTAAGCAAGGATCAAGCATATGTATCAAAAAGGGGGAAAAACTTTCCTTTTCCTTATAACTTTAGAAATCTGATGTGATTCTCACACAATTATAACCCAAAGGGGATAAGCTACTCTAAGGAACTCACCATAAAATTGCTGGTCTTGATAAGCTTCCTTTTTCCAAACCCTAGCTTGGTCTTACTCTTTCCTTACTTTTTCCTCAAGCTTTCTTTGCTTCAATCTTTCCCATAAGCTTGCTTACTTCCAGTTCCAGAAATCAAAGAAGGAGAATTGATGAACTACAACTGCTACTGATGCAAACCGAAATCCTAGAGAGAGAGAGAGGAAATCTGATTTTTAGTGAGAGAATGAAATGAGAAAAGTGAAGAATATTCATACTTATCTCTATTTAAGCCCCTTCTCTCAAAATTATCATCTTGTCCCTACTCACTCATAATTCCTTGTTACTGATAAAAGTTACATTTAAGCGGGATATTACAGAAATAAATCTATCTAAGATTATTGCACCCGACTCTTGTATATGATAAGATGCTCCTTTCTTTTCCTAAAATATAGGATGGATTTATCCTCGGCATTTATCTCCCTTAGACCATACCCCCATGCAATTCAAAACACTCCCTAAATGGCCGTTTAGGTTCCCTCCTAGAAAAATATTTTCTCCTAGTGGTATATTCAGAATTAGGGCTGACAATGAACTGAACCAGCTCGAAAATAGTTCGAGACTCGATTTGGTAATTAATCCGTTGAACTTGGTTCACGAACCAAATGAGTCGAACTTGAGTTTAAAATTAAGCTCGTTAAACAAATGAGTTGAACTTGAGCTATGTATAGTTCGACTCGAGTTAAGCCTGCTATGTATAGTTTTCCTTTTTTGGTTCATTTGATTTGAGTTATTGAGGTGAACCTATCGAGCCGAACCGAGTTGTTTGTGAGCTTGAATCGAGTCGAGTTCGAGCCCAAAAAAGAGTTCTTGATGAACTCGAGTCGAGTTTCGAGCTGAACTAAATTTTATCGAGTCGAGCCGGGCTGAACCAATTTCGACTCAGCTCGACTCGTTTCCAGCCCTATTCAATTTAGCCTGCTAAATCATCCCAAAACTTTACTTTAAGGTGTTTTTTTAACCCTACCTGAGATGCATAAGTACTAATGATATTAAAGATGTATTGTTCCACTACAACTTTTAGGAATATGATTTGATCTCCTATCCTTTTTATATCTATAATATCCTTCTTTCATTCCTTATCCACAATAATGTCTACCCCATTTGTCAATCTAACTTATAAAACTAAAGATGTATTGTTCGACTATAAATTTTAGGGCTATGATATGATATCCTATCCTTTTTATTTCCACAATATCCTTCTTTCATTCTGTATCCACAATAATGTCTACCTTATTTCTCGATCTAACTTTGTCAGTGTACCAATTCTTAAACCCTAAACTATCTAATTCTTTCGCCTTTTCATCCACTCACTTAATTTCTTGTAGGCACAAAAAAATTAATCTTCCTTCTAGTCTTACTATCAACTATTTCCATATATTTCTCCATAAGAGTGCCTATATTCGATGCTCCAAAATGGATCCTATTCTCTTGTACTAACTTCTTACTCACACGTGTTCACAAAGATGTGGAAACTCTTGCTTATTTTTCAGTGCATTCAGATGGTGATGTAGTGACCCTTTCTCAGTTCACATTAAAATTTAGCTATACATCATGTATCTTATAGGCAACGATCAAGCATTCACATTATTACGTATTTGGTCTTTTTCATAGTGATTTAATTAAGTTTTATGTTGAGTGCCAAGGTCTAACACAACCCTCTCCTTTGATCATGGCTTAAGACTGGCTATGCACAGCTAAGATAAGATAGGGAAGATCATACATATAAACAATAGTAAATGTTGAGGTTTAGATCATCTTTTAGAGGTCCATATTACACCTCAAAATGAATGTGATACAAATACCTTACATTTTGTCCAAACCATGGGTCGTTTATGCGCATGATGGTTTAGTGAAAATTATCACTGACATTGAAACTTTTCCTTTAAAAAACCATTGATAGTTGAGAGACTAATTTGAAAATTATATATGGTGGTAGCAAACTATTTGCATTGATTTTGCTAGGTTGTATTTTTTATACATTGTTTCATAAATGGAATATGTTATTTAGTATATTAAGAATATTAATGGGATATATATTGTCTTCAACAATTTTTATTT
Organism: Medicago ruthenica; assembly: GCA_018208015.1. Lineage (NCBI taxonomy): Eukaryota > Viridiplantae > Streptophyta > Magnoliopsida > Fabales > Fabaceae > Medicago > Medicago ruthenica. The sequence goes on from CM031375.1 coordinate 17,766,467, forward strand.
TTAAACCAAAAGTGGGCAATTAGAGCATTGCCTCACCGAAATATATTGAAGAAAAAAGACATACAATAGAAAAAGAGGGGAGACAAAGCCAAAACCCTCTCAAAAGTTTAAGAATCTAAAGTTTGATAAACCAAACTTGTTCCAAACAAAATGTTCACTAATTTGGACAGCGATGCTATTCCATTAGTATAATCATTAAGAGTCAAACCTAAATTTGCTAAAGCATCTACACAAAAATTCCATTCCAAATAAATATAAGAAACTATAACTTTCATAAGTATATACGTTCCAAATCACATTTAACCTGAAAAAGACCCATTATCATTTCATCCAATGTTCACATATATGATATTAAAGATGTTTACACTTAGTAACAACGTCAACATTTTTTTCATATATGTTTAAAATTATGTTTGTATAAAATTTGTTAAACAGTCATACGAACTTCTTTAGGAAGTCAAATATCTCAAGAGATCAAAATTGATTCAAATGATATTAATGCATTTAAATCATATAGTTCTATCTATTCAAACAAAATTAAATATTTTAAATGAAGTTATTCTCATTTTCTTTTACGGTTAGTACTGATATCTGAATTTGAGTTTTGAATTTAAATTTGAGTACTGTTTGTTATTCTCATTTCCTTTGTCAATATTTTTTTAATGAGAGTCTATTTTTATTATTGTTTGTGTTCAGAAACTCATAATTTTAAAATAATTTATAATTCCCTTATTTAAATTGTATGATTCCTATATGTAATTTTAAAATAATTTATAATTCCCTTATTTAAATTGTATGATTCCTATATGTAATTTTTTTATTGAACTTATAAAGATAGTACATTTGATGTACAATTAATTTAAAAACTATTACGATGAACAACTAAAAGTATACAAATTTGATATTTAAAAAAAATTATATTTAGACCCATAACGATCATAAAATATAATGTTATTTTTTTAACATTTTTATATATGCTTAAAATTCTGTTTTTATAAAATTTAATTAATAAAATACTAGTACAAATGTCTCAAGTAAGTCGAATATCTGAAAAGATCAAAATCAGTTTATATGTCATTAATGCATTAAAATCATGTGATTCTCCTTTCTTTCTCCATTAAATATATAAGGTATTCTATTAATGATTTTAAATCAATTTAAACGAAATTAAATCCTTTAAATATTGTGATTCTCATTACCTTTATAATTAAAATTTTAAAGGCGTAAATAAAAAAAAATTATACAATGTCTCCGAACAATATAACCAAGAACCAACAAACAAAGTTGAATTCAAAAATAACCACTAACACGAGTCATATTACTTGAATAGATAAATTTACAATTATTCCAAAGAATCCCTAAAAAAAATTATTCCAAAGAAAACTAAAAACATAGTGTCACAAAAACAAAATCCAAACCATTGAACTTGTTGAGCCAAAATTTCGGATGAGAGATATCAGGTACGAACTCAATTAGTGAGATTCATATTTGATTGAGCAAAAAATTAATAAAATAAATAATAACAGACGGAAAAAGCTATCTACTACATATATATAAAAAAAAAAAAGATTTCACAAATTATAGGCACATGATTCGAACAACGATACTCCAAATTTCTTTCTTCGAATGAAAGATATCGGGGACAAATTCAATTATTAGTGCCATATTTAAATGATGCAATAATTAATAAAAAAAAACAATAACAACCGGAAAAAAAATTCAATGAATCGAATAACAATAACAACCGAATGAATCAAAACCTATATCAATAGTGAGTTGATTCAAAAAGAATAGTCGTGCAAAAGAATAATCACCACTTAAACACTTAAACAACTAATAAAGTACAATTTCTTTCATCCATTCTAAAAACTAGTCCATCCATTCTAATCAAAGTGTTCAATCCATTTTCTTCAGAGTTCACATCATGTGTTGATTCTTTCATCATATTTGTCGTTTGAGATCTACATCTGCAACAACTAGAGAGAAGGTGAATAAAGATCAAGATGAATTGAAAGGAATAATAACAGGGCGAAGTATGTTTAATTGTTGTACATGTGGAAAAATATCAGAAATTTAACCCGTTTTCAGAATTATTTCTACGGAAAAAAAGGGAATAAGAAGAAAAATGTAACACCCATACTAATTTTAACTAGTATATTAGCATGTGCGTTAAACTGATACTGGATACATTTTAAAAATTCAATAATAAAACTCATACATCACAAATGAAAGAATACATATTACTCGTTATACAAATAATCCAATATTTATACAATGCTTATACAAATGTCCATTAAGCTTCTGAGCTGGTACACAACGAGCAATTGCATTCCATCCAGTACCTCTATGAAGATCTTCGTCACGAACCTCTGACTAACCTGTAAACCTGCGCCAGAAGGAATGGGATGAGACATAATGTCTCAGTGAGCTCTACCCAACCTACTGTTGGCAACCACAGGGAACCTAGGGTCGCCATGCCTACCTTGGCAATCTCGGGGATTTCCTATGATCGCCAAGTCTTTAACTGACTACGACTATAAGTTCTTCTGTAACCATAACTTAAACTGCCTATAACCTTTGTTGTAACTGTCTATAACCATTGCCATAACGGCCTATGACTGTAACTATAATTGCCTAAAACCATAACTGTGTTCATATCTGTATCTATGACTTAGTGATCGAGGGGAGGACCTAGGATCACTTTCTGATAACAGTCTATAACTATAACTATAACTGTATGTTTCCTGTGACTATAACTGTAACTGTAACTGTAACTATAAAACATAAAACCTATAAACAGTTCGATAGCAGTTTTATGTTAGCTGTTAGCGTTGAACAAACAATTATCTGAGTTCATTTTACGGAGTGCGGCCCGGGTGGAGTAACCCCGAGGACAGCTCCCTATGAACCGGTGAAACTCCTATCATATCAGGCTATCACCGGACTCCCTATGAAATTGCATGTGGATAACCCTCTCGGAGAGATCCCATCCGGCGTATCCCGGAGTCTGCTGAACATGCCTATGACTGTGAAACGTGCAAGCACGCCAATAACTTTGATCTTTAATTCTTTAATTCTTTAACTTTAACGTATGAACGTATAGTCTATCACTTTGATTCTATAACAATACTGTAATCTATAACCCGTAATCTATAACCTATAATCTATAACCTGTAATCTATAACCTGGCTTATCGTTCTCATAAGCCTCCTATGATTGTTGGAGAACCAACTCTTGTAACTTGTCTATAACTATAATTGATAAATCATACCAACTCTCATGCTCTTAAGCTTGCACATTCTTAAGTGAATGTAGGGATTTCACTTCAAGAAATAATCCCATTACCAAGCCCTATACACATCTATGTAACTTAGGAGTACAAGTATACATCTCCTAATACCATGCCTATCCCTTATTCTTCCCTATCTCCAAGCCAGAACACACGAAAAATGATGCTGATGAGGTCCAATATCGTAGCACGATATGGATATATCGGAGCACGATTTTATGCGAAAGTTTCATGAAAATCAGGACATAAAATCGTAGCACGATGCCCATAAATCGGAGCACGATTTTGGCTTCAGCAGCACTCATAATTTCACTTCCTAGGCTATCCCAAACGTTCCCAAACATCATATAGCTTATGGGAATGGATTTTGCTATGACATATGAACAAGATAACACATACCAAAACATGTATTCACAAACCAATCAAGGGATTAAGGCATGGATCTATCAAAATAACTCATAATTCTAAAACTTTTAAACTTAAACAAAGTAGGGTTCTAAAACCCTCTAAGAGCTCACCTCAAACATGATTCCAATCTTTGCCAAGCTTTTCTTCAAAACCCTAGCCTCAAGTCCCAAATCTCTACTCAAGAGAACTTCTACTTCTTGGCTTTTTCTTTGCTCCAAGTTTCACCAACAAAGCTTGATTATCTTACAAGGATTTTGGGAGAAGTTGCTAGCTCAAAGGATGATGATTTGATGATGAAGGTAGAGGGGAGGATGGGGCGAAAATGAGGAGAAAAAGGAAGGAAAAATTCTGATTTTGTGAGAGAAAGAAATGAGTAGAAACTCTTCCAAATTTCATATATATCCACAAAGCCTTTTCCTCTTAATTACTATTATGCCATTGCCACTTATTTCCATAATTGCCATTCCTTTCGTTTAGTTCCTGTAACACGGTTAAAGTCACGTTTAAGCGAGATATTACACTCTACCCCCCTTAAAAGAAATTTCGTCCTCGAAATTTAGAAAATCCTTCAAAGATCCTGTAAAGATAAATCCTTTCTACCTCTCCCTCTACTATGAAAATTTCAAATTCTTCTTACTCACGGGAACTCCAAACTGGTTAAAACTTGTTCTTTAGTCATGATTTTCATTTCTATAAACTATAACATATGACAATCTCCTTTCCGCCGAAAGATTTGGTGCATCGTGCATAACTATTACCTGTAAAGTCGCATGGTTATCTGAACCAACTTTTCCATCTCATCTGTCTATGATCTCTGTTCAACATATTCCTTACAAATCCAATTTAGAATTATTAAGTCTTGGATTTCACTTACCGAATTCTATCAGTTCTTCTTTAATTGATCGTCGAGTCGTTCTGATTTCCTCAATTATTCCAATTTCCGAGGAATCTATTACATTAAGTTTAGTTCAAAGAACTTTTGTCTTTAACTTCCGTCTCACAAGACGACCTGTTACTGTTACATTCATATCATTCTTCACATAATTTATTCTTACACTGGAAGATATCTGATCTTGGGTATCCTCAGACGGAAATGAAATCTATTACAACTACCTCCACGATTCAAATTCCAAGTGGTGGCTGAACTTAAGGTACAAGTTCCTTTCTTTCTATCATCCTGGTGCAACTATTATCACAATCATAAGCATCGTTCACATTCCCACTGCGGGAATCCTCAAGGCTCGAGTAATCATTTGAGCCACTATTGTTCCGATTGAAATAATCAACGTTAACACGTAGTTAAGGTCTTAGGAGCTTTCTTCTTCTTTCTATGATTCTGACAATCTTACTTCAATTACGATATTCCTTACTCATGGGAATTAATACTTGCTTTACCCATAATTTCAACTTATGAAAGTTTAGTACAAGTGACGTGTAGCATAAGCCGTCTCACATACCATCATATAATATTATCCATAGCACATCGCGTCTATACATGATCGAATACGTGTACACTCCTATTGGGTACACAGTACGCCGCCTCATCATTGTCCAACTAATGGGACACCATACCTAATCAACTTATACTTGAGACAAAACCACGTCAACCAAGGTCACTCTCTTAACTTTTGATTCATACTTGTATTCTTTGAACATTCACAATCTCATAACATAAATTATGGTTATATTCCGTTGGCGTTATAACTTATTTTGCCCAAGGACATACTCCGTTTTCGAAAAGGAAACTCTATTCTGTTCGCTATCAAAATAGCACTCTTAAACTCTGAATCCTTTAATTCATAACTTCAATTCACGTAGCCTTGTATTATAAACTATGAATACTCTTCTGATCTGTGTAAAACATTTCCTTCCTTTAACTGTTAACATTAAGTTCAAGAATTTCTGAACTCCTCTACCGAAATTGTTCAATAACAACAAACCTGTTCTGCTTAAGACTTTCCTGTTAAAACATTACCGACTGCGTACCACGGTTACCGATACATGTCACACGACTATAAATATGTTACACTACTATCTAAGTAGCATAAACTCTACCTGATCAGTATACATAATACTAATCATAACCTGTTACATGCCCGTTACATGCGACATGCTAGCATAACGTGGATACGATGCGGAATAACTGCATGCCACTGAATAATTCCTCTTTGATTAAACTTACTATTCAAGTTAGCTTTAAGTTACTGAGCTAAACAGCTAGATCATCGTATGAAATGTGGCCTCCTTCGCGTGCTATAATTACATCCTTTAAAGTTATCATCCTACTTCGATTCTCTTATCTCATGAGTTTCGGGGTCTGATACATTCCTCGACTTATCTATTAAAATTCCCTGTTAGAACTGATGATAAGTTCAAGTCATCATTACTTACACATATTCTGTAACTTGAGATTTAATCTCTGAATACCTTTCCTGTAGTTCCTCTGACAAGGACTTCATAAACATCCTTTTCTCTAACTTCAGCTTTGATTTGTCTATTAACTCATAATTGGATTACTTCTTCGCTGCGCAACTCTGATTTAAACAATTAGCCTTGGGATGGAAGTAACACACCACTATTACCATCTAAAATCTCTTCGGCCAATCTTTTAACTTTATAACTTTGTAGTTACCACCCATGACCATCTTATCTTATAATTTCTCTTGTGGTTTAATCCACCTTTTCAACTTACTGATTGCTCGACGCTTGACTTTGCGTTTCCTTTCGAACATAAATAAAATTCTTACTTTCACGAAAAACACCGAACCCTGTAGACAGTCTTTAACAATGAATTCAAGCACAATGATGTTCCTATTAAAACAACTTAAGTTCATACATTATTTACTTGTGGTAACTTCTAGAAACATTCCATAACTTCCGGAAATTCTCGTCTTTCATATGCTTAATCGATTAATGAATCGAGTCTCATCCTGTAATTATCCGTAGGGATTTCTCACCCACAACCTTTTCCAAGACACTTAGGTCCACATAACTCTAACATAACTCTTGGTTACTTCTCGGATTACTCCGGGAATAATCCGTCTGAATAAAACTCAACTTTTTCCTGCTCTCCTATAAGTTCAAACACATACTACACCTCTTTGAGTATCCGATTAATAAATCTGTAAGCTTCAATACTTAACATTTTCCATTGGATCCTTCCTATAACTTATTACTGTATTCATAATTCCATTCTAATCTCGTTATCTGAATAATTAGTCCATCTGACTTCTCGACCGTTGCCCTCTTCATGGTTTCAAACAATCCAAAGTATGTATTTTCTACCATCTTAACACATACCCACATAGTGTGATCTTTGTCGGCTTACCTGATTACGTATGCAAGGAGCCCATCGAAAGAGAATATAGAACTCCTTAACTTCAACCATACTTTAACTGTAACTTATATATAAGTGACGTTCTTCCTGTTGCCAGAGCCTCTAAATAGTTCTTAGCTAATTCCCGTTTAATCCTCGAAAGCGGTCTGCTATAATCCGACAACATAAAATTCAACCTTTACTTCATACCCTTACCGGGGTTTCTTTCACTTGTCGCTGGGTTTGGTAACACAATCCATTGCATCTGCAGCCGGAATTAAAACTCTAATCAACCCTTAACTTTCCAAATTACGGTTCCCGTTAGGATTCCAAATCATTCTTCGGAGTATTCTATAATCCTTTACTCTACACATCTCCTCGGAGAAAGCATCGCTCAATGATGCGTCCAACTAACCAAGGTACTTGACCTTACTCTTAAATACCTCTTATAATTCTGAGACTTTGCCATTAACCGTCTCAGTTACTTCACTATTAGAGAACCATCCTTTGACCTTAAACACTTTGCAAAATTCCGTCTTAAAGTCTGACATCTTAACCTTCACCCTTTGAACACTTCTTACCTCCTTGGTCACATTCAGCTCTCGGATATTTGTCCTAACTGTCATATACTAGACTGAGTTGATCAGGCTCAACTAGACATGACCTTTAGAACAACATCTGGAACCCAATGATCCCACTACTTTTATTGAATCTTAAACGACCCATGGCACGGTCCGAATCGACCTGCTCTGATACCAATTGTAACACCCATACTAATTTTAACTAGTATATTAGCATGTGCGTTAAACTGATACTGGATACATTTTAAAAATTCAATAATAAAACTCATACATCACAAATGAAAGAATACATATTACTCGTTATACAAATAATCCAATATTTATACAATGCTTATACAAATGTCCATTAAGCTTCTGAGCTGGTACACAACGAGCAATTGCATTCCATCCAGTACCTCTATGAAGATCTTCGTCACGAACCTCTGACTAACCTGTAAACCTGCGCCAGAAGGAATGGGATGAGACATAATGTCTCAGTGAGCTCTACCCAACCTACTGTTGGCAACCACAGGGAACCTAGGGTCGCCATGCCTACCTTGGCAATCTCGGGGATTTCCTATGATCGCCAAGTCTTTAACTGACTACGACTATAAGTTCTTCTGTAACCATAACTTAAACTGCCTATAACCTTTGTTGTAACTGTCTATAACCATTGCCATAACGGCCTATGACTGTAACTATAATTGCCTAAAACCATAACTGTGTTCATATCTGTATCTATGACTTAGTGATCGAGGGGAGGACCTAGGATCACTTTCTGATAACAGTCTATAACTATAACTATAACTGTATGTTTCCTGTGACTATAACTGTAACTGTAACTATAACTATAAAACATAAAACCTATAAACAGTTCGATAGCAGTTTTATGTTAGCTGTTAGCGTTGAACAAACAATTATCTGAGTTCATTTTACGGAGTGCGGCCCGGGTGGAGTAACCCCGAGGACAGCTCCCTATGAACCGGTGAAACTCCTATCATATCAGGCTATCACCGGACTCCCTATGAAATTGCATGTGGATAACCCTCTCGGAGAGATCCCATCCGGCGTATCCCGGAGTCTGCTGAACATGCCTATGACTGTGAAACGTGCAAGCACGCCAATAACTTTGATCTTTAATTCTTTAATTCTTTAACTTTAACGTATGAACGTATAGTCTATCACTTTGATTCTATAACAATACTGTAATCTATAACCCGTAATCTATAACCTATAATCTATAACCTGTAATCTATAACCTGGCTTATCGTTCTCATAAGCCTCCTATGATTGTTGGAGAACCAACTCTTGTAACTTGTCTATAACTATAATTGATAAATCATACCAACTCTCATGCTCTTAAGCTTGCACATTCTTAAGTGAATGTAGGGATTTCACTTCAAGAAATAATCCCATTACCAAGCCCTATACACATCTATGTAACTTAGGAGTACAAGTATACATCTCCTAATACCATGCCTATCCCTTATTCTTCCCTATCTCCAAGCCAGAACACACGAAAAATGATGCTGATGAGGTCCAATATCGTAGCACGATATGGATATATCGGAGCACGATTTTATGCGAAAGTTTCATGAAAATCAGGACATAAAATCGTAGCACGATGCCCATAAATCGGAGCACGATTTTGGCTTCAGCAGCACTCATAATTTCACTTCCTAGGCTATCCCAAACGTTCCCAAACATCATATAGCTTATGGGAATGGATTTTGCTATGACATATGAACAAGATAACACATACCAAAACATGTATTCACAAACCAATCAAGGGATTAAGGCATGGATCTATCAAAATAACTCATAATTCTAAAACTTTTAAACTTAAACAAAGTAGGGTTCTAAAACCCTCTAAGAGCTCACCTCAAACATGATTCCAATCTTTGCCAAGCTTTTCTTCAAAACCCTAGCCTCAAGTCCCAAATCTCTACTCAAGAGAACTTCTACTTCTTGGCTTTTTCTTTGCTCCAAGTTTCACCAACAAAGCTTGATTATCTTACAAGGATTTTGGGAGAAGTTGCTAGCTCAAAGGATGATGATTTGATGATGAAGGTAGAGGGGAGGATGGGGCGAAAATGAGGAGAAAAAGGAAGGAAAAATTCTGATTTTGTGAGAGAAAGAAATGAGTAGAAACTCTTCCAAATTTCATATATATCCACAAAGCCTTTTCCTCTTAATTACTATTATGCCATTGCCACTTATTTCCATAATTGCCATTCCTTTCGTTTAGTTCCTGTAACACGGTTAAAGTCACGTTTAAGCGAGATATTACAAAAAAAATTTAATTAAAGAAAACAAAGATCTTGAGATTTAAAAAAAAATTGAGTATGAATATTGAAATTGTGTGAAAATGTTGAAACTAAAAAACACAATTTATAGCAGAATGATGTGAAAATTGTGAGCCTCAAACACAATATTTATAGCCAACAGGTATGAAGGAATCACAATAATTATTCCCTTGATTTATGTATGAAGTAATTGAAACTAAAATTGTACATTAAATTTCACAAAAAAAATATATGATTCAAATCTTTATCTTTATCTTTATCTTTATCTTTATCTTTATCACTTACATATAAATGTTAAGTAGTCTGATTACATGAATCCCTAACCCTAATGCAACCCTAACACCCAAAATGACACATTTCTCCCTAACTTTTCTTTTGAAAGAAATTTATGAAAAAAAATCTAAAATATTTTTATGCACAATCTAATATATTGATATATTTTGGTACTCAATTTGAGATATTTTTGAATTAAATCTAATATACTATTTTTATATTGAATATGTTAGAAAGTGATTTCTTAGTCCCCAAGTTTTGCTAAAATATTTTTATGCACAATCTAATATATTTTGGTTTGTGATATGAAATATATTTTAATACTCAATAATATATTTTTATACTGAATATGATATATTTTGGTACTCAATTTGAGATATTTTTGAATTAAATCTAATATACTATTTTTATATTGAATATGATATATTTTGGTACTCAATTTGAGATATTTTTGAATTAAATCTAATATACTATTTTTATATTGAATATGATATATATGATATATTTTGGTACTCAATTTGAGATATTTTTGTACTAAATCTAATATATTTTTGTACTTAATAATATATTTTAAAATTGAAGAGTAAACCCGTTAAATAGTTATGAGAGAAACCTAGCTCAGTTAAAAGGTTATAAATAGAGGAGAGCATTAGAGAATTAGGGTTACAACATATAAATGTTAAGTAGTCTGATTACATGAATCCCTAACCCTAATGCAACCCTAACACCCAAAATGACACATTTCTCCCTAACTTTTCTTTTGAAAGAAATTTATGAAAAAAAATCTAAAATATTTTTATGCACAATCTAATATATTGATTTATGAAAAAAAATCTAAAATATTTTTATGCACAATCTAATATATTGATATATTTTGGTACTCAATTTGAGATATTTTTGAATTAAATCTAATATACTATTTTTATATTGAATATGTTAGAAAGTGATTTCTTAGTCCCCAAGTTTGCTAAAATATTTTTATGCACAATCTAATATATTTTGGTTTGTGATATGAAATATATTTTAATACTCAATAATATATTTTTATACTGAATATGATATATTTTGGTACTCAATTTGAGATATTTTTGAATTAAATCTAATATACTATTTTTATATTGAATATGATATATTTTGGTAAGAGATCAAAGGAAAACAATTCCTGCTGAGAGTTGAACCACAGACCAAGTTCTGGCAGATCACAACTGTTACCACTGGATCACTAAAGTTTTTTGTGACTTATAGTTGTTTTCATTTTATTTATCTAGCCCAAATACGAGTTCATTTAAGTCATTCTCACAACCCTGAATTCCAACATCATTTGAACACAAATTGAACGTCATTCACACACATCATGCTATTCAACTTCATTTTCACCGCCGTCGGTGACCCCAATAACAACATCCCGCCGTCGTTGCAACTGCCACCGCCGAAAAATCACTTTCTCTCACTGATCCACACACATCACACCGTCGCCGCAACTGTCACCTCACCAACAACTGACCGCCATAAATGTCATTGCCACCTCACCAACAACGCCGCCGCCAACAATTGCAACCGCCACCGCCGTAACTCACTTTCTCTCATCGATTCACACCATCTTTCATCGCATTGACCAAAAATTATGACCAATGTGATATTGATTGTCTGAATTTTGTTAATTTCGAATCCTTGACATTAGGGCTTGAAAATCATTGATTTTGATATGTGATTGTGTTAATTTTAGCTTTTTCTTCATTGTTCTTTTTTTCATACTAAATGTTAAGTATTGTTGCCCTAACCCTAATGATTAGCCCTAAATATAAACTAGACTTCGACCCGTGCGATGCACGGGTTGTTTTAGAAAGTCATAATTAAAATACACTGCACATCTAAAAAATGTAACATAGACTACACCTTAACTTCAAAACACCAAGTAAAAATGGCTCCCTCATAACATCCCTACACAAATATCATGTCTTTGATGGTATCTCTTATATCAGTAAATTATGTGTTTGCAGTCCAATATAAAGTTTAACGTCATATTTCCCTAGTCATGGATGTTACCCAATGTAAGCATTTTTCAAAAGTGCACCGTCTACAAAAAGAATGCAGGAAAAATTAATTAAAACAAAGAACAAATTAGCAAAACAAAAAGCAAATACATGGTTCAAAAATAAAATACAATAGAAAATTGTAAAAGAAGAATTAACATAAATTGCTGCTTCGTTGAACTTATGGTTTTTTGTTCCTGTTCATACTTTCTGCTTCAAGAATTAGCATTTAAGGGGATTAATTTTATTTAGTTATCAGTTAGAATACGATTAAATTCTTAAAAAAAAGTAGAATACGATTAACGAAAAGGATACATAATATAGAATCCATTGACTACCTTCATTCCAATTTTGGTGTGTTGAGTCTCTTAAATAATGGACATTACTACTTTGCTGTAAAAAAACACACACAACAATGAGTTGTGAGCAGCAAATTTGTAGATAGAAAAATTAACAAATGAATAAAAATCAAGTTGACGTAGATTGTTCTGTCCGACACAATATTGTATTTAACCGTCACAATAAGCCAAGGATAATTAAAAGAAATCCAACATTATAAATGGTTCTCCAAAAAATCAAAAAAAGATGCAGAGAAAAATCAGAGGGAAAGTGGCATCAACGATGATATGAGAGAACCAAACCATAAGGAAAGTCACATCAACGGCCATAAGAAACATCATTTTCAAAAAATAAAATGAGAATGAGAAGTAGAAATAGTTCAAGAACATACCAAATAACACAAAAGCCATAAATATCTAATCTGCATGGCTTGTCTGCTGCCACACCTATTATAAAGTATCCCAGTGGTTGAAACCTTATTTTAGATTAAAGACAAAAGCAGAACAACTAAATAATTGTTACTTTGTAGAGCTTAACAGGACCACCATATCAAAGTAAAAAATAATTCACGCTACACTATAAAAGTTCAAAGTAACAAATAAAATAGGAAAAGAAATCGAGAATCTAATGTAGAAGAAGATGAAGGTACAAACCTTGTGCAACAGAGACACTCATATTTAGTAAAAAAATCCAAACAGGAGCAAAACAATGATAAATTTTAGAGATAACCTGTCTATAACAACCGCATAAACAGCATGCCTTCAACAATCTATTTATCTGCATTTTGTAGGAACTTAGCAAAAATAAATGAATGCTTTAAACTGATTCATATAAACGTCAATTGCAAGAACATATTAATATATAATATCAAAACAAAAAAGAATAAGCATCATTACCTTATCTTCATATTCTCAAAACCAGCAAAAGAAAGTTCATTTCGGAAAAATTACCTTTTTTTTTCTTTTTTGAATCATTGTATGCATGCAGTTACTAATTTATGTGTTAAAGTTGTTAATTGCTGAATTATATTTGGGGAAAGAAAGAAAGTGGGGGGCGGTAGTGGGGTAGTGGCATATAGGAGTTCTTGTTTTCCTTCTCTTTAATTGCATATCTCATTTGACGGTTAATTGCTGAATCAGATTTGGGGAAAGAAAGCGGTAGTGGGAAATAGGATTTCTTGTTTTCCTTTTCTTTAATTGCATATATGTTTTGGAATCAAACATGTAGACATTATAAACATTAATGTCGTATTGGCAAATCATTGGATCTAGACCATCTTCAAACCTGGTTTGTTATGAAACGATAGGGAAAAAAACAAAAGAAAATGTGCAAAAATTACACCAATTTAAGTTATTAACTTTATTTTGTTACCAAATAATATTACCAGTTTGTGTTACTGAATTCCTTCTTTCTCAACCTTCATATTCAATTACATTCATGTTAAAAGAACAACTAAAATAAGCAAATTGAAAATAGTAAACATGTTTCAAAAGTCAAAGTGAGAAAACAAAGTAATGTTATAATCTAGTGTAGTGATTTTTGCAAATAAAAAGACAGAATAAATAACTTCAAGTAATTAATATAATATAGGAGAAACAAAAAGGTAGACAAAATTACACTAAAATTGTATCGATAAAAGTATATGAAAAGGAACTGCTATCAAAAAAGGAATTGCAATGACGTTAGTGGCTTTTAAAAAAATGACATTTTCATATGTTACCTGATTCAATTCCTTGCAGATCTTTTTTTCATAAAAATTAATTAGGTCTATGGTTATTATGTTCAATTGCATGATAGTGAGAGAGATGAAAGTGAGTGAGAAATGATTTAGGAATTGTGAGATTGAAAGAAAGAGGGCCCAAAATTTGTGTTGAATACATAACATTGAAGCAATTGCATGTCATAAAAAACATCAGTACCTTAGTGGTAAGAGTTATGATTTGGAAGCATGTGGTACCTGGTTCGATCGCCACCATGAATTTTTTCATAAAATTTTTTCAAAACCAAATATTAGGATTAGTCATTAGGGTTAGGTCAGACTACCTAACATTTAGTATTACTAGACTCTAACCCGAGCGATGCACGGGTTTTGTAGAGCTTCATATATAATTATCAAATTTGCTATATTATTACTTTTATAATTATATTCAATATTATGTTATCAAACTACCTTAAAAAACAGCAAAAACAAAAGATGGACAACAATAAAAATGACAAATCAAAATAAAAAATATATATAAAAGCTTGCACCAAGAAATTGGTCTTAAATGTAAAAGCTGGAACTGTTATGTGGTAACCGAAAGAAAAATAATAATAATAATAAAAAGGATATGTTAATAACTTATATATAATGATGAATAGAGACTCCCCCTTACCTTTGGTTTGCAGAATTTGATATTCCTACGGTAAAATCTCTCTCCAGGTTCTTCTCACTTGTCTCCTTGCTTCTTCTCTCCACAACCCTAGTTTTCCTTTGATCTCTAATCTTTTCTTGTTTGTTGTAACCCTAATTCTCTAATGCTCTCCTCTATTTATAACCTTTTAACTGAGCTAGGTTTCTCTCATAACTATTTAACGGGTTTACTCTTCAATTTTAAAATATATTATTAAGTACAAAAATATATTAGATTTAGTACAAAAATATCTCAAATTGAGTACCAAAATATATCATATATATCATATTCAATATAAAAATAGTATATTAGATTTAATTCAAAAATATCTCAAATTGAGTACCAAAATATATCATATTCAATATAAAAATAGTATATTAGATTTAATTCAAAAATATCTCAAATTGAGTACCAAAATATATCATATTCATTATAAAAATATATTATTGAGTATTAAAATATATTTCATATCACAAACCAAAATATATTAGATTGTGCATAAAAATATTTTAGCAAAACTTGGGGACTAAGAAATCACTTTCTAACATATTCAATATAAAAATAGTATATTAGATTTAATTCAAAAATATCTCAAATTGAGTACCAAAATATATCAATATATTAGATTGTGCATAAAAATATTTTAGATTTTTTTTCATAAATTTCTTTCAAAAGAAAAGTTAGGGAGAAATGTGTCATTTTGGGTGTTAGGGTTGCATTAGGGTTAGGGATTCATGTAATCAGACTACTTAACATTTATATTCTCTCCACAACCCTAGTTTTCCTTTGATCTCTAATCTTTTCTTGTTTGTTGTAACCCTAATTCTCTAATGCTGTCCTCTATTTATAACCTTTTAACTGAGCTAGGTTTCTCTCATAACTATTTAACGGGTTTACTCTTCAATTTTAAAATATATTATTAAGTACAAAAATATATTAGATTTAGTACAAAAATATCTCAAATTGAGTACCAAAATATATCATATATATCATATTCAATATAAAAATAGTATATTAGATTTAATTCAAAAATATCTCAAATTGAGTACCAAAATATATCAAATTCAATATAAAAATAGTATATTAGATTTAATTCAAAAATATCTCAAATTGAGTACCAAAATATATCATATTCAGTATAAAAATATATTATTGAGCATTAAAATATATTTCATATCACAAACCAAAATATATTAGATTGTGCATAAAAATATTTTAGCAAAACTTGGGGACTAAGAAATCACTTTCTAACATATTCAATATAAAAATAGTATATTAGATTTAATTCAAAAATATCTCAAATTGAGTACCAAAATATATCAATATATTAGATTGTGCATAAAAATATTTTAGATTTTTTTTCATAAATTTCTTTCAAAAGAAAAGTTAGGGAGAAATGTGTCATTTTGGGTGTTAGGGTTGCATTAGGGTTAGGGATTCATGTAATCAGACTACTTAACATTTATATTCTCTCCACAACCCTAGTTTTCCTTTGATCTCTAATCTTTTCTTGTTTGTTGTAACCCTAATTCTCTAATGTTCTCCTCTATTTATAACCTTTTAACTGAGCTAGGTTTCTCTCATAACTATTTAACGGGTTTACTCTTCAATTTTAAAATATATTATTAAGTACAAAAATATATTAGATTTAGTACAAAAATATCTCAAATTGAGTACCAAAATATATCATATATATCATATTCAATATAAAAATAGTATATTAGATTTAATTCAAAAATATCTCAAATTGAGTACCAAAATATATCATATTCAATATAAAAATAGTATATTAGATTTAATTCAAAAATATCTCAAATTGAGTACCAAAATATATCATATTCAGTATAAAAATATATTATTGAGTATTAAAATATATTTCATATCACAAACCAAAATATATTAGATTGTGCATAAAAATATTTTAGCAAAACTTGGGGATTAAGAAATCACTTTCTAACATATTCAATATAAAAATAGTATATTAGATTTAATTCAAAAATATCTCAAATTGAGTACCAAAATATATCAATATATTAGATTGTGCATAAAAATATTTTAGATTTTTTTTCATAAATTTCTTTCAAAAGAAAAGTTAGGGAGAAATGTGTCATTTTGGGTGTTAGGGTTGCATTAGGGTTAGGGATTCATGTAATCAGACTACTTAACATTTATATGTAAGTGATGTTAAGTAGTCTGATTACATGAATCCCTAACCCTAATGCAACCCTAACACCCAAAATGACACATTTCTCCCTAACTTTTCTTTTGAAAGAAATTTATGAAAAAAAATCTAAAATATTTTTATGCACAATCTAATATATTGATATATTTTGGTACTCAATTTGAGATATTTTTGAATTAAATCTAATATACTATTTTTATATTGAATATGTTAGAAAGTGATTTCTTAGTCCCCAAGTTTTGCTAAAATATTTTTATGCACAATCTAATATATTTTGGTTTGTGATATGAAATATATTTTAATACTCAATAATATATTTTTATACTGAATATGATATATTTTGGTACTCAATTTGAGATATTTTTGAATTAAATCTAATATACTATTTTTATATTGAATATGATATATTTTGGTACTGAATTTGAGATATTTTTGAATTAAATCTAATATACTATTTTTATATTGAATATGATATATATGATATATTTTGGTACTCAATTTGAGATATTTCTAAATCTAATATATTTTTGTACTTAATAATATATTTTAAAATTGAAGAGTAAACCCGTTAAATAGTTATGAGAGAAACCTAGCTCAGTTAAAAGGTTATAAATAGAGGAGAGCATTAGAGAATTAGGGTTACAACATATAAATGTTAAGTAGTCTGATTACATGAATCCCTAACCCTAATGCAACCCTAACACCCAAAATGACACATTTCTCCCTAACTTTTCTTTTGAAAGAAATTTATGAAAAAAAATCTAAAATATTTTTATGCACAATCTAATATATTGATATATTTTGGTACTCAATTTGAGATATTTTTGAATTAAATCTAATATACTATTTTTATATTGAATATGTTAGAAAGTGATTTCTTAGTCCCCAAGTTTTGCTAAAATATTTTTATGCACAATCTAATATATTTTGGTTTGTGATATGAAATATATTTTAATACTCAATAATATATTTTTATACTGAATATGATATATTTTGGTACTCAATTTAAGATATTTTTGAATTAAATCTAATATACTATTTTTATATTGAATATGATATATTTTGGTACTCAATTTGAGATATTTTTGAATTAAAAGAATTAGGGTTACAACAAACAAGAAAAGATTAGAGATCAAAGGAAAACTAGGGTTGTGTGAAAAACAATTCCTGCTGAGAGTTGAACCACAGACCAAGTTCTGGCAGATCACAACTGTTACCACTGGATCACTAAAGTTTTTTGTGACTTATAGTTGTTTTCATTTTATTTATCTAGCCCAAATACGAGTTCATTTAAGTCATTCTCACAACCCTGAATTCCAACATCATTTGAACACAAATTGAACGTCATTCACACACATCATGCGATTCAACTTCATTTTCACCGCCGTCGGTGACCCCAATAACAACATCCCGCCGTCGTTGCAACTGCCACCGCCGAAAAATCACTTTCTCTCACTGATCCACACACATCACACCGTCGCCGCAACTGTCACCTCACCAACAACTGACCGCCATAAATGTCATTGCCACCTCACCAACAACGCCGCCGCCAACAATTGCAACCGCCACCGCCGTAACTCACTTTCTCTCATCGATTCACACCATCTTTCATCGCATTGACCAAAAATTATGACCAATGTGATATTGATTGTCTGAATTTTGTTAATTTCGAATCCTTGACATTAGGGTTTGAAAATCATTGATTTTGATATGTGATTGTGTTAATTTTAGCTTTTTCTTCATTGTTCTTTTTTTCATACTAAATGTTAAGTATTGTTGCCCTAACCCTAATGATTAACCCTAATTTTTAGTTCTAAAAATTTATGAAAAAACTTCTGGTGGGGATCGAACCAGGTACCACATTCTTTCAATTCACAACTCTTACCATCAAGGTACTGATTTTTGTATGACATAACACAAATCTCGCGTCCTCTTTCTTTCAATCTCACAATCCCTAAATCATTTCTCACTCACTTTCATCTCTTTCACCATCATGAAATTGAACCTAATAACCATAACACCACCCTTTTTGACGGACCTAATTAATTTTTATGAAGAAAAAAAATCTGCAAGGAATTGAATCAGATAACACATGAAAATGTCATCTTTTTTTAAAGTCACTAACGTCATTGCAATTCCTTTTTTGATAGTAGTTCCTTTTCATTATTAGCGGTTCCTTTTCATTATTATTTTTTCTTTTGCGGTTAGGACCAATTTCTTGGTGCAAGCTTTTGTATATATTTTTTCTTTTGATTTATCATTTTTATTGCAGTCCATCTTTTATTTTTGTTGTTTTTTTGAGATAGTTTGATAACATAATACTGAATGTAACTATAAAAGTAATAATATAGCCAATTTGATAATTATATATGAAGCTATACAAAACCCGTGCATCGCACGGGTTAGAGTCTAGTTAGAAACAAATTAAAAGTATCATATTAAAATGGTTTTAATGCATACACCATGCCAAAATAGTTTTTTTTAAAGGATCATGACCAAATCATTTTTTTTAAGGAAAATCATTTTTTCAAGTAGCGTTTGAGCTTATAGCTTATAGCTGATTGTTTTTTCTTCCTCTTTTACCCTTACTATTTTATTTAAATATCAGTTTTACCCCTTATGTTTTATTATAATTTAAAATAAAAAATAAATGTATTAAATATAAGGAATACCAACGATCATGCAAAGAGAGATAAAAATGAGTTCTATTGCTTCTTCATTCTCTATGTATCGTCATTCTCCTTCTCCTTCTCCACCATTCCTCCATTGTTTCTTCATCCAGGTTTGCGATTTTTCCTCATGATGAACTTCCAGATATTGTTGATGGTAATCAATGTAGTGAAAGACCCGAGGGGAGATCGGGGAGATCAACAAAGACAAAAGAAATTCGTAACAATATTGCTGCTTTATTATGGAATATTAGGCGATAGACTTATTTTTATTATTATTTTGGATTAATATAATTATAGTTAAGATTATCTTAATTCGTACTTAAATGACAATGATATTGTTGTTGTTGTTGTTGTTATTATTATTATTATTATTATTATTATTATTATTATTATTATTATTATTATTATTATTATTGTATGTTGTTCTTGTCTTCATAAAAAAATGAATGATATAAAAATATCCTTTTATGTCATTTTACATCTATCAGCTAGTTGAACCCCTAATTTTACCAAACACTTCAATTATCTTATCAGCCATAAGTCATCAGTCATCAACTATAAGCTATCAGCTATCAGTCATCAGTCATAAGCTATAAGCTATCAACTAGCTTATCAGCTATCCGCTATTTTTGTCAAACAGACCTTAAAATTTTAATAGGACATTACGACCAAAAAATATGCTTATCATATTCTTTGTCAAAAAATAAAACTGTATCATTAAATTTGTTTTAATTCATAATTCTTTGACCAAATCATATCAATAAATTATTGATCAATTTGGAGTAGCTATTGCCATTTTCGGTTCATGTCATATTAATATTATTTTTGAATAGCATTGCATCAATTAAGAATACTTTTATGAAAATAAATAAAAATAAAATAATAACATTAAATGTTAAATGCACGAGAATGTTTGGTTTAGTCCAAGGTGTCACGTGTCATAAGAATACTTTGGAGAGGTTTTAATTTCCACATATACATTTGAAAAAAAGCCTCAAATGTATAGTATATAAAATATAAAATATAAATATAGATATATTTATTCATTCAAACTAGTAGAAATTATATCAATCAAGAAATATAAATCTTAAAGTTGCTAAAACAAAAAAAAATAATGAAATTGTGAAGAAACGTCCATCAAAATTTATGGAAAAAAAATGCATGACTCCTACCTTTATTTTGTCATATTTGTAGGCGTCATGCATTTTTTTACTATAAATTTGGATGTTGTGAGTTTCCTCTCAATGTCATTATTTTTGGTTTTAGCGACTTTGATATTTATATTTTTTACCGATTGATATAATTTCTACTGATTTGAATGAATAGAATTCTTTTTGTGAGAAAAAAATGTGTATTATTACCATTATTTATATTTTTTGACAAAAATAAACGATATTCATTCATTCAAATTGATAGAATACATCAATATAATGCAAATTTAAAGTTTTTAAAAACAAAGGAACAATCTGAGAATAAACTTAGATCATCCATGTTAATGGCATAAAACTGCAGAGTGCCTATGCCTACAAATATGACTATATTCAAGTCTTCAGAATACTCATGTCTCCGGATCTGAAACGTTGATGAGTCAAAGTCATTGATTGAATCTGCACTTGCTCAAAGTTAATCGTTGAACCTGAATCAAATAAATATCGCATTAAGACGGAAAATAAAAACACACCGCACAAAGACGGTAAATAAAAAACAAACAAAGTCATGTAAAGATGAAAAAATCACAAAAACAAACGAAATAAAATTGAAAATAAGTGGAAATCACTTATTTAACTAAAAATGAAAGAAAAATAATTCGGATAGGTGATTTTGGATCAAAATTTACCATAAATCACCCCTTCAGTTGATGAAGAAGAAAAGTGATTACATATATTTTTTTTGAACAAGCAAAAATGGAATATATTACTAAAAATGGAGCCTCTCAATTAGCACAAGGTGTGCTAACCAAGGACTCAATCAACAAATACACAATTCCCAAAAGCATCTAAGAGATGGTTAGCCGATACCCATACAAACAAAGGGGCTCGACCATTATATGTTTTGTCAAAAAAATAAATTACGATTATATGTGATTAAGTTAATAAGATTGATCCCTCGTCTTACAAAAAAAAGATTGATCCCTAAAAAAAAGGTTAATAAGATTAAGTCAAAAAATGTTAATTTGATATGATTTAGTTCCTATATATCTTAATTTTTTTTAGAGGAATTTTTTTTTTTTAGGAAATATATAAGAGGTATTTTTTTGACAAATACATAGGAGATTTTTTTTTCTTCAAGAAAAAAAGAGATTTTCTTTTTACAAATATATAAGAGATATATTTTTGACAAATTTATAAGAGGTTTATTTTTTTTTTTTGACAAAAAAACTATAAGATTTTTTTTTAAAAAAAAAGGGCTATTTATGCACCAAAAATATATGATACATGTAATATATTAGAGAAATGATATTTGTACTACTATTTTATGATAACTTTTGGACAACTTTCTCTCTCATCCTCACGTTATGTTTTTACTCTCCCTCTCTTTCTTTGTCTCTCTCTAATGTTTTTGACCAATAAGAAAAAACGTAAAAGAATGTTGTTACAAAAATTGTGACCAAATGGTTGTACAAATATCATCGGTCAATATATTATATTGCAATCGTTTAGCCTTTATGTGCAATTAATAATTTTGATGTGGAATTAGTATTTTTCTTCTCTCATATGCTTATAAATGGAATAGTTTCTCAGGGAATATTTTTCAAGGAATATGGTAAACTTTTCCTCAATTTCACAATCATGGCTTATTCTTGTCTTAGTCTTCCTCTCCTTCTCCTCTTCTTTATTTTCTTTCAAATTCAAACACGTGCTGCTTCATATGTCTCCTCACCAAAAACACAAAACTTCGTCGCTTTGCCTCTAAAAGTACAAACACTCCCACAAACACCACTTTCACCACGTAAGCTCACTTTCCAACACAATGTAACGCTAACGGTTTCATTGACTGTTGGATCTCCTCCACAGAGAGTTACCATGGTCCTCGACACAGGGAGCGAACTCTCATGGCTTCATTGCAAAAAACTCCCTAACCTAAACTTCATTTTCAACCCACTTGTTTCTTCTTCATACACCCCCACTCCATGCACCTCCCCTATCTGCACGACTCAAACTCGAGATCTAATCAATCCTGTTTCATGTGATGCAAACAAACTTTGCCATGTTATCGTCTCCTATGCCGATTCCTCCTCTATGGAAGGCAACCTTGCCACGGAGACTTTCTTCGTTGGAGGCCCCGCTCAACGTGGAATGGTATTCGGATGTATGGACACTGATACTAGCTCTGGTGATGAAGACTCCAAGACAACCGGGTTAATGGGCATGGATCTTGGGTCGCTCTCATTCGCTAACCAAATGCGGCTCCCAAAATTCTCTTATTGCATCTCCAACAAGGACTCCACCGGTGTGTTAGTCCTTGGGAACATTGCCACTCCCCCACGATTAGGTCCTCTTCATTACACCCCTCTTATTAAAATGACAACGCCATTACCTTATTTCAACCGCTTCGCTTACACGGTTAAACTCGAGGGGATTAGGGTTTCGAAGAAATTGTTGCCCCTTCCAAAATCCGCATTTTCACCCGATCACACTGGAGCGGGTCAAACCATGGTGGATTCGGCTACCCAATTCACTTTTCTACGCCAACCGGTTTACACTGCTTTAAAGAACGAATTCACAATCCAAACCAAAAATATACTAACACTTTTAGGTGACCCGAATTTTGTTTTCCAAGGTGTTATGGATTTGTGTTTTAGGGTTCCAGTTGGGTCGGCTCTTCCTGTTTTACCGGATGTGACATTGATGTTTGGTGGGGCGGAGTTGAGGGTGACCGGAGAGAGATTGTTATATAAGGTGAGTGATGTGGCAAAGGGTAATGATTGGATTTATTGTTTCACTTTTGGGAACTCTGATTTGTTGGGGATTGAGGCTTTTATTATTGGACATCATCATCAACAAAATGTTTGGATGGAGTATGATTTGGCTAATTCTAGAATTGGATTCACTGACACAAACTGTGACGTTGCTCGTCAACAACTAGGTTTGGTTTCTTAGTTTTTAGTAGGGATGAAAATGAGTAGACTTTGATTATTGTATTATAATATCCATCCTCATGGTGGCTACAAATTTTATAAAACACATACAATTTATCCAAAATTATGAATGAATAAAAGTATTATGCTCGATTATTATTAAATGATTTCGTCTTGTTAATTGATTTAGTTTATTATGCTTTAATATTCTGCTTTGGTTTATTATATGTGCTCATACATTTTTTTTTTTGAGTAATCTACCGTGCGAAAACTAATCTCAATGCAAATTTTATCTAAATTTTACCGTGCTCTTATGTTTTCTTCTGAGAATGGATTATGCTAAAGTTGTCTTAATAGAGAGACACTAATATACTTTATACACTTGCTTCTTCTTTTTGCAACTATTTGCTTGAAAAGTAATTGTTTCTAAAATCTCTTTGTCAAACTAAACTTATCATTTTTGTGTATGCTTAGCTTGGTAGGAATATTGCATAATATATACATGGGCGAAGTTTGAACTCCAGACACTCTACTTATTCATCTTAAAAAGTGGACTTATAGTCCTTAGATTACTCGACAAAAAAATATATATTTGACTCATCATAATTGAGAGACTGACTTTGTTTCTGTTTGAAAATGCTAGAGTTAATTTTAAATATTACATTATGTCAAAGATTGAATTGGACTTCAATAAAACTATGAGGAATTCAATCGAGTCTTTAGTCTATTTTTTAGTATTTATTGAAATTCCATCAAAAAAAAGTATTTATATAAATAAAAAAAATTAATATCCAATCCATGTATGAATGGATACTCTTCAAGTGAAGTAATAGTTTGATTTCCGGGGAGGAATAAACACCTTATATGGAGGGTCCTTGACTCATCCTTTTCTTTAATGACTTGTGAGCTTCAAACAGAAATTTCTCATATAGAAAATATATATATAACTAATAGAAAAAATTAAAGCTGAAATTTAAATTAGTATCGTAATGAAATTTTAAAGAAAATAATGAATGAAGAACAATTATCTTTTGACTCATGAACAAATAAAGAACATTTTGTCAAAAAAAAATAAAGAACACAAAAATACATGATTTTTTAATAAAAAAATATGACCACTTTAATTACAGTGGTCCTAATTGACATGTGATATCAAATTAAAGTGTTCCTATATTTTCGCATTAAAAAATCATGTATTTTGCATTCTTTATCTTTTTTTTTTTGACAAAACGTTCTTTGTCTATGAGTCAAAAAGATAATTGTTCTTCATTTATTTTTCTTCAAAATTTCATTACTGATACTAATTTAAATTTCACCTTTCATTTTTTCCTATTAGTTATATATATATATATATATATGTTTTCTATTTGAGAAATTTCTGTTTGAA
This sequence comes from Medicago ruthenica, assembly GCA_018208015.1. Classification (NCBI taxonomy): domain Eukaryota; kingdom Viridiplantae; phylum Streptophyta; class Magnoliopsida; order Fabales; family Fabaceae; genus Medicago; species Medicago ruthenica. The sequence continues at coordinate 17,791,703 of CM031375.1, forward strand.
GCTCACAAGTCATTAAAGAAAAGGACGAGTCAAGGACCCTCCATATAAGGTGTTTAACGGAATGACTAACAATTGTTTGACGGAATGACTTAATTGAAAAAATAATTTAAGGACCTAATTACAATCTTTGATAGTTCAGAGACCTATTTAAAAACTCCCAAATGGTTTAGAGACATACTGATTAATTTAAAAAAATTACAATTTTTTTAACCGGGTTCACAATAGTGAAATTATAAATCCATCATCCAAAAAAAATCAATTTGGATTGACCCGAACTCAAAAGATTCAGATAAAATAGGGATTGTGTTGGTTGGTTTCAGATTGCATTGAAGAAGTTGACCCGAACCAGTAAACACCATTCATTAAAAGCAAAGAAAGTGTTAAGAAATTCAAAAGTACATAACTAATTGGCAAAAAATTGATTTCATTCACAGTTATATATCATTATTATTGTTGTTGTTCCTCGTCTGTGAAGAGAGCACATAAACTTCAAATTCTAAAAAACAAAATAAAAAGAAATACAACCTGTAACCAGATTGTTCCAATACAATTATATTACATGTTTTCTAGCCTAAGGTTTAGGCATGGTAATAAAACACATACACGCGGGTACCCACCCGAACCAAACCCAATTTGACGGGTTTTCCCCGCTTTGACTGGGTTTGGGTATGGGTTTGGGTTTTCCCTGATTTTAAAACACGAGTATGGGGCGGGTAACAGGGATATAGGTACCCACCCCGAACCCATACCCAAACCCGTCCCGAATGTAGAAAATCAATTTATTACCTTTTTTATATAAATAGAAACTCAAACCCTAAATCATTTCACTCACACAGTCAGAGTCTCAGTCTTTCAGACGACACTCACTTATCATAGTTCTCTCTTTTCTCCTTCCATATCTCATACTCTCGGCCTCTCTCTTCTCATTCAATATAGTCATTGATCGTCATCATCTCTTTGTTGGATAAAGCATTACAACATTGCGCTCGGGGCTGAAAAATACTTCTATTTTTATTAAAAAAAATTATCCACTGCAGGGATGGGAATGGGGCGGGGATACCCGAACCCGTCGGGGATGGGGATCTTATTCGATTTTTTATCCCCGCTGGGTATGGGTAGGATAACGGGTAAGTATATGGGAGTAGGGTATGGGGACGGGGAAGGTAAAACCCGTCCCCACCCCGCCCCATTGCCATGCCTACTAAGGTTCTAATAATGTTCAAAATAATATATATAGAGTTAGAATCCATTGACACAATTCGTTGACACTAAATCTCAACCGTTTATTTTATTTAATCAATGGCTTGTATTTTTCTATTCTGTGTGTATTATTTCCCTCAATCACATAATATTATTGTTTTCCTATCGATTTGTGCTAACGTAACAAAACCTGAAGTTATTTCTTCTCCTTTACCGATCTCGGTTAGACCCCATCATAGATAACTCTTGAGATTTGTATATGCACCAAGGATTGGCAGCAATCCATGTATTTTGCATTCATATGCAGCCTCGTTCCCTGATATTTTAAGGGCCTTAGGCCAAATTTGAGAAAATGACCCTTTATATAATGCATCATAATTTTTTTTATATAAACGATGAAAGAGACATGCATTAATTATGGCGGTTGACATCCCAGCAATGCTGGCACCCCAAGTCACCATAATACGGTATTTTGAAATCCCAGCTATGCTGACATCCCAAAACAGCGTGTGTCAAATGTACCTCATCTTATATATTATTAATAAAAAAGAATAACAAAACAAAAAAAGTTAGGGGGCCGAACCAAACCTAACAAAGCTAAGTAAAATGATAGGTAAACATACCAAACCTATATAAAAAAAAAAAAAACAAGACTATAAAACTAGGACATCGAGACCACCATTGAGAATCTACACAAAATATAAAAAAAAAAAAAAAAAAAAACTTCTCTTTTATTTGGAAGTCATTAGATCGCGGTTTCTTCGAGCCTTTTGAGATGCAAAATCATTTATAATCTCATCAGCATCAATGTTCAGCAAGTGGCACGAGGAGTGTGAAAATTTAAGTTTTTTACACTTTTCCTTCTTTTTTTGTTTTTTATCTTCTTCATTTTGCTTTCTTTAGGGTTTTACCTTTTGATGTTTTTGCGTTTTGATCGTTTATGTGTTTTTCCTCTTTAAATTCGCGTTTTACTGACCGGTTGGGGGTGTGAAAATAAAACGCTGCAGAGAGGCCCAATTTCTAACTTTTGCCCTCTTTCTAACAGGTTGGACTATTATTTCTTATAACAGTTTGGCCCTCTTTCTAATTTTTGCTATATAAACCTCCATATAATCAATAATTTATATATACACCCCGCTATAAAAAAAAATAAAAAATTGGCCCCCTACGGGAATGGGCCCTAGGCTGCCGCACCCCCGGCCTATGCCTTGGGCCGGCCATGTTCAGATGTTCAATTATTCATTCATGGTTAAACACCATGCCGATTGATACCTAAAACCCCTTGATTGATACCTTCATCTCCAATTGCAATTCATACGTAGAATTAACCAAGAGGGAAGATAGATGCAAACAAGAAATAGTATTAACGGAAGTGGTGGCAGATAACAACGATGTGATGATGTTCCCAATTTCAGTTTTTCAATGATCGAAAACAACAATAGTATGTGATTGAGGGAAAGAATATATAGAGAATAGAAAAATACGAGTCATTGATTAAATAAAATTAACGGTTGAGATTTAGTGTCAACAGATCCTAACTCTCTCTCTCTCTCTCACACACATATATGTGTGTGTGTATAATGTTCTGACAAAAAGGGAATATCTAGAATTTGGGCACAAACAGACAAAACAAGTGAAAGAGATATCTATGAGTGGAGACTAGGGCTGGACAAGAATTTTGAAACTGACCCAAACCGCCCGGCCCGTTGGGCCCGAACGTGTTCGGATCGGGTTGTGCGGGGTATTCGGGTCAAGCGGTTCCTGAAAACAGGATTGTAATGGTTAAGCATGGGCGGTTTCGGTTGGATGATCCGAGTCCATCGGAAACCATACCCGACCAAATATATAATAATTATATAACTAATTAGAATAGTTCTCTCCCAGACTTGGGCTGTTTCAATCTAGCCCATATAATTTGTGGCCCAAATTGCCAAAAATACCCAATTCACATTAAATGAAAGCTAGGGTTTGATTTAGTCTCTCAACTTTGTTACTTCCTTTCTTTCTCTGTGACGCAGCCGAACCACACAACCCTGACCTTGCTTTCTAATCTCTCTGTTGCAATCCTTCCCTCCCCAGAAACCGCTTCTCAGTCTTTTTTTAGTATTTTGTTCTTCTATCTTCTCTCTATTTTCATGTTTATTTTCTTTTTCATCTCTGTTTTGATGAAGTTTTAGATTGGAAGAGTAAATGGTGTTTCCTTGTTAAATATGAAATCACTTAATGTTCTTGAAGAGTAAATGGTGTTTCCTCCAAAATCCTTAGATCTCTTTTCTTTTTTGCATTTTTGCTTTGTGGACACTAAGGCTTTGGATCCGAAAAAACCGTCCGAAAAAACTGTCATCCGACGAAACCGACACCGAAGTTAACCATGAGCTTAAACGGACGGAGATGGATGATATATTCTCACCTGAGGTTGCCTTCGGATTGGGGATTTTCACCCGAAATCCGACCCAGCCCGACCGATGTCCGCCCCTACCGGAGACCATAAAGTAGCAAAAAGCTAAAACACACTTTATAAATTATCTAACTGAAACGACAAAAAGGGAATATTTGGAATTTGGGCACAAACAGACAAAACAAGTGAAAGAGATATCTATGAGTGACGAGACCAAAAACTGTGAAAAAAACATACTTTACAAGAGTAGCAGCCCAAACCATAGTTAAGAGCATCACAGTTCAAATTAAAATTAATTTAAACTAATTATTCATAAACTCAAGTGCTATATAAGTGTGTTTGTGTGACAAATGGAAGAGTCACACACAGGTTAGATAAAATTGAAGTTTTTAAGAACACACGTATAATGGATTTCTTCAACAATTCACAAGATCCATTCAATGGTGGGTTAATGAAAGCTCTGTTGAACTTTTATGAAGAGTTCTTCCACTACTGCCTCATCACCCCCTTCTCTAAATTTAAACCTCCATTTAACTTCGTCTTCATCACCTTTCTACTCTTCTACCCCTTCTTTCTACCAACCTTCTATTTCTTTAATTTATTGTATGTGACTGTCACACACAATAAATTAAAGAAAAGGGTAGAACAAAAAAATAGGATGTCTAAGAAATTTGTTCAATCAAATATAACAAGTTTGATTCTCTAAGCATTTAGACACATGCACGCGTGCACACGCGCGCACCCACAACGATACATATAATCGAATCAACATATGAACCAAACGAGCTGAACTATATAAATAGTTCAACTTCAGCTCATTTAGTTAAAGAACTTAATTTTCAACTCAAGTTCTGACCGAACTTCAGATTACTAGAGCTCCTTCCTATGAGAATAAGAGGGTTGTTAACACACAAAAAAAAAAAACTTCTTTACAAAGTTTGAGAGTAACTCTGGTCACTATCATCATAATTCCACCCACAAATTCTTCTTCCATTCACTATGCTAAAATCTCTACCTGAAAAAGAAAAATTGGATGAAAGAGAATCTTTCAATTATACATGGATAGTTAGGGTTTGTTGTAGAATGTGTTTCTATGCGTGTGAAGGCACATAGCAAAGGTTAAAGGAGAAAGAGAGAAAAAACTTAGAGGAGAGTGAGGTTGAGTTTCTCAAATCAAGTCAGTTTGTAATTGACAAGCAAAATTATTTTTCTTTATATATTAAACAAATTACAACTCCTCAAAGGATTTAGTTTGTGTAATTTCACGCAGAGGAAAAAAACCTAGAATCTCAACATGAGAGATTAAAACATAAAAGCGTTGGTGAAAAATAAGAACTTTCTATTAAAAAATATATATGTGATAGAAGTTTGTGTAATTTCTACTAAGATTGTAGAATTTATAATAATGAATTGTACTAACAATGATTCATTTATATACATTGTCAGTGTAAACATCTTTTACGCATGCGTTTAATAATGAGTTGTCATCAGCTTATGTCATTATTTTGTGAACCAACTTGTAATTTTGTATGTATAATTTTGTATGAAAGAGGAAAGAAAATTCCATATTCCCTTTCTATCATCTTGTCACAAAATGTTGGACATCAGCATCTACTATATGAAACATAGACATATTGTATGATTGTATCATTTGTCAATCAAAAGCAGAGTCTAAATCAAGTTGAAAATTTCGTGTTCTATTTAATTGATTGATGGATATAATACTATATATCATTCACCCAACTTGGCTTCTCTAACTGTATCGTACCTTAAGATTAGCATGTAGTTGAAGTTTCAAACCATTCTTTAATGACATTAGAGCTAATCGACAATAGATAATCAATAATTAAACAGACTACTATTTTATTTCTCATATTAAGACAATGATTTTTGGTGCTTCTGGGCTCCAGATAATTAATATATAATTAAGTCATTTTGGCCTATATTATGTAGGCTTGTTAATTAAATCTCAGGTTTTGATCACCTTTATGTGGCATAAGATTATAAGTGATATTCAATGTCTACTACATCTCAGCTACATTGAAGCTGGACTTGGGGAAGTATTCTATTGCTTGCATGGCCTACATTTTATATTATTATGACATGATGTTAAAAAAAATTGTTATATCATTGCATATGCACTATTATTATGACATGATGGTAAAAATTTTGTTATAGTTATTTTACTAAATTTTAGTAAAATGTTGAGCTTGATACTATTCCTTCATCTTAAATGTGAAATGTACTGGTGAATACTTTATTTGCTCAAGTTGAAGGCATTGTTTCAGAAACTAGATTAGTGCAGAAGATTATCCGGTGGTTAGATTTAGATTGAGAAGTGAAAGTGTATCACTCGTTTCGTGAAGAAAAAAAGTGTGCAGATACTTTAACCTCCTTGGATCGTGAAGTTGGTCTTGAAGTGATTTATTATGAGATTGTCGAGCTCATATTAGACGTTTATACATCAAAACGATATTAATAGAGATATTCATATCTTTTAAGAAATAGAAAAGATCTTAACTCATTCAAAACTTGTTTGATACTCGAAATTGGTAATGGATGATTTTTTATAATACACAAGACTACACTAATATAAAAATAATTCATGATTTTTTTATGACATTTTAACTATTTTCAAAAGTTGTGTCAAATTTGTCATATTGCTTTCAGCTTGTCCGGAATTTATCTTAATTCCATCTTTGATTGTAGAAATAGTTTATACATAAACACAAACATTTACGCAATAAGCATTTATTAATTGAACAAGGTAATGTTTGGATAAACATCTTAATTTGCAGCTTATAACATAAGCGCTTATGAATAAGTTATTTCTATCATACAAGATAAAATAAAGTCAATTTTTTTACATGTAAACTTTAAGTTGAAAAAGAGAAAAAAACGATAAGTTGTTTTCATAAGCTATCTTGAAATGCTTGTAAAAATAGGTTGAAAACAACTTATAAGCATGTCACAAGTTGTTTTCATAAATTCTCCCAAAGAGTCTCACAAATGTTTATGCTAGTAGATAAGCTCAAATAAATCAATCCAAACAAACCCTAAGCATTTAATTAAGTTGTGAGCCATACTTGGGAACATAAATGAACCCAATTTAAAATACCAACTGAAATGAAAAAACATGTTATTGCCTACTCATGCCATAGCATGCTACCCAACATCTTATATTCATATTATGGAAGTCTAGCACTTAATGCCAACAATTATTTAGGATGGACTCAGAATTTTGGAAACAGCTATTTGATTATCTTCACACATAAGTTTTTTCAGATGTTTGAAGTCCCTACTTTGCTTTCCCTTTACCCTTTCCATGACCTTTTTTGGCATCAAGTTTGGCTTGCACACGAGCTGCAGCTGCCGCTTTTTGTTCTTCTCTCTTCTTCTTGTCCTCCTCTTTTGCAGCAGCAGCAATCTCTCTCTGCTTCTTCAGCTCACTATGTTTTATTTCAAGCCACAATATGAAGATCACATTAGCATATATCCCAACCAAGCAGAAAAACTTTTTTATATAAATAAAATTTGCGTGAGTTGAATCGCGGGAGCTCACATGGCTAGGCAAATCACCAAAGCTCAAACAGCGCTTAAAGATATGACTATTAAAAAAACAAAAATCGAGACACACCGTACTGAAAAGAACCGAATTGTGACGGGCAAAAATGTTTAGTTTGTGTTCTTTTCGGTTCAGTTCGGTTTTAGGATTTTTTGAACAGTTCTAAGTAGTTCGGTTCAATTTTTGGTTTTTTTAACAATCCAAATATTAGTTAATAATAGCAATTTGGTAAAGTTCAGTTCACAAAGAATCAGTTTAGGAAGAACCATTAACAGTTCGGTTCAATTTTTCTTCCTGAACAGAACCATGAAGATTCATACTAAGAGATACTTGAATGTTACCTACCAATGAGGTTCGCACACCGGTAGCAGGATTCGAACTCACGTCCTTGTAGGATATGAGCTGAATCCTCACCAACTATAGCAACCTTCATTGACTAACAAAAATAACAACTCAACCTTAATAAAATAAAAAACGTGATTAGCATATAATGTGCCACCACTTACTCGAGCCTAGCCCTCTCCTCCGAGACACTTCCAGTAGTGGAGCCCTTACGTGGCCTACACGCAACTAGCTCAACTTCAAAAACAAGTGTTGCACTGCAAGGGAATCAAAACAACAATTAATGATTTGCATTCACAAGTAAATGCAATGCAACTTCTTGCGAGTAATACTAAGAAAACCTTATATTAGGAAACAAACTAAGCACCAAGAATTTACTGCATAGCTTTCCCGGAACTTATATTAGCATATTTTGTTCATTATACTAATGAAGTTCTTAGACTAAAGATTTTGATAATTAATTGCCTATTTGGCATTCTTTCATTTTTTTTAATCAAAATAATTAGTGCATGAAATGCGATAAGTACTCTGGGGGGATATCTGGCGGAGATCCCGTGCTACCATATGCATATTCTGGCTTGCATGTTATTTTTGCAATTTCTCCAACCTGTTGAAACCAGTGAAAAAAAGTGAGACAAAAACCTTTATTTAAATTATTACAGTTCATCAAAAGCATAATTTGTTTGACCTTCATGGTTTTGACTGCAATGTCCCAAGCCTTGATAACACTGCCTTTTCCAACTTCAAAGGAGAATATAGTGTTGTCTTCATGTGTAGTGTCAAAGACTTCACCGGTATCAGCAAGTGTGCCTTCATAGTGTACTGATTGGAAAAGCAATAATACAATAAGAAAGAATAAAACCATGCAAGTCCTATCGCCTATGGAGTTTTTAATAGAGATTACAAAGTAATATAGTTCGTTACTATACTAAGTCTGAACTCTAAAGTATTTGCATTACGAGCCAGCATACCATCAACAACCGGAAAGTCTTCTGTTGGAGCCACAGTATCTGACTTGCTCTTCCTCACAATGGTCTTGATGACTCCACCATCCCCAGACAAATCAATTGCATCTCCCATGGTTTGCACACTGTAAAACAAAACACGTCAAAATAACAAAGATAAAGCATGACTTCTTTCTCCCTCACCAACGTTGCATTCAAGGTTTTAAAACTCAAGAGTCTATGAAGAGTGTAAGCTCATGAAATCTCCGTAGACTTTGACTCATAAACAAGAGTTTACTTGATGCAAGAATTATGGTTAAAACATCCATAGTAGAATCCGAACATAATTTAATACTATGTGCATAGTAAATATACGACATTCTCGATAATAAAGCAGACCACAGTGAAGTGTTACAAGCAATCAATAAATTAAACTAAGATGATCTGCCCAAACCAAACTAGAATACAGAATATGGCACTGAGTAGGGTTTTAAATAAAGATTTGCGACAGTAATCTAGGCCACAATAAATGATTTTTTATGTTGCCGAAACCACAACACAACGGCTTTTGAGGCCTCATAGACCGCATTTGACCACGATTCCCCGCGATATTAAGGATTTCGACATGACAATAACCATTATCGGACTGCTATTTAAAACCCTGGCACTGAGTACAAATCAGTACATTTATCAAAACTATAGTAGACCATGCAATTCAGAGACGTGTATCACATTTAATCACTAAACCCACCACAACTCAAATCAAAATCAATAGTTAATCCCCAAACCCACCACAACTCAAATCAAAATCAATAGGCCTATTACATCCTCCGCCAAACAGCATACAAAATTCTTATTAATAAAGCAAACCACGATAAATTTTGAAAGCAATCAATACCAAACCAACCAAAATACAGCATCGAAACTCAAAATTGATGACCAAATTCACAAGTAATCAGCACACAAAAAGAGCATAACCAGTTGAAACACAGGACAAATTGACAAATCAATAGGTTCAAAATTACTGAAAAGTGCAGGATGAATAGTAGGACTGGATTCCCTTCCTTGGAGCTAGATTCAGGTTCGTAGGACTAGGTTCAGCACATCAGAGTTGGATTCATTCACCTTGTTGGTATATTGCATTCATTGCAAACTTGTAGTAATGGTTTTGTTAATGCTTTTACGTGGAGCTACGACGTTGAGACTCAATACGGTTTCACATTGGCATGTTAGATACATCATGGACTCATATGCTACATCTGTGAGATTAGTGTTTTGTGCACTAGAGAGTCTTATCATTCAACCATTGCATTTTGGGTTTTTAAAATACATTGAATTGAGTCACTGTTAATTTAGATATGTTTAAGAGAAAATAACCATTATGTTGTAGACTTGTTCAATCATCTCAAACTCGCAAGTCTATGCGAGTCTATACCATATTTTACTCAAAAACATTAAATAAGTGAGTTAACTCGATTTTATTACTAAGATTCATAAACTCAGTGCAAATTCTGAGTTAACTCCAGAGCTCAACAACAATGGTTACATTATATCAAAACTCAAAGATTTATCCCTTAAGCAATGCATGCAAAGAAGAAAAAAACATAAAAATGGATCAGGTTAACACCAGCCTGAACCAAATGGACCAAAACATCAGAATTCACAAATAAAATTATAATCAACACTAGTTACAACATCCTCAATATGACATTGAGAAGGCTTTAAATAAAGGTTCGGCCACAACAATCTGGGCCACGAGAAATGGTTTTTTATGTTGCCAAAACTACAACACGATGGCTTTTGAGGCCATATGGACCACATTTGACCACAATTCTCCGCAATATTAAGAATTGTGACAGAACTATAACTATTATCGCGACAACTATTTAAAACCCTGTCCCTAAGTACAAATCAGTACATTTATCAAAACTACAGTACACCACACAATTCAGCCTCATTTATCACATTTAATCACCAAAGCCACCACAACACAGATCAAAATCAATAAATCCATTACACCCTCAACCAAAAAGCATGCTACTTTCACTTCACTATTCAAAAACTTCAAAACACAAAGACCCGTCATTCATAAACTTAAAATGATTAATTTTTTTCAAACAATGGCACCATAAAACAGTTATTCTCGCAAAAGGGTCAAATAAAATTCAAAATCTGAAGCAATAAAATAAGGGAATTAAAAAGGGTTTAAACAATGCTTAATAAGTAGAAAAAGAGTCAACGATGATGAAAGTGATTAACCTTGTTATTGGTCTCAGCTGAAAGGTGAAGAAGCTTCTGAAACGAATCGGGTTAAACGGGTAAACGGGTTGAAAGACAACGAGGTATTTTGGAGAACAAGAGTGGCCATATGCGTCCGATGAACCTGTTTCTCAGAAATGTAACATTAGCGTTAAGAATAGAAGAATCCAAAGGGGGTAAGTACTCCACGCGCAGTGTCAACGCGTGTGCTATACGCTCCAAGCTTGAGGATTCCATGTTGTGGGGATTTCACGGTGCAGCTCATCTAAATATTTATTTATTTGAGATCGAACCATTCATATTTTTTAGGGTTAATATGTCTTTACCCTCTGTAATTTGAACGAATTCCGGTTTACCCCTGTAAAAAAAAATTTAGATTCCAACCTTGTAAAATTAAGATTCTCCACAAAACACCCTTGGTCTCATCTGATTCACCAAATTCGCTGACGTGGCACATGACTGTGTATATTATTAACTTTTTCTTTTTTTTTCTCCTTCCACGTGTATAATTCATTGTCATGTAATTATTGTAATTAAAAAATAAAAAACATAAAAAACAAAAATAAAATAAAAAAAAAAAATCAGATTCATTTTATCTTCTTCTTCTCTTTTTAGATGTTCTTCATAATCTTCGTCAACCTTCATCTTCATCACCTTCAAACCCAAAAAATTCATGAATTCTAAACTTTCTTTTCTAAAAAATCCAAATTTTTTTTTTCCATCAAACAAACCTAAAATCATCAAATTATCATCCATTCTATTCAAAAAAAAAATAATATAAAAACACACAAAAATCCTTAAATTAAAAACATAATACTTTCTTCTCTCTACCGTTCAATTTTCTTCATCCTTCCTAAAGCTTCATACAAAAACCCAGGAAAAAACCATCAACACCCAAATCTTCTCCTTTTAACATCATCATCAACAACAACAACCTGCAACAATATCAACCCAAATAATCCAGAATAAAAATAAAAAAAAAATCAAAACCAAAAGTTAAATATCTTGAAATCCAGAAACAAAAAATCATCATCTCATCTCATCGATCCACTGAATCCATGTTTCTGAGAATTATTAACAATGCTCTTTGTTTTTTTTCTGCAAAGTACACAGAGAAGGGAGAAAGCCAAGCTCCCACACCCACCAATCTAAAATTTGAAATTGAAAGTACCAAAACCCTAAAATCTAAAATCGAAAACGAATTGGAAGATGAAATCGAAAGCTGAAACTGAACTGGAATAAAATCGAAACTGAAATCAATAGACCAACCAGAAACGAAGACGAATCAGAAACAAAATCAAAACTAAAATACGAAGATGAATCAAATGATGAAGAAGAAGGTCTCGGTGGATAAAGATTTGGGTTAGGGATTGATTTGGTGATTTTAATGGGTGTTGATGTTTAATCTTTATCTGTATGTCTATCTCCCTCCCCCCCCCCCCCCCCCCCCCCCCCCCCCCCCTCCCCCCACCCCCCCCCCCCACCGCCCCCCACCCCCCCCCCCCCCCCCCCCCCCCCCCCCCCCCCCCCCCCCTCTCTCTCCCTCTCAATGTTATTCCTCTCTTTTTCGCTCACCCTCTATTTTATACTTCCTCAATTCAACTTGCTAGTGATTTGATGTCATGACACGCTTCAGATTTTATAATCTGAACCTTACCAATATAAAATCCTTACCCAAGCTCCTTCTCTCATTTCTTCAGTTACAAATTTTGCTCTAAAATACTCTCAAACCCTAGAATCCGAACTTTGCTATATTGTGTCATTTTTCAAGTAAAGTTGCTCGAATCCATCGCGTTTGAGACTCTTTTCACCACTAAACAAAGGTTAGTTCATATTTGCTCAAACATTTGGTGGTTGTTTTTTTGTTATTTTTTTCTTTTATGGGTATTGGTTCTTTTCAAATTTTATAAACCAAAATGTATTGTTCAACATTTCGGTTTATAAAATCTAAAATATGATCAAGGATGCTCAATTTTGTTTTATCTTAGAATTTTCTTCATCATATTAATTTGTTTGTGCATTGTTTGCATTTCAGATATGGAGTCAAACCCCGATCGCATTAGAGGCAACATAATGAGCATGACTATCTCGGTTAGGCATGAGCGTGCGAAGAAGGTGAATATGAGTGTATCATTATGCTTTGTTTATTTTATGTTTTTTCTGTGTTGATACAATTTAGATTATATAAACCGGACGCCTATTTTACACATTCAGATTATATGAAGATTCTCAATTTGCCAAAAATTGATGTCACGAGGGTCTCACACAATTCAAATCATATAAACCGAATTTGTAAAGTATATGTTTGGTTTATATCATTCGAAATATATCAACACGGAGAGACCATAAGGTGGCAAAATTCTCGGTCTTCTGAGTTTTGATAAATTTTGAATTAAATAAACTGAATTTCATTAATAGGCTTCATATTATATAATACGTGCATGGACAAAATATAGAAAACGGAGGGCTGCGAGAATTATGGAGGGTGAGATAATAAAATATTTTTAGCTTTACACGCACAAAGGGAATGATATCCTTTAATTTAGCAAAGCCCACCAAAAAACAAAAGAGAAAAGACACAACAAAGATATACAAGCCCAAAGTGGTAAATGTATTGTCAGTCAAAACTCACAGTCACACCAATCTTTATTTTACTGTTCATTAATCTTAACTTTTAATATACTAATCTAACACAAAATAAGTTTTATTTAGGGATAACACAAAATAAGTTATTAACCTAACAAGCTACTTCCTTTCAAAAAAAAAAATTATTAACCTAAAACAAACCTATTTAAAAAAACAAAAATGTTATTTAAACGCAAAAATTGACACCAGAAATTGAATATTAAATGATATGATGTCAACTTTTTTGATGTGTTTGGTACAAGAGAAAGACAATCAAAAGAGTGGTAGATTAGAGAAATACTCTCTTTAAATAAACAACAACAAAAATTTATGATAAAAAGAACAAAAATTCTAACAACAAACATTCTAAATATCAGTATAACCTAAAAATTATCTATGAAAGAAAAAATTGTATTGCATTATCTCGCCATCATTATAATCAACAAGCTTATAATACGTTTTTGACCGGACAAGCTATGGTTACATATTGATAATTAGGATGATGGATAATATATGAAGTTATCTTCTAAATATTTTTTAGACAAAATAAGTACAAAAGGTTGTAGACCGATTCTCCACCATGTCCATTCTCCAACCTTGTCTACTTGCTATTGTCCATTGTTTTCTACAAAAAGTCAACCAGGTGTAAACCAAGTGTGTGCGTGTCTATTTGATTCGAACAATTTTATCTAGAAAAAAGAAGAAACACTAGTTCAATGGGAAAAACATAATTCAACTCTTTTTTTTCTTACTATCATTTTTATAAGAAATAAAAATGGTTAAAATATATTTTCGACCTAGAACTCGCGTCTGTCCATGCAATTGGTGTGTGATAGACAAAAATAGACGTTGGATGCTCGGGCGACGAGCATCAACATGTGGTGGCTGCCATCGGTTGAAGATTATGTGAAGTGCAATGATGCAACAATATTTGATGATCAAAAGAGCTTTGGTATTGGTATGTGCATTAGAGGTTTTTAAGGATATTTTATTAAAGCTTTGACAAAATGGTAGGTGGAAACTCCTCGTCCATGGAAGCAGAAGCAATTTGTTTAAGGGAGCGTTATCATTTGGCTTGGTGTGTTCGAACTATCAAGAGTGTCAATTGAGCAAGATTGTAAATTAATGGTCAACAACATTGTTGATAATTTATTCAAAAAACAATTGTTGATGATTTTACAAACCAATCTCAATATGGAAATATTTTGAGCACTTGTAGAGTACTTTAAGATAAGTTTTATTATGAAGGAGACAAGCAAATATTGTTGTCCATTGCTTAGCAAGAGTTTTAAAATTGTATACTAATTGCTTAATGTTTGAGTTGATCCAATTCTTTTTTGAAAGAAACTTGATCCAATCTTGTATTACTCATATTTTGATGAATGAAATGACTTAAATTTGTTGTCGTAAACAAAAATAAGAAGAAAAAGTAAGAGTGCAATTATATTTCACAAAGGGTGCATTGAAATACTTTATATAATTGTACCCAAAAAAATTATTTAAAATAAATTTTTTATTAAAATTAAAAATATAGCATATGATGATTTTTCACCTCTATTAAAATAGTCAAATCCTATTAATGCACCCACTTATGATAAGAAAAAGCATGCTAGCCGTGATGAGATCCTTAACCATACGCGGACCGTGTACCTTAAATTCTCAGACCCAATGCTTCAGTCTAATCCAGTTTAGCTTTATTTATGTCTATTACTTTTTTACCTTTTGACCTTCTCCTACACTCGATCTTTTTTTTTTTTTTTATGAAATTGGCTTTCAGATTCCATAATCCGAAACGAGTTTTTCTTCTATTTTTGGTGAAAAAAATGAGTTTTTCACCAATTTGGATTCTATGATCCGAACACTTCAAAAATAGAGTGCGTTCTTTGTTTTTTGGATTATACAATCTGAACACCCCCTAAACACCCTATTGTGCTAATAATTCAGGGAAAAACAGTTCGGATTATATAATCTGAACTGTATCAGCATAAATATTGAGCATGTTTGTAACATGGATAGTCAGTTTAATGACCATACTAATCATCCTAACCCCTATCATTATGTTTTAGATCACTGTTAGTTGTTTTCGTCATGTCTCAGTTGGAAATCTGGTTTTCGGGCTACTAGGTTAGATTTGCTCCGAAAGTTGCTTACGAGACTCCGCCCCTTAAAATCCAAAATTATATCGTTTAAACCCATTTTTTAATTTTTCATATTCTCAGAAAAATACGAAAAAATTTGCATTAAGTTTATTTGATTTTTACAAATTTTTGGGTGGTATTTTCATATTATTCTGATTTTATTTGAGAGGTTTTATCATTTTTTTTTACTTTGTTTTTTGGTTGTTTTTAAAAGCAAAGTTCAAAACTGTTGAAATAAGAGAGATTTTAATTGCTGATTATATATAAACATATTTCGGATTATATAATCCGAACATATCCGAACTGTGTTCGCATTATAAAATCTAAAACCCCATAGATATTTTTGTAAAAGCATTGCACGTGTAAGAAATAGATATGATAGGAAAAGTAATATTTTGATCTATTGAGCCCACAACCTTCCTACGGATAGGCTTTTTTACTGCTATTTTTTTACTCTCGACTAAATAAATGTCTAAATATTTATTTTGATCATGAATGAAGATGTTCAACTAGAATTTTTTGGGATTGTAAGTTGAGTTAAGTTTAAACTTTGCGGACAAAAAAAAAGTCTGAATTTGTTGTATTTAAATACAAGTAAATATCCAATAATCTATCACATTTAATGTTATTACTCCAAAAGTACCCTTAACCAACTACCCAGTCTTGTGAGGAGTGACGATTGTCATTAGGGAGGGATAGGTTAGTAAATGTCTATAATATTTACATGAAATCAAGAAGTTAAAATACAAACTACAAGTGTGAAAGCAAGTATCTTTGCTTAGATTTCAATTTTTTTTAGAAATTATATATATATATATATATATATATATATATATAAAGGCTTAAAACTATCACCAAATTAATTAGCATACACCAAATAATCTCTATCACTTAATTAAGAAACATAATAATCATCATTAATTCATAATCAAACAATCCATTTTTATTTTCGGCATATTCAAACCCTTTTTATTTCCCCCTAAATTATTTCTTTCAGCCATAAGCACAAACTCAAACTTTTTAATTTTTATAAAAACATGATAAAACTTAATTCGGTTAAACATGAGACACGATGAGTCCTCTAAAAAAACCGAGACACTATGATTGGCAAAATAATCTAATTAGCATGAACAATTCAATAATCATTTGGATGGTTTGCTGGTATCTGCTATTGATAATTTAGCCGAGGTTGTTGGCTTTTTTTTAATACAATTTACTTAATTATTAAAAAAATATGAGTATATGAAATAAAGGCAAAGAAATATCATCGATGGCGATGATGACTCAAACAACCATAAGTACAAGTTTTACCATTCATTTTATATAAAAAAAAATAGAAAAGAAGTTCGAGTATGATGATAGAAATCTGGGGAAATAAAAAAATCTGGGGAAATAAATAAATTTGGGGAAATAAAAATGGAATGCTTGTGTCATACCCCATTTTTGACCCATTTTCAATTCACTTTTCTCGTCTTTTAAGCCGGAAATTTTCGTCGTTTCAGACGAAATTTCGGCAGGGAGGTATTTTAAAATACCTCATTTTTTTGTTCCGAAGGCGACCGTCTTTATTTTTTTATTTTTATTTTATTTTATTATTTATTATTTTCTTTATTTCTTTTTAATTCTTTTTTTTTATTAGGTGTTTTTTTTTATTTATTTTCGTTTTTTTTTATTATTATTATTAATATTATTTTTCTTTTTATTTTTTTTTATTTTTTCATTTTTTACTGTTTTTATTTCTTTCTTTTTCAGTCCAGTCCAGGCCCAGAGGGGCATTTTCGTCATTTTTATTTTACCCTAGTTTTTACTATAAATGGTGCATTTAATGCACA
The DNA here is from genome assembly GCA_018208015.1 of Medicago ruthenica. Taxonomy (NCBI): domain Eukaryota; kingdom Viridiplantae; phylum Streptophyta; class Magnoliopsida; order Fabales; family Fabaceae; genus Medicago; species Medicago ruthenica. The sequence continues at coordinate 17,809,006 of CM031375.1, forward strand.
GTACAAGGGGTCAGAGTAGTACAGTACCAATACCAGTATAATCCGGCCACCACAAGCCACCCATTAAACCACCTTAAGCCACCAACAAACCACCACATAAATTAAAAAAAATCATAAACTTTTCTTCCTTTTCTTTTCTTTCTGTAAAAACCTCACCCATACTACTCACACAACTCACGCAAACTGACACACACACATCTCACGCGGATCCAGTCACAAAAACTAACACACACCACCCATTCTTCCTCCACACACTTACACGGCCACAACACATACTCAGCCGCGCCCATTACTCAACACACACACCCAGGCCGAATCCAAATCCATACTCAAACACCACAAATCTGAAATCAATTCCATACCATCACAAATCGGAAACCGATTTCGTGTTAACAGTTCAAACCAAGGCCGAACTCATCAACAACTACCGGTTCGAAAATCAAGCCAAGTCAAAACGCAACCAAATACCACAATCACGAACGACCGAACCAACCAGAAACCGAACCAAAGGTAGTTGTTACCTCTTGATAAAAATCTAGATCTACTTAGTTTTAAGAAGTTTTTGAGAAAATAAGATCCGGATTCAAAGAGAGAGCGAAGAGGAGAGTTTAAAAAGTAAAAAATGTAAAAGAGGAGAGTGGTTTATCACTCCGGCGCGGTGGCGCCGCCGGCGACCGCCGCGCCGGATCTTTCTTTACCGGCCAGGCATTCAGAGAGGATGAGAGAGGATGAGAGAAGAAGAGAGGTTAGAGAGAGAAAAGAGGGGAAGAAATGAGAAGAAGAAACAGATTGGTGTTTTTATAATTGAGGAAATCGGACCTAAAACCGGCCCATTTGCGACCCACACGCGGCCCATCTTTATTTTCCCCCTCTCATCTTCTGGTTACTTCCTGCATCACTCTCTTCCTCCATGCACCCCCCTTTCTATCTTTCCCATTCTTTTATTTCTTTTTAATCATTTATTTTTTGTTAGTTTTGTTTTATTTTTTTTTCATGCACTTTATTTATTGCCTTTAAATTCCAGTACCCATGCATTTCTTTTATTTTTATTTTATTGCATCATATTTATTTTTTTTGTCTTGCATTTTTTATTTTCTTTTATTTTATGCATCATATTTAATTTTATGTCTTGCATTTTTTTATTTTCTTTATTTATTTTCCAGCACCATATTTAATTTTCAGTCAAGCATTTTTATTTCCAGTATCATATTTACTTTATGTCTTGCATTTTTATTTTTTTTATTTTATGCATCATATTTATTTTATTGTCTTGCATTTTTTTTATTTTTAGCATCATATTTATTTTATGTCTTGCATTTTTATTTTCTTTATTTTATTTTCAGCATCATGTTTATTTTATGTCTTGCATTTTTATTTTCTTTATTTATTTTATGCACCATATTTACTTTTTGCTTTGCATTTTATGCATTTATTTTATTTCTTTTTTAGCATATTTACTTTAATGCATTTGCAATTTTACTTTATTATTTTTTGTCATTTATTTTATTGCTATTAGAATGTATCTAGGTCCAATGTAAATAAAAATATAAATGAGAATATGCACCGACACCACATTTACTTTTTTATGCTTTATGTCGAGGACGATTATGTAATTTGGACCGTATCCGAGGAAAAGGACCCTCACTTGATCCAACGTCATTTTGAGGGATCCGGTGCGTTTAGATATCTCAGCATAATTTAGTCTCAGGACCTTAGGACCTAATCAAATTTTTCATAAAAAAGTCAAAATCCAAAAACATTTTATAATCAAATTTTCAAAAAAAATCAGTCTTTTATCTTTTCATTCTTAATCAAATTTTAATCAATCTATAATCAATCAAAACTTCTTTTTCTTCAATTTAAAATCAATCAAACTCACTTTCTTTTATCCTTCTATGCCTTTACGGCCTCTCATCTTTCTTAAAACCTTTTTTCAAACTTTAAAATCAACCAAAACCAATCACTTATCTTTTTACCCCGAACTACGTGATTTTGATCCCGCTCGGGTACGTAGGCAAAAGACTTTGTCTTTCCAAATCAATAAAAATAACAAAAACATTTTCCTTCTTTCTTTTTCATCACTTTAATCTTTTTACACCTAAGCACTTATTTTACAAGCAAATAATTAATTTAGCATAAAGATAAAAGAAGCAAGAGGTTCCTATAGAGTACTATAGACGTTTAGGGTGCTAATACCTTCCCTTTGCGTAACCAACCCCCGGACCTTTGATCTCTCTAATAAATAGGGTTTTCGAACTTTCTCCCTTTTCTTCGGAAAAATGAAAGATCGGTGGTGAGCTTAAAAATTGCGAGTCAACGCTAACTAATAGCTTGATATCCAAAAATCACCGCGACAGCTTGATTATGTATTAATGATGATAGATATGTTTTTTAATTAGGTGATAGAGAAAATTTGATGCATGTTAATTAATTTAGTGATAATTTTAAGTCTTTAGATTAAATGAAATGAATGGATAAAATTTGGTGTCAACTTAATTTTAACACCATGGTGTCATTTGATCCTGACTCATATATATATATATATATATATATATATATATATATATATATATATATATATATATATATATATATATATATACCCCAAGTATCATTGCTTACTCCAACCTAAAAACATGAATGAGTAAGTTAGTTGGTCTACTCCCACTTGTTTTTTTTACCAAAAAACCATTTTTAACTATTATAAACTAGCATTAACTAAATGTTCAAGATCAACAACAACCAAGCCTTATCCCACTAAGTGGGGTCGGCTATGTTGAAAATTCTCATGAACTAGCTTCTTTACCCGCACCCGTTTACGAAGATGTGAGAACCCTTACTTATTTTTCACTGCATTCAGACGACCATGCAGCGGCCATTGCTCATTTGACATTGTACTCGAGTTATACAACGCGTTGCTTCCGGGCAACGACCTAGCATTCACACTATTTCGTATTTGATCCATGTCATAAGGATTTGACAAAATTTTATGTTGGTTGTCAAGGCCTAACACAACCCTATCCTTTTACCCGGACTTGTGACCGGCCTTGGCGTTAACTAAATGTTAATTTTGTAAATTTGTTTTTAAGCACACATAACTGTCTTTTTTTGGGCAAATCATAACTGTTTTCTTAATTTTCATAAAAAAATGTAAATGCATACTTTAAAAAGATGAACCGGATAATGTTTAAGCTTTACGCGTCAAAAACAAGTAAGAGTATGTTTACAACTTACTCTATATTTTTAGGTGGAAATAAATTACGAGTCGTGTGTGTATGTATGTATCTATATATATACATCCACCTAAAAATACTATGGTGTTAACTAACAAGCTACGTACACTTGCTTTTTACAAAAGAGTTCATTTGTCACTATTCAAACCAATTTTAAATTGAAGGGTAATTTTGTAAGTTTCATTTAATTAACTTAAAAAGAAAAAAATATTTTAAAACATCAAGTAACCGTTTCCTTAAATTAAGGTGGTTTCCTATTTTTTTCTTTCCATAACTGTGCCTGAGAAAAAAATAACGCTACTTGACATTAAAAAAACACTAATCATAGTATTTTTTTAGGGGCACTAATCATAGTATTAATTACCAAATTAAGTATTTAATGAATTTTTTTGGTACAAAACATGCTTAAGGTACAAAACATGTAATAGAGACAAACTTTTAAGAAAACAATATTTGGAATGATGAAAGTGGATGTAAATTAGTGAGGTGAGTCTAAACAATTTGATAAAATTTATAAAAATGAGTGTAAATAATCAAGTAGGTGTAAGTTGTTCACTTACACCTTAATGATTTTAGGTGGGTGTAGCTTGCTAATTTACATCTTAGTATTTATATATATATATATATATATATATATATATATATATATCATGGAACATGGGCTATGAACTAATTATTAAGAATGCTGAAATCCCATAATAATCATGAGATCCATATGGTGTTAGATACCTTTCAACAAAATTTACAAATTAAAGATTGGACATGGTGGGGACAATGGGTAATGAAAGAAGTGAATTGCTTTTTGACCATAATCAAGAAAACTAATCAAATATGTAGCACACTTAGAAGAAATGTTATCATAGATATAGAACGATTATACTTATCTCTATTCCGTTGCACTATGATCACCTTTGTTGAGAGGCTATTATTACCTTAAGCATGCATATAGTCAAAAATGTGGGGAAGAGGGCACGCTTCCTTTCCTTTCAGTTGTACGATCCACCATGTATGATTTCACTTACTTATTATAGTAATATATTACACTCAAATGATATTTAATGCTCTAAGTCAAATTCAAATATCGGAGGAGATTTTGTAAATCATTCACCTAGAAGTGGATTTAGATGTGACAAGTTGATTTGTTTTGATTTTTTTTTTTTACAAATTGTTTGGATCTTTTATAGTTGCGATATGGTTTTGTAAAGATCATTAGATTTAAAGAGAGAAATTTCTAGAGTTGTTTTCCTGTATAAGCATATGTTTGAAAAAAAAACCATTTGAGACGAATGACTAGATGTATGTCTAGCTTGAAGTTACAATTAGTGGCTTCTTTTTTTCACGGCATGATATTTCCAAACATACGGTGATTGCAAATAAAAATTGAACTAATCACACTATAAATCTATCGGTCCCAACATACCATTGCAACATCATACTACATTCCTAGATGATTGAAGTCCATTTAAGTCATTGATGCATTTGGATATATAATGAGAATTAGAAATCATATTATAATATTTTATTTTATAATGACAGTAAAATTAAGTGTTTATACATTTTTTAGTGAAAAAATTTTCATACATAGTCATCATATTACTTTCAATCTGTTAATTGATAGTATTCATTTTACACTTTAAAGTGAATTGATAGCCAGATTCATATTTGTTAAAGCAAAATCCGTTATGTTAAATGGTCTATTGTGTTTTTGTGTGTGTGTGTGGATTGGTTAATTCAACTTTAGAATAGGTTTTTTTTTTTCCTTCTTCATTTTTTATCTTATTGGATTTCCTTTTGTCTCGCAAAACCAAATCCCAGTCATGAACAATCATGGAGATTACAATCTAAAATTTTGAGAATGATGCTTCTTTGATTACTAACAAAGTGCATCAAAAGAAGCTTTGGCTAGTAAAGCTAAATCTTCCCTTTGACTAGAAAAAACAATAACATAAGATACTGCTATAGAATCAGCCGAAAACCAAAAAGATACAAAAACAAAATTAAGGCCCTTTCAAAAAACAAAAGCAAAAACAAAATCAAGTTATATGTAGCCCACAACGAATTATCAACAAATAAAGTTGTTACAAACACAAATTGCTTTCTATCCATTTGTTTCTTTATATTAAAGGAACCCTTAAACAAAAGTCACAAACTTTTGTTTTTAGTACAAGAAAAAAGTCACAACCTATTCTCTAGCTAAAAAAAAGTCGCAATCTATTCAACTAGCATGAGATGAAAGTTCCATATATCAAATCTTTTTTTTCTTAATGAATCATTATTTTGCTTTCTTGGTAGCATATTTTATATTTTGAGAAGAATTCTTTTTTTAACTCATGAGAAGAATTGTGATATCACACTTGAAATGTACCGTCAAAAAAATTTATCCTAAAAGGAAATACTTGATTGAAAAATGTTGGTGTTGGGTCATTTTTCTTGGTACAAAAATTGTTGGGTCATTTGGAATTAATTGCAGTAACGTAAACAGTAAAATATGAAGAATGGTCCCATTTTGGGTATGTTCATCAAACTTGGTTTAGCTTTAAATAACAAGAAGAAACAAAACAGTGTTCAATTCAGTGTTTGTATCTGCAATATACATCTCAATGCTTGTGACATGTTTTTGACGCTACTATTAGATTCCTTATTGAGCTAGTAACAGTTAAAGTGGCACTGTCAAATAGTCTTGGTTTCTAAAATTCAGAAACATTCAATTGTATTACAACCCCAAAATATAGTAACAAGTAACTAGACAATTCTGAAAAAGAGTATTAGGATTTGAAATAAGAATAAAGGTTTGTTTGATGAAAAAACTTTGAAATATGAAATGTAAAATCTAAGTCAATTTTCAAAAGCGTATTATAAAGCTAACGGTATTTTTTATAACTCTTTTTGTATAATAACATTTTGTGAAATATGTTTTTTCGTCGTGATTTTTTGGGTATAATCTAAGTCGTGATTTATATAAGGGTTATACTTGAAATGTTGCGGTTTTAAAGAGACTAAAGTTGCATTTAACTCTAAAATTTTAAAAAGAATGTACAATATGTTTTAGTCATTATAAAATGCCATCTTATGAAGTTTCAAAAAATATTTTAATATTGATATTCAGTCTTTTGTTTGATGATTTTAACTTTTTTCTGTTTATATTTAGCCTCTAGCTATAACTACCAAATTAGAGGCCTAAACATTTAAGTTTTTTTTTAAAGGGATTAATTAAATACTTTTTTACGGAAAAAATGGTATATCATAAAGATTTAAATGTATTTAACTCTAAGATATCAATAATGTACGTACTTTTCATCCAAAATTGTGTTATTTAACTGTTCAAGGTACGAAACTTAATTAAAAGAGCGGGAAAAAGAGTATAGATTTCAATATTTGCAAGTTTCATAACTTCATAAGAAAGAATAAAAATTGCAATGAAAAACTCAAGCACAGCTGTTTGAGCTTTTTTAAACTTATGGTTGACACATAAAGGCTATACAACAAAGAAATTAGTACCATTAAAAAAACAAAGAAATTAAAACTCTTAATGTACATATAACAAATTAAATAAATAAAGAGAGAAATTTAAAGTACTAGTCCTTCAGAACATGTTAATCTTTCTTCTATATTTGTCACCTATGGATCTAACGAATCAATTGTCTTAGTCCGACAAATTATTCTTTTTTACTTCCTTCCAATTAAAGGGAAAATGATTTAAGTGTGATCTTTCTTTCTTTTTCCTTCCATTGAGGACAAAAACAGTTTAAAACATGAGGGCTATTTCTAGCTAATTTTAATTTTTTCACTTCTTTACAAAATTGAAAAAGTTCAAGTGATCCTTATCTCTAGGGACTAATTTAAGATGCTTTAAATCATTAAGTCTCCTTTATCATAAGATGATGCAAAGTTTAGTTTCTCCTTAACAAACTTATTCTCAAGATTTATTTTCTCGATATCAAAAGACAATTTATTGAAATTCGAAAACAAGAACTTTACTTTCAATTCTTGGTTACATTGGCTGTTTCAATTCTTGATGATGTATCCTTGAGCACCTATGCACGTAATTGAGTTTATAATTTTGGATTGAATTTGTTTTGATTGGGGGTTTAGAGGTATTGCTTGGCCGTGAGATATATATCATCGTTTTTAAATCCAAAAATCTGATAGAGGAAACAAAAATATGTGATTTTAAAATAGGGGGATGAGTTCTATGTTTAAGTGAAAATAGGATGATCAAAACTGTAATAAGCTCTTTTTTAGGGGGTAAATTCACTTTGGTTGTGATGTAACATTTGTCTTTGAGTCAATTATGTGCCCTGTCTTGTGTTAGAATAGAAATTTCATACAATTTTGAATTATTTGAAAAATAAAAGAACTTTACTTTAAAAAACTGTTATATACTTACTTAATCATGCAATTTTAACATGAGATATATAGGCAAATTCTTCATTAGGATAATTTGAATGGATAGGTGAAGGGTTGTGCTTCTACTTTTGCTTGATGACCAAAGTGATAGAAATGATATTTGTGTTGATGTGCTTGATGAGTTGGGCTTGAAGAAGATATATATGCTCCCCATTTTTCACTTTTCTTACAAACCTTTGAAAAGATGGAACCTTATTTTAAATGTTTTTCCTATTTTCTTTTTTCCATCCTGTATGAATAGATCCAAATGAAATCTAAGGATGGGAATATTATTTTTTCACTAAAATACAAAACCGTGGTTTTTTTCACAAATAAACTGATATTATGATATATTTTTTATCTGTAAATTAAAGACAAACAACACTTGAAACTCATACATACAAATGCGAGATTTCAGGTTCGAGCTCAGACGTTCAACTTAATAGTATCGACATTATCATATGAGTTAGTTTCTATAGACATTATGATATAAAATCTAATGAGTCAAAAAAATAAAAAATATTTAAATGATATGACAATATAGCTATTTTAATTAATAAGTTAACACTAAGTAATCGACTATTTTTTTTTTGTCAAATAGTTTAGTGACCAGAAATTCACCTTTTAAAATGAATAATTGAGATGTCCGGAGTTCGAACTCCAACCTCCATATATATTATGCAATATTTTTATTAACTGAGTTACGTAAACAAGCAATCGACTATTTATATTTATGTAATTTTTTATTTGTGTACCATCCAATAATGTCTTTGTGTGAGGGTTCATATTTGGCCCTCCTTTTTTCTTCCTTTTGACAGAATATTTGGCTCTCTGTTGTGGTGCCATTGTCAACAACTCATCATCCGTGCCACTGCCAGCCTGTCATTTCAAAAGCCATAAACTAACCCCAAGGAATTTACCATTTATGAATTTCTATTTGCTTAGGATTCTCAATTTTTTTAATTCGGTTTATCTAATGCAATTCAGCTCATCTATTCAATAATGTTTATCCTTTTATTTTCACAAAATGAAAAATTTACCATATATGAGTTTCTATTTACTTAGTTTAGCTAGCTAATGCAATTGAGCTAATAAAAAAAATAGCTGAGGCAATTCCATTTCACTTGCAAATTACTGCACCCCAATTTGAGAAATAATAGTAAGAATTTTTTTTTCGTAGCATGTGTTTGTTATAGACAACCACGAACTTTAGCTTAGATATATTCAAACAGAATTTTTCGAAACAATAGTATTTGGACACAAAATTACGACACGGTATATCAATCCAAGAATAAATCGACACCATGCAGTCAACACCGTATAAAATATATGTAGTTTCAGTATGTTTAGATTCCAATGAGAGACGAAGAATGTTTTTAAGCCAATGGTATAGAATGTGTTCAAGATATGGAATATGATATCAAATTCTGATCTTAAACTTAAATTTGAAGCTTCTAATCCATCACTATTTTCTATCATGATTTTGGTGTTTTACAAACATATACTTCGCCTATGTTTGGAATCACGTCAAATGCTATACATTCACGCGTCTAGCACAAGTTAGGAATCCTGACTTCTCAAATTCACGGCAAACACCACATTACAACATTGAGACATGGTTTTATGAGTTGTCGTGGTTTTCAAATGTGTCAATTGCTAAACATTTGCATATCTAGCACAATTTAGGAATCGTGACTTCTCAAATTCACAGCAAATACAACAATACAACATTGAGACGCGATTTTAAGGGTTGTCGTGGTTTTCAATCGTGAAATTAAACACACACTTGAAACAAACAAAAATGATATTGAAATGAATGATGAAACACCAAAAATGCCCCTTGTAGAAGATGATAAGGTCAAAGTGGTCCATGTATGGTCAAAGAACTAAACTCTATCTTACAAGTACAGGACAGTTTTGTAATTCACATTGCAAATTATTACAAATAAACAAATAAAAATGTACAGTATAAAGAGTCGTGCCGAAAACAACACCATCAGACTCAAGCCACCGGCGTCTCAGTCAGCATTGTGATGTGAACAACGCCTACCTCCCTACCCTCTATACCTCACTTCTAGATTAAAATTAAAGGGTTAAGACCAGAAGTTGCAAATTTGCAATCTAATACTACTCTCTTCTCCTTCCAAAATTCGTGTTATATAAAGATCAAACCTCAACTTTCTTCCACAAACTCAAAGTTGATTAACCAAAAGATTAACAACTAATTTTGAAGCTACTCTAGAAACTTTGCCCTTTTGCTCGTTCTAAACTATGCAATTAAAAACTTAGTACTATTATCATTTTACCTCCCCCATCACTCACACACAAGGTTATGATAAATGATAAATAAACAATAAAAAAACAAAATTAGTTCACAATTTCCCATCATTTAATTGTTGTCATTAAAATAATAGTACTAATTGCATGAAAAATATTAAATACTAAATCACATTGTTTGCGTCATTCTAAGTCCATTTAGATCTATACACACACACACACAGTACAGAACAGAGCAGCCTAGCTTACCTCATCTCAGCTGCAGAACTTTGAATGGATCTCAGAAATTTTTGAGATCTCAAAAAACCACTTCTTCAATCCCAAAGTTACCAACATCACCAACATTAAATACTTCTAAAATTATTATAAATAAATTAAATTCGAAATTTATAATAAAAAGACTAAACTATTTTTCAATTAATTTCTCAATTCTAACATAATATTAATTTCTGGAAATCATAGGCTACAGAGATGACCCATTAGAAAATCAAAATCAAAATTGAAAACTTCTAGCTAAGAAAATTAAGAAAAATAATATTTTTATGTACATGTATATATCTCATGAAAAAGATAGCTTCATAAGAGAATCATCAAAAGGGATCTAAAGCATAAAAAAAGAGAACTTTTGAAGCTCTTTGATTGTTCCTAATAAACCCTTTTGATAATTCTTCATGAATCACTGTAATCACGCCAGCAAATGAGCATTGTAACACACCGCCTCATGATGTAGAAACGTGCTCTTTGTTCCTTAACAAGCCTTGCACATTTTCTAGCAAAAGCACACTTTCTTTGTGTTGTTGAAGTGTTTTTGATGAATGATGTTGTTGATGATTTGCTTCTTGTTGACCCTTCTTTCTTTGATAGCTTCCATTTTTCATCAAAGTAGAGAGGAGGTTGAGGGGTTGCACTTTCCATAGAAGAAGAAGAAGAAGAAGAAGAAGAAGAAGAAGAAGCCATGAAGAAAATAGAAGAGAAAATTGGTTTTGTTGGTTAAGGAGGGATAAGAGAGAGAAAAAACTGTGGGCAGTGAAATTAGTGAGAAAGTGAATGAGTGATGAAAGAAAGAAGGGTGAGAGGGAGTATTTATAAGGGGTTAGATTGGAAAAAAAAATGGTAACATAAGGGTGTGTCATGTGTGTGGCAGTGTGTGTCACCTGGTTCTTCCTTTGCCTTGAGAGGCCCACTGTTTTTATTTTACTGTTTTTTCTTACACAACTATTTTTTATTGTTTACATTTAAAAATAATCTAGACTGTTAATTTCGAAGATTACTATTAGTCGAATTAAGTTTAACCGTTGTAAAAGTAGTTGAATTGGGAACAATCGAAAATGATTCTGGGGAATCTTGCTTACGTTCATTACGTCTCATAGATATCGTGAAGTGTCAGAATTAGCCAAAGACACATGAAAAATTGGGAGTTTAGCTACAACTACTCATATCCCATGTTTTAGCTCCACAAACTCAAAATGACTATTTATCCAAAGCATGATACGAGGTGATAAAGGTCTTGTGGATTGGGAAAAACAAAACGTCGCAAAATAGTGAGAAACCAAGCCAAACGTTGGGCACTACATACTCAAATCAATGGGCTATAAGTTAACACACGCAAGACCCGTAGGAAAATCGAAAATCCATATTTGACACTCTTTAAAGGAGTTAATGAAATCATAATTGAGAGACAGAGTTCATTCCTTACGTAATCGATCGAAGCAAAAAAGGGTTTCACATTTGAGAATTATTAGCTAAATGCTTGATTAAATTTTAAATTTGACAACAATTGAAAAATAAAATTTAGATGCACTACATTTAACATTGTAATCTCAAAAAATAGAGTTCAAATTTCAGGAGACAATTATAAAATTGTCATTAGTGACATAATTATTGATAATGATATGCCATCCCTCTATCCTATAACAAATGTCAAATTTGCAAAAATAATTTTTCGAAAAAAAAGAGTATGACTTTTTTATTTAACATTAATTATCTTTTATTTATTTAAAATATCATGCATCACTAACCATACAATTGAGGTCAAGTGGCTAATGAGTTTCACGAATGACGAATTGTTCAGGAGAACTTGATTTCGATTTTTGTATGGATGTACACATGTTGGTTTGGATCAATTTTTGTCAAACCCGTTACCCAGCCTGGTGAGAGTATTACGGGTCGGATTCAACATGGATCTCATACTTAAATTGTGAGCCAAACCAATTCAGTTTGAACGGGTTAGTTCAGGCTGGATTCACAGGTACCCAGTTAATTATAAAAATTAACTGGGTATATATGATAATAATTAATATCTTAATACTATGATAAAAATGTAAGAGAAGTTCAGGCTGGATTTCTCTTTTGTGTATATATGATAATAATTAATATCTTAATACATGATAAATTAACTTGGTAATGTTATTATTCTCTTTTTTATGTAATTTTTACATATTAGTAAAATAAAGCAAGTGTTTTACGCTCACTACTAAAAAAAGGTGACACAATTCTTAAAATTAGATACAAAATAAAATAAATTTCGTCCTTAAAATTTTGGACTCTAACAATTGTTAGCAATATTCTATTTTAAGAGGATGTGGTCATATATAATTAAGGATATAATATGAAAAAAATGAATAATTCAATAAAAAAAATTGTTTAGTTTATATATAATTAAAAAGAAGATGATAAAATATTATTTGTGATTTTTATATTGAAAAAGTATTTATTTCTTACACTATGTTAGTATAATTAATGTGGACTAACAGAAAACTATTATTTTAGTGTGGTGGGTTCCCAATGCCCACGTCAGTGACGAAGGGAGAGACGAGAATTGAATGCAGCAAAATCTTACACTGATACTTTGTTCATTTTGGTGGGGAAAAGTCACCAAAAATAAAATTGGTAGGGAAAAGAGAGGAATAATTCATGGCATGGTGCATAAACAATTATCAAAAAATAAAAATTCATGCTGCATAAATAAATTTTTACTGAATGCTGGCAAAACACTAAGCAGCATCATTTTGTTTCATCTAATTACCATATGAAATTAAATATTATATCTTTAAATAATACTACTAGTATTAATAATGGATGGATTTTTAAATATATTCTACTAAATAATATTTTTTAATATAATGATTATAATATTTTAATACTAACATTTTAAAGTTTAAAGTAGTTAGTAATATATGCATGAACTTCTGTGCTCTGAGTCAAATTTACTTAAAAAGCAAAAAATAAATTAATAAATTAAGTAATAAATAGGAAAGGAGGGAAAAATTATGTTAGTGGGAAGAAGGGTGGAAGTAACTGTGAATTGAGAGGAAAGTTTGTCATGATATGGGAAAGATTTCACAGAGGATCAAATTTGGGGGTACATTAATTTTTACCAAAGTGAAAAAGACTCTTGTCATTGGGAAACATTGGTGGTGAAAAAGGGCATTTCATTTTTCCTTTGTAGGCTAGAAATGCCCAATACAGAGGAGATTCTGAAGTGTGGGGGACCAAGAAGTGTTTCTGTTCCTGTTCACTAATTTTTTTACTACTTCGTTTGATGATGTGGAAACCACTTTAATTTACTTCTACTGTGTACAGATAAAGCTTTTTTGTCCGTTACCAATCCCCTTGTTTTTTCTTCAAAAAAGAGTGTCATTTCCTCAGTGGAATTTAAGAATCTTGCCTCATAATTCTGTTTTAGGATGTTAGGTTTTTCATTGCTCAGTTCTGTCATTTCATTCATTTGGCTCTTGTGCAAAAGAAATACTATTAGTGTATTACAAGTACTCAAGAGTTAAATATGTTTTATCTAAATATTTAATTGTATTTTATTAATTACATACATATTTAATAAAATAATTGTTTTTTATGAGATAAGGAAATTACAAAAGACTAAGTAATTAATCTAGGGATATATAATACAACAACCCCATTACATCAAAATGAAGCTTAAAGACTAAAGAGGAACAACTATATTGAAAATCGCCAAAGAGAAAGAATTATGGTGACTTAAGTTAGCAAAAAATCGACACAAGAGTTAGCCTTCCTGTAAATATACTTTAACGAAACATTTAGAAAGATGGATAAGATAAAAAATGTCGATTAAGAATGGTTGAAAAGCCACAATATGAGTTGAAGTGCACTCAATAATCTAAATAGCAACTTGAAAATCACATCCCACAAAAAGTAATACCATAATCACATGCAAGCTTAAGACCCAAGAAAAGACAAAAGCTCAGCAAAAATAGTGGTAGAGATTAATATTACATTAGAATCCTTTAATAAAATAACATGCTCACATTAGACTTCTAAGAAGTGAATTTTAGTTCGTTTATTTTAGTATTTAGAGCCGGTTGACTATTTTGTCATAAACTATTTTGCTTAATTTGTTTAACAAAGATTTGTTTATAGTATAATATGGTTAACAAAGCTTCCAAATTTTTACTTAATGTATCCATTGAATACGATAAAAGAATGACATTCAATAAGCACATGTCTACTTGTAACAAAAAAAATCAGCACATGTCTACTGCATCAAAACAATCTTATTTAGTTACGTAGTAGTACTTGATGGTAGCAAACAGTGATGTTAGACAGAACCTTTGCCAAATTACTCACAAAATTAGATAAACAGCCCAACAATATTTATGGTATCATATCCTCTTTCAAATCAAATCGCATCCATATCAGCTCTAGTGACAAGTTAAAGGAGGGAGTGCCATTTATAAGAGTAAAAAAAAGAGAAGCATGCAAAGTGGAAAAAACAGAATGCAGTGACCCACCTATGTTATCAATTGATGAATTTGAGGTAAAAAGATTTTTATTTCTCAAAACTTTTGTTAAGAACAAATTTGGAGAATCTAAATTCAAATTTTAGTTGGAATAATATCTAGTTTGACTTTATTTATCCTACGGTTGAATTTTAGATTATCAATGTCTCATTTTTTCTGAAAATTCCATGGTTTAGACCAAAAAAAAATATTTCCTAATAAATTTTTATATGAAAATAATTTAAAATATAAACATTTGTAAATGCTTAACCACTCTCATTAATTAATAAATGTAAGAGTGAGTGATCTTTATAAGATGCAACTTAGATGTCAAAAACTCTTTAAATGTATAGTTCTAAATTTGATTCAAGAATATATATGTCTACGGATAAATAACCTTAATAATTTTCGCCAATTGAAGACTAATCTTTCCCCTGTAGATAACATGAAATACCAACAGCCCATTCCATGTTTTGCACTGTCATTTACACTTCTTTCCTTCTTTCACTACTCAGCACAATTTTAAAGCATGACACTAATGATATTCTTTACTATACCATATTTGTCCGAAAAGTGTTTGGCCAAGACGTTGCCATCATAATCTAGATTAATTAGGAACTATTTCAACCACAACAATGGTCGTGAAATGATAGTTCTGGCTTATGAATTTTTTAGCTCCAATGACCAAAAATTGCACCGAGGTCCCAAGAATTTGATGGACTCATTAAGTACTCTCATTCAAAGTCATAATACATTTGATGGACACCAACTAAATTATGTACCATGGAATAAAATTTTAAAAATGAATATTCGGGACCACGGTGTGGATTGGGACACCAAATTAAATTTTGATCTATTTCTATACTAAAGACCCATATCCACTTCAAAGTAACACAAAAGCTCTGCATGCAATCACACAAGAAATTTGACGATGATCTACTTTGCGTGACATGTTCTTTACGCTCTCTTATGATCGTCAAGGAACTTTTCTTCCAAGTCACCTTGACACCTCAAATATATATATATATACACGAGAATATTCTCCCAAAATCAATCAATTGACACATACATCCAACAAATGTACCACCCTAACTCATCAATCACCTATTGAGTTAAATTTCAAAGTACTTGAAAGTAAGGTTGAGAATAAACCAACGAATATCAGCCTACGATTTAGTCTACATCAAATCTAAATCAAACCATATTTTTTTTTTTTTACAAAATTAAGAGATATGTCAAATTGTTTATTTGAAAACGTTCATATGAAATAAACATAGTAATAAATTTGTTTATTTTAAGAACCCCGGCTTCAAGTACAACACTCTGTTGGAAAACTAACGCCATATTCCTCCACCGCAGCTCGGACGGTTCGAGTAGCTAGCTCTCGAAGTCCACCTCAGATCAATTTCTATATGCAAATTAAAGGCATCTCCATTATTATTATTATTATTATTATTATTATTATTATTATTATTATTATTATTATTATTATTATTATTATTATTATTATTATTATGCATTCCCAAAAAACACCAACCAACCAACGAAGCTGATTGTGTTATGATAGTATTTTTTTTGTCCACTGATTGTTATGAAATTTATTTGCAGAAAATGTGAATTAGTGTAGTCCAATAAGAAAACCGATCAAGAGTAGTCAGTAGTTTTCAGTACCTACTCTTGGAAGCACGCAAGCCTTAAAGAGTTGTTGATTTTGTTGCTTCTGCTTCTGAACTTGCAAATTTCTGTGTATTATTCGGTACACGAGCCACCACCACCCACCAGCCACTAACTCTGATACTCTATCTTTTTATTGATTTCCATCTATGAACACATCACACACTATACTTTTCTTACATTGCTTCAAGTTAGTGTTTTACTCTTTGCTAAAACGATTCTCTTCGAAGAGCAAAAAATAAATAATAAATAAACATACAATATTAAAATTTAGAATTCGGTTTAATTTAACTTCACAAAATTGACTCACAAAATATATTATGAATGAACATCTGAAGTGTGATTTGATGACACTATAGCAGGGCGATCCAAACAAATTTAATATAAACTTTAATATCATATTATAATTTCGGTTTAAGCCTATTACTCTTTCTTTTTTACTCAACTTAAATCAATCTTAAAAACCACTAGTTTATATTTATAGGATAATGTATATCTTATACAAATTTGTAATTATTTATACACACAATTTCAATTATATCACATAAAAGGATTTGAAGTTTCTTCTCTAACACAACTACAAACAAAGTTCAATTTCAACCATTAATTTAAAATCGGACAGTCGAGATTAGCAATTGCGACACTAATTAATGTAAGAATCTGTTTCCCACATGAAAGGCATGATCCTTGGGGATGTGACCGTACATAGGACTCGGGGTCCATACAAAATGGTGCCTCATTGGTGAAGGCTTTCTATTTTTCCTTCTATCAAGCAAAGGGTGAGTGACCCCACAGTGACATATCAAGAGATCATGTATTAGTAGGAAGCGTGATCAAGCTAGTAGCACCAATGTTGCAAGCTTTAATTAGGCTAAAAGGTCATGTGCAACAAAACAAATTGTAGCGACGTATCAATTTTTGATCATTCATTCATTCATTCATGAGTTTTGATCATCAATCATCATGGTCATGCCTAGGCAAAATTAAAGGGTTTGCCACGTTCGTGATGTGAAATATCACTGCAAGACTTGTCTAATTATCATCATAAACAACACTTGCATTATACTCCAAAGTCCAAACAAAATGAACCTCGTGCCTATGTAGCTTCTTTGTAATTTTTACTTGATTTAGTTTTCTGTTTGATGAAATAGACAATTCCTTTTCAAAAAGCACGTCCTTCCTATTGTAACTATCATAACATAAGAGAAGCTTTAGTTTGAATTATATTTTTGTATAGAATTCATATTTGTACGTAACTGTAACGACTAATAACGCAAACTAGATGAGATAAATCAGTGAAAAAAAAATTTCTCCCTCAAGAATTTTGATGGTCTTACATTTAAAGGAGTAAGATTTTAATTCATTTACATACTTATTGCTCTGAAAGATCGTACCATCTCATTCAAATGAAGGAAGTTTGGGAGATTATTCATATTGGGCAAAGATCAATCACGCAATATAGTCGATCACTTTAGTAACCATCGACTATGGTAGCATTGCCGGATTATGAGGGGGAGCTCGTAAGATCGTTCACATTAGACCAAAAACAAGTACACAAATGAGTTGAACACCACATCATAACTCAAATGTGAGACTTCTACCTCACACTTCCTACACAACAATATCAAGACTTTCAACACAAGGAGTCTTTTATTTTAGTAACCAACAACTCTGGTAGCAATGTTGGGTCATGAGGAGAGTCTAAATGATCATCTA
Source organism: Medicago ruthenica (assembly GCA_018208015.1). Classification (NCBI taxonomy): domain Eukaryota; kingdom Viridiplantae; phylum Streptophyta; class Magnoliopsida; order Fabales; family Fabaceae; genus Medicago; species Medicago ruthenica. Next base: position 17,827,046 of record CM031375.1, read on the forward strand.
TATTGAATCAAGAACAATCAAACAAATGAATTAGACATCACATCTTAACTAAAAACCTCGATACATTGGTTTTATGGTCCTCTCACTTATATATAATTACTCAACATTCATTTTTTTCATCTAAGATATTTTTTTTAGTAGATAGATGAAATGACAAAATCATTATAAATAAACTCACACACACGTGGAGGTGACAGGGTTCGAACCCTAATCATAGCGTTCGACCTAACAATTTCAGTATTTTGCCAGTTGAACTAAGATTTGTGGACTCATCTAAGCGACTTATACTCCACATTTACTAAACAATAGAATTTGAATTATTTCAGTTTTTATGTATCTTTATATTTGGATAACTGAAAACAGAAATGGTATTCCAAACTTTTTCTCCTTAGTAGTTTTGGTTTTCAGGTCACAATATATGTTTGGTACCATTCATGGACCCCATTGTTTTGAAATTTTGGACTATTTTCAAATACATGGCAGTACAGTTTATGCAGGAAATTCGCACGAGTGTGACTTTGACTTTCTTGGACTCTTCCTAATTCCATTTTTCAGATTATGTAGTATGTAATATGAACACTATTGAATTAAATGCACTCTCAGTATCTCAAGCACCCATGTGAAGTTTCGATCAATAACAAATGGTAATAGTCCTCTGTTTCATGTCGGTATTTGCCTATTTTTCTTATGCGTTCCCATTGCAACTCTATTTTCGCCAAGGGTATATTTTCAATGCTCAAAAGATAATAAAATTAATTTAGTCACAATTGAAATGATAAATATATTTTCTTTCAAAAAAAATGATAAATATATTTGTTCACACACCAAGAAAATCGTTCTATTATGAAAAAAAAAATCTCTAAAAAACAATTATTAAATCAAAAGGCTAATAAATTAGCTTTTCGATTAGTTTTTCTCATGCATGTATTGGGCACTAGAGAAAAGATAACCACGAATAATTTACGACAAATTTTGATTGTAAGAAAAATACTTTTTGATGGAAAAGACACTCAACTATTTTTGACTGAAAAGCACATATGAAACATTTTCGCCAATAGAATTGCTTAGAAATTTAGTGGTTTGGTTGTCTTGTATTTGAATCATTTGGAATGAGATAAACTCTCGCATTTTCAGCAACAAAAGTTTATCTCTTGATCAACTGCTTACTAAGATCAAACTTCATTCATGGTGGTGGTTGAAGGCTTTTAAACCTAATGTTTTTTTTACTTTAATTCATGGTGGTCTAATCTATCCGTTTGTATGGGTTATTCACAACTTGATGTAATTTTGTTCTTTGATTTGATACTTTTAATTGTGTATTATCTTTGTGGTGTCTCCATTTTAGGCACATCATGTGCTGAAACGAGATCATCGTTCATTAATATATTTTTCTATTTGGCGTCTTCAAAATTTTTTTTTGAATTTTAAAGTTTAAATCTATTAAATCATAAGTAATATATTATTATTAATATTAACTTTGTATAATAAAAAAAACTTTTTAATCACTGTTACTTTAAAATTTTAAAAATAAATTTTTATTCATCAAATAATTTTGGGTTAAATATGTTTTTGGTCCCTATAAATATATCAAATTTTCGTTTTAGTCCCTCTAAAATTTTCCTTCGACTTTTCGTCCCTATGAAATTTTCAATCACTACTTTTGGTCCCTATTTTAAAGCCAATTCATGTATTTTTTAATGAAATTGAGCATATATGTGTAGTATATTGTAGAAATATCTCCCAAAAAAAATTAGAATTTTTCAACAAAATATGAATTAAATATGAATTTTTAACCGCCCAAAATATAAAAATTCATATTTAATTCATGTCTTGTTAAAAAATTCTAATTCTTTTTTTATGAGCGGTTCTTATAATATTATAAACATTTATGCAAAATTTATTCAAAAATATGAATTCTACATATGAGTTTACTTAAAAGGAAGGACCAAAAGTGAAAATGAAAATTTTTTGGAGGACTAAAAGTGGAAGAAATTTTTTAGAGGGACTAAAGCGAAAAGTTGATATATTTATAGGGACTAAAAATATATTTAACCCAGTAATTTTTTATTATAATAATTTATTGGCTTAATTGCAGTTGTGGTCCTCCTATTTTCACTATTTTGCAGAATTGGTTCCTTTATTTTAAAATTAGACAATTTTGGTCATTCCATAATATTATTGAGCTGAAAATTAGTGATTTTTTTAAATGATGTGGTATATGATCTAATGATGAATAAAAATTGAAACTCGGTTAAATTATAAGAATATTTCCTTAAAACAATGCTTGAATGACATAGAAAATAATATAATAGTATTTTATCGACATTTGCATTGTTACATCACTATGTGATTTACCAGCTTATTATTCAATTGATATATAAGAAAAAATGAGCCTCATATAAATAATCATTGGTGGAGAATGTTTTTTTTTAAAAGTTGATAGACTATTTTTCAAATTAAAAAAAATAAAAGAATAAAATCATAAATTAACAAAAATAAAGAATTAAAAGTACATTTTGTTGTTCCTTAAAAAAAAAAAGTACATTTTGTTAGAGAACAAACAGGTGAATTTACACCTCTCACACATCAAAACAAGAGAAAGCATATCAGAGAATTGCAGAATATTGCACCGATCTTATTCACATTGCTTTCATACATGTATTGCTATTTATACATCAAGCAAACTCTTCCTTCAAAAAAATACATCGAGTCAAATCACTTCTAAGTACAATATAGGTAGTCAACACAACTAACTCTCTAACTAACCCAACTAACATACTAATAGAAAACTAATTATACTTAATAGATTTAACCTTATATTTTTCATTTTCCTTTATTATGTGAAAAAAAAAATAGAATGAGAAGAAATCCGATTGTACTGTAACAAAAGAACGTAGTAGTATGTCAAAAGAAAGAATAGCATGGAGAGAGGAAGCATCGCATGTGAATGATATCCTATGAGGGTTTGAGTGGGCCCTACTCATTAACGTTTGTGTGTGTCTTGTGTGGTTTATAAACCACATTATACACGTGTTGGATACTAAAAGGGGTTTTTGCAAGAATGGATCCTTTCATTGTGATATCAAAATCCATTGAAATCTCTATGACTATGGTTCGGTTCGGGATAAAAATTAAACCGAATTGAGTTGAACTGTTTTTTAAATTTAAAATAACTAAACCAAATCGAAATGTTTGCATTTCGAAGTGAGCTGAACTATTCCAAACATAACCAAATTGTTTCGAACCGAACCGAACTGTTATTATTGGGACCGTTGAAAAAATATAAAAACCAAACGAAATCAAATTTTAGAAGTTTGTAAAACCGAATCGAGTTGTTCTGAACCGAACTGTTTCGAATCGAACCAGACTGTTTTGAGCCGAACTGAATTGTTTCAGTTCAGTTCCAGAATTGTTAGTAATGGTTTGGTTCGGTTCAGTTTAGAAGTTCGGTTTGATTTTTTGGTTTTTTTGTCCACCCCCTATCTATCGGTTATCGGCAAGGATAGAGAAAGCGAATTAAGAAAAAATTGTGTTTTAATGGTGGAGATTATGAAACATGAGGGAGAAAATTGAGAGATCTCATTCCAAATTTTTGCATCCTCACATTAGATAGACATAGATGACCCTATAAGATAGAGTTTTGTATGATCACAAAACTTAGACATAACATTTTAACATATACACAATTAAAAAAACTAAAATAAAAAAGAAATATTTTTCATATAAATAAATGATATGTACTATAATATATGTGCTCAAATAATTTTTATTTGATGTTGCAACGACAAAATATTTCTCCTACTAGAAGGCAGAACGTGAGGCACCCCAAACTTGAATGGTCAACAATAGGATTAGGAGCTGTAATAATAAATTATAAACTAGCTTGCAAAAGAGACAGAGTTTGTATGTGGTATTTGATTTTTCTACTAGTGTTCGAGAAACTATGTTGAGGTGAAAGCATTATATATAGTTTAGTATCCACTAATGCTTTGTTAACAATGATTTTTTTGTCTTCATTGAAAAAGATAATCCATAATTTCATCCTAATAATTGAAAATTGATTGAGCAGCCATCCAAAATATGGAAAATGTATAAATTAAGGTGCTATGAATTGGAACTACGTAAACTTGGTTCATGCATTTTGCCACGGGGTAGGTATATATAGGGTTGATCCACGTCCTTATTTGTCTTAGTCATTAGAAGGTTCTTTGAGCAAGAAGCATTTATCTAGAATGATTGTTGGGGATATATAAAATTATAGATTAGGAGTTCTAGTTCAATTTTATTATAAAAAATTGTTGAAAAATCTAGTACTTATAGTTGCAAATACACATAAATTTATTTATTTTTGACGTAAACCATCTATCCTCCACGCACAACGGTGGAGACTATTTGCTAGAAGAGACTTGCACATCTCATCCAAACGTTCTTGAGTTACAAATCCAATTTCTATAATCCTCTAATTTCTTTTTCTTTTTTCTTGAAACGGAAAATGTGAAATTATTGGTAATTAATAATAATAAATTATGCTCTCTCTCAAAAAATAAATAAATTATGTTATATGATCTGAGAGACGACAATCTTTCGATGCTAAATTATACAATCGGTACCCTCCTATACTCCATTGAAGGAAAGAAGCATATTTGGTGGAACCCACTCAAAATTCATTTCTCCTAAAATGAAAAGAACAAAAAATTATCAATTGATGTAAAATTACTAGACTGCCCTATTTTATTTTTTAATTTCTTTATCATTTTCATTTTAGATAGGGATATATTTACACCATTTTATGAATATATGTTTTTTCATCTCTTTTTCTCTTTCGTTTTCATTTATACCAATAACTAAATAAACATACCGTTTTTTTACTACTTCTGTTCTCACTTATTCTTTCTCTTCTCTTCCATTCCTAAATCAAACAAAGTGTAAACATGAAAATTGCTCTCCTCCCATACAAAATTGTTCATTCCAACGGGAACTCACGAAATTAACCTCAACGTGAGTTAAGCCACGTTGTGTTATAACCTACGTGAGTTAAGTCACGTTGGGTTATAACCTACGTGAGTTAAGTCAGGTAAAGTTATAACCTACTTGAGTTAAGTCAGGTATGATTATAACCTACTTGAGTTAAGTAGGGTAACAACCTATTTGAGTTAAATCATGTTGGGTTATAAAATACATAAATTTATTTATTTGTTTTCTCTTCATTCTTTTGAGTTTTGAAAGAGACTTGCAAACTTATATAAGTGATTCGGTAGAATACATGTGATGTGTTCTCTTCATTCTTTTGAGTTTTGAAAGAAACTTGTAAATTTTTACACTAAGTATAAGACACTTCATGCCAACATTTTCGGCAAAATTTCATGAATTTAATTTAATTCAACATCATGATGATACAACATCCTTAGGGAGAATATAATGTAACCCAACATTTTGTTTAAAACTAAATAAATTTGTCGTATTTTATTGTTTTGGAATTGATTTTGCGTACTTGTGTATTTTTAGTTAGGATTTATTTTGTAAATAAATAAATTGATTATCAAGTACACAAGTATGTTATAACCCAACATGACTTAACTCAAGTAGGTTATAACCCAACATGACTTAACTCAAGTAGGTTATAACCCTACCTGACTTAACTCACGTAGGTTATAACCCTACCTGACTTAACTCACGTAGGTTATAACTCAACGTGACTTAACTCACGTTAGTGCTACCGAACATGAGTTAACTCACGTTAGAGTTATTTTCGCCAGTTCACGTGGAAAATTTTGTATGGGAGAAAATCAATTTTCTGTAAACATAGTTCTTGAAATGTGGAATACATTCACCAAAACCGGCCCAAAGGCAAGGCAAATTGTTGCTTGAGGCTCTAAATTTTGATTCAGAATAAAGATATGAAGAGAAAATGATTCCATGTTTATTAGTAAATAATATATCCTTACTAATGTGATTTTTGGTGGCCCTCCAGATTATATTATTAAATTTAATGTTGATGGTAGTTCGATTAAAGTTAAAGTTTTTGATGCAAAATTACTAGACTGCCCTACTGAATTGATAAATGTGGTAAATCATGATTTGAGGTCTTATTAAGAATTCGTTGGGTGGTTGGGTCACTGGTTTTGCAAAGTGTTATGGTTATACTACTAATATTAAAACCGAGCTTCATGTTATTTCTTATGGGTTGTGGATCACTTGAGATCATGATTTTAGAGATATCATTTGCGAGTCAGATTTAAGGACGGGGTCCTACCTACTCATCCTTATCGATAACATATGTTCATTTGTGTTTGACTGATTGAAATCTTGTGCTTGCTCATGCCTTACATGAAGGAAACTTTTATGTTGATTGACTCAGTAAATTTGCTGTTTCACTTTCTCATGAGTTCAAAATCATCCCTACTTATGGTTCTTCCGTCTTGGGTTTTTGTATAGTTGATGTTATGGGAACTAAGTTCCTTCGTTTGTAATTTTTTTTATTGTTTTCCCATTGATAAAACAAATATCCTTACTAAAACAATGTAAATAATAGTATATATTAAGTTGGGAATGCTGCTAAATTAGTTTTGATCACTATCTCGTTGGTTCGAGCCCAACTCACATCTACCTTTTATGTAAGAGGATTTCTTTTTAGACCTTTTTAATATCCCTCTGTGCTGAAAAATGCCATCTCGAAGTTATCTTTTGAATGTGTTGAATTTAACAAGATTGTCCTCCACGAATTAAGAAAGTAATTGGTTTCCTCCTCCTTGTTATTAAATTATGTGTAATACATTAGGAAGCTGCAAAAGGTTCTCCAGGGCGACTTATGGGGGTATTTCAAGAAAGATGTGTGTTATTTGAACAACTATTTGTGTGATAACTTTTAGAACAATTATAAATTTACATAGAAAAGTAGGTATTGATACGGAAACCAAAACAATAGAGAGAGAAAGTAAAAACATAATATGAGAATGTAAGAGAAAATTATCACAAAATGGTTGTACAAATATCATTTCTCTTTAAAAAATCTATTGATTGTTCCCCGATAGCTTCATACTAGATGGATCTTTGCTTGGAGTTGACGAAGACGATGAATTTTTTGGTATTTCTCATAACGTGAAGAAAACACACATGGTGGTTTTCGAATTATATATTTTATTGACTTTGTTACAAGGGTTTGATATATGTTTCCTTTGTTGTTTTCTTGGCCTACAATCTTTTTCCTTTCACGATAGTTGTTTCTTTGGGTTTTAGCCTAGTCTCCAAAACTAATATATTCTTTTTATTTTAACTAGCAAAATGACGGGTACTCAGGTGTCCGTCTTTCCACTCTTTTTAATGCGCTAAAGTTTGAAAATTATGAACGGTTTTTTCTATGAAATTTTAATTTTGATTAAAAGTATAAATATAAATGCTTGTTGCTTTCAAATTATAACAAACCAAATTAACCTTGTTTATTTATTTCAATGACACCAACAATATAACAAAAAATATAATCTAAATTCTTGACTTTTTAATGACACCAACAAAAATCGTTATTATAGAAAAAATTGTTTTAGAGTATAATTGGGATAATGAAAAAGTTAGCCCAAAATCTTATATATATACTCGATCTAGTTTGTTACACTTTTTAAAGCATAAATGAAAAAAAAACTGGACATATATTCTTATTGTGTTTGTTACATTTTTTTAAATTTTGAATTCACTCCCATCAATTATCTTTTTTAAAGAATAAATGATAAGGAAAAACATTGATATATCGTGGAAAATAAAGATTGAATTTGTTACACTTTTTTTAATATTTAAGTTTACGCTTATCTATTTGTTATATGTGTTATTTGTATTTAAAGTTGAGGGTAATTTGGAAAAGAGAAAAAACCAATCCAAAAAAGTTAAAAAGGGTTATTTTCTTTATATATAGTATAGATATATGTTCATTTGGGGACAATTTCAAATTATAAGTGGTAGTTTTACAGTAATGCCCAAAAAACTTTATCATTTTGATTCTTTTGCATTCTTATTTTTTTGCCTAAAAAGCAAAATACTCGCTCTAACATTCTCTTCACAATATTCTGTCTCACTAGTGAAATTCATGTAGGCTCTACCTCTTTACGTGAGTTCCATTTTTAAATTTGTGAAATCTAAGTAATATTTTTTTTTTGGTTACAAATCTAAGTAATTTCATTCAATAGAGAATTAAAACGTGAGAGGAGAAAAATAGATAAAAGTGCTTTATAGATCAAATGAGTTTAAAATTCAGAGAAAATTATATCGATCAAAAATTACATAATACTCCTATTTATATAGTTAAATTATACTAACTAATTGAGAAACTAACTCCAACTAATCTAACTAATTAACTAATACTAATAAACTCCAACTATCCTAACAGTTTTAGTGACTTTTTTTTTAATTTGCCTTCAATAAAATGTTCTTTCTTTTGGTTATGCATTTTTTTTTGCTTCTATGCCCAATTGATTCGGTCAAAAGGATACAACTGCAATATGTAAAATGTTTCATATTATGCTCATCTACCACATGAAGCACTTTCAGCTCGCATCTGGGACCATGCCATCCTGGGTTAGTTACAGAAAATACTATATTTCAGTGATAGTCTTAATTTGGATAATTCAATTCTTAATTTGGAGGTTAACGTTTACTACGTGTTATAATTGTATATATCTTTCAAAGAATCAAAAGTTTAAAAATTAAGATAGGATCCATATCTTTAACATCGCACAACAAGACATTGCCAAAGTTTTTTTTTTTTTTTAAAAAAAAAGACATTGCCAAAGCTAAAAAAAGAATTCTTTAAAAAACATAAGAGGTAGTTTTATATTAATTGATATGTGATGTGTGATGATTAATCTAAAAAACTTCACTTGTTAAAAAAAATGTATAAAACTTCAAACCATTTAAAAATGTTTTGTAAGTTAATTAATTAATTAACGTTATATACTTGTAATCATTCGGTGACATCAAATGCAGCGTGACAAAGATTATGCTTAATTAAAAGAGCAAATGTTATAGAAGTAATCCACAATAATTGGAGGGGATTATATTCAACTTATACCATATATCTAAGGGAGGGGTATCCGGTTTTTGTCTAATTCTCTCATCTAAGGATTGATTATAATTACTATTTGAAATTCTGGCGCAGTAAAGTCCTGATGCTGATCGTAATGATCCAACACAGGAACAACGGTGTAAAACAGAGTAAAACACGAAACAATAACAGGGAAAAAAATAATAGACTGAAAGTAAAAGACACATGTTATTTGTTAACCCAATTCGGTGACAAACACACATACGTCTGGAGGCTACCAAGCTCGGAAGGAAATCCACTATGATAGTATCAATTTAAAGTCCTATGTGAACAACCTCTGGTTCACCGCCTTCTCACTTAATCACTACCCGTGGTATTTCTACCTAGGAACTCCTAGATATGAGACCTCTCTCACTTCCCCACAAACAATCACTGCCCCAGTGATCTTAGACTCTAATAACAATCAAAGACGGAGACACACTCCAAATAAACAAAAGTCACTCTTGCTTAAAAGCTTATGAGTGATTCACAATTACAACTCAACTAAACACAGTCCTAAGCTTGCATCAAGGTGACACAAGAAAGGCTCACAATTAACAGACTAGAAACCTAAGAATAATCTTTCAATGATGGCTTCGGTTTTTTGTTGATTTCTTCCATAGTAGCGTCCTCTATTTATAGCCTTCAGGAGCAACATATATTTGAATCAAATATTCTTCTCAGAAATATATTGACACAAATATTCTTCAGAAAAATAAATTTTCCAAAGATCTCTTTGAAAATATATTCACAAATAAAACAATATCCAATCTTCAAAATATATCTCACGAAAATATCTTTCTTCTGGAAGCATACGCAGTTTGGAGAACAAGTGACAAGAAAGAATTCTTCAATTAAATCTTCAATAGATCAGGTGAGAAAATAAACAGCTCCAAGACACGAAAACAAGAAAGCTTCTGAAGGTACTTCTGAAGAAGTGCTTCTGAAGGTCTGCGTCTGAAGTTCTGTGTCTGAAGGTTCAGCTTCTGAAGTTCTACTTTTGAGGTCCAACTTCTGAAGACGTACAACTTGCTTGTATATTTGATTTTAGCAAACATGAAGTCAACAACCAAATATCCAACAATCTCCCCCTTTGGCCAATTTTTGGCTAAAATCAATCTGAGAACAGAGAGATATCACAAGGCAAATTCTTCTGAACTTAAGTACGCAACAATCATAAGTACGCAACCAATGAAGAATTTAAACGTTGTAACCAAATAGCAATAGAGTCATTCAGCAACGGCACATAATAAACAAACTCCCCCTGAAACATACTACGTTTCCACACATATACTCCCCCTGAAACATGTCATTCAGGAACAAATGAAGCACTCCCCCTGAAATAGAGACTCCCCCCTGAAACACATCAGCTCTGTAATGCTTCTAAACAACTGTATTGATCCTGAACTATTGTAGAGCTTCTGAACTACTGTAGAGCTTCTGAACTACTGTAGTGCTTCTGAAACACTTATACTTATCTCCCCCTTTTTAGCCAAACAATTTTGACAAAAACAACCATGCATTCACCAGGAGTAGAAAGAACAAAAAACAACAGAGGTTACAGACCACATGCATACAAGAAGAGGAAAAACAAAGGGAACACGCCCTGAAATCATATAGTGCACATAACTGCTACAACCAAAGATAACACCATATGAGACATACCATTTCCAACAGAGGCATAAGAAAAACATTGTTCTTGGAGACATCAGATACAGACCAGCAGAGATAACATCAGAGACACTTCTCATATCACATATCTTCTTTCTGCCAGGGGACATTATGTGTAGGACATCATCCTCAACATCTTTCTCAGTATCACTACACACAAAGTCTTCACAGAAGAACACACACTTCATAGCAAACCACTCAGACACACATAGTAACAGTAACCACATCTGAACATAATACCTCTGAGCATTAACATATTTGAACCTCAAAACTTCAACCCTCATCAGGTTGATCTTCAAACACATCAGGTTGAAAATTCTCAGGAAGCTCAACAATATCAGCACCAGTTTGGGGGATCTCAGAACTGGTTTCAACAAATTTTCAGCAGTCTTCAAAATGACAATGATTTTCCTGATTTCTCGTGCAACTCTAGTTATAGTAAATAGAAAAAATTTGTTTGCATATTTTAACACCTGTAATTGCTATAGATTCTCATATAAGCAACTACTTGCCCAGTCTGCATCACAACACCATTGATCAATATCAACACCATTATCCTCTTTGATTATCTTCATATGTCCTGCATCAGATGTTCTCTTATGTCTTGCATTCATAAGAGCAAAATTCTTCACCTACTCTTGGCACATTTGCTTTGAGAAATAAACACATCATCATCCATTACCTTCAATTCATCACAAATGTTGTCTTCATTAATCTTAAGTTTGGGGAATCCTCTGATGGCTTCCACATAAATGGCTTTCTTCATTCTTCTCAGGTTTAAGTGCCCAAGTTTCTAGTGCCAGAGTCTGACTTCTTCTTCTGTGCTTATGAGACATGTGGATATGCTTGCTTCTTCTTGAGGCAGCCATAAGTAACAGTTGTCCTTTGATCTATTACCCCTCATTAGCACTTCACTTTTCCCATTAGTTACCAGACATTCAGTCTTGTTGAAGTTCACTTCCATCCCTTGATCACACAGCTGGCTTATGCTAATCAAATTTGAAGTTAGCCCTTTAACCAGCAACACATTGTCTAGTTTTGGTAACCCATTCTTAATCAAATCACCAACTCCCAAGATTTCTCCTCTAGCTCCATCACCAAAGGTCACATAGCTACTGGTGTAAGATCTTATATTTTCAAGAAATTTACTAAACCCAGTCACGTGTCTAGAGCATCCACTGTCAAAGTACCAGTCTCCTCTAGATGATGCCCTTAGAGAGGTGTGAGCTATTAGACCAACATTATCACATTTGGGTCTCCATTCCTTCTTGACTTTGATTACAACAGGTTCAGATTTTCTTTGCTGGAACTGCTTAGGATACCCATACAGCTTGAAACAGAATGGCTTTATGTGCCCCTTTATACCACAGTAATGACATATCCAAGGACGAGATGCCTTCTTGCTCTTAGATCCGTGAGGTTTGTTCTGATGTTCCAACTTAGGTTTGCCCATCATTGGATCATATGTTCCAACAACTGCAATGAACCTTTTAGCTGGATTTTGCTGTTTGTTGTTCAAGATCCTATAATCAAACCCTATTCCTTTTGGTTTCCCTTGGTTCTGACTCTCTAATATCTCATTTAGCACATCAGTACCAGTGTTCAACATTCTGACTTGCTTCTTCATATGTTCAAATTGAGAGTTCAGTTGGGTTACCTCATCTTTGAGATCAGAAATTTGTCGTAAGTGTTCACTTCTTTCAGCCTGAAGTTGAGTGATAGTTCTCTTCTGTTTTTCCAGCTGGTTGCACACTTCCTCACTCCTAGTATACAGAACTTTGTAAGAGTTAGCCAGTTCTTCATAAGACGATTCTTCATCACTGGATTCAGTATCAGATGGTGCTTCAGAACCTGATGGTGCTTCTGAAGCCTCAACACCTGATGGTGCTTCAGAACCTAATGGTGCTTCTGAAACCTTAACTTTATCATCAGACATGCATTTACCAGTTAAGGCAGTGACATATTTAGCAGACTCATTCTCCACTTCTCCTTCTGAGTCATCTTCATCAGACCAAGAAACAACCAAACTTTTCTTCTGTCTCTTGGATTAATTGTCTTTCTCATCAATTCTTGTCTTCTTCAAATTATTTTGTTGCTTATTGGTGTTGAACCTCATATTCTGACCATTTGGCTTGGGTCTCCTGTCAGCACGATTCAGAATCTTGTTAAACTGTCTACCAAGCATCACAAGAGCTTCTGATATGCTTTCATCATCCTCATCATCATCATCTACTACAAAAGCAACACCTTTCCCCTTCTTATCAGTTCAGTTATTGAAGGCTATCTCAAAATTCTGCAAGAACCCTATTAATTCCTCAACCTTCATACTGGAGATGTCCTATGCTTCCTCAATGGCAGTCACCTTCATGTCAAATCTCTTAGGTAGAGACCTGAGTATTTTCCTCACAAGTTTCTCATCAGACAATTTTCTCCAAGAGAATCAAATGAGTTAGCCATGTCCTGAACGTTCATATAGAAGTCATGTATGTTCTCATCCTCCAACATTTTGAGATTTTCAAACTTGGTGGTGAAAAGTTGAAGTCTGGACATTTTTACCTTAGATGTGCCTTCATGTGTAGTTTTGAGAATCTCCCAAGCATCCTTAGCTACAGTGCACTGCTTGATCAGCCTGAACATATTCTTGTCCACTCGATTGAATAAAGCTGAGGTGAGAAAAACACACACACAAGAAGGGGGGGGGTTGAATTGTGTGACTCAAAATCTTGTTCTTTTCTTTTCTAAAACTTAACACTAGTTCAGAACCAGGTTCTGAACTGTTATCAGAATTAAATGCAGCGGATTAAACAAGTTAAAGAGAGAATAAAAGAGAGAGACACAACAATTTATACTGGTTCCTTCTCAATGTGAGAAGTAGTCCAGTCCCCTTGTTTTCCAACAAGAGAGTTCCACTATAATCTGAAGATTACACTTTGCTCAACCACTAAGGAAGAGACTTCCAATTGCTCAATCACAAAGAAAGAGGCTTCTATGCTCAACCACCAAGGAAGAGGCTTCCAATGCTCAATCACTAAGAAAGAGGCTTCCAATGCTCAAGACACTCAGTCAAGAGACTTCTCAAATGCTCAAGACACTAAGTCAAGAGGCTTCTGACTCAGACCACAAAGGAATGAGGTTACAAATGCTCAGTATACAGACTGAGACTTTGAGGACCAAACTGGTTTACAAATGAAATAGTTTGGGATGAACACTTGATAAAATATCAGAGGTGTTCTCTTAATACAACACAGGTTAAGTCTCTTAACCTTAAGAAATTCTAAGTTACAAAGATAAAAGAATTTCTAAGAGGTTGGGTGACTTGCGTATTTTTGACAGCAAAACAGAGCAAGAGTTCAGTTCTTTGTTTCAAGAGTCTTAGACAATTTCTTCTTCAAATCTTCTTCCTTTTATAGATGAAATATAGCTGTTGAAGATTTGCTTAATTTGAGGAAAGAGCCGTTGCAAGCTAAGCTAGAATTTCTGCAAAAGTATGCTGCACTTTTTCAAACAGAACAGAGCAGCAGCCATTTTTGAAATGGCCTACCTTAAAAGCTGGAGAATGTTTGGGTCAGGGAGACAACTGTTCCATTGAGTTGTTCTGACACATCCAGGCATTAAATGCGCACAGTACTGGTCACTTTCCATGCCACATCAGCTTCAGAAGCTTCTGTGTGAACAGTGATCAGAAGCTGCTTCAGTTGTACGGATCAGAAGCTGGCTTCAGGAGTTGACTCTGCGTTGACTTCTTCAGAAGCACCCAGACTTCAGAAGCTGCCTTCAGACTCAGAAGCTGCACTTCAGGAGCACTTCTTCAGGACCACTTCAGAAGCTCTCAGTTCAGTACCACTACTTCAGGAGCACTTCTTCAAGACCACTTCAGAAGCTCTCAGTTCAGTACCACTACTTCAGGAGCACTTCTTCAGACCCAAATTCCTTCTAGCTTTGCAACATTGCTTCTTAGCTTTCCTTCCTTGCTCTAAGCTTGTTCTTTCATAACCATTCATAATAAATAATCATAAAGCACATGGTTCTGAAAACACTTGAACAAAGCATTAGCAAATAACCAATTTTCTATTTAACACTTTGTTATCATCAAAACCATAAAGAGAGATATGTTTACACATAAATGTTTCAACAATCTCCCCTTAATTCATAAGAGACTTGTTAAACACATTTTGTTCCAATAATCTCCCCTTTTTTGATGATGACAAACATAAGTATTAAAACAGAAAATTGTTGTTAACTTAATTAACAAGTTGACTGCAGGGTGTGAGGTTTGTAAGCTCCCCCTGAGTCTGATCCAAGTCAATTAAGTTCAGTTAAAAACACAAATGTGAAAATTTCAGAATTGTTGTTAAGTTTAATTAACAATCTGACTTCAAGAGAGGTTTGTAAGCTCCCCCTAGGTCTGACATTCCTCAAGGTTAGGTTTGTAAGCTCCCCTTGATTCTTATCCATGTTAATTAAGCTTAACTTAAAACAATATAGTGAAATTACCACTCAGAATTCAAAATGACTTGTTGACTTCAGGTTCTGAGGTTTGTAAGCTCTCCCCCTAAGTCTGATAATCCACAGGATGAGTTTTGTAAGCTCCCTGAGTCTTATCCAAGTTATTTTAAATTCAATTTACTCACTAAGAGTAATGTATCTCACAGAATTGTATTAGAGCCAGAATTTCACTTCAGAGGCTAAGAGTTAAAATCTGTTCTCATAAGTTAAATTCAGTCAGAATTGTATCAGAGCTAGCTTAACAATTGTATCAGAGCTTAATGAGCTTAACTTCTGACAATTTTAACTTATTTGAGCTCAGGTGCTTTAATACTTGTTTTACTTTCTCCCCCTTTTGTCATCAACAAAAAGTTCTACTTTCTCCCCTTAATACAAAAAATTTCTCCCCCTTTGTCAAGAGAGTTTGAAAATATCTGTATCAGAGCAGAAAAGGATTTGAGAAGAGTTTGAAAGCATGTATCAAAGCAGTTCAATTTCCCCCTTTGAAAAGAGTTTGAAAAACATTTCAAAGAAAAATTTCAGAGTATATAGGAGGGGGTTGAACAAAAGTTTGTGAGATATTTATGCAATCATATGGATAATCAAGCAGCAAAGATGAGTATCAGAGCATACTTGACTTTCAATGAGTATATGACTTGCATTAAAAGTAGAATGCAGTTCAGAAGCAGAAAAAGTTTTGGAGCTTCTGATCAGATCATTGTGTGTTCAGACATGACTTGTTCAGTATATTTTTGTTCAGTATCAGAGCAAAACAACCAAATAGTGTTCAGTATCAGAGCAAAATATGTAAGAGGGTATCAGAGCAAAATATGCAAATCTTGCAAGAAGGTATCAGAGCAAATCTGAGCTGGTTTAAAGAAAATAGCTCAGATCAGAGTAGGTCTAATTCATTTTTTAAAACAAAATCATTCAGATTATAGACCAACTGAAAAGTTATATCAGAGCTTGATACCAATTGAGGATTTTATTTCAGAGTCTGATACCAAAATACAGTTTTTAAGACTGCTGACCTTGTGTCAGAGCCTGATTTCAAAACATGAAGGTTTATTTCAGAGTCTGATACTAAATTGACATTTTAGTGCTGATACTAAGATAAAATAAGTTCTTAAGACTGAACATGTCTGAAACACTTTGAGCATTTAGAAAAATGTGTCTGTGCTTAAACGGTTTGAAAACAAACTGATACCAATTGAAAATTGTTTGTTAAGCAATTTTGACAATGAATATCAGAGCAGAAAATCACATTTTTAAATTGATGACTTTGGGAGGATTAGAGTATAACTTTCAAAGCTTTAATCATCATTGCCCATAGCTATACTTATCAGATTCTGACCAACATTAGATTTTTATCAGATTCAGAAGTCAGAAAATCCAGGTTTTGATCCTTCAGACTCTGAAGTTTTTCAGGCTTAACTTTATTCAAACTCTCAGAAGATGAGTGTTTGATAAGTCTTAGCTTATGATAAACTTAGAGTCAAGGAATACATTCAGATTCAAGCACATTTTCAAGAGATAAAATGCATGTTCAGATTCTTTTTAATAAAATTGAATCTTACTTCTGTTAGGGGTTTTGTGAATATGTCAGCCCATTGATGATCAGTATCAATGAACTGAATATCTAAAACACCCTTCTGAACATAATCTCTTATAAAATGATGTTTTATTTCTATGTGCTTGGCTCTAGAATGCAGAATTGGATTTTTTGACAGACATATAGCAGCAGTATTATCACAATAAATTGGGATATTATCTGCATGAATCTGATAATCCTCTAGTTGATGTTTCATCCAGAGCAGTTGTGTGCTACAACTTGCAGCTGAGATGTATTCTGCTTCTGCTGTTGACAAAGCAATGGTTGCTTGTCTCTTGCTGGCCCAGGATATCAGATTCTCACGAAGAAACTGACAGTTTCCACTGGTGGATTTTCTTTCAATCCTGTCCCCAGCATAGTCAGCATCACAGAATCCAACTAGCTTATAATTTAGAGATTTCTTATACATAAGTCCCAAATTAGTTGTTCCTTTCAGATACCTGAAGATTCTCTTGACAGCAGTCATATGAGATTCTCTAGGATCTGATTGGAATCTGGCACACAGACATACACTAAATAAAATATCTGGCCTAGAAGCAGTTAAGTATAGGAGAGAACCTATCATACCTCTGTACAGCTTCTGATCTACTTTAGTGTCATTGTCCTCTTTGCTTAAGGTGCAGGTGGGATGCATAGGTGTTGTCATTAGCTTGCAATCATCCAGCTGGAACTTCTTTAGAAGCTCCTTGGTGTATTTTGACTGATGAACATAAACACCATCTTTGCATTGGTTGATTTGAATTCCCAAAAAGAATTTCAGCTCACCCATCATGCTCATTTCAAATTCATCCTGCATTAACTTAGAAAAATCCTTGCAAAGGGAGGCATTAGTAGAACCAAATATGATATCATCAACATAGATTTGCACAATTAAGATTTCTTTCTTGACAGTTTTCCTAAAAAGTGTATTATCAACTTGACCTCTTACAAAGTTATTTTTAATTAAGAAGTTGCTTAGCCTTTCATACCAAGCTCTGGGAGCTTGTTTCAGACCATACAAAGACTTCTTAAGTTTAAAAACATGATTTGGATATTTAACATCTTCAAAACCAGGAGGTTGTTTTACATACACTTCTTCAGAAATTACACCATTTAAGAAGGCACTCTTAACATCCATTTGATATAAGATGATATCATGATTAATAGCATAAGAAAGAAGTAACCTGATTGCTTCCAGTCTTGCTACTGGAGCAAAAGTTTCAGTGTAGTCTATTCCTTCTTGCTGGCTGTACCCTTGAGCTACTAATCTAGCCTTGTTTCTGATCACTTCTCCTTGTTCATTGAGCTTGTTCCTGAACACCCATTTTGTTCCAATGATGTTCTTCTGATCAGGTTTTGCAACAAGATCCCAGACATCATTCCTCTGAAACTGGTTCAGTTCTTCTTGCATTGCTACAATCCAGCCAACATCAGCAAGTGCTTCATCAGCAGTTGTGGGTTCAATCATGGATAGCAGGCCAAGCATGGACTCATTCTGAGTGAATGCCGATCTTGTCTTCCTTGGACTGTTCTTGTTTCCAATGATCAACTCCTCAAGGTGTGAAGACTTGTACTTGAAGGAGGTTCTGGGTGGATTAGCTTCTGAGGAACCATCAGGGATTTGTTCAGAGCCATGCTGATCTTGATTAGCTCCAGGAGTAGTGTCATTATTGGAGAGTTTCTCAGAGTTTTCATTGTTTTCAGCTTCTGAACCTTCATCAGAACCTGAACTGGGTTCAGCTTCTGAAGGCTCTTCTAAGATTCTGACATCTGCAAAACTCTCAACCAGCTCTGGTATTTCACTACCAGGCTTCTTATCATCAAACCTAATGTGTATAGCTTCTTCAACAACATGTGTTTCAGAATTATACACCCTGTATGCCTTAGATCTCTCTGAGTATCCTAAAAAGGTACCCTTTTGAGCCTTGGCATCAAATTTCTTTAGGTAGACTTTATTGTTTAGTATGTAACATGTACAACCAAACTGATGAAAATAAGAAATACTTGGTTTTCTTCCTTTAAACAATTCATATGATGTTTATTCAGAATGGGTCTGATATAGATCCTGTTCTGAATATAACATGCTGTGTTTACAGCTTCTGCCCAAAAGTACTTAGCAATTTTAGATTCATGGATCATGGTTCTTGCCATTTTTTGTAAAGACCTGTTCTTTCTCTCTACAACTCCATTTTGCTGTGGAGTTCTAGGAGATGAGAACTCATGGAGAATTCCATGGTCTTCACAAAAGTTTTCAAAAGGTTCATTTTCAAATTCCCCACCATGATCACTTCTGATTTTCAAAATTTTCAAATCAGTTTCAGTTTGTACTTGTTTGCAGAATTTGAAAAACACATCATATGTTTCATTTTTGGTTCTGAGGAATTTTACCCAAGTCCACCTACTATAATCATCAATAATAACAAGTCCATACTTCTTCCCATTGATTGAAGCTGTTCCAACAGGACCAAACAAATCAATGTGAAGGAGTTCTAGAGGTTTAGAGGTAGAAACAATGTTTTTAAACTTAAAAGAAGTTTTAGAAAATTTTCCAATTTGGCATGCTGAACACAGAGCATCTGAGTGATAATCAATCTGGGGTAAGCCTCTGACCACCTGTGACTTGCTAAGGTTAGAGATGAGTCTCCAGTTAGCATGTCCCAGCCTTTTGTGCCAGACCCATTTCTCATCACTCACAGACAGAAGGCAAACTACCTTCTGCTGAACCAATTCAGAAAAATTAATTTTGTAAACATTGTTTTCCCTGCTGCCTCTGAACACTACAGACTTATCTTTGCTACTGATTACAGTACATGTGTTCTTATTGAACAGGACTTCATAATCACTATCACATAATTGACTTATGCTAAGTAAGTTATGTCTCAGTCCATCTACCAGCCAAACATTATCAATGTACAGGGAAGAATTACCTATCTTACCAGTACCAATGATCTTTCCTTTCTGACTTCCTCCAAACCCCACAGTTCCTCCCTCTTTCAGAGTTAGGGTTTGGAACATAGACTTGTCCCCTGTCATATGATGCGAGCATCCACTGTCCAGGTACCAGGACCTTTCCTTTTCTTTGGATGTTAAGCATATCTGCAATTGAAATGATCTCAGACTTAGGTACCCAGATTTTCATGGGTCCTTTGGGGTTAGTCCTGAAAGGTCTTGGCTTTTTAAACTTGTGTCTGAAGTTATGATATTCAGACTTGTTCTGATACTTTGGATATGAATCCTTGTATCTTGAATAAGTCTGAGTTTCATAACCTGAGTGCTTCAGAACCTGAGTTCTTAATGGTTTGGACTCAGATTTCTTCAGAACCTGGGACTTGAGAGTCTTTGGTTCTAAATCCTTTAGAGTTTGAACCATTGAGCACTTTGGTTCTGATCTCTTCAGAATTCTTACTTTGTTTACTTCAGGCACAAGGCAAGCTTCAGTTTTGCCTTTCTTAAAACAGTTATAGGCAGAAAACTTATTGGTATGCTTTTGCTTGCTTTGCTTATCATTCTGAGATTGAGACTGTTTTGTTTTGACTGGTTTAATATGTTTTGAAGTTTTAATAAACCCAGTCTTTGAAAAATTTGAATCAGATTTGTTCAGATTCTGAGACTTACTAGTTCCAGGTTCTGAACATTTCAGATTCTGAACATTATCAGGTTCAGAGTCTGATTTCCTCTTACTCTTAGGCTTGGGACCTTTTGGCTTAGATTTAGGCAGGGTTTTAACATCTGCCTTCATCTTACCTTTAGGTTCAGAAGCTTCAGAGTCTGAGTTGTTCAGAACTTCAGACTTAGTCTCAGATTCTGATTCTTTCAATTTCTCAGAATTATTAGAAGCAGGCACAAAGCATATACCATTGCCTTTTAAAATATCTTCAGAACATGAAGGTGAGTTTAATTCATTTGAAGGTTTAAATGAATCATAGCCAATGCCTTCACCTTTGTTTCTGATCATATTATACATCATGGAGGCAATTTTTGTTCTATTGAATCCAGTTAACATGAAATCCTGAAGAGCTATTTCCTGTTCATTAGGAACCTCTTCAGATTTCTTATGAGCCTCTTTTCTGAGTTCTTCAACTTCTTCATCATATTCAAAAATTTGATTCTGAAGTTTAAGATTTTCCTCAGACAGCAAGTTATTTTGATTTTTCAAAGATTTGATCTCTTTTAACTTGCTTTTAAGATGACTCATAAGATCATTAACTGTTTCAATCAATTCAGATCTAGAGAGTTCAGAGTATACCTCATCTTCTTCATCAGAATCTGAGCATGATTCTGCATCAGAAGATGTAGTTGCCATCAGGGCCAGGTTTGCTTCTTCCTCATCAGAATCTGACTCATTGTCCAGATCATCCCATGTTGCCATGAGACTCTTCTTAAGCTTGTTTCTGAAACTGCTTGACTTTGAGCTGGACTTCTTTGCTTTCTCTTTGGACTTTTCCTTCTGAGGATCAGGACAGTCAGCAATGAAGTGCCCAGGCTTTTTGCAGTTGTAGCAGCTTTCTTTCTGAATATCCCTCTTTGAACCAGAACTAGATCCTCTAAAGTTACTGCTTCTGTTAGAGAATTTTTTCTTTCTATTCATTAGATACTGAAGTCTTTTAGAAATCATTGCAAGCTCATTAGCATCTGAATCTTCATCAGAATTTCCCTTAGGAAGTTCTTCTTCAGATTCAATAGCTTTCAAAGCTTTAGCAGGTTTTCTTTTAGACTTCAGAGCTAATGTTTTTGGTTCTCTAACAGACTCATCCTCATTGAGTCCTAGTTCATGCACCTTGAGGGAGCTTATAAGATCCTCAATACTTAAAGTATTCAGATCCTTAGCTTCCTCAATAGCAGTCACTTTAGGTCTCCATTTGGATGGCAGACTTCTTAAGAGCTTGTTCACATGGTCAGCTGTGGTATAACTCTTTTTCAGAATCTGAAGTCCAGAAACCAGAGTCTGAAATCTTGAGAACATAGTCTCAATATTTTCATCCTCTTTCATTCTGAACAGTTCATATTGCTGAACAAGAATGTTTGCCTTAGCTTCTCTAACTTTCTTATTACCTTCATAGTTAGAGCAGAGGGATGTGAATATAGCTTTAGCAGTTGACTTGTCACTCAGCTTCTGGTACTCAGTGTGAGGTAATGAATCCACAATGATACCTCTGACATGGTGATGCTTCCTATAGATTTTTCTTTCTGCATCACTTAGAGCTCTTCTGTTGACAGCAACACCTTCTTCATCAACTGGAATGGTGATTCCATCTTCTATGATGTCCCATAGTGAATCATCAACCCCAATAATATGACTGTACATTTTACTCTTCCACCAAGAGAATTTTTCTGGGTCACCAGTAAACATAGGAGGTTTATTGTGTGACCTAGACTTCTTTTCTTCACTGCCATAGTCATATTGTACATTTCTTTGATTTCTGGGAGATGGTGGATTTCTGGGAGAGGGTGGAGGTGAACCACTAGTTGAGGTCATGTTTTTCTCAGGATCAAGACTGACACACTGTTAAGTGTTAATATCAGAACCGGAGCTCTGATACCAACTGAAGGTGAGAAAAACACACACACAAGAAGGGGGGGTTGAATTGTGTGACTCAAAATCTTGTTCTTTTCTTTTCTAAAACTTAACACTAGTTCATAACCAGGTTCTGAACTGTTATCAGAATTAAATACAGCGGATTAAACAAGTTAAAGAGAGAATAAAAGAGAGAGACACAACAATTTATACTGGTTCCTTCTCAATGTGAGAAGTAGTCCAGTCCCCTTGTTTTCCAACAAGAGAGTTCCACTATAATCTGAAGATTACACTTTGCTCAACCACTAAGGAAGAGACTTCCAATTGCTCAATCACAAAGAAAGAGGCTTCTATGCTCAACCACCAAGGAAGAGGCTTCCAATGCTCAATCACTAAGAAAGAGGCTTCCAATGCTCAAGACACTCAGTCAAGAGACTTCTTAAATGCTCAAGACACTAAGCCAAGAGGCTTCTGACTCAGACCACAAAGGAATGAGGTTACAAATGCTCAGTATACAGACTGAGACTTTGAGGACCAAACTGGTTTACAAATGAAATAGTTTGGGATGAACACTTGATAAAATATCAGAGGTGTTCTCTTAATACAACACAGGTTAAGACTCTTAACCTTAGGAAATTCTAAGTTACAAAGATAAAAGAATTTCTAAGAGGTTGGGTGACTTGCGTATTTTTGACAGCAAAACAGAGCAAGAGTTCAGTTCTTTGTTTCAAGAGTCTTAGACAATTTCTTCTTCAAATCTTCTTCCTTTTATAGATGAAATATAGCTGTTGAAAATTTGCTTAATTTGAGGAAAGAGCCGTTGCAAGCTAAGCTAGAATTTCTGCAAAAGTATGCTGCACTTTTTCAAACAGAACAGAGCAGCAGCCATTTTTGAAATGGCCTACCTTAAAAGCTGGAGAATGTTTGGGTCAGGGAAACAACTGTTCCATTGAGTTGTTCTGACACATCCAGGCATTAAATGCGCACA
Source organism: Medicago ruthenica (assembly GCA_018208015.1). Classification (NCBI taxonomy): domain Eukaryota; kingdom Viridiplantae; phylum Streptophyta; class Magnoliopsida; order Fabales; family Fabaceae; genus Medicago; species Medicago ruthenica. The sequence continues at coordinate 17,850,363 of CM031375.1, forward strand.
GTACTGGTCACTTTCCATGCCACATCAGCTTCAGAAGCTTCTGTGTGAACAGTGATCAGAAGCTGCTTCAGTTGTACGGATCAGAAGCTGGCTTCAGGAGTTGACTCTGCGTTGACTTCTTCAGAAGCACCCAGACTTCAGAAGCTGCCTTCAGACTCAGAAGCTGCACTTCAGGAGCACTTCTTCAGGACCACTTCAGAAGCTCTCAGTTCAGTACCACTACTTCAGGAGCACTTCTTCAAGACCACTTCAGAAGCTCTCAGTTCAGTACCACTACTTCAGGAGCACTTCTTCAGACCCAAATTCCTTCTAGCTTTGCAACATTGCTTCTTAGCTTTCCTTCCTTGCTCTAAGCTTGTTCTTCCATAACCATTCATAATAAATAATCATAAAGCACATGGTTCTGAAAACACTTGAACAAAGCATTAGCAAATAACCAATTTTCTATTTAACACTTTGTTATCATCAAAACCATAAAGAGAGATATGTTTACACATAAATGTTTCAACAATCTCCCCTTAATTCATAAGAGACTTGTTAAACACATTTTTGTTCCAACAAAAGCATTCAAGGCCTTGGAGTTTCCAAGAGCTAATTCATCTTCTTCCTTGGACCACTCTTCTTCTGGTTTCAGATCAGCTGTCTTCTTTCCATCTTTGTCAAGCACAACAGGATGTTCCCAACCCTTCAGAACTGCTTTCCAGGTCTTACTATCCATAGATTTAAGGAAAGCACTCATGCGAGATTTCCAATAGTCGTAGTTGGAACCATCCAACAGAGGTGGTATGTTCACAAATCCTCCTTCCTTGTCCATTCTGCCAGAAAATAACTTCCCTGGAGCTCACCCTAAAACAGGCAGGGTGCCTGCTCTGATGCCAATTGAAATTCTGGCGCAGTAAAGTCCTGATTCTGATTGTAATGATCCAACACAGGAACAACGGTGTAAAATAGAGTAAAACAAGAAACAATAACAGGGAAAGAAATAGCAGACTGAAAATAAAAGGCACAGGTTATTTGTTAACCAAATTCGGTGACAAACACACCTACGTCTGGAGGTTACCAAGCCAGGAAGGAAATTCACTATGATAGTATCAATTCAAAGTCCTATGTGAACAACGTCTGGTTCACCGCCTTCTCACTTAATCACTACCCGTGGTATTTCTACCTAGGAACTCCTAGATATGAGACCCCTCTCACTTCCCCTCAAACAATCACTGCCCCAGTGATCTTAGACTCTAATAACAATCAAAGACGGAGACACACCCCAAATAAACAAAAGCCACTCTTGCTTAAAAGCTTATGGGTGATTCACAATTACAACTCAACTAAACACAGTCCTAAGCTTGCATCAAGGTGACACAAGAAAGGCTCTTAATTAACAGACTAGAAACCTAAGAATAATCTTTCAATGATGGCTTCGGTTTTTTGTTGATTTCTTCCATAGTAGCGTCCTCTATTTATAGCCTTCAGGAGCAACATATATTTGAATCAAATATTCTTCTCAGAAATATATTGACACAAATATTCTTCAGAAATATATATTTTCCAAAGATCTCTTTGAAAATATATTCACAAATAAAACAATATCCAATCTTCAAAATATATCTCACGAAAATATCTTTCTTCTGGAAGCATACGCAGTTTGGAGAACAAGTAACAAGAAAGAATTCTTCAATTAAATCTTCAAAAGATCAGGTGAGAAAATAAACAGCTCCAAGACGCGAAAACAAGAAAGCTTCTGAAGGTACTTCTGAAGAAGTGCTTCTAAAGGTCTGCGTCTGAAGTTCTGCGTCTGAAGGTCTGCGTCTGAAGGTTCAGCTTCTAAAGGTTCAGCTTCTGAAGGTCCAGCTTCTGAAGATTCAGCTTCTGACGTTCAGCTTCCGAAGTTCTGCTTCTGAGGTCCAGCTTCTGAAGACGTACAACTTGCTTGTATATTTGATTTTAGCAAACATGAAGCCAACAACCAAATATCCAACACTATTGAAAGATATTTTTTGTCTCCTTGTTTGAATTCTCCAAGAATATTAGAATCTCTATATCAATTTCTATTGAGTCGAGCAAACTTTACAACCTAGCAAAATTGAAAGCTTGGTTTATAATTAAACAGAATGTTCAAATTTTCATAGTTTCTACTTTTTATTAGTCTTTGAAAAGTGTCAACATGCTTTTATAAATCATTGGCATTCTGTTATTCATTCTCAACCTAGCTACTTTCATGTCCCCACAAATTGTGACAATAGTATAGAAACTGAAACCCATTTAGGTTGGTCTGATGATGTTAGCTTGAAAACTTGTAATGTGCTCATTTCAAGCTCTCAAATTCGATTCTCCCATGCCAATTTCAGTTGGCTAGTGGCTTATTAAAAAAAATAGTATAGAAACTGATTATATTTATCGGTTACACCTTGACAAATTTTTCCAAACAAGAAACAGTAAGGAAATTCTTCCACTTTCTTCATGTCTACTCAAATTAGTATTTTTCTTGCTGAGAATCCCAACAAAAGATTTCATTGCTTTCTTCAGATTGTACCTAATTGTATATACTAAAAGTTGTAAGCAATGAAACATATCTTCTCAAATATTGGATAGCTGAAAATCCGATAGTCTACCTACCATGAATTAGAACCATTCACCTCTTGATGTAACTTTTGGTACAAAGGAACTAGCAAATCACATAGATGGCTAAAGATAATTGTGTTAAAGAGTCCAATTTGGATGAGATAATGCCTAAAAATGTGTTTATTAAGGGTGAGTAATCATCACCTTACAAACCGGTTTTATAAGGGTTGTGTTAGGTTATACCAAAATTCAAATATAGTAATCATGATCTATTGAGCCACCTCCTATCGAATCATCCGTTATCAAACCTCTCAAGTCACGCTTCAGTTATCCGGTCCTGAGCATGAGAGAATGTGTTAATAGTTCCACTTTAGATGAGATAAAGTCAAAAAGTGTGTATAAGTGATACATAGCCCTCATCTTACTATTTTGTATGAGTTGAGTGGGTATGAATGTAATTTCATGCCCTCACCTCACCAACATTTTCTTATGCATCTTTTCAATTGATTTTCATAAAGAAAAGGTTATACACTTATTACATGATTCGTCATTTCCGTGCATAAATGTTTATTATATCATACAGTACGTGATGGAAAATAAGTGTTTTAGCTAGCGACGAAAGCAATATCTAAAATCGAATATAAAAAGGTACTGTATATGAAAATTTGTGCTCTCTTTGACTATGCAGTGCTAAATTCACCGAACCATAAAAAACATAATGGTATCAACAAATAAATCTGTTTCATAACATAACCTTGAGTTTGAATTCATCTACTCTCCAATAATAGTCCAATTTTCCATGTCATTTTACTGGTCTAGTTAACTGCATTTAGACAGAAAATTAGCATGGAATATCTATATGTTTTTATTGTCTTATTTTTGTCAGCAGCAATAAGAACCAAATCCCACAAAACATGATCAAATCTTTTAAGCATCAATATATCTAATTAATCCTCCTTGCTCTAAGTTGAAGAAAATTGGATGGCTTGAATTGTTATCTTTCTCATAGGCTGTAAAATACACAATCAATTACTATCTCTGCTAGTAAGCAAGATGCACCACTTTTTCCCTTCATTTTTGACCCATGCATGTAAGAATCGTGGGAATTAAGTTTCACGAGTTTGCCTTAAGATGGCATAAGAATGGACAAAGTTTTTCCTAAGAAGAATGTGATTTCAGCCCATGATCATAGCCATAAATCCATGACGTCCAAATATAAGATTATGTGCAAATACTAAAACCTTGGTAGTAGTTACTAATTCTTTCATACCTCCTAGTGTCATATTTCTTGTTTTTTTATTTTTTATTGATTTATTTTTTTTATCACTAATCTTTGTACTATATGTAAATAATTTACTCAATTCGAGAACTTAGTGTATTCTCACAAAAATGTACTCTTTTGGTTGATTATGAGACTAATTCTCGATTCAGGATTGGAGTTTGGACTAAAGACAAATCCCAATTGAATTTTTTTCCTTTCTAAAGGCTACTAATTGCATTGCTTCTCAATTATCACATCTATAAGAAAACCTAACTTGTGTCTTAAGGTCACAAGTTAAAGAAGCTAAATATAGGAGTTTTCGTTGTTTTGAGATTTTAAAAATTTATCTTTTTAGTTTAGGACACAAGTTAGCATGATAAAAAAAAGACAAATGCTAACATGTGCCTTAAGGGAAAATGTTAATCCACTTAATATAGAAATATTAGTTTTCAAAGTTGTTCATTCAACTTTTTAAAAATTAATTTTTTTTCAAGGCAAAAATGTTACTCTTAGATTCCCCAACATGTCCTTAGGGCACACGTTAAAACGACAAAAAAAAAAAAAAAAAACTAGTGTTGTGTTAAACTTGGAAATGACATGGGTTCCATAAACAAATTAATCTATTGAATCGATAAAATAGAGAAATGATTTAGGGTATTCCGGTTTTGGCGAGGTTAAATAACCACCCGATACATTATTTGGTCAGTTTGGACAAACTCACTAATTTCCGGTTTGGGTTGGATTGAGTAGTGAGTTATACCCAAATTATTTTTCTATTTCTTTTGTTAATAATAAATGACTAAATGATTAGTCATCATATGTTTTTTTTTATTTTTAAAATTGCTCAATTCTTTTTATTTTTATTTTTTAAATTGTGTAACTATTTTCACTATATTTTAGCTTCATAAAATAATAAATGATATTATTAAATTATAACTTTCATTAAAAATTACTTGCAACAAACTAAAGTTGCATGACATAAAATTGTATTAGCATCAAAATAACCAAAAAATGTAACATCATAATTTGTAACTCTAGTATGTTTTGATTTTCAATAATAGAGGGTGTCTTGTGTTCGAAATTAAACTTAATTTATGACCAAAACTTTGATATTCTCCCTTTTTTCAATGAAAATAAAAATAAAACTGTTGGCATTATTGTATAAGTGGGTTTATTGGGTCTATGTCCGGTTTTCCCGAAACCCGTTATTATTAATGGATTTTTCATCTATTAAAACCATACTCCCCCATCCCATTTTTTTAGGTTTTTTTGATGGGTTTGACCGGGTTAACCCAACCCATGTACACCCATATAAAAAGGGACAAGTTGGCCCATTGATCCGCACAATTCATAGTAGTTGTGCTGGGCTTGATTATTTGTAGCCCACTAAAAATGGGCAAGTTTAAGAAAATTGCTCCTCACAAACAAAATTGCTCACTCTCATACAAACTGACCAAAATAACCCCCACGTAACTTAAGTCACGTTCGTCTTATAGCAACATGAGTTAAGTCACGTTGCGATGCAATACTGTTTTAGAAAAAAAAAACCAGTAGTTCCACACTTCAACACACATTTCTTTCCCTTTTCGCCTCCAAAAACTCAAAAAGTGCAAAAATTTGGAGCAAAATCTTGTGGTGAAATCATTGGAAATCGTCAAGAAGCAAGTTTCTACGTTCATCAAAAGTAAAAAAACAGGTAATGTATCATCTAACCTCTTTAAATTTTACTGGTTTTGGAGCCGAGTTCGTCATTTAGGGAAGCATGTCTGGGCGTGAGTTAAGTCACGTTGGTGCTCAACGTGAGTTAACTCACGTAGGTAGAAGATCAACGTGACTTAACTCACGTTGGTGCCCAGGATTTGATTTTTTGTGCCATTTTATTTTTCTTTCTTAGGCTTGTTGCACAAGTTAGTTATATTTTTTTTCCTTGTCATTTTTTATTCAATAGACATGGTGATGGTTGAAAATGTGGTGGATGATGGCGTTGAGCCGAAACCGGCCATAATTGAAGCTTCCGTTGATGTCAAACCTACCATTGAATTGAAGGTTAATCTCAAAATTCCCTTTCAAGCTTATATTGAAGAAAAACCTAAACCTACCGGTGTTTCCAAGTTTCGCGATTATGAAGTAAACACCGCCTCATTTTTTTAACAAATGATAGATGGCGAGAGCAAGATGAATTGCTTGGTTGGGTTCGTCGACAAGCGGCAAGGGTGGGTTTTACTATATCTATAGATAAATCTAGTATAAAATTCCAATGTTGACGTTGCAATCGAAAGGAGTGGTGTATACAAACCACCGAAGAGGATGAAGAAATTGAATATTGAAGGCACGAGCCCAAGGAAATGTGATTGTCCGTTTAGGTTGTGTGGTTACTTTGAGAAAAATACAAATGATTGGTGGTTGGCCATGCTTAATGGAATTCACAACCATGAGTTGGAGCCAAAGTTAGGCGGTCACCTTCTTGAGGGTAGAATAAAAGAGGATGAGAAGAAAAGAGTTGTTGACATGACAAAGAGCTTGGTGTTGCCTAGGAATATTCTAACGGATTGAAGGAAAAAAGCAAAGAAAGTGTGACGAATATAAAACAAGTGTACAATCCACGGTCTAGATAGCGAAAGTCTATAAGAGGTGACAAGACGGAGATGCAATACTTGATTGAGAAGGAAACAACTCTTGAAGACATATTTTTTGCTCATCTGGAGTCAATTAATATGCTTAACTCTTTTCCCACCGTTTTGGTCATGGACTCCACTTACAAAACCAATTTGTACATAATGCCATTATTTGAGATTGTTGGTGTCACCTCTACTAACATGATATATTCTGTTGGTTTTGCCTTTCTTGCCTCTGAAAAAGAGGATAACTTTACTTAGGCACTTGAGATGTTGGTTGGTATTTTGTCCTCAAAACTCAACATGCCTAAGGTGGTTGTCACTGACAAGGACAATGCTCTGATGAATGTTGTTCCAAAGTTCTCTCTGATACTTCTGCTTTACTTTGTTATTTTCATATTAGGAAGAATGTAAGAGCTAGGTGCATCACGTATTGCATAGTCAAAGCAAAGTCGAAGGATGTAAAAGTTGATGGGAAAAAAGTAAAGGAAGTGAAGGAGAAGAAGGCAAGTGATGTTGTTGATAAAATCATGAGTGCTTGGAAAGATTTTGTTGAATCTCGTATGGAGGATTCATATGAAAGTGCGGTAATGCGATTCAAAGATGTATGCAAAAAATTTCCAAAGTTCCTAGACTATGTTCAAACCACAATATTGAACATCGTTAAGGAAAAATTTGTGAGGGCATGGACAGATAAAATCTTGCATCTAGGGTGCAGAACCACCAACATTGTTGAATCGACTCATTGAAAGTTGGAAAAATATTTGAGGAGTAGTGTGAGAGATTTGGCATCATGTTGGGATGAAATAGACAAAATGTTGGCTATCCAACTGTCTGAGATACAAACAAGTTTTGAGAGGAGCTATGCCGTCTTAGAACACAGATACAAAGGCAACTTTTTTGTACACTGAGTTGGAAGGTTGTGTATCTAGAACCACATTGTGTTTTATCTTTGAGGAAGCAAAATGCTCCAAGACATTCGGCTTTGCTAAGAAAGATTGCGGTTGTGTGCATAAGACATCGTACGGGTTGCCTTGTGCTTGTATTCTTGCCATGAAGATAAAAAAAATTGTCTATTCGATTGGATGACATATATCCTCAATGGAAAAGGTTACATGTATGTGAATAAGAAGATGATGATGCTTTTTCAATGATGGAGTAGTGGAATGACATTCAAGAACGTCTCAAAAAAGTCCCTTAGAAAATGAAACTTCACATCAAAGAGGTGATGCGTCAACTAGCATTTTCACAAGACACAATGTTGTCTCCACCTCCAAGAAAGGTGGTAACCAAGGGAGCATCTAAAAAGGCGAGGTATACACCGAAAGAGTCATCCACGGGTCGAATTTGGTCTACGTGGTAGCGTGTTGATTCTCATTTTCCCGATAGCCAATCGTCACAAACCAAGACATCACTTCCAAAAAGGAAAAGTGCACGTATTGATAATTTATTGCACTCACAAGCTTCAACGTTTACTATACATCCGTTTTCAGATTTACCATACATTACACAAATGTCAAAGATCATGAGACCTTACTTTGAAAATATTGTGAATGTAACACCCATGGCTGACGAGGGCGGGGAGTGATCGCCAGTGCACAAGGCATGACAATGAGCGGCTCCCGACAGCTTCTAGAGGAACCGAATCACATCGGAATGAGAGGGATCCTGAGGCCGTGCAGGTATGGGATTGCATGGTTGAAGGAAGGCTTATAAGAATTGTTTGGTACTACCTATATCAACAAGATGCATCTTCTTTTCGGTAGCCCAAACCCTAAGAACTCCACAGTTAAGCGTGCTTGACTTGGAGCAATTTTGGGATGGGTGACCTACTGGAAGTTTTGGGAGGACAAAACACGCTGAAAAGACTCGTGTTGGTTTGTGGGGTCAGTCGACAATCCTGAAAGCATTCTGGTATGTTACAGTGAATGTTAGAGGGGATGATAATTGTGGATTCTGGGTCATAGCTTGACACATGGGCCTGGATGAGGAAAATCAAATATTGGTTCGTAGTGCACTTATTCATGAGTTGAAAACTAATAAGCGTGACTATTTACTGATATTTGGTTCAGAGGAGTGTTTTGAATATATCACGAATGGTTTACACCCTCCAACAAATAGTGGTGGAATTGCATACATAGATAAGTGGTTGACATTACCGGATATGGGTCACATTGTTGCAACTTGTTACAATAGAGTTGTTGTTCAATTGGTTTTGCCCGAAAGAAGTCTATGTGAGACTTTTTTCCCAATCCGAGGTGCTCCACCACTCAACCCACCAGCCCACATCATGTGTCTTGGTTTAATTCCCGGCCAATTTCTTCATGTTTATTTGAAAGACGATTGTCCATTACGACCGCCTTGTACAGAGTGGAAGAATCACAAGATTAGTGACGCTGAACAATGAGAGTTTGCATTTATGGATAGACAAGCTTTGTTCAAAGACCTCATGTATAAAGAGCCGAAATCGTCGAAAATACCAACAAATAATCTCAATTCAATTTATTGCGACACTCTCACTCCCGAAAAACCAAAAGGAGAATTTGAAGTAATTGAAGAAGATGAAGATGATGCCTTATCAGTAGCTAGTTAGATAAGGTGTGACACTTTTTTTTTCGATGTTCGTCCTTTTTTTGTCGATATTACACCGACGTATTTTTTTGTGGCCGGTTATGTAACGCCGAAATTTGTGGCCAATATGTAACTAACTTTATATAAATTATATAAATATATGAAGTGAAATATTTTATGGTGGCCGGTTATGTAACGCCAATTATTTCTCGCATTTTTTGGTCTCTAATTATTCAACTATCTATTTTATCTTTCATTTGGTTTTAATCTCATACATGTAAATCCATAAATTTTTGTGAAGTGAAACATGTCTGAAGATGCACAAGTTGAAGTTGAAACTTGAAATTCTGGCCAGGCAATAACAAAGAGAAAACAGGTTCTGAACCAAACAGGTTCTGAACTAAACTAAGCACAATTAACAACAGATAATCAGCAGAAATTCAAAGTGCAGGAAAGCTAAAGAAGGCACAAGGTTTGTTAACCCAGTTCGGAGTAAACACCTCCTACTCTGGGGGATACCAATCCAGGAAGGAATTCCACTATAGGAATTAATCCTTATGACTCAAGACACTGACTCCCAGTTCCCAGCCTAAGCAATTAACTTCCTCCTAGTCTTGAATTCTACCCAACACGTTGAGTATTAGAGACCACTAACTTCCTATTCAAGTAACAAACCTGTTACTGAACCCCTTAAACAAAACTACCCTGTTTTGAATAAAACTTCAATAACAAACCTTCATTCGTACCTACAAGCTTAGAATGAATTTACAACTCAATAAAAACACTAAACCAACTCAAACAATGAGTGGTGCACAAATAAAACTCTAAGTTTAACACACAGACTCTATTCTCTGAATATAACTCTATTTTTTTCGTTCTTCTTGAATAGCAGCAGCACTCCTCCTTATATAATCTTCAGCAAGCAATATTAATCTGAATTAAATCTTCTAAAATAGATATGTTTCTGAATTATGCAAGGCTTGAAAAGGAAACATATAAATCTTCAAAAGATTTCTTCAGGAAATATGAACTTCATAAAATACGAACCAAATCTTCATGAAATCTCCTCCAAATTAACCAGCAATCTAGAAGCAATATGCGAGGATAATTTCTTGATAAATCTCGCCAAGATTCGCGCAAGAATAACTTAAAAAAAGATCAGCTTCTGATGAAGTCAACAAAAGTCAACGCTGACATCAGACTCTGAATTCAGCTTCTGAAGTGCTACAATGCTTCTGATGATGCATTCAGCTTCTGATGGAATTTCCAGCTTCTGAACAGCTTCAAATCGAAAAACTTGCAACTGAAGATTTGTTCTACATATGGAGATGCTTCTATTCAACACATTGGATTTGCCAAAATATGCAGCCAACACCAAAATACTCAACAATCTCCCCCTTTGGCAAATTTTTGGCTAAAACCAATGTTCACACATGACAAGCTCTTCAATCTCCCATAAGACTATCTCAGCAATGAAGAACTCCACAAATATATAACATAGCAAACAGATTAGCAGCGGATTCAAGCTATGTTCACATTAAAAACCAATCAGTTTCAGCTTCTGAACACTGATACACACAATGCAGCTTCTGAACAAATTCAGCATCACTTCAGGATAACTATAACCACATTAAAACACTCCCCCTGAAGCTTCACAAATATATAAACAGATGTACAACCACTCCAGCATCTGAACTCTCCACCTGCAACTCAGCATTCAATATTAAAAACTCCCCCTTAATTCTGAACTGCAGTAACACTTCAGGTTTACAAACACTCAGGAAAATAATGATCTTGTACTCCCCCTGAGACACACACTCCCCCTCAATCATATCTTCAGATTCTGAATAGCTCTTGTTACATTGGTTCTGAACTCAGAGCAAAATAATCAGCTTCAGCACATTACATTCTGATTCTGAACAACTCCAGTCTGAACGTAAACATAGATTTTTCTCCCCCTTTTTAGCCACAAAATTATGACAAACTTCAGACTTCAAATAGGGAATCAAAACTAAATTTCCAGAAAAAATAGTCTCAGACTCTGACTTAGGAACAAACTCAGCATAGGCACAACTGGCAGGTACTCTATCTTCCTCACATCCAGTTTGCATTAATTGCTATAAGTCTTCATGTAAACACACACCTAACTTGCTTCTCAGATTCTCAAACTGTTTAGCATCTAAGGCCTTTGTGAAAATGTCAGCAACTTGTTCTTCAGTAACCACATGTTCCAGCTGAATAATCTTGTCCTCCACAAAATTTCTGATAAAATGGTGTCTGATATCAATGTGTTTAGTTCTGCTGTGCTGTATTGAGTTCTTAGAGATGTTGATAGCACTCAAATTGTCACAAAATAAGGTCATAGTTCCTTGTTCAATGTTGTATTCTTCAAGCATTTGCTTCATCCACACCAGTTGTGAACAACTACTCCCAGCAGCAATATACTCAGCTTCAGCAGTTGACAATGAAACACAATTTTGTTTCTTGCTGAACCAAGAAATTAGATTATTTCCCAAAAAGAAACAACCTCCTAAAGTGCTCTTCCTGTCATCAGCACTTCCAGCCCAGTCAGCATCACAATATCCCATCAGTTCAGAACTTGAACTGTGTGAATACATGATTCCATAGTCACTTGTGCTATTCACATACTTCAGGATCCTTTTAACTTGTGTCAGATGACTCATCTTAGGATCAGCTTGATATCTTGCACAAACTCCAACAGCAAATGTGATATCAGGTCTGCTTGCAGTCAAGTACAATAGGCTTCCTATCATACTTCTGTATTGGCTTTGATCTACTGAAACTCCATGTTCATCTTTAGACAACTTCAGACGAGTAGCAGCCGGTGTCCTCTTATGAGCAGCAGATTCCATACCAAACTTTTTCACAATGTTTTTAGCATATTTACTCTGAGAAATAAATATGGTATCTTCCATTTGCTTGACTTGTAATCCAAGAAAGTATGTCAGCTCACCAACCAAACTCATTTCAAACTCTGACTGCATTTGCTGGACAAATAACTTAACCATTTTGTCAGACATTCCACCAAACACAATATCATCTACATAGATCTGAGCAATCATCAGACTTCCAACTTGATCTTTCACAAATAAGGTCTTATCAGAACCACCTTTTCTGTAACCTTGAGCCACAAGAAATTGAGTCAATCTTTCATACCATGCTCTTGGTGCTTGCTTTAATCCATATAAGGCTTTCTTCAACTTGTACACACGATCTGGAAACTGATGATCCACAAAACCCTTAGGCTGTTCAACATATACTTCTTCTTGCAGATATCCATTCAAAAATGCACTCTTCACATCCATCTGAAATAGCTTGAACTTGAGAATGCAGGATACACCCAACAGTAATCTTATGGACTCTAGTCTGGCCACAGGTGCAAAGGTCTCATCAAAATCAAGTCCCTTTACTTGAGTATAACCCTGAGCAACCAACCTTGCCTTGTTTCTGACCACAGTACCATTTTCATCTGTTTTATTCTTGTATATCCATTTAGTGCCAATCACATTCAGCCCTTCAGGTCTTGGAACTAGATCCCAAACTTCACTCCTTTTGAATTGATTCAACTCATCTTGCATAACTTCAATCCAAAATTCATCTGTTAGGGCTTCTTTCACATTTTTGGGTTTAAACTTAGACACAAAACAAGAATCAGTAGCAGCTGAATCTGATCTCCTGGTTCTGACCCCTTGATCCAAGCTCCCAATGACAAGCTCCTTAGGATGATCCTTCTGAACTCTAATAGATGGCCCTTTATTGGTAGGAACATGATCTGGATGCACTTCTGCTTCTTCAGACTCTGGATGATTTTCTGCTTCTGAAGTTTGTTCTTCTGAGGCTTCAGACTCTGGAATAACTTCAGATTCATTCTTTTCATTCTCAGCAGACAGATCATCAATAACCACATTTATTCTCTCCATCACAACTTTGGTTTTTGAATTAAACACCCTATAAGCTCTGCTGTTTACTGAATAACCCAGAAATATGCCTTCATCTGACTTAGGATCCAGTTTTCTTCTATTTTCCCTGTCAGCCAAAATATAGCATCTGCTCCCAAACACATGAAAGTATTTCACAGTTGGCTTTCTCCCTTTCCATAATTCGTATAAGGTGCAAGTTGTTCCCTTATTCAAAGTAACTCTATTATGGATATAACATGCAGTGTTCATAGCTTCAGCCCAAAACATATATGGCAACTTCTTAGCATGCAGCATAACTCTTGCACATTCTACTAATGTCCTATTCTTCCTCTCAACTACACCATTTTGTTGAGGTGTTATAGGTGCAGAGAACTCATGTTTTATACCTTCAAAAGCACAGAATTCTGAGAAATTCTTATTTTCAAATTCTTTGCCATGAACACTTCTGATTCTGACAATACCACAGTCCTTCTCTCTTTGTAATTGAGTGCATAAGTCTTTAAACACTTCAAAAGTATCAGACTTCTCTCTAACAAAGTTAACCCATGTGAATCTTGAGTAATCATCAACCATTACAAATGCATACCTCTTGCCTCCAATACTCTCAACTTGCATAGGCCCCATCAAATCCATATGTAAAAGTTCTAGTACTTTAGTAGTTACCTGATGAACTAATCTGGGATGAGACTTTCTTGTTTGTTTCCCAATTTGACAATCACCACAAACATTGTCCTCATTGATCTTCAGATTAGGTACACCTCTGATAGCTTCAGTACTTAGGATTTTCTTCATGCCTTTCAGATGCAGATGTCCCAGTTTCTGGTGCCAAAGCTTGACTTCCTCTTCTGAGCTCATGAGACAAGAAGTCAGGCTTCTTTCTTCTTCAGACACCCATAAATAACAGTTATCTTTGGATCTGCAGCCCCTCATCTGAACTTTACCATCTTGATCAGTCACACAACACTCTTTCTTGTTGAAGTTAACCTTTAAGTCTTGATCACAAAGTTGGCTAATACTGATCAGATTAGAGGTTAAACCTTTCACCAATAGCACATCATTCAGTCTAGGTAATCCTTCACTGATTAAGTCACCAATACCTAGTATCTCACCTTTTGCTCCATCTCCAAATGTCACATAACTTCTGGAATAAGGTTTGATATTGCTCAGCAGCTTCTTCACACCAGTCATGTGCCTTGAGCAACCACTATCAAAATACCAGTCCTCTCTAGAAGTGGCTCTCAATGAGGTATGAGCAATCAGGCCTACATTCTGAACCTTAGGTTTCCACACCTTCTGAACATTGTATCTGGGTGCAGCAGGTTGCACTCTTCTATATTGAAAGTATTCAGGATACCCATACAGTTTAAAGCAAAAAGGTTTAATGTGACCCTTCTTACCACAATGATGACAGGTCCAGGTATGATTCCTCCTTCTTTTGTTGAACTTCTGGGGTTGCATCTGAACATACTTCTGAGGTTTCATCTGAGTATGCTTCTCAGGTCTCATCTGAGCTTCCTTATGAGGTTTCATCTGAGATGTTCCAATCATAGGATCATGAGTCTGAGTAGCAGGAACAAACTGTTTAACTGGATTTTTCTGCTTGAGGTTCAGACTCTCATCCACAAATCCTAAACTAGTTTTTCCTTGTTTCTGAGCATCCAAAATTTCCTCCAACACATCAGTAGCAGTATTCATCATTCTGACCTGCTTTTTCATATGCTCAAGTTGGGAATTAAGTTGGTTCACTTCTTCTTTTAATTCTGAATTCTGCACTAGAAGTTCTCCTTTTTCAGCCTCCAGTTGAAAAATAGTCGCTTTCTGATCCAGAACTTGTTTGCAAACCTCAGCACTTCTGGTATATAGCTTCCTATAGTTGTCAGCCAGTTCATCATATGAGGTTTTAGCAACATCAGACACAAATGAAGCATCAGACTCTGAGTCAGACTCTGAAAAAGTCTCAGACTCTATAACAGCTTCCTTCTTTAAGATAGCTCCTGACCTTACCATCAAACTAGTGTCACCCTTAGCAGATTCATTCTCAAAATCTTCTTCTGAATCTTCATCAGACCATGCAACAGTTAGGCTCTTCTTCTGCTTCTTGAGAAAATTAGGACATTCAGACTTGATATGTCCATAGCCCTCACACTCATAGCACTGCACACCTTTAGCTTGATTACTTTTCTCCTCAGACTTGGTCTTTTTCACATCAATTTGTTGCTTCTTGTTGTTGAATCTGAAGTTCTGACCTTTGGCTTTGGCTTTTCTGTCAACATTCTTCAGAATCTTGTTGAATTGTTTTCCCAGCAACACTAGAGCTTCGGATAAGTCATCCTCATCAGACTCTTGTTGATCATCTGTTTCAGAATTCACAGTAAAAGCTACACCTTTTCCTTTCTTCTCAGGCTGTTTACAAAAAGTAGTCTCAAAGTTCAACAAAGAACCAATGAGCTCTTCAACCTTCATTGCAGAAATATCATGAGCCTCCTCAATAGCTGTGACCTTCATGTCAAATTTTCTAGGCAAGGACCTGAGGATTTTTCTTACTATCTTTTCATCAGACATCTTTTCCCCAAGTGAATCAAAGGAATTAGCCATGTCCAGCACATTCATGTAGAAATCCTGAATGGTTTCATCTTCCATCATCTTCAGGTTCTCAAACTTAGTAGTCAGCAACTGGAGTCTGGACATCTTCACTTTAGAGGTTCCTTCATGAGTTGTTTCTAAGATTTTCCAGGCATCCTTTGCAACTGTACATTGCTTGATGAGTCTGAACATGTTTTTGTCAACACCATTGAAAATAGCATTTAAGGCTTTTGAATTCCCATGAGACAAGTCATCTTCAGCTTTGGTCCATTCTTCTTCAGGCTTCAGAATCTCAGTCTTGTTCCCATCTTTGTCCAAAACCACAGGATGATCCCAGCCTTTAAGCACAACTTTCCAAGTTTTGCTGTCAATGGATTTCAGGAATGCACACATCCTGGATTTCTAGTACTCATAATTTGTGCCATCAAGTAGGGGTGGTCTGTTGACATAGCCTCCTTCTCTATCCATGCTTGCCAGAAATTAACTCCTCTGGATCTCACCCAAAATACAGGAAGGGTGCCTGCTCTGATGCCAATTGAAATTCTGGCTAGGCAATAACAAAGAGAAAACATGTTCTGAACCAAACAGGTTCTGAACTAAACTAAGCACAATTAACAACAGATAATCAGAGAAATTAAAAGTGCAGGAAAGCTAAAGAAGGCACAAGGTTTGTTAACCCAGTTCGGAGTAAACACCTCCTACTCTGGGGGATACCAATCCAGGAAGGAATTCCACTATAGGAATTAATCCTTATGACTCAAGACACTGACTCCCAGTTCCCAGCCTAAGCAATTAACTTCCTCCTAGTCTTGAATTCTACCCAACACGTTGAGTATTAGAGACCACTAACTTCCTATTCAAGTAACAAACCTGTTACTGAACCCCTTAAACAAAACTACCCTGTTTTGAATAAAACTTCAATAACAAACATTCATTCGTACCTACAGGCTTAGAATGAATTTACAACTCAATAAAAACACTAAACCAACTCAAACAATGAGTGGTGCACAAATAAAACTCTAAGTTTAATACACAGACTCTATTCTCTGAATATAACTCTGTTTTTTTCGTTCTTCTTGAATAGCAGCAGCACTCCTCCTTATATAATCTTCAGCAAGCAATATTAATCTAAATTAAATCTTCTAAAATAGATATGTTTCTGAATTATGCAAAGCTTGAAAAGGAAACATATAAATCTTCAAAAGATTTCTTCAGGAAATATGAACTTCATAAAATACGAACCAAATCTTCATGAAATCTCCTCCAAATTAACCAGCAATCTAGAAGCAATATGCGAGGATAATTTCTTGATAAATCTCGCCAAGATTCGCGCAAGAATAACTTAAAAAAAGATCAGCTTCTGATGAAGTCAACAAAAGTCAACGCTGGCATCAGACTCTGAATTCAGCTTCTGAAGTGCTACAGTGCTTCTGATGATGCATTCAGCTTCTGATGGAATTTCCAGCTTCTGAACAGCTTCAAATCGAAAAACTTGCAACTGAAGATTTGTTCTACATATGGAGATGCTTCTATTCAACACATTGGATTTGCCAAAATATGCAGCCAACACCAAAATACTCAACAAAACTCATGTTCGATACTCCGCCGTGAAGAAGACGATTAAGGTCTTTTTAACTCCCACCGACAAGTTGGATAAGTTGAAGGAACACCTTAACAGATACTTTGTCCACCTTGGTTAAAATTAAAGAACATCTAATGTATTTGTACAGGTGTCATGCGTAAACCTTGGGGTGGATAAAAATGAAGACAATTGGAAGACCGTGTATTTTCCACAAGTTATACATGATGATGACGACGTAGATTACATGTTTAGGTCAATGGTTGAAAATAACATTTTACATCTTTGTGTCTGCTCCATTGAAGTGTAATATGTATTAACGTGTAATATGTTAGAATTTGTGTCCGCAATGTTGCATTTTAATGAATTTGTGTCGAATTTGTGGATTGTGTATTTAACAATGAATTTGTGTAATTTGGATCGATTATTGTGATTATGTTATGATGAATATTTTGTTGTTGAAATGGTGTAATTTGGATCAATTATGTGAGTATATTGATTACGGGTCATTAATGGTTTGGTTGCATGTAATAAATGCTGTTCTGCAGCTATACCAGTAGCCTAAGTGACTTAACTCACGTTATACCAGTACAGAACGTGACTCAGGTCATGTTAGAGGTATTTTGGTCAGTTCACGTGGGAGTGGGCAATTTTGTATGGGAGAAGAGCAATTTTCCAAGTTTAATACTCCATCTTATCCTTTGATAATAAATGATATTATCAAATTATAACTTTCATAAAAAAAACACTTGCAATAAACTAAAGTTGCATGACATTAAATTGCATTAGCATCAAAATAACCAAAAAGTGTAACATCTTAATTTGTAACTTTAGTATGTTTTGATTTCAATATAGAGGGTGCGTGTGTTGGAAATTAAACTTAATTTATGACCAAAACTTTGCTATTCTCCTTCTTCCCTATGCAAATAAAAATAAAATTGTGGCATTATTGAATAAGTGGGTTTATTGGATTTGTGTCCAGTTTTCCCAAAACCAGTTATTGTTTATGGATTTTTCATAAACTGGCCCATAGCTCTCCAAACCTTTTTCACCCAATTTTTTTTATCCTTTTGTGCGCATCAAAGGAAGCTCAATCTTGTTCCTATTCTAGTTCTCATAAGAGCTGCATTTGAGTTATCTCCACTATTAAGGTAAAAGCTCTACTTAATTTTTATGTTTCAGTTTCTTGTTATATGACTATTGATTGACAACATTATCACTACACTAGTTCTGTATTTGATACTCAATTTTTGGTATTAATATATTCAATATAATTATCCAACATTAAGAATATAGGTTGAATTCGAAGATATGAGAAACTTAATACTCTTCCCTCCCCATTTATTAACGGTATCTGATGTTTTTCTTTTAGGGTATATGCATGTTTGATTTTCAGTATGCACAAGTTCCATACTTTATTATATTTGAATTGGATTAAAGTAGTTTGTTTTAATATGCTCCAAGAGTTCGACAAAATGCCTGAATGATTAAATTTTGTTTTTCTTTGTAGTAGATATGGATAATGAAGATGTTGGTAGGACACGACATGGTAAGGAGTCGTTGCATGATTCTGTCCGCAAAGAGGGAGTAGCTGATGTTGAGTCAAAAGTAAGTATTTTTTATATCGTCTCCACAGGGACTAGTGCGATACCGTAAGTCATTCAACAATTGTTATCATTTCAAGTTTGGGTTTATAAGATTGTTTGGTATAAAAACTATTGAACTTTTAAAGAGGTAATAAAAACATAGAGTAATAGGGAGTAAAAGCGTTGGAATTAGAGTTCGTCAATCGAGCCTCGAATATATTCTAATGATCATGCATATGGATTCTAGCTTTTTAGCGAAATTATCACGTATCACTCGACAACATCATTCGTGTCCAAATGACGTCGTGAGATCGATCGTATCGTTTAATCGATGATTTCCCAATCTATTAAACGATCTGAAAGCATTACGTTCCTATACTTTGTGTGATTATCAAAACCAAATTCCATGTCTATAATTTCTTATTTTGATAGAAGATTATTCTAACCACAGATTCAAAAGTATTTTTCAATAACATTTAAATCAAGCATAAGAATGAATAGCGAGAATAATATCAATATCACATAAGGAGCTAGAATCATGTAATTGAAAGATCAAAAGATTACATCTAAGTTTGATAAAGTACCTCCAATCCCAACAAAAGGGAGTTAGTTGATCATTGTCATGACAACTATACAAAAGTATAAAGAAAGATGAAGATCCAAAGCTAAGTCTTGATTTCCCAAAGAATCTTAGTTAATCCACGCTTCAATCACTCTTGCTCTATGAAGAACAGATCTTTTATCCCTATTTTCTACCTAAAAATCTAACTACTTAATTATTACAACCTACGTAAACATTCAACTTTTGAACCTATTTATAGGTATTATGTTTTTAATGAATTCTTCACCATGAGGTTTCTACCACCTCAGCTTTGAACAGTCAAACCGCCCTACTTGGTTTCTGCCACCTCAGCTTCTGAACAAACCAAACCGCCCTACTTTCTCTCAGACTTCGCAGAGCAAAGTCCTGCTTTGCATCAAAATCTGACCTTCAGACACTGTTCATCAGAAGCTGACCTTCAGACACTGTTCATCAGAAGCTGACCTTCAGACACTGTTCATCAGAAGCTGATCTTCAGACACTGTTCATCAGAAGCTGACCTTCAGACGCTGACCTTCAGACTCTGACCTTCAGACGCTGAACTTCAGACATTGACCTTCAGACGCTTAACTTCAAAGTCTGATCTTCAGAGTCTGATCTTTTCAGACTCTGATCTTTAAGTCCAAGGAAATAACATGTACCTACAAAAATGGTTGGAATTAGGTCTAAAAAGCATGAAATGATATTTATCCTTTATTTTGGAGCTTTTACCTAGATAACTTGCAAAACTAGTAAGAAAAGTGCCTAAAATAAATATGCTTTATAACTAGTTCTGGCACTTATCAGTAGCAAACACTCCACCAAGGACACGTGGACGTGGGCGTGGTCGGAGCGAGGGACCAGAAGGCTCTAATTCACAGTCTCAGGTTGATATTAAGATGCCATCATCACATGCAATGTCTGGTTCACGTAGCGTCTGGTTCACAACCTCCTTCCATGATAGTGGTTCTGGGAACTCCTAGCCGCTTGCTTAAGAGATCCAAATCTCTTACCACTAAGACCAATCCATTGTTGGTAATTGTGGCTCCTTAAATCTATCTTTTTACATATAAAATACTACCGTTTTTTAAATAGTAACGAAATTTCAAACAAACAATAAAACTTTTTCTTGAACTTAAGGCCTAATGCTTCCTTGTTCTCAATTCCACTTACCGTAAGCCGCTCATCCATCTCGACTTAAGCATCACATTTGATTTTTTTTTTTTTGAGAGGAACACACTCAAATACTCAATGATATCTAAAAAGTATACGTTACCTCCTACATTACTTAAAAAACTTCTACTTAAACCTAGAACTATTTTTTTTTTTCAACTTGTAATCCTTAGATTTTCTTGCTCCCTACATAGTGAATATAAAGAAACATGTCTCACTAACAAATGATTAGTAATTTGTTCATAGGAAGTGCAGTCTACCTACCCTGAACCAGAAAACAGAACATGTTCAAGGATCGTTAACCTCTTTTTTTGTGATGATGCATTTATTATCAACATCATTTTGCATCATGGAGCATTTTACAAGCTTAGTGATTTCACATGTTATGTTATGGTCACTTGTGAAATATACAACCGCTATGGAACAAACAGCACTATAAGGAGAAGCATGCCATGCTTAAATGCTTTGTCATGTTGGAGTGGTCTCTTCAACATAAATAAAATAGAATTTCACATTTTCTTCCCTAACTCTGAGGAACTCGTACATTGTTTTACTCTATGCAATATTCTTCTAGCTGACGAAATTACTATCTTTGTCCCAAAACTTATTAGGAAAGCAATGAATTTAATAGGGTTGACTTTGAATATATAATTAATGTTCTTCTTGCATAAAAAAAATTAATATATTGTAAATAAATTATCTTTACTATACAATTCATGGTTTATTATCGTTAAAAAAAACAAGAATTTAGATTATATATTTTTGTTATATTGTTGGTGTTATTGAAAGAAGTAATCATGGTTAGCTGGATTTGTTATAATTTGAAAGCAAAAAGTATTTATATTTTTTTTTTACTTTTAATCAAAATCAAAATTTCATAAAAAAAACTTCTTCATAATTTTCAAACGTAAGCACACTAAAAATAGCAAAACGTGTCCGTCTTTTCGCTAGTTAATTGATAATGGATTTGATCACAGCCCAAACCCCTCTACCTAATCATATAATATCTTAAGTGTCAAACTTTACTTAACATCTGACTGAACTTTGAATTACCATGACCCCTTTTTCCAAAAAACAGAAGGGTTAACACAAAAAAATATCAACAGTGCGAAAAGGGTAATTAAACTTGGACAACTTCAAATTACAAGAATATTTACAATGGCCTAAAATACATCAATAATATCTATCACCTAGTCTTCTTGTGTAGGCAGCAATGCCATTGAAGTTGACAACCCATGCTAGCTTGTTTTGACGACAATTTTGCTTATAAATTTAACTTTCATGAAAATTCAACTTGCTAAAGGAATATTGTTCAAAGTTCAATGCATTTAGTTTATTCTAGGGGACCATAGAATACAAAGGAGAAAATACCTGGTCGAGACGGAGACAAATTAAGAACAGGCCATATTTTTTTAGTACCGCATTCTCAACGAGTTTCTAATTTTGAATGCTACTAGATAACCAAGATGCATAATGGTTTCTCTTAAATTGCTTATTTAGTAAGTTAAATGGTAAATTTGAAAATTGACAATTTTTTTAGTTGAATCGGACTCCCTAATTCTACGGATTAAGCATGAGTGATAAGTCCCACTATATAAACATGAATATGCTAAACCATAAATATATATATAAGAGGTGACCACATATATGATGTCATGATATTTTTATCTTTTTTATTGGTTCGTAGACGAAGTGAAAAACACCGTCTAAAACTCACACACAACAACGAAGTATCGAGTTTGAATCTAAGTGAAGATGTTCAATTTAACAATATCGTTATTGTCAATTAAGATAGGCTTTACGGACGTTGAGATGTATTGTGTACTAATCTCTTGGTAGTCCGGATCAATGATCATGATTAATCTGTTTTTGCTTGATACTTTCGATAGTCTTAAAATGTGTAAAGTTGGGATAACACTAGCGTTAATGAAGGTTGGGTCTTGATGGAAATTCGATCTATGTGTTAACTTTACTTACCAAAGAGGGAAAATTTTGTTCTCTATCCCTTATATTTCATGTGCATCACAGGGAAAAGAAATTTTTTTTATGTTTGTGACAATCCTCAATCTGTTTATAAAACCATAAAAATGCCGAAGTATATACGTGATTCTTTTCCTTTTCTTGGCTGCGTTAAATATCACATGCCTCCACGTGAACAAACTTGTCTTTTTCCTCCTCATAAATAAAATGTGCAAAACATTGATAGGAAAGAAGTTAGATTTTGGGTATGCATCACTAAATCAATTAATATATCAGAAAAATGTAGACTATATACCCAATCCTGAGTGGTCATATATATTGAACACATGCAATTGACTTCATAATGTTATATATATCTATATAATGTAATAATAAGGGCAACTTGTTCACATGCTACTTTGGCATTTTAAGCGAAAATACTTAATTAAGCAAGCAAGAATTGCATATGCAACTTTCATTCATAAAAAATTCTAAATAGGTACCCATAGGTAAAATAAACACATATTTCAATCGTCGGTTAAGTTGTTTGTGCCTAAAAATCTGGTTTGTTTCTGTTGGAACATTGATGTGAAGTTGGAAGGAAATTGAAAGATTAAACACCAAGTAATAAGACTTTGAGCTAGTGTGATGTGAATTAAAAAAATAGAGAGTAGGGGTCCCACGTAAAATAGAACACACATTAGTAGTGTTTAAATTGTGGTAGTTAATTTTAAATACTTGATAATGATAAAAATAATAGTAATTATTATTTTTATTCATAGATATCACTTCCCATAATTTTAGTTTATGTTGGTTGTGATAAAGTTTGAGAATTCAACTGAACTTCCTATTTTTCATTCATTCATATCCAATGAGTTTGTTTCCTTCACCTTTGTGGATTTGTTTCTTTTTGATCTTATCCACAAGTATTGTTGAACTGATTATTGGTTAAGTTTCTTTTTGATCTTATCCATTAGAGTAACTGTTACCGCAATTTTAGCTAAAACAGTTACAAAATCTCTATATAAATAGAGGACTCCACTTAGTTCAAAAATCACAACAAAAAGTTCTATTGAGTTGTCGAGAACTCTTTCTCTCTTCTCCCTCCAGCTTGTGTTAACGAGCTATTCTTCTCCTTATCTCATTTTTCTGTCCCTTCGGATTTAAGAGTGTTCTTAAGACCTTAGTCCCTATTCGGTATAATGTCCCTTCGGAATTAAGAAAGGTCTTAAAACATAGTCCCTTCGATAATATATGTCCCTTCGGAATAAAGAGTACTTTTAAGATCATAGTCCCTTTTGAAATAATAATGTCCCGTCGGAATTAAGAATGATCTTAACGGTATATATAAATATTCTTTCGATATTTTTTTATTTTTGGAGAAGTTAAAAAGTTAGAATGGTGGTATCACCATATTTGAGTGGTCGTAGTACCATATTGATATTTTGGAGAACTTAAAAGTGGTCTTAGCACCATAATAGAGTGGTCACAGTACCATATTAGAAAGTGGTTTCAGTATTAAAGAGTGGTCTTAGTACCATATTGGAGGTGTAAATCTCGAACGGTTTTCTACAGTGCAGTAGTTAACCGCACAGTTGTAGCTGGACTTGTTTTATCCTGGAGAGAGCGACCTGGTCGTGACTCAACCTAGTAACAACTTCGGTAGATATTCTATTTCAAAATAGAATTTGGAAATCCAAATACAACAGTTTGGAAATCCAAAAACAACAGTTTCTGTTTGGCGTGTGAAGCATTGGTGAGACTAAGCTTCATGGTTGTCTGGCCGTGAAGTGCTATTGTGAACTCGTGAAGCGCTAACGAGGCACAGCTTCAACACAATCTCTTGCACGTAAAGCGCTGCTTGGAGCTCTTGAAGCATTTGGTCGTCTTGGTCCGATTTGGTTAGAGGTGTTTGTGGTGCGGTTTAAATTGGTTTTGAGGCAAAAATTTATCCGATCTAAAGATAAAATTATATATGATTTAGTTTGGTTTTGGATGACTAATTTTAAAAAATCGATCTGATCCGATCCAATTTAATACCGTTTAATTTGAATCGGTTTTTGGATATCCAAATTACAAATTGTAACTTTTTGTATTAATAATAATATTATAAAAATATGGTCCTTCAAAAAAATATTATAAAAATATGATAAAATAATAGGTTTGATACAAAATATAACATATGATTTATTAAAATTGATAGTACCGAATAATAATGATTGATTATCTTTGAAACATGTGAAATAATAACAAAACATATAAAATTAAACTAATATGTATAATTAAAAGAATTAAAAAGGAAAAAACTAATGGCTTAATATAATATATCATACTTATAAAAATGGAAATATGTACTAAAATATATGTATGCGGTTTGGTTCCGTTTGCTTTGGTTTGGTTTTTAAAAATCAATCTAAAATCTGATCCAATTCGAGCGGTTTTCACAAAATGACATCCATAGACATCCAATAATATTCAATTTTATGTGGTTTTCGTTTTTTTTAATCGGTTTGCGATTTTAATTTTGGATCGGTTTGAATTTCAACACCACTAGTCGGGTATATACAAACCAGTCTTTTGAAGCTAGTTTCTTATAACTATTGTTTATCTCTTGTAAAGACTCATTGATAATGGATCAGAGAGATGCCCTCTCTCCTCCTGACGTAGATCAATTTTGGATCGAGTTGGTTAAACTATTCTGGTGTATTTGTTTCTCTACTCTCTTTATATTGTTTTTTGTTATGATTATGGATTTGCTGTAAACATATGTTACTAGATTTGCTATTGGTTGAACTTTGTTGTTTAGATTGTTTGACTGTTGTTTGCCATTGTTATTTGTTCTATGGATGAGCAATTGCGGCATGAACGAGAGTGTTCTGTGGAAACTCCTTCAGAAGAAGACATCTCATATGACTATTTTGGTGAGGAGGAGGCTACTTATGATGAATATGATGCATGATTATCTTCTTTTAGTTATTTGAGGGTTTGAAATAATATTTAGATACGGATAACTTTATTTGTAGGTTTATTTTAAATTATTTAAATTATTATTAGTATTTAAGATAAAATAATAGCTTTTTAAATAATTTAAAAATTAAGTTCAGATTTTATTTTAAATAATATTGTTTTCAAGGGGAAAGCTCATTGGAAATCTCTGTCAACTACTATGGCAAGTACGGAAATCAACTGAAAACGCGCTAGTCATTTAAATTGTTTTTAGTGGGGCGTGCTACTTTCAAATTTCGCAGAAGCAAGCTCATTGCGAAATCCTAAGGACCATATTAATAATCCTAAATCATCCTTGTATTTTAGGTTAATGTTAGCTGTTTACACTATTTCGCAGTTTGAAATTCTGTTTTCGAGCTATTTGATCAGATTGCTCCGAAACTTTAGAGACTTCTTACGCGACTCCGCCCCTCAAAATTCAAAATTTTATCGTTTAGACCCATTTTTCATTTTTTTCCTTCATATTTTCAGGAAAATCCGAAAAAATATGCATTAGTTTTATTTGATTTTTAGAATTTTTGGGTGGTATTTTTTTTTATTATTTTTGAATTTATTTGACATGTTTTTATCATTTTTTTTACTTTGTTTTTTTGGTTGTTTTTAAAAGCGATATTCACAACTGCTTAAATGGAAGAGATTTTGATTGTTGCTTATATATAAACATATTTCAGATTATATAATCTGAATATATCCGAACTGTGTTCGGATTATAAAATCCAAAACCACATGGACATTTTTAAAAAATAGGGCGCGTGAGAAATGATTGGGGTGTGAAAAGTAATAATCATAAATATTTGTGATGAATTGTATCGTGGGCCTAAGCCCAATACATGTGCGATTCAACGTATTCAAAATTATTTGTTGATTATTACTTTTTCCACCCTATGCATTTCTCACGCGCCCTATTTTTCTTCAAAATACCCTTTGTTCGAATTCTAGAATCCGAACACAGTTGGGATTATAAAATGCGAAACCTTGTATTGCCTAGATTTACAGAACAACATTGACGTATAATATTAAGAAGACATAATTGAAAATGACCAAAAATGAATCAAATTCTCATTTTATTAATAGATCATATCTTTCATAGTACATTTACATAAACTTATTGCACAAAATTATCAAAAACCTAATGCTAAACTTGTGGTGCAAGAAGATGGAGGGGGAAGCAGGTTGGCGTAAAGTTTGTTTCCTTTTTTGGAACACATTCCCTTTCATCATCACTTATCTTATTATGTTGTTTTACATTGTTGAAATTTGTCGTTTAAATTTTTATTGTGCTATGCACCATGCAAAACCCTCCAAAGCTCAAGCTTAAGCACATTTTGGGACGGTTCAGATTATATAATCCGAATTGTTTTTGATGATTTCAGATTTTATAATTTGAAAACCGAATATAACAGGGCGTGTTTCTTGTTTTTTTCTCCATTCTTGTGCCGAGAATTTAGGGAAAAGTGGTTCAAATTATATAATCTAAGCTATATCAGCACAAAGGTTGAGCCTATTTGTAACAGAGATAGTCAGTTTAAAAGCCATACTAATTATCCAAACCCTCATCCTTGTATTTGAGGTCATTGTTAGCTGTTTTCGCCATCTCTAAGTCGAAAATCTAGTTTTCAAACTATTTAATCGGATTGTTCCAAAACTTGTCCATAAAATTAGAAAAAAGAGTATTTTCAATTATGTCTTCATTTTTTTGTCATTTTCAATTATGTCTTAATATTATTCGTCAATATTGTTATGTAAATCTAGACAATACAAGGTTTCAAATTCTGTAATCTAAACTGTGTTCGGATTCTAGAATACGAAGAAAAGTATTTTTGTAATAAAAAAAATAAGACACGTGAGAAACGAATAAAATGATAAAAGTAATAGACTCATTTGTTTGATCCTTACTACTCTAAGGCCGACCCAACATATTTGGAATATCACCTTTTAAATTAGAGATAGTAAAATTGGCGCAAAAAAAAAAATCAAAGATAATAATTGCAAATTAAAATCTTACCAAAATTTAAAAATCTTTCGTTTACACATATATTTAAAATAAATTTTACTCCATATAATATAGACATTATTTATAACTTTGTTTAACAAGATTACACCGGCTAGTTGGTCAAGACAAAGACTAAAACAAAGGGAAAATAACCAAGGAGCGTACAACCGTTATGATCCATCATAAATACCTTTTCAAATGGAAGGAAAGGAGTAAATAGGCAAAGACCCCCCGAAATTGTAAAATCTTGCAATAACCCCCTCTGAAATTTGAAAAAAGACAAACACCCCCCCTCAAATTGTAAACTCTCAAGCAAGTTAGTCCTACCGTCCATTTCCTCCGTTAAAATTGATGACGTGTCTATTAACTGTCCATGTGGCACTGACACGTCATAAGGGGGGGGGGGGTATTTTCCTGTAACCCTATAGTTATTAAAAAAAATAAATTTCCCCCTTTTCCCCACTTTAACCCTAATTCCCATGTTTTAGAAAAGAAAAGTGTTTTCAGAACCCTTCTCATGAAGCGTTTCTTCTTCCTCTCCCATCTCGTCGCCGTCACCATCTCATGAAGCGTTTCTTCTTCCTCTCCAACTTAAAACCCTCTTCACCGTCATCATCTCATCAACGTTCGCCGTCGTTTTCGCCGCCGTTTTGACTCCGTTCGTCGTCAAACATTCCTATTCTGCAACTCTGTTTCATCATCTCCGTTCGCCTCCGTTTCGACTCCGTTCACCGTCGTTTTGATTTTTGGAGAGTTTTGGTTGAAGGTTGATGCATGCATTTTCATACATTATTTATGTTTAAAAGTGAACCAAAGAAAGAGACATGAATGAAATTTATTGAATAAGAATAAGAGTAAATAAACAAATCAGCCATTATTTGCCGGAGGTAGGAACAATAACCTTGTCAACTCAACTACATTTTAGGTTTTGGATTTCCCCATTTATTTTTTAAATATGTTTGTAACATATTTGTGTGTACATATAATTATACTGCATTGTTTACATTTGGTTCACACAAAAAAAAAAACAGAAATATGTCTTGGTTCCTTTGTTAAGGTTCTTTGTAATCCAAGTTTCCTTTTCAAAATTGAAACGCTAATATCTCAAGATTTTGCATGCAAATTCGTAGTAATTTTCCTAGAGGCATCCTATTCTTTTAATTCTGTAAAACTAGATGTGGATGTGGAATTCATTGTAACTGTAGGAATGTCCATGGAAGTTATGTAAATAGGATATTCACTAGTAGTATAATGTAATTTCGTTTTGTTGAGAGTTAAGTTTAGTAGATACTGGTAAGGGTGACTGGGTGAGAATAGATGAAATCAAGTTAGACTTTGTTTAGTTTTGACATATCTATTATATATTTTTTAAGGTTTGCTATTGTCTTTTTAAAAGTCTTATCTTGCTTGTTAAGTTTTGACCAAGTTCAAAAAAGTTTTTGAGTATAATTTATTTGTTTAAATGACATACATTATTCTAGTGGCACTTTGTTATAATGCGATCGACGATTATGAAAAGTATATCATTTGTATCATTTCTTATGCAAGTTGAACTCATTTGTTTTTTTTTTTGTTGATTAGGATGGATGAGAATGAGGTTGTTGTTGATTTTATGTGTATTGATGAGTTAATCCAACAAGATGAATTAATCCAACAAGAGGCAACACTTGCTGAAAAATTGTCTAAGATTAAGGAAAAAGGCAAAGGGAAAGCAAAAAGAAAAAGGGGTAAGAAAAAGAAGAAGGTCATGGTTTTATTAAGTGATTCAGATAGTAGTGACAGTGATTATCACATGGCGTTTAGAGATGCATCGGGACATAAAGAGAGTTATTATCAAGACATGGATGCACAAGGCAGTGGTAGTGGGAAAGGTGTAATGGTAACAAACAGTAGAAAAGAAGCAGACAGTGATGGTGATGATTCCTATCATTATGAGGTATTGAAGACCCCAATCAGTACTGATTGTGACAGTGATGGTAGTGGAAAGCCAATATTTCCCCAGTTCAATGAATCATCTACCTTTGGTGCAGTTCATCTAGAAGTTGGTATGGAATTTGCTACTTTGTCAGTTTTTAAAGAAGCGGTGAGAGACTACACAATTAGCAATTGTAGGGGGATTACATGGGTTAAAAATGAATCATATAGAGCAAGAGCTAAGTGTACGAAGGAAGGATGCCCATGGAATATTTATTGTAGCAAAAATGAATCAAGAAGGAGTTACCAGATTAAGACATATCTCAAAGACCATACATGCTGCAAGGAAAACATGAATCAAGCAAACAGAAAGTGGGTAGTGAAGATATTGGAGTAAGCTAAGGGTGCATCCCAATATGAACCATACTGAGATATATGATTTTTTCAAACAAGATTATCATGTGATGCTTGAAGACTCAAAAATCACAAGAGCATTAAGGGAAGCTAGACAACTGGTTGAGGGTAGTGATAGGGAGAAATATGGTCTGATATGGGACTATGTCAATGAGTTATTGAGGAGCAACCCTCTTTCATCTGTTCAGATAAACACAACACCATTGCCTAACTCCCCACCTCAGTTTAAGAGGTTTTATGTTTGCCTTGATGCATCCAAGAAAGGTTTCAAAGCTGGTTGCAGACCATTCATAGGTTTGGATGGATGTTTCTTAAAAGAATATTTTGGTAGTCAACTACTATCTGCTGTGGGGCAAGATGCAAACAACCATATATTTGTTATTGCATATGTTGTTGTTGATGTTGAAAACAATGATAATTGGAAATGGTTTCTTACTTTATTGCAAGAAGACTTGGGAGATCATAGGCAGCATGGCTGGAACTTCATCTCCGATATGTAGAAGGTGTGATTCTGAACTGATATAACTCTGTTTGTTGTCCCTGTGATTTTGAATGTGCTAATTGTGATGTGGAACTTATATTTAATTTTTTTGTTTATCAATCTACCATACATGTACGCGGCCTTGATACTGATAATTATGGTTTATATTTAATTTTGGTTTATTTTTTCTTTTGAGTTTTACACTGTAAGTAACAATTATTTTCCATTGTAATTTTGTTGGATATGGTCTTATACCAGCAATGCAAGAAGTGATGCCTGGAGTGGCTCACAGATATTATGCAATGCACTTGTGGAGGAATTTTACTAAAAGTTGGAAAGACAAGGAGCTCAGAGGTGTGGTTTGGGATTGTGCAAAATCAACAATTGTTTACCAGTTCAATAGGCATATGGATAGAGTTAAGAGATTAAAGGACAAAGCTTGGGATTATTTAAAAAAGTGGCCGAAGGATGCTTGGACAAGGGCTTATTTCAAAGAGAACTCAAAGGTTGATATTATAACTAACAACAACTGTGAAGTCTTCAATGCGAAGATTCTTAACTACAGAACAAAGCCTGTACTTACCATGGCTGAAGAGGTGAGATGCTATATCATGAGAACCATGACCACTAGAAAACTAAAGTTGG
Source organism: Medicago ruthenica (assembly GCA_018208015.1). Taxonomy (NCBI): domain Eukaryota; kingdom Viridiplantae; phylum Streptophyta; class Magnoliopsida; order Fabales; family Fabaceae; genus Medicago; species Medicago ruthenica. Next base: position 17,881,223 of record CM031375.1, read on the forward strand.
CTGATAGGGTTGGGCCTCTTTGTCCGGTCCAACAAAGTCGTTTAGAGAAAGAGAAATATCAAAGCAATTATTGGACACCATGTTGGACTGGCCCTCCCCACTTAAGATATCAAGTCCAAAATGGACGTACAAAGGTGGATGTGGATTTGAATGCAATGACTTGTACATGTAGATATTGGCAACTATCAGGTAAGAATTTATGAATGCAATGATTTTAATGTTGATATTTGTACCATGTTTTTTTATATGGATTGATTGAATGAGTTTATTGTTTCAATTTAGGTATCCCATGCATGCATGCATGTTCAACAATAACACATTAATGCAGAAAACCTGAGGATTACTGTGATGATCTACTTTCTCTTGGGTCATACCATGCTACATATCAGTTCTTTGTGAACCCCACAAATTCACAAGAATTTTGGGAGCAAACATCATATGAGTAACCTATCCCCCCACCAATTAGAAGAAGTGCAGGTAGGCCCAAAAAACAGAGAAGGAAAGATGGAAATGAAGAAACTGTTGTTGGTGGAAAGCTCAAAAGGTATTACAAGGAATGGACATGTTCTAGGTGTAAACAACAGGGCCACAATAGTAGGGGATGTCCTCAGAGGCTGTTGATCAGACAAAAGTAAGTATTTTTATATCGTCTCCACAGGGACTAGTGCGATATTCCAAGCCATTCAACAGGTGATATCATTTTAAGTTCGGGTTGATGGCGATTTTCGCAAGTGTACGAAATCGTTCAAGTAGTAAAGTTAAAACGGTAAACCGAGTGTCGAACACAAGGACTGCGTTAACGAATCGAATGTAATTTTTATTACTCAGTTGAACAAAAGGGTACGAAGTTTGTTTAATTGCAAATAATGAAAAGTGCGGAAAATAAATTGGTTTGAAATCAAGAGATAAAAGCTTGTCAGGGATGAGCTTCACTAGACTCCGAACTCAGGTTAATTACCTAACCAACGATCATTGAACTCGTTTAATGAATCACGACCTAATTCTCTTAAATAATCTTGCCCTAATTCCTTAGTGACAGAAACGTTAATTCTAAAGTAAACCCTAATTCCTTAGCAAGTTTTACAGTTTAGAATTAAGCCTGAATGGACATGAATTAGTACACGGTTTCAAGGGTTTGTATCTATTCCTAGATTACAAAGGCGAGAATTTCTTAACTTAGGCATTCATATATTCCACTTCCGTTTCACAATATGAATCATACAACAATTTAATGATGATCAATCAATAAAAGCATTAAGCATAAAGCTAAGAAACATGATTCAATAAATTCATTCAAAGATCAGATTAGGGTTACAAAACAAGAGTCATCACCTAGCTATTCTCATCCCTAACAATGGAGAATTTAGCTACTCATAATTGAATTACAAAATAGCATAATCAATAATAACATAGAAACATACAAAGACTGACTGTGAGTTGGATGGGGTAGCCACCGCTTCAGTTCTTTGCTCTCAAAATCGCGCTTCTCTTCTCCAAGTTTCCGAACCCTTGTTTCTGAAAACGATTCAGCTAAAATAGGAAATTCTGATCGCAAAATCGTGACACGATCCATAAATCGTGACACGATCCTTCATTAAAACTCCCAAGGATTTCGCAACTGATCTCCCCAATCGTGACACGATTATACAATCGTGACACGATTCTGTAGGCAGAATTTGATCTCTTCTCTGGTTAAGAAATCGTGACACGATTCCCAAATCGTGTCACGATGCAGTCACTTCAGGCTCTGATGAATTCTTGCTCTTTTGTACCTCAAACTGTCTCAGAATGCCGACAAAAGATGAAAAAACTAACAAAAACTCTTAATAAATTACGTAATGACAAGGTGTCATCACAACCCCAAACTTAAATCATTCCTTGTCCTCAAGGAATTTACCTGCAACATTGACAACTACAGCAAAGTAACAATCACATAATCAAGCAGCAGTACCAAAAGTTCAACACCTTGCCAGCCATGTAATGGGCTAGCCGGCCAATTCTCCTCCTTCAACAATTCACAACTCCACGCAAAGGTTTGATAAGGGTTTCCACTCAATCACATGCAAAACTATGAATTGCCATAAGCTTGAAAAGTTTCTAAGCATCAATCAAAGTCAATATTATGTACACACTTTTAAGGACTTTTAGGGTTATGACGGGGCTGAGGTTACAGGTGGAATCATTTGGGAAGTAGGCTTTCAACAAAAATTGTGGAGTTAAGCATATTCCTACTGGTCTACCCAATAATACACACAAAATACCCTTAAGGGGCTAGAGACTTGCATCACACAACAGAAATCCCGATCACAACTTATGTCTTGAAGCATTTTAATTCCTTTTTTTTTTTTTTTTTTTTTCGAGCTGCAGAATCAGCTTAATTTTCATGCTTTTCTTTTTCACACATTTTTGTTTTTGACATAAAGTGATCTCCTCAAATTTTTCTGTTCTCTAGCACCCTACCCCAAACTTAAAATGTTGCTAGTACCATGAGCAACCCCAAACTTAAACAATTGCATGATCAAACACACAAACAATGCCTAACTCCAATATACATTGGGGAATAGTCCTATGGTCTCTAGGCTTGTAATGTGGTATGTCACCGAAAACAATGGGATCTGTCCTAAAGGCTCAACTGGGCTTAAACAATGGATAATTCAATATAAACCAGGTTGGCTAGAAAGGCTCAAGGGACAAGCAATTTGCCTTAGTGTGTACACAATATAACCAATCAATAACAGAGAAAAATCGCAAGTTCTAGAATCATAGATGCATGGAACACTCTTTAAAGTAAATTGAAAAAATAAGATTTGGCCATGGAACCTTACATGTTAAGATTTCTGGGAGTTGTGATTATTCTTGCTCAAACTGCCGAATACTTCAACTGATAAGTGTGGCCTCTACCTCCTTTGAACTTTTGGTGCACTACTCAATCAAAGATTATGACTAAGCTGAAGGAAATCAACATCACAAATAAACGCATTGATAACAAACAAGTACTGAATTATTACACACGGGGATAAGAGAAATAAAACAGAAATGCTAAAATTGTTCAGACAAAATAGAAAGTACAAAAGCAAAAGGCAGCAAACAGACAATTGTAACAAAACAAAACAAAATCAAGGCTGGCTCTGATCCATCTCCTGCAGCTCCTGCTCAGAAAACCAGGTATGCGGAGGCGCAGTATTCATCTCCTCCATGAAATGCGCTGCATTCCTCCGGTCAGTGTCATCAAAATCTGCAGTAATCTCCTGCTCCCTGCTCGCAGCTCTCCCTCTCTGCTCCTCAAAGAATTGCAGCATACTGTCCCGGTTCCCCTCGAAGCGCTCATAAGACCCGGTGGGTGGCCGCCTATGGAGATGAGCCTCTGCAGCAAACTCCTCAGAGAATCTTGGACGGTTCCCATAGAGCAAATCAGAAGTCTCGTTCATCCAGTTAGCAGATGTGAACATATACTCCAGCATCATAGGGTGAATCGGTGGATAGGACGGCTGCTGACTGCTCCCCTCTCCTGGACCAGTCTGTGATGGTGGTGGAGGCTGCGCCTGGCCCTGCTGATCCTGCTCCTCTCTCGGGCCTCCTCCCCGCAGGAACTCCTCATACTCCGCGACGAAGGCATCCATGGTGCGCTCGGTGATTGGCTTTATCGTCGGGACATCGATGTCGGACCGGTACTCCTCAACTTTAGCCTCCTCACACAGCCAACAGATTAGGCTGCTATGGGCCACTGACTTCAGTTTGCTTGTTGCTATTTCCCGTATGTTGTTGGCTATCAGCTCGCCAACATTGATGTCCTCACCAGATAAAATGGCATCAATGGTCAGAATTCTCTTCAAAGGAATCTCCGAAGTGCAAGAGGTGCCCTCCAGCGTCTGAACTACAAACGAAGCCCATGCCTTAGGGGATGGCATGAAATCCGCTTTGGCCAGCATCCGAGCCTTCCTCCAAGTCGTGCCCGGCCTGCACAGTGCAGTCAACAACCCAGCATAGTCATCCTCTGTCATATCCTTGACTGCAGCTCGTCTTCGCTTGACCCCACACTCGTCCGGGGCAGTCAAACCCAGCAATTGATTTATAGCATCAGGGCTATAATCAATGGTCTTGCCACGGACAAAAGACTGATACCTGGTGGGGGAGAACCGGGCATTGGCATAGAATTCGAGCGTGACAGTTTTGTTGGAGGCGGTGAATACCATATTATTCAGAATCTCCCATTGCCTCGCCTGCAGCATGCTTTCAAATTCCGAGTACTTACCCAATTGGACAACATCAAACCTTCGCTCCATAACAAATTTGTAAGCCTTGATTTCCACAAACCGGTCCTGAGCATTTTTGTTGATAAACTTGAAAGCAGCGTGTGAGGGTGGTGCGGTTTCAGTGCGGGTGGTGGTTGGTTTTCGTTTGGTGGTGTTCTTGGTGGGTTTGGTGGTGGTTGTGGTTTTTGGGCGTTTGGAAGTGTGTTTTGTGCGAAGTACGGGAGGCATGGTGGATAATTGTTGGTTAGAAGATGGAATTGGGGGTAGGGAGGATGTTGGTAGTGGTGGAAAGGAGTGAAATTCGTGGGTAGAGGAAGTCTGAGGAAATTTTGACAGAGTAACGGCTAGTTTTGGAATGGTGGGAATGAAATTTTTGAATGGGGTATATATAGGCTGGGAAAAATCGTGTCACGATTTGGTGGGATCGTGACACGATGGGCTTGCAACGGTCATATTTTTTCAAAAATTTGCAGCAATCGTGTCACGATGTGAAGTAATCGTGTCACGATTGCATTTTTCCAATTCAAAACAACTCAGAATCGTGTCACGATTGCAGCATCGTGTCACGATTTTGATGGCAGAAAGTTTGATATTTTGGAACACTGAAATCGTGTCACGATGAGGGGATCGTGTCACGATTTTGCTTGGCAGAGAGACTCACATTTTCAAGGGAAAATCGTGTCACGATTGTGGAATCGTGTCACGATTTTATAGGCAGAGAGGACAAATTTTGAAGGAACAAAATCGTGTCACGATGCTGCAATCGTGTCACGATTTTGTTAGGCAGAGAGCCCATTTTTGTAACTTAGAAAAAATTGCTGCCCTGAAAATGATGTTGCCACAATTAATTTTTGCTTTTATTTGAAAGATAAAAAGACATAAAACAAAGGATACTGAGTGGGTTGCCTCCCACCTAGCGCGTGTTTAACGTCCCGAGCCTGACGTACCACAGGATCATGTGGATTTTAGTGTGATCGACTCGGTCGGACGCTCAAATTCGACTCCAAAGTATGGTTTGAGCCTTTGTCCGTTGACCTTGAAAGTTCTTTCCGAGTCAGGGTCCTTCACCTCCACCGTTCCATAAGGGAATACCTTCACCACTTTGAATGGTCCTGACCATCTGGACCTCAGCTTTCCAGGAAACAGCTTTAACCTGGAATTGAAAAGAAGAACTAGCTGCCCTTCCCTAAATTCCCTATTTTGAATCTTCTTGAAATTCCTGGCAACCTGACTGAAATATGCTGTGCACAATGTTGGCACAACTGTCCGAGCGCGTGTCTACTCAGAACTACAATTAAAAAACGCACAACGTAACAAAGCACAAATTAAAAGGAACACAGCGGAAAAATAAAGTACACAGTGAGTTTGTTAACCCAGTTCGGAGCAACTCTCCTACTCTGGGGGATACCAATCCAGGAATGATTCCACTATTATAGTTCTAGTGAAAAGACCAACGCAGACCCACTACTTGACTTTGCACCTAGACCCTACCAGTGGCAACTCTATCTAGGAACTCCTAGATATGAGACCCCGTCTCAATTCCTACGAACAACACACACAGTATTGTTATCAAACACACAAACCATAAAACACAACCAAGAGAAACACACGCTAATAACACATACTCACTCCGTACTTAAAAGCTTAGGAGTAGCTTACAAATTACAACTCAAAACAAACTCAGTCCTTAGCTTGAATCAGGGAGATACAAGCAAGGCTCACAATTAACAAACAAAACCCTAAAAACCTTAAAACACACGCTTTACTAACACACACGGTTTTTAGTTGCCCAACTAGGGTTTGCCTTCATGAATATATAGCACTGAGATACCACGGGTCTGGGCTTCAAAATAGAGCATGGACATTGACCGGTCCAGCTGAAACAATCTTCTAGAAATAATAAAAAGCTTCCAAATATAGAATGATATCTTGTGGAACAAATAGCAAGGCAAATAAAACTTCAACCAAATCTTCAGTCAGATACACGCGCCTTGATCAGCAAGCTAGAGGAAAATAAATCTTCAAGCAAATCTTTGGAAGATTGCGTATACAAATATAAAGCGCTAGCTGGCGCGAAAACACAACTCACGAAATGCTGATCCATATGCTACCACATCTGTCCCAGCATCTGGCTAGTAGATGTTTTTGCAAAATGTAGCCAATCTACAAAAACCCAACAATCTCCCCCTTTGGCAAATTTTGGCTAAAACACTCTAGAGCCAGTACTTTGGAAAACACACAGATAAGATTTCTTCACGTCAACACAGGCACACAACAAGGAAAGAAAAAAAATCGTAGCATAGAGTGAGATTACTTCAAAGCGAGAAATAGTCAAAGATGACTTGCAAGTAGAGTCAGAGGCATGCACCAGATAACACAAACATCTAGCCTCACAGGAACAACTAGAGAGAAATAAACTCTCAAATAGTGGAATCACATAGATAAGGGAAAAAATAAATTTCCACACACCAAGAATAAAAACTCAAGAGCAGAGCAGAGCTCCCCCTCAAAACATGCATGTACCAATACTCCCCCTCAACATATACTACACTCCCCCTCAACATACTACACTCCCCCTCAACACATGTAACCATAATATAAGCTTCAAATCATGCACACAAGCAATAGATAATAAATCGAATTCATCAGCAAAAATTCTACTCCCCCTTTTAGCCAAAAATTCTGACAACCAACAGATAGAGCATACTCATAGAAAGTGCATAGAGCCATAAAGTGTGCAGAGAAACCACATAGAGTGCATATTACAGACCATAAAAATTCAGGGCATAGCCCAGTCACCAACAAAAAGAAAAAGAGTACATCAACAGGATTCAGAACAAAACAAGAAAATCAAGATTCCTCAGAATCATCAGAGGCATCTTCAGAGTCACCAGCAGAAGTAACATCCTTATCTCCTCCTTCTTCCTCATCCTGCTCACCCTCATCATCAGCTTCAGCCTTCAAAGCTGCAATTATCTTGTTAATCTTCACCTTCCTAGCTACAAGAGCTGCACTTGTCTCAGTAAGATCAGCAATCATCTGCTTTCTGGAGAGCACACCAGATGTCCGGACAGAAGTACCAGCTACATCAGCATCATGTGTCTCAGACAGCAAACTGCAATCCAAAGCCATAGGACCAGGCCTCTTGCAGGGCACATCACTGCTTATCAAAATATCAGGGTGTTGCTGAAGAATAATTCCACACAGGAGGGTAGGAAAAGCAATAGGGAACTTAATAGCAAAAGATTTAGCATGCTCCAAAACTTGATAATAGATGTAAGCTCCATAATCAAAGGGTGACTTGGTCCCCACAGCATAAATGAACTTGGCCAACCCAGTTGCAACAGAATTTGAGTGAGTGGTTGGAGTCCAATTTTGAGCACAGATCCTATTCAAAGCAGCATACAAAGGAGACAGTTGAGCAGAAGACAAATGCTTTGGCCAATGTCTAATCTTGTTATCAGTAATTGTCCTGCAGATTGTGTCCTCAGTGACCTCAAGCTCAGGGGTCTCCTCAGTAGACCTCTCAAGGTATGCATTCACCACCATAGGAGAAAAATTCACACACTTACCACGAACAAAAACCTTCCTATACTCAGGGTTTCTTGTGTCATCACACTCATCAGAAACATTCACCAAAAACTCCCTGACCAGCTTATCATAACAAGGACCCAAGTTTCTCACAGTCTTCATAAGACCAGCAAACTCCAACAAATCAACCAGCTTTTGACACTTGAAAACATCTTCTTTAAGATTTCTTTCAAGACCCAGTCTTCTGTGGTATATGAACTTCCACCTAGAGGAACCATTTTCCAAATGAAAGGAAACATTATCAAGAGGGGCAGGAGGAATAGTCAGAGGTATCTTCATACCCTTCATTGTTTTTCTGGAAGCCCCACCAGATGTGGCAGCTTCAGGCTCAGCAACCTCAAACTCAGAGTCACTAGAGGGAGGGTCTTTTCTTTTTAAGCTCTTCTTCTTGTGACCACTTTGAGCCACCTTCTTGCTTCCAGCCTTGGGGGGACCATATACAGGCCTCTTTCCAGCCTTTACAGTTTTCTTCTTCCTATCCTTTTCTCCTTCACTAACAACAGTAGCAGATTTTTCAGATTTGCTCCTTGTCCTGCGAGCAACACCAATAGCACCAGTTTCTGCCTGAGGTCTTTCTTCAGGCACAGCTTCCTCAACAACAATAGTGTCAGCACAGTCTAAAATAGCAGTCTCAGTAGTATCTATAACATCTTGAGTCTCAGTCCCTTCATCTTCAGACTCTGAGGACTCACTCTCAGCAATACTCACAGAACCAGAAATATTAGGAACCACCACATCAGGCTCCTCTCTAGCTTGTGACAAAGATGCGGGAGCATCTGTCACAGCATTCTTTGTTGTGGCAGGGGAATCAGCAGGTGTCTCAGACACAGCCGTATCAACATCATCCTTTTCACCAGAACCAGTAGTAACATCTTTCTCGATAGGAGAATTCGAAGAATCACCAGCTAATTTTTCATCTACCTTAGGATTATCAGAACCTAGGGTTTCGGGCATGGCTACAGTACTCTCAACAGCGACATTTTCAGATTCAGTGACAGAAGGTTCAGCATGTGGTTCAACAACAGTCGATACAAAAGGGTTGTCCTTAAGGTACAGATCACCCATACTAAGTCCTACTTTTGGAGCAGCAGGAGTGGTAGAAGATTTACCTTTTGATTTTGATCTGGTGTTCACAGCGGTGGAGGAGGCAGCTTTGCTAGATTTGGCAGGTGTCTTCCTTCGTGGTGCAGAAGCCCTAGTGCGACGCTTCTTTGTAGGAGCGCTAGGGATAGTGGTGAGGGGTTGCGCATCAGTGATGACGGCTTCAGCTTGATCTTGTGTAGTTGGATGCGAAGACGAATCAGCCATGGTGATGATGTGGAATGTGAAGGTATGAGAAGTGGACGATTTTTGAATGAAGATGTGCGCGGTAAGAGAGGCAATGAGAGGTTGAGAGAAGTTAGGACAAAGGTAATGATGATAACGTGCAAGAGTTTTGAAAAAGGCAAGTGAGCAATAACCTCCTTGAGTGACGTGCAATAAGCGGTTGACGAGGGAAAAAATAATAGCTGCACGTCCCTTGCACATTAATTGCTACAATTCTTCAACTAAGCAAATCCCCAACTTCCGTCTTAATTTTTCAAATTGATTAGCATCAAGGGCTTTGGTAAAAATATCTGCTAATTGCTCTTCAGTTGAAACATGTTTAAGGGTAACAATTTTGTCTTCAACAAGATCCCTTATAAAATGATGCCTAATGTCAATGTGTTTGGTCCTGCTATGTTGAATAGGATTCTTGGAGATATTTATTGCACTCAGATTGTCACAATATAATGTCATAGCATCTGTCTTGACATTGTATTCACTCAGCATCTGTCTCATCCACAACAATTGAGAACAACTACTACCAGCTGCTATGTACTCAGCTTCAGCTGTAGACAAAGAAATGCAATTTTGCTTCTTACTGAACCAGGATATAAGATTGTTGCCTAGAAAGAAACATCCACCAGAGGTACTCTTTCTATCATCTGCACTTCCAGCCCAGTCAGCATCACAATATCCAAACAACACAGTGCTTTCCCCATGAGAATACAACATACCATAATCACTAGTACCATTCACATACTTCAGAATTCTCTTTACCTGAGTCAGATGACTTATTTTTGGTTCAGCTTGGTATCTGGCACACACTCCAACTGCAAATGTGATATCTGGCCTACTTGCTGTAAGATATAGAAGACTTCCTATCATACTCCTATACATGCTTTGGTCAACATCCACACCTTTCTCATCCTTTAATAATTTTACATGTGTGGGAGCAGGAGTTCTTTTATGAGCAGCATTTTCCATCCCAAATTTCTTGACTATATTTTTAGCATACTTACTTTGAGAGATAAATATAGTATCTTCCATTTGTTTCACTTGAAGACCAAGAAAGAACTTTAGCTCACCTACAAGACTCATCTCAAATTCAGATTGCATTTGCTGAACAAAATGCTCTATCATCTGGTCAGACATTCCTCCAAAGACTATGTCATCTACATATATTTGAGCAATCATTAACTGTCCATTTTCATCTTTCACAAACAGGGTCTTGTCATTTCCCCCCTTCCTATAGCCATGGTTGATTAGAAACTCAGCAAGTCTCTCATACCAAGCTCTAGGAGCTTGCTTCAGGCCATATAGAGCTTTCTTCAATTTGTACACATGGTTTGGAAAACTAGGATCAATGAAACCTTTAGGCTGTTCCACATAGACCTCTTCATTCAAGTACCCATTGAGAAAGGCACTCTTGACATCCATCTGATACAACTTGAATTTTAGTATGCATGCAATCCCAAGTAACAATCTAATAGATTCCAACCTAGCTACAGGAGCAAAAGTCTCATCAAAGTCTACACCTTCAATTTGAGAATATCCTTGTGCAACCAGTCTGGCTTTGTTTCTAGTGATAGTACCATTTTCATCAGACTTGTTTTTATAAACCCACTTGGTACCTATAACATTCACATTATCTGGTCTAGGAACTAGGTCCCACACATTACTTCTCTTGAACTGAGTTAACTCTTCTTGCATAGCATTTATCCAGAACTCATCAGTTAGAGCTTCCTTAACATTCTTTGGTTCAAGTTTAGATATAAAGCAAGAATTTGATACCTCATCATAGTTCCTTCTAGTTGTGATTCCTTGGTTAGGATCGCCAATGACTTGATCTATGGGATGATTTTTCTGAACTCTGATAGATGGTCCTTTGTTGGGAGCAGTCTTCTCTGGGCCTGTTACTTCAGAATCTTGCTTATCACTTGCTTCATCTGCTTTCTTTGCTTCCTGTAGGTCAGAAGCTGCGTCAAATGCAGCATCATCTGGCATAACATTATTTCCTTCATCATCTACAACAACATTTATGGATTCCATCACTGTCTTGGTTCTGGAGTTGTATACTCTATAGGCTCTGCTGTTTGTAGAATAGCCTAGAAAGATTCCCTCTTCACTTTTAGCATCCATCTTTCTTCTTGGTTCCCTGTCAGCTAGAATATAACATTTACTACCAAACACATGAAAGTGCTTCACTGTTGGCTTCCTGTCCTTCCATAGCTCGTACAAGGTTGTAGATGTACCTTTTCTCAAGGTCACTCTATTATGAATATAGCAGGCTGTGTTCATGGCTTCAGCCCAAAAGAACAATGGCAGCTTCTTTGCATGTAGCATAACCCTGGCAGATTCTTGCAAAGTTCTGTTCTTTCTCTCAACTATCCCATTTTGTTGAGGAGTAATGGGTGCAGAGAACTCATGAAATATTCCTTCAGAAATACAGAAATCAGAGAACTTACCATTCTCAAACTCCTTCCCATGGTCACTTCTGATTCTAGCAATTCCACAATCCTTTTCTCTCTGAAGTTGTAAGCAAAGATCCTTGAATTTTTCAAAGGTGTCTGACTTCTCTTTAATGAAATTTATCCATGTATATCTAGAAAAATCATCAACAACAACAAAAGCATACTTCTTACCACCTAGGCTTTCGACTTGCATGGGTCCCATTAAGTCCATGTGCAATAACTCAAGAACTCTGGATGTGGACAGATGTTGCAGCTTCTGGTGAGGCATCTTGGTCTGTTTTCCTATCTGGCATTCTCCACATATACTTCCTTCCTGAATTTGGAGTTTTGGTAAACCTCTGATGGCTCCTTCAGCAATAGCTTTCTTCATGCTTCTGAGATTCAGATGTCCAAGCTTTTGGTGCCATAGCTTAACTTCATCTTCTTTGGTTATTAGACAATTAGATAACTTTGCTTTATCTTGAGAGACCCACAAGTAGCAATTGTCCTTTGATCTAACACCTTTCATCAGGATGTCCCCTTCACTGTTAGCCACTAAGCATTCACTCTTAGTAAAGTTGACCTTCATTCCTTGATCGCACAGTTGACTAATACTAATTAAGTTTGCAGTTAATCCTTTCACAAGAAGCACCTTATCAAGTTTGGGTAGACCCTCTTCCACAAGATTTCCTACACCCTTTATTTCTCCTTTGGCTCCATCTCCAAAAGTCACAAAACTTGTAGCATAAGGCTTAACATTAGTCAAATAATTTTTATCACCAGTCATATGTCTGGAACATCCACTGTCAAAGTACCAATCATTTCTGGATGACACTCTCAGAGATGTATGAGCAATTTGAGCAATCTCATCAGCTTCTGGTTCTATTTTTCTCGGATCCATAGTGTTGCTTGTGAAATTATCAGTTTTTTGCTTCCACTGCTTCTTGGTGATCTTTACTAAGGGATCAGGTCTTGGTGAATGGGTCCTGTCTGGGTAACCATGTAATTTGAAACAGAAAGGTCTAATATGTCCTTTTCTTCCACAGTAGTGACATACCCAACTGTAATTCCTTCCTTTTGATCTGGGCCTATATCCTGATGCCTGTTGTCTCACCTGATGCTGGGGCATCTGTCTTGACATAGTATGATCATGAGTATTAACAGGTGGCACAAATTGTCTTGCTGGTAATTGTTTCTGCTGAGGCATGGAACTGTAGTCAAACCCAATACCTTTAGAATCTCCAGGTTTCTGTCCTATTTCCAAAATTTCGTCTAAAGCATCAGTACCTTTGTTCATCATCCGCAGTTGCTTGTTCATATTGCCAATCTTGGAAGTAAGTAAGATAACCTCATCATTGAGGTCTGAGTTTATTTTCAGAAGTTTGTCTTTCTCAGCTTGCAAGAGAGTAATGGTCCTCTTTTGTTTTTCTAAAGTTCTACAAACTTCCTCACTTTTGAGATATAGCTCCTTATAAGAATCAGCCAATTCATCATACGTTACCTCTTCATCACTAGATTCGTGGTCAGATGTGCACACTCCAGTCAAGGCATTCACATGTTTTGCAGTTTCAGATTCTTCTTCTGATTCATCCTCATCCGTCCAAGACACATTCATCACCTTCTTTTGTTTCTTCAGATACGTTGCACACTCAGTTCTGATGTGACCAAAACCTTCGCATTCATGGCATTGCACCCCTTTGCTTTGATTAATTTTGTCATCAGTTCTAGGTTTCCTCTGATTGTTGACATTTTTAAAGATGCTGCGACTGTTGTCCGGAGCATTTGTCCTAGGGCGTCTGTCCATCCTCTTCACAACTTTATTAAATTGTTTGCCCAACATCACAATATCTTCAGAGATGCTCTCATCAGTATCTAAATTACTCTCCACATCATCTTCATCAGTGTTGGAGATGAAAGCAATGTTCTTGTCTTTCTTTTCAGATCTTTCATTAACCTTTAATTCAAAAGTTTGAAGAGATCCAATCAACTCATCAACTTTCATATCTCCAATATCTTGGGCCTCCTCAATAGCACATACTTTCATATCAAATTTCTTAGGCAGGGACCTGAGAATTTTGCTTACCAGTTTTTCATCAGATATCTTTTCCCCCAAGGATTCAAATGTGTTAGCATATTCTAGCACATTCATGTGAAAGTCATGAATACTCTCTCCTTCTTTCATTCTCAAGTTCTCAAACTGTGTTGTTAGCATTTGTAGCCTTGACTTCTTGACCTTTTGAGTACCTTCATGAGCTGTTCTTAGGATATCCCAAGCTTCCTTGGCAATAGTACATTGTTTAATCAACCTGAACATGTTTTTGTCAACACCATTAAACAAAGCATTTAGGGCTTTAGAGTTTCCAATAGCTGCAGTGTCTTCTTCTGTAGACCACTCCTCTTCTGGTTTCAACTCATCAGTGTCAACATTATTCGCATCTTTTATTTTAGGAGGAACCCATGCCTTGATCACAGCCTTCCAAGCTCTGCTGTCTAGAGATTTCAAAAATGCTGTCATGCGTGATTTCCAAATGTCATAGTTCGACCCATCCAACAAGGGTGGTCTGTTCACCAGTCCTCCTTCTTTATCCATTGAGCCAGAAACTTCTTTCCCTGGAGCTCACCCACACAGAACAGGGTGCCTGCTCTGATGCCAATTGAAATTCCTGGCAACCTGACTGAAATATGCTGTGCACAATGTTGGCACAACTGTCCGAGCGCGTGTCTACTCAGAACTACAATTAAAAAACGCACAACGTAACAAAGCACAAATTAAAAGGAACACAGCGGAAAAATAAAGTACACAGTGAGTTTGTTAACCCAGTTCGGAGCAACTCTCCTACTCTGGGGGATACCAATCCAGGAATGATTCCACTATTATAGTTCTAGTGAAAAGACCAACGCAGACCCACTACTTGACTTTGCACCTAGACCCTACCAGTGGCAACTCTATCTAGGAACTCCTAGATATGAGACCCCGTCTCAATTCCTACGAACAACACACACAGTATTGTTATCAAACACACAAACCATAAAACACAACCAAGAGAAACACACGCTAATAACACATACTCACTCCGTACTTAAAAGCTTAGGAGTAGCTTACAAATTACAACTCAAAACAAACTCAGTCCTTAGCTTGAATCAGGGAGATACAAGCAAGGCTCACAATTAACAAACAAAACCCTAAAAACCTTAAAACACACGCTTTACTAACACACACGGTTTTTAGTTGCCCAACTAGGGTTTGCCTTCATGAATATATAGCACTGAGATACCACGGGTCTGGGCTTCAAAATAGAGCATGGACATTGACCGGTCCAGCTGAAACAATCTTCTAGAAATAATAAAAAGCTTCCAAATATAGAATGATATCTTGTGGAACAAATAGCAAGGCAAATAAAACTTCAACCAAATCTTCAGTCAGATACACGCGCCTTGATCAGCAAGCTAGAGGAAAATAAATCTTCAAGCAAATCTTTGGAAGATTGCGTATACAAATATAAAGCGCTAGCTGGCGCGAAAACACAACTCACGAAATGCTGATCCATATGCTACCACATCTGTCCCAGCATCTGGCTAGTAGATGTTTTTGCAAAATGTAGCCAATCTACAAAAACCCAACACTTCTTGTCATGCCGGTGTGTTTTGTGCGAAGGACGGGAGGCATGGTGGATAATTGTTGGTTAGAAGATGGAATTGGGGGTAGGGAGGATGTTGGTAGTGGTGGAAAGGAGTGAAATTCGTGGGTAGAGGAAGTCTGAGGAAATTTTGACAGAGTAACGGCTAGTTTTGGAATGGTGGGAATGAAATTTTTGAATGGGGTATATATAGGCTGGGAAAAATCGTGTCACGATTTGGTGGGATCGTGACACGATGGGCTTGCAACGGTCATATTTTTTCAAAAATTTGCAGCAATCGTGTCACGATGTGAAGTAATCGTGTCACGATTGCATTTTTCCAATTCAAAACAACTCAGAATCGTGTCACGATTGCAGCATCGTGTCACGATTTTGATGGCAGAAAGTTTGATATTTTGGAACACTGAAATCGTGTCACGATGAGGGGATCGTGTCACGATTTTGCTTGGCAGAGAGACTCACATTTTCAAGGGAAAATCGTGTCACGATTGTGGAATCGTGTCACGATTTTATAGGCAGAGAGGACAAATTTTGAAGGAACAAAATCGTGTCACGATGCTGCAATCGTGTCACGATTTTGTTAGGCAGAGAGCCCATTTTTGTAACTTAGAAAAAATTGCTGCCCTGAAAATGATGTTGCCACAATTAATTTTTGCTTTTATTTGAAAGATAAAAAGACATAAAACAAAGGATACTGAGTGGGTTGCCTCCCACCTAGCGCGTGTTTAACGTCCCGAGCCTGACGTACCACAGGATCATGTGGATTTTAGTGTGATCGACTCGGTCGGACGCTCAAATTCGACTCCAAAGTATGGTTTGAGCCTTTGTCCGTTGACCTTGAAAGTTCTTTCCGAGTCAGGGTCCTTCACCTCCACCGTTCCATAAGGGAATACCTTCACCACTTTGAATGGTCCTGACCATCTGGACCTCAGCTTTCCAGGAAACAGCTTTAACCTGGAATTGAAAAGAAGAACTAGCTGCCCTTCCCTAAATTCCCTATTTTGAATCTTCTTGTCATGCCATTTCTTTGTTTTTTCTTTAAAAATTTTGGCATTCTCATAGGCTGAATTCCGGAATTCATCTAACTCATGGAGTTGAAGAATCCGGGATTCGCCTGCTTTTGCGAGATTAAAATTCAGGAATTTAGTGGCCCACAAAGCTTTGTGCTCTAGTTCCAAAGGTAAGTGACAAGATTTTCCATAGACAATTTGAAAAGGAGACATACCTATAGGGGTTTTGAACGCAGTTCTGTATGCCCACAGTGCATCGTCCAGCTTGACGGACCAGTCCTTCCGTGAGGAATTCACAGTCTTCTCTAGGATTTGCTTTATCTGTCTATTTGAAACTTCCACCTGTCCACTCGTCTGAGGGTGATATGGTGTAGCAATCCGGTGATGCACATTGTACTTTTTCAGTAAAGTTTCCATCTTCCGATTGAGGAAGTGTGATCCTTCATCACTGATTAACGCTCTAGGGACCCCAAAGCGTGAGAAAATATTTTTCTGAAGGAAAGAAATTACTACCTGAGCATCATTGGTCTGCGTGGCGATAGCTTCCACCCACTTAGAGACATAGTCCACTGCCAACAGAATGTAAACCTTTGAATATGAGGAAGGGAATGGTCCCATAAAATCAATACCCCATACGTCAAAGATTTCCACTTCTAACACAGGATTTTGAGGCATCTCGTTTCTTTTTGAAATATTTCCTGTGCGTTGGCAGCGGTCACATCTCTTGACATAGGCAAAAGCATCCTTAAACAAAGTTGGCCAAAATAAACCGGATTGGAGCACTTTTGCAGCAGTCCTATCTCCACTAAAGTGCCCTCCATAGTTTGAGTCATGACAATGCCACAACACTTTTTCCTGCTCTTCTTCAGGGACACATCTCCTCAACAGTCCGTCAATCCCCCTTTTATACAGATAGGGCTCATCCCACACGTAGTACTTACAATCATGCAGGAATTTCTTGCGCTGTTGAGAATTAAAATCAATGGGGATCACCTTACCTACCAAATAGTTCGCAAAGTCTGCAAACCACGGCACCATTGTTACTGCTAGAATGTGTTCATCTGCAAAGAGGTCCTTGATAGGTCTCTGCTGATCAGTTTCATCCATCTTCTCTAGTCGGGAGAGATGGTCAGCCACAGTATTCTCGGATCCCTTCTTGTCCCGGATTTCCAGGTCAAACTCCTGCAACAGCAATATCCATCGAAGAAGCCTCGGTTTTGATTCCTGCTTAGAAAACAAATACCTCAGAGCAGCATGGTCAGTGTAAACAATAACTTTAGACCCTAACAAGTATGATCTAAATTTATCAAAAGCATAGACAACAGCCAAGAGTTCTTTTTCTGTAGTGGCATAGTTGAGTTGTGCTGGGTTTAAAACATGACTAGCATAGTAAATGACATGCAACAACTTATCTTTCCTTTGCCCAAGAACTGCCCCAACAGCTGTATCACTGGCATCACACATTATTTCAAAAGGTAGTGACCAATCGGGAGCAGTGACAATGAGGGCTGTTATCAGTTTTTGCTTCAGAGTGTTAAAAGCATTCAGGCACTCATCATTGAATTGGAAAGGTGTGTCTTTTACTAGCAGGTTAGTAAGGGGTTTTGCTATTTTTGAAAAATCTTTAATGAACCTCCTATAAAAACCTGCATGTCCTAAAAAGCTCCTAATGCCTTTTTCATTGGTGGGAGGAGGAAGTTTTTCAATGACTTCAATTTTTGCTTGGTCTACCTCTATCCCTTTGTAAGAGATTCGGTGACCAAGAACAATTCCTTCCCTCACCATGAAATGACATTTTTCCCAATTTAGGACCAGATTAGATTTTTGACACCTTTCCAATACAAGAGATAAATTATTCAAACAATTATCAAAAGAAGAGCCAAAGACAGAAAAATCGTCCATGAAAACTTCGATATGTTTTTCAATCATATCGGAGAATATGGACATCATACACCTTTGAAAAGTAGCAGGGGCATTGCACAGCCCGAATGGCATCCTCCTGTAAGCAAAAATCCCATAAGGACATGTGAAGGCTGTTTTCTCTTGATCCTCAGGTGCCACCGCAATCTGGTTGTAACCGGAATACCCGTCCAAAAAGCAGTAGTACTCATGACCTGCCAACCTTTCAAGCATCTGATCAATGAACGGCAGTGGGAAATGATCCTTCCGAGTAGCTGTATTTAACCGTCTATAGTCTATGCAAACTCTCCAGCCAGTGACAGTGCGGGTCGGAATCAATTCATTCTTCTCATTCATCACCACTGTAGTACCACCCTTTTTTGGAACAACTTGGACCGGACTCACCCATGAACTGTCAGATATAGGATAAATGAGACCAGCTTCAAGCAACTTGACCACCTCCTTTCTAATCACCTTTTTCATGGCAGGATTGAGCCTCCGTTGTGGTTGGACCACCGGTTTGTAGTTTTCTTCCATTAATATCTTATGCATACACACAATAGGACTTATACCCTTCAAATCTTCAATGGACCATCCTATGGCACCCTTGTGCATTCTCAGGACTCTCAAAAGCTTTTCTTCTTCAAGTTTATTCAGGCTTGCATTGATAATGGCTGGATACTCTTCTTTCTCACCAAGGAACACATACTTCAAATGAGGGGGCAGTTGTTTCAGCTCAACTACCGGTACTTTCTTGGACTTTTTCTCAGCTGCTTCTTCATTTGGATGTAACTCCTCCCATTTAGTCGGTGTGCGTCGGTGATAGGACGGGAAGGCTTCTAACATGGCTAGCACATCAGCTTCTCTAGGATCTTCATCTTCCTCAACACTTGCTGATGCTTAATACTCTCTCAAGTGGTAAAGCTGGAATTTCGGCTTCAAACTTGTCTTTTACAATTGAACTAAGTATGTCAACCCTGTAGCACTCCTCCTTTTCTGTTGGATGCTTCATTGCTTGGAGAACATTGAGTTTCACCACCTCATCGTCAACCTTTAGAGTCAACGTACCATCTTCTAGGTCAATCATGCACCTTCCAGTTTGTAAAAATGGTCTTCCCAGAATCAGCGGTATATCCTCATCTTCTTCCATTTCAAGCACAACAAAGTCAACTGGGAATATAAATTTATCAACCTTTACAAGCACATCTTCCACAATACCATAAGGATATTTGTAGGATTTATCTGCAAACTGCAAGGTCATTCTTGTGTCTCTCACTGTACCAATCCCCAACTTCTTGTAGATAGACAAAGGCATCAAACTTACACTGGCTCCAAGGTCGATCAGTGCTTTCTTGAAAGTTCTATCCCCAATGGTACAAGGAATAGTGACACTTCCAGGATCTTTTAATTTCTTTGGAATTTTTCTTTGTAACACCGCACTACATTGTTCAGTGAGCATCACATCTTCATCACCAATGCTGATCTTCCTTGAAATGATGTCTTTCATGAATTTTGCATAGGTTGGCATTTGTTCGAGAGCTTCGGCAAAAGGAATGTTGATTTGTAACTTTTTGAACATCTCAAGGAATTTACCAAAACTCTTCTTGTCTTTTTCTTTCTTCAACCTTTGTGGGAATGGTAGCTTAATCTGAGGCTTTGGCAACTCATTTTTCTTTGGATTTTCTGGTTCTCTAGCTACCTCTTGTGGCGTATTCTCTCGGACTTCAACCGGCACTTCAACTAACTCATCGGGTGACTCGCCTCCACCTTTTGTATCTTTAGGTTGTTGTGAGTCTTCCACCCTTCTGCTTCTGGTCATAACTGCATTCACACTTTCGTGTCCTTTGGGATTGGCAACTGTGTTGCTAGGCAGATTTCCAGGAGGTCTTTGTGCAATTTGTTGGGCAATTTGACCAACTTGAATCTCAAGATTTTTGATTGAGGCCGTGGTATTCTTTTGGGAGGCCCTGGTTTCTTGAGTGAGAGAGTTAACGCTCGATGCCATTGCTTCAATGGCCAATTCCCAATCAGCTTTCTTTGGGGGAGTAGGATTTGTTGGAACTCCTTGTTGTGGATTCGGGAAGTTGTTCTGTGGAGTTTTCCATGAGAAGTTTGGATGATTCCTCCAGCCTGGATTGTAAGTGTTGGAATAGGGATTGTTCTGCTGACGACCCCCTTGATTACTAAGGAAGTTCACCATTTCTACTTGAGCTTCATCCATGGGCACATTACACTGCATGGTAAAATGAGGACCTGCACACCAATCACATTTCACAGTATTCATTTGATTCACTGGAGCAATTAGAGGTTGGCCTATATTGAGAGCTGCCAATCTCTTTGTTACTTCGGCTGACACTGCTTCTTGAATCTGCTTGCTGGTGAGTATGTTCTGAGCACTTTTAGCTTCAAGTTGATTCAGGTCTATGAGTCCTCCTCTTGTGCCACCTGTTCTGTCATACATCTCCATCTGTTCATTCAACGCAACTGCTTCAATGACTTTGATTATTTGAGAAGCAGTTTTGAAATTTATGGAACCACCAGAAGCTGTGTCGAGGACTTGTCTAGTAGAGAGACGTAGACCATTACAAAAAATCTGCATCTGCACTGTGCTGTCATAATTGTGGTCTGGACAAGCTGACAACAATTTCTTGTACCTCTTGTACGATTCTCCAAGTGATTCTCCATCCTTTTGTTGAAAGTTGGAAATGTCCTGACGTCTGCGCACAAACAACGCTGTAGGAAAGAATTGCTCCAAGAACTTGTCTTCCATCTCATTACATGTTGTAATACTTCCAGCTGGTAAAGAATCAAACCACTCCTTGGCATCATCAGTTAGAGAGAATGGAAACAACCTCAACCGTTTGGCTTCTTCCGAGTTACCATCCACTTTTGTTGTCTCACAGATCACAAAGAAATTCTTCAAATGCTTGTTGGCATCTTCGTTGTACTTCCCAGCAAACTGTTTTTCTTTCAATTCACGGAGTAGTCCTGGGTTGATCTCAAACTTGTTAACCGTCACAGGCTGGTTAGCAATGGTCAACCTGTTGCGGTTTCTATCACGAGCACCATAGTCTCCGAGAAGTCTCTCTTCAGGTGGAGGAGGTGGTGGGTCTAGCTCAGCCATCCTTTCAACAACTTCTAGCTCCTCGGTGACCTGTTCGTCTGTGTCGTTCTCAATTTCACTCGTCCCTTCCTTCTCTCGTTGCTTTCTTAATTGAGCTGCTTTGCGATTTGCACGGCAAGTCTTTTCAATTTCTGCGTCAAAGAGAAGTTCAGCTGAGGGCTGGCCTCGCATACAAGATTAGACGATCGTGAGTTATTGAGAATGAAAACAAAAATAAAAATAAAATTCGTAACAGCAAAAGTAATTTTATTGCAGAGCAAAAAATTTCAATTGAGCAAAATAAATCACAATTCAACAGTTAATTGGCAGTCCCCGGCAACGGCGCCAAAAACTTGATGGCGATTTTCGCAAGTGTACGAAATCGTTCAAGTAGTAAAGTTAAAACGGTAAACCGAGTGTCGAACACAAGGACTGCGTTAACGAATCGAATGTAATTTTTATTACTCAGTTGAACAAAAGGGTACGAAGTTTGTTTAATTGCAAATAATGAAAAGTGCGGAAAATAAATTGGTTTGAAATCAAGAGATAAAAGCTTGTCAGGGATGAGCTTCACTAGACTCCGAACTCAGGTTAATTACCTAACCAACGATCATTGAACTCGTTTAATGAATCACGACCTAATTCTCTTAAATAATCTTGCCCTAATTCCTTAGTGACAGAAACGTTAATTCTAAAGTAAACCCTAATTCCTTAGCAAGTTTTACAGTTTAGAATTAAGCCTGAATGGACATGAATTAGTACACGGTTTCAAGGGTTTGTATCTATTCCTAGATTACAAAGGCGAGAATTTCTTAACTTAGGCATTCATATATTCCACTTCCGTTTCACAATATGAATCATACAACAATTTAATGATGATCAATCAATAAAAGCATTAAGCATAAAGCTAAGAAACATGATTCAATAAATTCATTCAAAGATCAGATTAGGGTTACAAAACAAGAGTCATCACCTAGCTATTCTCATCCCTAACAATGGAGAATTTAGCTACTCATAATTGAATTACAAAATAGCATAATCAATAATAACATAGAAACATACAAAGACTGACTGTGAGTTGGATGGGGTAGCCACCGCTTCAGTTCTTTGCTCTCAAAATCGCGCTTCTCTTCTCCAAGTTTCCGAACCCTTGTTTCTGAAAACGATTCAGCTAAAATAGGAAATTCTGATCGCAAAATCGTGACACGATCCATAAATCGTGACACGATCCTTCATTAAAACTCCCAAGGATTTCGCAACTGATCTCCCCAATCGTGACACGATTATACAATCGTGACACGATTCTGTAGGCAGAATTTGATCTCTTCTCTGGTTAAGAAATCGTGACACGATTCCCAAATCGTGTCACGATGCAGTCACTTCAGGCTCTGATGAATTCTTGCTCTTTTGTACCTCAAACTGTCTCAGAATGCCGACAAAAGATGAAAAAACTAACAAAAACTCTTAATAAATTACGTAATGACAAGGTGTCATCACGGGTTTATAAGATTGTTTGTTATAAACTATTGGAATGTAAAAGCGGAAATAAAGACGACAAGTAATAGGACGTAAAAGCGTTGGGATTGGAGTTCGTCAATCTAGCCTCGAATATATTCTAATGATCATGCATATGAATTCTAGCATTTTAGCGAAATTATCACGTATCACTCGACAATATCATTCGTGTCCAAATGATGTCGTGAGATCGATCGTATCGTTTAATCGACGATTTCCCAATCTATTAAACGATCCGAAAGCTTTACGTTCCGACACTTTATGCGATTATCAAAACCCAATTCCATGTCTAGAATTTCTTATTTTGATAGAAGATTATTCTAAACCTAGATTCAAAAGTTTTTGTCAATAACAATTAAATCAAGCATAAGAATGAAAAGCAAGAATAACTTCAATATCACATAAGTTACTAGAATCATATATTTGCAAAATCAAAGATTACATCTAAGCTATATTGAGTACCTCCAATCCCAACAAGGGAAGGTTAGTTGGTCATTGTCATGACAACTATACAAAAGTGGAAAGAAAGATGAAGATCCAAAGCTAAGTCTTGATTTCCCAAAGAATCTTAGTTAATCCACACTCCCTTCACTCTTGCTCCATGAAGATCACCTCTTTTAGCCCTATTTTATGTCTAAAAATATTATCTAATCCAAATCTTATTATTTTAATACAATGTGCTGAATGGCTATAAATATAATATGGTTTTTTCCTTGCTCGCTGTAGCGACGGATCTGGTCGCTGTAGCGATCGAAGCTTTCTTGGCCATTGGGTTTGCTCCACGTCAGCCAAACGGGGTTCAAATCGCCTTTGGTCGCTATAGCGACCAGTTTCCTCGCTGAAGCGACGAAAGCTTGATTTCTCCCTGCCTAGGCGCGCTATAGCGACCAATCCTCCGCTGTAGCGAGCAAGCCTTAACCTTTCTTCAAGTTTCTTTGCTCAAATTCATGTCCTAGCTTGTTATTTACTGCACAAATGGATGGGGTGATTCATAGGATCAATATTTTGGCATTCGATCAATAATTATGAGCTTTTCCTATGATAACTTGCAAAACAAGCTACTAAAGTGCTTAAATTAAATATTCATTTTAACTAATTTCTGGCACTTATCAGAGGCCATTAAATGAAGAGGAAGATGAACATGAAAATGATCAAGGGCAAGGTGGACAACAAGAAGCTGAAGGACAACACCAACAAGTTCAAGGACAACAACAACAAGCTGAAATTCCAATATCCCAATCTGGTCCTTTGAATAAGCAGTTGTCTCAGGAGGCACCAACCATGGTTCTCTACAGACCAGAGGGTTCTAAAACTAGACAAAAGGTATATGAAATCAGGGACTAATATGCTTATTTAATATTAATTTCAGGGACTATTTTGCCTTTAAGTGAGTAATTTCAGGGACTCAACTATTATGTTAATGTAAATTTAACAGGGAAAGACTTATTGCTTAAGGGGACCAATGGTCTACGGAGATGGTTTTGGTGCAAGGCCACCTCCGATCAGGGGACCCATACAACTACAACCACCTATCAGAGCACAAGACATGATGGCAACGCAAGGATCCTTGAGAGCACCACCACCTATCCACTTCCAACCAACACCACCTTCAGGACCTCCTCCAATCAGAGTCCCATTCCCAAAGTCTGGCACAGGAACTAATGAACCTGATTTCATGCTATTCATTCCAAATCCAGGAATGCGACCACAAAATCCTAAGTACTAGCTTTAATTGAAATTGGAGCAATGTTACTTAATCCAGCTATGTGAAGAGCTGACTTTTTTTTGTTGATGTATTTTGGATGAATTGTCTTGATGATGTGTCTTGGTTATCTATTATGGATGGAACATCATTATGGTGAAGAATTATGTTTACAAACTTATTTAAGTATTATTACTATAATGGTTTTTATTAGTTGTTTTTTATATATTGATGTTTTTTGAATTAGGGACCAATGTGAATTTTTATTGTCAATTTCAGGGTGCATATTGCACATAAGTGACAAATTTCAGGGGGGATTTTGCTTGAAATTTATTGTCATGAAAACTAACATATTAAAAAAAAAGTATCTATTGTCATGAAAGCTGAATTTTATTGTCCTGAAAACTTACATTGTGGGAGAAAAAGTCTCTACTGCAAAATCTAATTCCATAAAAAAAATAGTGAATTCAAAAAATGGGCAAATACCCCCCTATGACGTGTCAGTGCCACATGGAGAGTTAATAGACACGTCATCAATTTTAACGGAGGAAATGGGCGAAATGACTAACTTGTCTGATGGTTTACAATTTGAGGGGGGTGTTTGCCTTTTTTTTTCAAATTTCAGGGGAGTTATTCACAATTTCACACCTCATTTACCTCTGACGTTAGAGTGTTTGTAGGTTCCGACCCCATCAACATACGACAAGGTCCTGTCCAACTTTCTAAAGAACTACATTCTTGAATCTCGATCCAATTCGGATCAAGAATTGCTTCCTCATATCAGCATACACATGCATAGTCTCTTACATTGTCCAATGATAAACTCAAATTGTGTAAAAAGAATGTTCAACTCAAATAAAAAGTTAAGTCTCTTAATATATTTTTTTTTTTTAAGAAAAGCTACTCTTAAAATAGTTTAGCGACTAGAAGTTAATAACTATTTTTCTCTATCCTAAACAATGGAATAAAATGTTACCTCAACTGTCTCTACTCTTTATTATCTAGAAAATTTGATTTGGAAATTACCTCTTATGAGAAGTATTAGTAACATATTTTTTTAACATTTTTCCTCCTGAATTTTAGTTTTGATCAGATGAAATTCATATGATCCTACAAAGCAGGGGTGGGTGTTGATTAAGTGATTGGAGGGATGTATATTACCAAACTTTATTTTTCTTCAAAAAAATAAGTTTTCAACACAACATATTACAAATTTCATTGAGTAAAGATTTTCTTGCTCCCTTAATAGTGAATATATGTGGAAACATGTCTCACTTGTAAATGTTTACTAATTGTTCATTAAAAGTGCAGCCTACCTACCATGAACTACAAAACAGAACACGTTCAAGTCCCCGTTAACCTCTTTTTTCGTGATGATGCATTAGTTAATATTTTTTTTTTTTTTTTGAGGAAGATGCATTAGTTAATAGTTATCAACATCACTTTGCACCATAAAGCATTTTACAAGTTTAAGAGACTTCACATGTTATTTTATGGTCAGTTGTGAAATATAACAACCGCTATATGCAACAAACAGCACTAAAGCAAACCATGCTTAAATGCTTTGTTATGTTGGGTTGGTCTCTTCAACATAAATAAATAAATAAAAATTTCACATTTTTTTCACTCACTTGGACCCATTCATAAATTGTTTTACTACTATGTAATAATCTTGTAACTGAAGATAGTATCTTTATCCCAAAACTTATTACAGAAGAAAATTAAGTCCTATTATTACTTTGGACGCAAGAAAGGGGCACACACATTAGGAAGGAATTCGGATTATAAAATCCAAAAATAGAAAGGATATTTTTGGATTTTTAGAAGGTGCCCTAGAAATTTGAAAAGTGGGGTAAGAATTTTCCTTTCTACTCCCTCCGGTCTTTATTATAAGAATTTTTTTTTAAAAAAATTTGGTCTTATTTATAAGAAAATGTCACAACTTTTAAGATGTAATTATTGTTTAAAAGACTTTTCTATCCCTCATTTAATGCTTCTCCTTTTAATATTAGTGGATGGAAAAGCAGGAAACAAAAAACATGAGAGGGAGAGAGAGAGAGAGGGGCGGTGGTTCTAGGCAACTAGGGCAACCGCGTCGGCATTCTTTTTCGCCGGCAGTGAGATCATCAAGGGGGGGAAGGGGTCCAAGCAGGGTGCCAGAAAAGGGGGGTTATGGGGATGATTGGTCTGAGGTGCGAGTGCGGAAGAGGAAAGCGTTTGGACAGGATTATCGAGGACAGGATGGACAGAGGGGTTTCTCGCGGCAAGGAGGTTTCGAGGTCAGGCAGTTACGGCAGGGGAGGGCGCGGCATTCATCTATTCGGCAGGCTAGGGTTTCATCACGGCAGGGGCGCTCACGTTTCAATCGGTTCTCACCATATCAAGCGCGAACAGCTACACGGTCATGGCATTCACGCGATCGCACACTACATTCTATTCCTGGACAACACAAAAGTCGGAGCTATCTGGAGGCAGCTCGTTGGGGGGTTGGGAAGGATCATCATCAGCCACGGCAGAGAGCAGGTCAGGGAGGAATTGATTCGTTGGGCTCGGACTTTCGCCGGTTTGTTACTTTTTATTTTACTAATGTTCCGGAATCAATTTCATATTTTTATTTGAAAGAAAGCTTTGTGGTTTGCGGTATTTTGGAGAATTTATTTTTGTCACGGAGAAGGAACAAGAGAGGGCAGGTTTATGGTTTTGTCCGTTATGCTAATGTACGGGATGTTGATAAATTGCTGAAAGCTATCCGTAATGTCTCATTCGGCCACATGAGAGTTTGGGCGAAAGTGGCACGCTTTGATAGGACTGTACCAGCTGGAGTGTCGTCAAGGGAGAGGGTGTTTAGTAAGGGTGAGGGAGTAGGAGGTATGGGACAGAAGGAGAGGGCGAAGGGTAGGGTTTTTGGTGAGGGAGAAAACATGCGTGATAGGGATGGGGAGGTTGGGGAGGGAGAAAAAAGTGAGAATGCGGGGTGTATGGGTGATGGTGATGGAGGGCGTCATCAAGAGAGGGAGATGGAGGGGGTAGGGCTGGCCACGGCGTTGGGAGGGTTGAAGGAGGGAAGGGCGCTGAGTGTTTTAGGAGGGGAAGAAGTGAGGGTGGAGGAGGACAAACCTTTGTCTGTTCCGTCTCAAATTTTGACGAATGTCCCACGGGTGTTTAATGTGGTTAGAGAACATGAACTTGTCAATGACGGCCGTAAGTTACTTCGTACTTTTAGATCATCCTCGGAGGATTTATTGTGGGCTCGTGGTGGGGTGGTTGCCACAGTTTTGAACGGTGAAGCTATACCGGTTGTTCAAACACGCATAGCGGACGCAGGTTTTGAGGACCTTGATATTATTCCGTTGGGGGCTGATAAGGTATTCATTCGTTCTTTCTCTGCATCAGATGTTATGACAATTTTTTCAGAGGCCCGGGAGTTTTTTAATTTATTTTTCACAAATCTGGTTCGTTGGAACAAAGATATTGTTAAATTTGCAAGAGGTGCCTGGGTTCGTATTTATGGTGCTCCTATTCATGCATGGAGTGAAGCTTTCTTTAAGTTGTGCGTGTTTGACTGTGGTCGTTTTCTCCGGGTTGATAATTGTACTCTTGCTAAAAACCGGTTTGATTATGCCCGGGTACTTGTTGCTACGTCTTCCCTGGATGTTCTTAATGTCACAGAGTCTATTCTTATTGATGGTGTTGTGGTGGAGTTAAAAATTATTGAGGAGTGGGGTTTTGCTATAGGGGAGGATGCTTGTTTGTTGGAGGATGATGTTTCTTCTTCGGTATCCATTCCTGATAATAATTTTGAAAATGCGGTTTCAGAGAATCATGAGCAAATTGTTGATTTGGTGAATTCTTTGGCGGATGATTGGGCGGAGGATAGGAAGGATGTCCAGCTATCTTCAGGGCCAATCCCAGTTGATAATATGCAGTGTTCTTCTAAGGTTTCGGAGGGTGCAGCCTCGGTGGTGGGCAAACATGGGGAGGGCCGTATTTTGAGTGTTAGGAGACATCGTCAAAGTTCATGTCCCCCGATAAATTCTCGTTCCATTATTTCTGGTCCTTGGAGTTTGGAATGGTTGCACGATCATATTCATGGTGATGCGGGAGTGGTTTTTACGGCATCAAAGAAACGAGCAGCTCATAAGGCTATTTCATTAAAAACCGCAAATACAGGATTGCAGCCAACTAAAAGAAAATCTAGCGGGGCTCTTAAACATTCCGCTCGTAATTTAAAGAAAATAGCTCGTCTTCCTGAAAATGATCGCAAAGAAGTGCTTCGAGTGTTGAAAAAAAAGGCTTACAAACGTAACAGACGACATAACTCTATTCCGGTGGTGGCAGCTAACAGTAAAGAATCTCAGGTATCTGTTACTTCTTCTCCTACAGTTCAAAATGATTGGAAAAATTGGGTGGTGTTGCACGGTAATGAGGAGGTGGTGCAGGAGGATATTTGTGGGATAGGGAAGGTGTTAGGTGTTGATATTTTTGGTGATAAGTCGAACAGGTTTGGTGTATTGTCAAGAAGAAAAAATATAAAGGGGAGGGTGCAGGAGGAGGGAGTGGCGAGGGGGGCGCAGTAAGGGGTAGAGGGGAGGGTGGTGGTGTGGTGAGGGGTTGTTTGGTTGGGATGAAGTTTATCACGTGGAATGTGAGGGGTCTGGGAGGGTTTGAGAAGAGGCCAGAAGTGCGGAAATTAATTTTGGAGAAGGGTCCGTCGATCGTTTGTCTTCAAGAGACGAAACTGGCGGTTATCAGTGACTCTTTGTGTGCAGCTCTTTGGGGTCAATCGACTTCCTCGTACTCTTTTATGCCATCTGTGGGGGCGTCTGGTGGTTTATTAACTATGTGGGATCCTGCTGTTGTTGAGGTTTGGTCATCATTTACTTTGAATCATGTTTTAATTATCCATGGTCGTTTCCTTCAATCTTCTGTGGAATTCTATCTTCTAAATGTCTATGCCCCTTGTGACAATGGCGCAAAAATGTTATTATGGAACTCTTTATCAGCTTATCTGCACCGGTTGGTGGGCAAAAACTTTTGTTTGTGTGGTGATTTTAATGCGGTCCGTAGTATGGAAGAAAGAAAGTCGAAGGGGGTTGCAGTTCGTTCTCTTGATTGTGAGCCCTTTAATTCTTTTATTGATGACAATATTTTACTTGACCTCCCTCTTCATGGCCGTAATTTCACTTGGTATAAGGGGGACGGGAATGCGATGAGCCGTCTGGATCGATTCTTGTTATCTGAGGACTGGGGTAGTATGTGGCCGAACTGTTTGCAAGTTGCCTCTTTGCGGGGGTTGTCTGATCATTGCCCTGTGGTGTTGTCTATAGATGAGGAAAATTGGGGACCGCGTCCGGTGCGTATGTTGAAGTGTTGGTCAGAGATACCTGGTTATCATGAATTTGTGCGTACCAAATTGCAAACTTTTCAGGTTCAAGGTTGGGGCGGATTTGTTTTGCGTGAAAAATTGAAGTTGTTAAAAGCAGCATTGAAAGAATGGCATCTTACTCATGCTCATAATCGCCAGGGTCGGATAAATATGTTGAATAATAATATTGCTCTTTTGGAGTCTAAGGCCGAATTGGAGGAGCTTCTCGAGGAGGAGGTTGACGCCTTACATACTATGACCACCGACCTGCATTCTTTATCCAGGATTGATGCTAGCATTTCTTGGCAGCAATCTCGGATGCGTTGGCTTCGGGAGGGAGACGCTAACACCAAATACTTTCATGCTATTATGTCCGGAAGGCGTCGCAGAAATTCAGTTTCCTCTATTTTAGTTGATGGCAACCTTGTGACGGGAGTTCCTAATGTTCGGGAGGCTGTTTTTACTCATTTTCGGAACCATTTTCAGTCGGTGGGTATTACCAGACCGTCAGTGAACAATTTGCATTTTCGTAGGCTGTCATCTTCTGATGGCATTCTTTTGACTTTACCGTTTGCTGTGGACGAAGTGAAGGCTGCGGTTTGGGACTGTGATAGTTATAAGAGTCCTGGACCGGATGGTATTCATCTTGGATTCTTCAAAGATTTTTGGCCTGAGTTACAGTCGGATATTATGAGGTTCATCACTGATTTTCATCGAAATGGTCGTCTTTCTAAAGGTATTAACAGCACTTTTATAGCTCTTATTCCCAAGGTGAATAATCCTCAGCGTTTGCATGATTTTCGCCCTATAGCTCTTGTGGGGAGTTTGTACAAAATTTTGGCTAAAGTGTTGGCAAATCGTTTAAGGAAAGTCATGAATACGGTGGTCTCTGAAACTCAGACTGCGTTCGTGAAGGGTAGGCAGATTCTTGATGGAATTCTTATTGCAAATGAGGTAGTAGATGAGGCTCGCAAGTTGAAAAAAGATTTACTGTTATTTAAGGTTGATTTTGAGAAAGCTTATGATTCGGTGGATTGGAGTTATCTAGATGAGGTGATGGGGCGCATGGCTTTTCCAACTTTGTGGAGGAAATGGATGAAGGCATGTGTTACATCGGCTACTGCATCCGTTCTGGTCAATGGGAGCCCTACAGATGAGTTTGTTATGCAGCGAGGTTTGCGGCAAGGTGATCCCCTCTCTCCTTTTCTCTTTCTCCTTGCTGCTGAGGGGCTGAATGTTATGATGTCTTCTGCTGTGGAGTCTAACTTGTTTACTGGGTACACCATGGGGGCGCAATATCCTACGGTTCTTTCTCATCTTCAATTTGCTGATGACACTCTTCTGTTAGGCGTTAAGAGCTGGTCGAATGTCAGAGCCTTACGAGCTGTTCTGGCCCTTTTTGAAGCTATGTCTGGCTTGAAAGTGAACTATCATAAGAGTTTATTGGTTGGTATCAATATTGAAGAGTCTTGGTTAGTGGAGGCGGCTTCGGTTTTATCTTGTAGAATTGGGAGGATTCCGTTTTTGTATCTTGGTCTTCCTATTGGTGGGGATGCTAGACGTTTAAGTTTTTGGGAACCGGTCATTGATAGCATTAAATCCAGGCTGTCGAGGTGGAAGAGTAGACACTTATCTTTTGGAGGCCGCTTGATTCTTCTAAAATCTGTCCTGTCCTCTCTGCCTGTCTACGCCCTTTCTTTTTTCAGAGCTCCCTCAGGTATAATCTCTTCCATTGATTCTATTCTTCTTAATTTCTTTTGGGGAGGGTGTGAGGATAATAGGAAAATTCCGTGGGTTGATTGGAGGTCTATTTGTTCCACTAAGGAGTCGGGTGGTTTGGGAGTTCGGCGGTTGCATGAATTTAATTTAGCTCTTTTAGGTAAATGGTGTTGGCGGAGTCTGGTGGATAGGGAGGGTTTGTGGTTTCGGGTCTTGGCCTCTCGGTACGGTGTGGAGAGGGGGCGGATTTTAGGAGGGGGGAGGAAGGGTTCGTCTTGGTGGAAGGAAATTGCAAAAATTCGTGACGGAGTTGGGGGTGATGGGTGGAAGTGGTTTGAAGAGAGTATCCAAAAGAACATCGGGGACG
This sequence comes from Medicago ruthenica, assembly GCA_018208015.1. Taxonomy (NCBI): domain Eukaryota; kingdom Viridiplantae; phylum Streptophyta; class Magnoliopsida; order Fabales; family Fabaceae; genus Medicago; species Medicago ruthenica. Next base: position 17,913,140 of record CM031375.1, read on the forward strand.
GGCTTGATACTTATTTTTGGACTGATGTTTGGGTGGGGACGGTCTCATTGAAGGAGAGGTTTAGTAGGTTATTTGCTTTGTCTGTTCATCAGGATTTGTCGGTGGGTGATATGCATTCTTTAGGTTGGGGGGTAGGTGGGGGAGCGTGGGAGTGGCGTCGTGGTTTGTTTGTGTGGGAGGAGGATTTGTTGGAGGAGTGCATAGCTCTGCTTTCTAATGTTGTCTTGCAGGATTCTAAGCCTGATGTTTGGCAGTGGCGCCCCTCTGTGGGTGACGGCTACACGGTGCGTGGTGTGTACCAAATGCTCACGCGGCAGGAGGTGCACACAGATGGTGTGGTTACAAAGGCTGTTTGGCATAAATGTGTTCCTCTGAAGGTCTCAATTTGTGTGTGGCGTTTGCTTCGTAATAGATGGCCAACTAAGGACAATTTGGCTCGTCGTGGCATTATTTCTACTAACTCTCTTTTGTGTGTGTCTGATTGTGGTCATCCGGAGTCTGCAGCGCATCTTATCATTCATTGTCCCATTTTTGGCTCTCTGTGGCAGCAGGTTAAAAAGTGGCTAGGTGTGTATTCAGTGGATCCTCAACTTTTGTCGGATCATTTCACTCAGTTTATTTTCTCTTCTGGGGGATACAAACCTAGATGCCGCTTCTTACATTTGGTCTGGTTATGCACGGTCTGGATATTATGGAATGAACGGAACTATAGGCTGTTCAATTCTAACTCTACTCCTATTCCGCAGCTTCTAGAGCGGGTGAAAATTACTTCTTTAGGGTGGCTCAAGGCAAAAAATTTTACTTTTCCATATGGTTTTCAGTTGTGGTGGCAGCATCCTTTTGATTGTTTGGGGATTGGCTGATGTAATTTGTTTTTTGGTTACTTTTCGGAACTCTTTGTATTAAGTTTCTCTTCCCTTTGGCACATCTTGTGCTAGGGAGGTGAAGCTCTCTTTTTGATTAATATATCTCATTTTGGCTTGTTCAAAAAAAAATATTAGTGGATGTATTGAATGTTTCACAATTTTTTATGAGGGTATATTTGTAAAAATATTCAAAAAGTTTCATTAATTAATGATTGTATTGATTTTGATGTTTTTTGGTTTTGTTTCTTATAATAAGGACCGGAGAGAGTATGTTCTAATTGATTATGATGATGATTATAGAGGGATGTGTGCGAGTCTCATTAAAACTCGTGACCCAAATCCACAAACAATGTACTTGAATTGATAATGGATCTACGAAATCCCTAATCCACAAAAAATCAATGAGCTTAGAGCATCCATAATAGGGAAGGAACCTCTACTATAGATGTTCTATCTCATTATTTTTTTTTTATAAGATGAGTGTTAGAAAAAAAATGTGGTTCTAAAGATGAATGTTTTTATAAGACTCTCCTACTATTTGTTGGTTCTACTTATACTTTTTTAATCAACGTTGCCATTTTGTTTTTAATATCATATAGCCATTTTTTCTTCAAATTTTAATTACTTTTCTAATTTTTTAAAAATATTTCAAAAGAATATGACAATTTAATTAATTTAATATTACAAAAATTATATAATTATATTTAATAAATAAGTTATTCATGAAATGTAATAATATAAAGTTATTAGTGGAAGCTATTCAATGTGTTGGAATGAAGAGATGGAATGCTTATTAAATCTTAATATTAGAATAGTATAGTATAAAATGAATGATGTGTACACGCAAGACCTATTTAAACATCCAATTAAATAACTTTATTATGGATGCTCTTAGAGTATCTCCGATGGTTGCACCAAAAACCGTGTCGTTGAAGAGCTTCATCATTTAACACAATCTAGGTGACAAACTCATAAGTTGACAGTTATTTTATGATGCATACATCTCGATTTCCGCTAAACTTTTAAATTTTTTTACAACACTGACTTGAGAGTTGGAATATTTGTAGGAACACCACCCCCTCACATAGTAGCAATGTAGTCTTCCGCCGCATCGAACGAACTTCAGCCATCCAGGTATAGTTTTTTTTTTTCCTCATGTGTATCGCAGGGAAAAATAACAAGATGCTTGTGATAACCATCAATTTGTTTATAAAACCATAAAAACGCAGGATTATATGATGATATCAAACATACGTGATTCTTTTCCTTTTCTTGGTCACGCTAAATATCACATGCCTCCATGTGAACAATATTGTTTTTTTTTTCTCCTCACAAACAAAATGTGCAAGACATTGATAGGAAAGTTGGATTTTGGGTATGGATCACTGAATTAAATATCAAAAATATGTAGATTATGTAGTAAATGTGATTCAAACCAATTATATATACACGCAAACCTGAAGTGGTCAAATGTATTGACACAAAACTTCATATAAAAAATATATATTGAACAAGAAAGGCAACTTGTTCACATGCTACGTACTTTGCAATTTGAACGGAAATAATAATTAATTAAGTAATTAAAAAAACCTTTCACTTGACCAAAAGAAAACCCTTTCAGAAAAGGGAAAAAAAAGAAGAATGAATTGCATAGGTATATTCTTTCATTAAAAAAAAAATCACAATTACAATTACAATGATACTTCAACTTGTGCAACTCTTAAGAATTCATGGAGAAATACTTACTTGGGGACAAACCCAAATCTAAAAAGTTTAGACACACTCACACAATTGATGTTTTTTTTAAAAGATAAAATGATTTAATGATATTGAATGATGTGACTAATTTAATTATTATTTAAATTTCTACATTGTTGTGTGTGCGACCAAATAATTTTATTTGTAATTGTGTATATGCAAGACTATCTCGAATTCATGATGGTTCCTACAATCTATCCCGTTAGGTTTTATGGAAAGAACGCAATAACATGATTTTTATCAATAAGGCAACATCGATTGATGAATTAGTGGACAAGGTGAAACTACTTTCTTTTTGGTGGTTGAAGGCGAAACATGTAATTTTTGCTTTTAGTTACCATTGTTGGTGGCTTAGTCCCTTGGCTTGCTTGGGTATTGCCTTGTAATTTTGCTTTTCAACTCTTGTACTTTGTAGATGAATTTTGTAAACTTTGTTTACTTTCCGTTCTGCCACTCCTTGTGCTAGTCAGAAAACGTGTTTCGTTAATATAATTTCATTTGGCTTTGTTCTAAAAAAAATATATTTGTTTTATCTTAAAAATGCTACATTCTAAGGGAATAGGCAGGCTAGCCCGTCAACAAAAAGATTTTGTTTTGCCATTTTCATCTCATGAAAATAAAAACATAGTAATCATATTCTCTAACATTGTTCCTCCTATACTCTGCTTATGATTAGGAAAAATGCATATGAATTTCACAAATACAAGTGACTCATTATTTATTCAGCGTGACCAATTTTTAAAGTGGTGATCCACATGAGCTTTAGAAGTATTGAAAATAGAGTGTTAAGTTATTACAGTAAAAAAATTAGTTTGTATAGTTAATTTTTTTTTGTTTTTTTTATAGATTTTTGCCACTAAAGATAATCATATTTGAGGTGTGTTGTACATTAAATATTAGTATCTCTATGTATCAGAATTCAAACTTTAATTCGTCACATTGTGACAAACTTTGTAGTAAATTATATTTTCCTGTTTAATTCTCAAGGGCCAGATTTTTATGTCCATTCATGAATAATGAAACAAATGCACAAATACTTTTCCATTGTTTTTTGCAGATTTGGATCCTCTCTAGTGTAAAAACAATTAAGAGAGTTATGTGGATAATCTTACTATGAAAATGCATTGGTTTCTACGACTTCAAAAATTATACGTGGAAATTTTAATACATTCTAATGATGAGATTATATGACATAACCTTCTAAAATTTTTCCACGATTGATGGGATTCAAATCTTTTGACCAACTCGTGTCAAACGCTCAAAAGAGTATTGGGGTTTTTCCTTCTTATTTTGTTAACGAAACTTAACTTCATGGTTTTCCTCGAACCTTGTTTAATTGGAGGCTTCGAAGGCTTGGTTTTGGAACGTCCAAAACAAAACCCCAGTTCTATCTAAGCCGGGCCTTAAATGTCTAAATCTTCCTCAGCCAAAATATACACCACTTGTATCTAAGGGTTGTTAATAATATCTCTTTGGAGAAAAAAAACACAAGAAAAAGATAAAGATGGAAAGAAAATTGCTCCATAGACCCCTTATATTTCTCAACCATTGAAAAATTCTGATTGAGAGTTGCTATTTGATTAAAAAAATAAGATTGAGTTGTAACTCCCAATAGATTTGTACGATTGAGAGTTACGATTCGATAAATTCGAACGACTTTTAAGCAAACTGAGGGTCTCATAGAATAATCGTTGCATGAAAATAACAACACACAACACATTTAACAGATTTTCGCCAATAATACAAAAAAGAAGGGAGACTTTTTGATCCAAAATTGACCATGTTATGAATTTTTCAAAAAGAGATCATTTTATTTTGAGGGATTTTCTAAAAGAGATCATTTTATATGGAGCAAACATAAAGGGTAATGAAATTTAAACATGACATATGATCGACTATTTTGAGATTAGGAAAAGAACACATATATAACAATGAAAAATGGACATTCACATTCTTAACATGTATAAATTTGCACATTACAGAAAAACTCTTTTATGAATAAGAGTGATGCATTCTATATATATGTTACTATAAGCTTAACATTTGAACATAAAAAATTATAGCCAACATATGAAGTAATTGTTTCTTTCAGATAGATTCATGTGTTGTGTGTAAGATCTCTTCTCGTTAAAACGAAATTGGTGCTCCTATATGAAAACATTATGATGGGGAATACAGAAGCCAAAAAAGGTGAAAACTTTAGCATTCCAATAATGTTAACCGTACATTTTATGCATTTCAATTATGTTATCCGTACACTATTATTTGTATATTTGCACACCTCTCTTTTATCGTCACTTATATTTTTATTTAAAAAGAGAGAGAAGTTATACATCACCAAAAACGTATGTACGTATGTAATTACATTACATACAAAATAAATTACACCGTCAATATACTTATTTCAATTATTTTTTTTAATATATCAAAGTATATGTCAATTAAAGGTTAGCTTGAGTAATACCTTAGTTTACCTCAAAAAATGGAGTATATGAGATAACATGAACTCATGGATATAGTATGGCATAATGGGAAGAGTTGAGCTAAGCCTATTTTTTAAGATATGTTTTGATTATCGAATGAAAGGTGAAATAGAACAGAACAAATTAGTTTTCATAATATAAACTATTTAAAAAATCAAATGGAAGGCTTCATTTCATCACAATATATCCAAATAATAATATCGTAATTTTATTCATTTTTGTTTGATCTCGTTCCCTTTCTTAATTGGTATTCAATCATGAATATAACAGAAATAATAAGGGTCTCTTTGGCCTCTCAAAAAAATTACTATCCGCAAAGAAAAAATTACTAATTTTTGAGCTTATGCAAAAAAAAAACTTCTGCAAATAAATAAGTTTTTATGTGTTATTCAAATGTTTGTCAAGGTAGTTTATGAAAAATCATCTTATGAAAATATAATTTTCGTCAGTGAAAACTTATGAATTAACATAAAAGGTTATTTATAATGTAATTGAATCTGGACTATCATTTTTGTAGGGATGGATATTGGCGCACTTCAGGAATATGTATCCGAAGAGGCTGAATCCGGACTATCATGTTGCTTCACCGCTTGTTGCTAGATGGTGTCTGCCCAGGGGGCCATGCTGATACTGCACACTAACGTGACCTTATTGATCTGATGGTCAATTCTGATGTGACATGGAGGCCGTACGAGGACCGACGAAACATCATGCCTTTCCAGGACATTTGCTGGTACTCCGGTTGGATCATGGCCGGCAGGACGACTATGTGTCTTCACTTGCCGGAGCGGGTTCTCAGGCACTAAGGACATGTGCAGAGGATCCCCATATCTCCTACTGATATTCAGGCTCTTCAGGCTGAGGCGATTGTTGTATCCTTCCACAAGTGCTTCAGGTTCGGCCAAAATCAGAGGCTCGACAGTGGAGGTATCAGGATGGGTACATGAGATGGTTCTACCATGTATCTCATCCCATCATGATCGATCCTGATGTTGTTGCTGAGGACGCGCCTCTTGTCCCTCCTTACGAGGAGGTTATTGTTCAACAACAGAATGCAGACAGGTTTCCGACCCACTGCAGATTATTGAGAACATCAGACGAAGAGTGGAGCCATCATTGGAGTGTCCTGAGCAACATGCATTCTTTACCGGTGTGTTGCAGGGCATTCAGTCGGAGTATCTCATCTTGCAGGAGCAGGGGCTCCCCCGGAGGAGGACTAGGAGTCGTAGTCCAGCGGAGTAGGGTGTTGTGACTGATGTAGTTTTGTATATTTTTAGTTATTTTTTATGACATCGATGTATTATATTTACATTAGCGCCTTTGCGCATTTTTATGATATTTTGGTAATTTTTTGGATTTATTTTTGTGTATTATTAATTTGATTGAATTTGCGTATTTTAACTTTGAATGAATGAATGATTGAATTATTGACTAAATGGATGAAAAATGGATGAAAATGGAATGATGAATTAATGAAGGAATGTATGAATGAAAACAGGGAGAAATGGTGCATTATGCCATTTCTGTTTGCTGACACAAACAGAGCGTGACTTAAGTCACACTCGGTAAATGTCAGCGTGACTTAAGTCACACTGCGTTCTTTTATAACTCAGACATAACCTCACTTCTTCATTTCACTTCCTTTTACTTCTCAAATCTCTAAAAAATCTCCCAAATCATCCAACCTTAAATTTCTTCAACTTCAAATCACCCACCACTCCAATAACAAGTAACTTTTCATAATCAAGTACCATTGTCATTTTATGTTTATATGTTACATTTTTCCTCTTAAATTAGAAATTTTTAAGTTTTAGGGTTTGTTTAAATTTTGATTTTTTTGGCAAGAAATGATACAATGTTTACATGTAAATGACTTATGTTGCTTAAATGTTTAGATGTTTGCATGTTTATGTTGTAGTTTTTAGTTTTAGGGTTTATGTATAATTTGCACTCCAAGTGTTTGATGAAATGTTTGAATGAGTTTTTCATTGATTGTTTTTAATTTCTTATGGTGTAGATATGAAACAATGGACAATTCGTTCAACGCTCAAGCATGCTTCAACAGTGGAAACCCTAATTTTTTCAAGTTTCGGGACGATGTCACGTTAAAAGATCTGAAGGATCAACTGAATGAAATCAACCAACAACTCAACCACGGAGACACAAGGAGGGTGGAATACATTTGGTATAAACGTCCAACAATGTTAACGTTAAGTCGAACGGAGTTAACGAACGACGACGACGTGAGGAACATGTTCTCATTATATTGCCAGAACAACATGTTGTTCCCGAGGATCGAGATGGATGCTACGTTGCTGAGGTCGTCTGAAGATATTTTCAAGAGTTTGATTCGGCTGGATGAAGATGTTTAGGTAGTATTATTATGTCGTGTCATTATTTTGCTGAATTTTAGTTTAATTTTTGTTAGTTTGCTGAAGACGTTGGCATTGAAGTGTCTTTTACTTAGCGTAAAGGTTTGCAAGTCTCTTTGGAAACTCATAAGAATGAAGATAATACAACATGTATTCTACCGAATCAGCTATATAGGTTCTCACATCGAATTCCTTCGTATAAGATGAGTGCGACAAAATGAAATGCAGTTCTAAGATGTTGTTTTGTGCTTGATTATGCTCCTCTGTCAATTGAAACTTGTCAGTTGGCAGGGCAGTAGGATTAAGTTGAAAAGAATATATTGGAATGCATTCCTTTTTGCCATGACTCATCTTATATGAGGGAATTCGATGTGAGAACCTATATAGTTGATTCGGTAGAATACATATGTTGTGTTCTCTTCATTCTTTTGAGTTTTCAAAGAGACTTCCAAATTTTTACACTAAGTATAAGACACATCAATGTCAACATTTTCGGCAAACTTTCATGAATTTAATTTTAATCCAACGTCACGATGATATAACATCCTTAGGAATTTAATGTAATGTAATGTAACGTAACACTTCGTTTATTTGAACGGAGCTGAAATTATAACTAAATAAATTTGTCGTATTCTATTAATTTTAGAATTTATTACGCGTACTTGTGTATTTTTAGTTATGATTTATTTTGGATCATGATTGAATTGTTGTTATTGTTGTTTCTAAGACCTAACATGCTTTTAAAAATGAACATAACATATTGTATGTTTGGGGTCTTCAAAAAAAAAATTATATTTGTGCAAAATTGGTGAAAAGATAACTTACCTAAAACAAGCATGACTTAAGTCAGGTTGATATACCGAGCGTTACTTAAGTCACGCTGGTGTATAATCTGCGTGACTTAAGTCACGCTGAAATATTTTCGTCAGTTTATATGGAAGTGAACAATTTTATTTGGGGGAAGAGCAATTTCCCAAAACAAAACCCTAGTTCTATCTAAGTTGGGACTTAAATGTCTAAATCTTCCTCACCCAAAATATACACCACTTGCATCTAAGGTTTGTTAATAATATTTCTTTGGAAAAAAAAAACACAAGAAAAAGATAAAGATGGAAAGAAAATAAAAAGAAAATTGCTCCATAGACCCCTTATATTTCTCAACCATTGAAATAATCTGATTGAGAGTTGCGATTCAATTAAAAAAATAACGATTGAGTTGTAACTCCCAATAGATTTGTACGATTGAGAGCTACGATTCGATAAATTCAAACGACTTTTAAGCAAACTGAGGGTCTCATAGAATAATCACCGCATGAAAATAACAACACACAACACATTTAACATATTTTCGCCTATAAAAAAAGAAGGGAGACTTTTGATCCAAAATTGACCATGTTATGAATTTTTCTAAAAGATATTATTTTATTTTGAGGGATTTTCTAAAAGAGATAATTTTATATGGAGTATACATAAAGGGTAATGAAATTTAAACATGACATATGATCGACTGTTTTGAGATTAGGAAAAGAACACATATATAACAATGAAAAATGGATATTCACATTCTAAACATGTATAAATTTGCACATTATAGAAAAACCTTTTTATGAATAAGAGTGATGCATTCTATATATATGTTGCTATAAGCTCAACATCTGAACATAAAAAATTATAGCCAACATATGAAGTAATTGTTTCTTTCAGATAGATTCATGTGTTGTGTGTAAGATCTCTTCTCGTTAAAACGAAATTGGTGCTCCTATATGAAAACATTATGATGGGGAATACAGAAGCCAAAAAAGGTGAAAACTTTAGCATTCCAATAATGTTAACCGTACATTATGCATTTCAATTATGTTATCCGTACACTATTATTTGTATATTTGCACACCTCTCTTTTATCGTCACTTATATTTTTATTTAAAAAGAGAGAGAGTTATACATCACCAAAAACGTATGTAATTACATTACATAGAAAATAAAATACACCGTCAATATGCTTATTTCAATTTTTTTTTAATATATCAAAATATATGTCAATTAAAGGTTAGCTTGAGTAATACCTTAGTTTACCTCAAAACAATGGAGCATATGAAATAACATATGCACTCATGGATATAGTATGGCATAATGGGAAGAGTTAAGCTAATCCTATTTTTTAAGATATGTTTTGATTATTGAATGAAAGGTGAAATAGAATAGAACAAATTAGTTTTCATAATATAAACTATTTAAAATAATATGAAAGGAGTGGAAATTGCATTCCGTCTAATGAATATCTTCACAATATATATATATATATATATATATATATATATATATATATATATATATATATATATATATGTATGTATGTATATGTATGTATGTATGCATGCATGCATGTATGTATGAATGTATATGTTTTTTATTTTATTCCCTAAACTTTTAAAGAATCAAATGGAAGGCTTCATTTCATCACAATATATCCAAATAATAATATCGTAATTTTATTCATTTTTGTTTGATCTCGTTCCCTTTCTTAATTGGTATTCAATATGAATATAACAGAAATAATAAGGGTCTGTTTGGCCTTTTAAAAAAAATTACTATCCCTAAAAAAAATTACTAATTTTTGAGCTTATGCAAAAAAATAAGTTTTTATGTGTTATTCAAAAGTTTGTTAAGGTAGTTATGAAAGATCATCTTATGAAAATACAATTTTCGTCAGTGAAAACTTATGAATTAACATAAAAACTTATTTATAATGTAATAAAAAAAACTTAATTATTTGAGTAAGCTATTTTACATAAGCTCAAATATAAGCCAATTCTAATAGGCATTAAGTCGCGAAAGGTGATGTCAATTGGTAAATTGAGATGTTGAAGAACTATTATGACTTATGAGAGTCCTATTGAATTATTTTTTTTTTATTAAAAATTAGCCATAAACAGTTTCCTAAATTACACAAATAATAGAAATATAACTGTGCACAAGTCCTAGCTCAACTGACAAATATTAAAATTGTTAGTTCAGACGTCATGACCGGGGTTCAAACCCCGACATCTCTACTTGTGTGTTTGAGTTTATAGTAATTTTATCATTTCGTCTATCTATAAAAAAATTACAACTATTATTAATTGAGCTTTTTATTACATTGCTCTTTTAAATCTCGTTTAAATTGCAAGACAATTATGAAAAAACATTGTTTAACAATTCTTAATTTGAAATGGTCCTTTGATTCAAGTGAAAGTAAACTGAATAAGGAGTTAGAATAATTTACAAGTTATAAACAGTAATGGAATAACAAATATCAAAATTTGAAGATAAAGTTAATAGGTCATATGAAATGAAGTTAACAACACGATTACAAAATCATAAAAGTTAAAGCACAATCTTAATTCCCATGATTATAATTTGATTTACTATGCTGTTCTTCTAATCTAAGCTATGCAGAATATCAAATATTTTCTCATCATGACAAAATATGCAAAATCTAAAGTATCAAGTTGAAATGCCGTTGCCTAAAAGCGACAATTTTCCTAAGTCATTGGAAATTCCAGTTTGTAGTCGAAGAGATGACATGGTTTTAACCAGAGGTATCGAGTTTGAACCTTGGTATGAAATAACAGTTAAAACTTTTAATGTTGTTTCCTTTCGCATTTGAAAACCACGCGCCTATGTAGAAACTAACTTTTGTAGCTTCATAATATCGCGCATCTGTGGCTTTCCTCCGGGAAAGCAAACACATGCTTAAAGGAATGTTATATCGTCTATGTGATTTTATTCGACTCTAGAGTTGCAATAACCGGTTTTACTTCTAAACTAAAAAAACGGAACTCATGTTCATTCTGGCATATATTCACTTATTCATATAGATACGCCATTTAGTTAGTTACTAGACAATTTCATGTGTTCTGAAAGATTTTCCAGCACAGAAGTATCAAAGTGAATGACATGTTGCATACATATGACAGAAGACATACATACATACATACATCATGTAAAAGTTAAAACGGGTCATGTCCGAATGGATCTGATTGTAAAAGATTTTGTTCACTCAAGAATAAAATGAAGATCTAAATAATATATAAAGAGGTATATATAAAGAAAAAAGATAAAGGAGAAATAATAATGTGACCCCAACTCAAATATCTAAGAAGTAAATTAAACTAAAGCATTGAATGATTTATTATAGTACACAAAAGTTTCACCATGGTACAGACATACCTGAATAGCTTCACAGGGTGTGTCTTCTTTCAGTACATATATGCCACGAGTGAAAGGATCAAACTCCATCATTACTGAATATTACAACTCAAAATGCCACAAGATCAGGGATTACAGATAGGAAATTGACATCATGTATACTAACTAGAGAACATTCATGGTTGTGCTTCACTTTATGATTAGTCACTAACTATCTCCACGAATTACAATGTCTAAGTTTATTTTAAATCTTGTTACCACTGAATTAAAATAGATAATAAAGGTATTGCACAAAAATGATTTGATTACTAGACTATATGCAAAATGTTTTTACCAAAAGGTCCACACGCAAGCACGGTCTGGGAAGCAAATCAAAGTTTTTTATGCATCTAATGATCCCAGTGCATGCAACCATGATTGAGATTGTATTTTTTTTTTTTTAAACAGCAAATTATATTATACAAGAGACCATGCCACAAATAAGTGGCAGGAGCTCAAAATTACAAGAGGAGCGCAAAAGCTACCCCTAAACCACCAAACAGCAGCTGTTGGGCGAAAAAACACGCCGAAACCGGCCAAACCAACAGCGCACCAAGCCTCTAAAACATAGCCTAACGCAAAAACAGTCCCTAAACCAACACCTCCCTCCAAAAAAAAACTTAACTTATCTAGACAAGCATTCTTTTGGGTTCCAACACCACTCATAAAACAAACAAATCGCCATTTTCGATCTATTCATACACCAAGATAACACCTTGACTTGTTCCACCATTTCATCAACCCACAAACCTTGTTATTAAAAATCCTATCATTTCTCATCTTCCAAATGATCTAAATAACCGCATGCCAAATGACCCAAACACCTTTTTTCAATTTCTTGGAGCGCATATCGCTTGACCAACAGTTAAAATGAATCATCAAATTCGGGGGAGTTATAAAATTGACTTGCATCCAATTCATCACCTCACTCCACACTTGAGAAATAACATGACAATGTAAAAACAAATGAACACCCATTTCGTCAACAATACCGCAAAAAACAACCTCTTAGAGTCTTCGATATTCAAAAGCCTCCTCTTTGCAAGGGTCACCTTTGTTGGGATACGATCAAGAGATTGTATTTGATCACAATTTTCCACAATATTTTTCTTATCACAATCATGGTTTAATAAAACATTGCAAGTTCGTGTATATATTATGAAAAAAAATAATATAACACAAAAAAATTAGCATAACTATTAGATTACCAATTTTTTGATCCAAGCTGGCATAGTGTACCGGAAATCCTTGAGATCAAGAATCTGATGGGAGTGTTAGTCATTAATTGCAGCTGCAGCATCATCAGGATTCACATCTCATCAAAGGGATAATGGATTTGAAGCAATCAAAACTAATTAATTAAACCTCTCAAAAGCTTGTGAATCCTGATGATGCTCCACCGGCAATCATCGACTGGTTTCATCAGATCTCTCCGTGATTATCATGTAAGGAGGAAGTTATTACAGCTTAAAAGGTAAGCTAGAGGAACCCTAATCCTATGAGTCCAAAATTTAATTCAAATCTAACAAAGAAACTTTAACCTAAAGCATTCATAAAGTAATATCTTATAGTAAAAAAAAAAATCAAAGTAATACTTGAAGCATTTAGGGATGGAATTATTATTTTTTTTTAAAAAGGGAAAATTAATAAAGAGAAATCATAAATCAGAGAGAAGAAGGGGTTGAGAATTTGAGATTAAGTGAAGAAGGTTGAAGGGTTTAGATATTGGTTGGTGCTTGAAGATCTGGCGAGAGAGAGAGAGAGAGAGAGAGAGAGAGAGATCCTAAGTACCAAAAACAACCTTAAACTTAAAACCAGACTCAGCGAATTCTGATTCCACAGATGGAAGGAGAATAATAGTACAATTTGATGTACGAGATTTGGAAAAGAAAACAATATTACCTATTTAGAGGAAGGGGTTGGCGTTTAGGATTGTGAGAATGTGTATTGCGTTCTTATTAAGCGTTTCAAAGGGAACAGACAGACAGACATGACCTGCACCATCCAACTAGGGTTTCAACTCCCAACTACAATGTATTTTGATTGGTTAAGGGATGACAATAAGTACCCTAGTACTATAATGCCCATCTCCATACCCGTGTCTATAAAAAATCTTCGTACTCGAGCTCATGCCCTCGTGGATAACAAGTTTAGGCACATACCCGTATCCTATGGGCATCAAAGCGCTCGTTCCCGCGTCCATTACCCGCACTTTGTCAACAAAAAGACAATAAAAACATAAAAAAAATTACAACTTAATTAAAATATGATCTAAAATCTCTTAAATCAACTTATAAAATATTGCACATTGTATTATTTAGCAAAATAAAAAGGATCTAAAATATTAAAAACAAGTGCATATTACAATAAATATCAAAGACTAAGGATTAATTAACTAATTTTAGTATTACATAAAATTATAATTATAGTATATATAATGTGCGGGCATGGGATGGACATGTGTACTAGAGTGCCCGTACCCGCGCCCATACCCGTTCAAATTTGCGGGTAATTACCCAATCCCAGACCCATATCCAACAATGCGGGTATTTACCCGCCCATCGTTGGTATTTTTTACGGGTACCCATTAGACTTGGGTCCAATTGCCATCCCTAATGGTTACTGCAATTTTTTTTTATTTTTTTGTTAACCCTCTGATTCTCGAAGAAGGTTTCTGATAATTAGTGAGTTCGGTCGTGAGATAATTATAGTCTAACCAAATTTTTTTCCTCGAACTTGGATTCTCAAAGACGATTTTGTACTTTTGTTGAATTCATTAACCACTTAAGATTAATCAATTGATTTTACTTTGATTTATGATTATTATTTATTTATATATTTTTAGGGAAATTAATGTTATTATTATTAGTTATTTAAAAAAAATGTTATTATTATTAGTTAAAAAAATACTGACTTACATCTCTATTTGTCTTTTTATATTGACAAATAGTGTGATGCAATATTATTCATTAGATAAATAAATTATAAAGAAAAATAAAAATTTAAATTGAAAAATATAACATGAAGTAATTAAATAAAATGATTAATTAGCTAAAGTAAAGTAAAAAGTTACAAAGATGAAAAAAGCATACATATTAATCACATGTAAAAAAAATATAAGGTTTTTTTTAGGGGAAAAAAACATAAGGTGGTACCACACAAAAAATTATATTAAAAAAGGGTTAAATATGTTTTTGCTCCCTATAAATATACCAACTTTTCGTTTTAGTCCTTTTAAAATTTTCCTTCAACTTTTAGTCCCTATAAAATTTTCAATCATTACTTTTAGTCCCTATTTTTAAGTCAATTTTTGTATATTTTTAATGAAATTGTGCAGAAATGTGTAGAATATTCTAAAAATAAAAAAAAAATAGAATTTTTTAACAAAACATAAATTAAATATGAATATTTAACTGCCAAAAATATAAAAATTCATATTTAATTCATGTTATGTTAAAAAATCTAATTTTTTTTGGGAGAGATTCTTATAATATTACAATTTTTTTTGCAAAATTTTATTCAAAAATATGAATTCTACATGAGTTTAATTTAAAGGAGAGACCAAAAGTGAAGATGAAAAACTTTTGAAGGACTAAAAGTTAAAGAAAAATTATAGAGGGACTAAAATGAAAAGTTGACATATTTATAAGGACCAAAAACATATTTAACCCTTAAAAAAATTAGAATAATAAAATTGAAAACTACTGGAAAACTATAATATTAGTGAGATAAGCTAAAATTCAAGAGGAAACGTTTTGGACACGAAGTGCCAAAGCTTTCTGGACGAGGGAAGGTGATATGAATTCTAAGTTTTTTCATGCTTCTTTTTTTTAAAGATCGAAGTTTTTTCATGTTGCTGCTACGTTTAGAAAACAAATTAGGAATATGGTCTCACAAAATTGATGAATGATAAGAATATGGAGGTGAATTATCATGAAGGTCCTTTGCGAGCTGGGTGTGGAATACATTGAAAAATTATTTACAGCCGCAAATTGTGATAAAGAGTCAGTTTTACAAGCAATTTAGTCGTGTTTATAGCTTGAGGACAATCAGGTCCTTATTGCTCCTTCTCAAGATGAAGAGTTATGTGAAGCAGCTTTTCAAATGCACTATATAATAAGTCTCGGTATGAATGTCTTGAATCCCGCATTTTACAAAAGGTTTTGGTCTCTTTGTGGTGGGAAAGTGATTGTGGCATATATGTAGGCAGTGGCTTGAAGAAGGTAACTTTCCTCATCATGTTCTTTTGGTGATACAAATATTATTTTGATTCCAAAATTTGATCAACGTCCTAAGACTATGAAAGATTAGGCCAATAGCTCTTTGTAGTCTGGTGTACAAAATACTATCCAAGACATTATCTAACATATTACAATTTTTGTTGGATAAATGTATCTCAGTTGAGAAATCTGGGTTTGTTGCAGGAAGATCCATTATTGACAATGTAGTTATTGCCTCATAAATTATTCATCATTTAAAGTGCAAGACCAAAGGTTGGAAAGGTGAAGCAACCCTAAAAACTAATATAATTGAAATCAATGATCATGTTGATAACAAGAAATCATATAGGGGTACTTAGTCATGGTGTTGGCCACTTTCTATCTCACATTGCAGGCTATGAGCTCGCATCGCGAGAATAGAACAACAAACCAAGGGGATCAATTATGTGGCTCTCGCATCGTGAGTTTGAGGCTCGCATCGTGAGCCAACTTTCCCTAATTTTTAGGGAATCTAGTGCCTATAAATACTGGACCCCTAGGTTACTGGAAAAACACATTTTGACGAGCAGACGAAGCCAAAAATGCAAATTTGGAAGGATTGGAGCGACCAGGACCATTCATGAGCCAAGGAACCATAATCCGGTGATGATTTTCTCATGCTTTTTATTCATATCTAATTGTATATGTTTAGAAGCTATGAGTAGCTACTCCTCTCTAGGTTAGGTCATAAAATAGGAACTTCCCTTTACTTGTTTAATTATGTAACTTTAAATGATTCTATGAGTTTCAATCGATTATTTTGCTATTTTATTCGATTAATATTGTTTTTAATGCATTTTATGTGTTTACGAATGTTCATAAACTGATTTAGGTCACAATGATTATTAACCCTAACTTTGTTGGCTTGACCTATTTTAACCATTCAATTATTTATTAGACTTAGACATAAACTAATGATAATTGTTACTTTGGCGTTTTTAAACATGTAAGGGTTATTGGCTTAGCTAAGACATTAGGGAGCAATAACTGTTGAATAATGTTAGTGACCAAGACATTGACATAACTATTTTATTCAAAGGTATTAAAATCAAGTAATCAATATAACTGTATTCATAGTTTATAGTTACCTAAACAATTTAAGAAAGGAAATCTGACATCCTAGTTGCTCTCTCTCTCTCTCTCTCTCTCTCTCTCTCTCTCTCTCTCTCTCTCTCTCTCTCTCTCTCTCTCTTAGAGTGTGTTTGGATGGGGGAAAGTTTTGAGGTAATGTAATGTTTTGAGGGAATTCAAATATTTTTAGATGAATTCCATTGTTTGGATAATAATATGGAGAATTTTTAAAATGGTGAAAATTTATGAAGTATTTTGTTCAAGTTAAATTTAGAGAATTTCAAATGACACCTAAAAGCTATAAGAATTTCAAATTTCTTCATTCTTATAATTTTTCAAATTTTGCATTTTGGTCCTCAAAATTTCCAAAATTTTCAAATTGACCCCAATAAATTTACAAAAATTGCAATTTGACCCCAACTATTTTTTGGAAATTACAAATCTACCCCTCAACTTATTCAAAATTATAAATTGACCCCTCAAAATTTTTGAAATTTACAAATTGACCCTTAATTTCAATTTTCAAATTTTGCCCAAAAAAAATAATTTTATAAAAGTTACCCAAAAATGATGACAATGAAATTTTTTATTACTTCATCCAAACAAGAATATTTAGAAATGAAGTCAATTTAATTGAATCATTTGAATTGCCTAGAATTCTAAATTCTTCAAAATTTCTCACTTACTTCATCCAAACACACTCTTAAGGAATTAAAGCCAACCATTTTGCCAAGTGCAAACCCCCCATTTCATTACAAATACCCTAATCATAATCGCAGTAGTGAAGTTGAAACTAGACAATTCCGGTAGAGACGAACTTTTTTATAAATATTACTACTTATGTACCTGCTTGTATTTTGTCATCACATGTTTTGATTAGAGTTACCTTTTAGTATCTTCGAGAGAATTGGATGTTCATGTATGTGACTACGGTCACTTATCATATCCATGGTAATAAGGATAGAGTGGGTCATATGAAAAGAGGATTAAGGCAGGGTAATCCCTTATCATCTTATTTATTAATTCTATGTGCATAGGGAATGATGGCCCTAATCAAACAGGCATAAAAAAATCACATTCTACATGGGTGAAGGTTTGTAGAAGAGCTTTCACTATTAGCAATCTTCTATTTGCATATGATAGTTTCTTATTTTTTTTAGAGCAAATGAAAATGAGACAGATTTGACAAAAAGAATCTTAGATACTTACGAAAATGCTTCTAAAAAATTATTAATATGCAAAAAATATGAGATTTTCTTTAGTAGAAATGTTGCACCTGGCTTGGAAAATACCCTATCCAATATCTTCATCCAAACACACTCTTAAGGAATTAAAGCCAACCATTTTGCCAAGTGCAAACCCCCCATTTCATTACAAATACCCTAATCATAATCGCAGTAGTGAAGTTGAAACTAGACAATTCCGGTAGAGACGAACTTTTTTATAAATATTACTACTGATGTACCTTCTTGTATTTTGTCATCACATGTTTTGATTAGAGTTATCTTTTAGTATCTTCGAGAGAATTGGATGTTCATGTATGTGACTACGGTCACTTATCATATCCATGGTAATAAGGATAGAGTGGGTCATATGAAAAGAGGATTAAGGCAGGGTAATCCCTTATCATGTTATTTATTTATTCTATGTGCATAGGGAATGATGGCCCTAATCAAACAGGCATAAAAAAATCACATTCTACATGGGTGAAGGTTTGTAGAAGAGCTTTCACTATTAGCAATCTTCTATTTGCATATGATGGTTTCTTATTTTTTTTTAGAGCAAATGAAAATGAGATAGATTTGACAAAAAGAATCTTAGATACTTATGAAAATGCTTCTAAAAAATTATTAATATGCAAAAAATATGAGATTTTCTTTAGTAGAAATGTTGCACCTAGCTTGGAAAATACCCTATCCAATATCCTCAACCAAACACACTCTTAAGGAATTAAGGCCAACCATTTTGCCAAGTGCAAACCCCCCATTTCATTACAAATACCCTAATCATAATCGCAGTAGTGAAGTTGAAACTAGACAATTCCGGTAGAGACGAACTTTTTTATAAATATTACTACTTATGTACCTGCTTGTATTTTGTCATCACATGTTTTGATTTAGAGTTATCTTTTAGTATCTTCGAGAGAATTGGATGTTCATGTATGTGACTACGGTCACTTATCATATCCATGGTAATAAGGATAGAGTGGGTCATATGAAAAGAGGATTAAGGCAGGGTAATCCCTTATCATGTTATTTATTTATTCTATGTGCATAGGGAATGATGGCCCTAATCAAACAGGCATAAAAAAATCACATTCTACATGGGTGAAGGTTTGTAGAAGAGCTTTCACTATTAGCAATCTTCTATTTGCATATGATAGTTTCTTATTTTTTTTTTAGAGCAAATGAAAATGAGACAGATTTGACAAAAAGAATCTTAAAAACTTATGAAAATGCTTCTAAAAAATTATTAATATGCAAAAAAATATGAGATTTTCTTTAGTAGAAATGTTACACCTGGCTTGGAAAATACCCTATCCAATATTTTACAAGTCACAAAGTGTATAGACACTGACAAGTATCTTGGGCTCCCATCTATGATAGGTAGAAGTAAAAAATTGATCTTTAATTACATTAAGGATTGAGTGTGGAAACATATTTTGTGTTGGATTAGTAAGATGTTGTCTCAGGCGAGAAAGGCACCGTTGATTAAATTAGTCGCTCAAGCTATTATTTCCTATTGTACGAGTGTTTTTCTTTTACCTAATTCTACTGAGGAAGATATTGGAAAAAAAATGATAAATTCCTTTTGGTGGGGTATGAAAGGTGAAGGTCGAAGTGGTATTTGGTGGATGAGTTGGGAGAGGCTTACCATGAGAAATGAGTGGGGAGTTATGGGTTTTCTACATATTCATGGTTTTAATTTAGCAATGTTGGGAAAGCAAGGTTGAAATTTTTAACCGATCTCGATGTTATTATGTTCAAGATTATTCAAAGCTATTTTTTTTCACTGGGAATTTTCTAGGATCATCTTTCGGGCATAATCCTATTTTTCAGCTCATTTTTTAGGGATGTAATGTTATATTTGAGAGAGAGAGAGAGAGAGATAGAGAGAGAGAGAGAGAGAGAGAGAGAGAGAGAGAGAGAGATAGGATGAATTAGAGAGAGAAACACATAGCAAGAGTGATAGGAAAGGAATTCTTCAAGATTTTGTTGAGAAATCACAATCTTGACATGCAATTTCATCTTCTCTTCCATTTTTGCAAGGCTACCATGAAAATGAGTAGCTAAATCTCCTTTGTTGGGATTGGATGTAACTGATCAAGCACAATATGTATTCCTTTTGATCCTTTTAAAATATGATTCTAGTGTTAAATTGATATTGATTTTATCCTTGTTCTTCATGTTTATGTATGATTTGAAATAACATTGAAAAATGCTTTTGAGTCTAGATCTTGGATAATCATCTATCAAAACTTAAATTCAAGAAATGGGTTTTGAGTTTTGATAATCATTTCAAGTATCAACGCTTAATGCTATTGGATCGTTTAATAGATCGATAAATCGTCGATTAAACGATACAATCGAAATCACGATATTATTTAGACATAAATAATGTTGTCGAGTGATACGTGGTAATATCAATTGATAACTAGAATTCATATATGTGATCGTAGTGATATATGCGAAAGTTTTATAACAATCAATTTTATCAGTGTTTTAGTTCGATTAAGTTTTATAACAATTAAACAATTAAACCCTAACTTAAGATGATAATGTATGTTGAACGGCTTGTAATATTGCACTAGTCCCTGTGGAAACGATATAAAAATATACTTACTTTTGATACAACATCACTATACTCTATACTAATATACTCTATACTAATACTAAGATTACTTTCTCTAACTGCTATACTTTCTCTCACTTTGTCATTATAAAAAAAATTAACAAGGTAAAGATAATAGAGAGAAAAAATGATAAAGAAAGTTATACCAAAATAAAGGAAAAAAATGATACAAAAGAAAGAAAAATAATAAGATAAGGGAAAGCAACATTATCTATGTGAAGGAAACAAACTAAGAGAAAAAAAAAATAAGACTGATACAAAAATAAAGATACCAGATTTAAAGTAAGCCACACAAAAAAAAAATCAACATACTATACTAGATAAAACTAGGACTTAAGACATAAGTAGGAAGGTAGCTATCTAAAAGTTGGTTATGTTTTGAGACGGTGGAATAAGTAGGCACTATGTTGGTATATGAGATGGGACGAGGTGGTTCCTAATATGTCATAGAAGGTTGTTATTATGATCTTCGGGTCATTATGTGATGATATTTCTCCTGAGGTGTTGCACGAGGTCGGACCGTGTGCCGCACCATGTGGCCTGTCGAGGTGGTTACCTCAATGGACCTTGACTTGATCCCTTTATAGAGCCTTATTTCCATATTCTTAATGAGCTTTGTTCTCTGACAATACATAGTACAATTGGTTCGGGCCTTCTAGGTCTATTCAATCACAGATACCAAAGAAGAGATGCTTGATTGATGCCATGTTCAAATTGCGTACAAAGGGCAATATGAGTTTTCTATAAAAAGAATAAAGTTTTGTAATTATCCTTTGCGGTACACTGTATTTTTTTATTTACTTTTACTTTTTAACTCAGTCAGAAATGCAAAGGTGGGTTCTTCTTCCACTAGAAAATGATCAAATTTAACGCTAATTTCAATAAATTTAATGTTTCAAGAATTTCGACTAAGTTTTATACCAGAGCAACAATGAAAATTTAAAAAAATTAAGTTTGTAATAGAAAATCATTATTTTTAATTAATTAGTAAATTATGAAATGTTACTCTAAAGTTAAAAAATGTTATTACACAAAATTATTTTTCTATCATAAAATCATTTACCACGTAGTAAACCATAAAAAAAATTGGCACTTTTTCTAAAGTCAATGCTATTAAGTAATATTTAGGATCAAAATAAGGGATCTTGCATAATTCATGCAAGAACCTTTTATACAATTTAATGATCTAACGATTTAGTACACTTGCTGAAATAGCTAGCATGAACAATTAAATTCTTACTCCATAGGGATAATGTCTCCATAAATTGAGTTTAAATCCTACATCTACTAGCTCCAAATCATGGGTGAGGTGATTTTTCTCATGTATTTTCCACTCGCTCATTGCATAATCAACTAACTTACCATCTTACATCAAAACATCTCTCAAAGCTTATTTAGAAGCGCCACAATAAACCAAAAAAGGATTAGTTGGATCTGGAATGATCAACCATTGCCTTGTGGTTAACTTCTCCTTCATCATTTGAAAACCTACTTCACATTTTGTATTCCACACTAGAACTTGATCTTTCCTTATCAAACAAGTTAAGCTAACATGGTCTTATAGAGTCCTTCAATGAATCTCCAACAATAACCCTTCAAACCTAAGAAACTTTTGATTTTTGTAACAAATCTTTGGCGTCTTCCATTGATAAAAAGTTTCTCCTTCAACCTATCGACTATGATTCCTCCTTTTGAAATCACATGTCCAAGAAAACTCACCTCTTCGAACAAAAGTTCACACTTCGACAATCTTTGAATAGAGAAAACAACAAATTATCTAGATTACGGTCTGAAGACAGTGTTCATATAATCATATTGTTCATTAATACTGCAGATGCATTTATTACTCCAAATAATATTACATGATACTCACAGGGACCATACTGAATTCTGAAAGAGATCTTTTTTCAATATCACTTGCTCTTATCTTATGATATCCTAAATTCAAATAAAATTTTGAGAACAAATATGTTTGTTATATTATACTAGCATTCAGGCGGGGCACTTGTGTCCGTCTGTCCGTTCTTTTTCTTTTTATTATGATAATAAGTATAAATTACGAACTTTCCTAAAAAAAGTATAAATTACGAACAATACTTTTATGAAATTTTAGTTTTGATTAAAATTATAGGTATAAATATTTTATACTTTTCATATTGTAAGAAACAATATTTATCACTATTTTTAAAGGTGCCGCCACGGTCCCCTCAAAATGACCTTCAAAAGTAGGTTACACAAAAAAATCGTTTTTGGTCCCACATAACAAAAAACATATTTTTAAAGTAAGTTGTGTAATTACTTTTACACCCTTCAGTGTAAGCCTAAAAATTCCAACTATAGAACCATTTTCCTCCTCTCGTTCTCTGTTTTAATCGCCAAGAAGCATTTTCTTCCTTCCACTCTCTCTATGTTAACTGCCAAACTCGTGGCTACTTCTTCTATCAAATCTTCACCTTCATCAATCACCACCAACACTACTCCATTTAACCCATAACCCATATATTATATGAATTTCTTGTTGTACCTTTGTTGTTTTTTATTCTATGTTTTTTATACTGCTACTTATTGACGAGTTTGATTTTGGGAAATGATGAATAGTAAGATAAAGTGTTTACGATTTGTGGGATATATGATACCATCATGCCATGTACTTCATTGAAAAATGTTGACAACAAACTCAATAATTTTGATATTAAGTTGACCCGTCCCTTTCTAATATAACTTGAATTGTTTTAAAGTAAAGAAACACGAATTGCAGACGCAGCGATAACAAAAGAAACTTAATCCTGAGGAACCAACTTGAAGAGAGAGAGGAGGAGGTAAATGCTTCTTGGGAATTTTTGGCTTATACCGAAGGACATAAAAGTAATTACTCATGTTCACTTTAAAATATTAATTTTATGTTATGTGGGACCGTGAAACAATTTTTGTTTGTGTAACCTGCTTTTGAAGGTCATTTTGAAGGGACCATGGATGCATTCTTAAAACTAAGGACCATATTAGGGACACCCTCCATTTATATATAGTATAGATTAAATTTTAATATTTTTTTTAGCATCTTTCTCAATTATTTATTGACAATATCTAATTATTTGTCAAAAAAAATATCTAACTGTTTGTTTTTCTAACAAACTATGTATACATACTAGAATGTATTTACTTCCAATAAAAGAGCCATGAAATCTTATCAAAAGAAATGAAAAATAAACACGCAATGAAATAAATAAAACTATTTTAAAAAATTTACATATTAATTGTACGTATAAAAACTAGTCAAAAAAATTGTATATGTAAGAATTACTCCTTATGCCACAATATATATATATATATATATATATATATATATATATATATATATATATATATATATATATATATATTTAATTGAAGAAGTCCACAATATATATATATATATATATATATATATATATATATATATATATATTATTAGTCAATCATAATAATAAGAATCATTATTGACAATAGGTAACGATTGTTTAAGAAAAAAATTACAAGTTAACATAAAAAGATATTGACTGTAATAAAAAGAATTGTGAACTGATATCTCCATTCGTCCTCTCAAAAAAATATATTTCCATTCGTTACTTTTGGAAAATAAATTATTTTTATTTATTTGTCATTTTATTTACAGGCATTCCTTAAAAACCAAACGACACTATAATATTAATTGGAATTCAGCCATTAGCATTATTAATATCTTCATTCTCTAGCTAGTAACATACACGAGAAAGAAAAAAACATACACTAGAAAAAACACATACACACACGATTTTCAACAATCTTGTCATGGGAGTGAGCATTGACAGGTTTAGTTTGTTGCATGATTCATTGCTCTCAATCATTGTCTCCTCTCTCCCTTTTAAGGAAGCTGTGAGAACTTCAATCCTTTCTAAAGATTGGGAGAAGGTATGCAAATTAACAAGAAACATAGAGTTCAATGAACTCTTCTTTGTTAAATTTGATCAACCTCATGAAATTGTTCATGCTCAAAGAATGGTATTTTTAGATTTCATGAAAAAATGGATAGAAAATCATGGAGAAAATGCCATTGACAAATTCTCTTTAACAATGTCAGCTCCTAAAGTATTTAGTGAGGACATTGGTCGATGTATTACATTCGCTATAAGAAATGGAGTGAAAGATTTGGAATTAGATTTTACTTCTCCAACGTGGATCAAAGATAAGTCTTATTATAATAATTTTGTGGCTTCCGTTGATTTGCATAGTTATGTTTATGAGTATAGTGGACTAGAATCTTTGAAACTGTATTCATGTGATTTTTCTGCTAGTGAAATGGTTAATTTTCATTCACTCAAAGAAATTTCATTGGGTTTTATGAGAGTAAGTATATGTTCTATTGAGGCACTTTTAACCAATTGTGAAATGTTGGAGAGTTTAAATTTTTATAAGTGTTGGAGTTTGGATGAAGATTTTATTCTGAAGGGAGAATATTTGAGGTTGAAAAAATTGGTTATCAATAGGTGTCATTTTAAGTCGAGTACTTTCAGAATTAATGCCCCAAATTTAAAGGTTTTCGATTATCACGGGTCACTTTTTGACATTGATATTCAATCACCTGCATTGGATGAGGTTAATCTTGAATTTCCCCTTGAGTATGGATGTCAAAGACATGGTTCTTACTATCTTTACAAATTATTGAAAGATCTCCCTTCACCTAGAGTAATGACCATTTGTAGTTATTGGCTTCAGGTACTTTTCTTTACCTTTTGGCGTTATTCTTAAGTTCTATTATTATTATTATTATTATTATTATTATTATTATTATTATTATTATTATTATTATTATTATTATTATTATTATTATTATTATTATTTTGGTACAAATTATTATTATTATTACATTATTTTTTTTAAGAAGAAGAATTGCATGATATATTACTTTTATTGTATAAAGTTTAGTTGTTAAAATGATTTATGGCGAGACCTATATCCTTTTTCATTGAATTGTTTTGAAAATGTATTGTTTAGATCCGCGTTTTGTTTTGTTTTTCTTCTTCTCTTCATTGGTTGGATGTCATTTTCCTTTTTTTTTTTTTTTGCTGAGAAAGTGTGTTTTCGTGGTTGGTGGAAAATGTATTTTTTTCTTTTACAAATTAGTCCAATTAATTGTTATATAGTTTTGTTTTCCTTAATTTAAGAATTGTCTTTAACTCTAGTCATGTAAGATTGACCCTTTAATATGACCAGGTTCGACTTGAATTATATTTGAATATAGAACACAAAAAAGCGCTGATGTTAATATTTCAATAGTTAGTTTATCTTTTGTAAATGATAAATTATTTTTTTAGGATAAATGATAATTTTTTATTATCTTTATTAACGGTTTGTGTATGATATGAAAAGAATATTTATACTCGAGGATCAAAACGTACGCGTCGTAACATGAAGGTGAAACATTTGATAATGAAGACCTCTTTGCACCAGTTTGAGTTTGAGGGAATCACATTCATGTTAAAGAGCTGCCCTAACCTAGAGCATCTCACAATTGAAATTATTGGGGAAAAATATATGAATGTAAGTATTACAAAAAATTAATTTGTTTAAATGATTTGCTGTATATGTTATATAGATTTAATTTTTTAGAGGGTATATATTATAAGAATTTAATTTGTATACATTAATGTAGGCATAAACTATTTTTATACATGTATCTGATTATATTTCAACATATAGATATGGGAAATTAACATGATAAAGTGATATCATAGTTTAATTTAATTAATTGAATATATGTGCATAAAAAAGTTACATTGTTTAATTTTAGGGAACTTTTTTTTTGTTTACAAGTCAATGTAAAAAAAAATTGATATTGTAAAAAATGACAACACGAGGAATTCTAGCATCACACTCTTTAACATACATTTAAACACACTTTTTTTATCGGTTAAAATTCATATGAGTTTCACTAAATTTATATGGGATTCACGTGACTTGGTGCGACTCGTATAAATTTCAAGCAATAAAGAGAGTGTGTTGGAACGTGTGTTGTAAATGGTGTCTTCTTAGCATTATTCATCACAACAATGCATATATATGACTTTAAAAGTAGATAAAATAAAAATCAAACATATTTTTTTATAATTCGAAGGTTATGATTGATTGGCAGTCTATTTTTTTTACTCGTTGGATATCAATTAAATTCTATATTTCATCTGCCTTTTGAAAAAAAAAAATAAGACATTGGACTTTATTGTTGTTTATATTGCAGGTTTTTGAACCAGTGTTCCCTATTATCCCAGAGACATATTGGATTAATACTATAGAAGCATACAAATGTGTGAAATCACATCTAAAAAAGGTCGAGATTAAGGGCTTCAAAGGAACTAGAAATGAGCTTAGTGTGATTACTTACTTCCTCCTTCGTGGGGAGACCTTAAGAAAGATGAGTATCAATTTACTTAAAGATGACGTGAAAGCAGAGGTTGGCCCGAATGTCACTGTCCGTCATGAAGCAGCTAGATTTTTGCTGACAATTCCGAAAGCTTCAACTAATTTGGAGTTATTGATCTGTTAGTGAACCTTTGAAAGTGTTGTGTTTGTTTGAAACAAGGTTTTATTTTATTTTTCCATTTCATTTGCTTAATTGCTAAGACTTTGGTTTTTTAGTTTGAGTTTGCTTCTGTAAGACTTTTATTTGGAATTGATTTTAGTGTTTTATCAATAATACTAATGACCCTTCAATTTTATTTTTACTAAGATTTATTTATGCATTGGTATTTATATTTTTATATACGAAAAAATTATATTAAAGTGTCAACATTGCATTGGTTTGAGTGTAACAAGCTTGAATCTCTTAAGAAAAGTCTTAAGTTCGAATCTTGCGGATGGAGAAAATGCTGTTTGGAGAGTAGGTGTTGAATTAAGTTAGTGCTGTAATTAAGGGTCCATAACTAAGGAGTCATTTAGCATATTAATTCTCCTTCAAATCTCTCATGTAATTATTCTTTTCAGTTATAGAATATCAAGAGATAGGGAGATATTGTAGCTTAATTATAGGGTCCATATATGTATAAATAGACCCTTTTATTATTATCCATAAAAGATATACTATTATATTCATAAAACCTGCTACTTTTAAATGGTATCAAAGCTTACAAAAGAATTTTGGCTACAAGCAAAGTAATTTAGATCACACGCTTTTAATAAGACAGAGTCAAGGTAAAATTAATGCTTTGATTATTTATGTTGATGACATGATCGTAATGGGAAATGATTATGATAGTATTTCTAGCTTACAAAAATATTTGGATTTTGAATTTGAGATGAAAAAGCTTGGAGACTTAAAATATTTTCTTGGAATTGAAGTGGCTTGATCAAAACATGGAATCTTCTTATCCCAAAGAAAATACATCCTTGATTTTTTGTCTGAGACAGGAATGCTTGGGTGCAAACCAATAGACACTCCCATTGAACAAATCTAGTTTTGTCTTAAATGACATCATTTGCACAAAAATGCTGAAATTAAACCCTTCAAAATGATAATACCGTAATAGATAGCAAAACTCTCTCTTAAGATATTTAACATTACTTCTGATGTACTTGCATCATGCATCTAATAGGGTATTCCAAAACTGATAGATGATAATGAAGAGAGAGTGATTATCTTGTGTACTTTCTCTAAGACATTTGTTTTTACATTTAAAAAGATTATTTATATTTTTTTTGTCAAGTAGTGTAGTGACTAAAAATTCACATTTTTAAGGTGAATAAGTAGAGTGTTTGAAGTTCAAACTTCAACCCCTGCATATATTATGCAATATCTTCTGCATATATTAAAGTGATATTAATCAACTCGGAGTAGTCCAAGTGTTTTTTTTTTTACAAATTATTTAGTCCAAGTGTTATGCAGTTTTTTTTCCGTAACAAAAGAATTAGTCTAATCTTGTAGGATTGACTCCTAAATATGACAAGGTTCAACCGGAGTTATATAGTAATATGGGTAAATTACTACTCTCCTTTCTTCTGAGAGAAGTTTGAATTATACTTTCTTCCCGCTCTTATGTTAAATATACATTTCCATGTCTTGAAAAGCAAAACTTATATTCTCATCCCTTATGAGATCATTGAATTACAACCATCTCCCTTAAAAATTAAATATGTACATTCTAACCTATTTTAACAACAATAAATATTTTTATGATATCTATTAATTTTGAATCACCATTTAAGAAAAATAAATTTATATCTTTGTAATTTAAATGTCAATGATAATTAAATTAAAATATATTGTTATTAATTTTATAAATTAAAATATTAATTTTACTTTTAAATAACCATATTTTATCGACTTAAGTAATTTTTCACTCATTTTAATTTTATTTTGTATCTTTTTTATATTTTATAATAGGGTTTGAAATTAGATGTTAATGAAATTGTGAATAAAAAATAAAGAAAAATATGCATTATTTGAAATTTGATTATATTATAATGGATCCACAGTATTATTTTTCTTAGGAGTGTGTTAGATTTTTTTTGCTAGATTATTAGAAATGAAAATAAACATTAAGGGAGAAAATTGTAGATTTTAAAATAAGAGGGGAGGGAATGTAATTCAAGCTTCTTCCAGTGAAATTGTAGATTTGAGTGAAATATTTTCTACTATGTTTTGTATGAGAGGGGATCAGTGTAATATATATTTTAACATAAAATGAGAGAGAGGGGTGTAATTCAAACATCTTTCAAGAAAGAAAAGTATAAATTTACTATAATAATATAGAATACAAAAATATGTGTATAATGTAATAATATTTCTATAGTTAGTTTAACTTTTGGAACAGACAATTTTTGTTTATCTTTCTTAACATTTTGTGTATGATATTCAAAGGATATTTATACCGAAGGGCGAAGGAGGACCAAAGTGTTTATATCCTAACATGAAGGTGAAGCATTTGATAATGAAGGCCTCTTTGCACAAGTTTGAGTTTCAAGAATTGCATTCATGCTGCTAAACAGTTGCCCTAACTTGGAGCATGTCACAGTTGAAATTGTTGATGAAAAACACTGGGTGGTAAGTATTGATAAATTTAATTTTCTTTAATAAATTTTCTATATATAATATAAGAATTTAATTTGTATACATTAATGTCTGCATAAAATTTTTTTATGCATGTATCTGGTTTTATTTCAACATATAAATAACTTTAGATTTTATAAATGAAAGTAATAAAGTGATATCATAGTTTAATTTGATTAAATATATGCGTAAAACAAATTACACTTTTTTTTTTAGAAGTACGTTTTATATATTGTAAACACAAAGAAACTAATTTTATATATCAGGTTTATAATTTGATTTTCATTTTGACACATTGTTAGTGAAAAAAATTAAAATAATGGAACATTTTGTTGTTGTTGTTGTTTATATTGTAGTGTGCACCAACAGTTATCCCAAAGAGATATTGGATTAACTCTGTGAAGCTTACAAAAGTGTGAAATCACATCTGAAGAAGATTGATTAAGGGCTTTAAGGGCAAAAGTGTGAAATCATTCATGGGACGGCCTTAAGAAAGATGAGTATCAATTTATTTAAAGATGGCATGCAAGGTGAGGTTGGACCAAATGTAACTACCCGCCGTGAAGCAGCTTGATATTTGTTGACGCTTCCCAAAGCTTCAACTAATTTGGATTTAATTATCTATCAGTGAACCTTTGAGAGTCTTGTGTTTGTTTGGAACATGATTTTATTTAGGTCAAATTACTTTTTTTGGTCCTTTAACTATTTTCTTTGTATCGTTTTATCCCATAATTGATTTTTGTTCCGTTTTTGTCATTTAAGTTCATCTCCGTTATACAATTTAGTCTCTTCCGTCAATAAATTAACCTCAAATGTATTAGATGAACCAATATTATAGGTGGTCCACTATAACTTCTTTAATTTTTAAATCTAAATCATTTGATTTATTTGTCAAAAAATAAATCATTGGATCTTTGAGGTATATTGTATCTAATAATGCATTATCATCATTTAATTTTTTTTTTCTTCATCTTCTTCATCATCTTCGTAAACATACAACCAGACAAAAGAAGAAAAAAAAGAAACGCTCTTTCTCTCTCATCATATAAACACAGAAAAACAAAAAAACACAAAACGACACCAACAACAACATCACCAAACCACCATCATCACCAACAGTTTTCATATCTTATCACTGCACCACTATCATCACCAAAACAACAACTTTCCTTTACCCATGATAATTTTTAAAATCATCAAGCAGTCTAAGAGAATTTTCAAATAAAAAATTAATGGAAGAGTATGGAACCATTATGTGTGACCCTTCTTAATTCTCCCCCTAACTTCGATTGTACTTACTCCCTGCATATTTACCTTGTATTACCTTCTAGTTCATTGCTAGAAGCCACTTGT
This sequence comes from Medicago ruthenica, assembly GCA_018208015.1. Classification (NCBI taxonomy): domain Eukaryota; kingdom Viridiplantae; phylum Streptophyta; class Magnoliopsida; order Fabales; family Fabaceae; genus Medicago; species Medicago ruthenica. The sequence continues at coordinate 17,944,436 of CM031375.1, forward strand.
TTTTCCAGAAACTCAAATAAAAACCAAGTACCCATTGTCCTGTTAATTTCTTTTGATCTTGCTGAGAATCATTTCAAAATTTAGCCTTGAAAGAAAATCACTACGAAATTGAAATAGAAATAGAGAAGGTAGAAAATTGATGGAGGAGAGAGAATCAACAAGCTCGAAAATGGGGTTTCAACATGTGGTAGGGCAGTATGAATGTTTAAGATGCTGATGGAAAAATGATGATGATTATGATTTTGGGGTTTGGAGATTTTGGTTGATTTGGTTGCTGAGATTTGAAAATTTGTTTTGTTAGATAAATGAAAGTGATGTTTTTTGAGTGAATAACAATTGTTATTGATTGAGTTATGTTATTGATTAGGTTTATTGATTTGATGAAGATGATGATGAAAAATAAGAATTTTATTTTACTGAGTTTGTTTGATGTTGATGATAAAGATCAAAAAGAAAGAGGGGAAGAAGAAGGAAGATGAATAAAAGTGTCAAGCCAATACCAAAATGACACGTGTATTAAGTTAACGGTTTTTTTTATTAAAACTGACGGAAGAGATTAAATTGTATAACAGGGATGAATTTAAAGGACAAAAACGGACCAAAAGTTAATTATATGACCAAAGTGATACTAAAAAAAATAGTTAAAGGACCAAAAGAGCAATTATTTAATTTTTCAATTTATTAGCTTACTTGCCGATACTTTATTTTACGGACGGAGTTTACTTCTGTAAGACTTTTATTTGGAATTGATTTCAGTGTTGTATCCATAATACTAATGTGCCTTCAATTTGATTTTTACTAAGATTTATTTATGGATTGGTATTTATATTTTTTATATAAGCAAAAATTATGTTAAAGTGTCGACATTACATTGGTTTGAGCGTAACTGGGCTTGAATCTCTGAAACGAAGTCTCAAGTTTGATTCTTGCAAACGGAGAAAATGTGCAAACAAAAAATGTGGAAAAAGTCGAGGAGAAACAACAAAATCATTGAATGTTGTTGAGTGAGGAAAAAGAAAATAGAGTATGTTATGAAAATATCTTGTTTATAATAAGTGGTCTCTTGTCTTTAGACTTTTTGAATTCATATTTAGAAAAACAAATATATTTTTTAGCCTAGCCACATTACAACCTAATAAAGGTCCTTAATGATTCACGATTGATTGTGTAATTTAAGACATTGATTCGATGACTTGAAAAGTTGATTTGCTATGAATACAATGCAATGATTGAGATAAAACATACTCCCTCTGGTCCTATATATAAGAAAATTTTCAAAAAACTTTTTTGTCCTATTTATAAGAAAATATCACAATTTTTAAGGTGCAGTTATTGTTTAAAATACTTTTTTACCCCTAATTTAATGTTTCTCTTTTTAATATTTGTGAATGTATTTAATACTTCACAATTTTTTATGAAGGTATAGTCGTAAAAATATTAAAAAAGTTATATTAATTAATGATTATATTGGTTTTGATTTTTTTTGTTTTTCTTCTTATAATAAGAACTAAAGGGAGTACCATGTTTGAGTAAAACACATGTGAGGATTGTGAGTTTGAATAACTAATTGTTGATTGGAATTTTTTGAAATCATAATTTGGTTTAGCAATTATTTGATATGCATTTCTGGATTCATTGATACCAAGATACTTACCTTTGAAATTTGCATTTAATGAATCATGAAATAGTTGAAATATGAAATTCTTGATTGCTTACAAACCTTGAATGTCCAATATGCACAAATTATCTTTGAACTTTGTTTTCATGTTTTTTAGAACTTTTGTTTGAGGACAAAGGGACTTTTAAAATGAGGAAAGTTATAATAAGTGTCAAATTTACTTAATTTTTAATATAATTGTAAGACACTCATTAACTTACATTGAATTGAAAACATAGAAAAATTCCCAAGTTAATGTAAACATTAAATATTTATGTTTTATTAAGAATTTAGGTACTTAGATAGTCCATCTTTTCCCATGCATGTACCTCAAGCTAGCAATCATCGTGTCCACGTTGAATTCTTCCTATCACGAGCATGCCTAGGCGCTGAAGGATGTAGCTCGATCGATGGGATGCCCATAAATGTCTCCTAGGTCCAGCATACTGGGCTTCCGGTACGTCTTTATAGTGAGTATGCCATCAATGAAGGAGAGATTAGTGTAGAACACCTTCACGGCCTTGTAATATGTATGGGTATCTTCATCGACCTGAACTCAATGAGGTTCAAGTCGTCAAATTTGGTGCTTGGTAGGTAAGGTCTGTGAAGGCTTTTGTTTGCCTCTCATTAGGTTCCAGTTCTTCCATCTTTATATTCATGTCGTATTATTGTTTTATTTTGTGGGTTAGCACTCCTTGTACTCTTATCGATTATCAATATATTATATTTTGCTATTCAAAAAAGAAAACCGTCAAATTTGGAGACAAAACTGAAATGGTTGTTAAGAATCCAATTCCAGTCAAATTCATAATCTTTTAACACATCTAGACTCTTGAACCGGCCAACAAAGGTGTCTTTCTGAGCTTGGCTCGAAAAGTAGTTGACTTTCGGAGTCAATTCACTCTCAACCCAAAGTTTGACGGGATGTTTTTTTTGTGTGAATCCTTTGGCTAGAACTTGTCATTACATATTTCTATATGAAAGTAATAAGGCTAAAGGGGTCTGGGTTTGGATTGGAGAAGTTGGGATTAAGGTTGAACTTTTCAAGAATGGTGAACAATGATCTCTTCATAAGTGAATAATAGATGTTGAATCCTTGTATTTATGTTGGTAATGCTCAAAAATTAGTTTGGAGGTGAGAGATAGGGTTTTCAAGTTATTCAAATTACAAGAAAGAGAGTAAGATTGAATAAAAGAGAGTATTTATGTTGGTAATGCTCAAAAATTAGTTTGGAGTATAATCTCGCGTTTTCTAATAAAAAACATAGATATTTTGGCCGAATTTTTTTGACTTTTCGGTTCAATTTAAAGGAAGAATCAATTTTTTCAATTGATGAAACCAATTTTTAGTCCAGAGTACGAAGGGTTGTGGAATTTCTATGAAGAAAAATAGATTTCTCAAGGATTAAAAACGAATTTTTTGATCAAAATTTGAATAGTGTATAAGTTCCGAGAGAATTTATCAATTCCCATTATTATTAGGGAAATGTTAACCGGTGCCCCCGGAACAGTGGTTAAGGAATTATAAAAGGAAATATTTTCTTGGAAATTGTGTATTCTATTTTTTTAACATTGAAAAATTACCCTTTTCAATGCAAATCATGTTTTTTTTTTTTTCTATTTTTAGTTTCTTAACCAGTGCCCCGGGGCACCGGTTAACAAGACCCTTATTATTATTAGGGTCAAGAAAAAATTATTTTATACAAAAGTCAAATATTTCGATTTCCAATGTATTGATTACACATATTTTCATAAAAAAAGTTACCATTGAAAGGTCTTAAAGAGTGCCCCGGGGGCACTCGTTAACATTTCCCTTATTATTATTATTATTATTATTATTATTATTAACGAAAAGACGGGCACTCACGTGCCTATCTTTCCGCTCTTTTTATTGCGCTAACGTTTAAAAATTATGAACGGTATATTTTATTAAATTTTGATTTTGATTAAAACTAAATATATAAATGTTTATTTCTCTCAAGTTATAACAAACCAAACTAACCATCGTTATCTATTTCAATGACACCAACAATATAACAAAAAAATATAATCTAAATTTTTTTTTTCATTGACACCAACAACAATATTTTTTAATGAAAAAGTTGTTTAAAAATATAATTGGGATACTGAAAAAGTAAGTATAGATATAATCATCTAGTTTGTTACACTTTTAAACGACAAACGAAAAAAAAAAACTGAATATATATATACTCATATATATTCTCAAAATAATATTTCTAAAATTTTTAATAATGGCATCCTTTACTAATAAAAATCCGAATTTTCAAAAAAAAAAATCACTATAGCAAATTGTCTTTGTTTTCTTTGCAATGCTTATCTCCTGTTTGGTTCTGCGTTGGGAGGCCTTAAATTAAACGTGCGTTTACTACTGCAAACATGACTTTGTGGTATTACCCATCAATAAAAGGTGGGTAATACTACCCATGGTGAGTTGACCCAATCAAAACAATGTATTTATATAACATTAAAAATAATAGAAAATAAACAAATAACTTTGATTGGTGCCAACTCAGCACGGGTTGTGTTACCCACAGTTTATTGATGGATACCCAAGTTGTCACCAACGTAAAAACGTGATTCTTCCTTTGAACAATCGATTCTAGTTGAAACTACTTTGTGTAGCTTTTGCGTCTGACAAAAATTAATTTGATAAAAGTCACATGATACTTTACAGCTTTACCCTCTTCTTCCTCCTGTGCTGTGTTTTTGTTTTGTTTTGTGCTACAGTACCTTATGAAGATGTTAGAGATAACTACATAAATGGGCTTCTTATTTTATTATAAAAAATAGGCTTATTGTTTTCTTGCTATTGTTACCTTTTACTTAATAAATAAACTTATTTGTCAAAATTTTATTTAATCAATTAACATAAAAGAATTAACATAAAAGAAAATCAAAGATGACAAAAAAAATGTCCCATATGTATGAACCCATTATATTAATCTCATATTTTTATCGTTAATTTAATAAAAAATAAATGAGAAAATTTATTTATATACACATACATGTTAAAACCCATTTTAGTCATTTAGACATTCAAACTCAATTTTGATATAAAATATCCAAACAACATCTTACATACAAATCACTTCTGTTTAGAAGGTAATCAAACACAAATCACTTTACATTTAACTCATTTTTAACCAAAATCAATTCTTTTAAAATTGATTCTTGTCACCGCCCAACCAAACACACACTTAATTAGAAATAAAGAGGGAAATCAAATCATGAAAGATATAAATGCAGGCGAGGTTCTTTTTTTACCTGGAGAACAACTCAACTTATAGTGCAATGCATGCTACTACTCAGATTCCGCGTAAGTATTTTATGGCCAAAATTTGCCTCAAATGTATGAGGATGATGTGATTTCTTTTGGCAAGAACACGATTACCTAAAAATTCTTATTCATCCATCATACTCACAAAGGAAGGTTAATGTCTAGAAGCCAAAATCCTGTTTGAAGAATAAATATTTTGTCATGAACACTATCCATAACATGTTTCACATTTTTTAGAAAAAATTTGTTCAGTTTCAAAATTAATTGAAGTAATGTTTTGTTTGCTTTTAGACGAGTAAAATATATTTTTTCCTAACAAATAACATGCATATATGTAACTTAATATCAAGCTATTATTTTGGTAATATTAAATGAAAATGTCTTATCCTGTTTAGTAACTAAATCTATGATTATATTTTTATCGATGTCTAACCAACATTTATATCGTACGACTGAAGTTGTCATATCCTGTCATTTATTTTTTAGCAGATTAAATACACCTTATATATATATATATTTGGTCATAAATCTTTCTACTTCTTGTTCTTTTGTGTTGGGTTCAAGTTTGAATGGTTAGTATTTTTATTAATCAAACCATTTACCATAAGAGGTTCTACAAGTTCGGAAAAAGAATACACCTAGTGATCACACATGTACGGGCTCCAACAATGGAGCATGGAGCAACAACGACACATGAACTTGAAAATAAAGTACAAGTAGTACTCATCCCAACATAAAACTTTGGAGCAACCATAAGCTAGAAAACACCCTACAAATAAACAAGACATTCATATAAATGGTATTAAAAAATCATTCATAGAGAAGAGTGGTGACTTATATATCTAAAGTCGTAAAGTTTTGGATGAATTTGTGGCTCTTGGTCATTAGCTCGTTGGTGGCCCTGTAGCATTTGACTCAAAACTCATCTATAACATTGTTCCATCATGACAATTATACTTTACTAGGCCATGTTTTTAACATTTCCAACATCTCAAATCCGTTCGTGGTTTTTCTTCCTACAGTGCTCTCCTCTAGCTACCTACACTAAGTAGTGTGATGAAGTGGTTTTTCTTTTCGTATGTCAAAACATGTTTGATATGTCTATTGGGTTTAGGAGCTTACCTAACGCAGGAAACTTTTTTATTAGGAGGAGCAATTCACACTTGATCTTTTCTGCATGATCTAACTGGTCAGTATTCGTGAAGTTAGCCTATATTCAATGGTAAGGGTGATATAGACATTGCAGAATGAAGTTGTGTTCTCAAACTACCCTGTTTTCTCTTATGTTTGTGTATGTTGTATTATGTGTGAAATTGTGCTAATATATGAATATGTAATTATCTGTAAGATTTTGTTAAGTGGTTTTGGATGTGTTAATTGTGTTTAAGTTAGTTGTGAAACTATTAAAATCATTGATCTTGGGAGTTTTGAGAAGGTGGAGAGTGACTTAGATTTGAAAAAAATGTGTTTTTGAGTCTGTCACTTAGGCGAGGTTATAGCTTGCGCAAAGTTAATGTGTTTATTAATTTAAATTTCTATAAACTTTTGTGCGCGAAGCTACGTGTCGTGTGCACCTCTAAAGTGTTGGGGAATACAAGATAAGAGTTTAGGTCATTCTATTGCTCTCATGCTCCATAGTCTAAAGCTTTTAATTCATTTCAAACATTTAAATTGTTAAGTGTTACTCCCTTCGTTCCTTTTTAAGTGTCTCTTTTAAAGAATTTTTTTGTTTTTATTTAACTGTCACTTTTAAAGTTCAATGCAACATTAAATGTTGTTTTACCAATATTACCCTTAGTTATTTATTATGGAGAGAAAAATATATGAAATAAGATATTAAATAAATATGGCTATTGTAGTAAAAATATAAATTATTGTATCAAAAGTAGTAATATTTATTGGTTGTCTTGATTTGTGTAAAAAGTCAAAAAGTAACAATTAAAAAGGAACGGAGGTAGTAGAGACCTTACTAAACTTGTTGGATTGGTTGATACCTCTTTTCAAGTAAACTTTTTGTCACACCCTTTGTCAATTGGTTTATAGAGATACTCATTAGATTATGATTCTTATCCTATTTGTTGTAAAATATGACATTATGTGCCCATGTGATTATTTGATTGAGTTTGCTATATTTGTTATTGTAAACTATGAAATTTTTTTTTTTATGTTATAAACTATTGTAACTTAATTACTCATTTCTTTGTTTGTGTTTGCACACTTTCGATCCCGCAAACACTCCACTTAAAAGATGTGAAGATTAGTGATGCTTTGAGAAGTTATCTTTTGTGAGACTACTTGATTGGTCTATAGTGCCAATTGCCAAATACTTTTTTTTTGGGATTTTGTTTATTGTCGCTCTAATAGTGATGCCAAAGGATTTTTTTTTTTGAAGGACCAAAGAAATTTGTTATCATATACATATATGCTACTTTGCTATTTTTGTGCTTTGATTATGTTTATTTTTGGAACAATTCCACATGATACTCTAGTTTATAAAACAATGTAGCACGTTAACACACATCAATAATCGAGATTAATTTAACTTATCATAAAAAAGAAATAAATTAACCATCAGTCTCTTTTCAATTTGGTATAATTTAAGGAGTAAATTAAAATGAGAGTGATAATTTAGAGATTACACTGATGATTTATAGTAAAATAAGTATTAACTAATTAAATGGTCGACGAGCATAGAGAGGCAAACCCAACCAATTAACAAATGTAGAATGAGACTATCCATGATCCATTAACCTTTAAAAGACTACAATAATATTGAAACATAAAAGAGTCCATAAAAGGCTAATAAAGGGGTAAATCAGTAAACTACAAAACTAACCAATCAAATTACAATGAAGTTGGGAGTTGAGTTGAAACCCTAGTTGGAGTGCCTGTCTGTCTGTGTCTGTCAGTTACCCCTTTGAAAATGCTTATCGAGAACGCAATATACATTCTCCAATTCTAAACGCCAACCCATTTCCTCAAAATAGGTAACTTTTGTTTTCCCAAATCTCACACATCATGTGATACTATTATTCTCTTCCATCTGAGGAATCAGATCTGGCTCAGACAGGTTTTAAGTTTAAGGTTGTTTTTGGTACCTAGGATTACGATGTATAACTGTCCCTCTCTCTCTCGCTCTTACTGGCAGATCTTTAAGCACCAACCAATATCGATCTTCACTTATTACTAACAACCACACACTGATCTCGTTTCTACATCTATATATACATCGTTTTTCAACCTTCTTCATACCACTCACATCTCTCAACCCTTCTTCTCTCTAATTTATGATTTTCTCATCATTTTTTATGTTTATAATTTTTTCCTTTCAAGTTTTTTAGCAATTATTTTCTATCCTTTACATGCTTTAGGTTTTAAATTTATTTGTTTGTTTTTTTTGTAAGAAAAGTTTATTGATGAGAGTACTATTAGGGTTAGGGTTCCACTACCTAATTACCTTTTTCTCTTCAACTTCTTCCTCTCTTTTTTTCCGATCTTGCTTGATCCTGTCTTATATAGCATGAATGGTGACCTAGCATGATAATCATGGAGAGATCTGATGAAACCAGTCGTTGATTGCTGGTGGAGCATCATCAGGATTCACAAGGTTTTAAGGGGTTTAATTTGTTTTGATTGTTTCAAATATATTAGCTCTTTGACATATGAGAATCCTGATGATGCTGCAGCTGCAATAAATGACTAATACGGCTACAAGGCTCTTGATCTGAAGGATTTTCAGCACACATGAGTGGTATTATGACAGCTTGAAGCAAAACAAAGGTGAAGCCAAATAAGGTCGATTTTAATTTGTTTTCATAATAGATTAATATATTGAGGTGAAAAAATCATAATAGATTGATGTTTGGATTGAGACTAAATTTGGCCAAATCACGATTGTGATTTTGGTAAAAGCTATACTATAAAATTTCAACATCATAGTGTCACCTTTATTTTGTTAAACTCCAAGTGAATCCAAACGTCCACTATATGTATAGAGGAATTTGCAATGTTTTAAACAGTGCTTACAGTCTGATCCTTCTTATTGTGGAGAGTTTAACAACATTGTGATCTTGGTGTTCCCCTCCCGGAACTTTTTTAAAAAACCATGATATTTTGCACATCATCTAATCTAATTCATAGTTAAATCATTTTTCAATTATTTGTATTGTCAATTTTAATTAGGTAGTAGTAGATGCTAATGTAACCTAGTCATGGTAATTCATAGTTAATTAACTCATAAATACAACTCAAGCATTCTTTAGTTAGTGTAAATAATAATGATGTCAATGGTGTATCTGATAATGAAATGTAGTCCCTGATCGTCAGGCATTTGTATGTACTGCAAGACACACTACCCTGTGTAGCTCATCAGCTATGTCTGTACCATCGTGGAACTTTTGTGTACTATCATAAATCATTAAATATGCTTTAGTTTACTTCTTGAATATTTGGGGTGACATGATTATATTTCTCCTTTATCTTTTTCTTTATTCTTATTATTATCTTGAATCTAGATTTCGATCTTCGTTTTATTCTTGAGTACTGAAGAAAATAAATCTCTTACTATATATAAAGATATCTCAGATGTTTGGACATGACCCGTTTTAACTTTTACATGATGTATGTCTTCTGTCATATGCATTATGCAATATTTGTTGCACATGTCAGTCATTTTGATTTTGATACTTGTGTGTGCTGGAAAATCTAGTACTTAACCAAGTGGCGTATGTGCTGGTTACTATTTGATGCTAGTGTATATGAACATCAGTTCCACTGCTTTTTTTTGTTATAAACCGAGTATCGAGGGTTCACAACTGTCTTAGTCACACTCGGTCCTCGGGTATGATCACGTGGACCGGCAAAAATGTTTTCAAGAGATTCAAACTCAAGACTCTGGTTAAATTTATGTAATCTCATAACTACAAGAATAACGGGTGTCATCGACTTGTCCAAAAGTGGTCAATAATGAAGGAAAATCTTTGGTAATAAAAGCACAGTTGGGTAATATCAGTTCCACTTGGTACGTCCAAAAGTGGTCAATAATGAAGGAATATGCTTTATATTCTTCATAGGTTAAAGAACAGAACATTGTATCAAAGTAAATAAAGGAAATTAAGCTTTTGTCAAAAAAAAAAAAAGGGAATTAGATTGTGTTTTACTTTTATAGTCTTGGAATTGTTTGGTTAATTTTACACGACGAACTGTAATCTGCTGTTGCTTTAATATTTAATAAAATGATCTAGTTCTACCAAAATATATAGATGATTTACTAATGTTAATATGTTATACGTTCATATTATGAAAACTAATTCGTTCCATTTGATTTCAACTTTTTTTTCATTAATATAAACATCTCTTCAAAGAGCTCACCTCTTCCTAATATGCCACTATATCCATGTATGCATCTTATGTCATATATTATACCCATTTGTTATATTTCAATTGATGTTTAATAGGAAAAATTGTTTCAATATAGATCGTTTCAAAAAATATTATTGATTGTACCAAAAAACAAATATTATTGTTAGATACATAGTTACATCATAATCCTTCCAAAAAAAAAGTTACATCATAATTCTTATTTATCTTACACATCTGTCATGGGACTAATAAACTAATAATTCAATAAAGTCTTAAATTAAAAGGAAATCTCGTGTTTTTTTTATGGCAAAATGAATTTATCAAAAGAGTGATGGTACATCCTTCAAAAAAAAAAAAAAAAGAGTGATGGTACAAAAGGGTTCTCAAACACGTTACATGGTAGAAAACAAACAAAAGAAAGAAAGAAAAAACAACCAAAAAGAACACAATCAACAGTAAAATAGACACAACCAGATATACTATTTTTTTTTTTTGAAAGAACAACCAGATATACTATCAAGATTTTTAACTGATATTTTTTTATTTTTAAGATATACAACCATCATATTAAATCAGTAACAAATAGCCATTTATTCCCCTAAAAAAAAGCCATTTATTCGTTAAAGAAAACTAAATAGCCATTTAAAAATTCAAGGGACAAATTACTCTACCCAATTTCAAGGATCAAAATATTAGTTTTCTTCAAAAATATTTAGGGCATAATTGAAAAAGAAATTAACTAATGAGAAAGACAATTATAAATGGATAATAAGTAAAATAGATATTTGATACATTAAGAAATAATAAATATGATATAAATATCTTTAAAAAAATGATATAAATATGGGTTTGACTGTATATTTTTTTAAGCGATTTTTTTTTGTGAAATTACTTTAAATTTTATAAATAAAAGTTCTTAAGTCTCTTAGACAACTTTTTGGAGCCAAAAAAGTTGTTGCAAATTTTCTTCCTTATTTTTTGTTGTTTCTTTAATTTTTTTTAGAAAATGGTCGCATATCTTATCTTATATACAAAAGTTCTAAGGTCTCTTAGATAAATTTTTAGAGCCAAAAAAGTTGTTACAAATTTCCTTCATAGGTTTTTTTCTCTTTATTTATTTTTTTAGAAAATGGTCGCACATTATCACTTACATATAAATGTTAAGCAGTCTGATTACATGAATCCCTAACCCTAATGCAACCCTAACACCCAAAATGACACATTTCTCCCTAACTTTTCTTTTGAAAGAAATTTATGAAAAAAAATCCTTGCTGAGAGTTGAACCACAGACCAACTTCTAATAGGTCACAGCTGTAACCACTGGATCACTAATGGTTTTTGTGACTTATAATTGCTTTTATTTTATATATATCTACGGCAATTATAAAAAGGGGGGTTTGAATGAAGAAATTAAGTAGTGTTTTAATTAAATCTAAAATATTTTTATGCACAATCTAATATATTTTGGTTTGTGATATGAAATATATTTTAATACTCAATAATATATTTTTATACTGAATATGATATATTTTGGTACTCAATTTGAGATATTTTTGAATTAAATCTAATATACTATTTTTATATTGAATATGTTAGAAAGTGATTTCTTAGTCCCCAAGTTTTGCTAAAATATTTTTATGCACAATCTAATATATTTTGGTTTGTGATATGAAATATATTTTAATACTCAATAATATATTTTTATACTGAATATGATATATTTTGGTACTCAATTTGAGATATTTTTGAATTAAATCTAATATACTATTTTTATATTGAATATGATATATTTTTGTACTCAATTTGAGATATTTTTGAATTAAATCTAATATACTATTTTTATATTGAATATGATATATATGATATATTTTGGTACTCAATTTGAGATATTTTTGTACTAAATCTAATATATTTTTGTACTTAATAATATATTTTAAAATTGAAGAGTAAACCCGTTAAATAGTTATGAGAGAAACCTAGCTCAGTTAAAAGGTTATAAATAGAGGAGAGCATTAGAGAATTAGGGTTACAACAAACAAGAAAAGATTAGAGATCAAAGGAAAACTAGGGTTGTGGAGAGAAGAAGCAAGGAGACAAGTGAGAAGAACCTGGAGATAGATTTTACCGTAGGAATATCATTTTTTGTGTTATGTATCATAACTAATGTGGATCACATCTGTTTTAGGATGACATTGGTGAAAGCAACCCCCATCTCTGATATCCTGGGGACATTATGTTTCCTGTACATTATTCTTCTTCTTTTTATGTTTCCTGATTTACTATAAAACCATAAGTTCAACGAAGTAGCAATTTATGTTAATTCTTCTTTTCCAATTTTCTATTCTATTTTATTTTTGAACCATGTATTTGCTTTTTGTTTTGCTAATTTATTCTTTGTTTTAATTAATTTTTCCTGCATTCTTTTTGTAGACTGTGCACTTTTGAAAGATGCTCACATTGGGTAACATCCATGACTAGGGAAATATGACGATAAACTTTATATTGGACTGCAAAGACATAATTTACTGATATAAGAGATACCATCAAAGACATAATATTTGTGTAGGGATGTTATGAGGGAGCCATTTTTACTTGGTGTTTTGAAGTTAAGGTGTAGTCTATGTTACATTTTTTAGATGTGCAGAGTGTTTTAATTATGACTTTCTAAAACAACCCGTGCATCGCACGGGTCAAAGTCTAGTATTTAAAAGTTCTTAAGTCTCTTAGACAACTTTTTGGAGCCAAAAAGGTTGTTGCAAATTTTCTTCCTTATTTTTTGTTGTTTCTTTAATTTTTTTAGAAAATGGTCGCATATCTTATCTTATATACAAAAGTTCTTAAGTCTCTTAGATAATTTTGTAGAGCCAAAAAAGTTGTTGCAAATTTTCTTCATAGGTTTTTTTCTCTTTCTTGGGAAGAAGCTCCGATGCTTCATAAGCCTTGCTTTGAAGCTGTTGATAAGACTTTTAGGGATATACTTCGTGTATCTAATCCTAGATGTGCGGATATTCCTTTTGGAGGTAAATTGGTCTTCTTGGGTGGTGATTTCAGGCAAATTCTTCCGGTCATTCCAAAGGGAACAAGACATGATGTTGTACATGCTAGCATTAATTCATCACACCTTTGGAAATATTGTCGAGTCTTAAAATTGACCAAAAATATGAGGCTTCAAACTGGATCTTCCTGTTCTGATGTCAATGAAGTCAAACAGTTCTCAGACTGGATTTTAAATGTTGGAGATGGAAACATCGGAGAAAACAATGATGAGGAAGCTAAAATTGAAATACCAGATGACATGTTGATCAAGAATTCAGGTGACCCTATTGCTTCAATTGTTGATAGCACATATCCATCACTTTTGGAGGGTATGAGTGATCTTTCATTTTTTTTCAAAATAGGGCAATTATTGCACCTTCGAATGATATTGTTAATTCATTGAACAATTACATTTTATCAATGATTCCTGGCGAGAAAAAAATACATAAGTGCTGATAGTCTGTCTACACAGGATGAAAATATTAATAGACCTGATGAGATTCTCACCCCAGAGTTTTTGAACACCGTCAAATCTTCAGGGTTGCCGAACCATGAGTTAAATCTCGAGGTTGGAGTTTCAATAATGTTGTTGAGAAATATTGATCAACCATTAGGATTATGCAATGGCACGCGCCTTATAATTACGCAAATGGGGAATTTCGTACTTGAGGCTAAGGTAATATCAGGAAACAGTATTGGACAAAAGGTTTATATCCCAAGATTGACTTTGAGTCCATCTCCATCTGATTCAAAATTACTTCCTTTCACATTTCAACGTAAACAGTTTCCTATTGTAGTCTCATTTGCAATGACTATCAATAAGAGCCAAGGACAATCTCTTAAAAATGTTGGACTATATCTTCCAAAACCCATATTTTCACATGGACAGTTTAATGTCGCTCTTTCACGCGTTACTTCACGTGCTGGGCTGAAGATGTTGATTTGCGATGACGAAGGACGTGTCTCCAACAAAACTTATAATGTTGTCTCCAAAGAAGTCTTTCAGAATTTAAGATAGGTATTTTACACATATACATATTTGTATATATTTTCTATTTCTTTATTGTTGCATGCATCTAGCTGTGTTTTTCAAAAGACTTTTATTTAAAACAATGCATTTCTTTCGAACTATGTGTGTGTGTGTGTGTGTGTGTGTGTGTGTTTATAAGGAATAATAATTTCAATTTTATTGTTGACATAAAAGTCAAAACTTATCAACTAAATTTGTTTTACAAATTAACATGTTATGCACTTTCCTTATACTTTCTTATGAACATTATATGGTTATGTAATTTGTATTTATGTTTATAACTTCTATCATTTAAAAAAATCGTATTTAATCATACAAATTTATTCTATTTCATGGCAGGTTAATCATCATCTTTATGATGAATTTTTGGTTTGGAATCAGCAAAAGTCATGGACACTAAACTGAGTCTTACCGATTCAAGTGTTGAGAATTGATACGGCTTTATGATCCACAAATTTTCATATTATTGCTTAAGGCGAAATTATATTAGTAGTTGCTTTTGGTCATTTTTATTTATCTATCTGATGTGATAACGAGAATTCTAAATTACTTCAGGTTTTCATTGTTATTGTTTTGGAAGCATTAATTCATGTTCACTAACAACTATTATTTCATTTACAATTACCTTATTTATTAATCAATGTCGTAATTAACTTCTTGTGCATTGCACAGGTCTAAATACTAGTAATACATAAAGAGGAATACATTTTTGTTATTCTTCTTAGTCATATTATTTTTCTTCTCTTTTGGGCGAGAATTAAAAGAGTAAGAAGTAAAAGTTTTTTCGAATTCTATAAAAAATGTTATCATAACATTTAACATATTAACAATTATTTATAACAAAAAAAAGGACTTAAATGCAACTTTGACCCCCAAGTCCCACACGATTGTTCAATTTTGGCCTCTTCAGTTTCAATTGCTCGATTTAAGCCTCACATCTTACACGTTTCATAATTGTTTGATTTTGATCCCAAGTTTTAATTGCTCGATTTTAACCCTCCAAATTTACTCCCTTTACAATTGCTAGTACCAATTGATTTTATCCATACCTGTAATATCCCGCTTAGAGGTAATTGTTATTGGTATTAGAAACTTATTAAGAAGCATGGCAATTTAGTAAATAAGTGGCATGGCATTTTAGTAAATATTTGAAATGAGGAGATTATTTAAGAAAGACACAAGATATTTCTTACTATCTTTTCCTTCATTTCATTCACTCTCCCAAAACCAGTTTTTCTCTCCCTCATTTCCTCTAGCCACACGCCCTCATCTCACCTGCCAACACCCATCCAAACTTCATTCAAAATTCTTGTGAGAAATCTTGCAAAGCAAGCTTGGTTTGGAAGCTAGAACAAGAGAAAGAAAAGAAGAACAAGGAAGAACCAAGAGAAGAGTTAGATTTGGAGCAACTTAGGGTTTTTGGAATTCAAGCTTAATCGGCACCAATTCAGGTTTAAGGTGAGCTCCACAGGGTTTTAGAACCCGCTCTGAGTAAGTTTGAGTGTTTTTAGTATTTTAAGCAAAGTTACAATTCTAGTGCCCTAATTCCATTTGGCTTATAATTCATGATCATACATGTTGTAATCTGTCAATATGTTTTAGAAATACTTCCCTTAGGATGTTATGATGTCTGGGTATGATTAGATTAGCCAAGAATGGTGAAAATTACATTTTGAACTTGCCCTATGCTGTCCAACTGCACGCAAAATCGTGTCACAATTTTGCAACCGTGTCACGATTTCATAGGCAGAACATGCCACAAATTCTGGGTAGAAAATCGTGACACGATTTCCAAATCGTGTCACGATGGCACAGGGGGACAGGGCCACATTGTTTTTCATCCGTTCATGCACCGTTCTGGCTAACTAATACTGCTTCAGACTCAACAAACAACATGTAATGGCTAAGTGTCGCTATGAAGCACTAGAAGATCTATCCTTTTGAGAATGCATAAGTTAATATAGAATGAGGATAGGTACATTATTGAGAGATGGATACCTTAATCCATAAGTTATCATAGAGGAGTAAGGGAGCTAGTATTGGGATTATCCCTTACTAAGCAAATTTCATACACTCAATTAAGTATGTGCAAGCCCAAGAATGATATAGAATTCAAGTTAGGACCTTTTATAGGTTAAGTATTCAAGAATTATTAATATATTAAGCCGTGGCCTTCGTCGTTCACGCTAGTGGGACACGAATGGTCCATGCAAAAGTAAAGACTAATATGGAAGAATATTAAGTCGTGACTTTCGTCGTTCACGCTAGTGGGACACGAAAGGTTCATGCATAAGTTAAAAGAATATTAATTCGCGTCTCTCGTCGTTCACGCTAGTGGGACACGGGAGGTATACGCGTAAGTTAAGATTATTATTAAGTCGTGTCTTCTGTTGTTCACGCTAGTGGGACACAGGAGGTTCACGCTAGTGGGACGTGTTATTTCGCAAGGATGACCGCACGACGACAAGAGGAGTCCGGTGTTAGCCTGATATGATAGGAATTTTCACCGGTAAGAAGGGAGATGTACTTCGGGGTTACTCCACCCGGATGCACTCCGTAAAATGAACTCAGATGATTATTGATTGTTCAACGCTAACTTCTAACTTAAATATATGAAAAAATGATATGTATATTTATATTTATTGAGTAATATGCCAATTAGTTCCTAGTGAACAAGAAGTGATCATAAGCTTATGCCCCTCGATCACTAAGCACAAGTTAAGTTAAAGTTAGCATATGATGAGATATGATAAAGACATGTAGCGATCTTAGGTTTCCCCTTGGTCGCGAAGTTAGCAAAGAATGACAGCGATCGTAGGTATCCCCAAGATTGCCAAGAGTAGGCACGGCGACCCTAGGTTTTCCCCGTGGTTGCCAACAGTAGGTAGGGCCGGAGCTCACTGAGACATCATGTCTCATCCCTTTCCTTCTGGTGCAGGTTCGCAGGTAGCACGACGTAAAGGTAAAGAGAAGGCTTTGGATTGATCGTGCTGATTAATTGTTATGTATATTTGTTACAGATGATGTAGTATGTTGTGTATTTATTGTTTAGAAGAAGTGTATCGGATAATGTATTATATGATGACTTATGTATAATCAAATGTAGACTGTCTGTATTGTATTTAATGTATCCGGTACGAAATTTTAATACTCGTAAGAGATCCTAGACAATCTCTATATGGGTGTTACAATACCTATAACTTCTCTCTCTTATGAAAAGAAATGAAAATGCTAGAGTTGTGGCAAATATTATTACTTTTAGGGTACGTGCAAATTTACAAATTATTATAGTGTACGGACAATACTATTCAAATGCAAAAGTGTACGGATACCATTATTGGTATGCTAGTGTTTTCCCTTTTTATTTGGCTTCTGTATATTTCACCATCATATTGTTTTTCTATAGGAGCACCATTCAATAATTTTGGTTCACGAGAAGAAATCGTACACGGGGAACTTATACGAAAGGAACAGTGAAAATATTTGATAGACATTCAAAACTCAATTGACATCTTAAGAGAAAGAAATAGAGAGAATGATGTGATTAATGTGATATATTAATGATGTAATGGAAGGAGTGAGATGAATAGAAAATAGGAGGACCATGTTTGTATTATAAATGGTACTCAAACCCTCTTCTTTGTTTAAAATGCTTAAGGTTGAGTTTGATTTTTCGCGGGGGCAAGTACCCCTTGTACTTTTCCCGAGTTGTGGGTTAAGCAGTATTCTCCGTACTTCTCTCCTTTCCAATAAAATTGGTTGTTCAAAAAAAAAGATGAAGAGAAAATAAAGTGTTAAATGAGTGCATGAGAAACGGCAAAATATATTCATAAGTTCAAATCAAACACAAAGTTGGGAAATACACGAGCACAAGGTGTTTTTTATTATTATGATAAAATAATTGTAATTTGATTTTAAAACCCAGGTTTGTTGTAATTTTTTATGTCAAATGTTGAACTTAGAGCAACATTAGTATAGATTGCATCGCATCTATTCATAAAAAGCTATGATAACCTTGTGTTTATGTTCCTGTTGGTGAATGTGAATATCTATTTTAATTTCTCTGTTATATTTTTGTTCATTTCCTAATACCTATATTAGATTCTGAAATCTAACATGCGATTAATTTCAAGATTGTCGATCACCGTCAAGTATAAAATTTATGGAATTTACTCCACTAAAGTGGGTACTTAGTATTAGTAAAGTAAAAAAAACAATGTTTAATATAGTAATCACCTATGATTAATCATGCATGTTCATATAGTTTTTATATTTTTTAATAAGCAGATGAATTAATGGGAGTACAAGGGGTATTCAATATCATTATAAAATAGTATTAACCACTTTGAAGACAAACTAAAAATAGTAGAGCACATTGACACAATCTTTAGCTCTAGAACAACCGGTGTTAAAATAGTTGGAAGTTATGTGGAGATAGTTAAGGTAGTTAAACTAGAGTTAGTAATCAACTATAGTTAGTTGATAGGTAAACTAGAGTTAGTGGCTTGGTTAGAAGTTAGTTAGAGTTAGTTACTCAAACTAATTTATATATATATAGGAACACCATTGTACTCATTCATCCATCTTTTTTCAATCTATGTTCATTCAATATGAATTTTTATGAGTATTCTTCTCATGGATACACATATGCTCTCTATTGAATTTCTATGAGTATTCTTCTCATGATCATACATATATGTTCTCTATCTTACTTACATTTATGATCTTTCTCCCTATGACTCCATGATTCTCAACATATTATCTATATATAGGAACACCATTGTACTTATTCATCCATCTTTTTTTCAATCTATATTCATTCAATATGAATTTCTATGAGTATTTTTCTCAAGAATACACACATGATCTCTATCTTGCTTACATCTATGATCTTTCTCCCTATGACTCCATGATTCTCAACATGGTATCAGAGCGATACCCAAAGGAGGAAGATGAAGATTGTGCTTCCGCTTCCGATTCTGAAAATTACGCAAAGATGGATCTGATGATGATGATGATGATGTGGTTCTCAGCGTTTCTTCTCAGAATCTGGAATCTTCAACTTCGCAAAATTCAATTCTTTTTAGCAGCTTCGAAGTCCAATTATTCTGGTTTCTACCTTTTCAATTGCTCTAGTTTTTTTATGGATTCTCCATCAAGATTAGGGAGATATCTTGTTTCTTTGGTGATGCTTGCAGCATCGATGGTGTTTTTGCAATCACTGCCTCAGAAGAAGAAACGAAGGATGAAGAAACTCAATTTGTGATTTCTAAAGGCAGTGATATACCCGCGAATCAATCAAGTGTTCAAGCCTTTTCTTCAATGATTAAGCGTCAACACGACAACAACATCGATCGTTTTTCGCAAGATCACAACAAGAAAGGCGAGAAGCTCTCTGATTCACCACTAAGTTCGTCGGAGAGCATTGGTTTCCCTTCTCACCATCGTGATGTATTCATCATTCCTTTCGATCCCGGTGGAGTAAATTCCTTTCGATCATCACTGTTTTCGTCACTTGTGTCTGTGGCTTTTTTGTTTGGTTGCTTCTCTCTTTTGGTATAATTTGATTCTCCTCTATGATGATTTCTCTCTTTGGTTGTTGCTCCTCTCTATGATGGTTACTCACTTTGGTTGCTCCTCTCAGTTGATTATGACATTAGTTGATTTGGTTTGATCTCTTATGTTCAGGGTAATATTGTAATAAGTTTAAACCTTATTTAGTATTTTTTTTTCATTTTTTGTTTGATAAACTCTCGATGCTTCGCGTTGTTGCATCATGAGTTTGAGGAGAGGTGTTAGATATTATGTTATTGTGTTCATGTTGGTGGGCCTTTTAGGTTTATAAGTTTAGTGTAGGTTTTACAATCTATTCGATTGTAACCCTTTTTTGGTTATGTCGTGTTGTGGTATTTTTATGAAACTCTAACATGCCTCTGTGCGTTCTCTAAAAAAACGCTCGAGCGTAAAGACGCTCGGAATGACTGCGGAGTCGCCACCAAAGTTTTATTTTTAAAGGGAAACGTTGATAAAACCCTTGGCGATGTGGAAAGGATGGTCATCGCAACCATTAACGGGTTCGAGAGTCGATTATGCAAGGGGAAGGTATTAGCACCCCTCACATCTGTTGTACTCAACGGGAACCTCCTAGTTAGTTTAGGGTGAAAAGTGTTTTAAAGGTTTGCTTGCTATGTTTTTATATTTCAAAGGGGGAAAAAAAAAGGGGGAAAAAGGTATTTTTTATTAGTGTGCTTGACAAGAGTGGGATCTTGCTCCTACGTATCTCCTGGTGCGATGGAGAATTCAAAGCTACGTAGTTCTTTGATAGAAAATGTTTGTTTGCTGGTTGATTTTAAAGAGCGATGATTTTGATCGTATTCTAGCGGTTAAACATAGCTTGTATGCTCGCGCGTGGGAGGCTTAAGCGTTTGTTTGTATCGCGTTCAGAATTGATAAAAACATCATCCGTTTGTGAAAAGAGATTTGAATTTTAATTGACCACGGGGGGCCAAAAAATTAGTTTGGTGTGTGACTTAAAAGAACGATGTTTTTGATCGTATTCTAGCGGTTAAACGTAGCTTGTATGCTCGCGCGTGGGAGACTTAAGCGTTTGTTTGTATCGCGTTAGAATTGATAAAACATGTTCGTTTGTAAAAAAGGGTTTGAATTGACCACGGGGGGCCAAAAATTTTAATTGACCACGGGGGGCCAAAAATTAGTTTGGTATGTTGGATTTGTTTTATGTTTTTGTATTTTTGAAAATAGAATGACGATTGTCCGAACAACGAGACATACGTGAAGTGCTTGTGCAACCGGGGAATGGGAAGACATACGTCAAACCACTCCTTTTTCAATCAAGTTTATTGTTGAAAGTAAAAGTATTTTTGTTGTATTTTTGAAAAGGAATGACGATTGCCCAAACAACGAGACATACGTCAAGTGCTCGTGCAACCGGGGAATGGAAAGACATATGTCAAACCACTCATTTTTCATTCAAGTTTGTTATTGAAAATTATGAAATTACAAATAAAAGCAAAAACACTTGTTATATTTTTGAATAAATGAGTAAAACAGCCCCTTCTCAGACTCTGAAACCTCACTTCAGAACCTCAAAAGTTAGCTTCAGAAGTTTAAACTCAGAAGTTGAGTTCTGTTATGGTCTCTGCGACCAGAACTTCGCCCTGCGAAACCTTCAGGAGCTGACTTCAGACTCTGAAGTTCAGAAGCACTGTCGCAGAGCGAACAGAACTTCGCTCAGCGAAGCCTTCAGAAGCTGACTTCAGACTCTGAAATTCAGAAGCACTGTCGCAGAGCGACTAGAACTTCGCTCAGCGAAGCCCTCAGAAGCTGACTTCAGACTCTGAACTTCAGAAGCACTGTTCAGACTCTGAACTTCAGAAGCACTATTCAGACTCTGGGGTTCAGAAGCACTGTTCAGAAGCTGCTTCTGAACTACTGTTCAGACTGCTTCTGATTTCTGGTTTCAGAACCTCACGGGGTAAAAAACGTTCGAAAACAGTAAGAAAAAGAAGTAAATCACTTCTGTTTTGGTGTTTTGTAAACTTTGTGATTTTTTGGGGTTTTTGAAAGATGTTTTTAGTGCAAAAATGAATGAAAGATTACTAAAAATGCAGAAAAAATAATGCAGGGATAACTGGAACAGCAGCACAAAATGCAAACAGAATTGCAAATAAGAGATGAGAATGTTCAGGATACTTACAAACTCCTAGCCAAAGCTTTGGATACAAGAAAATGAAAGGGGCTTTTGAGTGGCTGTGGTTTTTGCAAAGCCGGAAGTGATGAAGAATAAGAACAGCAACAACAATGGTGTTTTGCTGTTATTTTTCACTCTGGGTATGATGTTTATGGTGATTTAATGGCTGTTTTGATTGTTTGATTGGTTTGTGATGGTTTGTGAAGAAGGAAACAGAAAACAGAGCTTTTCTTTTCAAAGATTGTGGTGAATTCTTGCTGTTTCTTTTGATTCTGAGTTTGCTCTAAAATTCCTCTGTTCTTTCTCTCAAAATTTCTCTCTAAATCCTTCTGAATTGTGTTAAAAAAACTCTCTGTCTCAAATTCTTCTCTAAAATTGCTCAAAGATCAGTTCCTATTCTCTGATTTTCGTGTTCCTTATATAGGCAAAATTGTGATCATTTGTAATCATGAAAAATCCCTTAAAAGCTGGACCTTTTGTGTGCTATGACCAAGACTTTGGTTAGCATTTAATGCAAAAGGAAGGAACTGACATTGCCTTGTGATCTTAGTGAAGACTTTGGTTAATTTCAGAACAAATTGGGGCTGAGTTGACAGAAGTTGCTGAAAAAAATGGGAAAACAGGGTGCTGCTTGCAACTTGTGGTGCTTTTTGGGATTGATCTTTGAAGATTTGGGGAAGAAAAACAGGAAAGGTAGGGTGCTGTCATGTGCAGAGATTGGGAGAAACAAAGGAGAAAGGTGCTGCACACAGGGGCAGCAGCAGAGAAAAATGGGAAGGAAGAAATGCTTGAACAGGGGCAGCAGTTTTGGAAACAGGGGCAACAGTTTTGCAGCTTACCTTGACTGATTTTGATAAAGAAGAAAGGGAAGAAAATGGCAAGGTGGTTTGCTGGAAAGTGACAGGGGAAAGGGGAGAAGTGCTGCCCTGGGCAGCCACTTGCTTGGCACATGTTTCCTCTTGGCACAAGTTTCTTCTTTCTTTCCCTTTTTTGAAACAAACATAATAATAATAAAAGTAATAATAATAATAATAATAGTAATAATAAAATAAAAAAGAAAGATAAATAAATAATAATAAAACTTTTTATTATTTATTATTTATTTAAAAAGGAAAATAAAAGTTGACTTTTTTTTGTGTTGACTTTTTTTTGAAAAAAACTTGGACAAAATTAGGGTACAACAGCTGCCCCTACTTAATTGTGTCTTCACGTAGAGAATGTGAGTGCCGAGGGCATCACGTAAACTCTTTGTGAAGAGCAATTAAGTATAAAGGATCCAAATTTTGTCCTTCAAAGTGAGAAAAGACTGTAGTAAATAATATGAAAATATTGAAATGCGGAAGCAATGGACACAAAAGTAAATGCAGGATCACCTCTGGGTTGGTTACCGGTGCCAGACTAAAAAATAAATAGATTTTCGCCTCGGGGGGTGCTTAGATCTAAAAGAGAAGTTGTCGCCTTGGGGGGTGCTTAGACTGAAAGATAAACAGATCGTCGCCTCGAGGGGTGCTTAGATCTAAAAGACAATTCGTCGCCTCGGGGGGTGCTTAGACTAAAAATAAACAGATCGTCGCCTCGGGGGGTGCTTAGATCTAAAAGACAAGTCGTCGCCTCGGGGGGTGCTTAGACTGAAAGATAAACAGATCGTCACCTCGGGGGGTGCTTAGATCTAAAAGATTAGTCGTCGCCTCGGGGGATGCTTAGACTGAAAGATAAATAGATCGTCGCCTCGGGGGATGCTTAGATCTAAAAGACAAGTCGTAGCCTCGGGGGGTGCTTAGACTGAAAGATAAACAGATCGTCGCCTCGGGGGGTGCTTAGATCTAAAAGACAAGTCATCGCCTCGGGGGGTGCTTAGATCTAAAAGACAAGTTGTCGCCTCGGGGGGTGCTTAGACTACCCTGGGGATAAATGAAATCATCTCTAGACGTGGCTAGTACTTAGATTGTTGAAAAGGAAAAATGTTTGTTGATGTATGATATGCTTCAAGTTGCTTTATGCAGTATGATATGATATGAGGTAGACTCAATAAGGAGTTTCTGCTGGGGAAACTTAGCGGATGTAGGTAAGTTTAATGCAAATTGGGATAGTTTGTGAAGGGACCCGTTGGGTTTCCTTTTGAAGAAACCTGCTGGGGAAGTTCTTGAAGGAGGTCCACTGGGGAACACTTGGCTAATTTGTTGGTGAATGTCGGTGAATATGGGATATTCACTGGGGAGTGTTTGCTGGGGAGCACGAGAAATTGTGAGGAAGAGTATGATATGAATATGAGATGCATGCTAATGAATGAGTTTGATATGATGCATGCACTATGCTGACATGTGGGATAAGCAGATGACATGTTGAGCTTTGGTTGTGATTGGGTGCCGAGCACGGTCAGGCTTTGGTTGTGAATAGGTGTCAATGACGATTGGGCTTTGGTTGTGATTAGGTGCCAATGACGATTGGGCTTTGGTTGGAAATTGCGTTTTTGAGTGCCAATGAAAATTGGGCTTTGGTTGGCAATTGTGTTTGAGGGTGCCAATGAAAATTGGGCTTTGGTTGGAAATTGTGCTTGTGAGTGCAAATGAAAATTGGGCTTTGTTGGAAATATAAGGATTATCTTGAAAGCTGATCGATATCCAGCCTTAGTGGATGAATAGAAATGTGGGGTATGCTTTATTTGGGGAATTTCGTCCTTCCGACACCCGGGATCTTTATGTTTCATGTACCGCGAGCTACGCACTTGTTTCTGTTGAAAAGTAAGAACCTTAAAATGACTGATGAAGAGTTTCAGGCCTTGAGTCCTTTGATGCAATACTGGAGACCAACAAAATTCTTTCGACATTTAAGAAATTCAAGTAAAATACATTTTTTTTGCAAGTTTTTATATTATTTCCCATATTTCAATGCATTATTTATCATGAATAAAAACAACATTTTATGAGCCAGTGAGAACACAAAACAATGAAAAGGCTTAAATATGATTTTTATTCAATGAAACTTGATCCCTTGAATGGGTAACAACACATGAAGATGTAATCCTTGTAAGAAGTGATTACTAAGATAGAGAAAAGAAAAAGCAAAAAACAAATGGAGATTTGCTTGAGTGTTGCTTTGATACAAAACGTGGTATTTTCCCTATGACTTCGAAATCCTTTGCCTCTGAAAGATGATAACGAGACCGATTCTTCCCCTCTTGAATCATGTCCGGATCTTGAGTGATGCAGCCTTCTGCCTTTCTTATTTGTTTTGGAACCCCTAATTTTTACCTGGACCGCTTTTCGAATTTTCAGTCCACTGGGGTATATTTCCTTTTTTGATGTCCTTAATTTTTGCCTAGACCGCCTTTTCAGGTTTTCGATCTACCAGGACGCTCTCTATTGCCTAAACCGCCCTTTCAGGTTTTCGATTTAGCGAGCTCTTTTTTCTTTTAGGCATAGTATTTTTTGACTGCGTCGGAGTTTATAGAGAGGGGAAACTCCTCTCCATTCATAGTAGTGATGATTAAGGCTCCGCCAGAGAAAGCCTTTTTTACCACGTATGGTCCTTCATAGCTAGGAGTCCATTTCCCGCGGGGATCCTTGTGGATGGGTAATATCTTTTTCAGCACTAAGTCTCCTTCTCTGAATTCTCGAGGACGAACTTTTTTGTCGAATGCCTTCTTGAGCCTCTTTTGGTACAACTGTCCATGACACAAAGCTGTTAGGCGCTTCTCTTCTATGAGGTTCAATTGGTCGAATCTTGTTTTGACCCATTCGGCTTCCTCTAACTTAGTTTCCATCAAGACCCTTAATGAGGGAATTTCAACTTCAATGGGAAGCACGACCTCCATACCGTATACTAAGGAAAAAGGGGTTGCCCCAGTGGAAGTGCGAACTGTCGTTTTGTAGCCGTGTAGCGCAAAGGGAAGCATTTCATGCCAATCCTTGTAGGTTTTTACCATCTTCTGGATGATTTTCTTGATGTTCTTGTTGGCTGCTTCTACCGCGTCGTTCATCTTCGACCGATATGGTGAGGAATTATGGTGCTCAATCTTGAAGTCTTTGCACAACTCCTTCATTGTGTTGTTGTTTAGATTTGCCCCATTATCTGTGATAATTTTGTGAGGAGTGCCGTAACGGCAAATGATTTTCTTCTTGATGAATCGGGCTACCACTTGTTTTGTTACGTTTGCATAAGAAGCCGCTTCAACCCACTTGGTGAAATAGTCGATGGCAACCAGGATGAATCGGTGTCCATTTGAAGCCTTTGGTTTAATCATTCCAATCACGTCTATGCCCCACATAGAAAATGGCCAGGGTGCCGTCATGACGTTCAGAAGAGTTGGTGGCACGTGCACCTTGTCGGCGTGAATTTGACACTTGTGGCATGTCTTGGCGTAGTGGAAACAGTCAGCCTCCATAGTTAGCCAGTAATAGCCCGCCCTTAGAATCTTCTTTGCCATTGCATGTCCATTGGCATTGGTTCCAAAGGACCCCTCATGGATTTCTTTGATGAGCATGTCTGCTTCATGTTTATCCACACACCTGAGTAAGACCATGTCATAATTTCTTTTGTAGAGTGTGTCCCCGCTGAGGAAGAACTGTGATGCCAATCTCCTGAGGGTTTTCTTTTCTGTTTGTGAGACATTCTCTGGATACTTTTGCTCTTCGAGGTATCGTTTGATGTCGTAAAACCAGGGTTTGTTGTCAAGTTCTTCTTCGACTACTGCACACACAACTGGTCTATCCCTACGATCCATCTTTATGATTGGTGCCTCGTTGTGGAAATTTACTTGGTACATTGATGATAATGTAGCCAAAGCATCTGCTACTTGATTCTCTTCTCGAGGTATATGATGAAAGGTGATCTCATCGAAAAGCTTCATCAATTCTACAACACGGGCACGGTAGGGGATCAAATTGGGATGTTTTGTTTCCCATTCTCCTTTCACTTGATAGATGACTAGTGCTGAGTCCCCGTATACTTCAAGGATTTTGATCCTTAGGTCAATTGCTGCTTCAAGGCCCAAGATGCACGCTTCATACTCTGCCATGTTATTGGTGCAGTCAAAGCATAACCTTGCTGTGAAGGGTTGATACCCATTTCTTGGTGATATTAGGACGGCCCCGATCCCGTGCCCCATGGCATTTGAGGCACCGTCGAAAGCGAGCTTCCATCGAGCTCCTGGTTCAGGCCCTTCATCATCACTTATGATCTTTTCGTCATTCAAGGCTACAACGTCTTCATCAGGGAAGTCAAATTGTATGGGTTGATAGTCCTCCAATGGTTGGTGAGCAAGGTGCTCGGATAATACGCTCCCTTTTATAGCCTTTTGAGTAACATATTGGATGTCATACTCGGATAGCAGCATTTGCCAATGGGCTATCTTTCCTGTGAGGGCGGGCTTTTCAAAGATGTATTTGATGGGATCCATTTTTGATATCAACCAAGTGGTGTGAGTCAACATGTACTGTCTTAAGCGTCGGGCAGCCCATGCTAAGGCGCAACAAGTCTTTTCAAGTGAGGTATACCTTGATTCGCAATCGGTGAACTTCTTGCTTAGATAGTAGATGGTGTGCTCTTTTCTTCCCGTTTCATCTTGTTGTCCTAGCACGCAACCCATTGATCCATCAAGCACGGTCAAGTATAAGATGAGGGGTCTACCAGGAACTGGAGGTATCAAAATCGGTGGCTCTTGCAGGTACTGTTTGATTTTATCAAACGCCTCTTGGCAGTCCTTATTCCACTAAACAGTTTGATTTTTCCTTAGCAATTTAAAAATTGGTTCACAAGTGGCCGTCATGTGTGAGATGAATCTAGCAATGTAGTTCAATCTTCCTAAGAATCCACGAACCTCCCTCTCGGTATTTGGCGCTGGCATATCTTGTATGGCTTTTACCTTGTCAGGATCCACTTCAATTCCCTTTTGGCTGACTATGAAACCCAATAACTTACCGAACTTAACACCAAATGTGCACTTGTTAGGATTTAGGCGTAACTTGAATTTTCTCAGGCGCTCGAACAGCTTTTGCAAATGGAGCAGAAGATCCTCCTTCGTCTGGGATTTGGCAATCATATCATCGACATAAACCTCTATTTCCTTATGAATCATGTCGTGGAAAAGAGTCACCATTGCTCTTTGATATGTTGCCCCGGCATTCGTTAATCCGAAGGGCATTACCTTGTAGCAGAAAGTCCCCCATGGGGTGATGAACGTGGTTTTCTCCATGTTCTCTGGAGCCATTTTGATTGGGTTGTATCCAAAGAAGCCGTCCATGAAAGAGAAGACTGAAAATTGGGCGGTGTTGTCTACCAATACATCAATGTGAGGTAGTGGGAAGTCATCCTTTGGGCTCGCTCTATTCAAGTCCCGGTAGTCCACACACATTCTGACTTTGCCATCCTTCTTTGGGACTGGAACAATGTTGGCAACCCAATGTGGATACTTGGTCACTGCTAAGAAACCGACATCAAAATGCTTTTTGACTTCCTCTCTAATCTTGAGAGCCATGTCGGGTCTGGTTCTTCTCATTTTTTGCTTTATTGGTGGGCATTCCGGCTTGAGCGGTAGTCTATGCACGACTATGTTGGGGTCTAATCCTGGCATGTCTTGATACGACCAAGCGAACACATCTACATACTCTCGTAGTAGCTTAATCAGCTTTTCCTTCACGTCTTCTTGCAGGGAGGCTCCCACTTTGACCTCTTTCTTATCCTCTTCGGTCCCTAAGTTGATCATTTCAATTGGTTCTTGGTGCGATTGTATTACCCTATCCTCTTGATCCCCAAGCTTGGACAATTCTTCAGGAAGTTCAAAATCGTCCTCCTCATCATCTTCCGTTTGGTTAATCGGGAAATCGAAGTCGTAAGGGATTATAGCAACGTTATTTTCGGTGGGTGTATTTATGGATCTGCATGAGTATGATTTTATTTTAGGTTTTGCAGAAATTTTTTTAAAAAATATTGCTATTAAAGAACAAAAGGATGAAATGAACTCAATTGAACACAAAATGTAATTTTATTAATGCTAGAGGTGTGGCAAATATTATTACTTTTAGGGTACGTGCAAATTTACAAATTATTATAGTGTACGGACAATACTATTCAAATGCAAAAGTGTACGGATACCATTATTGGTATGCTAGTGTTTTCCCTTTTTATTTGGCTTCTGTATATTTCACCATCATATTGTTTTTCTATAGGAGCACCATTCAATAATTTTGGTTCACGAGAAGAAATCGTACACGGGGAACTTATACGAAAGGAACAGTGAAAATATTTGATAGACATTCAAAACTCAATTGACATCTTAAGAGAAAGAAATAGAGAGAATGATGTGATTAATGTGATATATTAATGATGTAATGGAAGGAGTGAGATGAATAGAAAATAGGAGGACCATGTTTGTATTATAAATGGTACTCAAACCCTCTTCTTTGTTTAAAATGCTTAAGGTTGAGTTTGATTTTTCGCGGGGGCAAGTACCCCTTGTACTTTTCCCGAGTTGTGGGCTAAGCAGTACTCTCTGTACTTCTCTCCTTTCCAATAAAATTGGTTGTTCAAAAAAAAAGATGAAGAGAAAATAAAGTGTTAAATGAGTGCATGAGAAACGGCAAAATATATTCATAAGTTCAAATCAAACAGAAAGTTGGGAAATACACAGGGCACAAGGTGTTTTTTATTATTATGATAAAATAATTGTAATTTGATTTTAAAACCCAGGTTTGTTGTAATTTTTTATGTCAAATGTTGAACTTAGAGCAACATTAGTATAGATTGCATCGCATCTATTCATAAAAAGCTATGATAACCTTGTGTTTATGTTCCTGTTGGTGAATGTGAATATCTATTTTAATTTCTATGTTATATTTTTGTTCATTTCCTAATACCTATATTAGATTCTGAAATCTAACATGCGATTAATTTCAAGATTGTCGATCACCGTCAAGTATAAAATTTATGGAATTTACTCCACTAAAGTGGATACTTAGTATTAGTAAAGTAAAAAAAACAATGGTTAATATAGTAATCACCTATGATTAATCATGCATGTTCATATAATTTTTATATTTTTTAATAAGCAGATGAATTAATGGGGGTACAAGGGGTATTCAATATCATTATAAAATAGTATTAACCACTTTGAAGACAAACTAAAAATAGTAGAGCACATTGACACAATCTTTAGCTCTAGAACAACCGGTGTTAAAATAGTTGGAAGTTATGTGGAGATAGTTAAGGTAGTTAAACTAGAGTTAGTAATCAACTATAGTTAGTTGATAGGTAAACTAGAGTTAGTGGCTTGGTTAGAAGTTAGTTAGAGTTAGTTACTCAAACTAATTTATATATATATATATATATATATAGGAACACCATTGTACTCATTCATCCATCTTTTTTCAATCTATGTTCATTCAATATGAATTTTTATGAGTATTCTTCTCATGGATACACATATGCTCTCTATTGAATTTCTATGAGTATTCTTCTCATGATCATACACATATGTTCTCTATCTTACTTACATTTATGATCTTTCTCCCTATGACTCCATGATTCTCAACATATTATCTATATATAGGAACACCATTGTACTCATTCATCCATCTTTTTTTCAATCTATATTCATTCAATATGAATTTCTATGAGTATTTTTCTCAAGAATACACACATGATCTCTATCTTGCTTACATCTATGATCTTTCTCCCTATGACTCCATGATTCTCAACATGGTATCAGAGCGATACCCAAAGGAGGAAGATGAAGATTGTGCTTCCGGTTCCGATTCTGAAAATTACGCAAAGATGGATCCGATGATGATGATGATGATGTGGTTCTCAGCGTTTCTTCTCAGAATCTAGAATCTTCAACTTCGCAAAATTCAATTCTTTTTAGCAGCTTCGAAGTCCAATTATTCTGGTTTCTACCTTTTCAATTGCTCTAGTTTTTTATGGATTCTCCATCAAGATTGGGGAGATATCTTGTTTCTTTGGTGATGCTTGCAGCATCGATGGTGTTTTTGCAATCACTGCCTCAGAAGAAGAAACGAAGGATGAAGAAACTCAATTTGTGATTTCTAAAGGCAGTGATATACCCGTGAATCAATCAAGTGTTCAAGCCTTTTCTTCAATGATTAAGCGTCAACACGATAACAACATCGATCGTTTTTCGCAAGATCACAACAAGAAAGGCGAGAAGCTCTCTGATTCACCACTAAGTTCGTCGGAGAGCATTGGTTTCCCTTCTCACCATCGTGATGTATTCATCATTCCTTTCGATCCCGGTGGAGTAAATTCCTTTCGATCATCACTGTTTTCGTCACTTGTGTCTGTGGCTTTTTTGTTTGGTTGCTTCTCTCTTTTGGTATAATTTGATTCTCCTCTATGATGATTTCTCTCTTTGGTTGTTGCTCCTCTCTATGATGGTTACTCACTTTGGTTGCTCCTCTCAGTTGATTATGTCATTAGTTGATTTGGTTTGATCTCTTATGTTCAGGGTAATATTGTAATAAGTTTAAACCTTATTTAGTATTTTTTTTCGTTTTTTGTTTGATAAACTCTCGATGCTTCGCGTTGTTGCATCATGAGTTTGAGGAGAGGTGTTAGATATTATGTTATTGTTTTCATGTTGGTGGACCTTTTAGGTTTATAAGTTTAGTGTAGGTTTTACAATCTATTCGATTGTAACCCTTATTTTGTTATGTCGTGTTGTGGTATTTTTATGAAACTCTAACATGCCTCTGTGCGTTCTCTAAAAAAACGCTCGAGCGTAAAGACGCTCGGAATGACTGCGGAGTCGCCACCAAAGTTTTATTTTTAAAGGGAAACGTTTATAAAATCCTTGGCGATGTGGAAAGGATGGTCATCGCAACCATTAACGGGTTCAGGAGTCGATTATGCAAGGGGAAGGTATTAGCACCCCTCACATCCGTTGTACTCAACGGGAACCTCCTAGTTAGTTTAGGGTGAAAAGTGTTTTAAAGGTTTGCTTGCTATGTTTTTATATTTCAAAGGGGAAAAAGAAAAGGGGGAAAAAGGTATTTTTTATTAGTGTGCTTGACAAGAGTGGGATCTTGCTCCTACGTATCTTCTGGTGCGATGGAGAATTCAAAGCTATGTAGTTCTTTGATAGAAAATGTTTGTTTGTTGGTTGATTTTAAAGAGCGATGATTTTGATCGTATTCTAGCGGTTAAACGTAGCTTGTATGCTCGCGCGTGGGAGGCTTAAGCGTTTGTTTGTATCGCGTTCAGAATTGATAAAAACATCATCCGTTTGTGAAAAGAGATTTGAATTTTAATTGACCACGGGGGGCCAAAAAATTAGTTTGGTGTGTGACTTTAAAGAACGATGTTTTTGATCGTATTCTAGCGGTTAAACGTAGCTTGTATGCTCGCGCGTGGGAGACTTAAGGGTTTGTTTGTATCGCGTTCGAATTGATAAAACATGTCCGTTTGTAAAAAAGGGTTTGAATTGACCACGGGGGGCCAAAAATTTTGATTGACCACGGGGGGCCAAAAATTAGTTTGGTATGTTGGATTTGTTTTATGTTTTTGTTTTTTTGAAAATAGAATGGCGATTGTCCGAACAACGAGACATACGTCAAGTGCTTGTGCAACCGGGGAATGGGAAGACATACATCAAACCACTCCTTTTTCAATCAAGTTTATTGTTGAAAGTAAAAGTATTTTTGTTGTATTTTTGAAAAGGAATGACGATTGCCCAAACAACGAGACATACGTCAAGTGCTCGTGCAACCGGGGAATGGAAAGACATACATCAAACCACTCTTTTTTCATTCACGTTTGTTATTGAAAATTATGAAATTACAAATAAAAGCAAAAACACTTGTTATATTTTTGAATAAATGAGTAAAACAGCTCCTTCTTAGACTCTGAAACCTCACTTCAGAACCTCAAAAGTTAGCTTGAGAAGTTTAAACTCATAAGCTGAGTTCTGCTATGGTCGCAGAGCGACCAGAACTTCGCCCTGCGAAACCTTCAGGAGCTGACTTCAGACTCTGAAGTTCAGAAGCACTGTCGCAGAGCGAACAGAACTTCGCTCAGCGAAGCCTTCAGAAGCTGACTTTAGACTCTGAAATTCAGAAGCACTGTCGCAGAGCGACTAGAACTTCGCTCAGCGAAGCCTTCAGAAGCTGACTTCAGAAGCACTGTTCAGACTCTGAACTTCAGAAGCACTATTCAGACTCTGGGGTTCAGAAGCACTGTACAGAAGCTGCTTCTGAACTACTGTTCAGACTGCTTCTGATTTCTGGTTTTAGAACCTCAGGGGGTAAAAAAAACGTTCGAAAACAGTAAGAAAAAGAAGTAAATCACTTCTGTTTTGGTGTTTTGTAAACTTTGTGATTTTTTGGGGTTTTTGAAAGATGTTTTTAGTGCAAAAATGAATGAAAGATTACTAAAAATGCAGAAAAAATAATGCAGGGATAACTGGAACAGCAGCACAAAATGCAAATAGAATTGCAAATAAGAGATGAGAATGTTCAGGATACTTACAAACTCCTAGCCAAAGTTTTGGATACAAGAAAATGAAAGGGGCTTTTGAGTGGCTGTGGTTTTTGCAAAGCTGGAAGTGATGAAGAATAAGAACAGCAACAACAATGGTGTTTTGCTGTTATTTTTCACTCTGGGTATGATGTTTATGGTGATTTAATGGTTGTTTTGATTGTTTGATTGGTTTGTGATGGTTTGTGAAGAAGGAAACAGAAAACAGAGCTTTTCTTTTCAAAGATTGTGGTGAATTCTTGTTGTTTCTTTTGATTCTGAGTTTGCTCTAAAATTCCTCTGTTCTTTCTCTCAAAATTTCTCTCTAAATCCTTCTGAATTGTGTTAAAAAACTCTCTGTCTCAAATTCTTCTCTAAAATTGCTCAAAGATCAGTTCCTATTCTCTGATTTTCGTGTTCCTTATATAGGCAAAATTGTGATCATTTGTAATCATGAAAAATCCCTTAAAAGCTGGACCTTTTGTGTGCTATGACCAAGACTTTGGTTATCATTTAATGTAAAAGGAAGGAAGTGACCTTGCCTTGTGATCTTAGTGAAGACTTTGGTTAATTTCAGAACAAATTGGGGCTGAGTTGACAGAAGCTGCTGAAAAAAATGGGAAAACAGGGTGCTGCTTGCAACTTATGGTGCTTTTTGGGATTGATCTTTGAAGATTTGGGGAAGAAAAACAGGAAAGGTAGGGTGCTGTCATGTGCAGAGATTGGGAGAAACAAAGGAGAAAGGTGATGCACACAGGGGCAGCAGCAGAGAAAAATGGGAAGGAAGAAATGCTGGAACAGGGGCAGCAGTTTTGGAAACAGGGGCAACAGTTTTGCAGCTTACCTTGACTGATTTTGATAAAGAAGAAAGGGAAGAAAATGGCAAGGTGGTTTGCTGGAAAGTGACAGGGGAAAGGGCGCAAGAAAAGGAAGGAAGTGACCTTGCCTTGTGATCTTAGTGAAGACTTTGGTTAATTTCAGAACAAATTGGGGCTGAGTTGACAGAAGTTGCTGAAAAAAATGGGAAAACAGGGTGCTACTTGCAACTTGTGGTGCTTTTTGGGATTGATCTTTGAAGATTTGGGGAAGAAAAACAGGAAAGGTAGGGTGCTGTCATGTGCAGAGATTGGGAGAAACAAAGGAGAAAGGTGTTGCACACAGGGGCAGCAGCAGAGAAAAATGGGAAGGAAGAAATGCTGGAGCAGGGGCAGCAGTTTTGGAAACAGGGGCAACAGTTTTGCAGCTTACCTTGACTGATTTTGATAAAGAAGAAAGGGAAGAAAATGGCAAGGTGGTTTGCTGGAAAGTGACAGGGGAAAGGGCGCAAGAAAAGGAAGGAAGTGACCTTGCCTTGTGATCTTAGTGAAGACTTTGGTTAATTTCAGAACAAATTGGGGCTGAGTTGACAGAAGTTGCTGAAAAAAATGGGAAAACAGGGTGCTGCTTGCAACTTGTGGTGCTTTTTGGGATTGATCTTTGAAGATTTGGGGAAGAAAAACAGGAAAGGTAGGGTGCTGTCATGTGCAGAGATTGGGAGAAACAAAGGAGAAAGGTGTTGCACACAGGGGCAGCAGCAGAGAAAAATGGGAAGGAAGAAATGCTGGAGCAGGGGCAGCAGTTTTGGAAACAGGGGCAACAGTTTTGCAGCTTACCTTGACTGATTTTGATAAAGAAGAAAGGGAAGAAAATGGCAAGGTGGTTTGCTGGAAAGTGACAGGGGAAAGGGCGCAAGAAAAGGAAGGAAGTGACCTTGCCTTGTGATCTTAGTGAAGACTTTGGTTAATTCCAGAACAAATTGGGGCTGAGTTGACAGAAGTTGCTGAAAAAAATGGGAAAACAGGGTGCTGCTTGCAACTTGTGGTGCTTTTTGGGATTGATCTTTGAAGATTTGGGGAAGAAAAACATGAAAGGTAGGGTGCTGTCATGTGCAGAGATTGGGAGAAACAAAGGAGAAAGGTGTTGCACACAGGGGCAGCAGCAGAGAAAAATGGGAAGGAAGAAATGCTGGAGCAGGGGCAGCAGTTTTGGAAACAGGGGCAACAGTTTTGCAGCTTACCTTGACTGATTTTGATAAAGAAGAAAGGGAAGAAAATGGCAAGGTGGTTTGCTGGAAAGTGACAGGGGAAAGGGCGCAAGAAAAGGAAGGAAGTGACCTTGCCTTGTGATCTTAGTGAAGACTTTGGTTAATTCCAGAACAAATTGGGGCTGAGTTGACAGAAGTTGCTGAAAAAAATGGGAAAACAGGGTGCTGCTTGCAACTTGTGGTGCTTTTTGGGATTGATCTTTGAAGATTTGGGGAAGAAAAACATGAAAGGTAGGGTGCTGTCATGTGCAGAGATTGGGAGAAACAAAGGAGAAAGGTGCTGCACACAGGGGCAGCAGCAGAGAAAAATGGGAAGGAAGAAATGCTGGAACAGGGGCAGCAGTTTTGGAAACATGGGCAACAGTTTTGCAGCTTACCTTGACTGATTTTGATAAAGAAGAAAGGGAAGAAAATGGCAAGGTGGTTTGCTGGAAAGTGACAGGGGAAAGGGCGCAGGAAACAGAGGAAGGGGGGAAGTGTTGCCCTGGGCAGCCACTTGCTTGGCACATGCTTCTTCTTGGCACAAGTTTCTTCTTTCTTTCCCTTTTTTGAAACAAACATAATAATAATAAAAGTAATAATAATAATAATAGTAATAATAAAATAAAAAAAGAAAGATAAATAAATAATAATAAAACTTTTTATTATATTTATTATTTATTTAAAAAGGAAAATAAAAGTTGACTTTTTTTTGTGTTGACTTTTTTTTGAAAAAAACTTGGACAAAATTAGGGTACAACAGCCTCCTTTATTATTCTCTCTAATTTTTATATTTGGGAGCCTAAGCTATTTAGAATCTTAAAATGATGGAGCGATGTTTGAGGCTATCATGAAGTTCAAGTTGGTTTAACAAGGGCTAAAAGAGTGGCATATGAGTTAATGTCAGATTGTCAGGAAGTGAGGAGATTTGTGGGAGATTGGATTTGAAGGGTAAATCAAAGGGGCTATTAAGAGAAAATCAGTATTTTGAGAAAAAAAAATTATGACAAATTAAGAGAAAATAGGTTAAGACATATTGATGTTGACGATAATTCAATGTTAACTATATTGTCCACGAAAGAAGAAATAAGAAATGTGGTATAAATTTGTGACATTTCAAAAAGTCTTGTAAGGATATTGTGTCCTTCCGAATTATTAAGAAGTTTTGGAAGGATATTGTGTCCTCCGGATATTAGTATGGATTTATGTTGATTTTCGTTGCTACTGCAAGAAACAATTGACAATAGAAATTTATGGTACTCTGATGCTTAAGTCAATATGTAAATAGTGTACTGAAAGGTTTAGAGTTAAAATGAAAGTATAATTCGATTTCGTTGTTTCTGTAAGAAATAATTGACAATTGAAATTCATGATGTTCTGACGCTCAAGTCAATAGGTAAATAATGTAGTGAAAGGTTTAAAGTTAAAATAAAAGTATAATTTGATTGATGATGATACGAGACTTACATTCGTAATAGGAGTTATATTGTGTAAATGAATCTTTTAGGAAGTTATCCAGTTACCCATTTAGCATGTGTTGTGTAACCTTCTAATAGAAGCTTTGCGAATTTGGGCCATGATCCATTGCATTGCTCCCAAATACTGCTTAGAAATATTGCTGTGTGACTTCAAAATTGGTAGATAAATCTGTCTAATTACGATTATTACACGAACAACAGTTCAAATAATGCAATGAACTAAAGCAAAATTCATAGGTTTATAATTGATGTGGTAAATATCAATCAAATAAACTTGTATAAATACAAATATACAGCCACACCTACCACGCTTTTTTTTTTTGTCAATGAAAAAGAAAACTAAAAAACAGAATATAAAGATACCATTTCATACTTTATTTACATGAGAGCAACTAAGTAAGTTAAATTTGTGGAGTTCTAAAAATTACAATTAAAAAAGAAAAACGTTATTTCATAAGTATAGAGATTAAAACTTAGATTCCCTTTCCCTTATGGGGAAAACTCTAAAAATCAGCTCCAAATCAGGGTGCTTGAAGTAACCATCCTTCGGTGGGACCTTCTTCTTCGTTGAATAAACCACCGGCTTCTTTTTCGGCGCCGAGGGACACATCGTTGAGGGAGGTATCCGACAACCGCTGTGTTTTGGTGTCCGACAACCTTCTTCAATCTCCAATCTCATAACCATTTTTTGAAGTGTTTTCTTCTTGTCTCTTTGAAATGAAAATATAAAAATATGAGTTTGTAATTTGTTATTTATAGGTACACGGTTTATGAATTACTTGCTGAGGAAGTCGTAGAAAAACCGCGTAAAAAAGCGTGTGCTGGAATCTAAAGAGAATCCACGTGGCAAAACAACCGTGTTTCTGGCAGTGTATGGGGTGTGGGACCCAAAGTGTTAAAGACATAAGATTCTGTTCGATTCTACTAGTTGCTTCCGAATTGATCAAAAGTGTACTAGAAAAGTTTTCTGTTTCAAATTTAGGCCACATGTTTGGTTTTGGCGGGAATAATTTAGATTAATGGGCTTGGTTGTCCACATTTTTGTAGGCGGTTATACGAAAGAGATGTATTATTTGAACCACTATTTTAATGACAACTTTTAGTACAATCATAAATTTAAAAAGAAAATTAGATATTGACACGAAAATCAAATCAATAGAAAGAAAAAGAAAAATATAATGTGAGTATAAGAGAGAAAGATATCACACAAGTTGTCAAAAAATAGTTGTATAAATATCATTTCTCTATATGAAAACACATTTTTTGCAACATACGGGGACACTAAAGTGTATGTTATATAAATATGATGAACAATGTTTTTTTCTTTGCCATTTTTTTTTAATATGGAAATAACAATTTGTAACACAAAATTTGAGTTGTGTCATTAACTAATTCTACATTAAAAATGAAAAAATAAAAACATTGTTCACCGTATTTATATGATGAACGGTGCAAGTGTCATCGTATGTTATGAAAATTGTGTGATGATATGACATTTTTCTTTTGCATGTGAGACCACTTACAATGGGGTGTTGAAATTCATTTTCAACATGTTTAAAGTCTTGCAATGGTGTGTTAATTGTTGGTTGAAAGATGAAATCTGTTGAATAATTTCAACATGTTGAAAGTTGTTCTGGTGGGACAGGATACTGCAACGCGGCGCCAAACGAGTGGATGGCAGCGCGTGTGCAGCCCACGCGCCAGACTAGGAGAGTGGTAGCAGACCCAGGCGCGGAGAGAGAATGTGGGGATGGATGTGGCGACAGGTGGCGTTTACTGGTTGACTGGTTTTATTTGCAAAAATCTTATCTCATCCTAATTATTTGAACTCAATTATTTTTTTGCAAATGATTTTTTTTACCAAAATTCATGATTTTTTTTCTATAAATAGAATCTTGTTTCATTTGATTTGGACACAGAAAAAATCAACTTTCAATTAAGTTACTTGTGTGTCGTGAGCTTAGTTTGTTGTCTTGCATTTTAAGTTATTTGTGTGTCGCGTGCTTAGTTTATTGTATTGCATTTTAAGTTATTTGTAATGTTTGTTTGTTTTGATAATGACTATTGCTATTTCTAGAGTTTATTTAATTGAAAAATGAACCTTTTTATTAATAATATAAGATAAGAAAATAAAAATAAATTATTTAAATAAATTTTGTTTTTAAAAAAAATTTAAAAGATAAATTGTACTGACTGTGAGTACAATATAGGAAAACTAGGGTTTTCTGAGTTTGTTTTGGTCATGCCTTGGGAATGATCCCAAGGTTACTATTTGTAGCCTCGGTTTGGGCCTATCCGATCATGGTTTTGGGCCCAAATCGTATAGAGCCAAAACTATGACTAGGGCGCCCTCATAGGCTGCTGAGGACGCCCCCAGAGAATCTCTTTTTAGGAAAGTTCCCTAAGGTTATATATGGTTGTCAGGTGGGCCTTGTGCCCTTTTGGAGGGCGCCCAACCTGACTTTAAGGGTTCAAGCCCTTGTCTATAGGGCCTAAAGGCCTAAATGGTAAGATCTACAGTCCACAGCCCAACAAGCACGAGCTTTGGAACAAGGCGAAGTGATTAAACTATTACTGGGGGATCTCTCTATGATTTCTTGCCAAGCAAGTGAGACTTACTAGTCATGAAGCTATGTGAAAAACTTTGAATTACAGGGTGTATAAAATATTAGAAGTTTTTGTGGGTGCTAACCCAACATGGGTGCTGGACCAATCATGGGTGCTAGCCCAACATGGGTGCTAGCTCCACGTGAGTGTTAGCCCAACATGGGTGCTAGCTCCATGTTTTTGTCTTGGGGCCTTGGTGGGTGCTAGCCCAACGGTTGATGGGGTGCTAGCCCA
This sequence comes from Medicago ruthenica, assembly GCA_018208015.1. Lineage (NCBI taxonomy): Eukaryota > Viridiplantae > Streptophyta > Magnoliopsida > Fabales > Fabaceae > Medicago > Medicago ruthenica. The sequence goes on from CM031375.1 coordinate 17,984,376, forward strand.
ACAGTTGATGGGGTGCTAGCCCAACGAGAGTATCCATATTAGCCCAACAAGCACGAGCTTTGGAACAAGGTGAAGTGATTTAAACTATGTAAAAAGGTGACCTTATTGAGTGGCTTAGATTTAGGGCGCGCCCTAGTGAGAAAGAGATTAAAGAAGCCAAAGAGGCGATGAAGCTTGAATGTGATGAGCGCATCAATGATCTGAAGATCGAACATGACGCTGATTTGGCTGGGAAGGACACGGTGATTACGCAGCTGAAGGACGAGGTTGCCTCTGGCGTTGAGAGGGAGATGGCGCTGAAGGTTGAAATCTCAGAAGCCAAGGGCGAGCTAGTCATGTCTTTTGAAAATGAGTTTGACCGTGCCAAAGAACAGGTCGCCTTTCTACATCCCGGCATCGATCTCTCTTTTCTAGATTCTTTTACGGTTGTTCTAGATGGCACCCTAGTGGACGAACCATAATCTTTATGTTGTAATTTTTAATTTTGCTTTGAACTTAGTGAACTCTTTAAATTCATAATGATGCATTATTCGCTTTTGTTGTGTAGCCGTTCTTCTATTATTTAGCTTCGAATTTCTTCTTTTTTAATGGCGATGCTAAAAATGCCTCATGGGCGATGAACATTACCTGTGCTTATTTCGTGACTTGTTAAAAATTGTCAAACCGTTTTATTCTCAACGTTATTGTTTTGTTGGGGCACCTTTTTGTGTGGACCCTTCTATTTTTGCGACGTCTTAGAGCCTTCTTTGGGGTTAAGGAATTAGGTGGCAACCCTCGCTGGGGTTAAGTGGCGATCTCTTTTTAGCACACGACGTCTTAGAGCCCTCATTGGGGTTAAGGAATTAGGTGGCAACCCTCGTTGGGGTTTGGCGATCTCTTTTTAGCACACGACGTTTTAGATCCCTTTTTAGGGTTAAGGAATTAGGTGGCAACCCTCGCCGGGGTTTGGCAATCTCTTTTTAGCACACGATGTCTTAGAGCCCTTTTTAGGGTTAAGGAATTAGGTGGCAACCCTTGCTAGGGTTAAGTGGCGATCTCTTTTTAGCACACGATGTCTTAGAGCCCTCATTGGGGTTAAGGAATTAGGTGGCAACCCTCGCTGGGGTTTGGCGATCTCTTTTTAGCACACGACGTCTTAGAGCCCTTTTTAGGGTTAAGGAATTAAGTGGCAACCCTCGCCGGGGTTTGGCGATCTCTTTTTAGCACACGACGTCTTAGAGCCCTTTTTAGGGTTAAGGAATTAGGTGGCAACCCTCGCTGGGGTTAAGTGGCGATCTCTTTTTAGCACACGACGTCTTAGAGCCCTCATTGGGGTTAAGGAATTAGGTGGCAACCCTCGCTGGGGTTTGGCGATCTCTTTTTAGCACACGACGTCTTAGAGCCCTTTTTAGGGTTAAGGAATTAGGTGGCAGCCCTCGCTGGGGTTTGGCGATCTCTTTTTCTTGGCGTTGTTGATCTGTTGCGGGCGGTGTCTGCAATACAAAATAGATGATCTAGATATAATTTAATAAGAAAGCGGGATGCCTCATTAAAAACCTCCGTACTGCGGGGGAAAAGAGTGCTCCCTGATTTTTACATTAAAGAAAAGGTACATGAACTAAAACAAGATAACCAGTGTGACAGCTTCACGAGCTTCTGAGATCTCCCTTCGGATTGTCATGGCGAGTGTCTCTCTATTGGCTGCAAAGTCTGGGACGTGGGCGAGTTGGTGTAGTTCTTGAATTGAGTTCGCTCCATGCGGTGGGCCTGTCTCACTAGCCTTCTTTGTGAAATTACCATGACGCCAGGTTGGCGTGTTGACCGGCTTAACTCCTGGATCTACAGCAAGGCGACGACACACTTCGGCGGGGATCATAGTTATTTGGGGGTGGGGGGGGTGCTCCCTAAAGTCTCTAGCTTTCTTCTCTGCATTACTTTCCTCTCCTTTGATGTAGTACTCTGCTCTGGATACAATCTCCTCCATGGAATCAGCTGGTTTATGTGCCAGTGATTCGTTGAATTGGCCAGCGCAGAGGCCGTTGTGAAAGGCTCCCACGGACAACTCCTGGTTTGGGTTAATGACTTTGATGGTGGCGTCGTTGTAACGCGCGAGATATTCACAGAGAGATTCGTTTGATCCTTGACGGACGTTGAAGAGACTAGTGGATGATACTTTGCGGTGGCGGCTTGCGTCCGAGGGTGGCGTCTTTGAGGGTTCCTGCTAACAACTTGCACTTGAGAGAATCGGCGGCGCCAATGATGGCCATTTGAGTGTTGAAAGCCGTCACATGTCCCACTGGGTCACTCTTTCCGTCGAAGGACGAAGGAGATGATGGCTTGAAGTTTTCTGGAACTGGCGTGTTCCAAACTTCGGCGGAAAGTGGCTAAGGATCTGGATCCACTTTCGTCTTGTTGGGATTCGTTTCCTTCAGCGTGCTGCTGCTGCTGTATTGTCTCCATTCTTGTCTGCAAGGCTTCGTTATGGTCGCGAAGCTGCTGGATCTGTTGTTGTAAGGCTTCCAAGGCCGCTGGGTCCGCCATCGGTGGTGGCGACGACAGTTGTTTGAGTCGGTATGTGAGGATTAAGATCGGTGGTTGGAGATTAGCGATTGGGTTTGCGAATCTCAGGGTTTGGATCGATTTTTCAAACGAAGAACGGGTTGAACACTCGATTAGGGTTTACCAGGAAAAGGATGGATTTAGGGTTGAATCGTGGCGAATTCAAAGGTTTCAGGGATGCTCCTGAAAGACACGGTGGATTCACGGCGCTCTGGTGATGTTCGGAGGCCGTGGATCGAATGCTTTCCTTTCAGGGATGATGGCTAGGTCAGTTTTACCGTAGCCCCACGGTGGGCGCCAACTGTACTGATTGTGAGTACAATATCGAAAACTAGGGTTTTCTGAGTCTGTTTTGGTCATGCATTGGGAATGATCCCAAGGTTACTATTTGTAGCCTCGGTTTGGGCCTATCCGATCATGGTTTTGGGCCCAAATCGTATAGGGCCAAAACTATGACTAGGGCGCCCTCATAGGCTGCTAAGGGCGCCCCCAGAAGATCTCTTTTTAGGAAAGTTCCCTAAGGTTATATATGGCTGTCAGGTGGGCCTTGTGCCCTTCTGGAGGGCGCCCAACCTAACTCTAAGGGTTCAAGCCCTTGTCTGTAGGGCCTAAAGGCCTAAATGGTAAGATCTACAGTCCAAATTATAAGTGTTTATTATTTTAATTTATTTATAATCGATAATTGTAATTTTATGTAATCATAAAAAAATATAAAATTAAATAAGAATATGAAATAAAAAGTGGTAGGGTAGAGTGTTGAATGCTTTTAAAAAAATCATTGAAGAGTGTAAAAGTTGAATGAGTGTTGAATTATTAGGTGGAAGGGAGAGAAAATGATGTGTAGTGTTGGGAAAAGAAAAAGAGGGTGTTGAAAGTTGAAATCATTGTAAATGGTCTGATGGACTGGTGTTGAAAGTTAGGTAGTGTGAAAAGATAGTGTATATGTTAAATTACGTTGTTCCCCTTTCGTTTTGTACCGGATAGATAGATAGAGACCACCGTCTAAACAACCTTGGCCGTGGATTTTCCACCGTCATTTGTCCTTGGGATCGTTGGCATGACATTGTTACACTCACTACACTATTAGCATTACACACCCATGCCATGCTTTAATCAATGTTTGTGATAGCAGTTTCCACCGTATGAATTTGATAATTTTTAAAAATTATGATTAGTATTCAAATCCAAAAATACAACTCTGTTAATAGTTCTAAGGATGTTCATAGAGTTTGGACTTTGAATTCTGGATTTTTTGCAACTAAGCTACTTTGTTTTGTGATGTGTTGCCATTGATCCCACTTGGAGCCAGTTTGTTTTGGACTTGCAACTAAGCTACTTGAACAGCAAAAAAAAAAAAAACTATTCTACTAAAAAAGAAAACCAAACTATTAAATTTTGGATTTTACTTAATAGATACATAAGTGGAACAACAACACTATTTCGTATTTGGTCTATATCAGAGATTTCGACAAAGTTTTATGTTGGTTGTCAAGACCAAATACAATTATCTCCTTTCATTTGGGTTTGGAACTGGCTATACATAAGTGCAAATCTTAACTTTTTCGTTTCTAATAATCTAGGAGTGCAACTTGCTAGGGAACTGGGTGCTTAAAAGCATTCAAGTATACCATTTAGAAAGTTGAAACACACGTTAATATATATATATATATATATATATCATTTAATTATTTTAAAATATATATTATTTAATTCTTTTCTTTTTCTTACTTTTTAAATATATGTGTGATTAAATGATGTATCCAAATCCTTGTGATGATTCTACTCTCTCATCCTTGTGATGATTCTAATCTGCTCACAAATTCCATATTGTCCTCCTAGCCAATGTCACAGATAAAAATGTTCAAATGATGTAAACATCCTACAAACCTTCCAATTTTATAATCCAAAAAGCGTTAAACACCCTACAAACCTTCCAAAACACATTAAACTCCCTAAGAAACCCTTCATTTTATCGAATTTTATAATCCGAATACGGTGTGCGAGAAGAGAGAATGATGGAAAAGAAAAGAGTCTTCTCAACTATAAGTAGGAACCATGACACATTAAGAAGGACTTAAGAAGTACTGAAAATGTATTAGTGCATCTATCTTTGAGTTTAGTCTTCTCAATTTGGTAGATTATGACTTTCTTAAATCTGTCATCTGTCATCTGATTATAGATTATGATTTCACTATCTTCTGCCAAACTGGTTTTTCTTTTCTACTTAGCTTGGAACTGTTTGCTCAGTGATATGCATCAACCAGGCTCTTCATTACTCCTTAAGTCCTTTTTGTTTTCTTGCTCAGTGGTGGCTGCAACTCTTTATGGGCACCCCTCCTCATTGTCTCTCCTTCCCTCTCATTGATCCATGGTTGTTACTCCTCCTTACTTACATTAATTGTTTTGTAACAGCATCCAAAAAATTTACTCTTCATTTTGTTGAATAAACACAAACACCATATTTGCTTCATCTCCCCAACTATTATCCAGTAACTATTGCATCAACATACTAATTTTATCTGTGTTTTATAACTATAGTTCAACTGAAAAATAACATTTCTCAAAAGAAAATTGACAACCATGGCAACAAAATTTTGCATTACATAGTTTATTCACATATTTCACAACACAAGCCTTTATAGTTTTATACACAAATTTTAAAACCATAGAGACAAAGCAGCTTAGCTAAGTTTGAGTCACTTATATACATAATTTATATACATAATTCACTAGAGCAATGCTATTTATTCATCAAACTTGGTTGTTGCTATTTCAAAACCATAGTCACAAACCAGCTTAGCTAAGTTTGAGTCACAAAAAATAGGGATAACCGTTGGATGCGTAGGTAATAGCATTGCTTCAAAAACCAAAACAAGTATAGTCATTTGGGTTCCCCAGTTGGCAAATCTAACGAACGATAAGCATTCAACTCACCTGGGAAAAAGGGATCCTCGGATGTTTTTTCTGTCAGTGTAAAAGCTAAGTCCACCGCTGCGTTGTTGACAAAAGAGTAGTTTGACAGAGGTTGTGAAGTTACACAGTAGTAGTCACCACACACATTAGGTCTCTCTCCAACCGTCTTAAGATCTTCAGTGCTCTTTTGGATCATTGCTTCTTTAATTTTTTCCTTTATCTCCTTGCTTTCCTTTTCATATGGCTACATGAAAAGTAATTAGAAATAGCAAATTTCAAACATCATTTGTTGCAAAAATATAAACTTTCGACTTTTAATCGATATTATTATGTCAAATTCATTTACTGTACCCATTTCTCCTTGTCTGACAACTTGTTCCAAGCATCAATAGCGATGTCTACGATTTTTCTTCCACTTATGTCCTGATAATAAGCTTTAAGTCGAGCACATTCCTGCTTGAGGAATATATTATATCCACTCTGTCCTATTGGAGCACCTCTCCGTTTCTTCTTTTCTTTGTTCTTTGTGGGTGCTTGTTGAACCACTTGAAATTCTTGATATCCAACTCCTGCATAAGCACCTCTGAATTCACATGAGCCACCTTTAAACTAAATTTGGATTGTGTGAAGTCACACTCCCATGACTGTACCCAGACAAGAACATCGGTGGTGGTTTGATCAAGATGGTTTGGTCCATATTTCAAACTCGTGTTTTAGATTTATATAAAAAAAAAAAAAAAATCAAAATCTGCAAAGAAATCTGGACTACAGATCTTGTCCAAACCACCAACAATATGGTTGATTTTGGCTTCACATAATCCAAATCCCTTTAAACTCTTGCAACAAATCATTGAGTTACTAAAGTAAACTCATGTCCATAGTGCAGATAATAAATACACAAAGTAGCAAACCGGTTTTGGAACTTTAGTAACTTCAGTTACCACAGTGAATTGATCAGTTGTGTTCAGTTACCAAAGTTGGTTGTATTCTGTTATGATACTTATTTTGAATCAGGTATAGTTAGCTAGCTAACTAATTAATTAGTGTATATAGACACTTGAGTACATTTTTTTTCATTCAATCAATGAATTCAGTTTTCCTCTCGTTAAAATACTATATCTTTATAACCTGTAATTTGACTAGAGTAATCCTCGGATATCTTTGCCGCCTTCTGATAATCTTGATCGTCCATTAATTGAGATAAACTAATGGTTGAATTTTGCTTCCCTTCAACTGGACCTTAGAAAGAAGAATTTAAGGTTAAACTAAACATATTCAACTTAATACCAAAAGGCAACACAAACATAATACAATGAAGTTATTGAAATGAAATGTATTCTGTTATGTCCAACCAGTCAAGTAAAATTATAAACTAAAACCGTATATGTAGAAACCACCAATAAACATCAATATGTATCAAGCAAATATGTCAAGTATAACAATCTAAAACAAGATATATCTGCTTAAAATAACCACAAATTGGTCTCATAGATTAACCTGTATTGCTGCCAGTTGCAGTTTGAGTTGCAGGAGACCTGTAGAAGTACAATTTCTCAAATTCGTACAGAAGATCTTTATAGAGCTTTTCAAGTTGAGCACATAAAGTTGCATTGTTTCCTTCCAGTTTTAGTGCAGAAACAACTTCACCCCATTTCTTTTCTTGATCAACCTGCAGGAAACATTCAAGAGAATGCACAATAATATATTAACATCTTAAAAAATTCATATAATGATATATTAAATTGAACAAACACACAAATTTGGATGTATAAACTTGATCTGCAAATGGAACTGGAAGCTACATATTTTTTGGGAGGAAACCATGTTTGAGGCAATGTCGAAAACTAAAAGTGGACACCATTCTCAGAGGAGAATGGAGCTTTGTTTGCCGAGACTAACTTTTTTGCTAGATTCAAGCCTTGTTGGTCGGAAGCTACACCATTCTCAGAGGAATGTGTTGTTTTCCTGGAATTGATGAAGCTGCTGCGAGGCTTAGAGGGAGACACAGTGGGAGATGGAGGAAGAACATGACTTTAGTTTTCTTTTTAAAAAAAAAAGGGTTTATTGATGATGAATGTATGAGTATATGATGAAGATGAAGAATAGGAGAAGGGAGGAAGATGAAGAAGGTTAAAAATAATCTTTTCCCCTTTTTTTATTTTTATTAAAAAGATTTATAAAATATTTAAAATAGTTAAATGTCACATGAGTGCCACGTGTACAAGTGGGTACAGTCAGCACTTGCCACAAAGGCAGAAATGAGACAAATCAGCAAGAAAGTGGGTCCAGGGACTATTTAAAAAAACAAAAAAATTTACAAGGACATTTTTCAAAAAAAAAATGGAGGGACCAAAACTCAAACTTGGAGGGACCAAAACTCAAACTTCTCAGGAATAAAAACCACATTTTAGCCAAATAAATATTGCATAATCAATTCAACAATGGTTGACAAGAAACTACAAGACTTGACCACTTGTGAGTTGTAAAGCAAACACGGCTGGTTATTGTTACAAAAAATAGTTAGATACTTCGTATTCAAACTAAAATGTATAAGTATTGTATTTGATGAATTTTGAAAACAATATAATGTGGAAAATGACAATCCAGAAAGGTTAAAGTAACACTAGCACCAAATAGACCTATTAGTTTCCATTTTCCAAATACAGGTTTCATCCAAATTTCTATCCAAAAATAAAATGTGTAAATGTACAATTTCAATCCTATCTGTTTTCTAGAATAACATCAACATACTCGTTTTATCTGTTTTATAATTATAGTTCAATAAAATTTCTCAGTAGAAGAAAATTGACAACCATGCCAACAAAATTTTGCATTGCATAGTTTATACACATTTCACAACACAAGCCTTTATAGATATATACATATTTCACTAGAGCAATGCTTGTTGCTATTTCAAAACCATAGACACAAAGCAGCTTAGCTAAGTTTGAGTCACTTATATACATAATTCACTAGAGTAATGCTATTTATTCATCAAACTTGGTTGTTGCTATTTCAAAACCATAGACACAAAACAGGTTAGCTAAGTTTGAGTCACAAAAAATAGGGGATAACCGTTGGATGCGTAGGCAATAACATTGCTTCAAAAACCAAAAAAAGAATTACCCAACTACAAGTATAGTCATTTGGGTTCCCTAGTTAGCAAATCGACCGAACGATAAGCATTCAAATCACCTGGGAAAAGGGGATCTTAAGATGTTTTTTCTGTCAGTGTAAAAGCTAAGTCCACCGCTGCGTTGTTGACAAAAGAGTAGTTTGACAGAGGTTGTGAAGTTACACAGTAGTAGTCACCACACACATTAGGTCTCTCTCCATCCCTCTTGAGATCTTCAGTGCTCTTTTGGATCATTGCTTCTTTAATTTCTTCCTTTATCTTCATGCTTTCCTTTTCATATGGCTACATGAAAAGTAATTAGAAGTGGCAAATTTCAAACATCATTTATTGCAAAAATATAAATCTTTAGACTTCTTCTATTCGATATTATTATGTCAATTTCATTTATCGTACCAGTTTTTCCATGGGGGACATCATCTTCCAAGCATCGATAGCCTTGATTTTTCTGTCACCTTTAAACTGATGATCAGCTTTAAGTCTAGCGCATTCATGCTTGAGGAATATTTGATATGCACTCTTCTGTCCCCTTGGAACACCTCTACGTTTCTTCTTTTCTTTGTTATTTGTGGGTGCTTGTTGAAACACTTGATGTTCTTGATATCCAACTCCTGCTGTAAGTAAGAATCCATGGTATTGCAGCATAAGCACCTTTGAATTCATATAAGCCCACCTTTAAACTGAATTTGGGTTGTGTGAAGTCACAATTCCGTGACTGTACGCAGTCAAGCACATCAGTGGTCGTTCGATCAAGATGGGCTGGTCCATACTTCAAACTCGTGTTTTAGATTTATAAAAAATATCAAAATCTGCAAAAAAATCTGGACCACGGATCTTGTTCAAACCACCAACGATATGGTTGATTTTGGCTTCACATAATCCAAATCCCTTTAAACTCTTCCAACAAATAATTGAGTTACTAAAGTATACTCATGTACCACAGTGCAGATAATAAATACACAAAGTAGCAAACCGGTTTTGGAACTTTAGTAAATTCAGTTACCATAGTGAATTGATCAGTTGTGTTCAGTTACCAAAGTTAGTTGTAATATATTATGATACTTATTTTGAATCAGTATAGTTAGCTAGTTACTAATGAATTAGTGTATACAGACACTTGAGTGCATTCTTTTTCATTCAATCAATGAATTCAGTTTTCCTCATTAAAATTCTAGATCCTCATAACCTGTAATTTGATTAGAGTAGTCCTCGGATATCTTTGCCGCCTTCAGAAAATCTTCATTGTCCACTAATTGAGATAAACTAGGGGTTGAGTTCTGCTTCCTTTCACCTGAACCTTGGAAAGGAGAATTTAAGGTTAAACAAAACATATTCAACTTAAGATAATGAAGTTACTGAAATTAAATGTATATTGTTATGTCCAATTAGTAGAGTTAAATTATAAACTAAAACGTATATGTAGAAACCACCAATAAACATCCATATGTATCAAGCAAATATGTCAGTATAACAATCTAAAACAAGATATATCTGCTTAAAATAACCACAAATTGGTCTCCTAGATTAACCTGTATTGCTGCCAGTTGCAGTTTGAGTTGCAGGAGACCTGTAGAAGTACAATTTCTCAAATTCGTACAGAAGATCTTTATAGAGCTTTTCAAGTTGAGCACATAAAGTTGCATTGTTTCCTTCCAGTTTTAGTGCAGAAACAACTTCACCCCATTTCTTTTCTTGATCAACCTGCAGGAAACATTCAAGAGAATGCACAATAATATATTAACATCTTAAAAAATTCATATAATGATATATTAAATTGAACAAACACACAAATTTGGATGTATAAACTTGATCTGCAAATGGAACTGGAAGCTACATATTTTTTGGGAGGAAACCATGTTTGAGGCAATGTCGAAAACTAAAAGTGGACACCATTCTCAGAGGAGAATGGAGCTTTGTCTGCCGAGACTAACTTTTTTGCTACATATATAATATGTACACATGCATTGCTAAAAACAATATACCTGGTAATAACCTCCTCTTCTTGTGACCTCCAAGTAAAACAGGTACAAGTCTAGGGATGTTTTTCGGACATCGAATCTGCCAAATAGAATTGGAAAAAGAGGTGCATGATGATTCACACATTTTATATATCCATAAAAAAAATTAGTTTAATTAGTATACACCGACACTATAAGGTTGTTTTACGCATACATTCAATGATGTATTGTCACGTCAATTAATGAATATGAAAATTTTGTGTTTTCATATTTATTAATTGATGTGGAAATAAAATAATTTAGTGTATATTAATTAAATTCTTTTATTTTTCAAATAATTTCATGAAAAATTACATATAATAATAACATTTCATGTTTCATATTTGACATCATTTCTCAAAAGAACAACACATGAAAAAACCAATAGACTAGAAAAAGACTTTTGAATGCATGGATTCTTTAAGCAACCAAAACAGAACAGTACTAAAGAGAATTAATGACATGCAAACGGAAAAAAAGATTGTCAAAAACAGAACATACAAAGAAGAAAATGAGAAAGAGATTAAAGAGTAATGAAGAAACTAACATGAGATTGAAACCAAAAGGGTCCAAAAGCTGAGTGAGTTTAACATAGAAGCTCTCAGTGAGGGTATATGGAACCATCTCCATCACTAATTCCTTTCCTTCTTCCAATGATGAAATTAAACTAACGTAGAAACTTATTTGTTGGACTTATATTTATACAATCAAAAAGTTGACAGCTACACCAAATACGTGTCACACTTCTCTTTTTCCATTCTTTTTTTAGGGGAGATTTCCATGCTTTTATTTCTTTTCTTCAATTATTATTATTACTATTCGAAAATAAATTACAATACAATAATATATCGTTTTAGGGGTACATTCTATCAAGCATTTTCCTTAATTTTAGGTGATTTAAATTGGATCTTGAGGTTTAAGAGTACAATTGTCAATCATGTGAAAAAACTAAACCAATTTAGTTGATTTAAATTGGATTTAGGAACTAAGGAATTAAACTCAAGTTGTTAACAAGTCTCACCAAAGGGAGAATTGTTCCCTAAAACCTGAGTTCGATTCTTAGATGAAACAATTTTTTGTCAATTTAACTTACCTCTCAGCCAAACTTCAGATTATCAGGGCTTCTTTCCCCAAGAACCGAATGATTAACAAACACAAGAAAAAATGGATCTACAAGTTTATCGGATCATTGATTAAGTTGTTATATTCATACTCCTATCAACTGATCTAATTTCTTTTTTACTCAAACTATCTATTTCTTTGGTTTTCATCATCATTTTCATGTTGGCTTGAAATCTATCTAATTTCCACAATGTACAAATTCACTCCATTGATTCGATTACTCAAGCCTAACCCAAACAGTGTTTCAGGTTTTTGTGTTGGGCAAGTCTTGCATGGTAACAAGATTAAATGTATAGTGTTTAAGCACACACACAAAGAGACACATATCCTCAAACTATAAGATCATATTTTTCTTTTAAATTTTTAGAAAAATATCTTTTTTATGTGTATGCCTAAACATTATATATTTGATTTTGTGATCATATACAATAATAACTCTTTTGGGTTTGAGTTGAATGCTACCAAACAAAACAAACCCAATAAACATTACCACGCGCAACAAATTTTTATTTATATATTTATGGAAAATGTTAATTTGTCACCCAAAAGAAACATTGTAAAAGACATAATACATCCATCACCTAACCTACCTTCAACACCCATAACAGCAACAACCACCAAAACCAACTTCACCAGCTAAATCAAACTACTCCATCGCAAACGGCCACTGAAAACGAACTCCATAAACACCCTTCACCCGCTACTCACCCCAAAAAACACCCCTCTAAATCAAACCACCTCTTCTCATCACCTTAGCTAAACCACATCCGAAAATGTCCTACTCCAACGCTTAGTCGGCCTCCACCACCTCTCTACCCCCGAACCACCAAGGAAAAACACCATAAATAGCCCAAAGCAAAACTTGAATCAAAGCACTGACTCGTGATCTCGAATCAAAAGTGATCGGCCCACCAAACTCCAGAAACAAATCAGCAAGGTACCCCTCACCCTTGATCCACCGAAGAAGACACCGTGACCAACCAAACAAACTTGCACTAGACACTAATTTCCGATCTCGAAGCAAAAACAATCGACCCAACATAATCCAGAAACAAATCTATAAGGCATTCGACATGATGGGCGATGTTGCAAACAAAAATCATATCAGAGAAGGAAAATGCTCAACTCGAAGACCATCCAGACTCAAGTACCCAAACACAAAAGCCACACAAATGCAAAAAGATCTAGCGACGACGGATATGGACCCAAAACAAAGGCGGCCTACAACAAAAACACCAAGAGCTCACCACCACCCACAAAAACATCAATAAAACAACCATCTCCCTACCTAAACCACATCTACCACGCCTCGTAATCAACTTCCGTCCATCGAGCGATCCGACACCAGATTTGAGTCTAAGTTATCCACGACCACCCCATCTGACCCACACCACTACAACCAACACACACAACCACACAAAACCTACACCTCCCCCAACCATCTCGTAGCACAGCCAACACCACCAACCACAACAAACCACACAACAGCACCACGACACAATCATCACCACAATTAACAGGATCCTCACTTTTAATAGGCCAAATTCAATTAATAGGATCCTCTAAAGTAAGTAGATAATAAAGTTAAAAAATTAAACGTTAATATGCCTCCATAGTCATAGTTATATTTAGTCAACAAAATCATAATTACTTACTCATTGAAATATAATAACAATTATAATTCATCAATAGTTGATATTACTCAAGTGACACTCTAATAACCGAATTTACTTGGTGTAGATAGAAGAACTTGATTGTCTATCGTAACCTATATAAACCGACACTTCAAATTAAATACCCAGTGTCCAACACATATCAATATCATATGCCGACATGTGATACCGACACATATAATTACATATCAAAATCATATAATTATGATTATTACAGGAACAACAGTTCAAATAATGCAATGAATTAAAGCAAAATTCATAGGTTTATAATTGATGTGGTAAATATCAATCAAATAAACTTGTATAAATACAAATATACAACCACACCTACCACGCTTTTTTTTTTTGTCAATGAAAAAGAAAACTAAAAAACAGAATATAAAGATACCATTTCATACTTTATTTACATGAGAGCAACTAAGTAAGTTAAATTTGTGGAGTTCTAAAAATTACAATTAAAAAAGAAAAACGTTATTTCATAAGTATAGAGATTAAAACTTAGATTCCCTTTCCCTTATGGGGAAAACTCTAAAAATCAGCTCCAAATCAGGGTGCTTGAAGTAACCATCCTTCGGTGGGACCTTCTTCTTCGTTGAATAAACCACCGGCTTCTTTTTCGGCGCCGAGGGACACATCGTTGAGGGAGGTATCCGACAACCGCTGTGTTTTGGTGTCCGACAACCTTCTTCAATCTCCAATCTCATAACCATTTTTTGAAGTGTTTTCTTCTTGTCTCTTTGAAAATATACACAAATATGAATTGTTACTTGTTATTTGTAGCCACTTGAGTTACTTACTGGTTAATTGTTAATTGTTAATTGTTTCATAACCATAATATAAGTTTTTTACCAAGCAAGTATTGGTTGCTCGATTTCATTATCCGAATGTGCTTTGATAAAATAAAAAATTATGATCAATATCCAAAACTAAAAATTTGGAATTTAATTAATAGATATATAATGGTAAATTTTAACTTTTTAATTTCTAGTATCCCCGCTCCTTATGGTGTAAGATTTGATTTGATTTTTGAGAAGGAAAAAAAATTGAACCAATTAATAATAATTAATTTTTTTTATTTAAACGATCTTTTCACACAAAATTCAAATCAAACTAAACCGATGATGAATGAGGTGGTTTGACTCCATTCAATCGAATTGGTATTTCTTTTGTATTTTAAGAAACTTATTTTGAGAAAGTATACAAAATGACTATTTTTTACAACACGGTAGATTTTTTCCTACTACTAAAATAAGTGAATAAGCTACGGCGAAAGAATAATACATAATGATTAAAAATGCATAAATAAACATATTTTAAAAATAAAATGACAATATAGTGTAGAATAAAAAATAATAATGAAATCCTCTAAAAAATAATAAAGAAATATAATAATTTAGCATGGGTTTCAGGTGATCAGTTCTAAATTATGTGAAATCGATATCAGAAGTAACAAATGTTAGTTTTAATTTGATCATCATATTCATCGGGTCATTAATCAAATGTCCTTTTGATGGAGAGCTTCGTCGCTCTTTACGTTTATATTTGACTCAAAGAATCAATATCTTCAGTTATATGCAAAGATACCTGGTTCATTCCAGAAACTCGTGTAATTTCTTTGGTTTTCATCATTTTCATGTTGGCTTGTCGACTCACCTAATTAACAAGAACCAAGAGATTACCAGCAAAGAAGACATATCTTTCATCCACCGTCTCCATTTTTTACAAAGGCTAAATCTCAACAACTTGTAGTCTGGAAAACACCAACTAACCACGTCATATGCCTTTTCAAAATCCAAGTAGAGATATGAGGCGAATTATTTAAGAGAGTGAGCATAAAAAAACCTTTGGTATAAGAGTGATAAAATAGGAGGATGTTCTTTTTGGAAGGCAGGCATTATGATGGAATTGGTCGAACAATAATAAAACTTCATTTTTCATCAAACACTAAAAGGACTTGAAAAATGCATAGTTGAAACTGTCTGGGCCTGGGCTTTTATCTCCATTAGCAACTTGGATTACCGCATAAATTTCTTCCTCCACAAAATCTTTTGTGATAAACATATTATGATTTCCACTCACCAATGGAAAAATCCAACCCCCAAGCTTTGGTCTTTCCCACTCAACCTCAGAGAAATGTTTAGAAAAATACATGAAGACCTCATGTATGTGAAGAAGATTTCCTTCCTTGTGACTTGGCTGGGTTTTGATGATTACAAGACTACATCACAAAAAGAAGAAAGCTTATGGAGGCTCATGGATCAAGATGATGAACAAGCTTAAGGACTTAGGGTTTTAAATTATAATCATTGTAAGTATGGTCCTTATCTTTTGATCTATCATTCTTAGCATTGTTTATGACTTAGAATGCTCAGAAAATAATTACAAACATTTTTCTAAGTCTTCATATGAAGCAATGGCTAAATATCTTTTGAAAATAAATCACTCACGATGATTTTTATTTTAAATGTGATTTTGCATTAAAATGTTTTTGGATGAAAAGCCATAATTGATTTTGGAAAATTGCATATTTATTTATGACATTAGAAACATTTTTTTAGCATGTTTTTTGATTAATCAATTATGTATTAAAATATATTTCATGTCATATTTTTGCCATACTTAATTGACTTATTTGATTTTGGTACCGTTGGCTTTAACAAGCAATTTATATTTGGCCATTTTATTGCCTATTAATCAATTTGGATTCAATGGCTATTTCTTAAAATGCAACGGCTACTTCTAATTTATTTTACCAATCAGCCACATTTCTTTTAAATGATTTTTCATTCTCATTTTATGAATGGGTGCCATTTTAAATTTGTGCCTTTTCATTTTAAACCATTTTTGAAATGTAGTATTGTTTCATAAACATCTTTTTAGCCTCTATAAATTCAATTGAGAATCAAAACAATTTAGATACATACAACAACTTTAAAATTCTCAATTGTGAATTTTCAATATCACTGGCTTTCAAACTTTCATTCAAATTGTTTGGAAAACTTTGCCCACACTTTAACATTTATTAAAAAGTTTTCTGAGCACTAAGTTATAATCTGTTAAAGTGATATTGAGAAAGATAACAGCCATACAATTTATTATTCTTCAAAAACCATTGTTGTGAATTCTTGCCATAGTTTTGGTGAGAATTGTTGAAAGATAGTGGGGTGCTATCTTGTGTATGTTAGAAAGATTGTTAGGGGGTCTTGGGGAGAGATTGCTTGTAACAAAGATTCTAACATAGTGAATTCCTCACAGGGTTGTGGGGGAGTGGAGTACCAGTAGGGGAACCACTATAAATTCCTTGTGTCCATCTTCTTCTTCCCTACACTCTTTATTTTTCCAAGCATTCGTTCATACATTCATACAAAATTCCGGAAAAATTTACAAGAACACAATAAACCAGAAAAATTATCCTTTAAAAGTCATACAACCTAATTCACCCCCCCTCTTAGGTTGCACTCTGAAATTACAATTGGCATCAGAGCAAGTTAAGGTAATTTGCTCCTTGATCCAGAAAAATGGCTTCCGCTTCAAATTCAAACATTGTGTTCAAAGATGGTGGTAGTAGCAACAAACCTCCATGCTTTGTTGGTGAATACTATGATTTCTGGAAAATTCGCATGCGTGCATACTTGGAAGCACAAGGGGAAGAAATATGGAATGCCGTTGAGAATGGTCCATTCATTCCTACAACGGTTGTGAATGATGTTGTCCAAGTAAAAATAAAAACATCTTGGACTGATGATGATAAGAAAAAATTGTTGTTTGACAAGAAGGCAATCAACATGCTTCATTCAGCCCTTGGCATGGATGAGTTCTTCCGAATTTCTCAATGCAAAACTGCAAAAGAAATTTGGGACACTCTAGAAGTAACCCATGAAGGCACAGAAGAAGTGAAGAGATCAAAACTGAACACTTTATCACAAGAATATGAATTGTTCAGAATGCAGCCCGGTGAATCAATTCTTGATTTACAAAAGAGATTCTCTCACTTAACAAACCACTTGATGGCTCTTGGAAAGACTTTCACAAATGATGAATTAAATCTCAAAGTCCTTAGATCATTAACAAGGGCTTGGCAACCAAAGGTGACTGCAATATCAGAAAAGAAAAGTCTTTCTAAAATGACTTCTGCCGCTTTGTTTGGTAAACTCCAAGAACATGAAATGGAACTTGGAAGATTGGAAAAGCATGAAGGGCAAGAGAAGAAGAACAAAAGCATTGCTCTAAGAGTTGAGTCAAAACAACAAAATAAAGGAGAAAGTTCTGATGAAGGTGAGACCATCAATCTTCTTGCAAAAAGTTTTAAAAAATTTCTTAAAAAGGACAAGTCCTTCAAGTTTGGTAATAAAAGAAAATCTTTCAAGAAGAATGAGGGCTCTACGTCAAACCAAAACATTACATGTTTTGGATGTGGGAAAGAAGGTCACATGAAAGCAGATTGTCCATCTTTTACAAACAAAAATGGTGACAAAGGAAAGAAAGAATTCAAGCAAAGGAGGGCCTACATTGCATGGGAAGAAAATGACATAAGTTCATCTTCTGAATCAGAGGATGAAGAGTATGCAAATCTTGCACTAATGGCATCTCATCACTCTGATGATGAACAAGAGGTTAGTGATTCTGAACTTGATATTAAACCTTCATATGATGAATTACAAAATGCATTTGATGAATTATATGAAGAATGTAGTAAACTTTCTAAAACTTGTGTAAAACAGAAGAAATTAATTGTTTCACTTGAAAGAAAAGTTTTTGATGCACAAGTGGATTTAGAAAAGGTCAAAAATTCTTCATGTAATAAATGTAAAGAACATGAAACAAAAATTATTAAATTAAATCAAGTAATAAAAAATTTTGAAAAAGGTCACAATAGTTTGGAAGATGTTCTTAGCAAACAAAGAGATTTAAAAAATAAAACCGGTCTTGGATTTTCAAATTTTGATAAACCAAGTACAAGTAAAACAATCTTTGTTAAAGCAAGCACAACTTCCAACAACTTGGAACCAAAGAAAATGCATGTTGTAATTCCTCTTAAAAGTATGAATACTAGAAATAATTCTTATGGAAGAAATTATTCTAACAAGTCTTATAAGAAAACAAATTCTAAGGTTAGAAATAATGTCTCCAATGGAAGTAATTCTAGTGTATATCATGTTCAAAATTTATCATGTTTCTATTGCAACATGAAAGGCCATACTCCAAATACATGCTACATAAGAAACTTTGGTGTTCCTTATGGTAAATATATTTGGGTAAGGAAAGGTATTAACCCACAAGGACCCAAATCACAATGGGTACCTAACAAGACTTAAACTTTCTGTTTTGTAGGGAGGGTTGAAATCTTCAACCAACATGTGGTACCTTGATAGTGGTTGTTCAAAACATATGACGGGAGACAAATCAAGATTCTCAAGTTTGACCCTAAAATCAAAAGGATATGTCACCTATGGAGACAACAATAAAGGAAAGATTCTTGGTATCGGTAAAGTTGGTATGCCTCCCTATACTACTATTGATAATGTGCTATATGTTGAAGGTCTAAAACATAATTTACTAAGTATTAGTCAATTATGTGATAAAGGCTTTAGAGTAAATTTCAATAAAGATTCTTGTTTTGTTGAAGATGTAGCATCACATGAAATCAAACTTGTTGGAAAAAGAATAAATAATATTTTCATGATTTCATTAGATGATTTGTCTTTAAAGCTTAAATGTCTTGTGGTAAACAACAACAATGATGCATGGTTATGGCATAAAAGAATTGCACACATTCACATGGATCATTTGAATAAATTAATAAAGCATGACCTTGTTGTTGGGTTGCCTAAGATTAAGTTTATTAAAGACAAATTATGTGATGCTTGTCAAAAGGGTAAACAAACAAAAGTTTCTTTCAAACCAAAGCATATAGTCTCAACTTCTAGGCCTCTTCAATTAATTCATATGGATCTTTTTGGTCCTTCAAGAACTAGAAGTTTTGGAGGAAACTATTATGCCTTGGTTATAGTTGATGATTACTCTAGATATACGTGGACTTTATTTCTTGCAAATAAAAGTGATGCTTTTAAAGCTTTCAAGAAGTATGCAAAATTGGTTCAAAATGAAAAATCCTTGAAGATTGTATCTATTAGAAGTGATCATGGTGGAGAGTTTCAAAATACATTTTTTGAAGAGTTTTGTGATGAACATGGAATTTCACACAACTTCTCGGCACCTAGAACACCACAACAAAATGGTGTTGTTGAAAGGAAGAACAGGTCTCTTGAAGAACTTGCAAGAACCATGTTGAGTGAAACAAATTTGCCTAAGTACTTTTGGGCAGATGCGGTAAGTACAGCATGCTATGTAAGTAACCGTGTTTTGGTAAGACCTATCTTAAAGAAAACTCCATATGAACTTTATAAGGGTAGAAAACCCAATATTGCTTATTTTCATATTTTTGGCTGTAAATGTTTTGTTTTGAACAATGGGAAAGATAACCTTGGTAAATTTGATGAAAAATCTGATGAGGGTATCTTTCTTGGTTATTCTCTCACTAGTAAGGCATATAGAATTTTCAATAAAAGAACCCTTACTATTGAAGAATCTGTTCATGTCTCTTTTGATGAAACTAACCCCTCCAAGGAGGAAAAAGTTATTCTTTCTGATGAAGATGATGAAGATAGTTCACCAAAAGAAGTCAACATTGAAGATGAACAGAACAAACAAAACAATGCACACCAAGAAGAAGAAATGCCACAACAAGAGCAAACAAATAATGATCTACCACAAGAATGGAGAATTCATAGAGACCATCCAATTGACAACATCATTGGTGACATAAATAAGGGAGTATCTACTAGACTTAATCTTCAAGATGCATGTTTAAATATGGCTTTTGTTTCACAAATCGAACCTTCTAAAATTGATGAAGCCTTAAGTGATGATCAATGGATTTTAGCCATGCAAGAAGAACTAAATCAATTTGAAAGAAATCAAGTTTGGGAATTAGTACCTAGGCCTTTGGATAAACATATCATTGGTACAAAATGGGTTTTCAAAAATAAATTAGATGAAAATGGTATTATTGTAAGAAATAAGGCCAGATTAGTTGCTCAAGGCTATAATCAAGAAGAAGGGATCGATTTTGATGAAACATTTGCACCTGTGGCAAGATTAGAAGCCATAAGATTACTTTTAGCATATGCATGTTCCTTAGATTTTCAATTATATCAAATGGATGTCAAAAGTGCATTTTTAAATGGTTATATACATGAAGAAGTTTATGTTAAACAACCTCCAGGTTTTTGAAGATTTTAAAAATCCTTCTCATGTATATAAGCTTAAGAAAGCACTTTATGGTCTAAAGCAAGCACCAAGAGCATGGTATGATAGATTAAGCAATTTTCTTTGTGAAAAAGGTTTTGAAAAAGGAAAAGTTGATACTACTCTTTTTATAAAAAGAATTAATCATCATACCTTGCTTGTGCAAATCTATGTTGATGATATCATTTTTGGTGCTACTAATGAATCGTTGTGTAAAGAATTTTCTAACATGATGCAAGGAGAATTTGAAATGTCTATGATGGGAAAACTTAATTACTTCCTTGGTCTACAAATAAAGCAATCAAAGGATGGAATATTCATCAATCAATCAAAATATTGCAAAGAACTTCTTAAAAGATTTGATATGGATAATTGCAAGGAGATTGCAACACCTATGAGTTCTAGCACTTATGTAGATCAAGATGAATCTGGTAAGCCAATAGACATTACAAAATATAGAGGTATGATTGGCTCTCTCCTTTATCTTACTGCAAGTAGACCAGATATTATGTTTAGTGTTTGTTTATGTGCTAGATTTCAATCTTGTCCAAAAGAATCTCATCTCTCTTCTGTTAAAAGAATTATGAAATATTTAAAAGGCACTCCCAATGTTGGTTTGTGGTATCCCAAAGGGAGTCTATGTGAATTGGTTGGTTATTCTGATTCTGATTATGCTGGATGTAAGACTGATAGAAAAAGTACTAGTGGTACATGTCACATTTTGGGAAATGCATTAGTTTCTTGGTCTTGTAAAAAGCAAGCTTGTGTAGCCTTGAGTACTGCAGAAGCAGAATATATTGCTGCAGGAAATTGTTGTGCACAAGTTCTTTGGTTGAAACAACAATTACGTGATTTTGGTTTAAATTTAGAATGCATTCCCTTAAGATGTGACAACACCAGTGCAATTAATTTAACTAAAAATCCAGTCATGCATTCCAGGACCAAACACATAGACATTAGACATCATTTCCTAAGAGATCATGTTCTCAAAGGAGATGTTGAAGTTACTTTTGTGGATACTCATTCTCAATTAGCGGATATTTTTACAAAACCTTTGGCAAAAGAACAATTTTTTAAAATAAGAAGAGAATTGGGAATCTTGGATGAGAATGATATTTAACATATGTACATGCAAAAAATGTTATTTTTATTTTAGGTGTCTATTTCTTCAAATTATATGATTTTTTATATATAGGATTATATGCATTTTTATGATAAGTTTGGATTCGGATAACTTTGTTTTAAGTTTTATATTATTATTACTTGTCTTGTATGCATATTTTTGGTTGGATATCTGTTTTGCCGATCTTTCTTCTTTTTGATGATGTCAAAAGGGGGAGAAAGTGTAGGTATGTGCTTGTACTTTGACATTTTACAGGTTATCCAATTGCAAATCAAAGGGGGAGATATACAAGACAGGGGGAGCTTTCTTTGCACATCAATGTCAACATGATATGGTTTGTCATCATCAAAAAGGGGGAGATTGTGAAGAAGATTTCCTTCCTTGTGACTTGGCTGGGTTTTGATGATTACAAGACTACATCACAAAAAGAAGAAAGCTTATGGAGGCTCATGGATCAAGATGATGAACAAGCTTAAGGACTTAGGGTTTTAAATTATAATCATTGTAAGTATGGTCCTTATCTTTTGATCTATCATTCTTAGCATTGTTTATGACTTAGAATGCTCAGAAAATAATTACAAACATTTTTCTAAGTCTTCATATGAAGCAATGCCTAAATATCTTTTGAAAATAAATCACTCACGATGATTTTTATTTTAAATGTGATTTTGCATTAAAATGTTTTTGGATGAAAAGCCATAATTGATTTTGGAAAATTGCATATTTATTTATGACATTAGAAACATTTTTTTAGCATGTTTTTTGATTAATCAATTATGTATTAAAATATATTTCATGTCATATTTTTGCCATACTTAATTGACTTATTTGATTTTGGTACCGTTGGCTTTAACAAGCAATTTATATTTGGCCATTTTATTGCCTATTAATCAATTTGGATTCAATGGCTATTTCTTAAAATGCAACGGCTACTTCTAATTTATTTTACCAATCAGCCACATTTCTTTTAAATGATTTTTCATTCTCATTTTATGAATGGGTGCCATTTTAAATTTGTGCCTTTTCATTTTAAACCATTTTTGAAATGTAGTATTGTTTCATAAACATCTTTTTAGCCTCTATAAATTCAATTGAGAATCAAAACAATTTAGATACATACAACAACTTTAAAATTCTCAATTGTGAATTTTCAATATCACTGGCTTTCAAACTTTCATTCAAATTGTTTGGAAAACTTTGCCCACACTTTAACATTTATTAAAAAGTTTTCTGAGCACTAAGTTATAATCTGTTAAAGTGATATTGAGAAAGATAACAGCCATACAATTTATTATTCTTCAAAAACCATTGTTGTGAATTCTTGCCATAGTTTTGGTGAGAATTGTTGAAAGATAGTGGGGTGCTATCTTGTGTATGTTAGAAAGATTGTTAGGGGGTCTTGGGGAGAGATTGCTTGTAACAAAGATTCTAACATAGTGAATTCCTCACAGGGTTGTGGGGGAGTGGAGTACCAGTAGGGGAACCACTATAAATTCCTTGTGTCCATCTTCTTCTTCCCTACACTCTTTATTTTTCCAAGCATTCGTTCATACATTCATACAAAATTCCGGAAAAATTTACAAGAACACAATAAACCAGAAAAATTATCCTTTAAAAGTCATACAACCTAATTCACCCCCCCTCTTAGGTTGCACTCTGAAATTACAATGTATTATAGTGGAATGAAGATGAAGTCAAGAATCGTCCGCTTTAAGAGCCATATGGAATTTGAGGTTTTTCTGGAAATACACCAAATTTTAATCCCCTTCCTTTAACCATTCACACCTAGCCCTTTGAAAAGCTACCTTATCCTTACACCTTAAAAGCTTCCAAAGATGAGAGAATTTACTTTTCCAAGTTGCAACCTTCCGAAAGACCTTGATCCTCACATTTAGTATCCAGATTTGCAATTTCAACCATACAACCTTTTATTTTCCCCTCCAAATCTCCATGCACTTCTTGTTTCCACCTCTTTAACTCCCCTTTTAGCCTTTTAAATTTCTCTTGAAGGATAGACCACATCTACCTTATAGGGGTGGCACTCCTCCAACTACACTCCACCACCGACTTGAAGCCTATATTGGAACGCCAATAGTTATTATACCTAAAAGTCTTAGGGCCCCAATCAAAGGACGCACTCTTATCATTGAGATCAATGGTCGGAGACATCCTTATCTAGGGCATAATGACTTAAATCCCCCCACTCCATCAACCACTGAGGGGAAACAACGATATGATCGAGGTGACTTAAACATATCTTATTCAGTTGAATCCAAGTGAACTTCCTTCCCAACAAAGGTAAAGCAATCAATCCTAACTCCTTGATGAAATTAGTAAAAGCATAAGAATCAACACTATTGACCACCAATACAACGACTCTTTTGAGGCCCCCACTCCAACACCACTCTCAAAAATCCATTCTCTTGGAAAGAATCTACAAGCACTCCATTAGAACCATCTCAAATGGACAAAATACCTCCACTTTTTGAAATCATCATAACCCCCTCCCTCCAAAAAAAATAAAAATGACTAAGAACACAAATTTCTATCCACCGCCTCAATCTTAACTTCTTGAAGAGCTAAGCAATCAACTTTATTAGCCATTTTGAGATCTCTCACCTTTCTATGTTTCAGCCTCTCCCCAACCTTCTAATATTTAGAGTACAAACAATCATTGATCCAGCTCTTCAATCCCTTCCTCATCCTCCGGGGCCTTCTCTTTTCTTCATTGCTAGTAACACCAAGATTCATCCATATATTGTATAATCTATCTGCTTCAGCTCTATATAACAAGGTTTTATTTGGGCAATCAAATTGATCCTCATCTTCAGTTTGCATCACTTCTAGAGACGAGATGGGCACCAGAGAATGGTTCTTTCTCATCAACTTTTTCAGGGTAGCCTCCTTCTTGATTAAATTAACAAACTTCAAAAAAAGAGAGATAGGACCATCATGTTGAAACTAACCAATGAATGATATTGAGCTAAAGTCTTGGAAATATTTCTTTTTTAGATAGACGAAATGACAATAGTCATTGAAAACTCATACACACAAGTTGAAAAGTCGGAGTTCGAACTCCAGTCTTAGTATCCGGCCTAGCAATTTTACCGGTTGAATTAGAACTTGTGGACAAAGTCTTGAAAATATTAGTTCAAATGATATTGCAACTCTTTTTTTTTTTGAAAGTGCAACACATGTCATTAATTCAGAATCTCATGAGAGTACAAAGCATAGATGCTGTTAGGCACCTCTTCTAACCACACCCTATTTGGCTCAGAATGGGCCAACTGGGCCAAGCTGTGAGCAACGTTATTGCCATCCCTATGTCTAAAACTGAAAAGACACAACTCAAAAGCATCACGCAGGAAGTGCATCTCACGCACCATACTTCCCAAATAGGTTCTGTCATCGCTAGCATCTTTCCGCAGAAGGTGAATTACACGCTCATTATCTGATTCAAAGATCAGCTTACGGAAACCACAATCAATTGCCAGACGCATCGTGTTGAGCATAGCGAAAGCCTCCGCCGTGGCAGCACAAGCGAAACCATCAAACTTCCAGGTAGCAGCGGCCATGACTAAACCATTCTCATTTCTCACAATAGCGCCCAGACCCCAGGTACCTATCTCTTGAAGATTAGCATCACTGTTGGCTTTAAGAACAGAGGGTTCAAGTTTGACCCATTTTCTGGTTGTAGGTTGCATGCGAGTGTGAGTGGGGATGAAGGGGAGACGAGAAGGATCCTCCTCGAAACTGGTAGCATACACAAAATCCTGAATACTGTTAGCAGCTTTTTGGATGATGTCCTCTTCAGGTATAAATTTCTCCTCAAAAACCAATAAATTGCAAGCAAACCAAATATTGTATATAATAGCAGCAACTTGAATAATGACATTCTCCTCCTTAGTAAGAATGGTATGTGAAAGCCAATCAGGAAACTCAGTGATAGCTTGATCCATAATACGAAGGGATAGTTGAGAGCCAAACCAAGTTCTGGAAATATTGGGGCAAGTCATGAAGACATGGGTAATAGTTTCAAGTTTCGTATAACATCTAGGACATAAAGGGGATATCTTAGTGAGCTCATTACGCACCGGGAGGGAGTTGTTAAGAATGCGCCACAGAATCATCTTATGTCTAGGAATAGTGTGCAGCTTCCAGATTTTGTCCCAGACTTTGGTAGAACTGCTGCTAGTGGAAGGTAGTTGAGTAGCTCCAGCCTTCCACTGTTGAATAGCCCTATAGCCAGACTTAACAGTATACTGCCCATCCTGCTCCTGCATCCACATTAACTCATCGTTCTTGCTGGGATTAATTAAAGGAATTTGCTCAATATTAAGCTTATCAATGGGATAGAAATTATTATCCAGAATCTCTTTGTTCCAACAAAAGGTGTCCCTATCCAAAAGGTCCCTGACCAGAAAGAGGTTGGAATTACCAACTGCTTGGGTCAGGACTTTAAACACGGATTGGAAGGGTAGCCAATTATCTTCCCAAATTATGACCTTATTGCCATTACCAATCCTCCAACAACTTCCCTTCTTAATGATCCAAATTGAATTATGTAGACTCCTTCACGCATAACTTAGATTACCACTCATAGTCGCTTTGAGCACATCTGAATGAGGGAAATATTTAGCTTTAAAGCATCTAGACAGCAGGGAGTTAGGTCTGACCTGTATCCGCCAAATCTGCTTAGCCAACATAGCCAAATTGAAATCTTGAAGGGATTTGAATCCCATACCTTCTTCATGCTTGGATCTAAAAAGGTTCTCTTTCTTAACGCAGTGATATTCCTACTAAGACCAGAATTGCCCCACCAGAAATTACACACAGCTTTTTCAATGTTGTCACACACTCCATTGGGTAGTAAAAAGCAGCTCATGATGTAAGTAGGGATAATCTGAGCCACTGCCCTGATAAAAAAACCTCTACCTTCAAAGGAAAGATTTTTCTCCTTCCAACCCTTTAATTTAGCCCAAATTCTATCCATGAGAAACCTGAAGTCGTGCTCTTTGGAACGCCCAGAATTAGTAGGCATACCAAGGTGCTTGTCAATGCTATTGCTGATCTTGATAGGTAGTTGCTCTTGAAAAAGCTTCTTAAAATCCATGCTAATGTTGGGACTGAAAAACATGTCAGATTTGTCTAAATTAACTCTTTGCCCAGATGCTTCTTGGTATTGATCCAGGATTTCCTTGATAGCCTTTCCTTCTTCAGGTCTAGCCTTGCAAAACAAAATACAATCATCAACATAAAGTAAATGCGAAATAGAGGGAGCATTAGTAGCTGTAGAGACACCATGCAAATAGCCATCCTGTTGGCTTTTTGAGATCAGCCCAGATAAGACTTCAGCATAGAGAATAAAAATATAAGGAGACAAGGGATCCCCTTGTCGAATACCTCTACTGGGCTGGAAAGAAGCAGTAGGTTGACCATTGATAAGAATAGATAAAGAAACGGAACTAATACAGCTCATGATAAGATTAATGGTCTTGGGAGGAAAGCCCATAGCCCCTAAAGTTTTAGCAATAAAGTCCCATTCCAGACTGTCATAAGCCTTGGCCATATCCAACTTAATGCCAACAAAGCCATTGTTTTTCTTCCTAGGCTTATTGATGTAATGGAAAGTTTCAAAAACAATGAGAGAGTTATCAGTGATCAATCTGCCAGGAAGAAAAGCACTTTGATATTCATTAATGATGTTGGGCAAAACATTTTTAATCCTATTAGCTAGTGTTTTTGTAACGATTTTTAAAATGACATTACAAAGGCTAATAGGTCTAAAATCTTAAGGGACATTAGGCGAAGAAATTTTGGGGATCAAGCTAATATAGGTATGGTTGATATTCTTGGGACTGCCATCCTTATTGAGGATGTTTAAAATAAAGTTTAGGATATCGTTACCAATGATATGCCAATATTTTTTATAAAAAAGAGTTGAAATGCCATCAGGCCCCGGAGCAGAATTGCTCTTAAGACTATCAATGGCCTTAGTTATTTCAGAGGCAGTATATGCAGCCCCAAGGTAATCATACATATCCTGGGAGACCCTATTCTGAACAACATTAAAAATAGCCTGATTAGTACAAGTGCTAGAAATATCAAAAATGTTTTTAAAATAAGACTCAAAAACAGCATTAATATGATCACTGTCCTGCCAAAGAGTGCCCATGGAATCCTTGATGGAATAAATAGTATTTTTCCGCTTTCTTTGGCTAGCTTTGTAGTGAAAACATTTGGTATTGAGATCACCATGTTTGAGCCAGTGAGTCTTGGCCCTTTGTGCCCACGACATCTCCTCCTGCTTCAAAAGATCATCAAGCTCCCTTTCAGTGATTTTGATAGTGTCTAAGCACTCTTTGTTAGGAACTTTGTTTTTGAGCTGCTTAAGAGTGCATTGAAGGTTTTTGACATTCCCTGGTATATTACCAAATTTAGCTCACCCCCAAGCATGCATCAGATCTAAAGTATTCCCCAGTTTAGTGATGCTATCACCAGGAGTACCATGCCAAGAACTCTTGACAAGTTGATGGTTGTCTTTGTCTTGAGCCCAAACCTGTTCAAAACGTTTAATTCTGGCCTTTTTATAAGTGTTCCTGCAGTCATTAGCAGCAAGAAATTCTAAAAGAATAGGAGAGTGATCTGAAGTGTATCTGGGAAAAAAGTTGATCCAGTTAGAATTAGCACAAAATCTGTCCAATCTTTCTTTAATATGATTATTGTCAGATTGATTATTAGCCCAAGTAAATTTATAGCCAGTATATCCTAAATCCATAAGGTCACATTGATTAAGAGTAGTGTTAAAAAGGTTGGTGAGATTATAATCCAAGTCATTGCCCCCCATCTTTTCAGAACTATTAAGCACCAAATTAAAATCACTAAAGATAAGCCAATTATTATTTTTCTTACTAGTATAAAGGGCAAATATAGCCTCACAAGTAAGGTATTTGTGATTAGAGTAGGGAGAGCCATAAAAACCAGTAGCAAACCAGGAAATATTAGTATTACAAGTAGTAATATACATGTCAATAAGCATTTTATTAGATTGGAGAAAATCAATTTGAATACAATCGTTCCATATGACAGCAAGACCACCTGATCTGCTGCCATTATTGATAGTACAATCAACCATGAAAAATGAGATAAAGGACCACAAGTTAGAACAGACTTAGCTTTTTTATCAGTAGATTTTAACTTGGTTTCCATAAGAAAAACCATGTCAGAACACATGGATTTGAGGAGCTTTTTGAGGGCTCTCATTGCAGAGGTGTTCCCCAGCCCTCTGCAGTTCCAAGACAAACACTTCATGACTGTTGGCTGGCCTTGTTGACAAGGCCTGCCATTCCAAAATCTTGCTTGAAGGTTGAATCTGCAGTTGACTCTACCACGGTTGCGGCATCCAGTTTCCTCTTGTGAATATTATGGTCCTCATGAGATATGAATTGGTGGGTTGTAGGAGTTTGTATCATCACCTGGTCCTTGTGAATCACCAAATTTGCGGATAATTGAGGACTGTTGAAAGTCTGAATTGGGTCTTCATGGGAAGAATGCCGCTTGTCAGGTTGATTAGCACTCTGTTGTCCATACTTATTCAGGTTCATTCTAGCCATCTTATCCAATAAGCCTTGTGGGATGGGACTGAATTGCCCCCCATTGAGAGAGTTCATGGGATTACTGAACTGCGCCCATAGTTTCTGGACCGAAGCCAAGCCCCCCTTGGATTTATAGCTCCTTCAGCTAGAGTAGGAGAATTTCTGCAGTTCTCAGCGAGGTGTCCTACCAATCCACAACCAAAGCAGAACATAGGTAGGTTCTCAAACCTAAAATCAATCCAATTAATACCGTCTTGGTCATTACCAATATACATTCCTGCCCTGATGGGATGATTGACATTGAATAGAATCTTAACTTTGACTATTCTAGCATTATCTGGGAAATCATATACCCCTACATCCAAAACCTTACCAATTTGAGATTCCATCTCCCTTCCCATGGTGAGGGACTTACAGTGGAGTGGGAGACCCCAAAACTGAACCCACAGAGGGATATTAACAAAATCCAGAGAATTCACAATAACGTTTCGATCCCAGTTGTGAAGAACTAACCAGCAGTTGCGAATAATATAGGGGCTGCCCTTCAAAATTCTATGCACATCTTCCTCTTTATCCAGTTTGATCTGGTAGAGTTTTCCTTCAATTTCACTAATCTTGAAGCCTTGAGGGTTGCACCAAATTCCAGAAAGAGTATTGTGTAATACTTGAAGAGGGATGGGTTTTTAGGCAAGAATTTTACCTATTATGTTGTTCTTGCACTAGTTGACACTTTCTTTCACATGCTCTTCTTGATAATAGAAGAAAAGATTAGCATAGTCTGATTTAGTATTGATACCTTCTTGATGTTCTTGGAAATTTTCAGGGACGTGTTCCTCCTGGTGAGGACTGTTGTGCACTCCGCTAGTTGAGGCGAACCCATCAGAATGGTGATTGGTTGTGAAGAGATCCCCCTGAGTCAGATTCAGTTGAAGCTTTTGAATCTTGGAAGGACGATTGAGACCTGAGTGAATCAGACCATGGGAACCAGTATCCACGGTGTTTGAGAGAACACCTTTATCCCCAGAGAAAGACATGATCAAGAACATGAAAAGAGGAAGGTGAAAGAGCAGAACAAGCCGAACAAATCAGAGAAAGAAGGGGTGAAGATGAAAGCAACAAGCCCCAAATTAACCACAGGAACCAAAAGCCACAAGGGGGAGGGAAGGGTAAAACAGGGAGAAAAAAACCAAAGAAAAGATACCAAAGCACCAGAGGGTGTAGCAACAAATCCAAAAAGGGAGAGAACTAAGATTCAACTATCAACAATCTAGGGAAAGAGATTGATGAAGGAAAACGGGATCGCACGCGAACCGAGAACCGAGAGGAATCAAAAAAGGATACCCATTAACCTGGTTTGTGTATCACTTCACACGTCTCTTGTCAAATTAATGTGATATTGCAACTCTTTTAGATATATAGGGTCCAATTTATTATTTTAACAAGTGATATAAAACATAAATTAAGAAATTTGTATATTGTTGGTATCATTATTTATAATATATATCTTTAAATATGCTAATTGATATGGATACACATAAAAAAGAAAAGTGGTATATACTTCAAGAGGCAATCAATTATGTGAATCAACTTCAAGAACGTGTAAGAGAGCTAGAAATTCAAAAGGAAAAAATAAATAGGTTAAAATGTGGTTTTCGTCCCTGCAAATATGACGAGTTTGAGTTTTGGTCCCTGCAATTTAATTTAATTTTTGAAAACGTCCCTACAATTTTTTTTTTGTTTTTAAAAATAGTTTCTAGGCCCACTTTTTGGATGATTTAACACATTTTTGTTGAAGTGACATTAGTTGATTGTGCATAAGCGATACCTGTGGCATTTAAGCTGATTAAAATATTTAAAACATAGATTAAAATAATTAAAATAAAATAATAAATCAGAAAATGTTTTTTTAATTTTAATTTTAATTTTAATTTTAATCCACACACTTCTTATCTTTTTGTTCATATCACCAACACCATCCCATCCCCACCGATAACACCTAATTTCTAAACCATCCCATCTCTGGTGGTTTTCATCGTTGTTCTTGCACTTCTTGACTCGTTTTTCTCATTCTGAAGCTCGATTTTGGTTCTATTTTGCGGTACAAGCTATGTTCTACGTAATAGCGATTTGAAATTGAAAATTTCTTATCCCTCTGGGTATGGTGACCTCAGTCGCGGGAGGTTTGGCCGCCGGAATATCAATATATGGTGTTTGCTTTAGGTCTGGAAATTTGTGAGTTTGTGTTGATATATCTGGAAATTTGTGGGTATGTGTTTGATGAAAGATTTCCTCTGAATTTTTCTGGGCCATCAAATCGTAGCTTTTCTAAAAGAATTAACATATCTGGACTGATGAATAGAGAATGAAGATATGGATTAGTTTATTGATGAATTTGATTTATGATCTTTGCAATAATGAGTGAATACCGGAAGAAAATCAGCACCGATTGTTCTTCATTATTATATTATTATAAAAGTCACAATTTTTTAAAAATAATACATGTGATCAAAATAAAAAATGTTAAGTTTTCTTATAAAACTGAATCATATACATTTCTACTGAATTTTTACAACCTTGTCTCACTTTTTTACTCTTTATCATTTATAGGATACGTATCTTTGAAGTATCTTATAAGTATCATTGTGTATCTGTGAAGTATCGTATAAGTATCCGATCAAATATTTTTTTAAATTAAAATAATTAATTTTGATACTTCTTGGGTACGTATCCGCGAGTATCCGTAGAGTATCGGTATCTGATACGTATCCGTATCGGATACGTCTTCATTTTGGAGTATCCGAGCTTCATAGGTTTGGAATGTGTTGTTTTCCTGGAATTGATGAAGCTGCTGCGAGGCTTAGAGGGAGACACAGTGGGAGATGGAGGAAGAACATGACTTTAGTTTTCTTTTTAAAAAAAAAAGGGTTTATTGATGATGAATGTATGAGTATATGATGAAGATGAAGAATAGGAGAAGGGAGGAAGATGAAGAAGGTTAAAAATAATCTTTTCCCCTTTTTTTATTTTTATTAAAAAGATTTATAAAATATTTAAAATAGTTAAATGTCACATGAGTGCCACGTGTACAAGTGGGTACAGTCAGCACTTGCCACAAAGGCAGAAATGAGACAAATCAGCAAGAAAGTGGGTCCAGGGACTATTTAAAAAAACAAAAAAATTTACAAGGACATTTTTCAAAAAAAAAATGGAGGGACCAAAACTCAAACTTGGAGGGACCAAAACTCAAACTTCTCAGGAATAAAAACCACATTTTAGCCAAATAAATATTGCATAATCAATTCAACAATGGTTGACAAGAAACTACAAGACTTGACCACTTGTGAGTTGTAAAGCAAACACGGCTGGTTATTGTTACAAAAAATAGTTAGATACTTCGTATTCAAACTAAAATGTATAAGTATTGTATTTGATGAATTTTGAAAACAATATAATGTGGAAAATGACAATCCAGAAAGGTTAAAGTAACACTAGCACCAAATAGACCTATTAGTTTCCATTTTCCAAATACAGGTTTCATCCAAATTTCTATCCAAAAATAAAATGTGTAAATGTACAATTTCAATCCTATCTGTTTTCTAGAATAACATCAACATACTCGTTTTATCTGTTTTATAATTATAGTTCAATAAAATTTCTCAGTAGAAGAAAATTGACAACCATGCCAACAAAATTTTGCATTGCATAGTTTATACACATTTCACAACACAAGCCTTTATAGATATATACATATTTCACTAGAGCAATGCTTGTTGCTATTTCAAAACCATAGACACAAAGCAGCTTAGCTAAGTTTGAGTCACTTATATACATAATTCACTAGAGTAATGCTATTTATTCATCAAACTTGGTTGTTGCTATTTCAAAACCATAGACACAAAACAGGTTAGCTAAGTTTGAGTCACAAAAAATAGGGGATAACCGTTGGATGCGTAGGCAATAACATTGCTTCAAAAACCAAAAAAAGAATTACCCAACTACAAGTATAGTCATTTGGGTTCCCTAGTTAGCAAATCGACCGAACGATAAGCATTCAAATCACCTGGGAAAAGGGGATCTTAAGATGTTTTTTCTGTCAGTGTAAAAGCTAAGTCCACCGCTGCGTTGTTGACAAAAGAGTAGTTTGACAGAGGTTGTGAAGTTACACAGTAGTAGTCACCACACACATTAGGTCTCTCTCCATCCCTCTTAAGATCTTCAGTGCTCTTTTGGATCATTGCTTCTTTAATTTCTTCCTTTATCTTCATGCTTTCCTTTTCATATGGCTACATGAAAAGTAATTAGAAGTGGCAAATTTCAAACATCATTTATTGCAAAAATATAAATCTTTAGACTTCTTCTATTCGATATTATTATGTCAATTTCATTTATCGTACCAGTTTTTCCATGGGGGACATCATCTTCCAAGCATCGATAGCCTTGATTTTTCTGTCACCTTTAAACTGATGATCAGCTTTAAGTCTAGCGCATTCATGCTTGAGGAATATTTGATATGCACTCTTCTGTCCCCTTGGAACACCTCTACGTTTCTTCTTTTCTTTGTTATTTGTGGGTGCTTGTTGAAACACTTGATGTTCTTGATATCCAACTCCTGCTGTAAGTAAGAATCCATGGTATTGCAGCATAAGCACCTTTGAATTCATATAAGCCCACCTTTAAACTGAATTTGGGTTGTGTGAAGTCACAATTCCGTGACTGTACGCAGTCAAGCACATCAGTGGTCGTTCGATCAAGATGGGCTGGTCCATACTTCAAACTCGTGTTTTAGATTTATAAAAAATATCAAAATCTGCAAAAAAATCTGGACCACGGATCTTGTTCAAACCACCAACGATATGGTTGATTTTGGCTTCACATAATCCAAATCCCTTTAAAACTCTTCCAACAAATAATTGAGTTACTAAAGTATACTCATGTACCACAGTGCAGATAATAAATACACAAAGTAGCAAACCGGTTTTGGAACTTTAGTAAATTCAGTTACCATAGTGAATTGATCAGTTGTGTTCAGTTACCAAAGTTAGTTGTAATATATTATGATACTTATTTTGAATCAGTATAGTTAGCTAGTTACTAATGAATTAGTGTATACAGACACTTGAGTGCATTCTTTTTCATTCAATCAATGAATTCAGTTTTCCTCATTAAAATTCCAGATCCTCATAACCTGTAATTTGATTAGAGTAGTCCTCGGATATCTTTGCCGCCTTCAGAAAATCTTCATTGTCCACTAATTGAGATAAACTAGGGGTTGAGTTCTGCTTCCTTTCACCTGAACCTTGGAAAGGAGAATTTAAGGTTAAACAAAACATATTCAACTTAAGATAATGAAGTTACTGAAATTAAATGTATATTGTTATGTCCAATTAGTAGAGTTAAATTATAAACTAAAACGTATATGTAGAAACCACCAATAAACATCCATATGTATCAAGCAAATATGTCAGTATAACAATCTAAAACAAGATATATCTGCTTAAAATAACCACAAATTGGTCTCCTAGATTAACCTGTATTGCTGCCAGTTGCAGTTTGAGTTGCAGGAGACCTGTAGAAGTACAATTTCTCAAATTCGTACAGAAGATCTTTATAGAGCTTTTCAAGTTGAGCACATAAAGTTGCATTGTTTCCTTCCAGTTTTAGTGCAGAAACAACTTCACCCCATTTCTTTTCTTGATCAACCTGCAGGAAACATTCAAGAGAATGCACAATAATATATTAACATCTTAAAAAATTCATATAATGATATATTAAATTGAACAAACACACAAATTTGGATGTATAAACTTGATCTGCAAATGGAACTGGAAGCTACATATTTTTTGGGAGGAAACCATGTTTGAGGCAATGTCGAAAACTAAAAGTGGACACCATTCTCAGAGGAGAATGGAGCTTTGTCTGCCGAGACTAACTTTTTTGCTACATATATAATATGTACACATGCATTGCTAAAAACAATATACCTGGTAATAACCTCCTCTTCTTGTGACCTCCAAGTAAAACAGGTACAAGTCTAGGGATGTTTTTCGGACATCGAATCTGCCAAATAGAATTGGAAAAAGAGGTGCATGATGATTCACACATTTTATATATCCATAAAAAAAATTAGTTTAATTAGTATACACCGACACTATAAGGTTGTTTTACGCATACATTCAATGATGTATTGTCACGTCAATTAATGAATATGAAAATTTTGTGTTTTCATATTTATTAATTGATGTGGAAATAAAATAATTTAGTGTATATTAATTAAATTCTTTTATTTTTCAAATAATTTCATGAAAAATTACATATAATAATAACATTTCATGTTTCATATTTGACATCATTTCTCAAAAGAACAACACATGAAAAAACCAATAGACTAGAAAAAGACTTTTGAATGCATGGATTCTTTAAGCAACCAAAACAGAACAGTACTAAAGAGAATTAATGACATGCAAACGGAAAAAAAGATTGTCAAAAACAGAACATACAAAGAAGAAAATGAGAAAGAGATTAAAGAGTAATGAAGAAACTAACATGAGATTGAAACCAAAAGGGTCCAAAAGCTGAGTGAGTTTAACATAGAAGCTCTCAGTGAGGGTATATGGAACCATCTCCATCACTAATTCCTTTCCTTCTTCCAATGATGAAATTAAACTAACGTAGAAACTTATTTGTTGGACTTATATTTATACAATCAAAAAGTTGACAGCTACACCAAATACGTGTCACACTTCTCTTTTTTCATTCTTTTATTTCTTTTTAATTATTATTATTAATAATTTTTTTAAAGGATTATTATTATTATTATTATTATGGCTTAAATGCAGTTTTACCCCCCCTATTTTGACTCAAACTGGATTTTACCCCCCCTATTTTAAAACTCGGATTTTTAGCCCCCTATTTTTTATTTTTCAGGATTTTACCCCCCTACCACATTTTAACACATATTTGTTGATGTGGCAGTGCTGATGTGGATTAAATAATATTAGCCGGCAGTGGCACAACCTGACGCACACATATATGCCCCTTACATTACCCTCTACTTTCTGCCTACAATTAAACTATTACATCAAAATAATTAGATGATGTTAATAGCTTGGTCTGGTAAGTATTTGATACTTGTTAGATTATACAGCTATTTACAGATAAATTCAAACCAATTACGGTTTCTATTCCCCTACTATATGACCATGTGCTTCGGATTTCAGAATTTAGGATCAGTTAAAGCATGGACTTGAAGGCAACAATGGAGGGGAATTCTTGGTTAAGGGGGTAAGTAGAGGAACTTTAGCATGCCAGAAATTAAATGAAAATCAAGATATATATAACAAAAAGGCAAAAACCAACAAAGATATACATTATAAACAAAATCCCAAAAACGACTCCCCTATTAAGCAATTTTTGTACAAAACTTGGAAATAATAAGCAGCCAACCAAAACTGAACGGATATTAAGTTGTTCTAGAGCTCATTTCGCTATTACATGGCATCTAATACCTCTTTATACTGAAATATAAAAGCAGTTAATAACATCCAAAGGAATCGTTAAGTTTATTTTGAGGTATAAACAGCAGTAGGAAATATTTTTCCTTCTCTTAGAGAGACCAAAAAGTTAGAAAACTCCAGAGTCCAGTTCTGCATCTTTGTCAAAAATATCCCACCCATCATCAATAAGAGCATTGTGTTCAGCTTTGGACCTCTCCTCTTCACCACTATGCTCAGAACCCACATTAGATGCCACAGTTTTGTGGGATGAACCTGAAGAAGCTAAGATGCAACTTGTTTGACTTGCTGTGAATGATTTACTCAAAGGAAGATTTGCATCAAATTTTTCTTTCAGAAGTCTAATATCCTGACAGATAACAGAAATTTCTCCTCTGCAAAATTAACAAAAAGTAGGTATAATAAATTAGGAATTATAAAAACATCTACTGCAAAAGATACTATTAATTCATGACAATACAATGTGCAAGTCTGAGAGAAAAAATGTGCAAGTATGTGTAAGTCTGAGAGAAAATATAAGAATCACGTCCAAGTTATACTGAAACAGGATTTGTAGGGAAACAGTAAATCAAATGGCTTCCAGTACAACAAAATGAACAAAAAGGGAAAATTAGCAATGAGAGACGTAACTTCAAGACCATAATCAAAATTACACTAAAAGGGTCGCAAGTATTCACACAATAATATGAAATGAAACCAATAGAATGTTGCAGAGTCAAAGTATTGATAGTTCAATACCAGGAAGAAAAAAATATAAACTATATATAAACAGCAGAGAAACAACTTACTGCAATGTATCAACAACCTGCCCACGATCCATCAGGAACTCCCGTAGGTGGATATTTATAGAATATTTTTAATCCACATCAACACTGCCACATCAGCAAAAATGTATTTAAATGTGGTAGGGGGTAAAATCCTGAAAAATAAAAAATAGGGGGGTTAAAAATCCGAGTTTTAAAATAGGGGGGGTAAAATCCAGTTTGAGTCAAAATAGGGGGGGTAAAACTGCATTTAAGCCTATTATTATTATGTGAAAATACATTACAATACAATAACGGTCTCTCAGTTCCTTTTTAAGTGTTGTTTTAACATAATTTTTGTTTCTATTTCTGATGTGTCAAAATATCAAATCTAAGTCGTCACAATTGAAGAGCGAATGATCAACCAAATGATTATAGGATAATCGGCTTTTTTGTTCATATTTAAGTGTCGTTTTGATAGTTTAATGGTACAACTTGTCAATTATATCATTTCTCAATTAGTCTTGCGTCTTTTCAATAAAACTAGTTTTCTAAACAAAGTTTTGCTCTTTGCAAATTTAATCTTGAAACTAAATTATGTTCCCTATAATAATGGTTCAATCATATTGAAAAAATATTTAGCAAACAATAAATTTATTTAATACGTTAAAAAAACTGATCAATTGAATGGTTGAATTTTGCTTAAATAAAGAACAAAGAAAAATTAATATGAAGTTTCATTTTGCTTTGCAATTGTTTAAAAAAGAAAAATGTGTGCAATGTTTAGACTCTCAATTACAACCTTTAACTTGGCAGTTGTTTGTTATGAAAAAGAGAGGACGTATCAATTTTATTGAAGAGATGGAATGTGTAAAAATAGGAATTTATTAGAAAGAGAGAAAGATATTTTTGAAGATGGTGGAGAGCTTAAAAGAAGGGATAAGATACTGATCAATGTGTATTAAATTGGGGGAAACAACATTCTTCACATCAATCTATTATTTGTTGGTAGTAACAAGTAAACTGTGGATGCTTTGTTAAGTTAAGATTTTGAATATAACTACAGAGAAATGTGTAACTTGGAATACACTCCTCAAGTCTCCCATGCATTTCACTGACACAGGACCTCTTTTTGTTATTTTGGCTGTGCAGGTCCTGAATCACATTTATTGACTTGAATGACATTGTTTGATATTTGGAGAAATTGTATTGTAGTAATTCACATAATTGGACATCATTCAAGGCTAGGAAAAAAGATTAAGGACCAAACTAATTGATATGATAAGTAATGTTTCACAGGATAGACATGGTATAAGAACTTTCTCCACAAAATTAATGCATACAGTCAAAATGACTTTCAGGTATCAATATGAGATGCAAAGCAACAAACTATTAGAAGACATCCATTACCAAAAACCATTGGAGATGTTTCAATACCATAAGTGCTTAAATACTTTTCCTGTCGTTCACAACCAAGACTATAGCTGTACTGCAGATGCACGAACAAGAAATCTAGGAACTACTGCAAATACGCAAATCCAGAACCGGTGATGCAACAGAAAATAAAATAAACAATAAACAAGAGTCCGTTGCTAGCATAATTCTTAGAAACATTGAGTTAGGACTACTTCACTGTAAGCTAAGATGGGAATCTAAATTCAGATTATAAAGACAAAAAAAAAGTTTCAAATCATTGTTAAATAACAAAACTAGCTCAAACGCGTAAATTAAAAAATCATAAGTTTTTGACGGGTCAGTTTCAAGCCCAAATGCAGCAAATTTAAAGGAAGAACACTTATATCACAAGAGAGAGAGACGAAAATTCAGATTTGATAAGCTTTGGAAATGGGATTGTGGCCCAAAATTTCACAAGAAACATGCATCATTGGAAAAACAGAGCAACATAGATGATTCAGAGACTTAAGCTAGTGTTTCAATCTCATCAGATTTTTGATTGAGCAAGAGCAATAAACAATAAAAATGTTATTTTCCAACATTAATACATAATCTATTACAATCCTTTACAAATCAAAAGGCATCGCAAAGTAAGAGTTCAAGAATAATGTTAGCATCAAAACTTGGTTGTAAACTCATGAATTTCCTAATTACAGGTTTCACATTACAGCAGCGTGGTCAATCCTAGATTGCGAAAAATAGTGGGTTGTTTTAAATTTTACTATGTCAACGTGTTATAGCCGCTACACTATAGTGCTATAACACTGC
The DNA here is from genome assembly GCA_018208015.1 of Medicago ruthenica. Lineage (NCBI taxonomy): Eukaryota > Viridiplantae > Streptophyta > Magnoliopsida > Fabales > Fabaceae > Medicago > Medicago ruthenica. Next base: position 18,024,255 of record CM031375.1, read on the forward strand.
TATAGCCATTATTTGACAACACTGCATTATAGAGTAAAAACCCATCGCCAGGACATACCTCATAAAACAACCTATATCTTTATTTCTGGCTTTAAACCTTGACATATCAAATAGATCTCTCTCGATGAAGGTCTTGTGGCTTTAGGTCTCAGCCACACCAACTTTGTAAACAATGGTTTACAAATCTGGTTGATTTCTGCAACAAAGATATTAAAATAAAATTCATTAAATAACACATACGCAACCAAATCAACTGACATACGCTTGTTTTTATTCGACAAAAAATGAAACCACCTTTGGCATCTTCACTCTCCAAAAGCTTGACTACAAGATGACCTCCAACTCGCAACAATCCCCCATCATCTGAACCAGACGGATCATCACATCGCTCCTCGTCCAGATTATCACCATCAGAATTGCTAACAGAAGCAACCTTGCCAACAGCCAAATCTAACGCTCGCATCCCTAGCTCAAATGACAAAGCTGCATCTTTAGTCGTGATTCCAGAAACCAACGGACACATGTCTGAAAGTATTACAGAAAACCCTTTTTGCTGCACAAAGACAAATCAAAGATGCAATGTAATGATTCAAACATTCTTAATGAAAGGGGGAGAGGAAACTCTTGAACGGAAAATGAGAAAGAAAGAATACATTTGCATTAATGTTTACATGCATATGTTCTACTTGTATGTAGCATTTGACTCTAAAATTGCAATTCACTCTAGACTAGATGATAAAGTAATCTTTGAAGAATAATACATTTATTGATGTCAAACATACATTATTAAAAAAGAGATTATGGGATATACATGGTCAACGTAAATTTGTTTTATACTGAAACCAATCATAACTCGCCAAGACAATAAACAGTTGCATAACTGTTTTTTAGGCGTTTATTGAAATATGTATGATATGATGTGGCAAATTACAGATTTGTGATTGGATGTTAATGTAAAAACTTTACACTTACAGTGTATATCCCTTAATCTCATGAAAAGAATATATTGAAATATGAAATATCAAACTTTGACCTATTCATCAACAGCTAAGAACTTTGGATGACTTCCTTTCCACTCTCTAAAGTGAATTGCTCACTTTAGATTGGTCAAATTCTAGAGTTTAGCTTCTCTAAAGTAAGTAAATAACAAAGTGAACAAATTATGGCCCAATATGCATGTTGGTTAAGTTCTAGATATTCAACACAATTATGATTAGTTGGTCTTTAAATATGACTGGAGGGAGTTATTACGCGGCTTGGTGGTATTGGTTGTGAGATTTAGGGATTGAGAGGTATAAGGCGTTTGGTTCAAAACATATCCACCAAACAATTAACTTTGGTCGTTGCAAACAAAAAAAGAATCACACGACCGGATCAACCTAGTCCTCCATATAATCAAAATTCTAAAATGATCCCTAAATTGCAAAGTATTCGTCAAGTTTGTTCCTCTATTGTCAAATGCATCTCAAACATTTTCGTGTTTCAAATCCATACAGATATTATGAACTTAATTTCATTACAGTCATTACAAATGTTAGGGACGAACCTGATTAACATTTTGCAACAGAAATGATATTACTGAATTTACACTCTAATAAATTATAAGTGATATTGAGAATATGAGGCGTGTCCCGGTGTCAGTGTAGAACAAGACACATACACATATAATTGTGATTTTCTCAAATTATTATCGGTGTCGGCGTATCAATGTTTGTATCCGTGAACATAGCTAACATGGCAATTTATATGCGAGGCCGGCGGTTCAACCCAAGATTCCCCACTTATTCACGAATTTCTACTCCAACATAATACCAACACATGTAATTATATTCAATTACTTCCATTTTCAGAAATTAATACTCGTGGCAATGTGTCGGTGTCATGTTTGATGTCTGTCTCAGACTAACAGAATGGTCTAACTAACTAACCTTAGGAGAAAGGTCTCTAAGCTGTTGTTTAGGAAGAGTCATGACATCCGCCGCAACAGTTGTCACCCTGGAATCACAATGAGTCGTCGGAACCTTAACTTTCTTATGATCAATACCAATAACGGACCCACCGTTGTGGAATGGGCCCAAGCTTTGACAAGCTACCTGAAGCCATGAACCGGGAGCACAACCCAAGTCGAGAACGGATGAACCGGGTTTAATTAATTTGTGCTGTTTTTGGATTTGAACCAGTTTGAAAGCCGAGCGAGCTACGTAGCCGAGTCGTTGAGCTTCTTTGTAGAAGAAATCTGGTGTCCCGCTCTTAGCCATTTCTGCCCCTCCTCCGCCGTGGCTCGCCTGAGGTTTATTTAAGGTTTTAAGAATTCGAAATGTTCAAATTCCTCATTCTTATAGATTTAAAAAACATGTTATTTTGTGCTTTTTTTTTTATATTATTTCATGTCTTATTTTTTTTTTAGAAATGATAATTGTTAACCATTTTTTTTACAATTTTTGAACTTTCTCTCTCGTATTCACATTGTGTTTTTTATTCTCTATTGTTTTTAATCAATAACAAGAGAGTATAACAAGTTTGTCCCAAAAGTTGTAAAAAATAGTTGTTCAAATATCATTACTCTTTTTTATATAATTGTGTCTATCATAATAAAATTATATTTTTTTTAAATACCATAATAATACTCAAAGTCCTTTTTTGTCAAAAAATAATAATAATACTCAAAGTCTATTGAAGATTTAATAAGGATTTCTTCTGGCCTAACAAGAGGTCTTAACTTTAAATTCAGGTTAATAAGGGTTTCATCTGACCTAACAAGAGGTACTTTAAACTTAGTTTTCAAAATGAAAAAAGTGTTAAATCTCTTAAAGAGTTTTTGTTGTCTATTATGATTATGATTCTATTTAGTTTAAGATATTAGTCTGTGCAGTTGTGTGTAAACTGCATAGGACGCTTGGTTCATAGTCAAAAAACTATTAAGAATGTTTTTGAAAGAATTAGGGTATGCTTATTAAAAAATCACTTTTCATCTACAGTAACATTAGGGTTTATTTCTAATTAAACCTTACAAGTTAAGCATGCTGGAAAATTACATTGGCCTAAAGATATTAGGGAAGTCTTCACCTTAGCATTCATTCTCGGATTTACAAATTAAGGGTTTTCTTTTTTAAGTGAAGAGATTTTGATTAGATATTTTAGTGAAGAGATTTTGATTTTACAATTTTTGAATTTGAAGATTTTTCATATTTTTGAATTTGGAGAAACGAATAGAAAAATAAAATGGTCCCTAATTTAAATTATTTAAAGGTAAAATGCCCCTTAAAATTTGTAAATCGAAGACAAAATACTCCCTGAAATTTGTAATTCATAAGCAAAGTTTGCTCCATAAGATATGTCATCAACATGAACAAACCATTATCATTTAATGTGACACCTCAACATCCTCAATAGACCTATTTGACAAAAGCAACATTTTGATTGACATACGTTATTCAGTTTTTTTTTTTAAAAGACCAAAAATCTATATTCATGAAAAACTAACCAATGTGAAAGGTGTACCAAGGATAAATAATACAATTGCAAAGCATGAAGCATACAACCAAAGTTAAAGCTAAAACTAAGACAAAAACAAACTATCACCACCTAATTCAAAACAAACTCAAGAATAAAAAATAGCATTCAAGTTAAGGATCTCTAACATAATAGGATGTGTCCACAATAATGAAGTTCAAACTTGAACATGTTAACATGGATTTGGAGCCACCACCAAAACCACAGTTTAATAGTAATATAATATCTTGATCCTTTTAAGTTTTTTTTCGTATCATTTACGTCATTTAAGTTATTTAATTGTAACAAGTTAGTCCTTTAAGTATTTTTCGTAACATTTAGGTCCTTTAAATTATTAAACTGTAACTTTTAATCTTCGAATAACTTACATTTTTAAAAACTGAAATCTCCTGAATTGTTGCGGTTAAATAACTTAAGGACCTAATTGATACGGAAAAAACTTAAAAGACCAATTTGTTACAATTAATTAACTTAAATAACCTAAGGGGTACGAAAAAAACTTAAAGAACTAATTTGTTGCAATTAAATTACTTAAATTACATTTGATGTAATTTAGCCTAGTTTCTACAATGTTACCCAAGACATACTCTTTATGTTGAAAGATAATACTATTCGAGCTTTCTAAATAGTCCACACAGGAGTCACTTAAACCACATACAGCAATTTGTGATGCACCATCAAAACACAATTCACCAAAAGACTTGGCATGTTCCAATACATTATTTGGCATTGCACTACCAACACTCAACCAAGCCAACACTAAGTTCCAAACATAACCAAAAAAAATCACACTCTACATATAAATGTTGAGAATATCAAATAATCCACAACCACCAACACATTGCAACTCTAGAGATCCACCACAACTACTAACACAGTGTAACTCTAGAGAGATTTCTCCACAGCTTACAAGATTATCCATTGTCCGAATATTGCATTAACCTATGCATAAAGAGAAACCTCCAATTGAACAGTTTTGTTTCATTCAAAATCATGCATTTATTTGGAGGAATTTGGAGTCCCAAATTGACTATATTTACAATTTCGGGACTCAATTTGATAGTTAATTCAAATTTCAATCTATAAAATAGTGTATATTGAAAATAGTTTTTTTAAAGGGAAAATAGTGTATCGTGAATTCGTATGTAAAATACTAATAAAACAATGCAGCAAAAGAAAATAAAATATCCAACTGAAGAAAAACAAGGAGATTATTTTCCTTTTTCTTCATTATGCTGTCGAAATTTGTTAATTACAAAAATAAAAGAACACAAACTCCAGTTACATTACAACAATCTAGTTCCTTATTTAATTACAATTTGCCAACCTGTTTAAATTTAAGGCCAGCAAAGAATTTGGTAAGGAAGGACATTACATGAATATGAAACAAATGTACAGGTTTGTTTACCATAGTTACAAGTCAACAACGTTAAATGTCTTTCTACATAATCACAAGTGGTTGGACAACATTGGTTTGATGCTTGACATGATGCTTGGATTGGTGGATAGACCAGTAAGCATGTGCAGCCAAAACCCTATCCAATAGCTCTTGAGGAACTGGCTGTCCTCTCCTTTGTTGAGGAGAGATTTTTGCAGTGTGCACTAAAGTTTTCCATTTATCCTGCACACAAACCAAAAGTTCAAGTCATTAGCAATTAAACAATGTTACCATTACAACATATAGCTAATGGCGGGTGTGCAGGGTGTGTGAATGTTGTAAACCCCGAGTACCGAGTCTAAAAAAAATTACAACATAGCTAATGATGTGATAACCAAAAACAACTGCATAATTCTATTTATTCTACAAGATATTCGATACAAAATGCAACAAACTTTGTAAAAATGCAATGCAACTAAGATCAAAATAAGGAAAATGTTATGGACATGATTTGTGTGATCAATAGAAACGAAGTTAAATGCGTGCTTCGATTCAAAATCTACTGTGACAAAAATTGATTTGAATTGAATTAAATTTGGTTGAAACTAAATTAAATATAATGTGGTTTATGTTTAGATACATTGACGTGAAAGAACAATAAATTTAAGGCTAGAATTGTTTTCTTTTCATAGAAACTATAAATCTTAGTTTTAAGTTAGATTGGGAGATAAAAGCATTTCTGCTTGAGAAGACCTAAACATGTCAAATAATGATCAAAATCATTTGTTTATAAACTCATTTTTACCTGTCACAAAAGTGAATCCAACCTTAAACTAAAATGTCCCGTCAAAACCTCTAAAGGCGATATTGTACCACTTTCCCATTATAGGTGTTACCTCGTCCTTCTCTTTAAATTTATAATGTAAAGTAAATAACTGTTTCGGTCAAAAGAATTAAGATATGATAGAAGGGAGTACCTTCAAGTCTACATAAGTCCTATGGTCTGCATTCTCAAAACATCGCAACTTTACATCACGCCACCTGCATAGTTTAAAAAAATGTCAGCAAGCCAATTTCGCTGCCTAAAAAGACAGTGAAGCTGATAACCATCAAACCTTCCAGTTCCAACTTCCTCAACTGCATGAACAAGTGCTTCAACTTCAGGCACAGAAAATGGTCTCCTGGTTCGACGCTGTACAAGCTCGGATGGTCCAATGTTCTGATTCATGGGAACAACAGTTAATGCCTCAGTGATATGAGCTGGAACAGAAACTAGCGCTCCGGAATCTTGTGTTAGTTTATCAGATATAGTGTCAGCAAGGGAAGAAGCTGATTCATGGTTCATGTCAACAAGGTCACCACCAGTATTTGTAAGCAAGGAGGAATCCTGTTTGGCAACAGAAATCCCTGAATCCATGGAGGGAGTTCCTAGAGACCTAGAAAAATCCAATTGCAAAAATTAGATAAAGATATAAGAATTATTCAATTGAATGGAGCTGAACCGTAATCAAATTTCTTCAGGATGACCACTGACCAAAACCACAAGCCACTTAATTTATTGCCATTAAAGGCCTGTTCGGATTGTCTTATTTGAGTTCATGTGCTAGCATAAGTACTTGTTACTTTGTGAGACAGTTTATGACATGTTTATAATTTGTGATTTTGTTCTCAGCTTATTTTCATCAGCTCTCCATGATAGCTTATAAAAACAACTTACAGCTTATATTAAAACAGTTGGAATTTGTTTTATCTTTAGTTATAGAAAAAGATTATACATATACACTTATAAGATAAACACTTATGTTATATGCGCATAATTAAGTTGTTTATTCAAACAGGGTCTAAGCTATGGTGAACAAGAGGAACTGTTCAACTTTCGCTCACCTGGTAGGCTGAGATGCTACACAGTGAGAAGGATCACCAGCACAAACAACTGGAGAAGCTTGAGAAGAACTAGGCTCCAACACGAAACCGAGTTTATCTATATTTTCTTTACAAGATATACCAGTCTGACGAAGAGTTCTGTTGTCGTCTCCAAGTTTTTTCCCCTTAACAAGAACACCAACATGCACTCCACCTCCTATTATAGTCATCACCGCCTCCATGACTGTCCTCTAAAAAAAGTTAAACAATAAAAACAAAGTGACAAAAATAATGCATCGCATTGCAACCCCTCCAAACTGTTGATGAAACTAAATGAAAACAGTAATAAACATATAAATTTTCATATAATAAAATAAAATTAAAACCATTTACCTTTAATGAAGCAACAGTTGCGGTTTCGGGAACCTCAACGTAAAGTTCTGGAATCCTGAATGACTCGATGCGAAACTTTACTGTACACAAGGACAAATCATCAATGCCAGTAGGATGCAAAGAACATATGCTAACCGAAACTAATGAACTCCGCGCAATAAATTACCATTAGAGTCCTTAGAAACGCGAACTTTTGCAGATGAGCTACGGTTATTTCCTCCAATTACTTTCTTAGGTGAATTGGATACACTCTCACTGCTGAATCCTCTACCATGAGTTAGCATCAAACCCCTGTCTGATAATTTCTTCCTCTTCAAAAGAGTGTGACACTGAGATCTTTCGAAATTGTAATAAGTCTTCCTCTTATGACTCAAGGGTCGCATTCCATTATCTACAAATCACACATTCTTTTCAGTAAAAAAAGGAAAAAACTTGGGTACAATGTTCTAGACACTGATAGTAAAATTGTCACCAACTAAAAGGGTGCAAAGAAAAACTGTCTTGGTGAGAGGAACGGTAAGAACAGGACTTGCAGTACTGCATCTAAGTTTAGTCCAAAAAAAGAACAGCCTAACTCATAGACATATATGTGAAAGATAACAAAGCATGACATTGCAGACAATTTGCTAAACACCTTACCATAACGAGAATGTTCACAATCTTTCAACTTTGGAGCAACCTTCCAGTGTTTGGAAGTCCACCGCTTCCTAATTATTTTGCGTGCAATGCATCGTGAAGGTCTAAAAGCCTTCGGTTTGGTGCAAACTTTGTTGCACCTAATAAAGTTTTCGTCATCATCAATTAAACCTAACTTACTATCATTCCTCCCATTCCTTGAAAAGGAAGCATTGGGAAACAATTCCCCACAAAATGGGGATTTAATGTTACCTCTCAAGTCAGCTAATGAAGGAGAATGAACAGCAGATAATCGCTCGAAGCCTGAACTGTCAGCCTCATGATGGTTCGGTACTTCTACTAATCTATTAGTATTAGAATGATTTCCAAACCTATTCTCCAATTTGAAAATTTCAGACTTCACATTATTGTTAGCAGAAATACATTCTAGTATACAATCAGTCCCAGCACTCTCGAGATGTTTCTCAATGCTCTTTTCTTCACAACGTCCATTTCGAAATCGCTCTTCTGTTAACTGTTTACAATCAGATGCATTGCTAGAAGCGGAACTTTCACTCTCCTTCAGCAACTCGCCGGCTAAAGATGCAAGTAGTTCAAAAGCACAAGTGTGGCCATCCTCGGCCGGTTTCTTGAACGCAACCGTCCTCTGAAGAATTTCAAACTCGAGTAAAACACCATCCAAACAAAAACAAGTAAAAATCAATTGCAATAATTGCAGTGATTACTTACTCTTACAGATCTTGGACATCTAGGTACCTTAGGGACCTGATAGCCCCTGAATCCATTACCGAGTCTCTTCTTCAACACCATAGCATGAACATTTATCACTCGTCAATTCATCAAAAGCACGAGTGTATCAGATCCTATCTATCTCTGTCATAAAATTGAAGATTCATATATCAAGTCGAGGTTCGCAAATTGGAAGATCCTATCTATCACGTCATTTTTTTCCATAATATGAGTAATACAAGTAGGAATAACATCAAAACTTAAAAGTAACCAACATCTTAGTAAATAGAGAAATCGGCAAATTGATCACAAGAAGCACTATCCTAACACCGGTTGAGATGAATTACAAGGAAACAAATCAGATTCCATCCAAAATCAGTACATAATGACCAATTTTAAACTAATTATTTAAAATAAATTAGACACAATTTCAACTAGTAGACGGACCATATGATAAAAAAAAAGTCAACACAAGCAAAAGTACAAAGAATTATAAGGCTGCATAAAGTAGGTTCACATTAATTAATTAATTTGCAAGACAAAATATCAAACACTAAACATCTTAATTATGATCTTAAAGTTAGTAAAGTACACAATAAACCCTTGAATTTCAAGGCAAATTAACAATATGAAAAAAAAACCTCAAAATTCAACACCCCACAAAAAATAAAAATGACCCTCAAAATAAAAATCAAAACTATAAAATAGAAAAACCAGTTTCACAACAAACATGGCCAAACTTCCACGATCGGATCTCAAATTCCAAATCTTTCCATCATGGGTACTCAATTACATAAGAAATAAAAAAACATGGGAAAAACATAACCAAAATTGATAATCCAGAATCCTTAAAATAACATGAAACTAACCTATCTCCTTTTGTTTGGTTGAATTTACGACAAAGTAACAGAATTTGGGTTAGAGAATGCAAATCAAAACATAGAAAGTAACGAAAAAATGCAAAAGAAATGTATGGATGCAAATCCCAAAAATTCTCTTTTTCTCTTTCTTTCAAGTTTTCAATTTTAAATTCTAAGTAAATATTAAATAATGATTTGTTTTTTCTTGTGAGAATGATTGATAGATAGATAAACATAAAAGAATAGTAGAAATATTGGAAAGAGAAAAAGAGAAACAAAACCCTTACCTTACCTTACCCTACCAAAGATGAATAAACCACGCAAACGCAACAGTTGTTACCTCTCAAAGCTTAAACCCTTTTTTAATGTTCTTTTCTTTTTTTTTCTCTTTCTTTAATTTCTAACTTCTTCTAAAGTTACGTTTTTGACCTTAACAACTGGAACGTCCATTTACAAGATTTGTTAGAGCATCTTCAAGCAGAGTTTCTTTAGCTAACATGGATCACTCTCGGTTAAGGATCCTCGTTGGAGGAAGAAAAAATTGATAGCTATTAATTAACAGGAAATTATATAACGAAGTAATAAAATATGTATAAGTCGATCTTATTTTCAAAAGAAGTAATAAATTACTTTTGTATAATTATATAAAATTAGGGGGACTTATTTAAGTACTTTTCATTTAAGTCCCTATTAGTGTATTGTCATTAGAGTCATAGTTCCTTAATAGATAGTTTAATTAAAAAATTATAAATAAATCATGTATACATGTGAGGTCCATTTAAGAAGTCTTTATTAATTTACTATCATTGTGGATGCTCTTATATTTCCAAAATATATTAAATTGCCACATCAGAAATATAACCGTTGTGTTAAAAAACGCCTCATATATAAGAAAATATTCTTTTTTAGGTTCATTGAATAATTAATGTACATGGTCTACATTGTAAAACAGATACATTAATTATTCAATGAAACTAAAAAAGAATCTTTTTTTATATATGAAACCGGAGGGAGTAGTATATATCAAAATGATTGAATATAATCATTTTTATAAGAGACAAATGAGTCAATAAAAATTAATGTATCTTTTTATAAAATAAAGTTAATATATCTGATTTATAACATAGATCAAATACGTTAATTTTTGTTGATTTATTTGTTTTTATAAAAAATGATCGAATGAAGTATTTTTCTAAAACAATTATTTATTTTTTGATCAACCCTTCGTTATTCACACTATTTCGTAATTGATCCATGCCGTAGAGATTTGACGAAGTTTTACGTTGGTTGTCAAGGTCTAACACAACCCTCTCCTTTTACGGCTTGGGACCGGCCTTGACAGGTGGTTTGGGCTTGTAAAAAGAAGATCGATAGATGTTGTAGTACGAAAAGTAAATCAGTTTAAGGAGAGTCAAATTAGAAGAGATGGAGGAAGATTTAGAAAAACTATAAGAGAGACTATTAGGAAAGATTTAGAGATTAATGAGTTGGATCTAAATATGATTTCGAATAAAACATTTAATTTGATTCATGTAACCAACCCCATTTTTTGTATCAAAACTTTATTATTAAGGCAATTTGTTTTAAAAATTGGAGAGTTAAGTTTAACAAAAGGGAATAGTAGAGTGAGGACTCAAGCATCTCGCTGAGGTATATCCAATATGTATCCATCCTTTGTTCTAATTCTTTGAGTTTTTGTGGTCTAACTATTTCCGTGGCTGATGAAGTTTCTCCTTTGCGATAACATAGTCGGTGAGAATGATTAAATTATTTATTATTGTTAAAATAAAATGTAGTATGATTTTAAATAATTTCAAAATCAAACCTGACATTGGGTTCAGTATATTATTATCAAATCAATCAGGTTAATATACAAATGATTTTTTTTATATATTTTGTAACATTGAGCTTAATTTATATAAACAATGTACATGAATTCAGCGATATGGTGTCACATTAATTAACAAGATATAAGAAATTAGGTGTTTTTAAATTCATTAAATGACATATCAACACATCATTTTTTTTAGCCTAGTAACAACACATCATTTTATATATGTCTAAAACTTTTTTATATTGACATAATATATAAATTAAGGTGAACAGAATAGTATTTTTAAAGTTGAGTTGTTATTTACTCAAGGATCCAATTATTTGATGTCATGACATATTTTTATATTGATTATTAAAAAATCAAATCAAATTTTAAATAAGTTTTGTCTATGAGTATCGATCGATACCCAAATAAACTTCACTCATCATAATAAATTAAACTCTTTTACCATATACTTTCCATAGCACAATGAGGGATCCTTCTGTGAAAAAAATATTGCCACAAAATGAATTTTTGTAATTTTCAAAACAATATTATTGATTTGTTTTTCAATTTTATCATCTAATTAATAATACTTTTACCATCGATAATTCAATAGATTTTACTATGCATTTTTTGTAATGGTGATTCCACCAATACACAATATAGGATAATTTAGTAAAAATATCCTCCTCTTATTCATTTATACAATTGGCTAACTCATTGCGAGAGGAAGGGTTTATCATTTTATATAAATCAATCAATCAAAAACTTTTGTTTCCACACAAAAAATAAATAAATAAATCTTGTTGATCCTTCATTGCTACTTGATGAGCCAGCTTCAGGTCTTGATTCCACCTCAGCAAACAAACTCCTTCTCACTCTTCAAGGACTGGCAAAGGTATCATAAGCTAAATTTAAGTCTCATTTTGATAACATGTTTTGAAGTTTGAACATATGCTAACAATACTTCTTCTGACAAACTTCTTCAGATATCAGAAGGCTATCCTGTTTATTATGTGAAGGCAAGAGACACACTGGAGTACTTTTCATCCTTGAGGTTCGTCCCGGAAATACCGTCGATGAATCCAGCAGAGTTCTTGCTTGACCTGGCAACTGGACAAGAGAATGACATAAGTGTTCCACAAGATATTTTGAGAGATCAATAATCCAATGACCCTTCTATAGCTGTTAGTTATTAAGGCAGGATTTATTATAATTTATAGGTACTATTAATATTACATACATGGTTTATCTCATTTCCAACTTCATAATTGTTTTCTTTATTATGTTAGTATTTACAACTCAAGTATATGAAGACATATTGGAGCCAAAAGAAACAGAAAAGAATCATAGAGGAGATAGACATTAAGTTAAAAAGGAATGAACATTGAGTTGGTTAGACCAATTCATTATTCTTTATAAGAGAACATTTGCAGCAAGATGCAAAGACTATTTTGATATATTATGATTGGTTCAATCTCTTGGAATTGCACTTTTGTTAGGGCTACCTTGGTGGAAATCTTCAACCAATACAGAAGCTCTCAGCTCAGAGACTAGGTGGTTTCCATGTTATAGTTTTTCACTTGTTACAAGACTCGATTTCTAGGTTCTCTTTGGATAAACAACTAAATTAGTTGCTTATGTATAAAAATTTCTATATAAGCTATAAGTTGTTTTCATAAGCTACTCTAGAGAGCTTATGAAAGTAAGTTGAAAACAGCTTATAGACATGTATAAGATGTTTGATAAGTCCTTCACTTTAAAATAAACATTGCTTTTCCAAAACTTCACTTTCTCGTTTTCTTCCACGCATGTAAGCTCTTTACTTCACTCATCTTCATTTCCTCATTCTCAAGAAATTATTCAAGCCTACTACAACTCCCCATTTCCTCATCGTATTTGATCCAACTTTCACCTTATTTTTTTCATGATTCTTATTCTTCTTAGCATTTCTATTTTTAATACAAAAACTCTAACTCCATTTTCATCCTGGAAAATTCGAAACATGAATGAAATGCTATATTGGTCATTGAGTAAATGATGATATGGTTTCTCTCTGTTTATGCATTTGTTATATTGGTCACTCACCCCCTTTTTTTCTTTGTGGAGACTTATGCACCATATGGTAACTCTGCAGGTGGAGCCGACATTGATGTGGATGTTGAGGAGTAGTCCTTAAGCTGATGCATAGCTTAGGATTGGATTATTGGTTGTCATTGAACTAATTGTGCAATTGTTATGAGTCTTTTTGATGTAATAATAAATGGTAAGATAAAGCTTTGAGGCATTTGGTATCTGAGATATTTTGTTTTATCTGAATTCTAATTACTTGAGTGGTTTTGTTATTTATTTTCTGCCACTTGGTATTTATTATGATTTAGAATGTGATATTCACAGTGCCTAACATTTAATCCTGTTATGCAATTATGGCAGCAGATCAATCTGCAAAAGGGAATGAAATGCTCATGCTGCTACCTGCTAGTGTTGGTCTAGGAGGATTAATTGACAAGCTCTTTTTAGGCATTTCAGTTTGTGTACTTGTAAAACTCCATTTCGTACTGATTAGATTAGATGAAAAGAAGCAAAACAGAAAGGCAAAAAAAAAAAAAAAAGGTTATAAAAATATGTATTAATAGGTCATGTTGCTTAAAATACATTGCCATTCTGAACTCATACATATTTACTACAAAATTATTTTAAAATTCTTGACATCAAATATATAATGAATTATTGATTAAGAGCACAACAGTGTCAATATATCATCTTATTACTGCTACGGATTAGCCAAGCAACAAAAATGCATTTTCTGACTTTGAGGTGACTGCGGGTAATCCAGAAGTTCTTGCCACACTTTCGGGCTCAAAAACTTCTTCAAATCTGAGTTACAAACAATGTTATGTAATGTAGTTGTAGCATCCCGCTTCAGACTCAAATATTTATCAGTGTTGAGACGATGTATCAGAGATGTTTTAAGTGAAGGGCAATTTGGTGATTGCCGCCCAAGGGCTTATTAAAGGGGCAAAACCCCATTTCCCCTTAATTTCTCATTCTCACTTCTCTCTCTAGAATTTTCCTCTCCCTTCTCTCTACTCCCTCCCTCACACCATCCTCCTCCTTCCCTCCAATATTCTTCAATCTTCATCTCAATCTCTCAATCCTTAAGCAAGCACCAATTTTGGGAGCCAAGGAAGCCAAGGAAGAAAGAAAGGAAAAAGGGATTGGAAGCTAGAGTTTGGATAAAAGTTTGGCAAGGAATCAAACAAGTTTATCAGGTGAGTTCCTTTAGATTAACTATTTCCCTTGGGTCATGGTTGAGTGAGAAAATCAAATTTTAAGTGATTATGAAAGAAATAGCTTTTTCCCCTTTCGATGCATGTGGTTTAATTTCTGTTAAATCCTTGACCCCAGCATGTTTTTTTATAGATTAAAATGAGTTCTTGGTATGTTTTAAAAATCACTGGACTAATGGGTTTCAAAGATTTGACCACAAACACGTTTTCTGAAATTCTGAGTTCTGCTACGGTCGTTGAGCGAGCAAGACTTCGCTCGGCGAACGGGTAGAATTTTGCTACTGACTTACTTCGCCTGGCTATCGCTTAGCGAAACTTCATGTCCATGATCTGGGCAGATGCATCGCGAAGCGAAGTTCTTGGTCGCCCAGCGAATATTGTCCAGATTCTCGCTAAACGAAGCTTTTGCTCGCTAAGCGAAGTTGTCCAGAACCCTTTTACTTTTACAAATATCCGTACCATACCAATGATCTCTGAAATGTTTGGCATCTAATGTTTAAAGCATCGTCAAGGATTAACTAGAGTTAAACATATCCATCATATATGAGTAATGGGTAGATTTATCCATATGTATCAGAGGATACCCTTGACCAGGCAGAATAGATTGTACCTTAGACAGTGGTACAAGACTAGTATCAGATATTACCATAATTATACAAATATATGTATGTGTGTATATATATATATATATGTTGACAAGTCGTGGCTCAGGCACGCTTCAGATTTATTCTGGATAGGTCAGCCCGCTAGGGAACCTTCATGACGACTCATATATATATATATATATATATATATATATATATATAAAGATAAGATTATATGTACACTAGATCGTGCCTCAGTTGTTCACGTTAGAGTGACACTGAGGATACACGTAGTAGTTCAGATAATTAATCAGATTTAATTAAAAAGTTAAAAGTTAAGTGTGTCTTCTGTGTTCTCGCTAGTTAGAGCACATGGGGTTTCGGATACAGCTGGAACGGGCAGAGACTTTCCGCGAGGATAACCACACACACAGCAAGAGGAGTCCGGTGACTAGCCTCAGATAGGAATTTTCATCGGTTATCAGCAGGAGATGTACTCCGGGGTTACTCCACTCGGATGCATTCTGTAAAATCAACTCAGATAATTGTTTGTTACACGCTAACTTAATGTTATCTGAAAATACTTAAATATGATCAGATCAGTTAGCAGTTAACAGATAGTGATCCTAGATTCCTCTCGATCACTAAGTTAACAGATTGTAGTCTAGTTTCCACGACTACACAGTATAGCAGGCACAAACACGTATAAACCCGAAATGGGTTGAGATTAGAATATGGCAATCATAGGTTTTTCCCGAGGTTGCCATACAGCCTAGGATAGGTGGAGCCTAAAATCAAAGTGATCGGAATACTCATCTCTTCGGATCTGCAACGTTGACGCTCAAATAATTGATTGAATATGTAATTAGCTAAAGTTGTTCTTTTAATAGGAACCAGACAAACACTACAACAAAACGGGAAATCAAACAACGGCACACAAGATGATGAACAACACAATGCTGCACTCAAACGACGAACAACACAAAGAAAAAAACCTTGATCTATGTAAGAGCAAATGAAATAAAATAAATAGAAAAAGGTGATTTCGACTCAAAATCGAACAAAAACCACCCCCTCAAGGAAAAAAAATGGAAGAGAAAACCTAAAGAAAGAAAACTATGGTCAGCTTGATGGAGAGGGAGAACAAAGAGAGATTATTAAAAAAATAGGATTGTTTTCTAAACTTAATATTATTACATTTGTAATCATATAAAATATTCTTCTACTTTTAAATTTACTAATTTTTTCTAAACATGTTAAAATTATTATAAATGTTCCTCCAAAAAATATATAATTTTTTAACAAGAAAAAAAATTAGATATGAAGTTTTAAACATCAAAAGGTCAATATATAAATTACACAAATTTCTGTTCCAAAAAGAAAATTATGTAACAAAAGTTTATACATAGAAATCTAATTTTTAATTCTTTTTTTTCCTAGAACTTTTTGTAACATTTTAAAAATACATAAGAAAAATCATTTAAAAATTTAAGTCAATTTAAGTGTTGAGACTAAAATTGCTTAGAGTATAGTTTTATAGGTACTAAAAGTTGAAGAAATCTTACAAAGACTAAAAATGAAATGTTGAAATTTAGTAGGCATTAAGACATATTTAACTCTACAGTATATTATAATTAGGGTATGATAATATTTGTTCATATTTGTACATGTGAACTTAGCTCTATTTGAGAGTGTTGAAGAGAGTGGAGGGGAGGACTTGTAAAAAAAAAGGAAGGAAAAAGTAGAAATAATAGAGGGCTTTGGAAGGGGGGACTTTGAGGGATTTAGGTTTTCATAATACAAAATCTCTCTAATTTTGGGGATCAGGTAAATTTTCTAAATTCAATCTATATGTTATTATAATAATTCCAAAATTAAAATACATTAATCATTATTAATTTATCACTTTCTACAAAAAAATAATCTCTCAAATTTTTGAAAGATTTCTCCATTTTTCCTCTAATCTCAACCCTCCAAAGCCCTCCCCTTACCTCAAAAAAAATTCTTATAATTCTCTACAAAGATTAATGAAATGGGTTAATTTGCTGGCATAAGGAAAAAAAACCTGAAGGTTCAAAGATCAAATCCCCTCTGGAAAGGTTGTAAAATAAACATCAAAGTCACTTTATATAATAAAAATTTCTCACTTCCACAGCTTTTTAAATAGAAATAATAATAATTATAATAATAATAATAATAATAATAATAATAATAATAATAAGGGTTAAATATGTTTATGATCCCTACATTTTGCGTTACTTTGAAAAATCGTCCATACATTTCATTAAATGTTTTTTAAATCCCTACATTTTCCTCCGTCATTATAATTAGTCCCTGCTGTCAAGTTCTTGCCCAGTCACCAAACGGAGTGATGATGTGGCATTTTTTTAAACGGTTTTGAAATGGACTGGGCCGAATGAAATGGGTAAAATTCGACCCAACCCATGGACCAAACCCATTTCTTCTTCTTCCAATCCCTCTAACCTAAAATCCCAAATTTCTTTTTCTCCATTCACGTGAACAACTTCTTCTTCCTTCATCCTTTAAACATCAATCTTCATCCTTCATCCTTCATCCTTTTGCGAAATCTTCTTCTTCCTTCTCCCTTCATCCTCCATCTGTCTTCCTTCACCCTTCCTTCCCAATTTTCGTCTTCTTCCTTCTCACCCATCCCGCCATTGAGTGTTCCAATTTTCAACACGTACGCGAAATCGAACAAGGAATGGGTTGCGAAATCGAAATCGAACAAAGGAATGGGTTGCGAAATCGAGGAACGAACAAAGGAATGGGTTGCCGGCGCACAAACGTGAAAGGAAGGAGAAAGGCTTTTCTGGAGATTTTAGGGTTTCTATTTCTTTCCTAAGGGTTATATGATGTAGGGTCTCTTCAATTTCTTGTTTTTTTATTTTAATTGTATTTTGTTTTCTGATTTCATGTTAATTACTTAATAAAACTATAAATTAACAATAAACAATTTATTAATTTATATTCATTTAATGTGTGGGACCCATTGCCACATATACATCCATTTGTCACATACATGTGTATCTGATTTTTGGACGCATCATCAAAAAATTGGGGTTCACCATCTGCCACGTCATCGTCCCATTAGAAACTTGACAGCTAAGACTAATTGTGATAACGGAGGAAAAATGTAGGGATTTTAAAAATATTTAATGAAATATATGAACTATTTTTCAAAGTGATGCAAAATATAGGGACTAAAAACATTTTTCCTACATTTGAAAAATAGTCCATACATTTCATTAAATTTTGAATTTTGAATTTTATTATTTTGAATCTAATAAAATTCAAAATTTAATCTAAAAGATATTCAAAATACACAATACTAATAAAATACATATTTATCTTTTAACTAATTGATTCGTTAAAGTACATCTTTTAACTAATAGACAGATTATTCTTGTCAATAAAAGAAAGTAATTTGACCGTTGACAAACTTTTGGGATGAAATTTATTTTCTTCTTTAATTGTCTTCTGGCTATCTTTTCACATTTCTGATACTTTCTTGCACTATAATGGATTGGTGTACTTAAGTTAGGCCTATGGTTCATAGAAATGTCATACAATCAGACACGCCCTTTAAAAAATTATTTAATAAATAAAAATTTATTTATTATTTAAAAACTTTTTGTTCATTTAATTTATTTTATT
Source organism: Medicago ruthenica (assembly GCA_018208015.1). NCBI lineage: Eukaryota > Viridiplantae > Streptophyta > Magnoliopsida > Fabales > Fabaceae > Medicago > Medicago ruthenica. Next base: position 18,042,992 of record CM031375.1, read on the forward strand.
ATTTTGGGGACAAATTGATTTTAGGGTGACTAAAACAAAAAGTTTAAATATTTATACGGACCTAAAACACAATTAACCTTCATTGTTATATGTTTGTCATTACTCATTAAATTCCTCAATTGTTTCATTCCCCTTAAGATGATAGGAGGTTTGTAGATGTAACTAACTAGTAATAGACCCGTGCATTCGCACGGGTCGCGAGTCATTACGATAATTGTTGTCGGAATCAACATATATATGAGAATAAATTGAAAGGGTTTGTAGATGTAACTAATAAGTTACATTTTTTTACGAATTGTTTCTCAATTTACACGTATTTTTCTCTTTTATGAATTTGTGGAAGTTTGATTTGCATATTTAATATATATCCTTTCAAAATTGCATTGGAAAGTTACATTGTACAGGTGTTTCCTGCACCAACTTCTGCAATTGAATTGGAAAATTTGATTGATGAAATCTGAAATTTATGGTTGTGTTAATTGTTCAAGTAATGAATTTTAGATGGAAGGAGAAGAGAAATAAAAAGGATTTTGAATATAGATATACTTCCTTAAAAAAATATATATACACTGACTTGTGCAAAAGCTTATTATCACACTACAAAATTCTTATCCATAATAACTTCTTCTAAATGGGGATATTTTTTTTACAGGGAATGACATGTGACAGGTCCGAAGTATACTTTGACAATCCTAAAATTATTGTAGAGGGCATGTGGAAAAGAATGCGTATCTAACTTTTCTTCAAGGTTAGTTCATCTTTACTAAGTTTTGCAAACCTCAGTATTTGCTATATAACCTGTATTTCTGTCTATAATCTCATTTGTTTTGTTTGTCAAACAGTTGAATAATTTTTGTAATCATAGGTCAGTATTTGTTTTGGTCCTCCTTGGTTCACCCATTCAATCTGTCGTATGACGCAAAGAATTAATTGAATCACGAGTGATAATGGTAATAGGGAAACCAGTTTACAAAAGAACATAATAATAATAATAATTGTAAGGAAAAATAATAATGAGCAATATTCGGAACACAATACAAAAGAAGAACAATAACAACCTTCGTATTTGAAACATAGGCATAAACCCATTGTCTTCAATAAAGATGGTTGCGAGGATGGATCCTTCTATTTCTTCAATTGATCTAGGAAAATCTAATAACAACTTTGAGCAAATCTTTGACCTGAAGTATTTTCTCTTCACTTCTCTATCAATGAATTCATCATAACCATTTTTAATTGACTCGCCATTTAATGGGTTGTGAAGGCATTCATCGATTTCTCAGTCAGTGTCCCTAGACTTAGATTCCTTGTATGTGCATAATAGCAATAAAATTGACGCCGGAAGTTGCATAAAACAAGGTTAAAACATAGTTTATACGATAAACCAAGAAAACGAGAATAGAAAAAAGCCTTAACCTTGTTCTTGAAAGTTGTTGGAACTTAATGTTAATGTTGAAACATGGGTAAAAATTGACTTAAAAACTAAACACAAATTCTCATGTTGGGTAAAACTAGTGTTAGACCATGTGCAATGGTGCTGTTGAATGAGAGATTCAACATGTTGAAGCCTTGCAATGGTTATTTGAGTGGTGTTGAATGATGAGTTGGAGGAGAGAGTAGTTGAAAGGAGTAAACTGTGTTGAATCCCTGCGCCGTGTACACGTGGCCGAAGCTGGTTTGTTGTTTTCAGGCGCGTGTGGTACACGCGCCGACAGGGCGCGTAGCGCGCAGAGAGGGGAGAGAGAAGACAGATTTTTTTATTAAAGCAGGACGCGTGGCACAATCTGATTGGCTCGCTGGATTTTTATTATCTTAATAATTTCAACTCAATTATTTCATTGTAAATTAATTTAAAAAAAAAAAAAATTACCAAAATTCATGATTTTTTTTCCTCTATAAATAGAGACTTGGTTCATTTCATTTGGACACAAAAAAAAACCAAGTTTTTCAGTATCTTAAGCTTATTACTATCCTTCTATTAGCTATCCTTTTGAAGTTTTAAACTTCTTTTGAGTGAAATGGATCCCAATAATAATAATTTCAACACCCAGGTCGTGTGCTTAATTTGTTGTCTTGCATTTTAAGTTATTTGTGTGCCGCGTGTTTAATGTATTGTATTGCATTTTAATTTAAGAAAATAAATATTAATTATTTAAATAAATTTTGTTTTTACAAAAACACTAAAAAATAAATTGTTAAGTTTTTATTATTTTAATTTAATTATAATTAAATTAGTTTGTAATTTTATGTAATTATAAAAACAAAATATAAAATTAATTAAGAATATGAAATAAAAAGTGGTGGGGTAGAGTGAGTGGTGGGGTAGAGTGTTGAAGGTAATTTACCATTGGAGAGGGTATGTGTTGAATGATGTGTTGAATTATTATGTGGAAGAGAGAGAAAATGATGTGGAGTGTTGGGAATTGAAAAAGTGTGTGTTGAAGGGTGTTGAATGTTGTTTACCATTGTACATGGTCTTATGTGAATTGAAAAAAGTAGAAGTATCACCTCGGATGGATCACACACATTAGTAGTGTTTATATAGTGGGGATGTACCTCTAAGGGAGATGCATAATTAAGTGAACGAAATAAACACTATAAAAAATATATATTTATATATTTTATTATTTGGAAATGTTAAATTAAGAAATTAATTTAATCATTATTAGAAAATGTTTTCTTAGTCTCTTGCTAAAATATTTTGGTGTGTAATCTAATATATATAATATATTTTGGTACTCAATTGAGATATTTGTGTACTAGATCTAATATGTGAATTATTTAATGCCAAAGTAATGTATTACTTGTTCCCAAAGTTTCTCACTTATTAGTTGTGAATTTTATCTATAAATAGAGAACTCACATAGTGCATTCCACACACCAAAGAGTTCTATTGAGTTGTCGAAAACTCTTTCTCTCTTCTCCCTCCAGCATGTGTTAACGAGCTATTTTTTTTCTCATCTCCTCTTTCTGTCCCTTCGGATTTGAGAGTGATCTTAAGACCATAGTCCCTTTATAAAAAGTCCCTTCGCAATTCAGAATGGTCTTAAGAGCACAGTCCCTTCGATAATTTATGTCCCTTTGAAATAAATAATATTTTAAGATCATAGTCCCCTTTTCGGTATAATAAGAGTGATCTTAAAAATATATTCTTCTTAAATTCTTAAAGAAGTTAGAATGGTGGTAGCACCATATTTGAGTGGTCATAGTACCATAGTTGGAGAAGTTAAAAGTTAGAACGGTGGTAACACCATATTTGAATGGTCAGAATACCATAATAGAGTGGTCACAGTACCATCCTGGAGGCGGTGTAGTTGATAGTCTGCCTTGCACAATTTTGTGCAGTGCGGTCTTAAGCCAATTGTCGAGTCAACACTAAACTAACTAAAGCGTCACTGCTTCCTTTTTTTTGTTTGATTATGTCGTGACGCTGGAAGGGAAGAATTTAGTATGTTCCATTATAAAGATAAAAAAAAGTAAAATTAAAGAAGGAATATATAAATTTGGGCGACGAGGGCCCTCCATAAAAGCATGCATTTCCAGACAAGAAGATTGTGGAGGAATTGTCCACATGACGAACCAAACGGCTTCTAAACGAGTGAAGTGACCAATGGGGATTGGTCACGAACGCTATAAGCGGGGTTGCTTTCCGCCTTTATTTCATCTGCAGAGCCTAATCCCTTTTTCCCCCCTCCCTTAAGTTAGGGTGCATTCCAGGTGAGTAAGCTGAGTCCTTCTTGCCCAAGCCGGCCATAATAGAATAGATAGGCAAAGCAGCCAATAGCAGTCTGTTTTAGCGAAAGGGGCACAGAGAAAAAAAATAAGTGTGGAGGATAAGCAGCCGAGCTCATTCCCTTCGCTTCCTGGGCCCAAAGCAGTGCAGTCTTTCCTGGCCAAATCAAGTGGAAAGGAGGGGCCTTGCGCATCTTTAGAAAGGAGACAATTTCATAAAGTCACTCTCTCCAACCTTTTCTATCTATCCTTAAAAGTTGGGCGAGAGAAAGTCAATATGAGCAGAACCTGCATTTTGGTGCATTCTTCTTTCTTTCCTCGGTCTTTCGTTCTGTCATATTCCTAATAACTTATCCAATTACAACGTATTAACCCGTCAAAGTTACCGAAATGCTTAACAATAAAAGCTAGATGTTAGAAGGTATTATTTGGTTTTGCCTGCAAGGGTATAAGAAGAAGTAAGGAAAGCACAGCTTTGGCTTTCCCGGGATCTCTCCTTGGCTTACTGGACTTCCTGCTTGACTTCTTTACCGAATTACCGCCAGTTGTTATGATCGCTGCCCCCGCCTTCCTTGTTCTACTTTTATTCCATGCCAGGTGAATTAGCCGCACATGAGCCTGACCTGAAGAAGAATCGCATAATCTGGAAAGCTGCAGGGATGACAAAAATAGAGCGTTTTCCTGTGTTGCACTGAGGGCGAACTCACTCACATACTGGATAGGTGTTGTGCCTCCATTTCACTCCTATCCATGGCAAGTCCCTGAGTAACTTTTCGATCATTGACAAGGTTCAAAGAAAGGGTGGGCCATTGATATAGAATCGATTCCAAAGCACCCCACCTCACATAGAATAAGGGGAACCCCTTCCATAGAAGAACACGTGTGGGTGAGAGTTTTTTAGATCATGCCTCCGTAGTTTTTGGTATTTAAGCCTTCCATTTCTCTGCGACTTCTGGAACGGATGGGACTTCTAATTCCTTTTGTGGACATCTGATGAGAGGGGGAAGGCCTTCGCGCCAGCGAAGCTAAGAGCCCTAGCTAAGTGAGCGCAACAGTTTAGACTACACGCCTCTCCCCAGACCAACCCGGATCTGCCCTCGAAAGTCTCTCTGCGTTTGAGACTCGGGATGGAAATGACCTCCTGTCTTTGCTTGTGTTTTGTTGTATGACGTCCACGTCGTCTTTGACTCTTATTCCAACACTAGTCCCTTCGTGGTGCCCACGGTGCGGGCCCATACCTGATCCAGCAAAAAAAACCTGACATTAGCAGTGATAGAGATAGCATAGCTGTAGACAGGGGGAGGGCCCAGATACTTCTAGGTGAGGGGGTTGAGTACCTCTCTGACTAGTTCCTACTTCGCTCCCAGAATGTAGCTTCATCTAGAAGTTGGAGCTAGTTGCCTCTTCACCTGACCCCAATTAAAAGAAGACGAGTCATAAAGGGAAATTTCTAACAATTGAAGGGGTCACATCCTAACGCACCTAGAAAGATAGGCTATTAATGGGAGGCTACCGATTTTTGAAAGAGCAAACTTCATTCATTGAACGCAAGTAAGCAATAGGCGATGGCTTCTTCAATCACCTTTCAATCTCCGAGTTCTATTTCTAGGGAGGCCTTCTTATACCCAGTTAACTTATTTAGGAGTCTTCCCGGATAAAGCACGTAGGAGTTCTTAAAGAAGGCCACTAAATCAGCAATAGAGGGCAACTCCAGATCTATGAATAGCCAACAAAGAGCCTTGCTTGATTACCTTGCTTCGGTCGATCGAAGAAAGATGGTGTCAGTGACCAGAGAAGGTCCCTCTTTCTTTAGAGAATGACCGTGGTCGTTTCGCTTCCTCTCTCTATCGGTCGAGTGGCCAGGCTTGTCGCCAAGGGGTTCACTCTGAAATAGGACATCGACTACACTGAGACCTTATCCCCGATGGGGTTGGATCCTACTCGAAGCACTCCATCACGAATAAGCGTTGACCAAACGATCAGGTATACCACGCCACCCACGTATCATCCCCTCTTTCTATAGAGAAGAGATAAAGAAAAGAAAAGAGATAGCGATCGTGTCGGGGTCTATTATAACCAGAAGGGGGAGAACGGATTTTGGGACGTGTCTGTCCCACAGTCTGGTGAAATGTACGACCTCCAACTTAACCTAGCCCAATATAGTGTAAGCGAGCTTTCTCTGGGTTTCAGAGTGAGTGGGTTAAGGAGCCTTTTTCCGCCTTTCGTCTTTCCAGGGAAGTTCGAATAAGTAATCGCAGGCAGAATCGGAACTAGAGCTCATGGACTATTTTTAAACGTCTGGCGCACATCCTTCCCTCCCCTCCTTTCTATCATTAGAAGCAAAGAAAGGCAGGAGCTGGTTTTTAGTCCCAAGTAACCTCTCCTTGTGATCGGGATGAGGTAGATGCCTCCCAGCTGGGGGGCGGATCGCTAGCTTTTGCGTCCAATATCTTATATCGATCTTGGTTCCGCGTATCGGGTGAGAGCAAGTAGGCTTAGCAGAGGAGATTTCCGCTGTGAACGCTATCTCAGAAGCTCAGGCGAAGTTTCACCTTCTTTCTCTTTCCTCTCTTCGTAAACGTCGGCCGAGACTGGGCATAACCTCAGCAAACTCTGGACAAGGATGTTCGACCGTCGATCTAATTCTAATAGTATATAATAGTAGTAGAAAAATAGCATCAGTGTCTATTAGAAGAGTTGCCTCTCCCAGGCCGGGGGGCTCCAGAACCTCAGGCTAGAGCACCGGAAAATCAACAGCCTTCCTTTTATTTCCGAACTAGAGCCTCCGATCGAGTGAGTTCGAGGTGGTTCATGCTTTCTATATAAGTCGATGTACGCTAAGGCAAAGGTTGTAACCATGCGTGCACGATTCCATGGATAGTTTCCTTCGACATCGTGATGGAGAACAATAACTTAAATATGGCTGAAGACATATATTTCACCCGGGCCCAAAAAATTTGAAAACATTGGGAAGGGGTCGGGCTTTCAGCTGATTCGAAAGGGATCGTCAAGCCAAGAAAAGATTCGATTGCCGGTCTTTAATGCAATAGGTTGGCAGGCAACCAAAGGAAAGATTCGACAGGGATTTGAGCTTGCTTTTCAAATTCTACAGGCAAGCCTCAATAGATTTATTAAAATATCCATGGTGCTGGTATGCATACAGTGTCAGAGCTTGAATGGCCACTTTCAACATTTCATTTTTGAAGTAGCAATTGTGTGTGTCAAAATAGGTTGCATATAGTAACCGGAGTTGAGGACATGCATAAAGGTACGGTATCCGCAGTTGGTGTTATAGAAGTGGCGGTCTTGAATAAGCAAGTGGTGCCAGTCTTTTCTGTTACAGTAAGAGCTGTTGAGTAATAGAAGCTCTGGTCCTATCCTGTTGATGACGCTTTGTTTCTGACAAGAGTGTCCAGCACGCAAGGGGAAATAGAAAGCCCAAGGAAGATTAGCATGGGCAGAAGTGAGATTTTATTGGATTCCATTCTTGAGCTCAGCCAGGGCCTGAAAGAGATCAGTAAACCAATGCTTCTCCCTCTCCAGACTCAAGCCATGATCCAGTTCCAGACAACATGCCTTCCCAGGGACTTTCTTCCTCTAGAAGTACCAGGGATCCAGACTAGGAGCAATCCCTGATCGTCAAATTTCATATCGTAGATGAATTAATGTGTCTGATTCCCTTTCATTTGAAGGAGAGGGACTTCATACGACTAACTTCGTACCTTATGCCCAAGGGCATGCAGTGCCTACTATTTCTATATGTCATTTGCTTGCTTTAGGGCTATGCTAAGCCTTTAGCTGCCCAACCATACCACTAGGGAGCCTCGATACCTCGCATATGGGGCAGGGCAGAAAGACTATTTATGGGGACTAATCTGCTAATGAATGAAGGAAGGAGAAGGCCTTAATTGTCTATCCAAAGGTCCGCCTTGGGTGGATGCGAATCTACTAATCTTGCTCATGATAATCAATAATTGGGGGAAGCCGATGAATTTCTGCATAGGGATGCCAGGCGTCACCATCCAAATAGCCTACCCCCTTAAGGAGAGTTCTGGGGGGGCAAGGTCGGCTAGCTAACCCCTCTACTCCTTTTCAGAAGTCAGGGTCTTGTACTAGTAGCTTCATCCCTCAAGAAAGCTCTTCAAGCCGCAGGCGCCGGACGGGCAGACCTCTAATCGTTGGATCCGGTAAACAGGGTAGCCCCGGCTTGGGGCTGGATTGAATCCTTTCTATTTTATCATGCACTCTTTTGCAATGAAGATGAAGAAGGCTGAGAAAGGAAGAGATTCTCTGTGGCATGAAAACAGGCTTTCCCATAGATAGGTTGTTAATTGACTCTCCCTTCCATCAATCAGTCCCGGAAAAGTAATTTAGACACTTCGCGAAGGGCTTGCAATAGGCCCAGCCGAAAAGCTTTGGTATGAATCGGCGAACTAGCAGTGGTGCCTTCGTTCAATGCCTTAAATAGAATTTTGAAATTCAAATACAACAGTTTGAAAAATCCAAAAACAACAATTTTAAGACGTTTCATTCTGCCATGTCTACCGAAGAAATTACTTATTGAGGTTTTGTTGTCTCTAAATACAACAAGGATAAATCAGACTATAGAAATACATTTTTCGACCGAAACGATGAAGTGCTTGTTGTTTCAAACAATAACACAAACGAATTCACATACGCCGCTCTGAATCTGTTTTGAAATTTGTTTTCAATAATCATAATCGTATTGTGATTAAGAACTCAATTTGCCACGAGAATGGGAACCCCAAAAAAGTCATATAATGAAAATTAGCAGCCACCATCAAGAAATGACACTGGTTCATAATTTATTTTTGTGAGAAACCAGGTCATATGTCTCGTAAGTATATGAACAAGTAAATTGCTGCTCTGCTACCTAACCTAACTAAAGAGAAATTCACTGCTATGACTAGTTAAATCAGTCTAGTTGGTGAATTAAGTGGCTGGTGGATACACATTAGCGACTCACGCCATGTTGCTATGATTATGCTATGTTCAAAAACATATGCCATTGCTGAAAATAAGAAAGTGATGTTATAATATTATAACACCATTAAAGTCGTTGGCATTGGAGATATAAAGTTCCAATTCACGTCCGAAAAGAAAATTATTCTCTAGGATGTGATGCATGCTCCAAAAATAAGAAAGAATCTGAATTTCAGATTTCTACTGAACAAGACTGAGTTCACTCAGACTTAAAGAGAGACTTGTGCGTCATTTATTCTTCTTGGGAAATACGACACCACTAAAGGCTTGTTCAAAATTAAAATTCTCTTTTTATTTTGCAATTTGTGTGATTTTAATATTTGGCATGTCGGACTTTTTCATGGTGATAGAAGCACATAATATGATCCTAACATTTTTCACTGAGTTTTATGAAGAATACAGTATTATTCATGAAACAACTACATCTTCTTATCCTGAAATGAACGGTAAAGCTGAAAAGGAAAAAAAAATTAGAACCTTTATCAAGCTAGTTGTTTAAAACATGCTTAATTTTTGTACTATATCTCATTGGTGAGGGAACTTTTATTAATTGTTTGCTATATGCTAAATAGAGTACTTAAGTCTAAGAACAAAATTTCTACTTACGAAATTTTGAAGAAAAGACAATCCAACTTGTCTTATTTTTGAACTTGGGATTGTCTGACGTATGTTTGAATTATGGACCACAAGAGAGTTAAACTCACTAGTAGAGCCTATGAATGTGTATTCATGGGTATGTTATAAATAGTGAAGCATATAGTTTTATGACATAAATTCTAAAGTGATCATGGAATCAAACAATGTCGATTTCTATGAAAATAAATACCCTTGTAAATTAAAGAATAGTGGGGGCACTAGTGGAGGCAAAATAAATTTCATGTTTATATTGAGAACTAGTGGGGGCGCTACATATGATCACATTCCAGTAATCAGAAATAGTTATGAAAACATCAAACTAGATGTTATAGAACCTCTAAGAGGTAAGAAAGCTAGAATTGCTAAAGAGTATGGACCTGATTATATGGTTTATACATTGAAAGAAGATCCATTAAACCTTAAAGAAGTTATATCCTCATTGGATGCTGAATTATGGCAAGAAGCAATAAACGATGAAATGGATTCTCTAGAGTCTAACGAAACATGACACATGGTTAACTTGCCTCATGGTTGCAAACCAATCGGTTATATTTGGATTTTGGAAAAAGGAACTAAAACCTGACGGTCCGGTTAAAGAATACAAGGCTCGCTTTGTAGTAAAAGGTTTTAGACAAAAAGAAAAAATATAGATTTCTTTGATATTCGTCCATCAGTCACTAGAATAATATCCATAAGGGTGATACTCCCTTTAGTCGTTGTTCATAACTCGATAGTACACCAAATGGATGTGAAAGTTTCCTTTTTTATGGTGAACTAGAAGAAGAAGTCTATATGGAACAACCTGGAGGTTTTATGACTCATGGATAAGAAAACAAGGTTTGTAAGTTAGATATTTCTCTGTATAGTCTAAAACAAGCTCATATGGAATAACATGAAAATTTTGACAACCTAAATATATCGAATGAGCATAAATTGAATGAAAGTGACAAATGTATTTACTACAAATATGGAAATAACATTTGCACGATCATATGTCTCTATGTAGACGACTTGCTCATATTTGGTTCAAAGATTCATGCTATAATTTATGTGAAATCATTGTTTATCAACAACATTGATAAGAAAGACCTAAGTGAATTTGAAGTAATTCTTAGTTTCAAGATTACTAGATCAGAAAATAGAACATTTTGGATCAATCTCACTATGTTGAGAAGAGCTTAAGGATGTGTGATTATTTTGACTATAAACTTGCAAGCACACTTTATGATCCAAGTGTAAAACTCTTCAAGAACACTTGAGATGGTGTTAGACAAACAGAATATGCGAGCATCATTGGTAGTCCTTAGTTATGTCACTGAATGTATTAGACCCGACATTGCCTATGTCGTGGAACTCTTATGCAAGTTTACCAGTAGACGGATGAGAAGCATTGACATGCTATTGAAAGAGTCATGAGGTGCCTTAAAAAGACTATGACTCTAATATTACATTATCAGAAGTATCCTATTGTACTTGAATGGTACAAGATATAGAATAGAACATGCGACCAGTGGCTACACATTATGAGGAGTTGTTTGTTGAAACATATGATATTGACTCAGTCCACTATGGAATGAATCTGAGATAAGAACACTAGAGAAAACTAGTGAAGAAGCAAGTTGAGAAAATGCTTGCTAGTTGAGAATCCCTAGTGGGTGAATCCGTTTCTAGTAGTGTTAATTCATTGTGATAGTACTGCAACTATTACAAAAATTGAGAATCGTTACTACAATGGTAAGACACCATAATTAAGGCACGAACACATAACAGTTAGAGAGCTAGCTACTCTTAAAAGGAACGGTTAAAGTAGATCATGTACGTACTGATGAAGAATTAGTTGATCCTTTGACGAAAGGAATAACTAAGAAAGTCCCAAACACATCTAATAGGATGAGACTAATGCCTAAAGATCACAAGTGATGGTAACCCCACCTAAATGACTGTAGATCCCAAGAAATAGGTTCAATGGGTATAACAAGTCATGAGTGATAGAACATGCTATGATAAAACTAGAGAAGCATGATTCCTACAGCGACATGAGGATGAGATAATAGAAAATCTTAATGAGATTTATATTCTATGTGGAGTGGAGCACATAGCTACCGGAGTACTCTTGATAGACTCACCTATACGAATGTGGAACTAAAGCTGGTTCCTATGGGATTTTGAGGCAGAATACCTAGAGCATTCGTTAAAACTAGGATAGACGTGCAGGGTCATAAACGCACAAGCTTTTAAGATACACATAGGAAAAGGCTTGTGTGCGGGTTCTATGTCTGAGATAGAGTTCAATGTTGTAAGCAACTCTTGTTAAATCGGAATACTATCCGCTATGCAAAGGTTCAAGTTGTAGGCGACACCTTTGTTTATTAGCAACCTTATAGAAACGTCTTTGACGTTATTTCTGAATCCATTTTTTAAATTCAAGTGGGGGATTGTTGGAACATGTGTGGAAATTAAGTTAAAAGACTAAACACAAATTCTCATGTTAGGTAGAACTAGTGTTGTGTGAATTGAAAAAAGTGGAAGTCCCACATCGGATGGATCACACACATTAGTAGTGTTTATATAGTCGGGATGTACCTCTAAGGGAGGTGCATAATTAAGTAAACGAAGTAAGCACTAAAGGAAAAAAATATATATTTATATATTTTATTATTTGAAAATGTTAAATTAAGAAATTAATTTAATCATTATTAGAAAGTGTTTTCTTAGTCCCCAAGTTTTGCTAAAGTATTTTGGTATGTAATCTAATATATTTTGATGCACAATCTGAAATATATTTTGGTACTCGATTGAAATATTTTTGCATTAGATCTAATATGTGAATTAATTAATCCCAAAGTAATGTATTACTTGTTCCCAAAGTTTCTCACTTATTAGTCATGAATTTTCTCTATAAATAGAGAACTCACATAGTGCAATCCACACACCAAAGAATTCTATTGAGTTGTCGAGAATCTTTCTCTCTTCTCCCTCCAGCTTGTGTTAACGAGCTATTCTTTTCCTCATCTCCTCTTTCTGTCCCTTCGGATTTGAGAGTGTTCTTAAAACCATAGTCCCTTTAGATAAAAAGTCCCTTCGAAATTAAGAATGGTCTTAAGAGCACGGTCCCTTCGATAATTTATGTCCCTTTGGAATAAATAATATTTTAAGATCATAGTCCCTTTTTCAGTATAATAAGAATGATCTTAAAAATATATTCTTCTTAAATTCTTAAAGAAGTTAGAATGGCGGTAGCACCATATTTGAGTGGTCATAGTACCATAGTTGGAGAAGTTAAAAGTTAGAATGGTGGTAACACCATATTTGAATGGTCACAATACCATAGTAGAGCGGTCACAGTACCGTAATTGATTGGTTTCAGTATTAAAAGAGTGGTCTTAGTACTATAGTGAAGGTGTAATTCTCGAACAGTTTTCTACAGTGCAGCAGTTAACCGCACAGTTGTAGCTGGACTTGTTTTATCCTTGAGGCGGCGTGGTTGATAGTCTGCCTTGCACAATTTTGGGCAGTGCCACAAAATGTCTTAAAGAGAGGGACATGGTCGTGACTCAACCTAGTAACAACTTTGGTAGATATTCATTTTTAAAATAGAATTTGGAAATTCAAATACAACAGTTTGAAAATCCAAAAACAACAGTTAAACCAACTAACAACCATGTTAATTGTTAATCCCTGAAAGAAATCTAGAAACCAAAAATCAAGAGGTAGTGCAGTTTAAATTTTCCTCAACTTCTCTTCTGAAATCCAAATGCCAATTAATAAATGTACCAATTAACCCAGAAGCGCCATTGGTTAGAAACAAACTATCCACCACAAAAACAAATACAAGTAAAACAAGCTTTAAAGTTTTTCGTTAAGGAGTCCATTTATAAGTGGGGGCAATCCTCACCTCACAAGTCAGTTTTGTTGGGTTGTGTTAGGCTCAACCATGATTTCTAAGATGGTATCAAAGCTCTTATGAGCTCTGTTGCGCATCGTTCTTCTCCTCCTTGTTTGTTTTTTTCTCCATTTTTTTTCTACGATGGTTCGTGGTGGTAACACCGTCATTAATGGCGGTGCTAGTGGTGGTGGAGTGGTTCCCCTAGTTCTCAATCCTTCTCAACAACCTTGAAATGTCTACTATGTTCATCCTTCTTTTGGACCTTCCTCTGTCGCAATTACACCAGTTCTCAATAATCTCAACTATCATTCTTGGGCGCGATCAATGCACTGAGCATTGGGAGGGAAGAACAAATTTGACTTTGTTGATGGATCAATTCAAGTTCCAACTGAATTTGATCCAAGTTCCAAGGCGTGGAATCGTTGCAACATGCATGTGCATTCATGTATTATGAACTCTGTTGAAGAATCAATTGCATAGAGCATTGTTTTCTTGGAAAACGCCATAGATGTTTGGAACGAACTCAAAGAACGCTTCTCTCAAGGTGATTATATTTGTATTTTAGAATTACAATGCGAGGTTTTTGGTTTGAAGCAAGATTCACGCTCAGTTTTAGAATTTTTCACTGCTTTGAAGGTTATGGGAAGAACTTGAGGTATATCTTCCTACACCAATTTATGCTTGTCCACATCGTTGCATGTGTAATACTGGTGTGATTAATGCTAAACATCAGCATGAGATTACACATTCCATTTGCTTCCTTACTATACTCAATGATAATTTTGATCTTGTTCTCAAATCTTATTGATGAACCTGTTACCAACTCTCAACAAAATTTTCTCTATGGCAATGCAACATGAAATAAATTTTAAAGCTTCTATTTCTGATGAGTCCAAGATTCTCATTAATTCAGTGGAATCTCGCAAGATTCAAGGAAAAGGGTGTGGTAATGATGCTTCATTTGTTCTTGGAAATAAGCGTGTTTGTTCCTTTTGTGGTAGAAATGGACACACTATTGAGACTTGTTATAGGAAACATGGTTTTCCTCCACATTTTGGTAAGAATGCTATGGCTAACCATTCTTCTCATGAAGTGAATGAAGAAAGGGAAGATATGGATGATTCCAAGAGTTGCAAGGGGACTGATTCATATGGATTCACTAAGGAGCAATATGATCATCTTGTAAATTTGCTCCAGACTCAGCATGCTGTTGGAACAAAATGTATGAACAACTCTCTTTTGGGTTTTGATGATAACAAAGTGTTAAAAAGAAAATTAGATATGCTAATACTTGATTCTAGTGTGCAGAACCTTGTACTTAAAGATTGGTATCTAACAATGGTTGTGAAAGAACAAGTTAAGAGCAAGAAGGAAAATATAGAAGCTAGTGTTGCAAAGCTGAAGAAAATCAGCTTCTGAAGACAGCGTCTGAAGAAGAGCTTCTGAAAGCAGCGTCTGAAGAAGAGCTTCTGAAAGCAGCGTCTGAAAGCAGCTTCTGAAGACCTGCTTCTGAAGAAGTGTGTCTGATGAATAGTGCGTCTGATGAACAGTGCGACATTTCTCCTGAAGCCAATCAAGAACATTGCTGGAACAAAAATGGGTGTCCAGAAACAACCTGATTGAACAAGGAGAGGTAGATCAGAAGCTCTACAGAGGTATGATTGTTCTCTGTTATACTTAACAGCTTCTACACCAATGTGAAAGACTATTAGATTCATGAAAACAGCATAACCTTCTTTGTGATAATTCTGCTGCAATCTGTTTGTCTAAAAAATCCAATTCTACATTCAAGAGCCAAGCATTTTAAATTAAAAATCATTTTATTAGAGACTATGTTCAGAATAGAAATTGAATAAGAAACTGCATTTCATCTCTGAACATGCATTTCATCATTTTATTGAACATACTTTTTATCTCTTAAAAAAATTGCTTGACTCTGAATAGAAACTGAGAATCTGAAGTTCATCAGAAGCTAAGACTTAACAGACACTCATTTTGAGAGTCTGAAGATAGTTCAGCTTCTGAAAACATCAGAATTTGAGTTTCAGAATCTGAATTTTTGTGACTTCTGATAAAACTCATTATAAGTGGACACTTCACACGTGGCCCACTAATGAGAATGAATCTGTACAGTTGTCTAACACTTGGTCAGAATCTGATAAGCTGTAACGGTTGGGCTGTGATGAATTAAGCCTTGAAAGTTGAACTTTGCATTCTCCTAAAGTCATCAATGTGCAGTGTGTTTAAACGTTTTTCTGTTTCTGAAAAGTTTTAACAAACACACTCAAAACACAATTTTCAGTTTTCATCTTATATGTTCAGTTTTTCTGACCCAGTTTTAAACTCTCAATTCTGTCTGAAACAGTTCAATCGTACTGAAGCATATGCTCTGGACAGTTGTGTCTGAAATCAGTTCAGTGGTACTGAACAAAAATGCTCTGAACATTTTATCTCACATTTTCACTCTCTTAAAAAATTCTTGAATTTTCTTTTTGTTGATGACAAAAGGGGGAGTAAAAGTAACAAGTATTTCAGGCTCTGAGCTCAGAATATAAGTTAATTTCTGATAATTAAAATAACTTATGAGAACAGCTTTTAATCTCTTAGCCTTTAAATTAAATTCTGTGAGGTAAACTGAATTTTCAATTCTGTGAATTAAACTGAATTTAAATAACTTGGATAAAACTCAAGGGGAGCTTACAAACCTCACCTTGTGAATTATCAGACTTAGGGGGAGCTTACAAACCTCAAACCCTGAAGTCAGTTTGTTATTTAAATTCTGAATGTATTTACACTTTGATTTTTCGTCTGTTTGATTTAAATGGAATTTAATTAACTTGGATAAAGCTCAAGGGGAGCTTACAAACCTCACCTTGTGGATTATCGGACTCAGGGGGAGCTTACAAACCTCAGACCCTGAAGTCAACTTGTTAATTAAATTAACAACAATTTTCTATTAATGCTTATGTTTGTCATCATCAAAAAGGGGGAGATTGTTGGAACAAAATGTATGAACAACTCTCTTTTGGGTTTTGATGATAACAAAGTGTTAACAAGAAAATTGGATATGCTAATACTTGATTCTAGTGTGCAGAACCATGTACTTAAAGATTGGTATCTAACAATGGTTGTGAAAGAACAAGTTAAGAGCAAGAAGGAAAATATAGAAGCTAGTGTTGCAAAGCTGAAGAAAAGCAGCTTCTGAAGGCAGCTTCTGAAGACAACATCTGAAGAAGAGCTTCTGAAAGCAGCGTCTGAAAGCAGCTTCTGAAGACCTGCTTCTGAAGAAGTGCGTCTGATGCCAGCTTCTGAAGACCGCGTCTGATGAACAGTGCGTCTGATGCCAGCTTCTGAAGAACTGCGTCTGAAGACAACTTCTGATGAACAGTGTATGAAGCCAGTTCTGAAGAGAAGCTTCTGAAGTCTAAGTTTTAAGGAAAAGCAACTGTCACTGTCAACAGTAAAGCACTGTACAGTCAGAACAGCTCAATGCAACAGTTGCCTCCTTGGATGAAACACACAGCCAGCTTTTAAGGAAATAATTCAAATTTGTTGTGCTCTGTTTTCTGGTTTGCGCACACAATGACAGGGATGAATTAAATGTTGGATATAGCTTCTAGTGCAACGGCTCTTTTGCTAAAACTGGCTCCTTCCAACAGCTCTTAAATCCTCTATAAAGGATTGAAGTTTTGAAGAAGAAGTTTAAGACTCATTGACTGAAATCGTGATACTCTGTTTTCTGGAAACACAAAACTGCCAAATCTGAAAGTCATCAAAATAACTTAGAAATTCTTACAAACTTATTATCTTAGAATTTCTTAAGGAGAGTCTTAATCTGAATTATATTTTGTGAACACCACTGATAGTATATCAAGTGTTCAACTCAAACATATTCTTTGTAATTCTATTTGATTAAAAGCCTCTTGCCTGCGTGCTTGAGCAACTAGAAGTCTCATACTTTATGTTTGAGCAAGAAAATCTTAGACTGCGTGTCTAAGCAAGGAAACCTCATACTTTGTGTTTGAGCAAGGAAGTCTTAGACTATGTGTCTGAGCAGGGAAGTCTCTTACTTGGTGTTTGAGCAAGGAAGTCTCTTACTTTGTGTTAGAGCATAGGAAGTCTCTTGCTTTGTGCTTGAGCAATTGTAATCTTTGTGATTATAGTGAAAATCACTTGTTTGTAACAAGGGGACTGGACTACTTCCGGATTGTGGAAGGAACCAGGATAAACTGTTGTCTCTCTCTCTTTCTCTCTCTCTCTCTCTCATTTACTCTTTATACCCGCTACAAACAACTCTAAAAATAGTTTTAGAATCTGATCAACATCTGATTCTGAACTAACCATAGTTTTTGAGATAGAAAAGAAAAAGCCAACACAATTCAACCCCCCCTTCTTGTATTTTTCTCACCTTCACATGCATCTTCTAGCAATGTGAATCATGTCACAAACCATGTCACTTCAGGTATATCTAGAGTATCTTACTCCTACCATCATTCAAATATTGGATCTTGGATAGTAGACTCTGGTACTAGTGATCATATATGCTCTTCTTATAAGCTTTTTTTTATTCTTATAAGTCAATCACACTAGTACACATAAAATTACCAAATGGTAATGTGGCTATGACAAAAAAAATTGGCATTGTGCTATTCTCACCAAGACTTGTTGCAAAGAGTGTGTTGTTTGTTGCTGAATTCAATATGAACTTGCTATATGTGCCAAAACTATGTGTTGATAATGATTGCATAGTCACTTTTGATAATGATAAATGTTTAATACAGGAAAGGAGGAGCTTGAAGATGATTGGTTTGGCTGATTTGATTGAGGAATTTTCCTTTCTTAACACACAAGCTTCTCCAAAACCAAAACCTCAACCTGTCATAGCCTCATCTCAAGCCAGTTTACAATCTTCTTTCATACCTCAAGAAGCCTTGTGGCACTTTAGATTAGGACACTTATCCAATCAAAGATTGATTAGCTTACAACATTCATTTCCTTGTATAAAAATTGATGAAAATTTTGTTTGTGATATATGTCATTACTCTAGACATAAGAAATTACCTTTTCAGCTCAGTAGTAATAGAGCTAATCAATGTTATGAATTGTTTCATTTTGACATTTGGGGTCCACTTTCTATTCAGTCTATTCATGGTCATAAGTATTTTGCTATAGCTCATGATGACCATAGTCGTTTTACTTGGATCATGCTTTGTAAATCAAAATCTAAAGTTCTGTTCAAAAGTTCATTCTTATGATAGAAAATCAATTTGACTACAAAATTAAAACTGTCAGGAGTCAGGACAGATAATCGTCCTGAGTTTTTAATGCATGATTTTTACTCTGCTAAAGGAATTGAACACCAAACCAGTTGTGTTGAAACCCTTCAGCAAAATGGGAGGGTAGAAAGAAAACACCAGTACATTTTGAATGTGCCAAGAGCTTTACTTTTTAAGTCAAAAATTACCAAAACAGTTTTGGTCTTATGCAGTTTTACATGCCATATATCTTATCAATCGTATTTGATAAGTGCCAGAAACTAGTATTAAAGCATATTTATTTTAGGCACTTTTCTTACTTGTTTTACAAGTTATCTGGGTAAAAGCTCAGAAAGAAATGATAAATATCATTTCATGCTTTTTAGACCTAATCCCAACTATTTTTGTAGGTATATGCTATTTCCTTGGACTTAAAGGTCAAGAATGAAAGAAAATCAAATCAAAGACTTCGCAGAGCGAAGTCTAGGCGATGTCCAATCGAAATCAGAGTCTGAGCATCAGAGTCTGAAGCTTCGCAGAGCGAAGTATTGCGTCGTAGAGCGAAGTAGGGCGGTTTGGACTGTTCAAGGCTGAGGTGGCAGAAACCCAGTGATAAAGAAAGGTGACTTCGCAAAGCAAAATATGACTTTGCAGAGCGAAGTCTAAAATATCAGAATACCTATAAATAGGTTTTGAAGCAAAAACGAAAGAGATGTTGTAATATTTTTAGGTTATAGTTTTAGACAGAAAATAGGGCTAAAAGTGCTGTTCTTCATGCACTACAAGAAATCAGGCTTTTAGAGACTGAATATTCAGTCGCTACATCAACAAAATCGGTCACTGATAGATTTAGTGACCGAAATAGCGACCAAAAATAAAAGTGGCTAAAACGCTGGTCGCTAATCCTTTGTGACCGGTCTAGCGACTGATTTTTTGCGACTGCTTTTGTGACTATACATAGAGACTGATTTTGTCACTGAATTTTGAGACGGAATTAGAGACTGATATAGAGACGTCTTTGGAGACTGATCCAGTGACGGAATCTAGCCACCGATTTAGACACCCTTTTCTTGGTTGAAATCAGCTAATTTAGTGACTTATTTTGTGACTGGGTTTGCCACTTAATTAGCCACCGAATTTAGAGACCGAATTTGTGACAGGAATTTATTTATTGTATTATAAATTATAGTCGCTATTTCGGTCGCTAACTGGATTTTTTTTTTAATTGTTTGCTGAATAATATACTGGTCACTGTTTTGTGACTAAAAGAATTACAATATTTTTTTTAATTTTGTAATTTTATAACTGACATTTTTATTAAATTTCATACAGAAGATCAAAATAATTCAATGTAACATGATGAAAGAAATAACATTAACCATTTAATGCTACATACATAAACTAGTCAAAATATAATACTAAGGAACATAGGAGATTTGTGTATTCACAAAAGCCTTTGCTTGGTAGTCTTAACAAAATACATAATACTAACCAAAAGAAATTCCATTATTCCACAACAGAAACATATACCACACCCATCATACAATTTCAAATTGCCTACTTACAATATCTATCACAATATTAAATATCTAATCAAAAGGATCAATTCGCGGATCATGTTCGCTTGCCATAGCCATTCCAGTGCAAAGACATGTTGGACACATGACCTGCAATCAGAATTCAATATTACAGTTACAACATTACACTCAAGCATAAGTAACAACTACGATATATTGCTACAAACCCGGAAGGTAAGCGAACATATAGCCGATTAATCTAGGTAGCCAAGCTAATTAGTCTATGTCTAGACAACATGAAAAAGTTTTAGAGTTACTATTATCATCATCAAGGGAACAATGCTGACGTGGCCAAACTGTACCCGAGTGTTAATAAGGCACATGTCAAACTGACAGGTCCCAGTTTACGTTAATTGGGTGTTTTAAATAGAATAATGGTAGGAAACTGATTTCATTCGATTGTTTTTATGTTTGGTTGGGACTAGGAGAGACTACGCTCTCTAATTCTTAGAGGTTGCGTTAGTTTCTCTCTGTTTTCATGTAACCAACTTGGTTATTCATTATAATACCAGTTCCATTCAATATATATCGCTTGTCATTTACCCGATTATACCAGATCTATAACAGGCTTCCTTTTACTTAATTTGAAGTTTTAAAAGGGTGATTTATCATTTTCTAGCCAAACAAGTTCCTTTATCATTCTAAACGACAAAGGTTGAACCTTAAGCGATTGTTCATCCAAAACTGAAAGAAATGGCCATTTTTTAAAATTCAATTTTCATTGTATCTTCACTTCAGAATTGTAACCACAATTCTGATCTCATTAAATTGTAAACCATAATTCTTTTATTCATTTCTACTAGCTACTAAAAGTTCAATGTTATATTCGATTTGAAATATAAAGGATATTTTTTATCTAAAAAAATAAATGACTTGTTTGAACTTTAAATTAATTTAAAGGACTTCAGGTGCAATTTTGCCATGTTAATGTCATTAAAATGTGAGATCAAGCATTAATTATGTATATTATGGCAGTGTTTAAGTATAATTAGCGCAAAACTAGAAAGAAATGCAACAATAATTCTAAATGTCCAACCTTGCCAGATCCGGAGCAATTTGAACATCTCTCGGTTTTGGGTGGTGATAGAGGCAGATCTCCACCATTGAAGGAGGATACCGGTTCAATGAGGACAAGTGCTCCTGTGCTTGAACATCTAGAACATGCAAGATATCCTGACATGGAAAAAGTATAATAGGAATGTCAACTTTCTTGTAGTTCTGACATGGCAAAAGTATAATAGGAATGTCAACTTTCTTGTAGTTAAATTCAACAGATGAAGTTTTAAAATCTTTAAGTATTTCACAATATTTCAAATAGTAGCAGACAGTTTTTGCTTTGCCATCTCTTCCTTAACAGTTGAAAGCAGTAACAATTTCCATTAAGAAAGGGACAAAAAAACCACCAAAATGCTTCAATTCCACCATTCAGAAATTTGAATCCAAAAATGTAGATCTCATAAGTGGTTTTTGAAGTCTTACCAGTACCAAGACAGTATTTGCATCTTTTCTGTTCCTGTTGTTTTACATTGTTTATCTCAACAACCATTAATGCAGAGATTACTCCAACAGCTCCACCAGAGAATGATGCCACAATAGGATCAACCTGACTACAATTTCAAACATAATTTAGTTATTATTATTGGAAAGTCAGAACAATAAATAGAATGAACTGATATTCATTCCAAGATTGATGATCTGACACCAATAGAATATCCCTCTAGATACATAATTTGCAGCTTTTATCCCACTAATAAGAGAAAAACAGGTTGCATAATACTGCCTGAGGTTTGCTGAAGTCTGCAGATAACACATGTAGTTGATTACCATTTGCCAAGCACTTCAAATTGAAAGCAAATTCTTTATACTCATAATTCAGAATCAGTCACATGAAACTTACCAAAGGAGGCAAGAATGGAATGAATGATGGGAAATTAGGAAGTTCATTCTCTTGCTCTTCTTTAAAAATTCCAAGCTCAACATTTTTAATTCTTTGCTGGATTCTAAGCCTACGAACCTACAAAATAACAAGAGTATATTGTTGATAAGAAAAGGGCATATCCCATAGAGTAAATGCATAAATGGTAATTTTAATTTTCAACAGGATCTTCGTATTAAACTTGGAAAGTCAATAAAGAAAGAAAAATGAATCAAAATAATGGTCAAAATCATAGCAAAAAAATCCATCTCAATTTTATCTATACATGAGCAGAGCAACCATAAGTAATAAAATCAAACTGTAGAACACATAAGTATTAAACTTTCTAGCAAAATTGTTCGTTGTAAGATTTTCATTTTTTAATATGACTCCTACAAGCAACAGTGATCTTAACTGAAAATGTCTATTGTAATAGATAAAAGTCTAAAACCATAAACCCCCAGTGTGATTATATACACTTATACGGAAAGAAAACAATAGTTGTTCTGGAAAACGGTTCAGTTTGGTTCGGTTCGGTTCTAACAGGTTCAGTTCGGTTCTAATAAACTGAAAAACGGTTCAGTTTGGTTCACACACAGTTTTGGTTATAAACCAAACTTTGCCCATCCCTAGATGTATCTATAGGCACCTAACCAGAACCCAAAACAGTCCCAAATAAAACAAACACAATCGAACCTAAAGGAATGAACAGGCCACAAATAAACTCAGCCAGAACACTCACAACAGCAGCAGCAATCACAGACCAATGCCAGCCCCAGCCCACACCAGCAGCAAAAAAAAATACACTCGCCTGCACACACTCGGCTGACAGCACCAGAAACCCACCTGTTATCTCGCATAAATTATTAGTTGCGAAGTGTTTCAAAATTGTTTGCACAAAAGATTGACTACTTACTTTGTTCAAATCTACTCAATTAAAAGTTGATACAGTGAGAGATAGAACTGAGTGTGATAGCACATCTAGGAAGCTTTGAGACCTTAAACCAAATAAAATAGACACCAAAAGCAATGTTGTCAGCGTGGATGGCAGAAAATAGCAGATTGTTAAAACTCCGCTACGCAATTGTGTTATAGCGCTACTATAGAAGCTATTTGTTAACATTTTGTATTAAATAGTGTGTTGTCTAAATCCTGCTTCGCTATAGCGGTATAGCACCGCTATAGCTGCTATTTAACAACACCGACCAAAATTAATCTTTAGTAAATGTCCAGCCTTTAGAATCTGAGGCAACAATTAATATTACCTGGACGAGAATGTAACAGCCTGCAAGTATTTCAAGAGCCTGCATCATTGTAGTCAGAGAAAAGTGAGTTACAAAGCTTAAAATGAGGTATGCAAGGTATGCAGTAACAAATAATAATGATAATAATAATAATAATAATAAAAAAAAATACAACCAAGTCAATCCCCAGTGCTAAAAAATAAATATATACGAAACATACCTTCAAGGTGGAAGAATTGGGACCCACAAGATGTTGCCTTCTTTTTACGAATCGCTCCTGCAGTCAAATATCAATGGAAGCTTCCTACCATCAGACTGATTTCTTTCTTTTTCGAAGCCTATATGAGAAAGGATGTAGAATAGGAAGTCCAAAGAGCTTATTGGAGCATGGAAGGAAAAACCTCCTCGGTTTTATGGTTCTTTTTGTTATATAATTTTGGAGTTGGGATCCTCTCCATTTCCCAAAAAAGAAATGGAGGTGTCCATTACTTTAGTTTTGAAATAAATGAAGAGAATAAATGCACACATTTTTAGAATTGGTGACACTAATTGAACATTTACACACAAAACTATACTCATAGAGATGTCCATTTATTTTATAAAATGAAGAGGATCTCTACTCAAAATTTTAGGGACTTTAGTACTTCATCACAAAATTTCACTGGAAGTTGTCTTGTAAGTGTTTAGTGAATTTCACTGCAGTTAAAAAAAATGAATTGAATCAACTAGCTATAAATTCTATCTTATATGTGTAAATCCTATTGTTTTCATGGTAGTCAATCATAAACAGAAGCACTGTAGCATTGTTGTACGGCAGCAGGTGACAACTACATGATTTCCTTCATTGCAACTGCCATTGCAGCAAATCACAGCTGCAATTGCGAACAGGGGTAAACATATGATTATTCATATCAACTATCAAGGCTGTTCATGTTTCGGTTCAAGAAGAAAACTGAACCATGTCTACAGTTTGGAAAAACTGAACTGAACTGTTTATAGTTTGGGCCGAACCAAACCGGTGTTATAATTCGGTGAACAGGTTCTTTATTTTCAAACTGAACCGAACCATTTCTTTCCTATTTTCAACAGAATTGTTTCTTACCTATTTCCAGAGAAAGGAGAATCGCAACTCCATCGTTTCATTTCATAAGCTTCTCATCTTTTAATCTTCATAAAATTAAATTCCATTTCAATGAAAACAGATCTAGTGCCAACACCTCAAACGTATTATTATTTTTGTTCAATTCAATGGGAGAGTCACTGTTTACCTCTGTGCCCTCACCGTACCTAAACCGATGTGATATTGT
Source organism: Medicago ruthenica (assembly GCA_018208015.1). Taxonomy (NCBI): domain Eukaryota; kingdom Viridiplantae; phylum Streptophyta; class Magnoliopsida; order Fabales; family Fabaceae; genus Medicago; species Medicago ruthenica. Next base: position 18,067,548 of record CM031375.1, read on the forward strand.
CCACACAAACTGATTCAATTACAGTGACGGAGATTTCTACAATTAACATCAACAGAGTCTCAAGCCGTACAGAGGAAATCCCAGACGAGTGCTTAGTCGATTGGAAAAGCTGTTCTACTGTGTACTTGTTCCTTCTCTGTTTGTGTTTTTTGTTTCGATTTAAGTACTGGTGCGAACTGAATCTAAGTTTGAGCTGATACATATTTTAAGTTTGACTATGTGTTGTGGGGGAAAGTTTTGATTTCGTCACAAAGTTCGCCCTGTGTTGCAACTGGGAATTAACAAGCACCAGACAACGATGTTTTCCCTCTGATTTCGCATTGATTCTGACTTAGTGTTGTATGGTTCGGTTCTTGAACTGTTTGATTTGGTTATTGCGGTCGGTTGCAGTTAATGAACTGTTTAAATCAAAGAAATAGTTCGCTTCATTTAAAGGTGGTTCAGTTCAGTTAGGCAGTTCTTTTGGACAACCCTAGTTCATATAGACACATAACCTAACCTGTTTTGAATTTGACCCTTAATACACATATGCTCAGTCCAATCCAGTTAGGTAACTGAACAGCAAACATAACACAGAGGACTAAGAAGGAAACCAAATAAGAATCTGACAGAGGCTTTGATATTACTGAGATTAAAACAAAACAAAGAAAACCACGAAGGAAGAAGGGAGGACAAGAGAACATCACAACAGTAAGAACTAAGAACCAATATGCAAAGTAGTAAAAATATTTGCATTACAAAGTCCAAAATTCTAGTAAGTAAAGTTTAACTAAAATAAGAGAGGCAGCTCATTGAGGTTACCTTGTTGCGAACCAACCCACTAATTTTCATGATGTCGCATTGCATTTCATCGTCAAGTATTTTTATTGCCTAAGAAACACAATAAACATACAAGCACCTAAATCAGCCAACTGTTTCATATATCATAAATAAAAAATTAACACAAAATTAAGCCACACATATAAATACTTGGATATGGTTCCAATAAGTTTTTAACTTCTATAAAATAATCTCTTATCAAGCATAGCCCTTCCAAACTTTTTTTCATCAATTTTAGTCTTGAAGTCAACAATTTAGGGTCTACATTTAATCATGATGTCAACGGATTAGAGTCTAAACTGGATAAGATGATAAGATGATATTTTGTAGGCACTGCTGTTTGGTTCCCGAAAAAAAACATTTTTGAATAAATAGTTTGATTAAGCGCTTATAACATAAGTTCTTATCATATAAGGCTGACGTATAAACTATTTCTATAACAAAAACTAAAGTCGAATAACTTTCATATAAGCTATAAGTTATGTTCATAAGTTATGTTATCCTACAGTGTTTATTGAAATAAGCTAAAAACAACTAATGGATATGCCATAAGCTGTTTTTATAAGCTCTGCCAAGCAGTATGCTAGTAGATGACCTCAAAAAAGTCAATCCAAACAAACCCTAAAATAATACTTAACCCTATAGCTTATAACATACTACAACCAAATGAATAATAAGAATAACCTGGGGAGCAGGAACACTGCGAGAAAGAAGCCTGATAAGATCCCTAGCTTTAACAATAATATAAGGATCCTTGGTCTTTCTGGTTGTTGAAACTGTCATTGAACCCTTAACCTATGAAATGTGAATGTAACAAACAAAGAACACATTATCATTGAAAACAGAAACAGGGGATTGTTTGTACAAACAAAGAAAACAGAATAGCATGGGTCTGGTAGAGGAAGATTTACAGAACAGAGCAAACACAAACCAAAAGCTATGGAACAGAAGTTACCAACCTGAGGAAGAAGAAGCAAACGACGGCGAGAATCAAACACGAGTGAACGACGGCGAGAATCAAACACGAGTGAAAGACGACGAGAATCAAACACGGTTGAACGACGGCGTAACACGAGTGAATGACGGCGTTTTACGGCGAACGACGCGTTTGGGTCTGGTAGAGGAAGAGAGAAGTTGGGCGTTTTACGGCGAACGACTATGTGTTGTGCTTTGGAACGGCGCAGAAGAATGGAGAGTCCAGAAAGTGTCTCCTTTTGTCCGATCTCGTCGCATTGTGGCCGGATCTGGCTTGAGAAGCTGTTAGACGGTGGTGAAATTAAGAAGAGTGGAGGCGGCTCTGTGTTTGAGACGGTGGTGAAAGAAGAGTGGAGGCGGATCTGGCTTGAGAAGCTGTTTGAGACAAAACCTAATTTGAGAAAGTGTGTGAAACGTGGAAGGAAAACTAAATGAGAGGAGGAAAAAAAATTAATATTAAACCACTTAAATAATTTTGCGACTGATTTAGAGACCAACAAATCCTTTACTAATTATCTCCCGGGTTCAGTCTCTAAATCAGTCTCTAGAGTGACCGATTTATTTTGGTCTCTGATAAGGTCACTAAATAGCAGTTTTCTAGTAGTGATGGAGCAAAAGTGAGAGAGTGTGGATTAACTAAGATTCTTTGGGAAATCAAGACTTAGCTTTGGATCTTCTTCTTTCTTTACACTTTTGTATAGTTGTCATGACAGTGATCAACTAACTCCCCTTTGTTGGGATTAGAGGTACTTTATCTAGCTTAGATGTAATCTTTTGATTATGCAAATATATGATTCTAGCACCTTATGTGATATTGATTTTATTCTTGCTATTCATTCTTATGCTTGATTTAAATGTTACTGAAAAATACTTTTGAATCTGTGGTTAGAATAATCTTCTATCAAAATAAGAAATTCTAGATATGGAATTTGGTTTTGATAATCACACAAAGTGTCGGAACGTAAAGCTTTCGGATCGTTTAATAGATTGGGAAATCGTCGATTAAACGATACGATCGATCTCACGACGTCATTTGGACACGAATGATGTTGTCGAGTGATACGTGATAATTTCGCTAAAAAGCTAGAATCCATATGCATGATCATTAGAATATATTCGAGGCTAGATTGACGAACTTCAATCCCAACGCTTTTATTCCCTATTACTTGTCATTTTTATTACAGCTTTAGATTCCAATAGTTTATAGCAAACAAAGTTATAAACCCAAACTCAAAATGATACCAGCTGTTGAAAGGCTTGGAATATCGCACTAGTCCCTGTGGAGACGATATAAAAAATACTTACGTTTGACTCAACATCAAAATGGCGTCGTTGTCGGGGACTGGTGTTTAGATATTTTAAGCATCACAACAATTTGTATTGTTTTGAGCATCTGTATATATATCTTGTTAATATTTTTTGTTCTTTTGTACATTGTAAAATTTTGTTTGCATTAACCCTCTTTGTTATACAAAGAAAAATTTCTTGTTAGTTATACTCATTTCACATTCTCAACATAAACAAAATCATGGCTGATCATGATTATTTCAACTTCTATACTCCATTCGAGTATGAATCCTATCAACAATATCAACAATATCCTTCTGAAGATGAACAAATGTCAACACTGGAAATTATTTTGAATATGTTCATACAACAATCCATGATCAACATGCAAAATACCAACCAAAGATTGAAGAGTTTATCAAGCCAATTGGTAATTTTGCAAGTTCAATTAAATTTTCCACCAAGAATCATGGATGTTCAAACCAATAATCAATCCACTCTTAAATTTGGAGAGATTGTTGAAGAAGATGTTGATGAAATTGAGGAAGAGATAATGTTTGAAGGATGTGGTATAAGGAAAATAGTAGAAGAAATAGAGATACCACACAAAGTAGAATTTCCTCAAGAAAGGTCAGATTCTGAAGAGGCCAAAACTGTCGATAATGAAGAAGTGATGGATATAGAGAAAAAGGAACAGTTTCTTAACAAGGAAGAAATTTATGAAAAGAAGGGGAGGGAAGTGAGCAAGGCAGAAATTGAATATGTAATAGATAACATATGTTCCTTGTTCAGCAAACTCTGGTTAGGGAGGATATGGACTCCACATCACCTCTACTTCAAGTTCATGGAATTCCTCCCAAAGCAAAGGAATACAAAGGATGATGTGCTGTCCGTCTCATTTTGGCCACCCTAACGAAAAAGGCGTCGAGCTAACAAAACAACGCTTGTTGGGAGGCAACCCAATTTTATAAGTATTTATGTTTTATTAATGCTTTTTAGAAACCATAGGTGAAGCTAAAATTGACAAGTCTTGTGAAAAGTTGCAATTTTGAAAATTCTGAAACCTGTCAAGTTCGCAGAGCCAAGTTTCGCTTTGCATTGCGACACTTACTGACAGCATCTGAGCTTCAGAGTCTGATAGCTTCGCAGAGCGACGTTTTACTTCGCACTGCGAAGTGAGAGTCTGAGCTTCAGAGTCTGATAGCTTCGCAGAGCAAAGTTTTACTTCGCACTGCGAAGTGTGCAAATTCTGTCAGGCACAGATTTCAATGCCACTAACCCACAATTAATTCATCTACTCACTTCCCCCTATTCCACAACTGTCCCAAACCACCCATTCTTAACTTCTAACTCTTCTCCTTTCCATTTTTTAACCCCAAACCCTAACATTTTTTTCTGTAAAAATCACAAGATTTTCAACTTCCAATCAAAACTTGTGAAAATTTTCGTGCATTTTGCCTAGTTTCGATCTGCATCAGGTATGTATTTCTATTATTATTTCTCTCTTTAGTAACTAGGTAAAATCATGAATGTTAGAGTGTTTTGTGTAAGTTGATAGAAGCATGAAATAGGACCCTATAATTGCCAAATCTTGTTAGATTCTGTGTTGGGTAGATGAAATAGAATCATAAGCATACAATTACCATGAAAAATTTCGCATTTTCTCACTTTCTTTTTGGATACCCATTTGTAAATTTTTTAAAACAGATAGGATTTTGGGGAATGATTATGCAAGTATTATGATTCTAAGTCATCTCTGTGAATACCCAGAATGTTTAGCATGAATTAGGTTCATAAAGTTTGAGGTTAAGTAGAAAAATTTGAATTTCTACATTTTTGCGCAACTTTGCTTTGCGAAGTTTTTGTTCGTTTTGCGAACTTGTTCTGGAAAACCCAGAAATTTGTCGTAGCAGACACATAACCTATGTTTTCATGAATTCTTACTTAATTGTATTACTGATTGTCTATCTTGTGTATTATAGGAATGGGGCCAAAACGTACCACCGCTTCCGCAAGCAAGAAACAAAGAACAGCTGCTAGTTCCTCCCGATCGCAAGAGCTAGGTCCTTTTGATCCCACACGGTTCATAGGCCCTCGTCAACAGCAGAGGCATACTAAGCTTCTTGAAAGGAAATTCTGGTCGGAGAAGGAGTTCATCATTTCCGAAAATGGAACTTACCAGGGTATTGCCAACATGATCAATTCACGCCAATGGAGGGTATTGGTGAGACCTCCAACACATTTGAACTATGACATAATCCGGGAGTTCTATGCAAACTATATCCCCTCTGACCCAGATGTAGAATTTCCATACCAAACCATGGTTCGTGGCTGCGCCATCCGCTTCGACCGAGATGCTATCAACGCTTATCTCGGTAACCCAATTGACCTCCCGCATGATGCGTTTTGCGCTTTCCATCAACACCAGAATAGGGGCAATTGGAACCATGCCGAGATAGCTGAAGCAATCTTCCTACCAGGGAAATCTTATGAGCTGAATCCATCTAATCAACCATTTAGAGCTCATAGACACCACATGAATATGCCTGCACAAGTCATACAATCTCATCCTCCATAACATCCGACCTCGCAGCCACACATCCACCACTACCCTTGATGTCACTCATCTGCTTTACTACATCCTATCTAACCAGCAGGTTGACATAGCAGAGTCATTTCTCAGGAAATGAAAATTGTGGCTGAGAGTGGGATAGAGCCACCTGCAAATAAAAAGTGCCTCCTAGTCTTCCCTGGCCTAATAATGGGTTTATGTCATGTTGCCCGCATTGTTATACCTGCCCAAGTGCAAGAAACCATCAAAAACCCAATCGATGATGAATACATTGATAGGCACTGCAAGAGTAAGAGAGCACCCAGGGACAGAGCACCCCCCCAAGCACCACCAGCTCCCCAAGCACCTCCTACATCACATGACCCTCAATTCGCTGACTGGGACCCCAGATACTTATCTGCCTATTCATACACCTGGGACCAGAACGAGTTAAACCATAGGGCTTTGAGTATAGTGCATGATTCTATGTACAGGTTGTAGTTGCAGATGGGAGTTCCTCAGGATCCAACACACCAAATCATGGCACCAGCGGCTTACCAGACGCATGCTGCATGGCCTGGGGTCAGGCCTTTTTACTTGGAGGAGGGTGGTGCTCACAATGCTGGCTATGGTGGAGAGGAAGATGTGATGGCTACTAACTATGAAGATGGAAGTGAAGAAAGCACGGAAGATGATGATGCCATGCATTCAGATTGAGAAAGAGATAATTGACTGAAAAGCTCACCTTGTGCTGAGTGAATTTTTTTTAAAGCTTTCAGTCGATTTATTTCTTAAACTTTATTTAATTATCTTGCTTTCGTATTTATTTTATACTTTGTGGGTTTGATTTAAAACTTGTGGTTATGTTGGAACAAATGTGGTATTCTGTTTATTTAACTTTAATCTGGTTTAATTCTGCACTATTTTGAACGAATGTTTCTGTCTAAGAAATGTTGTGAACAAATATTCTGTTGTTTATAATTATCTTTGGTTTTGTTGATGGATCACGTGCTAAAAGCTTTTCAAATATTTGAATGATCCAAAGTCGAAAAAAGCGACATCAAAGGCATGGTAAGGATAGAAAGTTCAATGAATTGTACAAAGCCAAGGTACATGTTTCTTATGTTTCTAATTTGAAATGTGTACTTCAAACAAAATTTATTTCATTCAGTTCTCCGCAATAACATGTTTAGTATGTGAATCACTTAGAACTAGCCTAAATGTGAGGAATCCTCAAGTGCTTTACATATATGCAGGAGATCGGCATTCATTGTCTCACTCGGTTGTTTTATGTTAAATCTGATAATTTTTTTAACTGTATGAAAGCACAGAAATGATCAAGGCATTCTTTTTGAAACTGAGAAGAAACACTTGACCAGAAAGCCTACCCAATGAAAGAGTGAGTATTTGATAACCCCATTTGAGCCTAATGAATCAGAATCCTTAACTTTGAACTGTCAATATTCATAAGCACAATGCTTAATGAATTTTCCCAAGTTTTTCAAAATCCAGTTCATAGTTAAATCATTATTGGATTCTGATATTTTTACCTTCATTTGAACCCTAAACCATCATGTATATTTGTCCCTTGCCTGAAAAGGGGAACATTCAATTAGGGTATCATGTTGTATAAGTTGGGGAGAAAAGGGAGGTATTACATTTATGTCAAGTAATGGTGAAATTTGAAAAATTGATCTTGACAACAAAGAAAAGAAAAAGGAAAAGAATAAATAAGAGAAAGAAAGAAAAAAAAAATGCAATAAATAGAAAAAGTTTTCAAGATCAAAGTACTACTTGTATATCACCAAGGGTTGATAAAGAGAATTTGGAGGAATGGTTGTGTAATTAGAAAGAATGTTCCTCTATGCTTGGCCTTTTGAATTTAATTTTCCCACATATGACATTTCTTTTGGAAACCAAGCCAAGTTACAACCCTCAAAGACCTTTTGATCTATGCTTTTGTGCTTTTTGAAAGGATATTTGGATGGACACATAACTTAATCAGGATGTTAGCAGATTTGCCGGATGTGTGTTCAAAACCATCACTTTATGATTTCAATTTGTTTTATCTACTTGCAAAGAAGTATGTTAGGTGTGATTCATTGCTAGCCATGTTATTGATTTGAACTGCATAACTTGAATTTTGCGTTTAGGACTTGTTTTACATTTTTTGTTTCTTTCCAGATCAGTGAGATACAAAAGACTTGCCAGTGCAATTCATAATTGAATCATGCTTTCAAAAAATTTCAAATCAAAGAGTTTGATTCGCAACAAAGAAAAGATCTTCATTTTGAGTCCTTTGTTTGAGGACAAACAAAGATTTAAGTTGGGGAGTGTGATAAGTGCCAGAAACTAGTATTAAAGCATATTTATTTTAGGCACTTTTCTTACTTGTTTTACAAGTTATCTGGGTAAAAGCTCTGAAAGAAACGATAAATGTCATTTCATGCTTTTTAGACCTAATCCCAACTATTTTTGTAGGTATATGCTATTTCCTTGGACTTAAAGGTCAAGAATGAAAGAAAATCAAATCAAAGACTTCGCAGAGCGAAGTCTAGGCGATGTCCAGGCGAAATCAGAGTCTGAAGCTTCGCAGAGCGAAGTAGGGCGGTTTGGACTGTTCAAGGCTGAGGTGGCAGAAACCCAGTGGTAAAGAAAGGTGACTTCGCAAAGCAAAGTATGACTTTGCAGAGCGAAGTCTAAAATATCAGAATACCTATAAATAGGTTTTGAAGCAAAAACGAAAGAGATGTTGTAATATTTTTAGGTTATAGTTTTAGACAGAAAATAGGGCTAAAAGTGCTGTTCTTCATGGAGCAAAAGTGAGAGAGTGTGGATTAACTAAGATTCTTTGGGAAATCAAGACTTATCTTTGGATCTTCATCTTTCTTTACACTTTTGTATAGTTGTCATGACAGTGCTCAATTAACTCCCCTTTGTTGGGATTGGAGGTACTTTATCTAGCTTAGATGTAATCTTTAGATTATGCAAATATATGATTCTAGCACCTTATGTGATATTGATTTTATTCTTGCTATTCATTCTTATGCTTGATTTAAATGTTATTGAAAAATACTTTTGAATCTGTGGTTAGAATAATCTTCTATCAAAATAAGAAATTCTAGACATGGAATTTGGTTTTGATAATCACAAAGTGTCGGAACGTAAAGCTTTCGGATCGTGTAATAGATTGGGAAATCGTCGATTAAACGATACGATCGATCTCACGACGTCATTTGGACACGAATGATGTTGTCGAGTGATACGTGATAATTTCGCTAAAAAGCTAGAATCCATATGCATGATCATTAGAATATATTCGAGGCTAGATTGACGAACTCCGATCCCAACGCTTTTATTCCCTATTACTTGTCGTTTTTATTACAGCTTTAGATTCCAATAGTTTATAGCAAACAAAGTTATAAACCCAAACTCAAAATGATACCAGCTGTTGAAAGGCTTGGAATATCGCACTTGTCCCTGTGGAGACGATATAAAAAATACTTACTTTTGACTCAACATCAGTATTCCTACTCCTTTGTTGCAAAATAAATCTCCTTTCTTTCTTAGATTTGGACATAATCCTGATTTCAATGATTCCAAAGTGTTAGGATGTCTTTGTTTTGCTTCCACTTTACAAAATCATAGAACAAAACTAGATTCTAGAGCCAAAAAAAATGCATTTTTTTAGGTTACAAGCAAGGTGTTAAAGGAGCTATTTTGTTTAATTTAAACACCAAAACCATTTTTTTCTTCTAGACATGTAACCTATCATGAACATATCCTTTCATATTCTAACCCTAATCAACCTTTTCAATGGCAATATAATTCAAATCACCTCATCATACCTGCCATAGAACCCGAGCCACCTAAAACTAATGAACCTTACCAACATAAAGCCGATTCAATCAAAGAACCACACCCTAACATTTATGAACTTGACACACATACTGATATAGGTAATGAGAATGATCTTCAATTACCTAACCCAAATTTACCTAAACCACAATATCTGATTCTTGGAAAATCCACCAGAAACCAAAGCACTTGTCAGACTATGGTTGCAATCTCTCAAAAGAATTAGTTGATCAAGCATCTTCAAGTATACTTTATCATATTAATCATTTTCATTCACTTAGCAATATCTTTGATTCACATCAAAAGTTTGCTTTGGCTATCACTAATGCTTATGAACCTACTAGTTACAAAGAAACAAGTAATCAGGAATGTTGGGTTAAAGCAATGGAGTCTGAGCTTAATGCCTTGAAACACAACAAAACTTGGATATTTGTTGATAAACCACCTAATATCAAGCCTATTGGGAGTAAATGGGTCTATAAGGTGAAGCACAAAGCAGATGGCACTATAGAGAGGTACAAGGCTAGATTAGTAGCCAAAGGGTATAATCAAGTTGAAGGTCTTGATTTCTTTGACACATTCTCACGCGAAGCTAAGATAACTATTGTCATAACTCTACTTGCTTTGGCATCTATTAATTCATGACAATTACATCAGCTAGATGTAAACAATGCTTTTTGCATGGAGATTTGAATGAAGAGGTTTACATGTCAGTTCCACAAGGATTTGTTAGCCCAAAGCCAAATCAAGTTTGTAAATTGTTGAAATCCCTTTATGGCTTGAAGCAAGCAAGCAGAAAATGGTATGAGAAACTGAAAAGCTTCTTAACTGATCAAGGATACAAGCAGTCTGCTTCATATCACTCACTTTTCACACTTCATACAGATTCCAGTTTCACTGCTTTACTTGTATATGTAGATGATGTTATATTGGCAGGAAATTCTATGACTAAGATAAACAGAATTAAAGCTACTCTTGATGTCGTATTCAAGATTAAAGGTCTTGGAAAGCTTAAACATTTTAGAGGCATAGAAGTAGCTCACTCCAAAACATGAATCAGTATGTGCCAAAGGAAGTATTGTCTTGATCTATTGAATGACACTGGGTTGCTTGGCTCAAAACTAGTTTAAACACCTCTTGATCCTTCTGTTAAATTACATCAGGACAACTCAAAACCTTTTGAAGATATATTTAGCTACATATGATTAGTGGGAAAACTATTGTACCTCGCTAGAATCATCATCCACATTCTCAAACATAACTATAAATAAACAACTTGCAAAAACATTTAATTAATATTTAATGTAAAGAGAAAAAATTGAAAAGAAAAAAATTGAAGAAAGAAAATAGGCAGTAGCTATTGGAAATTTTGGAAATACAAGACCATAACGATAGCTAAGTGCAATTCTCCCAATTGCAGCTTACTACCGTTCTACCAACGGTAGTTAACTACTGTTGTGTGTGCATGTTAGAAAAACAAAAATATGGCAGAAAATCCTTCAAATGTAAATGGGTTAAAAGATGCATTACATATTTCTTGACGTCAAATGTGTGTAGAAGTCTTCTAGCAATCCTTCTTCAACAGTTTGAGACAAAGATTGGGGAAAAAATTACACTTTTGGGGTTTTTTGTGAATGAGGTAAAAACGATGATGAATGAATAGTGAGGTAGGAGTAGGTTTGTTGGTTTTAGGAAAAACTCAATTGCAATGGTAGTTAACTATCGTGGAGGAGGCAACTGCAGTTAACTACCGTTGCGATCACCGAACGGTAGTTAGCTGCAGTTGAGGTCAAACCTGTAATTTCCATGTGTTTTTTTAGCAGTTTTACAAGTGGGAAGAGCAATTTAAAAAAAATGCATTGGCCCGTTAGATTAGGTGGTTAAATTGGTAGTCGGTCTAGTTTTGCTTTCTACATTGAAGATTGCTTTTCTGGCCCCCAGAGTTGCTCTCAAACCATCTTAAATTTCAATTTTTCCCTTGCTAATAATGTTCGGGAGATACGACTCGAACCATTCGGAAGTTATCTTTTGTTCGGTGTGTTTTGGGCATTATCCCCCGAACAGAGAACTAATATGTTAGTTACGATTTTTATCTTTTAAAAGTTTCAAAACACTATTCCTTCACCTAAACTTACTTCTTCACCCAAATTTTGATTCCCAGCGAAACATACCATATTGCACTTCTCTTTTGCCACATTTCTTCAACAACACAACAAGTAAGGCCTAATAACTTTATATTTTGTTTTTTATTTTAGTGTTGTTTTTGTTGTTGATGAAATAGATTATGTTTTGAGTTTGTCGATGCAATATCAATGATTACTTTCACTCCATCATATGATTATACAATCCTGAAACAACACTAAAACTTTGTAGTTTTATGCACTAAAATAATCACACAACCTAAATGGACATCCGCATTTTCTTGAATTTGTGTTTTTTCGTTTCAACTCCATTGACTTTATACATCTGAAACCATTATCGGGTTTATCTATTATAATAGTAGTAAATCATGCCTTCATTGCTTGACAACGAACTCAATTAATCATTGTTTATCGATCTTCACATTTCTTTTCAAGGACAAAATATTATACAAGATCAATGGAATAGACCTCCGGATCTGGCTTTGGAACGACGGAATGTTCAACCATATCTATGTATATATCACACCCAAAAAAAAAATTCATTACTTAACCAATCAAATGCAATTAATAAAATTTATGGCAATCTAGAGACAAATGGTGTGTATCTCCTGAATTCATAGTCACTATGATTTGGGAGTTACCTCCCGAAGGTTATGTGACATCATAAAAGAAAAAAATTAGCAGAAACATAATGTAAACAAAAGTAATAAGCTTTACCTCCTATTTGATCGAAAAAAGTGAATCATAGTCCCTATTTGATGGAATGATTGTGATAAATAACACGAAAATCGTAAAAAATTGCAAGGTTTTAAAGAAGAATGAGGTTGAGTGTAAAAGTAAAAATTAAAATACAGCCAATTATATTTTACATATAAAATGATCCGTTCGAGAGATAACTACCGAATGTTTAAGAGGGGCAAAATCAAAATTTTGAGGGACTAAGAGTGATTAGAGGGGCCAGAAAGACAATCTTATACTGCATTGGTGGCAAGGCTAGCTTGGGCCCAATGAATGATTAAAACAAAGCTTTCAAAAAGAACAAAAACAAAAGTTTGGGACAATTGGGAGAAGTTAAAAAGTTGAAGATATGATTTGCAATCTACTAGCTTGCTTGTGGGGAAAACTTAGAATTTATATGGAGATTGCGTAAAGATCAATAGAGCTTGCTCAATTGAGTAAAGGGTTTCCATTAAAGAGCTAGGAAACAGAACATGCTATATAGTACAAATGGTCCAACATTGTCATGTAAATGTCGTGTATGAACAAATGTGATGCATTATATCATTTTCTCTCCATCACACAATAATTTATTTATTTATTTGTTAAATAAATTGTCTCACAATGACGTAATCAGAAAAGAAAATTGTCTCACAATAGCTCTCATTTTCATTTTTTAAGGTGATATTAGTTACTTCCCTATGTGGCTATGTCTCATAATGAGTGGTCTTTTTTTTTTGTTAAGTCAACGAATGATCATTTTCTATAAAAGAAAAAAATCTTTAAATGAACGATGATTTCACTTTTTAATGTAATATTAATTAATATTTTCCAATTGTAACCTCTAATAAATATTAATTTGATCACTCTTAATGTTAATATCTTTTATTTTACGTTTTGGATAATGATAAATACGTATTAATACTTGACGAGAGTAATATAGTAAAAGTATAATTTTCTCTCTTTTATTTATACATTTTTCTTAATTTTTATTGAAAGGTCAAATAAGTTTTTTTAAGGAAAAGGGTCAAATAAGTTGATTATTGTCTAATATATCTGTATTCGAATTTTTAATACACTTTTCTTAATAGTTGATAAAGACCGTATGGTTTTCATTAAATTTGTAATTCCTCTCTGTCGTCATAGGCTCATAGGATATTTATTACTCCTTATTTCCACCATAGCAACTATAGTAAGTTAATGACCACCTCTTCACCAGCAAGACCATGATCTTGTTTCCAATGAAACTTTTTAGGCTAATGATGAAATATGAAAGAGTTAATTGTTGAAATTATGTAATATACGTAAAGTATGTAAGTAGTTATGGGAAATGACACTAGTTAATGACCTTAAATAGTAACTTTTTATAAAAATTTGTACAATTAGTGTATTGAAAATTGAAAACTTTGACATTTTTAAAGAATAATTACTTAATTTAGAATGCTTCAAGAGTCGTTAACAAGACCCGATAGTTATTGTAAGAAAATATAGATTATATCTTTATAATTTGAAATTCTTCTTATTTTGACCCCTCGGCGGTTAGTAACGTAGTAGACGCCAATGTAGAAGGAAATTTTGCCACAAAGTTGTTGTCAAGTATATTTTTGTGATGATGTGGCAATTTTTGGAGGTTAAATCAAAGTTCTAACAAATATTCAACAAAGATTGGAACATAAAGAAAATTATATATACAAACTATGCCCAAATCATCAACGAAATATATGAGTGGTGAGGACAATAGGAGTGGACAACAAAAAAATAATCATAGTCAATTTTGCAAACTCGACCAATTAATCTCAACATATATGATACATGATAAACCAACTAAGATGAATTATAACTTGAATATGCGTAGAAAATCTGAGGATTTCTAGAAATACTAGAGCACATCAATCGTAACAAAATATGTTAAAAACAATTAAAACATCATGGGCAAAGATGCATAGTACCAAAAAGTTTTTTTCCTGATTTTTATCTCTAACATGTGAGCAAACTTTGATTTCAGTTCCTAAGATTTTATTTATTTTTTCTTCAGCCGCTCAATTAATGTCAGCAAAAAAAATTGAGGAAAAAAAATTGACAAAATATATTTTGTCACATCGACGCCTCATGTGTGATTGGGCTTTTGGTGAACCAAAATAGAAAGAATCTTAAATTATAAAAGTAGAATATGTGTTTTTTTTTTTTTACATAGGTTATTTCTAGACTTCGCGTATATTGTTGGGTTATTTCAACAATTAACTCAATACTAAATGTTTATAAAAGCATCATGTTTTTTTATACATTATATGTAAAAGAGAAATGTTATTTGTACAATTATTTTGTGATAATTTTAGAGAATTCTTTTTCTCATACTCATATTAGGTTCTTACTCTATTGTTTTTGACCAATAAAAAAAAAAAGAATATTGTCACAAAAGTTGTCATCAAATAGTTGTATAAATATCATTATTCTATGTAAGCATCATGTAATACACTAGTGTAACATACTAAGTCTCTCTAACATTATCAAAAATCCTTATCTTAAGGCTTCCACTTAATTATTAGTTCATCGAAGGATGATAAATTAAGCATCACAAATTATCATCTGTTTAGATTGCTGTCTCCTCGTCTTCAACCTCAAGCTAGTGTGTTGATTCTATAATTACTTCAAAGCTAGTTTCCATAAGTTTTTTTTAGGTTAACATAGGATTTTATTATCATCAATTAATTATATATTACTTCAAAGAGAGTTTCCATAAGATTTTTTTTTTTAGGTTTACATAGGATTTTATTATCATCAATTATATTATGCTTGAATGTTACCGTATGTAAGAGAGGTATTGTTTGTTCTAGTTGCGGGGACTATACATTTTACCTTACATATGATACGAGATCTAAGTAATTATGGAAAGCAAGTATATCTAGTGCTAGTAATTGACTTAACTTGAATCATATCCAAGTTAGCTTCTTAGTTTGCACCATTTATTAAATTATATGGTGACTTAGAAATCAAACTTCAATTTTCTCATAGTGTTTTCTTTTTCTTTTCGAGGTATTAAATTTGTTGATAACTAATTTTTTTTTAAAAGAATTAATATTATTTTTGTAATTTGTTTATCCTTTACAATAGATTATATTTCTCATAATATGTACTGATTAATGTAGAAAAGATATAAAATAATTATGTGCTTATATTTTGATGAAATAAATAATTAACTAATGTAGTTGAAAATATGAGATAAATATTGTAAATATTATGTACATCTTAGATGGTAAAAGGTTGTTGAGATATTTCATGTGTAGTGGTGCGGATTCAGACCTATAATATATCTCTTATTCATGATTAGTGTGTGTGAGTTTCATCGTTAAGCTTTTTGAAAAATAAATCAAAATCATTGTAGTTAATTACACTATCTTTGAGAAATGATATGGGCACTCTCTTTCTAACACTCTCTAACATTTATTTTTTTATTGGGTGAAACTCGAGCGAGTCTCACCGTTTTATGTGGAATCCACTTTCAAATTAAGTGCGAGACTCACATGGATTTCACTCAATAAAAGAGTGAGTATTAGAAATAAAGTGTAACACTCCTCTTACATATAATTAAGACTAAGTAAGTAGTTTCCGTAAGGCATTGCTCGATTTACAATGTATGTATTGTTAGGTCTTTCACTCCGGTTTGAATCCGGGACCTCACAGTTGCGTGTATAAGATGATACTTGTAACATCATATTAAAGATTAAAAAAAAACGTGTAATCAATTTTTAGGATGATTAAAGTTTCATTAGTTAATGCAAATATGGTAGTAATATGTAAATTTCAAGGGATTGTTTTGGTCTCTCTTAAAAACGACAAATGGAAGACTGTCTCTAATAAATCATCATATAATTTGGCGTGGTTGATTGTCAATGCCAACTGAATTACCTACCACCATGTGATTGAGTCTTTTCACTAAAGGAAAAAATAAAAAGTATAATAATTATGTCTCTCGGCTTATGAAGAACTTCATGTCTTCTTAAGAGTAATAAAACATCTTAATTCATTCACAAAACAAAAATCATAAATCCCAAAAGCTTTTAATATAAGTTCCCCAGTTGCTGTGAAATCTAATACTAGAAATTATTTGATGTCAAACAATCTAAGAGTTGTTCTCTTATTTAGAGGTACCATAAAGTATTTGTTTAAAGAAAAGTTGCATCTAATATCAACCTCTAGTAGTGAACGCTTACATGTTTTAAAGTTCACTTCTAAAAGTTATTGATTCAACCTCTGGAATAATTATTAGTCGTCTTGAACAGTTTAGAGGGAGGATGAAAAGAGGAGAAGTGTAGGGCTCACTCGATCTTTAAGCAAATAATGAATGGGCTTTAAAGTCACATATATTTTAAGTTCAAATATATTTAGCTTAATTCAACTTTTGTTTCATATGATTTTAATCATCTAATTTTTAAATTAAAAATGTTAACAAGTGCTCTTAGAGTTATGGAAACAAATATGATAAAATTATGTTGGAATGTTTTTTTTTTTGAAGAAAAAACTATGTTGGAATGTGTGTAGTTAAGTTAAACTCATAAAAGTGTAAAAAATATTAATTTCAATTTAAATTTAATTTTTTTGTTCCTTAACTAGTGTCTTGAGGACACTAAATCCAATTTCTCAAGTTTAAATATTTTCTCCACAACTAATTAGTATGGAGCTTTTTTTATGTTGTTTCATTTTCATTAACAATGTGAAATTATTGACATTTGTTAATTTGGATAAAAAAATTATGATACAACTTTTTTTGTTGCACTGATCAAATGTAGACATTTTTTTTAAACTCATCGTTAATGGTTCAAATCAACAATACTGTAATTTCACATTAAAATTATGTTTTAGTTGAAATAGAGACCAAATGTGCGTTTAAGTTTATAAATTTAGAATTTGAGTGTTGAATATCAGAAAAGACCTCTTACTAAATGGTAAAGACACCAAAATTTTAGAAGGGAGAAACTTCAAACAGAGAAATAACTATATATGTGGAGAATGTATTAGCAAACAACAATGATATTTAGACATCTCAAATTCTCAAACACTCATTCAACATCTCATTTAGTTCTATATCTCTCGTCCTATCACATTATCAATCTATCACATATATCACATCACTATCCTATCACTTTCTATCTCAAATTGTATACATCTTAAACATTATTCATTAACAAAAACATGGGTGCTGCGCGGGAAAAAAAATACGGATGCTTGTAACATGCATGGGTACGTGAACATTTGTAGCACCGTTAGATTTCTTTTTTTGACAGACCACCATTAGATCTTAATTACATATTAGGTTATACCATTAACATCTTCACATGTACACAATGTTAACATCCCTACCTGGGAAGGAATTGATGTGACTGATCAAATGTGTTGTTGCTTTGGTATCACGTCCCCGTCCCTAACTTGCGTGGCAAGAAACAATATGCTAGTATCATATCCATAAACATATATATTTTAATGCTTGCTAGATCCTAATTAATGGTCTCAAAAATAATTGAGAATTTGGGATCCTGAAGTCAAATAATGTTTGATACCGTTAATTGAATCACATTTCGCATTAGGATTTAGTATGCTATAGTCTATTATCTATAGTTGTTGAACTACACAGCTTCATTATATTCACTACGTGGCAGATTTTGTTGATTTGGTAGATAATATGATCTAAAAAATTTAAGCAAGTCACGTCTAAAACTTTTCTAGGGAGGGTGACACAGGAGTCAAGAGTCACAAGATTTGATTATTTTTTTGTAGTTGAGATTATTAGTATTTGAGTCTAACATATTAACTTTAATGAGAAGATAAAATTTAATTTCCGTTTTATATAAAAAAAGATAAAGTGTAAATTTTACATTTTTTTAAAGAGTGTTTTTAATAAACGTTTAATTGTTGAGGGAAAGTATTTACTACTGCTTGGAAGATGAACATAAAAAACTTGCCACAATGAATCTATACTTTATATAAAAAAAATAGCATTTTTTTTACAAGAAAAATAACATGGTTTGTCTCTTTTGAATTGTTTTTTTTCTTTTTAATATTACTCTCGACTTTTAATATAAATAGCTAGAGCTGTCAATTGGACCGGCCCGGTCCAGCCCGCTTTGGCCCGATGGGCCAGCTCATATATATGGGTCAGAGAGGGTCGGCCCACTTGATTCATGGGCTATCAAAATTGAGCTCAGCCCAATTAGTAGTGGGTTACATGGTCTGATGGGTTAGCCCGACCCGTATTTCAAAATGTATTATTTTATTTTTTATAAAAAATAGATGCAATGAACAATACATAAATTATTATCTATCAAATAAATCAATGTGTTCATAAACTTAGTCAAATGATATATAAAAATCTATTAAATCAACATACATTATGGATAATTAGCACAAAAACGTCAATACAAAAGTACAGAGTATTATCATAACTCACAAAGTGCAACCTTGAAGACGAAAAAATTCAATCTTACATAATAAAATAATTCAATCTTACATTATCAAACTATTTTATAAACTATATTTTTTTAGTATTCTTAAAGGGCCGGCCCGCAAGCCCAGTGGCCCAGGCCGGCCCATGTAAAATATAGGCCCGGTGGGCTGACCCAAAAAGATATGGTTGTTTTTTTCGTGTCTTTTTAACGGCCCAGCCCACACAAAAATAGACGGTCGATGGGCCGGCCCGGTGGGTCTGGCTCATTTTGACAGCTCTACAAATAACACATATTACAAATAGATAAGAGTAAATTCAAATATTAAAATAAAAGTGTAACAAACACGATATGAATATATATATATATATATATATATATGTTTAGTTTTTTTCCTTTATCTTTTAAAAAGAGTAACAAATTAAATGAGTATATTTATACTTACTTTTTCATTATCTCAACTATACCCTTAAACAATTTTTTCTATAATAAAGATTGTTGTTGGTGTCATTAAAAAAATAAGAATTTAGATTATATTTTTTTGTTATATTGTTGGTGTCATTGAAATATATAATCAAGGTTAGTTTGATTTTCTTTCAAAAAAATGTTAGTTTGATTTGTTACAATTTGAAAGCAAAAAAAAAACATTTATAGTTTTACTTTTAATAAAAATTAAAATTTTATAAAAAAACACCGTTCATAGTTTTCAAACGTTAACGTAATAAAAAAAGCGGAAATTTCGCTAGTAAATAACTCATGGGTTATGTTAACTAGTACCTCATGACACTAGTTAAGAAAGTTAAAAATAAAAAATTTCTATTAAAAACAACAATTTGTTGACTTTTATAAAATGAAACATTCCACTTTTTATCACTTCCCAATATAAAATTTATATGAGTCTTGTCCCCGGACACTCTTTAATCATTCCTAATAAAGAAATTATTCTTTAAAAATATTAAAGACTTCAACTTCCAATGTAATAAATGCACACTTTTATAAAATCTTATCACTTTTGATACTTAAAGAGTATCCCAGAAACACTCATTAACATTTCCCAATTTATATATTAGTCTCCTTAATCAATGTCCAGCATTTCTGGCAACTACTAAATAACGAAAGTATGCAAGACTTGCAAGTACGGAAAGACTGAACGGCGTCTCCAAAAGGTACGGCAAAGACATGGCGTAATACGTGGACCGATGAATGCGGTGGAATTAATTGGGACCCACTTAACTACATCTAGAAAAACCTTCAATTTATTCCACTTTGGCAGTTACGCTTAATTTGAAGCCCTTTGAAGTGTGAAAGACTTCATAACGTATTGTAGATATTCTGATAGAATAGGAACACTTTATTATAAATTATAATTAAAATGATAGTTTGTGCTATGTTTGCACAGTTCATGTGAACTAGACAGACAATAATTTAGGATACATTGTGAAGTCTAACAATGTTTCATTCAACATTGGCGTTTGGCAATTGTCTATGCCTTTTTTTTATAAGTCATATATGAAATACTTTAATTCTAAAACTTTTCTTAGTGGACGTCGTAATTCTACTTGATTTTTACTATTATCAGGTTCTTTATATGTATATATTTTTCTTTAATTTAGTCTCTCCGACTTATTGTGTGGATAAATTTTGACTACGTAGTTCACCTCAAGAAAAAAAAATGACTATGTAGCTGAAAATATAGAAAAATATTTGTACATAGTTAATGGGACTTTTCCATTTTATAAGATTATTCTATCTCTGCATTATACATCCCTCTCGACCCCTGCCCCACATTTTAAAATAAGACTTAAAGCTATAAAATAAGTCTACGATACATTAAAGGTCAATATTCGGTTGGCAAAATCTACATCGGTTAAGTTAATTCTCACCCCTAGACACTAGGGTACACGACCATTTATTAAATTAATATTAATATACTTACCATTATCATAAATGTAAAATAAAAGATATTAATTAACTCGTGAGTACAATATTAGAGTGATACAAATAATATTAGTTGATACAAATAAAAACATTAATTAATATTGCATTTTGAATCATATTTTTTCAAATAGATCGCTCATAGCATGGTGTGGGGGAGCTCTTAAGGAGTCCAAGGGAGCATTGGCTTCCCCCCACCAAAAAATATAAAATAAAATTATATAAGAAGATACTAAAATACATCTCACATTTGAAGAAAAAAATTACTAGACCCTCCTTCACTTGGCTCCCCCTAATTGGGTAAAATTGTATATGACTTTTATATTAGTATTTTTCGCTCCCCTTATTATTTTAGGCAAGATCCGTCATTGAGTGTGAGAACTCGTAATGGGAGGCATGGATTAAATAAATGAGTTTTGCTAATAAGTACTCTAAAGATATTGTTTAAAAAATCCATGAAAAATTTTGACTTGAAAATACAGGTTAAATGCATGTAAAAGTCATAATTACATACTCCCTCCATAACTTTTTATAAGCAAATTTGACCAATTCACATTTTTTAAGGAATGTGGTTTGTGTTATTTAATTTAAGTTAAATAACCTATTTTACCCTCATTAATTGTGGTGTACAGTAGTATATTTTCAAGGTGTTGTTGTTAAACGTGTGTGCATTTAAAAAATTAAAATAAGGGTATTTCAGGTATATTATCCTTAAATATGACAAAAAAAGTCAATTTTGCTTATAATTAGTTACAACTGAAATGATTGAATTTTGCTTATATTTTGTTATGGAGGGAGTAATTTTCAATATAAAAGTTACTATTTTTGGATGTTTAAACAATGCTCTAAAGGCATTTGTTAGCATTTTCTAAATAATATAGAAGTAGTTGTTTATTAAAAATCGCTTTAATTAATACCTCTGTACCTAATTATAAGACCCTTTTGAGTTTTTTCTTTGTCCTTTTTTATAAAACTCATTTCAAATTTCAAAGTACATTAATTATTTCTTCACCAATATACCCCTATTTATGTTACATATTTTTCTTCAATATGTAATAAATACTCTTGGAAACGTTAACAAATTCTCTCTCCTAAAGGGTAAATTTGTAAAACAATAAGAATTGTCAACAAAATTAATACAATAATCAACTTTCTTAATTCTCGTATATTTTATAAAAAGGTCATATATTTAAGGACGGATGTAGTGTAAGCTTTCGTTTAAACCTTGAAAGTGTATGGTGTGTACATGTACACACACATCTGTAGACTTTGTTTATATGTGTGACATTTTCTTTTGAAGTTTTATTTTTTTATAACCATAGTATTAAAATAAAGGAAATAGTAACGAGTACCTCCAGACATTTTTTAACTTTTTAACGATCTTAAAATTAAATTTTTATAAAAATTTGTGTATTCATTACATTTGAAGTTGAGTATTCAACTTTTTCAAATAATGTTTTCTTAATTTAAAATGATTAATGACACTTTTTAACATGACCTTTAAAATAACAAACTTGTATTTTAATTTAAATTTTTAACTAAAAAAAAGCGCCTGATCACGATAATAATGGATAGTCTAGTGTGCCAAACATTCAACAATGATGTCCTTTTTTCCCACAGATAGAAGAATTATGGTTCGATTTCTTAAATATTGCTTCAAAGTCAAACTGTCCAAAAAAAACCATCAAGTATGAAAGTACAAATTCATGTATATCTATATTCAGCCATTATCCACTACAACAAACTGAAATTCAGATTTTAGAATCTTACATTTCAGTAACTTTTGACCGAAGTCCAAGAAAACCTGCTCTTCAACTTTCAAATTTCATCCTTGAGATAGACGAGTAAAATAACAAAAAAAGTGAACAATCCAAAAATTCTAAAATCGAAATTGTTCAAATGTTTAAATTTTGGTAGCAGATCTTGCATATGAAGCAAAGATTTGATTTCAGTCTTTTGGTCCTCAAGGGTCCTAACCTCTTTTGTCCCCTACACACACTCATGATGACTCATCCACCTCACATGCCATAGCCCTCTTGACCCAATTTTCACTTCTCACCATTCACTCCTTTATTAGTGAAGTTTGTTGAATTCCAATTACCGCTTAACACAAATAACAAAGGAATTGACCAACATTTTACTCAACGCAATGCAAAAACAAAAGAGCTTAAAGGCCATGCACCGATACTTGTCACCCAATAAGAAATCATCAATCTCTAATATATCATACAATTATTTTCAAAATATTTCTATGATATAACGGAATGTAAGATGCTCATTGGATCTCGGTGATCTCTTGTATATTGTCGGTGTATCTTCCATTGTGAGACTCTTTCAATTGGTAATAAATCATCTATTGTGAGACTCTTGTATATTGTCGGGAGATCTAAGTGATCTCTTTACATTTTCAACATTGTGCATTGGATCTAAAATGCAAAATGAAAGAAATGGAGAAGAGTTTAAATAGAGATGATTTTAACTCCTTAATGATACTCTTTAACATTTTTCTTTATATACGTTTTCAAATTATAACTTACACAATTTCTAGCCATATTTTACTAAACAATTTCTATTCATATTTCACTTAAAGTAAGCAAAACCTTAAATTATCAAACTCTTTTCCCTTTAAAATATGAGGGCTAAGAAATAAAAGCAGTGAATCGTAAAGATTTTATGCACCGTACTTTAATCTATCGTAATCTTTGTATTATTAAAAATATTCAACTTTAATTATAATTTTCTGTAAATCGTTTACACAATGATGAGTCAAAAGTAAATTATACATAAAAAATGCATCATCAATATATAAATTAGTTTTACACAAATATTGACTGACAAAATACTAGGTTTTCTTTTGATATAACTTTATTATATTAAGTATTAACCTAACATGACCCATTTTCTCTTTATTCACACTTCTCATAGGTCCACATTTTTTTCTCTATAAATACCCCCACTCCTCCATTTTCCCTCCTCAAAAACACAAACTCTCCCTTTTCTACACTCAAAAACAGAGCAATGACTAAGCTCAACATCACCACCATTTTCACCTTCTTAGCCCTTCTCCTCACTTCAACAGAAGCCAGAATCCCTGGTGTTTACACCGGCGGAGCATGGCAAACCGCTCACGCCACCTTCTACGGCGGCAGCGACGCCTCCGGAACAATGGGTCAGTACTAGAAAAAAATAACCACCAACACGCCACAATTTTAATTTTTTTTTTTGTTCTAAAGTACCTAGCATATTCAAACCAGCGTCGCAACATATCAAATGTCTCAGATATCTTTGTTTAATAATGTTTTTTTTATAATGTTAAATTTTGGTTACATTTCAGGTGGAGCATGTGGTTATGGGAATTTGTATAGTCAAGGTTATGGTGTGAACACAGCAGCATTAAGCACAGCACTATTTAACAACGGTTTGAGTTGTGGCTCGTGTTTTGAGTTAAAGTGTTCAAATGATCCTAGTTGGTGCCACCCTGGCAGTCCTTCAATATTGGTAACTGCTACAAATTTTTGTCCACCAAATTTTGCTCAACCAAGTGATAATGGAGGATGGTGTAACCCTCCACGACCACACTTTGATCTTGCTATGCCTATGTTCCTCAAAATTGCTCAATATCATGCTGGTATTGTTCCTGTTTCTTACCGCAGGTAACTACTTCTCTTGTTACTTTCACTCCAAAAAAATAGGTGGAATTAGTAGTGGACAATTGTTTTATTATTTTTTCTTGAGTCTCATTTTTTAAAATCTTGTAGCATTCCTTGTAAAAATATTATCTTTTTCTTTTTTACATTTTTCTTTCCCATGCCTCTTTTATTTTTTTTATTTAAATTCGTATTATTATGGAAGAAATTGTACAGAAAACTTGTTTTCATAAAAAAATTCATGTAGTATGATTGAAGGTAACTTTTTCAATTTTTTGTAAAGATACTAAAAATTAATATCACTACTATTTTTATTCCTTCAACAAATATAATAAAAATCATAAAACGTTCTTTAAAAAATTTCATACATATTATAAAGAGTACTATATATATTAAAAAAAATTACTATAATTAGATACAACAAAATTAAAAGTAAACCAATCACTTTTATTAAGTTTAGTTTAACCGATAAAGTTGATATTGTTAAATCAAACATAGTTCAAACTCGAGACTTCAAGGTTGTATGTAAGTTTCTGTCACTTGGTTTACGGACAAAAAGAATAATCATATTTGATGATTTAGATGAGTGGGAATCATGAATCATTTAAATGGGCCTGAACCGTTCATCTAAGCCCGGTTCAAGTTTTTTTGACAAACCGCTCCTTTTGCCGCATAATTATACGACTCACGAAACAACAAAATTTAGAATCTACTTTTCTGTCACTCTTGTACTGTACTAGTACTAGCTAACTTATATTTAATTGCCCATGATGTTGTGTTTTATTACAACTTTATACCCTTAGTGAAAATAATCGTGTCCTTTGATATGAATGCAGGGTACCTTGCAGAAAACAAGGAGGAATAAGATTCACAATCAACGGCTTTCGTTACTTCAACTTGGTTTTAATCACCAACGTTGCAGGTGCAGGTGATATCGTGAAGACTAGTGTTAAAGGTTCAAAAACTGGTTGGATGAGTATGAGACGTAACTGGGGGCAAAATTGGCAATCAAATTCTGTTTTGGTTGGCCAATCACTTTCTTTTAGGGTTACATCCAGTGATAAACGCACTTCAACTTCTTGGAATATTGTTCCCTCTAATTGGCAATTTGGTCAAACTTTCACTGGCAAGAATTTTCGTGTCTAAGGAGAAATTTTTTAAAAAAAAAACACTTTTTTATAATAGTAATAGTAATTTTGAATATTTCTTGGTATGTGGATATGAGGGAAACAAGGTTGAGAAAAAATTGGAAGAAAAAAAGTCGCATTATGATAGTGACTAGTGATGCTTTTAGGCTTTTATTTGTCTTGTTTGTTAAGGTTTGTTTGGTATTTGGTATAATGGGTTTTAAGTTTTATAGAATTTTCATTTTTAGCTTTTAGAGTACTAGTATTATGTGAAATATGTAAGGAGCTGAAGTGGCTTTCAAAGTTCAAATTCATTAGCCCGCAGCTATGCTTTTATATATTCTACATTATGTTATATATATTTTTATGTGATAAGACAAGGTCAAGTGTGTTTGTCTTTTTTCTCTTTTTTAGCTTTATAGTATGTTCTTTTTTTGATAAAATAAAATAGAGTTTTATACCAATTTGGTTTAGTTAACTTGTCATTAGGATCTGATTAATTGAATCGTTATATATGATGATAAGGTAGTAATAGTTGAAATTTGACAAAAGTGTGTTTGATGCATGCATGTTGTTAAAAGCACGCTTGGTAGCGCCGAAAAGCTAAAGTAGAAAAAGAGAAGATTATGCAAATGGGTGTTGGTGTTGATCAATTAAACTGGATATTTGTCTTTTTGTAGATTGGTATCAAAGTATACGTTGCGTAATGTCTTTTGCAAATTCCCTTGATGTTAAAATAAATTAAAGTAATATTTACAAAGAAATTCTAGCATACATTGTTTCATTTTTTTATTTGAATGTAATATTTACTATAATTTGGCATATATCTAGACATATACCTTACTCCATTGCTTATCGTTTACTTATCAAGTTGAGTATATCATCCTTTTACAATAGGTCACTGTGTGAATAACATTTAATTTGTAATAATATCTAGAACTCCACAAATTATGTCTCTACTTTAATGCCAATAAAAAACAAGTGCATCACTCCACCACCACCACCACTAGAAACATCTTCTAAATCTCCATTAAGAAATATTATACTATCTTTACCACACCATAACAAAATGTTAAAATCTTTCTATAATCAAACACAAATAGAAACTTAGATACCCACCTTGTTGAATACATAAAAGCAAATTAATGAAAGCAAAAGTTAACAGAAATGATGTTTATTAAATATGGTACAACATATTTTACATTCAGTGTACAAATTTAGGGGCTTAAAAGTTTAGGTTTAAGTTCGAACTTCACTTAAATGAATAAGCATAAGCACAAAGCTTGTGATTATGAAAGCAGTGACGATAGAAAGAACTCCACAGAAGAATGAAGTGTCAAGTGAAGCCAAATATATGATGTATTTCCTAAATATGTTCAACAGCACGATTCCCTTCGAGAAAACAATGTGTGATGATTCCTGCAGCCAACACCAACCTTTCAGTAATATGATCCACAGTTACATCATAAAATACCAGAATTTATAGTCTCGTGTCAAATGTGATTTTAGTAAACATTCTTGTGTTTAGTTTATGCAAATGCAATTGCCAAATTGAACCTTAGTTTGACTGAGTAATATAAGTTTTTGCATTGAGTTGAAAAGTTACAACTAATTTTTACACGAAACTTGCATTCAGAGTAAAAACATTTAAATATAAACCACTTTACTTCAAACTCAATTATATACAACAAATTATACTCAAAATCAAGTTAATCAATTAGGCAGGGGAGAATAAAACCAAATATATGTTTGGATTGACTTATTTGAATTTATTTACTGACATAAGCATTTATGGGACTATTTTAGAGAGCTTATGGAAACAACTTATGTCATGTCTATAAATTGTTTTCATCTTTATTTCCATAAGCTTTTCAGGATAGCTTATGAAAACAACTTATAGCTTATATAAAAATAATTTGACTTTATTTTATCCTTTATTTATTATAGAAATAGCTTGTACATAACCACTTATATGATAAGAGCTTGTGTTATAGGTGCTTAATTATACCGCTTATCTAAACAGGACTTAAATGTTGTGAATACTATAAAATTGGAATTTTAAGAAAGGATTTGTAGTGTATATGCTTATATACGCATCAGTAAAATCTTTTTCTAGCTATACAGTTCAAAAGCAAAATGCAGTTTCATATTCCATTAGAAACATACCAGGCTTCATGTCATTCCCCTTTTTTGTCTATGCAATTTCCACTGCTTCAATAAAACTTGCACTCCTTCTTGCAAAGTTGCTCTCTTTCCCTCTGCATAATTCCATAATTCTGAGGTTATGTACCGCCCACTTGGATTATATTCATTTATCTCTTTCAATGCTGCCACCACAGCTTTGTAAACTTCTTCACCCATCTCGTTTTTCAGTTCATTCAGCTTTTCATCTTCATCGTCTATAGTTTCCTGAAATTCATAGAAAGCACGGAGAAGGTAAGTTTCACAAGGAAAATATATAGAGAAAATAATGCAATGTACTAATAGGTTAAAATGAAAATGAAATCCATTGTGTAGATCAATTTGCTCTATTAAAAGATATTTTCCAAAACAAGTAGCACTAGTTTGACAACATGAGGTACGTCAAGTTTTAGGTCTTGCGTGCTTTTATTAAATGACATTAATCTTGACGTACTTCAGTGGCACATAAAATCATTTAAGAATGACGTAAAAATTTACATAGATTATCTATATGATATGATTTTTCAATCCAACGGTCAATTTTGTAATACAACCTGATGTTTCCCTTCGATTGTAGAAATTTTAAATGGATGCCAGTCAGGGTCCTTCAGATACTCTTCCCATAAAGAACACAGTTCAGAAGCTCTATCTTCTGCAACATCTTCATTATATTTTTTCTTCATAGCTTCTAGAAATGGTCTAAAGTCTAGCTCCCCCATTCTCTTCACACGAATATCGGCACAACTTGGCATCTCTTTAATGGTCTGTGATAGATAAAAAACCAAGAGAATTTAAACGATGCGAGGGAAGAAATATCAAAACACAAATCATTAGAAAAATTAGAAAAATTACAGTAATCAATTCCTTTCGAGCTTCCTGCAGTTCGTCGTTGCTCTTACGTTCTTTAATGATCAGTGTTTGGTTCAATGCGTCCATGTCTCGAAGTGACTGTTCCTTCTCTCTTAAATCTATATGCAAGGCATCCATCATATCCAGAACATCATGTTCTCCATCATCTTCCATGTGCTTCATGACATTTAATTTTCCTTTTAGTTGCTGAATCTCCAATTCCAGTTTTTGTTTCACATTTAGTTGTTTTTCAAGCTGGATAATTTTAGCATGGAGTTGTTCTTTTTGCCGCTGGATAAATAGATAGTCAAGTACCATTATCAGCTTGCCACTTTGATGCTGACTAAGACTGTTAATAAAACCAAAAACTGAATCAAACCGTTAAACCAAACCACACCGAAAAGGTAGTTTTGGTTCAGAGCCACTGAACTGGCATATATATTTGGTGCACCAGTTCAGTGTATACCAATTGGGTCCGGGACAAACCCTCAACGGTTTGGTTCAAGTTTACCGAATATGGTTCGGATCAGTTTTACCGAATATGGTTCAGTTTTCCTTCCTGAACCGGACCATAAACAGAACTAATGCTGACATTAACACTTTTGGATATTAAAAAAGCATTAAAACAAATTATACGGACCTTTTGATCTGCAGCAAGTTTCAAAACATTTTCACCAGCTTTTTGTTGCTCCAGAGCAGCCATTTGAAGAAAGTGATTTTTCGTTGCAGTCTAGAAAAAGAAAAAAACATAAGCATGGACCTAAATGAAACATTCAACAAGATTCCTAACCATATCAATTATTATTGAAGAATTTCAAGACGCAAAAAATAAATAATGCCAAACTTTTGGTTTATAGATTCCTCGGCAAGATCCTTGTTGGAGAAAAAAGGGAAAGAAAAAAAGAGGAAAAAATTGGAAAATCTAAACGGATAAAATTAAAATTATCTTAATTAATCACCCTTAAACAATATTTTCACTTTGATCTTCATTTCACAGGAATGTCAAACACAGAACGATAAAAAGGATGAAACAAAAATTAGAAAAGCAATGCACCATATTAATCTCTTCTTCCAACTTTTTTCTTTCACTTTCATTACGTGCCTCGCGTTTTTCCAGTTCAATTCTTCGCAACTCAAGTTCTCTTTTCTGAGATTCCAGTTGCAACTTAAGCCTTTCATGACCATTCAAAACACTCTGAAAGTGTTGATTTGCACTTGACTGTATTTTCTTCATCTCTGAAAGACAAGCAATGATGACATAAAACAATGTCATTTGAATTGTTCAACATCATTTAAAACAGTAAATTGTTGCAAATGTGTTTCAAAAATCTAGCAGAATGTCTATAAACAACATTTAGAAACGATTGGCAAGTAATAATCAAAATTAGAGAAAAATTAACGCAGCTTCTATAATAATAGATACCTTGACTGTGAGATTGAGCAAGTCTGTCTATTTCGCCCATCACAATGTCCATGCGAAGTGTAATTTCATTGCATACTACTTCCATTTCTTTTATCTTGTTGTTCTTGACTTGAAGAATGTTATGCATACTCTGCACGAGTTTATTGAACCTTCTAGCATCTTGCTCCATGATTTCAGGTATTGTTTTAACATCCATCTTTTGTAGTTGCTCCCTGATTATGTTGTTCACTTTGTAGTCATCAGCTCGGGCAACCCACGCATAAAGACCGGATTTTTGTTCAGTATAAGAAAGCCAGTCCTTTTTACTGTGATGATCTAATTCATATGCCCTTTCAAATGCCAATGCATTATATAACCCTAGCCAACTTTTATTGAATTCCACAACTGCAGCTCCGGTGTGACCCCATGAATTCCAAAGCGTTCGGACTCTACGTGGATTAAAACCCCTTATTCGGTATTCATCCCTTAGCTTGGAACCACTTTCACCAAAACATCGTCCATCTTCGGTTTGGCTAGTGGGAATATTAACCACAATCCCAGTCCATGGCCATACAAACTGCCTTTCAGAATTGACAAGAATGTTTTCATTCACTGGTTTTGTTCGATTTTGTTCCACATTCATAAGATTGTTTTCTAAATATTTATTTGCAGGCTTTAATGGACGTTCCACATTCATAGTCATAAGATCCTTTTCCAAATATTTCACTAAAGCTAGATGGTTGGCCTTCTCCAATACACTTCTCCTTTGTGCGTCACTTTGACCTACCCCTAAAGCATGATTAAGGAGTTCGCTGTACCTATAATCGCATTTTCTCTTAGGGCAATACGGACATGAGAAAGTATCTTCTGATGTTTTGACCTTGTGAATTCCCTTCTTGAGTTCTGCATAGGATTTATTTACAAACAACGCATTTATTTGAGATGCACTTTTATTAGTATCCTTCTCAGAGTGGTGACCTGTTACAGCTACTCCTTGGTTCAACGTTACGGTGCCTGCAAAACAAAATAAGGAGTTAGTAATGATTCTTGTTAAGTGCTTCATCGATTACTTCCATTCCATTAAATATCATTTGTGAGTTCGCCAATGTCTGCATATCATTCCATTTGTTTCTTTAGTTGTCGTTTTAAGGTTATTAACTTTTGATGAAATTATTAGTTTTTTTAACTATAATACCCTTAAAAATTTATTATCCCATTCCACTTATTTCTCACTCTGCACCAAATAGTTAAGGGTATTATTGACAAAACAGTAGTTAATATGCATTGAACTTGGAAAATGACATGTAAGTAGGAACACAATTTATCAACCGAAGCGGCATTTAAAAAAGATCAGAGGGAGCAAGTAATTGGAAAGAAAGGTTAAACAAAGATCTTTTTCCTAAATGTTTCATTAAGAGCGAGATATCACCTCTCTCCGTTGGTTCTGAAGGACCACCGACATTTATAAGATCCTTTTTCAAATATTTGACCAAAGCCAGATGATCCGCCTTTTCAATGGCAGTTCTATTTTGTGAGATACTCCAACCCACCCCGGAAGCATGTTCAAGGATTTCCCTGTACACGTAATCCCGTTTTAACTTTTTATTATTAGGGCAGTATGGGCAAGTGAAAGTCTTATCCGAGGTTCTCACGTTTTGAATCCCCTTTTTGAGCTGTTCATATGTTCTTTTTAATTGCCCCAAATTTATTTGAGATGCACTTTTACCAGAATCTTTGTCGGAGCAGCGAGTCGGAGCATTTTCTTCTCGGCTTTGTATCATGGCTCCTGAAAGACAAAATATTGTTTTAGTACCGATTGTTACGTTTTGATAAAATGCATCTCTTCACATGTTACATCAACTAAATATCATTGTGAATTGAATTAGTCAAATTCAGTATTTTCAGTAACTAGGAAAAATTGAACTGAAGTTTTGAACAATTGCTTACTTACCAGAAGAATCACCTTCAATCGCAGGTTTTGATGGAGCAGTCACATATATAATATCCTGTTTCAAATATTTCATTAAAGCCAGATGAGTTGCCTTCTCTCTGATACTTCTCTTTTGTGAACTACTCTGACCGACCCCAGAAGCATGTTCAAGGATTTCCCTGTACACATAGTCCGGTTTTTTCATTTTCGGGCAGTATGGACAAGTGAAAGCCTCGTCTGAGATTCTCACTTTGAGACTTCCATTCTTGAGTTCTTGATAAAATTTATCGACATACAACCAACTTATTCGAGGATCACTTGAACCAGTATCCTTGCTAAAGCATGGAGCCGAGACAGTTTGTCCTTGGCTTATCAATTTTGTACCTGAAAGACAAAAATTAGTTTTAGCACTGATTTTTACTATGCTGCTTTACAGAATCAGTATTCTATTACTAGCATGCAAAAAGGCGTCTGTCTATCTGCTTTTTTATAAAAATAATTCAAGTTACAAATTTTAGTTGATTATTGATAAAAAAATATTAGTTATTTGATTGGGTAAAGAATGATAAAATAGTAAATAAAAAATTTAAATTAAGGGTAAAATTGACAGAGTAAAGACTACACCAAATCCCAATATCCCTTTTATGTATAGTATAAAAAATAATATTACTGTGAATTGGATAGTTGCAGCCTATTCAATTACTCAGAAAAATATATTAACTAGAACGAAAAAATTTCCGTAGTATATCGCAAACAGCAGGATCAGGATCACCTTTATCGACAGGCTTTGACAGTCCAGGCATACTCGTAATATCCTTTTCCAAATATTTCAACAAAGCAAGATGATTAGCTCTTTCTCTTGCACTTCTCTTTTCTGAACTACTCCGACCAACCATAAAAGCATGTTCTAGGAGTTCCCTGTACAAATAGTCCTGTTTTCTATTAGGGCAGTAAGGACATATGAAAGTCCCGTCTGAGGTTTTCACATTCCGAGTTCCATTTTTGAGGTCTTCATAAGCTGTATCTACATACCACCAACTTATATCTGTATCCTTGATAGAACAGTGAGACATTACTGTTTGTCCTGGACTTATTGTGTTCGTACCTAAAAGACAAAAATTAGTGTTAGCAAAGATCGTTGTCCTGCTGATTTACCAGGCAAATAATTTAATCAAAAGTAACAATATTAATTAGTTTTATTGGAATGTGTACTGTAATTAACCTTAAAACGACAACTAAAACGGAATATAAGACTAACAACAGATCACCTTGATCTACAGGTCTCGATGCACCATCCTTACTGGTAAGATCTTGCTCCAAATATTTTACCAAAGCCAAATGACTACCCTTCTCTTTAGCACTTCTCTTATCTGAACTACTCCTACCAATCCCAGTGGCATGATTAAGGAGTTCATTTAACTTATAATCCTGTTTCCTCCCGGGGCAGTACGGACAACTGAAACTCTCGGCCGAGGTTTTTACCTTTTGTTTCCCTGCTTTGAGTTCTTCGTAAGATGATACGAGATACCACCAACTCAACTGGGATTCCGCTATACCGGTATCCTTGATAGAGCAGTGAGCCATAGAGTTTCTCCTAGGCTCAACTCTATATTATGACACCTGAAAGACAAAAACCAATATGAGTATTTGTTTAGGTGCTACATCACAGAATACTGCCACTAAATACCATCGTGAAGTAGCCAGTTTCTTCAAAGATCCTTCATTTCTTGAAAAAAAGATAATATTTTAGAGCTTTGAATATAGGATTGCATTGGAATATGGACAAACACTGCCTAATACAAAAATGTCACAAAACAGGTAAATAACTTTTAATCAAAATGATAAAAGCATAATGAAATTGTTTGTAATAACATGCAATGTTTGCGGATTTGAATTCACTACATTCACGCAATCACATAGTTGTTGATCTGGACTGTCGGATCAAATTTTAGATTACATGTGTTCCTACTTGAATTTTGGCGCGAATGACCAAAGCCGAAATGTGGACTGTCCACATCACGTGACTGCGTAAAATGTGTAATTTCTTAGCTGCATGATTCCAGATTTAATGCTTACAATGGATTTTGTCTAATCTAAATTTATTGCAGTCACCAAGATGAGAAGTTTATTAAAAATGGATTGATGAGATTCTAATTTCCTTATTTTCGGAAGTCACAATGTGAGTCATCTAATCTTCATCCAATGACTTAAATTCACTAAATTGACTACTAGATTCACTGATAGAGTGAAAGCCTGTTTTGATTGACTTATTTGAGTTTATTTACTAACATAAACACTTGCGATACCATATGAGAGAGCTTACAAAACAGCTTATGGCAATGCCCATAAGTTGTTTTCAGCATATTTTCATAAGCTCTACGGGGATAACTTACATGAAAACAGTTTGACTTTATTTTATCTCGTCATAGAAATAGCTAGCTTGTACATAAGCAGTTATATGATTATATGATAAGTGCTTAATTAAGTTGATTATCCAAATTCGGCTTACATGAATACAACAAGTCAAACTGAGAAAATTCAACATCAAGTATGATCAAATCAAACAATGAAGGACAGAACAGATTAACAGAAACATTCCCATTTGTTTTTATTAATTTTAATAAAAATAAATAAATACCCTTAAACCATTGCAAATTCTCTATCCATCATATCATATAATGAACAAAGAAATTCACATCCAATGAATTAAATAAGGCCAAAAAAAAAAGCTAAATTGATGATCGGATTAAAAAAACATAGCAAGACATAAATGAAGTTCAAATGAAAAAAAAAACATTAATCATGAGAATTAAACTAGAAAATAATGAAATGGGGTTTATATAATTAAGAATGTGAGATGCATGATGAAGTAAAAACGAGAGGAAGGAATATTAACCTTGAAGAGATTGAAAGTACTGTGCATGTGAGAAATTGAAATTGAAATTGAAATTGAAATTGAAGAAGAGGCTGTAGAGTTTGTTTGGTAAGAACAAGGAAAATAGACTGCTACAGTTGCTGTTATGTTTCGAAGACACGCACGTTGGATGTTCCAAACACTTCAATTTTACTTTGACCCGACAAAACAATCCAACTACTGCTTCACATTCACAGTACTTTATAACTTGTCATAAAAGATGGTCCTTATAACATGGACCATCTTATCTTATGGTCCATGATAGACCACTCAATTTTAACTGCAGTAATAAATACGCTATATTCAGTTATTTGTCCTCGTTATGACCAAAAAATCATTTTTTATTTCTTTAAATAATTGATGTATTTGGTTTATAACGTAGACGAGATATATATTAGTTATTCAATTAATCTAAAAAATTGTTTGTTGCTTATGACAATGACCAAAGGATGTAATAATTTTAACTGGTTTGATTTCTGGCATGTGTGTATGGAAAAACATTTGTTCAACCTTTTAAATTAATTTTAGTTATTGGAGGGTTTAGTACTTGCAATTGCAAACGGAGAATATGTTTGGTTTACACAAAAAAAAATAACATTTTTCTATTATTTGTCAACCTCTCAAAAAAAAATCTATTATTTGTCAATTTTACAATAAAATCAAAACGGTGATTTTTTGGGTCATGACTCAATTTTTTTTACAAGAAGTGTGTGATGGTTCAATTAAGCTTCTCAAAGCGTACCATTCAATTTTAACATTATACTATCTCCGATCATTTTTATAAAAAATACATGAATTAACAAAAGTTGATATATTTTTTTTTCAAAAAACAAAAGTTGATTTATTTAATCAATAATATAGACTAAATACATTTTTGTTAACTTATACATACTTATACATCTCATATAAAAAAAAAAAATCAAAACGAGTGTTTTTTTTAGGGAAACATCAGAGCGAGTGTTAAATAAATTTATATGATCTCATTAGACATTATCACACTAGTTCCTTTTTTTTTTGGTCTCTCCTCTCTATAGTCATATCATATCATTTGATTCATTTCTCTCCTCTCAACTTATGCTTCCTAGAAGAAAGAAGAACAAAAGTTCCACACTAGATGTAACTTAACTGTTGCATGGAGGACTTGTAGTCAAAGCGGCCTTCTCAAAACCCTAACCTTAAATGAAGTTGAACAATGACTACTGCATTCAATGTTACGACACTGCTTTTTTCACTGGTGATCGTTGTGACTTGTGATCTTCTTCTGCTTGTGCTAGGTTGAATTGATATTCAATTCATTTTAATTGATTGTGTTTGTTTTGGTAGGTCATTCAAATGTTGCAAAAGAATGTATAAGAGGCAAAAGAATAATAGATACGGACATCCGGTGCTCTATAGTAGAGCTGTAAAAAGCTAGCTCAAAATGCACTCGGACTTTTTTGGTCCAAGCCCATTTGCCACATATAAAAATGGAACCGGGTCGGACATGCCCATCAGGCTTCGGGTCGGCCATGATCAATATTTTCATTTGATTTTTATTAAAAAAAAATATCAACTAATTTAAAATTTTTTAATAAAAAATATTTAAATAAATAAACTTAATAAAAATGAATTAATTTAGCTCAAAGTTTTAAAATTTTAAAGTTTATAAATTATTAATTTGATTCAATTGAAGGAATAATCTAGAGTTTGATTAATATTCGATGTTAATGTAAAAATTATTTACACTTTTATGTACATCCAATCATATTTTAGCAAAAAGATAGTTGTGAGTAACTAATATATATATAAAAAAATACATAAAAAAGAGTGAATAAATTTTAAAAATAAAACTAAAATGGGTCGGGCCGGGCTGACCCATGGTCCATGTCGGGTCGGGCTCTGGAATTTGCGACCCAATAATAAATGGGATGGGCCGAGCTGTCCCAATTATGTAGTCGGGCCAGCCCATTTGACACCTCTACTCTATAGCCCCTAAAAAAATTTAGCGCTCAATAATGTCTCAAATATATATATATTACATTTAGTTTTTTTTTAAGGATATTATGTTTAGTTTTTTTTTTGTCAAGTAGTCTACTGTCTAGAAATTTATCTCAGAGGGTGAATAAGTGAAAAGTTCATAGTTCAAACTCCGACCCTTGTATATTACATGTAATGTTCTTACTAATTGAGTTATGTTCAATGGAACGATATTACATTTAGTTGTTTTTTTTTAATTTATAACCGCTTATTGAAATACATATTTAGTTAAGGGTCAATTTAATGAACAATTTTTTTTCATGATAGACATATTTAAAAGATGTGAAAATGTCATATAATATATAATTTTATTAATATCAAGTTATTGAATATGAGAAATTGTATAAACTTAGATTGATTTTGTTGTTAGAACTAACATTATTTTGAAATTAAAAAAAGTCTATAAAAATGATTAGAGTGAAAATGTATCTATAAATAAAAATATAATTTGTATTCCATAGATCAATAAGAATTTGTCATATGACTCAGAAGAACCTCAATCCGAGAGAAATAAACTTTTGTACTACTTTATTTACCTCTTGGTTATAATTTTAAACAAACACAAATAATTAATACTCTTCTTTAAGAAAAATTAAAAATTAATCTCTCAAGTTATTTATATTAAAATCATTTTTACTTTAATCTATAACAAACGGAACGGGCACTCAGTAACTAGTGTAACGTCTATTGTTGCATAATAGCGTAACCTCGTGCCAACCACATTTTAATCAGCTTCATGCATTTAAGTGACTTTTTGGTTTATCCATGAAATAGTTCATTCAATTAAAATTTGATTTTTTTTTTTATCAACTTTAACTCAATCAAAATGATTCAACACAAATGATTCGAATATTTGATACACATTACATTAGCATCCACTAAAATCTCAGAGATAACGCTATTACAAAAAGGTTAAATACTTCAACATTATAATATATAGCAAAAACTTGAAATAACTCAAGATGAGGCTCAAAAGAAGTAGGGTGAATAAGAATCAAGTGTCAAAATTCATTTCATAACAAAATTATGATTGGAACCATTTCCTAAGCTGTTTAGATTGTTTTTTCTCACCATCATTTCCTTGAGAGCCCTTGTGTGAGAACTTGGATCTATATTGTTCTATAAGCATGTCAAGCTTATCTACTGTGTCCTTCCCTACTGAATCTTTGTTCTTCTTTAGGCCTTTTCCTAGAAACCTTTTCCCCTGCTTGTTCTTGGTTTTGCATCTTCCTCTTTCCAAATACAGCGTCTTCTTTCTTTCCTGATATTTTCCAATTACTGTCAATGGAACTATTTTTACCTTCATGTAATTTAGCACCATGATTCTGGCCATCTTGGTTATTTTTTAGCTTCCTCGCAGAAGAAGCTTTTGGACTTTCTTTCGATGATATCACTTCGGAATTTGTACTCTTGGGGTTCCCTTTCTGTCTTTTGGATTTGCCTCCTGGAGGAGATTTTCCATTTGGCACTTTACCACCTTGTTCGCTATTTGAATTTGGTACCAAGTCTTTTGCTGGTTTGTCATGCTCTTGAGATTTTCGTTTTCTGTCAGTTCCATGAGCGTAAACTCCTGCATTGTCGGGTTTATCATTTTCGTTTCTGTTGTTGCCATTGTGAGGAGCCTGCTGCTGATACTGTAGCTTTTCGTTACGAAGTTTCACTTTCTGGATATTATCAAGAGCAAACTCCACAATGGGCCGATGTTCAGGACCGAAGGTTTCTGTGTTCCATGAAAGACAACATTATATTACGAGAAAAACACGGCACACCGCACATAAAATGCTAGCAATACATTTTTTTTAACACACTTCTCAGTGCACATTTTATGATTGATTCATTTTTTTTTTTAAAGCGTTCAATTTATGGGGCCAGTTGACAATTTTAACAAAGCTAGTATTTTCACACAGCTAGTATCTTCACAGTTGAGAAATGGGTGTAATTGTTTGTTACCAGGATTATTGTTAAGAACTCTCAAAGCAACAAGGGCATGTTGATGCTCTGAAAATTCAAGAAAAGCGACTCCACGGGAATACTGCTGTTCTTGAGTAGCCTTTCCTTTCCTGCCATCTTTCAAAATCTTTATCTGCAAAGTACATTTGTAACATTCAAAACATAATGGAAATCATAAAGCTATACAGAAACAATAATAATAATTGACAACTTCAAGTCATGACCTATTTAACCAACCTGCCGAATTACAGGTTTTTGCTTGGTAGCTCTAGAGATGACTGCATCAATGCAAAGCTTCTTAAGTTGTTTTTCAGTCATTGACTTTGGTAAGTTGTAGATAACAAGTCTAGTTTTTGAAACATGAAAATTTGGAGACTGAAGCTTCGTCTTCTTTTTCCTTTCCAAACTATATTTCACAAATAATAATGTAAGATCACTACAATCAGTTACAGGAATTACACTAAAAGCAGAAAAGTAACAGTAACTTTACCACCCAAGTATGGAAGATCAAATACAACATAAAATAATAAGGAAATCAGAATAGTAAAGTGGAAGTAGCAATGATACATACACAGAATATAAATGCCATACTCAAAAGTCAAAACCATAAAATACTCACTCTTTGCGTTTTGACATATCAGTGGCTGAAACCCCTTCAGCAGCTGGAGTTCCGTCAAGAATAAGTCCCTCCTATTGATTACAATTTAAAACAATACAATTACTCTCCTACTGCATATCGGCTACCATAGCCTGGAACACGAGGTACAGAGGAGAATACAAACCTTTGCCAAGTAAAGATTGCGGTGGTCTTGAACTTCATTTTTTTCTTTCTCCTGTTCCTTGTCATGAGCCGATTTCTTGTCCAGAGCCTTTAAAACTTTTAATGGTCTACCCTTCACTAAAATACCCATCCCAGAAGCAGTATTGGCAGTTGAAATAGCATTATCAGCTGCTTCCGCGGTTTTAAACTTAAGAAAACCAGTCCCTCGTGGACGCCTGCATTGAGTAAAAGAGGAGTATGAATAATAATCTGTGTAACACAGACACAAAAAATATTGTTCTAGGACATACTTGGTCACTTGGTGGAGAACAGGAGCAAAATATTCTACTTCTCCAAATGCAGAAAAGCGTTGCTTCACTTCTTCGGTATCTAATTCAAAGGGAAGATTGGTTATAAAAACTGTTCTGTGCAAATCATCTTCTGTTTCCTTGGAAGTTTCAGACTTAGAAATATCTGAAACCTTGTCGGACTCTTTAGATGTTTTACTATCTGCACCCTTAACAGTTTCCTTGGATTTTGGCTTGTTCTTTTCTTCGGAAGACACGGAATCATTATTTACAGATTCGTCTTTGGCAGAGGATGTAATCAAGTTGTTAAGAACTTTTCTTGCAATGTCTGCTTCCTTGTCAAAATCATCGTCAGAAGGAACCTCTTCCTCCACAACACTATCAATATCACTCTCATCTCCTTGATCAGATTCTTTGTCAGTATTCTCAAGATCATCCTCAGTAGTAGTACTACCATCTTCATCTGTCACCT
This sequence comes from Medicago ruthenica, assembly GCA_018208015.1. NCBI lineage: Eukaryota > Viridiplantae > Streptophyta > Magnoliopsida > Fabales > Fabaceae > Medicago > Medicago ruthenica. The sequence goes on from CM031375.1 coordinate 18,107,824, forward strand.
TTTGTTGTCCTAAAGAAATCATAACAGATGTCTTATTTAAATAGTTTGAAACAGAGTTAAGACAGGGTTAAATGATTTCTTGTTTAAATAGTTTGACCACATATTTTCTAATGTTGGGTACATATTTCACATACAATGAACTTCAAATAAAAATAATTAAAAGATGTCTTGTTTAAATAGTTTGAGCACATATTGTTCTAGTGTTGAGTACATATTTCACAGACAATGAACTTCAAATAAAAATTAATAATTGTTATACCCAGGAACATGTGTACATACTGCAGATAAATGATTTAAAAAAAATAAAAAAAAACAAACAATAGTTGCCCTTTGGTAGCAAAATACAATTTGCTATTGTTGCATTGTTTCTCTTACTGTTGTATGTGCATTGGTTGAGATTGCACCAGTGTCTTATACCCATCCCGGTAGTGCAGTCTAGCTGCCTTCATAGAACATTTTGTAGCTATGATGCATGGACAGCCCTGGTTTTAGGCGAGTCCACGCTTCAGAAATGGACAACCATAGGATACTCATCAGACACCTCATTTAAAAAAGTACTTTTTGGCTGTTCCGAAGTGGTGAGGTCACTGTTATGGTGTGAAGGGACACCTTTTTCATGATGTATTGTGCCTATTGTTTATAGTTTTGTTGCGGTAGTTTGTAATTTGTTGTGGATATTTGTATCAGACACCTCATTAAAATAAGTACTTTTTGATTATGTTGAATTTCACCTTTTTTCTTATCTTTAATCAGTAATGCTTATTTATTATATTTATGTATATGTGGCAGTCTTCCATTTTCTCTCTATTTCTTTCAGTTTGTTACCTTCTATAAATCTAAGACCCAGAATTTCATCAATAGGATTTTTTAATCTTAATTATCTTTGTTTCTTCATATATGAAAAAAACCAAAATGATTTTGACACTTGTGAGGAAGATATGTTGCACATTCATTCAAAAAATGGTCAATATGTCTACATCTGAAGTATGATAATGTCACAGGACTCAAAATTCAAAAGTACTGTGCTTTAGCAAACTCTACTAGTCAACAAATCGATAAATAAATCATTTGAAGATGCAGTATCATTTCAACAAAGAAACAAATTACCTTCCTCTGAAGCAGGAGCATCATTGGTATCACTACTAAATATCTTTTTTGGAACAGCCCAATCAACAGCTATGAGACGACTCCCAAACTTCGATCCATTGAGTTTTCGAATCGCCTGAAACAGCAACAGGAAACTTATATACAAGTGATTTTAGAATACAAACAGTGTAAAGTAAAACTTTTGAAACAGTTCATACATTTTCAGCATCTTGCTTGCAGGTGAATTTTACAAATGCAAAACCCTTCGAAAGACTGCACACAGGAAATGAGGCGATGAAAACAGCGTAAGAAAACATAATGTATAATACAGTATCGAAACGCTTTATATCAGGAAAAGAAAAGGAATATATACCCTGTGTCGGACTTCTGTGGAATGAATACCTCCCATACAGGCCCCGCAGATGAAAACGCGTCCCTTATTTCATTTTCTTTGGCCTGTATCCACATTTAGTCAAGTAGTTAGAAAACAAGGTCTCCAAACAAAAAATTATTTTATGTTCTGTAACTCAACAGATCGAACCTTGAAAGGAAGGTTTCTGACAATAAGCTTCCATTTCTGAGTCTTGGCTCCCTGGCCCACATACAACAACAAAAATGTTAACAAACTAAATATCATAAATGGTAATATTCATTAAACAGGGAAAAGTTCATTCTACCTATGACCAAATTAAAAATCAATACAAAAAATACGTGAAAAGCATGAACAAAATGAAATCATTGTTAGAAACCAATGTACGAAATTCAAATTATAGGATAAACATAGTTGATAGAAATGTTGAACAGGGCAGATAAACAAAACTTCTACTTTAAAGAGCTGATTGTCACATATCAGCATCAGATACAAGGAAATGAAATAAAAACAATTTAAAGAATATGTTAATCTACAAACATGGGAAACTAGGACAGCGCCAAAAAGAAAACCCTTTCAAGGCTCTAGATAGACGCATCACATATCACAAATTCCCATGATGTAACTCCCTATTTTTTAAGACAATGCATGCATTGATGCCATATTTCGTGATCAGCAGTAGCAGAATAAACCTATAGTTATCAAGATTTTTTGTATTTGAATTTTGGAAGAATATTAACAAATTAAAATTTTATGACAAAGCTAAAATGATTTTTTTTATCAAAATACAAAGCAAAATTATTCATTTTATTAGTAATATATATCAGTACAAACTCTCCTAATCAGCTAGCAGTTATCACTCTATATAAAAAATACTATATGGTGCATGATGATATTATCCTCTGATGTGTTCTATGACAAGCACTTTACCTCCCCACCAAGTTGGCGTGCCCAAACAGTTCCCCCTCCTATCTCTTTTTTATGCAATGTTGCAACAGAAGCACGAGCTGATTTTACACTTGTATAAAGTACAGCTGAAGCATCGGAAGTACAGCCTTCTTGCAGCAGACCTGGGAAAAATACCATAATTACCTTATTATCCTAAGCAGTATAAAGAATCTTTATAAATATAATGCATGATTCAATCTTCTTGATTTGCATCCTAACTGGAAAACTATCTCATCAGAAATTTTAGTGAAAGAACAAACTTCAATGTCCTCATCAGCATACTCAACATTTGATCATATGGGATACAATACAACTAGATGTTTAATTATAAAATAAAAATGCTTAGCATTAAAAAAAAAAAATTAACAATAAGATTGACAGCTTCCAGAGCACATAGAACAGCACAAGACAGAAGCAAATCTATATTAGAAACTGCTTCATACACTGACCATGAGATGGCTCAACACGAAGTGCAAAACAATGGGAAAATATGAACTGAAAAGAACAGGAATACAGCCTATCATAATTATTAAACAAACGAAAAGAATATATTTTTTAAATATTTTCTAATATAACATGACATATCACACCAATAACAATTATACATAAAACCTATCTTGTCTGTAATTTGAAAAGATAAAATCAGCAGTTACCATGCTGCTGAAGATCATTCCTTGAAAGGGGATACTTAATAGAACACACAGTGCCGATTTCTCTGGCTTGGCGGTGAACATCTTCAGCCATAGCAGAATTCACGAGACCACCAAATATAACAGTTCTAGCAACCCTGCCAAAAGAAGAAAAAAAACATAGAGCAAGGAACAGCTTTTTAGAAATAAGATATACATTCATGATACAAAAAGATACATCCATAATGAAAGGATCAGATCATCTCATTATCTCAATCCCAAACATTATAAAAAAAAAACATATTTCATGGCTGAAGTACTACTAAGAAAAGGGAGAAGAGTAAATACTTCTGCTTTTCTGAGCCACCCCCCTCATCTGCTGTGTCATTACAAAGAGCTACTTTTTTTATTTCCACAGGCTTCCTTGAGTTTTTCGGTTTATCCAAAACTTTCACTTCTAAAAGGAATGAAATATAATATCAAGAAAAAGCAATAAATATATAAATGAGCAACTAGTAAAGCTAATCAAATGCACGTAAACACAATCACAACCTTCTTCCTTTGGTTCCTTTGGAACTGAAACAGGCTTCTCTGCTCCAGATAATCCGCTGTCTTTATCATCATTTTTTGATTCTGTGAGATCACCTTCATTGCCCTCTATTGCATCATAAAAGAGAGTGAGAAAAGAAAACAAGGGAGGAACAATGATAAGATCAAATCATATGTACATCATTCGGAAAGTATATATAACATCTCTATCTGAAACAGAATTGGTAGCATCAATCAACCTTGATCCGGTTTTGATCTTCGATTTTCACGGGGAGGGCGAGGCATTGCGTGCTTCACTACAATTTTCCGGTCACCAACCAATGAACCGTTCTTCAGCTCAATGGCTTGGTTAGCGTCTTTCTCAACAGCACTAGATGACATCAATTAATAACAAATCAGAAAAGTCATGTTACAAATTATACAATTCTAAAATATATGTAAAACGAAATTACACAAAAAAGAGTCCATCAACATATTGTGATTACGGATTAGTTTACCACGAATTACCACAACACGTAGAGTAAACATAAAAAGAAGACTACCCGGATGCTATTGAAGCAAGCACTATAAAACTGATAAACCTATAATAAAGTTCAAAACCTGCCATCCCTCATCGGTCCTCATGACATCAATATTCTCCTCTTAAGTAAGCTTTGTGAACCAACAGTAGTATGTTTAGTATTATTTCTTCGATTTTTCAACATCCAGACAATACACTCAAATTGCACTTACCAAAAATGGCAAACTCTTTTTACTTACAAAGATGGGGTTCTGGTGAGTATTATTCATTCCGGTCTTACCAATCGCAGATCGCAAAAAATAGTTGTATATTCAAATTCAACTACACAACAATGCTACGGCGCCAGATATAGCTACTATTTGAAAACATTTTATGCTAAATAACATATCACTTAATATTAGCAATTTGTTCAAATTCCGCTATTTTATTTACTCGGTCATACGTTCCTATTTACGTTATTATCAATTAGGGATCCTTGTGAGACAAACAAGGTTGATTACCTTACTACTACAAAAATCTCTATTTCTAATTATTATGACACGTACGACTGCGGAACAATGTAGCGCAGCTATAGCTTTATTTGAAAATATTTTGTATTAAATAGCATATCAGAGAACGATGGTGATTTGTTCAAATTCTGCTACGCTATTGCCGCTGTTTAACAACAATGATTCATTCATATACGTACTTATCTACACTTCAGTTCATACACAGCCATAAGCAAAAAAAAAAAAAACATTAAAATAGCACAAGTAATGTAAGTAAAACAAAACAAACACAAATGAGTTGAACTGAACTTACAATTGAACATAACCGAAACCACGATGTTGTGTAGACCCTGAAAAGAATAATTAACCATAAACATTAGAAAAAAATACATATTTTAACTAATCTTGCTTAATTAATTAATTAATCAATTACCCTTCTGTGTGACCATGAAACAGCGTCTAACAGGTCCAACTTCACTGAAAGTTTGTTCAAGCTGAATAAATTCAACAACAAATTAGCATAAACAAAACAATGATAAATAATAAAAATGGAAAAGAATGAATGAAAAAAAGAGTACCTGAGAGTTAGTGAAGGAATAGGGTAAATTAGAAACAAAGAGTGTTAAGGGACATTGTTTAACAGTGCCGTCGCTATTTTCCTTCATCGCTTTGTTTTTCTTACCCATCGCCGATGATGAAGGTGCGAGTTCAGCAATGGAGAGATGAAAACGAAGAAGAAACCCAAAACCCTGATTACTACAACCAAGACAAAGATGGGCCGGGTGGCCAGTATGAAGAGACCCGAATCCGGGCTTTTCTTCTATCGGGTTTGGGCTTTGTTGGTGACAAAATCCGATAACATTTTGTGTTTTTATTAAATAATTGTTTATTTTATATGTAAATTAGTGAGATCAATGGATTAAAGTATATAACAATAAATTGTTTTCTTATATTTACATCGTAATACTTTGTTTTGTTTTTTTTAATTAATAGAAAATTGACCATGAAGTTCACTAGGGGCCTGTTTGAAACAAGTTTTAAAAACACTTTTTTAGTTTTTAAAAGTCAAAAAATTAAAAACTTGTTTTTTTAAATATAAGTTTTGAAAAGTGTTTTGGGATTTTTAGTTTTGAGGACTAAAAAAGTGAAAGAGATAAAATGGGTTTTGCTTTTCTATTTTTAGTTTTGAGTTTTTAAAATCTATTAACTATATATAAAAATCAAAGTACAACAAAATTTCATAATCGTCCTTATTAAAGCTCATGGTCTCCTTAATTTTATATGCATAATGGTCATTTTGCAAAATTTAATTTATTTGTTTTTTAAAAAATTAATTACGAAAAATGTTCATCACAAGTGTAAGCAATTTCCATGGATAACTATGAAACTAATTTATTTGTTTTTTAAAAAATTAATTACGGTTAATGTTCATATCTACCAACATCTACTAACAATATATAAAAATCAAAGTACAGCAAAATTTCATAATCGTCCATATTAAAACTGATGATCTCTTTAATGTCGATATTTTGAAAATAGTCACGAGTTTTCAAAATTTTATCATATCGACTTTCTCATATATGTATATAAAAATTTGTCTCTGCAAATATAAACATTTAAAATCTGCAACGGGAGCGGTGCAAACATTCAATAGTGTTTTGCATATAAAATAAAATTTAATCAATAGAAACACTGCATTAATGTTGATATTTTTAAAATAGTCACGAGTTTTCAAAATTTTATCATATCGACTATCACATATCAATACATACAAATTTTCTTCTGCATATATAAGCATATAAATTCCTCAACGAGTGCGATTTAAATATTTAACAGTGTTTTAAATATAAAATAAAAATTTATTTAATAGACACACTACATTAATGTTGATATTTTGAAAATAGTCATGTGTTTTGAAAATTTTATCACATTGACTTTCTCATAAATCTATATAAAAATTTGTTTCTGCAGATATAAACATTTAAAATCTGCAACGGAAACGGTGCAAACATTGAACAGTGTTTTGCATATAAAATAAAATTTATTCAATAGACACACTACACTAATGTTGATATTTTGCAAATAGTCATGAGTTTTCAAAATTTTATCATATCGACTTTCTCATATATGTATATAAAAATTTGTTTCTGCTGATATAAACATTTAAAATCTGCAACGGGAGCGGTGCAAACATTAAACAGTGTTTTGCATATAAAATAAAATTTAATCAATAAAAACATTGCATTAATGTTTATATTTTGAAAAAGTAATGAGTTTTCAAAATTTTATCATATCTACTATCACATATTGATACATACAAATTTTCTTCTGCATATATAAGCATATAAATTCTTCAACGAGTGCGATTTAAATATTTAACTGTGTTTTAAATATAAAATAAAAATTTATTTAATAGACACACTACATTAATGTTGATATTTTGAAAATAGTCACGTGTTTCCAAAATTTTATCATATCGACTTTCTGATACATGTATATAAAAATTTGTTTATTTAGATATAAGTACATAAAATCTGCAACGAGTGCGGTGCAAACATTGAATAGTATTTTGCATATAAAATAAAAAGTTATTTAATAGAAACACTACATTAATTTTGATTTTGAAAATAGTCATGAGTTTTTAAAATTTTATTATATCGACTTTCTCATATATGTATATAAAAATTTATGTATGCAGATATAAATACATAAAATCTGCAACGGGTGTGGTGCAAACATTGAAAAGTCTTTTGCATATAAAATAAAAATTTATTTAATAGAAACACTACATTAATTTTGATTTTGAAAATAGTCACAAGTTTTCAAAATTTTACGTGCATAAAAATTTGTTTTCGCATATATAAGCAAATAAAATCCATAATTAGTGTGACTCAACTATTTAACAAATTTTTGTTTATATAAGAGGAAAAAATTAATAAAAACATTACATTATCATTCATAATTTTCATTTAATATCTATAAATATTCTACAATATTAACAATATAATTATTTTTTATATAATTATCGCTCGCACGGGTCTTTTACTGGTAGAGAAAAAAGAAGGAAAAATGAAAACACGCGGAGAAGTGGTAGTTTTCCACAATGGCATAATTGTAAATAAGTTTAAACTCTAGGGGCATTTTCATTTTTTTATCAAAAGAATTTGGATCTGAAAAATTCTCTCTCATTTGGCAGAAACACTCCACCGCGAGAATAGAGAAGCGAAAATGGCGATCTCCACTGCGATTCTTCTTCGATCTTGTCGCGTCGAATTTCGGATGTCAAGCTATTGACTAGCATTGAATCACTAAATTTAAATCACGACTTGAACTTTTAATTTTTCGGAGAAAAAGGAAAAAAGTTCGAAATTACCTTGAAAAGAGATTTTAGGTTCGAAAGTCGATTATGCGAGGGGAAGGTATTAGCACCCCTCACATCCGTTGTACTCAACGGGAACCTCTTAGTTAACTTAGGCTTAAAATGTCTTTGACGTTTTGCTTGCATGCTTAATCATATATGTATATAAAGGAAAAAGAAAATGTGATATGTATATGAAAGAGATAAAAACAAATGAAAGAGAAAAGAAAAAAAGATTTTTTAATAACGGGCTTGACAAGATGACAATCCTGCTCCTACGTATCTCCCGGTAGTCGGAGAATTCAAAGCGTACGTAGTTCTTGAAAAAAAGTTTGTACGCTGGTTCGTTTTAGTTAAAAAAGGTTTGTTCGCGTCCGAGCGAAAACGTTTGAAAAAAGAGAAAGTAATGAAAGTAAATGTCAACTGTTCGGGTTGTTGCCGAACTGCCATTGACGACAAGGAATTAAAATGTCAACTGTCGGGTTGTGCCGACCTGCCATTGACGACAATGCATAAAAGTAAATGATTTGATAAAAGGATTTTGCACTCGGACTTGAACAAAGGTTTTAAAACGTACGAAGACGTACAAAGTTTTAAATGGTGAAAGACGGACGCTAAGGCGATGAACTCGCGCAAGGCGTGAATGTTTTGAAAATAAAAATAAAAAAAGACAGACGCACAGAGGCGTAAAAAAGGCTTGAAAATAAAGACAAACGCACGGAGGCGTTAAATTCGCGCAAGGCGTAAAAGTTGAAAGAAAACGTGCAAAGGCACGAAAAGTTCGGATTGACCACAAGGGCCAAAATGACAAACGCACGGAGGCGTACAATGTTTGAATTGACCACGGGGGCCAAGAAAAGTTTAAAATGGTCGCGAGGGACCAAGAAAGGTTCAAATTGGTCGCGAGGGACCAAGAAAGGTTCAATTTGGTCGCGAGGGACCAAGAAAGGTTCAAATTGGTCGCGAGGGACCAAGAAAGGTTCAATTTGGTCGCGAGGGACCAAGAAAGGTTCAATTTGGTCGCGAGGGACCAAGAAAGGTTCAAATTGGTCGCGAGGGACCAAGAAAGGTTAAAGTGCGTTGGACGCGTTGAAAATAGAATGACGATTGTCCGAGCAACGAGACATACGTCAAGCATTCGTACAACCGGGGAAAGGAGAGACATACGTCAAACCACCCTTTTTCATTCAAGTTTGGTTTGAATTTGAGAAAACGTATTTTTGGGGAAGCTAGAAAAGAATGACGATCGTCTAAGCAACGAGACATACGTCAAGTGTTTATCCGATCGGGGAAAGGAGAGACATACGTCAAACCACCCTTTTTCATTCAAGTTTCGCTTGAATTTTAAGAAAATGTATTAACTAAGAAAAACGCTCGTTTTTTAGAACTCGAATGAAAAGAAAAGAAATTGTTCAAATTAGTTGTTGCAACCTAATGAACAAGCTTGTTGTTCAAGTTATTGAAACAAGAAAGAAAATGTTTTTGTTGTTTTTGTTTGGTTGGTTTGGAAGGACAAGGTCCTTTGCCTACATACCCAAATGGGATCAAAACCGATGTAGTTCGGGATAAAAAAAACGAGTGATTTGTTATGTTGATTTTAAAGCTTGAAAATGTTTGTGAAAGATAAAATGAGCCAAAGTGGCGAGTGAGTGAAGTTTGATTAATTTTAATTGCAAAAAATAAAGTCTAATATGATTAATATTGATTGAAGTTTGATTAAAAGAAAGTTGCTTGGTTTGAAATCCAAGGCTTTGTTAATGAAGAATATTTTTGATGAAGTTTTTGAATATTTGAAATGTTTTTGGTTTTTTATGATTTTTTACTTGGAGTTAAAAAGAAAATAAGCGCGATAAAAAAAACTAAACGCGAGAGAATAAAACGTTTGTTGGATTAAAATGAAAGAGTTTTTTTCTTGGATTTAAACTATGAAAAATGGAAAAAAAATGCCAAAAGCACATTTATATATATTTGTTCCTAAATGCATGTATATTCTAGTGACATAGAAAAATGCAAAATAAAATGAACAATTAGAAATAAAAAATAAAATGCATGAGATGATATGATAAGTAAATAAATGGGATGTTAAAAATAAAAGAACAAATAAAAGGAAATAATAATAAAAGAAAAATAAAATTGCAAAGAAAAAATAAAAGAAATAAAAAAGGAGGTGTAAAAATAAAACTGGGGGTGCAAGAAGTGAAAAATAAATCAGATTGAAAGAAAAAGGCCCAAAATGTATTGGGCCAACGTAAATTGATCTGGACCGTCTGATTAATCAGATGGCCCTGATCTGATCACAAGGGGAAAAAGCCAGGGCCGTCTGATCTAGATCAAGTGGTCTGAGGAGGCGAGGGTGTACGCTAAAGCGTACACCCACACACACAGAATCAGGGAGGGGTATATATACCCTTTCCTTTCATTTTTCTCTCATTTTTCACAAAACTTTCTCACTCTTCTTTCCCTCTCTAGTCCGCCCCTCTCTCTCCTTCTCTCATCTCTCTCCCCTCTCTCACCCCCTTTGGCCGCCGTAAAGGAAATCCGGCGTGGTGGCCGCCAGCCTAGGTGGCGGCGCCACCGCGCCGGATAAAAAAAATTCGTTTTTTCAAAAAACAAACCCCCCTTTTACATATCCTTTTCCTTTCTCCTCTCAAATCCGAAATTATTTTCCCAAAATCCCTTTAAAAACGTCTAGATCTAGGTTTCAAAACAACACAAAAAATCACCTTTTTCTTTGCCTTTTTGTTCGGTCTTGCGGTGCTGGGCTTTGTGTGTATGTCGTGTGAGTGTGTGGGGCTCGTGGGTGTTGTGCGTGTGTGTTGTGTTGTGTATGAAAGCTGTGCGTGAATGTGTATGTGTTGTGGTGTGTGTTTGCTGGGTTGGGGTGTGCGTGCTTGTGGTGTGTGTTGTGTGTGGGTTTATGCGCGCGTTTGGTACTGTTAGGGGCTGTTGTGTTGTTGCTGGGCTTTGTGTTGCTGGTGGTTTTTTTTTGGGTTGTGTTTTGGGTTATGTTGGTGGCCGAAAATTTGTTTTGAGGGGGGTGAGTTTGCTGGGACGATTTTGGGTGTTAGGGGGAAGTATTTTGCTGTTTAAAAAAATCTGTTTTGTTTAAAAATTTCTTCCCAAAATTTTTCTCTTTTTTTTTGCTGTGGTGTCTTGCCTGTTTTATAGAATTGTTTTGAGCTGCTTGTCATAACTTGCAAGCTGGTTTTCCTGGGATTAGGGATAAGATTTGAGCAAGCATTAATGTGGGAGGATTTTGTGAGGATTTTTGCAGATTTTTGTGATGATTTTTGGATAGGATTTGAGGATTGAAATTATGAAAAACCCAGTAAAATGGGGGCGCTGCAATGCTGGTGTTGGACTGTGTTGGACCATTGACTGTTGACTTGGACAAAAATAAAAAATAAAAATAAAAATAAAAATAATAATAATAATAATAGTAAAATAATAATAATGATAATAATAATAAAAAAAATAAAAATTAATTATAATAATAAAAAAAACTGAAATTAAAAGTAAAAATAAAAGGTGATAAAAAATAAAATTAATAAACGAAACAAAAATTGACATGAGGTATTTTAAAATACCTCCCTGCCGAAATTTCGTCTGAAACGACGAAAATTCTCGGCTTAAAAGAGCGAGTAAAATAAAAAAAATAAAACTAAAAATGGGTCAAAAAATGGGGTATGACAGATGCCCTTATTTAAGTTTCTTCGCTACGGAGATTAAAAAGCGAAATTTTGATTCGACGGGTCGAAGAAACTTAAATACAGAGTACACCAGTTTTTGACCCATTTTGGATAGTAAAACATTATGGATGCGATGCCATGTATGCAATGTTATGAATGCATGTGATGCAAGTATAAATGCAAGACGGCAAAGATGACCTGATTGGGGATAAACAGAGACAAAGGGATACCCGGGTTCGTTAAAGAAACGGGATCCAACTCTATTGGGGATAGTGTTCCACTGGGGAAAAAGGTTAGCCGCTTGGGTTATTGCCGAACTGTTCACTGGGGAGAGTGGGCAATTAACCACGGGAACCAAAAAAAAGGTAAAATGTCAGCTGTTCGGGTTAAATTCCGAACTGCCACTGACGACAAGGAATGAATGTAAAGGTCAGTTGTTCGGGTTGTTGCCGAACTGCCACTGACGACAAGAAATAAAATGTCAACTGTTCGGGTTGAATTCCGAACTGCCATTGACGACAAGAAAGTAAAATGTCAACTGTCGGGTTGTTCCGACCTGCCATTGACGACAAGGAAATATAAGATGTCAACTGTCGGTTTGTTCCGACCTGCCATTGACGACAAGGAAATATAAAATGTCAACTGTCGGTTTGTTCCGACCTGCCATTGACGACAAGGAAATATAAAATGTCAACTGTCGGTTTGTTCCGACCTGCCATTGACGACAAGGAAATATAAAATGTCAACTGTCGGTTTGTTCCGACCTGCCATTGACGACAAGGAAATATAAAATATCAACTGTCGGTTTGTTCCGACCTGCCATTGACGACAAGGAAATATAAAATGTCAAGTGTCGGTTTGTTCCGACCTGCCATTGACGACAAGGAAATATAAAATGTCAACTGTCGGTTTGTTCCGACCTGCCATTGACGACAAGAAAATAAAAGATGTCAACTGTCGGGTTGTTGCCGACCTGCCATTGACGACAAGAAAATATAAAGTGTCAACTGTCGGTTTGTTCCGACCTGCCATTGACGACAAGGAATTAAATGTCAACTGTTCGGGTTGGTTACCGAACCGTTCATTGACAACAAAAAGAAAAAAGTCAACTGTTCGGGTTGGTTACCGAACTGTACATTGACAATAGGAAATAAAAAGACATGTCAACTGTCCGGGTTGGTTACCGAACCGTTCATTGACGACAGGAAATAAAAGAAATGTCAACTGTTCGGATTGGTTACCGAACCGTACATTGACGACAGGAAATAAAAGAAATGTCAACTGTTCGGATTAGTTACCGAACCGTACATTGACGACAGGAATAAAAGAAATGTCAACTGTTCGGATTGGTTACCGAACCGTACATTGACGACAGGAATAAAAGAAATGTCAACTGTTCGGATTGGTTACCGAACCGTACATTGACGACAGGAAATAAAAGAAATGTCAACTGTTCGGATTGGTTACCGAACCGTACATTGACGACAGGAATAAAAGAAATGTCAACTGTTCGGATTGGTTTCCGAACCGTACATTGACGACAGGAATAAAAGAAATGTCAACTGTTCGGATTGGTTACCGAACCGTACATTGACGACACGAATAAAAGAAATGTCAACTGTTCGGATTGGTTACCGAACCGTACATTGATGACAGGAATAAAAGAAATGTCAACTGTTCGGATTGGTTACCGAACCGTACATTGACGACAAAAAGAAAAGTCAACTGTTCGGGTTGGTTACCGAACTGTTCATTGACGATAAAAAGAAAAGTCAACTGTTCGGGTTGGTTACCGAACTGTACATTGACAACAGGAAATAAAAAACATGTCAACTGTCCGGGTTGGTTACCGAACCGTTCATTGACAACAAAAAGATGCGGCTGACAAGCCGTTCCTTACAGAATTGCCCCTTTAATTGGGGAGAAAGGATGCACAAGCTGTTCGTTAAAGAACTTGCTACTTGGCACAACACTGGGGAATATGCACAAGCTGTTCGTTTGAACTGCCACTTGGCATAAAAGGTTACATTTCGGGACCAGACACACCAGAGATGACACTTGGGGAACATTTACTGGTGACTATGATGGGATGCCGAGCAAAGTCGGGCTTTGGTTATAATTTGGTATTTGTGAGTGTGAATGATGACTCACTGGGGAATGCCAATAAAATTGGGCTTTATTTCGTAACGTCACTGGAGGATGACATTGGAGGAAAAGAAAAATGCAGATTGTTTATGACAAATTGGTAAGAAACGTGGTGGTTAAAGCAACCATGTACAGATGATATTGTGGTATGTTGCATGTGTGAATGCGCATATGCATGAATGCGTGATTATATGATTTGCATGTTTGTACAAATGTACAAATGCATGAATGTATGAATGTACTAATGCAGGACTCTCACTGAGGATGTTGTGTGAAAGATTGGCTTGCACTGGGGATACCCTAAATGTTTGTTAAGGAATTGCCCCTGGGTATAAGAATATAATGAAAGATTGCACAAGCTGTTCGTTAAAGAACTGCCGCTTGGCTTACAAGAAGGTGACATCAACAGATCAGACACGTTGGGGATGACACTCGACTGTTTTGATTTATTGTATGACCGACAACTTGGTGAAACAAGATTTAGACCAGTAAAATGAAAAGTGGACCGACGTCGCATTGCAAACACTCGGTAATCTTTGATGGGGATGATGTCACAGGGAACACATCCGAAATGTTGACGGGGTGAAGCCGTAACCGTTGATGAGGAACACATGCCTCATGGGGAAATTGTTACTCCACTGGGGAATCGTGTTAATCCGCTGAGGAAAAGAACTGGTGATTCCGCCGGGAATGCTTATGTTTATGATGGATGCCGAGCGAGGTCGGGCTTTGGTTGGGGTGCCGAGCGAGGTCGGGCTTTGATTGTAGTTGGATGCCGAGTAAGGTCGGGCTTTGATCGGGGTGCCGAGCGAGGTCGGGCTTTGATTGTGTTGGATGCCGAGCGAGGTCGGGCTTTGATTGGGGTGCCGAGCGAGGTCGGGCTTTGATTGGGGTGCCGAGCGAGGTCGGGCTTTGGTTTGAATTGGATGCCGAGCGAGGTCGGGCTTTGATTGTGTTTGGATGCCGAGCGAGGTCGGGCTTTGATTGTATTTGGATGCCGAGCGAGGTCGGGCTTTGATTGGGTGCCGAGCGAGGTCGGGCTTTGGTTGGATGCCGAGCGAGGTCGGGCTTTGGTTGGGTGCCGAGCGAGGTCGGGCTTTGGTAGGGTGCCGAGCGAGGTCGGGCTTTGGTTGTGTTGGTGCCAATGATGATTGGGCTTTTGGGGTTGAGACTCCACTGGGGGATGCCAATAAAATTGGGCTTTGTTTGTGGTTTCGCTGGGGATATAAGGACCATTTTGGAAGCATGATCGATATCCAGCCTTAGATGCCAATGGTGGTGGCTTTTGTGAGTAGGTGCCAATGACAATTGGGCTTTTGATTGTTTTGGACAAAGGTTGACTTCCTGGGGAGTTGTTAATCCACCGGGGATTGTGCTAATCCGTCGGGGAGAAGAACTGATGGTTCCGCCGGGAATGCTACCTTCTTTGTTTTTCTGAATCGTCCTTTCGGGCTCTCGATTCACTGGGGATATTCCCTTTTGATTTACTGAGGATTTCGCTGGGGAATCCCTTGAAAGAAGTCCAATGTGGGATAAACATATGTCATGTTTAACACTGGGGATAATGATTGGATGCCGAGCAAGGTCGGGCTTTTATGTTGGGATGCCGAGCGAGGTCGGGCTTTGGATGATTGGATGCCGAGCGAGGTCGGGCTTTTGTTGTAGTTGGATGCCGAGCGAGGTCGGGCTTTTGTTGTAGTTGGATGCCGAGCAAGGTCGGGCTTTTGCTGTAATTGGTTGCCGAGCGAGGTCGGGCTTTTTGTAATGTGGGTGCCGAGCGAGGTCGGGCTTTTTGTAATGGGGGTGTCGAGTGAGGTCGGGCTTTTTGTAATGGGTGCCGAGCGAGGTCGGGCTTTTTGTAATGGATGCCGAGCGAGGTCGGGCTTTTTGTTGTAATTGGTTGCCGAGCGAGGTCGGGCTTTTTGTGGGAGATTGTGAGGAATGCCAATGACGATTGGGCTTAATGTGAAATTGTAGTTGTGATCGCCAATGACAATTGGGCTTTGCTTGTGATTAGGTGCCAAACATGGTTGGGCTTTTTGGACGATTGTGTACCGAGCATGGTCGGGATTTGTGAATTGTTGGGCGCCAAGCACGGTTGGGCTTTGGTTTGATATTGTGGGTGCCAATGAGAATTGGGCTTTTGTTGGTAATGAGGATTGGTCGGAAATTCCCGAATGCATGATTCCTATGAGATTTGCACATGCAATTTTGATGTTCGTTAATCCCAGATTGCACTAAAAATTTGAAACAATACCAAACACAAAATTTATATCGTATAGCTCAAGTTAAAAAAATATGTTTATCAATGAACCAACCTAACACTCATTTAAGTAAATGAACAAATTGAATATTAATTGTGGGGGTATTGAACACTCATCCGGCAAGTTTGCTAACATTCCGATCGAGTTATGTGTCCATCTAATCATTGTTTCTAAAAGCACGAAAGCATTGATCACAAGGTCTTCGAGGGTTGTAATTTGGCTTGGTTACAAAAGAAATGTCATATGTGGGGAAATTGAATTCAAATGGCCAAGCAAGAGGAACATTCTTTCTAAATTACACCCTTCCTCCTTTATTCAATCACAACTCTTGGTGATTTACAAATGTTTTTCTTTGATCCTCGACAACTTTTTGATTTAGAGATTTTCTCTTTTTCTCTTTTTTCTTTTTCTTTTCTTTCTTTTTTTTTTGTTCTTGTTGTCAAGATCAATTTAAAAAATTCACCATTTCTTGACATTCACAACCTCCTTTTTTCCAACTTAATCAAAGATGATACCTTAATTGAATGTTCCTTCCTCTTTCGGCAAAGGACAATAATCATGAAGGTTAAGGGTTCAAAAATGAAAGTGAAAATATCAGAATTCAATAATGATTTAACTATGAACTGAATTTTTTTTTTTTACAAACTTCGGCAATTTCATTAAGCAATTGAGCTTATGAAAGTTGGCAGTTCATAGTTAACAATTCTGATTCGTTAGGCTCAAAAGGGGTTAACAAATGCTCACTTCTCACAGGGTGGGCTATTTGTGGTCAAGTGTTTTCACTCATTTTCAAAAAATGCCTTGATCCTATCAATGCTTTCGTACAATCTAAAACAACGCTCAGATTTAACATAACAAAATCGAGTTTAAACAAAAAATGCCGGTCTCCTGCATATATATAATGATTTTGAGGATTCCTCACATTTTGGCTGGTTCTAAATGGTTCACCGAATAAACATATTAAAAACACAAGTTGCATGATATAACTTTTGTACTAAGTACGTATTCTCCTTTCAAGTTTAATCATGGAAAAAAACAGGAAACATGTATCTTAGCTTTGCGCAAATTAAATCAAATTCTATTACTACCATGCATTTGTGGTTGAATCATTGGATCAATCCATATGATGTGGTTGGTTGCCGATCAAGGTCGGGCTTTGATTGTGGATTGTGCCAATGATGATTGGACTTTGGTTGGAAATTGTATTTGTGAAGTCGCCATTGAAAATTGGACTCTTGTAGGAGATTGAGGAATGCCAATGACGACTGGGTTTTTTGTGAATTGGGGGAAAAGGCCGCAGTAGCCTGGGGGAAGGTAACCTCGGGTTGAGGTACCGAAATCCCTTGAAGAGTAGTGGGAATATGGATGAATTCCTCACCCAAGTCGAACAGCATGCCCCATGTACAAACGGGGGGATAGTTGCCCCTTGTTATATGTGCGGTTTACCTTGGGACGTCGAGCCACTTTCCTTAATGGGATGACACGTAGTGTTGCGAATGAAATGCGAACACTGACGACTCAATTTGGATTGTAAAAAAAAAAATCCTTAGGGTAAAAAGGAAAAGGAGTTTTGGACTCGAAGATGGACGTATGCATGATAATGAATGATGTATGTAAATGCATGAAAAATTTTTGTTTTGATTTACAAGGAAATTAAAAAGTGCAATTAATTTCCTATAAAGCAAAGTGATATGCAAAAATCATTTTCATGCATGTAAATGTATGGTATGCATATGTAAGTTCAAAATTTCCCCCATCCTCACGTGTAGGCTCTAAAGATGAGATTTTCTAAAAGGTCCCTAGAGATCACGGACCTCACAAGGAACTATTGTCGTCAATTGCAAATGCTCGCAAGACCTCAATATATTCCAAGTGAAATCTACTCTAGGCGGGGTTTTCGCATCTTCCCTTCAAGACATACGTCAAGTGGGCCTCCGCTACGCAACCCCATCCTATCTTAATTTTCTCTCAAGCTCGGGAATAGAGCCTCACACGTCCGGCATTAACCCGAACAATGTGGAGTAACATCGCTCAAGTAACCCCACAATATATATAATGAATATAAAGCAAATATGAAACAAATACATATAAAGCAAATGATGAACAAATAATGATAACAAGGCATAAGCGTGCAAGCAAAACAAAGACACTTTAGCCTAAAAGCCAACTAAGATAGGCTTGACTTATCATACACAAAAACAAAGTAGTGTGCAACGTCCCCAGTGAAGTCGCCATTTTTGTGAAAAAATGGTGACGAACGCAAAACATAAAGCAATATGAAATATATAAATATAAAGCAAGGAAATAAAAGCATGTAAAGACAATAAAAATAAAAGCATGCAAGCAAAAAGATAAAACATTTAGCTTAAAAGCTAACTAAGATAGGCTCGACTCACTAGTGAGGAAAAAATCCTCTTCCCCAGTGAAGTCGCCATTTTCTGTCGCGTCGAATTTCGGATGTCAAGCTATTGACTAGCATTGAATCACTAAATTTAAATCACGACTTGAACTTTTAATTTTTCGGGGAAAAAGGAAAAAAGTTCGAAATTACCTTGAAAAGAGATTTTAGGTTCGAAAGTCGATTATGCGAGGGGAAGGTATTAGCATCCCTCACATCCGTTGTACTCAACGGGAACCTCTTAGTTAACTTAGGCTTAAAATGTCTTTGACGTTTTGCTTGCATGCTTAATCATATATGTATATAAAGGAAAAAGAAAATGTGATATGTATATGAAAGAGATAAAAACAAATGAAAGAGAAAAGAAAAAAAGATTTTTTAATAACGGGCTTGACAAGATGACAATCCTGCTCCTACGTATCTCCCGGTAGTCGGAGAATTCAAAGCGTACGTAGTTCTTGAAAAAAAGTTTGTACGCTGGTTCGTTTTAGTTAAAAAAGGTTTGTTCGCGTCCGAGCGAAAACGTTTGAAAAAAGAGAAAGTAATGAAAGTAAATGTCAACTGTTCGGGTTGTTGCCGAACTGCCATTGACGACAAGGAATTAAAATGTCAACTGTCGGGTTGTGCCGACCTGCCATTGACGACAATGCATAAAAGTAAATGATTTGATAAAAGGATTTTGCACTCGGACTTGAACAAAGGTTTTAAAACGTACGAAGACGTACAAAGTTTTAAATGGTGAAAGACGGACGCTAAGGCGATGAACTCGCGCAAGGCGTGAATGTTTTGAAAATAAAAATAAAAAAAGACAGACGCACAGAGGCGTAAAAAAGGCTTGAAAATAAAGACAAACGCACGGAGGCGTTAAATTCGCGCAAGGCGTAAAAGTTGAAAGAAAACGTGCAAAGGCACGAAAAGTTCGGATTGACCACAAGGGCCAAAATGACAAACGCACGGAGGCGTACAATGTTTGAATTGACCACGGGGGCCAAGAAAAGTTTAAAATGGTCGCGAGGGACCAAGAAAGGTTCAAATTGGTCGCGAGGGACCAAGAAAGGTTCAATTTGGTCGCGAGGGACCAAGAAAGGTTCAAATTGGTCGCGAGGGACCAAGAAAGGTTCAATTTGGTCGCGAGGGACCAAGAAAGGTTCAATTTGGTCGCGAGGGACCAAGAAAGGTTCAAATTGGTCGCGAGGGACCAAGAAAGGTTAAAGTGCGTTGGACGCGTTGAAAATAGAATGACGATTGTCCGAGCAACGAGACATACGTCAAGCATTCGTACAACCGGGGAAAGGAGAGACATACGTCAAACCACCCTTTTTCATTCAAGTTTGGTTTGAATTTGAGAAAACGTATTTTTGGGGAAGCTAGAAAAGAATGACGATCGTCTAAGCAACGAGACATACGTCAAGTGTTTATCCGATCGGGGAAAGGAGAGACATACGTCAAACCACCCTTTTTCATTCAAGTTTCGCTTGAATTTTAAGAAAATGTATTAACTAAGAAAAACGCTCGTTTTTTAGAACTCGAATGAAAAGAAAAGAAATTGTTCAAATTAGTTGTTGCAACCTAATGAACAAGCTTGTTGTTCAAGTTATTGAAACAAGAAAGAAAATGTTTTTGTTTGGTTGGTTTGGAAGGACAAGGTCCTTTGCCTACATACCCAAATGGGATCAAAACCGATGTAGTTCGGGATAAAAAAAACGAGTGATTTGTTATGTTGATTTTAAAGCTTGAAAATGTTTGTGAAAGATAAAATGAGCCAAAGTGGCGAGTGAGTGAAGTTTGATTAATTTTAATTGCAAAAAATAAAGTCTAATATGATTAATATTGATTGAAGTTTGATTAAAAGAAAGTTGCTTGGTTTGAAATCCAAGGCTTTGTTAATGAAGAATATTTTTGATGAAGTTTTTGAATATTTGAAATGTTTTTGGTTTTTTATGATTTTTTACTTGGAGTTAAAAAGAAAATAAGCGCGATAAAAAAAACTAAACGCGAGAGAATAAAACGTTTGTTGGATTAAAATGAAAGAGTTTTTTTCTTGGATTTAAACTATGAAAAATGGAAAAAAAATGCCAAAAGCACATTTATATATATTTGTTCCTAAATGCATGTATATTCTAGTGACATAGAAAAATGCAAAATAAAATGAACAATTAGAAATAAAAAATAAAATGCATGAGATGATATGATAAGTAAATAAATGGGATGTTAAAAATAAAAGAACAAATAAAAGGAAATAATAATAAAAGAAAAATAAAATTGCAAAGAAAAAATAAAAGAAATAAAAAAGGAGGTGTAAAAATAAAACTGGGGGTGCAAGAAGTGAAAAATAAATCAGATTGAAAGAAAAAGGCCCAAAATGTATTGGGCCAACGTAAATTGATCTGGGCCGTCTGATTAATCAGATGGCCCTGATCTGATCACAAGGGGAAAAAGCCAGGGCCGTCTGATCTAGATCAAGTGGTCTGAGGAGGCGAGGGTGTACGCTAAAGCGTACACCCACACACACAGAATCAGGGAGGGGTATATATACCCTTTCCCTTCATTTTTCTCTCATTTTTCACAAAACTTTCTCACTCTTCTTTCCCTCTCTAGTCCGCCCCTCTCTCTCCTTCTCTCATCTCTCTCCCCTCTCTCACCCCCTTTGGCCGCCGGAAAGGAAATCCGGCGTGGTGGCCGCCAGCCTAGGTGGCGGCGCCACCGCGCCGGATAAAAAAAATTCGTTTTTTCAAAAAACAAACCCCCCTTTTACATATCCTTTTCCTTTCTCCTCTCAAATCCGAAATTATTTTCCCAAAATCCCTTTAAAAACGTCTAGATCTAGGTTTCAAAACAACACAAAAAATCACCTTTTTCTTTGCCTTTTTGTTCGGTCTTGCGGTACTGGGCTTTGTGTGTATGTCGTGTGAGTGTGTGGGGCTCGTGGGTGTTGTGCGTGTGTGCTGTGTTGTGTATGAAAGCTGTGCGTGAATGTGTATGTGTTGTGGTGTGTGTTTGCTGGGTTGGGGTGTGCGTGTTTGTGGTGTGTGTTGTGTGTGGGTTTATGCGCGCGTTTGGTACTGTTAGGGGCTGTTGTGTTGTTGCTGGGCTTTGTGTTGCTGGTGGTTTTTTTTGGGTTGTGTTTTGGGTTATGTTGGTGGCCGAAAATTTGTTTTGAGGGGGGTGAGTTTGCTGGGACGATTTTGGGTGTTAGGGGGAAGTATTTTGCTGTTTAAAAAAATCTGTTTTGTTTAAAAATTTCTTCCCAAAATTTTTCTCTTTTTTTTTGCTGTGGTGTCTTGCCTGTTTTATAGAATTGTTTTGAGCTGCTTGTCATAACTTGCAAGCTGGTTTTCCTGGGATTAGGGATAAGATTTGAGCAAGCATTAATGTGGGAGGATTTTGTGAGGATTTTTGCAGATTTTTGTGATGATTTTTGGATAGGATTTGAGGATTGAAATGATGAAAAACCCAGTAAAATGGGGGCGCTGCAATGCTGGTGTTGGACTGTGTTGGACCATTGACTGTTGACTTGGACAAAAATAAAAAATAAAAATAAAAATAATAATAATAATAATAATAATAGTAAAATAATAATAATGATAATAATAATAAAAAAAATAAAAATTAATGATAATAATAAAAAAAACTGAAATTAAAAGTAAAAATAAAAGGTGATAAAAAATAAAATTAATAAACGAAACAAAAATTGACATGAGGTATTTTAAAATACCTCCCTGCCGAAATTTCGTCTGAAACGACGAAAATTCTCGGCTTAAAAGAGCGAGTAAAATAAAAAAAATAAAACTAAAAATGGGTCAAAAAATGGGGTATGACAGATCTCCGACGTGATTCTTCTTCGATCTCTGACGCGCTTCTTCTTCTCCACCACGCTTATTCTTCGTCGTGCTTTTTTCAGGTTACATCTCACACCTGATTTTGTTTTTCATTTTTAAATTGCTTTCTGTTCTTCGATCTAAATTTTACTAATAAATTTATAGCGTTTTTTCACTTGATTTTGTCTTTATTAGTGTTTAGATCTATGATTTTCAATATTAGGTTAATTTGTAAATTTGAGATTGTGGTAGAATTTGAATACAAAGCACGCTATAATATACTCTACAAGCTTTGAATGTTGGAATTCGATACATGTAGACAAATTATGATTGTACAAATTTTGTGATCCTTTTTATACGTTGTTGTGTTTGAAAAACTTTGATTCATTTTGATTCTTATATGTTGTTGTTATATCTTTGTGATGACTCTGCTCTAGAATTGTGTTAGGATTATGGAAGAGTTTGATTTGAGCTAATATTTCATTTTGTTGTCACTTTACATGCTATCTTTGGAGCTCAATTGGTGATATGTGATATGGTTTGGTTGTTAAGAATTATTTTTAATGTGTGAATGAGTTTCAGAAGTAGTAGGATGCAAGTACAATGATTGTGAATGTTGTTTCTGATGGTGTTTAGCTGATTAGATACAAGTTAAATTTGTTTACATTATATAGGATGATGAGTAGAGAAGTAGAAATTAGGATGATGAGTAGAGAAGTAGAAATTAAAAACACTGGTTCAATTTATTTACATCTGCAAATGAGGATGCAGCATCCTTAAATTTTATTCTACAATCGAGCGGAAAGGTTTGTCATTTTGTTGCTATTTGGTTTGTGTTTTAAATGTTGCGAAGTCTAGGTGTTATTGTTGATATTGTTTGTCATATTTTACAATAATTGTTGTAGAGAAACATAAAGATATGGTTCTAAAAATTGGGTTTTGACCAATCTAGCATCACGAGGTTTAGAGAACTAGTAGAGACATTACTCAACATGATAAGGCTTCTTCCTAATGTAGGCTTCTTCCTCTTGTCATGTAATTAAATAATTTTATGAATTATTTGATAAAGGTTAAGAATATCATTAGAATGAGTGAGTTTTTTTTTATAGTTTCACTAAACAAGTTGTTGAAGAATTTGAAGTAGTGTGAAGAACACTAGCCACCATCCACGTTTCACTGCTCCTGCCTCCTCATTTGTTGCGCCTACAGCCTCTCTATCAATCGTGCCTTCCTCCTCCTCGGTCGCTCCTGCTTCTGTTGGTGCGCCTGCCACTGCTACACAGGTAACCTACCTTCTTCTCAACCCCATGTCTGCAAAATATTCTCATTCATCTATTGCAGTTGCACTGCACCCACTCTATTTTGTTTTGGTGAGCCGTCACAGTTTAGTCATTAGTTAAGATGTGCCTTAGTTGGTTGAGTAGAGTAGATAGATGTTTATGAACTAGTACCTTGAGTCTCGATTTCCAAGCAATTTGATTACGAGAGTTTTTACTGTTTTGAAATCTTCTTCTAGGAGAGAAGACAATGCAGGTGTTTCAAAAAATATAGGGTGGAGAATACGGTTACTTCGGTGGCAGATAACCCTGTTTTGTGTGTGAAACCTGTAACGAGACACATTCATGGATATGCTAGGCTATTCATTGCTTAGTGTTTTGCTAAGGGATATGCAGATAAGATTCATGTTTTTTCCACGGATTTTATTCATGAGGATTTTTTTGATGCATGTGTTGGACTCACTCATGCAAGGGTTGAAGGAAAAGCCTGAAACTGAACTAAGCTCTATCTGTTTCCATTCTACTTGTTTATTGTGTTGTTCCTTGATTTGATTTTCTCTCTATGCTGCTACTTTTCTTCAATTAACTATTTGTCTGTAGATCATATAGTAATTGTTGATACCGTGTACAATCAATCTGTTATGTTGTTGTATATTTTTTATTTGTTGGTTTCTAAATGTGTATTATGGACTTGATTGTCAATTCCGAACTACACCAATGTTCTGTTCTGTTGTTTATACATGTTTTATTCTTCCTCTTATTGCCTCAAATTGATTCTCATTCCCCTTGTTAGATAGATACACATACACTCATTGTTAAGAGATTTTACACTGTCAATCATCGATTATATTAGTTATTAGCAATTTATTTGTCATCTCTATAACCTGATCATATTACACAAAAGTGATTGAATTTAGATAAGTGGATAAGTTTGAGCAAACATCTTTAAATGATTAGAATTAGGATCCATTTTTAAATGACATAACTTGTTATGAGAACTAATATTACTCAATGCAGAATATTGCTCAATGCTTATTCTAAATTGTAGTGCTTATTTTTATGATAGATGGCAACTAATGTTGACGTTAATGTCTCAAAGCTTTGGCCTGATTTTATAACGAAAGTTTTCATTGACATAATGATTGATGAAGTTACAAAAGGAAATATGCCAAATGGTGTGTTTCATAATAGAATATGGACCTCGATGACTACTAGGTTGAGTTCCATAACTAAACTGTTGTTTCAAGCGTTCCAACTAAAGGCAAAGATGTATAGGTTGTGAGCCATGTATCGTGAGTTCTATTCACTGTTGCAGAACACCGAATTTGTCTGGAATGCAGAAACTAACACTGTTACTGCAAGTGAAGAAGTCTGGAAAAATGATCTTAAGGTATGGTTTAATTTTTTTTATAGATTTTGCTGGAATGTAGAAATTAAAACTGTTACTGCAACTAACATTGTTATGTAGGCTATAATGTACTGATGATATGCATATATTATTTCAGGTACATCCTAAAGCTGCACAGTTTCAAAAGAAAGGGTGTAACCATTATAAGTTGGTGGAAATCATATTCAACAAAAATAATGCAACTGGAGTACTTCATCATTCATCTACCCAAGACCCACCAAACACATATGAAGAAAATGAGCTTGATAATCAATACATTAACAGTGAGAGTGCTAATAATGTGTATGTTGATAAAGATGGTTCGGACGACGATCTACATGAAGTAGAGCGCATCACACACAGTGAAAAGCGACAAGTTCATGTGAGATCTAAGGAGTCTACATCACATCATATGAACGAGGCACTTGCAGCATAGGCTAAAGTTTCTTTGGCAAGAGTTGATAGGTACAGGGATAGGAGTGCAGAGGCTACTTCACGTGTAACTTCAAATTGTTCTCTTACCAAGTGTGTGGCTGCTCTTGATGAACTAGATGACATTTCTGATGACGCCTATGGAAAAGCTTTGGAAAAGCTTATGAATCTGTATTGGAGGGAAGTGTTTATCGCCATGTCTAATGAGAGGAAGTATGGATGGGTACTTAGGCTCTAAGGATATAACTTGTGTATGTGGTGATAGTGATGAGACATACATATCTTAGTATTTTGTTTAGGTTCTTTATGATTGTTTACTTCTTTCTATTTGATGAGCAATTGCTTGCGTGTTTATTTACATGATGTTGTTGAAGAATTGATATTGATAAAACCTTTTATTTTCCTTTTATCAAGTATCGTGTTTTTAAGTTTTATTATTACTTTGTATGACAAGTTATACCTAGAACTGATATTGAAAAAAGTGATGATTCTACTTCTGATGCAAGTGATGATGAATTTGTGGAATTTGTCTTTAGTAGTATCATTTATGACTGTCATCAGAAATACTTTGACAAATCAAAGGTTTTGACATCTTCATTGTCTGGTCGTGAGTTTATTGTTGAAGTATTAAATGGGCCTGGAACTAGTTGTTTTGATTTATTTCGAATGAAGAAAGAGTGTTTTCTTAATTTTTGTAATGAACTGAGGGTGAAAAACTACTTAAGTGACTCACGAGATGTGCTTGTTGAAGAGAAGGTTGCTACATTTTTATTCATAATTGGTCATAATGTCCGTCATAGAGCTGCTTCAAACCGCTT
The DNA here is from genome assembly GCA_018208015.1 of Medicago ruthenica. Lineage (NCBI taxonomy): Eukaryota > Viridiplantae > Streptophyta > Magnoliopsida > Fabales > Fabaceae > Medicago > Medicago ruthenica. Next base: position 18,134,000 of record CM031375.1, read on the forward strand.
TCAGCATTCCACAGAAACAATCTCACGCAATTTCAAGGAAGTATTGAGAGCAGTGTGTCGATTAGGAAAAGAACTGATAAAGCAAGAGTCTATGGAGTTAACTGAAAGAATTAAGAATAATCCAAAATATTATCCTTGATTCAAGGTATGTGTGTAATTCCCATTATTTCTATTTGTAGTTGTATCTTTATTTACACACAATTTAATTATTTATGTGTTCATATTATCAAAGATATTTAGTTATTGTATACTTATCCGTATAATTTGGATTATGCCTTGTAGAATTGCATTGGTGCAATTGAGCGCTGTTTTGGGGTGTTGAAGAATATATTTCCTATTTTAAAGTTAATGCTTTCCTACAAACCTTCAAGGCAAAGACTCATAGTAATGATGTTGAGTCAAAAAGTAAGTATTTTTTATATCGTCTCCACAGGGACTAGTGCGCTATCTCAAGCCTTTCAACAGCTGGTATCATTTTGAGTAAGGGTTTTATAACTTTGTTTGTTATAAACTATTGGAATGTAAAAGCGGAAATAAAGACGACAAGTAATAGGACGTAAAAGCGTTGGGATCAGAGTTCGTCAATCTAGCCTCGAAAATATTCTAATGATCATGCATATGAATTCTAGCTTTTTAGCGAAATTGTCACGTATCACTCGACAACATCATTCGTGTCCAAATGACGTCGTGAGATCGATCGTATCGTTTAATCGACGATTTCCCAGTCTATTAAACGATATGAAAGCTTTACGTTCCGACACTTTATGCGATTATCAAAACCCAATTCCATGTCTAGAATTTTTTATTTTGATAGAAGATTATTCTAAACCTAGATTCAGAAGTATTTGTCAATAACAATTAAATCAAGCATAAGAATGAAAAGCAAGAATAACTTCAATTATCACATAAGTTACTAGAATCGTGTATTTGCAAAATCAAAGATTACATCTAAGCTATATTGAGTACCTCCAATCCCAACAAGGGAAAGTTAGTTGGTCATTGTCATGACAACTATACAAAAATGGAAAGAAGATGAAGATCAAATGCTAAGTTCTTGATTTCCCAAAGAGTCTTAGTTAATCCACACTCCATTTACTCTTGCTCCATGAAGATCACCTCTTTTAGCCCTATTTTATGTCTAAAACTATAACCTAAAATATTACTAAACTGTAATAATAATAAATCTAATTAATTTACAACTCTGTGCTGAATGGCTATAAATATAATCTGGTTTTTTCCTTGCTCGCTGTAGCGACGGGTCTGGTCGCTGTAGCGATCGAAGCTTTCTTGGCCATTGGGTTTGCTCCACGTCAGCAAAACGGGGTTCAAACCGCCTTTGGTCGCTATAGCGACCAGTTTCCTCGCTGAAGCGACGAAAGCTTGATTTCTCCCTGCCTAGGCGCGCTTGTAGCGACCAATCCTCCGTTGTAGCGAGTCAACCTTTACCTTTCTTCATGTTTCTTTGCTCAAATCATGTCCTGGCTTGCATTTTCCTGCACAAATGGATGGGGTAAGAAGTAAAAGCATAATTTGGCATTTGATCAGTGATTCTGGGCTTTTCCTATGATAACTTGCAAAACAAGCTACTAAAGTGCTTAAATTAAATATTCATTTTAACTAATTTCTGGCACTTATCAAGTAACTGCATGTTGTGCTATTCATAATTACATATGCAAGTGGAATTTGTCATATGAGTTGTTTAGGATACGAGAGGAAATAGATGCTATAGAACTTGAGACGGTGAACGAGGTTCCTAACACTGAAGGGATAAGCTCCAATGTTGAAAACTTAACAAGGTTATTTGATGAAGGTGCAACTGAGATGACAATTGATAAGAATCATCTTAGAGATAGGATGTGCGTACATCGTAACATTTAATCGAACTAGTTTCACTTTCTTTAAATGTGAGTATATGCAACATTGGAGTTTTGTTAGTTATTTTGCGGATGATTGTTTTGGTATGGTTGTTTGATGTTTATGTTATCGACATTAATATGATATAATATTTTGATGTGTTCCACATTTTTCAATATTGTATCGCTTGAACAAATTTCGACTTTGTATCTGCAAAAATTATTTAGTTAGTAACTAAATTCTACATTTAACTGTAAGTACTTGAAATTTAATTTGATTGGTAACTAGGGATAAAATTGTAAGAAAGAAACAATTATATAAAGGGTAATATAATTTATATAAATATAGTTTATAAAACAAGTTTTTTAAAAAACTGTCCTTAAAAAAAACAAGTATTTTAAAAATTTGATTTCCAAATAGATTTTCTGATTTCTATCTTCTAAAACTGTTTTTGAAAATTATATTACCAAATGGATTTTCTCATTTTTTTTCATTTCTAAAACAGTTTTAATAAAAGTCACATTACCAAACAAGTTTTTTCCTTTTCTCTTTTTGAAAACACTTTTCTAAAATATGATATTTTAAAAACTAAAAACAAAAATTGTTCCAAACAGGTCCTAGGTCTTTCTTATTTTTTGGTTTCCCTTCAACCTTGTTTCTATTTTCTCTTGTTTTGTTGGTTTTCCATCAATCTTGTTTCTACTTTTTCTTCTAATCCGGTTTCCCTTCAATCTTATTTCTACCATGTGTCTTTTTATTTGTCTATGTTTTCACCTTTTCTTTCCTCTTTCTTTTGTCATTATCTTTCTTCATCACGAGTCATCCACGTTGAAAAGAAATCATGATGGAATTCCATAACCTTGAATCTAAACATCCTTCGAAAATTCAAAAACTTATCCTTCATGATAAAGAATTCACCATGTTGAGTATGTTTCCATATCCTATACAATATGATATGATATGATATGGGCATCATTAATAACCAGTGGTAGCCCTGAGGGTGGGCGGGAGGAGCAGCAACCCATGGCGCTATTTTTTTAGGGGCACCAAAATATTATTTTTACTTAGTAGTTAGCACTATATATATAGATATATTTCTTTTTAATTCGCTTTGATTAATTCTATTGAAAATATATTTTTAGAGAACTTTGATTATAAATGAATTTTTTGCAACAAAAAATGCAGGAAGAAAAATATTGTAATAATTAGAAGGGCACCATTTTATTGTTTCGCCTAGAGCACCAAAAATCTTAGGATCGGCCCTGGTAATAACAATATTCGGGATGAACATATGATATCAGAATGCGAACTTGTTAGGTTCAAGGCAATAACTTTAAAACTTGGGTCGACCCAGCCAATCGGACCGGTTAGACCAATGCGCGAACCGGTGAGAATCAGTCAAAACTGGTGACTCGGCAAAGTTTTTGGGGCTAAATTACACCTGAGGTCCTTTAAGTTATTTAATTGTAACAATATGGTCCTTTAAATTTTTTCGTACCACTTAGGTCCTTTATGTTAATTAATGTAACAAGTTGGTCCTTTAATTTTTTTTTCGTACCAATTGATAAAACAACATATAATGTTGCATTGAACTTTGAAAATGATAGTTAAATTGAAACAAAATTTTTCTCAAAAAAAGTCACTTAAAAAGGAACGGATGGAACAATAGTTTAATTTTCTACGAAGTAATGAGCATCATACCACATTATACCTTGAGCATTTAAGTCCACTTGGACTATCCTAGCTGCAGCGAGGACTCATCAACCAAACATGGGGAATTTATTCAACTGTGTTTCGTAGAATTGAGTTTAAGAGAATTGATTTTTGTTAAAAGTGAGTTAAACTTAAATTGATTTATGATTGAACACTGACTTAAAAGTGATTATTATGAGTTGATTCTAAATGGATAGCAATTCGGTTCTTTTATCATGCAGCAATATGTGAACTCTTATTTTCTTTTCCTGTGGGTGAATTGTTCAATTAATGACGCATGAATTACAATTCTTTCATGTTTGTACAATTGAATTTGTTGCATCACATCTATCTTTATATCTGAATTCTGATATGGTTGATTGGTGCTCATAAGCCAATTAATGAGTTTAATCATACAAGAAAAAAATAATAGTTTGGAGTTGATTGAAACTCTGCATATTAATTTCTTGTTTCATTTTTCTGTTTTCCAAAAGCTTTGATAACATGTTAATTGACATTTAAGGTTCAAGTAGAAGCTTTGATAACATGTTAATTGACATTTAAGGCTCAAGTAGAAGCTTTGAGCTTGAGTTTAAATTAACTTATATCCGCCATGTTAGCAATGGAAGAGATACTATGTGAAATTTTATTAATATTATTTACAAGAACAGTTATATTTTAAATATATAGCATTTGATACTCATCATGTCTCTGATGGAATGATTTAGGTACCATCACATCTTTAGCATCTCAAGTTTGAACTAACATCTAATACTCAAGAAGAGTTGAAGCGTTTGATTTGCTACACATCCAAAGGCAAGAATTTTCAAGGACTGGGTTAATATTTTCATTTTTTGTAGTTATTTCGATTAATAAACAAGTTTTTTTATTTACCAAAGGAGTTCTATAGTCCCCTTACATTTGTTATGTTATAAGGGACTTCTATAGTCCCCTTAAACTCTGTAATATGTATTGTGGTTTGTGTTTTTATTTGTTGAAGTTAATTTATGCAAGTGTATATTATTTTGAGAGTTACTACTTGTGTTTCTATTTTTAGAATTATTTTGGTTGTGAAAGTATATTTTTATAAATAAAATTGTTTTTTAAATAAAAATTTAATTGTATTTTAATTTTTTTATAAATGAATTAAAAAATTAATTCAAATTTTTAAATAAAATTATTTAACAATCAACTTTTTATTGAATTTTTTTTAATATAAAAATGAAAATTATTTGAAAAGGGGCATGCTCCTGGTAAAGTCCCTGACAAATGCAGTCAGTCAGAACTTGTGACAGGGGCTATGGCAGGGGTTGAGTCAGGCGCTATGCAAGAGCTTTTGTCAGGGCCTTGCCCCTCGCAAGTTTCCCAAGGGTTAACCCCTGGCAAGTTTATTTGTGATGAACTGTTTTGCCAGGGATTTCGCCCCTGGAAAAACCCCCGTCAAACGTCTGTTTCCCAGAGCTTTATGCGCTTTTTCTCAGGGATTCTGCCCCTGGCAAATGGGCAGATTTCTTGTAGTGTGATCACAATCCCCTCCTCCTCCGTTTCGGAGGGCTTCCTTTAGCCAGGGGTTTGAGTCCCTTCCGCTTTGAAGCAGCTTAGATTGATCATACATAATATGCAGACTTCGTAGAAGGAGCTTGGAACTCTTCGAACCACAATCTCATCGTTGCGTTAAACAAGATAAGAAAGAACTCTATTGTTTTCAATCATGAAGTCTTCATAAACATATTAAAGGGCATTCAAAGTTATCTAGAGCAAGTGGATTCTCTTAACCATATACTTCTTGAAAAAGAACTGCAATGTGAATACAATCACATTCTCTTCCAGGAATAAATGCTTAGGTACCAGAAATCAAGAGAAAAATGGGTTAAATTTGGTGATAGAAACAACTTTTTTTTTCATGCTCAGACCATTATCAGAAGGAAAAAAGATAGAATTCATATACTTCAACTTCTCAATGGTGTCTGGTCTTCAGATAGCTCCATTCTTCAACATGAGGAGCAAAAATATTTTCAAACTCTTTTTTGCAACAATCAACCAAACCATAACTGCGCCTTCAACGAAGGTACCCATCCTATCATTGACGAAGTGGGTGTTTTATCGCTATTGAGTCATGTCACTAAAGAAGAGGTTACCGCTGCCCTGAATTCCATGAAACTGTATAAAGCACCTGGTCTAGATGGTTTCCAATGTATTTTCTTCAAGCAATACTGGCATATAGTAGGGGATGACATATTCAATCTTGTTAGCTCTGCTTTCCACACTGGTTACTTTGACCCCTGACATTTTGGATACTCTGATCTCTCTCATCCCTAAAGTCGATCCTCCCAACACTTACAAAGGTTTTAAACCGACCAGCCTTTGCAATATTGTCTACAAAGTTATTACCAAAGTTTTAGTCCACTGACTAACATCGATTCTTGATACTATTATTGGACCCTACCAAAGAAGTTTTCTGCCAGGTAGGGAAACTACTGATAATGCCATTGTTTTGCAGAAATTATCCATTGCATGAGAAGATCTAAAAAGAAGAAAGGGTATGTTGCTTTCAAACTTGATATGGAGAAAACTTTTGATAATGTCAACTAGGATTTCCTCATGTTTACCCTTCAAGATTTTGGCTTCCTTGATATCATTATCAAACTTATCATGCATTGTGTTACTTCATCCACTTTCTCGATCCTCTTAAATGGGAATAAGATGCCTCATTTCAAGCCTACTCACGGTCTTCGACAAAGTGATCCATTATCCCCATATCTCTTCATCCTTTGTATGGAAAAGCTCTCTATTTCCATCAACAATGTTGAAATCTAGGGAACCTTGGAGCCCATTCACATCACTAACTCAAGGCCTGAGTTGTCACATATCCTCTTTGCAGACGACAGTCCTCCTCTTTTCCAAGGCCAGAAACTTTCAATTTAGATTTATATCTGATTTATTTGACGGTTTTAGCCGCGCATCAGGTTTAAAGATAATTTTGTCCAAGTCTAAAGCCTTTTACTCGTCAGGTATCCCTCAAGCCAAGATTGCCAAACTAACATCTATTTCAGGTATAAGAAGCACCACTTCTCTTGATAAATATTTGGGCTTCCCTAATTCTGAAGGGAGGGTGAAGATAAATAATTTCTATTTTATTATTGAAAAAATGCAATCCAGACTTGCTTCTTGGAAGAATTAATTGCTGAATAAACCAGGAAGATTGACCTTTGCTTCTTCAGTTCTCTCCTCCATTCCGGCTTATTACATGCAGTCTAGCTGGCTTTCGCAATTTATTTGTGATAGCATTGATCAAACAACTAGAAATTTTATTTGGAGAGACTATAATGACAAAGGCATTCATCTGGTAGGTTGGTGAAAAATTTCACGTCCTAAGTTTCTTGGTGGTCTTAGTATCAGACCAGCACGAGAAACAAATATTTGCCTGCTTGGGAAGCTTGTTTGGGATCTGATTCAATCCTCTGACAAACTCTGGGTCAAACTTCTCTCTAACAAATATGATGTCGGTCACAATGTTCTTCAAGCAAATGCTAGTTCTAGTAGCTCACCTATTTGGTCCTCAGTCATTAAAGCGAAAAATGTCCTTAAAGATGACTGCTCTTGGCGTGTGGGGTCCGAATCTTCGTCCTTTTGGTTCAGCAACTAGAGCACTCTCGGCATCCTTGGGACTCTTGTTCCTAATATTGATATCCATGATTTGTAGCTCACTGTAAAGGATGTTCTCATTACCAATGACCCACACACAAGTATTCTATATACCAACTTATCTTTTGTGGCCTCTGAACACATAAACCGCATTCATATGAAATTCAACTATACCGTTGAAGATGTTGTCATTTGGAACAATACAAAAAATGACACTTATTCACCGAAAAGTGGTTACAACTGGCTCCTTCATAATGCTGATACAACTAGTCAGTATTTGTCTTTACACTCTTGGTCTTGGATTTGGAAGCTACAGATGCCCGAAAAGTATAAATTCCTTTTTTGGTTGGCTTGTCATAATTTTGTACCGACTCTATCCCTGTTGAATCATAGGAATACAACTCCTTCTACAACTTTCTCTTATTGCGGTCTTCATAATGAGACCTTCCTCCGTTGTGTTCGTGACTGTAATTTTTCCGTTGTGTTATGGCACCACTTAGGTTTCACTAATTCTGATTTTTTTCTCTTCTTTTGATGCCCACGAATGGCTTCGAGGAGGAGTTAAGGGATCTCAGGCTATTACTTTTTCTGTTGGAGTTTGGTGGTCTTGGAGGCATCAGAATCTTATGTATTTGGGTGGAGAAACTTGGTCTTTACAATGCCTGGCTTCTAACATAAAGAATTCAATCGAAAGCATTGTAATCAGTTTTTCTCCTTCTACTTCTACGGCTACAGCTAACAGGTACATCAAATGGAACAATAATAATTTTTCGGGTGTAATTCTTAATGTGGATGGAAGCTATCATGGTACACCTATTAGAGCCGGGTTTGGTGGGGTCTTGCGTAATGACGTAGGTTTCTTCCTTGCGGGTTTCTCTGGGTTTATTCTAGGTTCTGATGACATATTGCTAGCTGAGCTTTCTACTATCTATCACGACCTGATCATGGCAAAGGATTTGGGCTATACTAAGCTTGCTTGCTATTCTGATTATCTTGTTTGCATTAGTCTTATCAATGTCCCCATTGAGAGGTATCATATCTATGTTGTCCTCATCCAAGACATAAAGCATTTGCTTCACCAAACCAATGTAACAATTTCTCACACATTAGAGAGGGGAACCAATATACTGACTTCATGGAAAAGATTGGAGCTTCTTCTGATGTTGATCTTCTTCTCCATGAGACGCCCCCTGTTGGTCTTATCAATCTCCTAAGAAGTGATGCCGCTGGCTTTTTGTTCCTTCGGGAGCAGTTAGCTTGTTTTTTTTTGTTTTCCTTGTTTTTTATCTCTGTAACAAAAAAGAAGATTATAAACGTTGTTATTATTAGAAGTCAATTGTAAATGTTATTGTTTAATTGGGCTCAATGGTGGTGATGATAAGTTGAGGTTATGTTTTCAGGGTTTTTGATTGGTTGGATGATTTTTTGGAGGGGTTTATGGTGAACAACAAACGATAGGTGATTGCATTTTGTTTTCGCGATCTTTCACGATGAAGTGTGGGGATCCGGACTTAATTTAGGTGTTGATTATGGTTATTGGTGTTGGATGTAGACATTGGTTAATGGGTGTTTGTAATGGTGTTTTATGGGTTTTATGTTGGGTGTTTCATCTTTATATGACACCTTTGTTTTGTATTTTCTCAACCAGTTCCTGTTCGTCTTGTGCAAAGACTTGGTTATTAATAGTAACTTTTGCCGTTAAAAAAATTACATTAAAGGAGTGTAAATACCTTATCTAATACTTACTATAAAAAAGTTGTACTCCAACAAAATTTCATAACTATCCTCGATTAAACTCATAACTTCTTAATTGTATGAGCCTAATCGTGATTTTGCAAATAAAAAAATCAACTTGCAAAGAAAAAACCATGTATTATGGCATAAATATAAGAAAACGGATCATTCTCGCCTCTTATGCATAATCGTCATCTCTTTTAATCTTTTTTTTTTTGAAAGGATCTCTTTTAATCTCTTAATCTCACCAATTTGCATCTAAACTAAAAAAAAACTTTTTTCTTTTATTATAGAAACACTAAATTAATATTTATAATTCAAAAATAGTCATAATTTTTAAAAATATCATATCGACTTTCTCATATTGGTACATAAAAATTTGTTTTTGCATATATAAACACATAAAATCCACAATGAGTGCGGTGCAAAATTTAACGGTGTTTTGCATATAAAATCAAAAAAATTAATTAAATGATAATATTAATATTGATATTTTGAAAATAGTCATGAGTTTTCAAAATATTATCATACCGACTTTCTCATATCAGTACATAAAAATTTGCTACAGTTGATATAAATACATAAAATATGCAACGAATGTCGTGCAAATATTTAAAGGTGTTTTGCATATAAATTAAAATGCTATTTAATAAATATACTACATTAATGTTGATATTTTGAAAATAGTCGCGAATTTTCATTTTTTAGGGGAAGGTTTCAATTTTTAAGCACATCGTCTTTCTAATATCACTATATAAAAATTTGCTTCCGCAATTATAAGCACATAAAATTTGCAACGGTCACGGTGCAAATATTTAACGGTGTGGGCACATAAAATTCGCAACGGACACAGTGCAAATATTTAACAGTGTGTTGCATATAAAATAACAAAATATTTAATAAAAAACATTGTATTTAATGTTGATATTTTGAAAATATTGATGAATTTTCAAATTTTTATTATATCGACTTTCTAATATCAGGTACATAAAAATTTGCTTCCGTAAACATAAACGCATAACATTCGGAATAGGCGTGGTGCAAATTTATAGTTCTATTATCGATACACAAAAATTTGCTTTCCGCAAACATAAACACATAAAAATTTGCTTATGCAAACATAAACATAAACACATAAAAACATTTCAACTTTCAAAGTTTTTTTTTAACAAGATAGTTACCTCAATGTTACATGATTCGAGCGAATGCACAACTCTTTTCCTAGTACTTATAATGACAATTTTTACGAATTGGGTATGATTAAAATTGAATCGAGATTTTTTTTAACAAGGTAATTACCTCAATGTTACGTGATTCGAGCGAATGCACATCTCTTGTCCTAGTACTTATAATGATAATTTTTACGAATTGGGTTTGATTAAAATTGAATCGAGATTTTTTTTAACAAGATAATTATCTCAATGTTACGTAATTTGAGCGAATGCACATCTCTTTTCCTAGTACTTATAATGATATTTTTTACGAGCTAGGTATGATTAAAATTGAATAGAGATATTTGAAATATGATTTTCAAAGCATAAAGTGTTAGCACTACATACGATACAATTGGAAAGACATAGTAGTAGTACAATTGTTTTTTTTTTTTGACAAGAGTAGTACAATTGTTATTTAAGTTAAGTTATTTGAATTTAATTTTATTAATTGGTAATTTATATTTATTATTTGATTTGATATCAATTTCAGAACGTAGGTAGGCTAGGTTGTGCATACAACTATTATTTTGATGGCAATAGTAAATGACTTGATTTTAATATCATGTAATTATTTTGATTTTCATAGTGATCCTGTGAATAAAAGAGGAGTCTAATGTTCAACGTGATGTTAAACAAGATTGTTTGTAGATTCAACTTTATCAATTTTTAGCAACCTTAAATTTGTAATATGAATTATATATCTGTCTGATTTGAATGAATATATTTTTTAGTTAAGAAGAGGAGTCTAATGAAAAATTGAATTAAGCATTGATTAAAATTGAGACTAAATTGTGTCACATGTACTTGAGAATAAAAAGAGTTGCATTTGCTTGTATTGTAAATTAAGAGAAATGATTTTCAAACACATAATTTCCAACACCACACCGTAAGCAATACTGCCCATATTTTGTGTTGAGTTATTTAATTAAGAAAACAAAGTCATTGAATTTGGATAGAGCAGAATAAGAACACAAACAAAAAAAGAAGCAAATCGGAAATAAAAAGAATATGACCAATAATTATGAGTTACATTTTATTATGAGTTTATTTTAGGGTTCAAGATCCAAGGAAACGACCACAGGCAAAGAACCTTCAACATAGAAGATCTCGATCTTTCACCATCACACCGTCTTCCATCACACATGAACCAGAAGATTCTTCCTCAGTTAAATCAGAAAATTGATTTAGGCCAATCTTGCAACTCTTTTTACATGTGATGTGAAATTTCAGAGAGAAATATATTAAAAATATAACTCATCTCAACAATCATTGAATGTGAAAACGCTGTAGTTACATACAAAGAGAAAAGGAATTGACAAAGAGGATAGGAATTAGGGTTTGTTGTATACTCTAACTTTTCTAACTCATTCTAAACAACCTCTTATTAGTCAAAATTAAATTGGGAAAACAAGAAGAAAAAAAACTAAAAGTTACCATCATTGTTAAACATCTTGATATATTCTAACTGCTTTTTGAATATTTCTCTACGTTTCTTCATCTCAGTGCTACTTGAACATCCAATCAACGGATGCTTCTGAGAGTTTTGGAGATGATTCAGAGAGTTTAACAGAGTAAGTGTCATCAACAACCTAAGCACATGCCAAAACACTTTATCATAAAACACTTTATCCCGACCATGCTTCAACATCCAATCATAAAACACTTTATCAACGGATGCTTCTGAGAGTATTGGAGATGATTCAGAGAGTGTTGGAGACTCATCAACAGAGTAAGTGTCATCAACAACCTAAGCACATGCCAAAAAAAAAGTCATCATGAAAAATGTACTAAGCAACTTCATTTTTGTAGTTGATAGATAAAAGAAGAGAAGATGATGTCAAAAGAGATGAGCAGCTGCAACACACTATATACTAATGACAATATGAGATTAGGGTAACCGTTATCATATGAAAGTTTCGGGCCTTGTGTGTTCCAATGCATTGGCTTTTTCTTTTGGTCATGTTTAAGCATTGTGTCATGTTATTAATAACGAAAATGTTAGGTGTACACCCCCTATGTGGGTGTATACATCTTTGAACAAAGAGAAAGAAATAATGATGTGATAGATGTGATAGTTTGGTGTTATGATAGGAAGTGAGAGATAAAGAGAAAATAAGTGTTGAATGAGTGTATAACAATTAACAAGTTAGGATGTTTAAATATTATTTTGTATTAAAAAATAAGGTTATTTTTTTAAGAAGTTAAACTAGTCCACCTAATAAATTGACATTATAAGGAGAATTGAACCCAAGACTTCGAGGAGAAGCATAGACCAAGGTCAAAAGTCAACATCATCAAGCCAATCCAAATTGGTTATTAAAAAATTATGTTTAATGCTTCTTAATACAACTAAGCAGTTGAACTCAAGTAGTAATTAACTTCACCAACAACAAATTGTTCTCTGAGATTCGAAGGGTTAACACAAAAATTAATATACTTATTTTTGACGACAATTATACTTATTAATTCATTTATAATTATTATTAAAAATTTATTATATTCATCATAAGATTAAAAATTTATTATAAATTTTAATAAGTATTAATTTTATGTAGGAGTAAAATAGTGTAAGATATGAAATCTAGTTTTTTGTGTGTATTATTGTTTGATATAAAAAAAATGTATTTAGTCATTACAGGTTGAACCAGGTCCAATCATTCAACCTTGAGCCGGTGGTGAGTTCATCGAAACAAAGTTAAGTCTGATTTTAATTACCTGGCATATAAAGATAGTGAAAGAGTTTGACCGACTTTACACTTCTATCTATTATCTATCTATCTATTATATATAATTGGAGAATAGTGTGCAAACCCTGTCCCCAGTCCTAATCCCTATTTTTGTTATAAAATGTCTGTTTTGCCCTCCATTTTTTCCATTTCATTCCAATTTTACCTTCCAACTCTTATGACTTCTATTTTTCCGTGACAAATTAATTCAATTTTTTCCGTTACATAGTGATTTTCATATTATTATGGGTCCAATGCAAATAGATATGATTAAAGGAAAAACTGTTTGGTACAATGGATGAGAAACAAAAAGTGACGAATGCATTGTGATCGTACCTGATCAGAAATGGACTATCGGAGCGGTGTTTGATGGTGGTTGTGTGTGCTTGTTGACTGGAACGGCAGGGGGTGTGTACCTGCAAGTGCTCCGACGCTCAAGTCAGTATTGAGTTGTTAGAGAAAGGATTTTAGAGAGAGAGAGAGTGTATTCTAACCTTGGGGACTGCTGAGAGTCCCCTTTATATAATGGAGGCTGCAGGAGTCGTTGTGAGACACACGTAAAGGCTCGGCGGTTATATGGCTTTAAAATGCTCAATCCGAATAAGATCGGGTAGGTCTAATGATTAGGTGGAGAAATCAAAAAATTGGATGGTAGTTTGTCCAATAAAAAAATTGGTAGTTTGTTGTATTTTTTATTGTGATGGAAAATCTTAACAAGGCTTATAAAAGTGGATGGCGACAGTGTTTAAAAAAAAGTGGATGATTATTTTATCAAAAAATGAAAAGAAAAGTTTTTTTTTAATCAAAGTGGATTTTTTTAGTAGAAAGGAACTTTTAAAAGAATAAGACATTGACCTTTTTTTACAAAAATAATAGTAATGCTTTATTGCAAAAAAATCATAAACCAAAAGATATGTGGCCTTTAGTTTTCTTTGGAGCCATCGTTTAATGGAATTTGAGTGGTTAATATAATGTCTTCTTGAGTTTATCTTAGTTAATAGAGACATTTTATTATATATATATATATATATATATATATATATATATATATATATATTTATATATGATCAAATGACACCATGGTGTCAAAATTAGTTTGACACCAAATTCCATCAATTCATTACATTTAATCCAAAGGTTAAAAATTATCCATAATATAATTCTCCTATACCAATTTATCTCTTTATCACCTAATTAAAAAAAATCTTTATCATAAATTCATTATTAATTATTTCCTTTTTTCCCGTGTTTACTACTTATTATTCTTACTTAGGGTTAAAAAAAATCATCCTTATGGTTGATTGGGTCAGTCATCACACCGATAATTAAATAAATTGCATTAAAAAAGTCACACATTCAATCAAAACACAAAAATGATTCTTTTTCTTTCACCATTGTTGATAACTACCTCTAAAAAATTGTTGCTAATTAATTATATTATCACTCATCATGTTTAAGCTTAACTACCTTTCAACAACATTAAGCTTCAAAGTCTTCTGTAAAAAAATTAAAACGTCTTATTACCATTTATAAATAGTGAAAGTAATAAAAAGGGTAATGATGGTTGCTACGAACAGTAAATAGACAAAATGCACGAGTTTATGTAGTAAGTTGATTTTTACAATTGCACGGCCATGATTTCCACAAACAATGGACTAATTAGTTTTCAATTTTTTAAAAACTGCACATGTATATTCTTACTTTTCTTTTGTCAATCTCTTCGTTCAATATAACAATGCTCAATAAAAAAAAATAAGTAATAAAAAAATGAGTGAAAAAAAAGGAATGATTGATAATGAATTTACGACCATAAATGTTTTCCTTTTTTTTCTTAATTAGATGTTAGGGGGAGAAATTGGTGTAGGAGAATTATTTTGGGATAGCTTTAAACATGAGATTTGATGTCAAACTAATTTTGACACCATGATGTAATTTGGGATCAAATTTAAAGATATTAATGCAAGACTCTTAGATAGTATATTATGAGCATCAAACATTAGGAAGACTAACCTGCTACAGCCATCACCATTGAAATAGTAGCCAGCAAAGGGCTTGAAATACGTTGTTTCGTATCGTTCATGATCACCATACAAAGTTCTGAATGCCCCTGGCCATTATTTCTTAATACACAAATAACCACTGCACTCACCTTCGATCTCAACACCATTCTCATCCACTATTACAGGCTAAAGTAACAATAAAATATGTCAGAGAAGTTGACACAGTGAGTTGTAGTAAGAGGGGTGGGGGGGGGGATCACCATCCAAAGAATTTATACAAAGCCCAGCTCTCTATTATCCACTTCAACTATGCATATGTGGTACTGTTACTAATGGAATGAACCTAAATTACATGTTCAGTGTCTGACATGAAAATCATATTGAACAAAGTGTTACTAACCAATCAGAAGTTGAAATACCATGAAACCACCGGTTTCCGTTTGCCACCAAGTGTCAGAAAGAGAATGATCAAAGTATGCATCATAATGTTATTTGATACGGGAAGTTAAACTGTATGTAATTACCTAAATGGCGTAAGAAAATGAAGATTCTTCCATCTATGCCCCAATTTGGATAGTTTGAATCAAAAATGATTTTGAATGTGCAATAACCAAATTACCCTCTTAATTGTATTCAAAACTAAGTATCACATTATCATTTTAGATAATTATTTCAACTTATTATATTTGGATTTTTATTGCCTCATTATTAACGGTACCCATCTCACGGTTTATCTTATTATTATTTTTTAATAATTAATTAATTAAAAGCATCTTAAAAAAATCAAATAAGAATTCTCTAGAACTTCTCCATTAATCAATAAATTATTAAAAGACCCGTGCTTTCGAACGGGTCATGTAACATTGCGATAATCATATAAAAAATAATTAGATTGTTAATATTGTCGAATGTTTATAGATATTAAATGAAAATTAAGAGTATTAATGTAATGTTTCTATTAAATATTTTTCTCTTATATATACAAAAAAATTGTTAAATAGTTAAGTCACACCAATTATGAATTTTATTTTCTTATATATGCGAAACCAAATTTTTATGTAGATATATGAGAAAGTTGATATGATAAAATTTTGAAAACTCATGATTATTTTCAAAATCAAAATTAATGTAGTGTTTCTATTAAATAACTTTTTATTTTTTATGCAAAATAGTGTTCAACGTTTGCACGACACATGTTACAGATTTTATGTACTTATATCTGCATGAACAAATTTTTGTAAACATATATAAGAAAGTCGATATGATAAAATTTTAAAAACTCGTGAATATTTTTAAAATCAAAATTAATGTAGTGTTTCTATTAAATAACTTTCTATTTTATATGCAAAACACTGTTTAATGTTTGCACCGCACCCATTACAGGTTTTATGTACCTATATCTGCATAAACAAATTTTATATACATATATGAGAAAATCGATATAATAAAATTTTGGAAACTCATGACTATTTTCAAAATATCAACATTAATGTAGTGTGTCTATTAAATAAATTTTTATTTTATATTTAAAACACCATTAAATATTTAAACTGCACTCGTTGAGGTTTTATATGCTTATATATGCAGAAGAAAATTTTTATGTACCGATATATGATAGTCAAAATGATAAAATTGTGAAAACTCGTGACTATTTTCAAAATGTCAACATTAATGCAATGTTTCTATTAATTAAATTTTTATTTTATATGCAAAACACCGTTCAATGTTTGCATTGCTCCCGTTGCAGATTTTAAATGTTTATATCTGCATAAACAAATTTTATATACATATATGAGAAAGTTGATATGATAAAATATTAGAAACTCATGATTATTTTCAATATATAAACATCAATGTAATGTTTCAATTAAATAAACTTTTATTTTATATGCAAAACATCATTCAATGTTTACTGGACGATTATAAAATTAAGGAGATCATGAGTTTTAATAAAGACAATTCTAAAATTTTTCTGGACTTCGATTTTTATATATTGTTAGTAGATATAACCATTATTCGTAATTAATTTTTTAAAAAACAAATAAATTAGTTTCATAGTTATCCGTGGAAATTGGTTACATTTGTGATGAGCATTATCCGTAATTAATTTTTAAAAAACAAATAAATTAAATTTTGTATAATGACCATTATGCACTTGAAATTAAGGTGATCATGAATTTTAATAAGGACAATTATGAAATTTTGTTGTATTTCGATTTTTATATATTGTTAGTAGATGTTAGTAGATAAACAAAAAATATATAGTAGGCAACTGAAAGCATTTACGAAGAACATTCTAGACTCTCATCGATCATTCAATGTCTCTGAAATTTGCTTGTAAAAATTCATCTCTCTTAAGTTGTTTCTTTTATAATCCTAATCGTCGTCTCTCTCAATTTGTATTTGCTTGTAAAAATTCATCTCTCTTAAGTTGTTTCTTTTATAATCCTAATCGTCGTCTCTCTTAATTTGTTCAATTCCACGGATGACATCATCCTTTCTTCCCTTTAGTTTTCTTTTTAGTTTACCAAATTTTCTAATTTTTTACTGACTCTCCATTGAAGCTTATGTGAAGATTGGGGTTTCCTCACTCTTCCTCCCCACTTTCGTTTTTCTCCAATTCTACCAAAATAAGGAGAAAGTCATAAAACAAAAAAAATGAAGCTTGAGAAAGAAAATAACATTGGAGTTTGAGTTGAAGCATGGGTAATTAGGCAAAATATATTTGTCCCAAAAAAATAATAATCCAAAATCGCTTTGAGTTGCTACAGAAAGCTACGATTTGTGGCTTCTAGTTAACTCATACTTTGGCTGTAAATGTGCGTTTCTAGAATTGCTTTTGATTGTGTCCAAACATCACATAAAATGGCAATGGCATATAATTCAATGGATAAATTCTTTACGATTCCAAAAGTTCATCTTTGAATTAGATTCTCAAAAAGCAGTGATAGTATAAAGGTTAAAATGTGGTTTTGGTCCCTCCAAATATGCCCAGTTTTGGTTTTCGTCTATGGTAAATTTTTTTTTTGAAAAAGGTCCTTGCAAAATATTTTGTTTTTTAAAATAGTCCCTGGGCCCACCAAAGCGCTGAAGTGGCATGATTTTGCCTACGTGGCAGTTGGTGACTGTGCAAATTTTGCCACGTGGCGGTCCACATAATAAAAATTTAAAAAAACATTTTTTAAATTTTGAAAATAAAAAATCTGAAAAAAATTTAAAAATAAAAAGAAAATCATAAAAAAATTCCAAAAAAATTTATTTTAAAAATTTTGAAAAATTATTAATAAAATTTAATTTTTTTTTTAAGTTTTGAAAATTTATTTTAAAAATTTTGAAAATTTATTTTTATGAGTTTTTAAAATCTGAAAATAAATTTTAAAATCATAAAATTAATTTCCGAAAATAAAAACTGAATAACTTTTCCGAAATTTTCAGATTATATAATTTTTAAGAAAATTATTTTATATTTTAATTTTCATACATTTATATTCAGATTTTAAAAAAAAATATTATTTTCAATTTTTTTTAATATTATTTTCGAAATTTTTTTTTATTTTTTTTTTGAAAATTTATTTTTAATTTTTTTCAGAAAATTTATTTTCATTTTTTTTTGAAAATTTATTTTCATATTTTTTCGGAAAAGTTATTCAGTTTTTATTTTCGGAAATTAATTTTATGATTTTAAATTTTATTTTCAGATTTTAAAAAATCATAAAATTAAATTTTCAAAATTTTTTAAAATAAATTTTCGAAATTTTTTAAAATAAATTTTCAAAATTTTTAAAAAAAGTTAATTTTTTTAATAAATTTTCGAAATTTTTTTGGAATTTTTTTATGATTTTTTATTTTTTTTTTCAATTTTTTAATTTGAAAAAACAATTTTCAGAATTTTAAAATGTTTTTTTTAATTTTTTTATTACATGGACTGCCACGTTGCAAAAGTTGCACATTCAGCAACTGCCACGTGGGTAAAACCATGCCATTTCAGCGCTTTGGTGGGCCCAGGGATTATTTTAAAAAACAAAATATTTTGCAAGGACCTTTTTCAATTTTTTTTTTACTAGGGACGAAAACCAAAACTGAACATATTTGCGGGGACCAAAACCACATTTTAGCCTAGTATAAATTGCCAAGCATTTTTTTTAAGGAATAAATTGTCCACTAGTTGATGAAACTGAATTTTGAATTATTATTTTCAAGTTGCAAGGATGTCATCTCTTCTTTTATAGGTAACCCCTCACAACCTTGTTAATGTCTTTAATTTTAGAAATTTTAAAATATATCCTGAATTTCTTTAAGAAACTTTATCATAATATCTTACACATATATGTAAATTGTTTTAATTGATCAACTATGTTAGTTTGTTTTGCGACAAAATAAATACTATTTTCTAATAAATGAACAAATGACAATAATCATTAAATATTCAGGAGTTGTCGTCCGTATTAACAATTTCGACAAATTTTATTTTATGTGAGCTAAGATTTTGTACGCATGAAATTAGTATTTTAACAGTTACTAATCTTTCATTACTATTACTATTAGGCGACAAATGAGAACCCTTTCCAATAGGTGTAAAAAATTTGCTTCTCACTCGAAACGCAAATCTCAGTCGAAGAAAAAATGTTCCACCAATTCGGAGCGACGGCGGAATCATTGAGCAAAGCTTCAACGGCGGTGTTCCGAATCGGCACCGACGCCGCCCTCTACGACGATCCCGAAGACGTTAACATCGCTCCTCTCCTTGATAGCAGATTCGATTCCGAGAAATGCGAAGCTCTCAAACGGTTACTCGCTCTCATTGCTCAAGGATTCGATGTTTCCAATTTCTTCCCTCAGGTTACTCCGATCCACGCTATTCAATCTGCTTCATCTTCGTTGCGATGAAAATTTTGAATCTAAATTGTGATATTTGTGAATGAAAATTGCAGGTTGTGAAAAACGTTGCGTCGCAATCATTGGAAGTGAAGAAGCTGGTTTACTTGTACCTTCTACATTATGCTGAAAAGTAAGTTGTATTCTACTTTCACAACTGCTTCTATCTTTCTTCATTGTTTTTGGTTCCGCTGTGACAAAGTTTGATTTCGAATGAATTCAATTTGTAAAATTGATTTGAATTAAAAGTCAGTTGAATGTAAAATGGTCTATGTTTGGTTACATATATGCAAAAGTGAGTTGGATAATAGTTTGAGTGTAAAATCACGTTTGGAGATAAAAGATACAAATCCTAGCTTAAAGTTAAAATCAATTTTGGAGGCAAAATCAATTATACCGAAAGACATTGAACATTACAAAATTCATTCTACACCTCTAGAATCAATTTTGTTGTTTTAAGCTATTTGAGTTGATTAAATGTGTGTATTTATTTAAGCATTTGAAAATCATATGATTTAAAGCACGTGTTTTTGTTCTCCAGTTGGTTTGTGGACTCGTAGGTCTTTGATTTATTTTATCAATTCTTTCTACACTTTTTTTCATTGTGTAATGGATTTATTTATAACTATTTTTTGTGGATCCAAGAAATTGTTGTATGTTGATCCTTGGGAATCGGGATACTAATGACACATAGAATTGTGGATGTGGTTTCTTAACCTTAGCACGAAAAATAAATTAAGCGTAGTAGAGAATAGGATGTTGCGTTGAATGTGTGGTAAACATTAGAGAGGTTAGGATTAGAAATGTATACACATTAGAGGGGGTTGGGATAACACCTATAACAAAAAAGATGGTGGAAACTAGGCCTAGGTGGTTTGGGCATCTAAAGAGAATACCCGTGGATTCTGTACTATTAAGAAAAACAGAGGCAGACTTAGAAAAACCACAAGAGAAATATGGTACTATATGATAGAACATGGTGTCGTTTGATCCATATAGCTGACCCCACTTAGTGAGATAAGATTTCACTGTTGTTGGTTCTTTAACCTTAATCATTCTTCCGTCTTTAATTTGCCACATAATTGGTTGTTGTTTGCTGTCGTTCTTATAGTTTCAATGTTATTTCTTTTGTTCAGGCGTCCAAATGAAGCATTGCTGTCGATCAATTGTTTCCAGAAGGATCTGGGGGACACTAACCCATTGGTTAGGGCATGGGCACTCCGAGCCATGGCGGGAATCCGCCTTCATGCAATTGCACCTCTTGTCCTTGTTGCTGTTGGAAAATGTGCTAGAGATCCGTCTGTCTATGTCAGAAAATGTGCTGCTAATGCTCTTCCTAAGCTTCACGATTTACGGATGGATGAACATGCATCTGCAATTGAAGAGGTCTGGTTGACGTGTCTACTGTTTATCATACTTGTTGAGATTTACCTTCTATAGGACCTAGGTTACTTTATAACAATTAATAGAAAACACCTTATTTTCTCCCGACTTTTCTTAAGTTTCATACTTTTGAACTAATTAACCAAAGATAATTTTATGCCAGATATTTGATTTCATCAATGTATGGTTGGAAGGCCATAATCAATAGTATAAATAAATTTTGATGCTTCATTTGGTGCAGATGGTTGGATTATTGTTAAACGATAATTCCCCAGGGGTTGTTGGAGCAGCTGCTTCTGCATTTACTTCTGTTTGCCCAAACAATTTTTCACTTATCGGAAGAAATTACAGAAAGTTGTGTGAGGTTCTCCCCGATGTGGAAGAGTGGGGTCAAATAATGCTAATTGGGATTCTTTTACGGTATGTGATAGCGAGGCATGGGCTTGTCAAAGAATCCATCATGTTTTCTTCGTATAATAAAGATCATAGCAATTTAGATGAAGATGAGCACGATGTTACCCTAAAAAAAGATGCTGGCTATGCCACTGAGAAGATTGTGTCGGAATTAACACATATGATCTTCCAGTGTTACATTGAAGGGCCAGATGAGTACTTATCACGCTCAAGTTCTACTATTAAGGTTGCTCCTAAATTGGATGAATCGCTATATACATCTTGCAGCAATGAAGTTGTGAGGATCCTACTGCAGTGTACATCACCATTGTTATGGTCTCATAACAGTGCAGTTGTACTTGCAGCAGCAGGAGTACACTGGATAATGGCGCCTAAGGAGGATGTTAAAAGAATTGTTAAACCACTTTGTTTGTCCTTCGATCATCGCCTGCCTCAAGATATGTGGTAAGTAACGTTCCTTGAATCATTTGTTTATCTTGTTTTATTTGTTCCTCTATCTACATTTTCTACTATATTCTTTTGATTGTCATTTTAAAATTATAATACTTGTATTTTATTCATGGGCTCTTCTTCTAAGAAACTTGTATATATATGCTGTATCTTACTATAGGTTGTGTTTTATTGTCTAATGTCCAATGAATCGAAACTTCTTCGATAGAAAAAGTTTTTGGGAAAACAGTGGATCAAACCTTGATACTGGCATTTAGTAACAGGCTAACAGCCTAACAGTTATAGGCTAGTCATTAGCAGTTATGAGTCTATGTTACTATGTTAGTGTGTTAACATAAATAGGAACGAGAGTGGAAAGCTGGGAGGGAGAGGATCTGATTTGGGTTAGATGGAGAGTCCAGGGGCACTTACCCTAGAGTCGTAGTCTGAGTCCTATATTCACTAGTAAATTGTGTTAAATATGGTGTAAACTTGTTCTTTCTCATTTCCTGCCTTTATTACATTTCTGTTTATCTTGATACTGGTTGAAACAAATCATGCCCACCAAGAGAATTATCCACTGTCACTCTTAGGATACCAATACTAGTCTAGACATGGCAGTTGCAGACTTGCAGTTATGATTTACCTAAGATATAAAAGGATTATTATTTTTTGAATTTTTTGTCTATGGCCAATATATGATTTGAATGGACATATCATGATCACTGAATAACTTAATGCTAGCGGGATAGGTATTAAACTCATATTGCGGGATCAAGGGTACAACCATCCCCTAGAACTTAGCAGCGACTTCTTCCTTAGGAGTTAGGAGTCCCTTTCCGTGATGATTTACCCATATAATAGGTGATATCACAATATTTACATGGATGGTTTGAGTTTGAAATTAGATATCTTTCATGGAATCTATGAACCACACAATTTAAAGGTCAATGTTAACGGCTTTCCTTCAAATGCATGATTTTATTTTACTTTTTTGTTGGCTTATATTTGAATGACGCAGAATTACTATAATATGTTTCTACAATTGACAGTTTAACATTTACTCAAGGCAGTCTCTAGTCAGTTGTGGTAACAAATAACAGAATGTGCTTATTGAACAACTTTTTGCCAATGCTCTGTTTCTGGCATGGTCATAAGTTCATAACATCACATTGCTCATTCATTCATCCATTTTCTGAAGATTAACATATATGAAATTAATGATTTACTGACTTAATTCTATCAGAGTTAACGTTGTATTTGCAGGGCGTTCAAATTTATATCACTCTTAATCTTTTAACGGTGGGTGTTGTTGGGTTGTTCTTGAGAGATTTCGCACTTACTGTTGCTATTGATATGCATTACTTCCAATTCAAATATTGAATTCTGACTTTTTTGGTTGGATAGTAAAATTGTGTTATGAAGGAAAAGGAAGTACATAGAAAGTTTCCTTAGATAAGGCAAGAAAGTGATAAATTCTAGTTAATCAACATGTATGATCAATTTCTTTGACATTTGACTTTGAAATTAATGATTATTTGTTCATTGACTTATGCAGGTACTGTGCAATATCCAAGTGTTTGCTAAAGCTATGCCCTCTCTATTTGCTCCACATTACGAAGACTTCTTCATTTATTCTGCAGATTCCTATCAAATAAAAGCGCTTAAGCTGGATATACTTTCTATTCTTGCTTCGGATTCATCAATTTCATTCATTCTTAAAGAATTTCAGGTATTTCACATCAAGTATATGTTTTTCTGGACAGTGCTGGAATATGAATTTATTTGATCTGTCAACTTTACACTATCTGAACTTTTTGCAGCTGTGTTTTTTCTAACTATTTTCCCTTGTTTATGTGTATATGAAGTGGATTTGGTATCTCTGTTAACATTATGTACTAAAAACAAGAATACAATCTAGGCAATTCTAGAGCCCTAGTGTCTCCCAATCTATACTTTTTCCCACTTCTATTCTTCTCTGTAATTTTTACAATCAAATACTATTCTCTGCCTCCTTTCTATTTTGCCCAATATACACCCTTTTTATTAATGGTCTGAATCTGTGTCCAAGGCGAGGGTTTCGGTCCTCCCATACTCAAATATGCATCTTCTTTTTTTTTTTTTTGGTACAACCAGTATGGGTCTTTTACCGCACTTAAAAAATACAAAAAATAAAAATCGAGGACCTAGATCTGCCTATGCAGGGATGAGGAATCCACCGTTACCTGCTCACATGTTTCATTAATGATTTATGGTTATGTCTTTGCCGACCCCACTTAGTGGGATAAGACTTGGTAGTTTTATGTCTTTGCTATGACATCTAGAATCAGAGTTTGGTGCATTGATTGATGTTTTTCTTAGTGTGTTGCTAGGATTATATTAGAGATCCGGACAGGAGATTTGCTGCCGACACAGTTGCTGCCATTGGTTTATGTGCCCAGAGACTTCCAAAAATGGCAGCTGCATGCCTGGAAGGGCTGTTGACTCTGATTAGGCAAGGTGTGTGGCCTGATTATTAATTCTATCTTTTGAAGAAACATTTCATGTTTCTTGAACTCTTGTTTAATATCTATATTTGCAGAATTTTTGTGTGGTGAAATCAGAGCCCTGGATGGAGAAGAGGGCGTACTAATTCAGGCAATTATGTCCATCATATCAATTATAAAATTAGAACCGCCCAGTTATGAGAAGGTACTCTTCTGATTCTTTTTCATATAAAATTATTTCCAATGGTACTATTTTTTTTTAATTTTTTTTGTATTGGTTTAAAAGTAAGTTTCAAATGACAATACGAAGATATGGAACAAAGCAGGCATGGGTTTAGTATACTAATATCTTGTGTTTGGTCTTATTTAGTCGTACTTGCATTGCAATTTTTTGATACATTGCTTGTGCAGTTATGACTGATCTCCAACTGTTTCAATTGTTATTATAAGGTTATAATTCAGTTGATCCGTAGTTTGGATACAATCAAGGTCCCTGCTGCCCGTGCAATGATTGTCTGGTTGTTGGGGGAGTATTGTTCTTTGGGCGAGATGATTCCAAGGATGTTGAGTACAGTACTCAAGTATCTTGCTTGGTGTTTTACTTCAGAAGGATTAGAAACTAAGCTTCAGATTCTTAATACAATCACAAAGGTATATCATTAAATTACTTTTGTTTTTTTGTACAAAAAAGCTGGTTCTTATATGCATTGTTACTTATTGATTGATATAATAACCAGATAAAATGTATTCTACTCGTCTTTTCATTTCCTTGTTCTTCTGTGGAACTTTTTGAAGACTTGATGTGATTATCTGCACATGGTGTCATTGGTTTGTTTAAAGATCAACTGTAACAAAATATAGCTAAATCCTGCTTAAGAGTAGCTGTCAAGGTCCCCAATCAGATAGTTTGGTTGTTCAGATAAATGCTTGTAAACTGAAAATCTGTTTTTTATTGGGTGAATAGCTTATGTTTTGAGGTGCTGTTTTAGCTTCAGAAAGTAAAGGATGCTTTGCTTAATTGATTTGTCCTGGTGTTAATGTTCTAGTATTTTTCTTTTGAATTTTGTTTGTTGTTAAGTATGTAAAGAAACTAAGGATGATGCAGCACCCAAAGCAAAAATAAAAATAAAAATCAGAAGCGGAAGTAGTCAGTACATCAGCGCTCTCCAGTTCCACTGTACATCAGCCAAAGGAAAAAACTGAAAATGATCAATTTAGAGACTAGATGACTTCCATAAATGTGGCATAAACTTTTGTTTACAGTGTGCATTTTGCATGAGATCCTAGTTCTGGAGCATCTTACATTTATTGGATGTCTCCAGTCCAAATATGTAATCTGTGTTTATGCTTGTCTCAGCATGTCTCGTAAATCTACCTTCCTATCCAAATAGATATACTGGATTGTTATCAACTTACTCATTGTAAACTGTTTTTTAGCGATAATGATAAACTTGAGTAAGTTTCATACCTCTTTAGTCGTGAATGTCATAATTCTCTGTGTGCTGTGTCTTCATAGATATCTTTAACCTTTCTTCCATTAATTCTAAGATGTTCTTCACAACTCTCTGCTTATCCTTTTACAGTCTCACAAATCTTATTACCTGTGGCATTTTTACTTTCCACTGTACTCCTGCACCTTCTACTTCAATTTTCTATTTGGATCAATATAGAATTTTATATAAAATAGTGGTAATGATTGAAAGTTAGTGAGACTTGTAAAGTTGATGTTTCTAGAAGTGTGTAGAATAGGCTATTAAGAAGGTGGGCATCCACACATTTTGAATCTAATCATTACTAGTAGCACTTTAGTGGCATCTACACATTTTGAATCTAATCATCCATAACACTTGAGTGGTCTTCAGCTTACCTTCACTTGCAGAGTTCTCTCTTTCCATGATGTATAGTGTCTGGTTGATGTATATCATATCACTATGCATTCTATATTGTCCTGTTAAATTGTGTGTACCATTGTGCGTTTGCGAGTTGGATTTTAGAGGGCCAAGTCTATATATATTTGATATTTTAATTTTTTTGAAAGAACAGCATGATACATGAACACATAATATCATTTTGTTCTTTTAATTTTTTAAAAATATCAAAATATAGACTTAGCCCTCCCCTCCAAAAACCAATTCACAAACACACCCTAAATGGATGTAGGACCATATAATGAGTTAATGACCCATGTCAGAACTTGGAACCTTAGTTCTTGGCTCCTGAATTTTATATGCATGGGTTTACATTGAAAGAAATGAGTTTACGATTTGAATGGTTTTTGTCCTTAGGTCTCACTGTGCATTAAGGGAGAAGATAGTTGGACCTTGAGAAAAATTTGGACTTATGTAATTGAACTGGCTGAGCGTGACCTGAACTATGATATTCGTGATCGTTCGCGTCTCTTGAAGAAATTTCTCTCAAGCAATTTGGAGTCTCAAAATGTGGAAGCGGAAAATGGTGAATCACAGAAGAAGGACCAGTCTTGTGTACTTGCAGAATGCATATTTGGTGGACAGACAAAAATTGTGACAGTTCCATCTGAACCTATCAATGACAGGTTTTATCTCCCCGGATCTCTTTCACAGTTAGTATTTCATGCAGCTCCAGGCTATGAGCCTCTCCCAAAACCTTGTAGCCTCCCATACATTGATCAGTATGATGGAGCTGTTAACAGTGATTCAGAGGAGGTGGATGATCCTGGTACATCTGGGTCTTCTGATGATGAAAATGCTTCTGATTATACCTCTGAACAGTCAATTTCTGGTTCCAGTGAAGTCAGTGGCAGCAATGAGACTGTATCGGGCGATGCAGGTGACAACAATGATGATCCATTGATTCAGATTTCAGAAACTAGCAATGTTAATGAAAACCAGAATGGCGGGGATCACTCTGGCACTTCTGGTTTTAATGACTTGATGTCAACGAAGTCTCTCGAGTCTTGGTTGGATGAACCATCCAAGTCATCTAAAGGAAGTGAAACTGAACAAAGCCAAGTTCGAAGATCTTCGGCAAGAATAACCATTGGAAATATTGGGAGCCGTGTTAAACCCAAATGCTACACTCTCTTGGATCCTGCAAATGGAAATGGTTTAATGGTGAATTATTCCTTTTCATCTGAAACTTCAAGCATTTCCTCCCATCTTGTATGCTTAGAAGTATTATTTGAAAATTGTTCTTTGGAGCCGATGTTCGATATAGTCTTACTAGACGAGGATTCTAGCAAAAGTGCAGATTCTACCGATCAAATATCACAAGCAGCAGATAAGTAAGTATTAATCCTCCTTTTCTGGTAACTTCCAAGTTTCTTTTACTGGGTAGAGTATAAATCTGTATCTATAATTTAATTTAGATTGCCAGTAAATTGGTTTCCTATTCACTGGCTGTGGCCACTGAACCTGATGCAAATTCAGCTTGAATAGCTCAAGTTTTACCTGCTAATTGTAATCTTTGTACGTGCTTATTCCTACAAATTGTTTTATGTTTTTGTTGCAGTACCTTGAAATCTCATATTGATAAACCAGCGCTAGTTTCCATGGAGGCAATCTCTTCTCTGGAGCCTAGTCAGAAAGCAAAACGGGCTCTACTAGTTCGCTTCCATCACCACCTTTTGCCTCTAAAATTGGCTTTATTTTGCAACGACAATAAATTCCCTGTCAAGTTAAGGCCTGACATTGGATACTTTGTAAAACCACTTCCGATTAATATTGAAGCTTTCAGAGAAAAGGAATCTCACCTTCCTGGGATGTTTGAATATGTGAGGAGGTATGAAAATTTTGTTGTTTGTTCTGCACAAATAGTTTCATACTCTGTAATCCTCTTGCTCACACTTTAAGATTTTTAATAACGAACGAGAAGATGGCACACATGCAAGATGAAAGTTGAAATGTCAGGAGAAAAATGGAGATTTAAATTTAAATTTGAAATTTGAACCATCAAGAATAGTAAGCTTCTCATAAGTAAACACTGTACTCGAGTGAATTTAAATTACATCTGTCTTGAGTTTTGACCTATAGTTCACTGATTTAATGTAAAAAAATGGACACTTAAATTTTGAATAAGTATGGATATTGCTCTGAAATGTGTTATATGTTTCTGTGGATCCATAAGTTGATATACATCAGAATGAAAGTTAAAAAAGTAGATCCTGTGTCCATTTGATTTTAATATTTTTTTGTCAGAATGTAGAATAATTGTATTAACTATAATTTGTCAACTGGGCTATGCAGACAGCCCATTATAGATTTGTGTAGTATAACTAGTTTTTCACCATTTTTCTTAGAACTTTAGAATCTACGCATGTCAAACAAAATGATCTTAGCAATTGCTTGCTAGCTTAAGGAACCTTCTCTTTTTCTCCCTTTTAATTTTTTCCTGTTTCATTTCTGTGAACTCTAACTATGATTTTCTTGCATTACTGGCATCCAGTTGCACATTTAACGATCACATTCTAAAGGTGAAGGAAAGCAACTCTTTAACAGAGGATACATTTCTTGTCATATGTGAAACCTTAGCACTGAAGATGCTGAGCAATGCCAATCTTTCTCTTGTATCTGTGGATTTACCCGTAGCTTCC
This sequence comes from Medicago ruthenica, assembly GCA_018208015.1. Classification (NCBI taxonomy): domain Eukaryota; kingdom Viridiplantae; phylum Streptophyta; class Magnoliopsida; order Fabales; family Fabaceae; genus Medicago; species Medicago ruthenica. Next base: position 18,163,022 of record CM031375.1, read on the forward strand.
AACCTCGATGATGCATCTGGTTTGTGTTTGCGTTTTAGCAGTGAGATCTTGAGCAATTCCATGCCATGCTTAATTACAGTTACCGTTGAAGGTAAATGCTCCGACCCATTGATCGTTTCTGTAAAGGTCAACTGTGAAGAGACTGTGTTTGGCTTAAATTTCTTAAATAGGATTGTCAATTTCTTAGCTGAGCCGCCTGTTACACACTCGTAAGTTTGGATAGAAAATGCACAAAAAGTAATTAATTTGTGGACATGTACATGGAAAACTTGAAGAGCATGGCTAATTGTTTTGAATTTATGTTTGGCGAGGTATTGGATTTCTGATGTTTCATTTTCACTAGTATTGGGAATTTTGTTTGGGTTAATCCTTGATTTTCATAGACTTGTATGTCTATTCAATTTTAGTTTTATTTTGTGGATCTCTTATTTTTATTAAGTGTTACTGTTGTTTTTGGTGGAAAGGAACTCAACTGACGCGCTGCACTATATTAAGTTGCACCATTTATATTTTGCCTGTAAGTTTTCTTTATGATGGAGTGTAAGCAAAATCCAAAAGTGATTGTTGTATTGTATGATTAATAACGGTGCACTTAACATTTATGGAGAAAGTTGTATATTCTGCAATGTGCTGCAGATTTTAAATAGAATATGAATGATTTTCTTAATTTCTTTTTACCAAAAGCATCAGCACTGAATGAAGTTTTCAAATACTAGTTAGGTTAGTAGCATTTCATGTTGTCTACCTACCTGTAAACCAAAACAATATATTGTAGCAGGTCATGTTTAGTGTAGCTTGTAAAAAAAATGCAGGCCTTTGTGATTGCGTAACTGACCGTTATAAAATAGGCTAAATTACGCCACGAGTCCTTTAAGTTATTTAATTGTAACAAATTGGTCCTTTAAATTTTTTTCGTGCCACTTACGTCCTTTAAGTTATTTAATTGTAACAAGTTGGTCCTTTAAGTATTTTTTGTAACGCTTAGGTCCTTTAAGTTATATAATTGTAATTTTTAGGCCCCGAATAATTTACATTTTTAAGATCTAAAATACACCAAATTGTTACCTTTAAATAACTTAAAGGACTTAATTGGTACAGAAAAAACTTAAAGGACCAATTTGTTACAATTAATTAACATAAAGGACCTAAGTGGTACGAAAGAAACTTAAAGGCCAATTTGTTACAATTAAATAACTTAAATGACCTTTTGTGTAATTTAGCCTATAAAATATTATAGTAGTCATCCTTCTTGAGCCAAGGTACAAGGTGTAAATATGGAATGTATTAACCTCCATCAGCATGCACGACACGTTATTTTATTTTGGCTTAATTGCACTTTTGCTCCCTATTTTTTTTCAATTGTGCGATTTTGCACCCCATCCTTTTTTTTTGAGCGATTTTGCACCCTATCATTTACCCCTTTTCTGATTTTGTAGCCCCTCATGTGTTTTTTTGCTGATGTGTTGAATTTTGCTGACGTGTATTCATTAAATGCTTGCCATGTGTGTAATTGATATTTTTTAAAAAATCAACCTTTTCCAGAATTTTTACCCAAAAACCTAAATCCCTTCTCTATAATTCACAAAATCTCAAAAACGAAATTTGGATCTGTTAATTGAAACTTAAAAACGAAATCAGTAATCACTAAATCATTCATTCTTCTCCAACCCTTTTCTTTTTCTTTCATTCACTCATTCATCATAGAGAAGAAAGAAGAATTCGAATCTGGGTTCCATAACCACAACACACTACCACAACAACATAAAAACGAACTTGATCGATCAAACTGTTGATGCTGTTTATACAGTAAAGCAGCAGTTATTGCTTGTTCCCGAATCGCGGCGGTTGGTAGACCATTCTGTGTTGGTTGGGTTATGAGCTGGTATTTTATTTGTGTTGGTTGGGTCAGATTCTGGTATTTTATTTGTGTTGATTGGGTCAGAAGATGATATCTCATTTGATTGGGTCATAGCTAGCGCTGAGATTAAGAACATCCTCCGCTTCTAGCTTCTCTTTCCTGCATCGAGCGTGAAGCTAGACTCACGGGTTCCGGAGCGAGGCCCCTAGCGAGAGTGGGAAAGAGGGCTCCTTTCACTTGAGTGAATTCTGATCTTTGGAGGCTGCAAGGGTGAAGAGACTAAGGTGGTTTGGCACACCTGGTAAGTGGAGACTGATGTTAGCGGAAAGCAAGTATCGTTTTTATATCGTTCCACAGGGATTAACGTGATATCATAAACCGTTCAACGTCGATTATCGTCTTAAGTTAGGGTTTAACCTTTTTTTATACTACACTACTCAACATTTTAAAAAACTTAATAAATAAATAGTAGAGTAATAGGACATAGAAGGTGTTCGGATTAACATTCATCAATCAAACATCGTTTGTATTCGATTGATTATAAATACGGATTCTAGCTTTTGCTTATATATGACATTATTACGTATTGCTCAACAACGTCATTGATTTCCCAAATGACGTCGTGAGATCGATTGTATCGTTTAATCGATGATTTCTCAATCTATTAAACGATTCAAAAGCTTTACGATCCAATACTATAATGTAATTATCAAAACCAAATCCATTTCTAGAATTTCTTATCTTGATAGAAAATCATTCTAAACCTAGATTCAAAAGTCTTTTTCAACAACATTTAAATCAAATATAAGAGTGAAAAGCAAGAAGAAATTCAATGGTATATAAAAATGCTAGAATCATATATTTAATAATCAAAAGTTTACAACATGGAATGATTGATTACCTATTAATCCCAACAAAGGAGATTAGTTGATCATTGTCATGACAACTATTGCAAAACAAGAAAGGAAGATGAAGATATCTTAAGGCTTGATGTCTCAAAGCTTCTTAATGTATTCTTCAATCCAAATCACTTTGCTATTTGAAGTTTACCTCCTTCTATGCCTATTCTCTCTCTTAGAAAACAAGTATTTTGAGCTCTGGAAAATGAAAATTCTGATAAAAAACTAACTCTCTCAAAAAATGAGCTTCAAAATACATTTATATGCTGAGAAAATGCACGCTCGCTACAAGCGACCAGCCTGTCGCTTGTAGCGAGGAAGTCAACTGGCCAATCCAAGAGCTCCACGTCATCCATCAGCATTAAACCGCCCTCTGGTCGCTGTAGCGACAAGGTCTGTCGCTACAAGCGATGGATCTTTGAAATTCCCTGCCTAGGCTCGCTTCAAGCGTCCAGTTCATCGCTTCAAGCGATGAACTCTTGATAATCCCTGCCTAAGCTCGCTTCTAGCGATGGAAGCTGCGCTTCAAGCGATGAAAACCTGGAAATCCCTGCCTATCCTCGCTACTAGCGATGGCTTCTGCGCTTGTAGCGATGGCATCAATAAAAACTTCATTTCTTTGCATCAATCAGGTCCAAGCATGTATTTCCTGCATAATCACATGGGGTAAGGATTAGGATCACAAATATTGCATTTTTAACACAAATATGCTCTAATCCTAAGGTAACTTGTAAAACAAGTAATCATAAGTGCCCTAAATTGTACCAAAAGATAACAACTTTTAGGCACTTATCAAACTCTCCCCAACTTACATTTTGGTTTGTCCTCAAACCAAAGAATCAAAAGGAAATTTTCATAGCTTTTAAACCACAGTATTGAGCAATTAGCAAAGGATTCAAAAGTGCGAAGAAATAAACATCAAATGAGTGATTCAAATGTGATTGCGCAAGCTAAAGTTCAGTTTCTCATTAAACAAGATACATACTATAAATGTGAACTAGTTCTAAACACAAAGAAACAAATCACACAATCCTAAACAAGCAACATGTTTAAATTTGAACCAAACCTAACACACTTCTATATAAAGTATATGAACAATTTGAAATTTATTGTGAGGGTATGAACACTCATCCAACAAACATGATAACATTCCAATTAAATTATGTGTCCATCTAATTATCATTTCCAAAAGCATAAAAGGCATTGATCAAAAGGTCTTTAAGGGTTGTAATTGGGCTAGGTTACAAAAGAATTGTCATATGTGGGATATTTGAATTCAAATGGCCAAGCAAAAGGAACATTCAATCTAATTACAAACTTCCTTCTTTTTCCAATACAACACTTGGTGAATTACATACATTTCTTTTCTTGATTGATCTTGACAACTTTTTCTTTGAATTATTGCAAACCTTTTCATTTTTTTTTCTCTTTTCTTTTTCTTGGTTTGCTTTTCTTTCTTTTTTTTCTTTTCTTTTCTTTTTCTTGTTGTCAAGATCAATTATCACATTCACCATTACATTGACATAAACATAACCTCCCTTTCTCCCCAACTTATTTCAATGACACCCTAATCGAATGTTCCTTTATCATTATGGCAAAGGTCAATAAAAACGATGGATAAGGGTTCACAAGAAAACAACTATCAGAATTCAATAAAGAGTTAACTATGAACTGAATTTTTTTTACAAACTCCGGCAATTTAAATAAGCAATTGAGCTTATTAAAATTGACAGTTCACAGTTAACAATTCTGATTCAATAGGCTCAGATGGGTTAACAGATACTCACACTTCTCACAGGGTAGGTTCATTTGGTCAAGTATTTCACTCAATTTCAAAAAATTGCCTTGATCACTTCAATGCTTTTATACAAATTAAAACAACAACAGATTTAACATAAAATAACTGAGTTAAACATGAAATGTTGGTCTCCTGCATATATATACAATGGTTGAGGATTCCTCACATTTTGGCTAGTTCTAAATTGGTTCAAAACTAAACAAATGCTTGCTTAAAACTGAATAAATTAACTTGTGTGTAAAGAACTTATTCACATTCAAGAATATACCTAGAAAAACAAGAAAACGAGTACCTTAGCTGCGCGCTTTAACACTCATTCTATCATTATCACTCAATTGATTCTAAGCTCAAGCACTGGCTTTTGAATCTTTCATCTTTCTTTCAACATTGTTGGGATAATTTCAAAAAAATTTAACCATAAATAAATAACAAAACATAAATAAAATATAAACTATACTAAACATGTTATAACCAAATTAAATAACATAAACCAAAAGGTAACATCATCCATGGTACACAAAACATAAATAAAACAAAGTACAAAACATAATAAAATGTTATAAAAGTACAAAGCTTAATAAATAAAATGAAAGGGATGATAAAACAAAATTTGCAGCTCAGTCTGAATCATAATCCTCAGAATCCATCAGGTCTGCTGCCATACGGTCAATGCTCCTAGTAGCTGCTGAGGAGTCATCACCAAGATCGTCATCAACATCAGCATCGTCGTCACCATCATCACCGGCATCCTCATCACCAACATCTGCTGCAGCTGCCCCTCCAGGAAAGAAAGGCCTGTCCCCAGGCCAAGCTATGTGCTCTGAGAAGAAGGCTGGCGTCCATGTGCTCTGGCCACTGTCATGCAGATGACTCTGAATAGTCGTTAGAGCCCGGTGATTAGACGCATTCTGCGCCATCAGAAAAGAGCTCACAATAGAGGAGTCCCAACTCGAGAAATCCAGTGGAGGAAAGGTCGGGCCCTGAGGGTGGCTAGGGTGCTGTGGTGGTGGTGGTGGTACACTAGAAGGTCCGGCTGATGTGGATGGTCCGGCTGAGGAAGTAGGTGGGGCAATAGGTGTGGGGGTAGAGCAGTACCTATTGATGTACCTGTCATCAATAGGATTCTTTATCTCTTCATCTACCTGGTTGGGCATGTGTACCCTAGCCCGTCTACAAAGTCCCATAATCAATCCAGGAAAGGTCAGTGGACATTTGGGTTTGCCTGGGGGTAGAATGCCGCTCTCAGCTACAACCCTCATCTCATTGGCTATAAGCCTAGCAACGTCAACCTGACGGTTGCTAAGAATATAATGGAGAAGAGGTGTAACGTCGAGGGTGGTAGAAGAGGTGTGTGATTTTGGCCGGATATTATATAAGATCAGGGTAAGGACTACCTGAGCCGGAGTGGTCATATCCTCTCTGAAGGCTCTGAAAGGCTTACCCGAAGCCTTACTCACATCGTAGTGCTTCCCCTCCTGGAAGATGTCTCGTGCAATCAGCTCATGATCCCAATTCCCGCTCCTCTGATGCTCATGGAAGTCACATAGCATAGTAGGTGCTAGTGGATTATCCTCTTCACAAAGCTCCAGTGGCTTACCCAAGTACGCATTGATGGACATGCGATCAAAGGCAATAGTGCGCCCTCGCACGTATGTAGTCCATGTGAATTCGTCAGATGGGTCTGCTGGGATTGCATTTGCATAGAATTCCCGCACGATGTCGTAGTTTATCTTCCTTGGTGGCGTGCACAGAATCCCCCATTTCCTTTCATTGATCATGTGTGCTATCCCCCCGTATTCTCCCTCTTCTGATATCTGGAATTGCTTCTCAGACCAGATTCTCCGTGTTTTCAGCTCCTCGTACCGTTCTTGATTCCTCAAGCTTAAGAAACGGCTCGTGTCATGCGGTTGAGGGTTGGCTCTAGGACGAGATGACGAGCTCTCAACGTTCCTTTGTCTTTTGGATGAGGATTTGGGTGCCATACCTACAAAAGGATTAAAACAGATAAAAATTAGGTAGGACACAAGTCAAGTTCAAATCAAAAGAAGAATAAAACAAATTCTGGGTTTTGTCGCTACAGCGACAGATTAGTCGCTTGTAGCGAGCGAACCCAGAAATTGCTGGATACCTGCGTTACAAGCGCTGTCTAGCGAGGAACACCCATTTTCAAAATTTTTGATTTTCTGGATTTAAACCTACTTGTAGCATGCGAAATTAACCCTAAAGCAAATATAAATGAATAAAAATCACCTAAACTTCCTAAATCCTCAAAAACCCTAAATTATTTTGAAATTTTTACAAAAGGTTTTTCAAAATACGAATTGAATATACAAGAGGATGAATGGAGAGTTTTCCAAGTGATTCTAGTTCATTTATTTCAGATTAAGCTTCAGATAATCATGGGTAAAAACAGGGCATAATCATGGGTAACAAAATTTTAAAACCCTAAACCCTAAATATTTTAATACGCATGCAGGCATCTATAATCAGTAAAGAACATATAAGCAGTAACAGAAATGGACGAAAAACATACCTGGATGTTGTTAAGATGAAAGATTACACAGGTACAGAGTTGATTTTGCAGGATTTTGTAGAAATTTGAAATGACAAAGTGCAGGAATGAAAGTAAATTGGAATGGAATGTGTACAGATGTAAAAGTGCGAAAATAAGAGACAAAACGGCTAGAACATTAATGAAAGTGGTTGGGAGGTAGGGAAAGAGTCAGTAGTGGCCTGGGAAATATAAAACTGGTTTCTGCTACGGTCGCTACAAGCGCGCGACCTGTCGCTACAGCGACAGGCTTTAAGCCCATCGCTACAAGCGTGGTGTGGCGCTACAAGCGCAAGGTTTGGAATCCATCGCTACAAGCGACAAGTGCGTCGCTACAGCGACGTAGTGCAAAACTCATCGCTACAGCGATGAATCTGTCGCTGTAGCGACCATGACAGGAAACAGAAAAATAAAATTTTGAGTTCTTGCCACTATCCCTACATGTGTAAATAACTGTACAGAACTAAAATAACACTAAAAATGCAACATACTTACAAAATTGGGGTGTCTCCCAACAAGCTCTTGTTTAACGTCATTAGATCGACGCCTGATTCGCTTATGCATAAGAATCGATGAGTGAAATCGTCGTCGTGTGCCGAACAACTTCACCTCCAAAATATGGCTTCAGCCTCTGTCCATTCACTGTCCATGTTGACTTAGTGATAGGATCTTCTAGTTCCACAGCTCCATAAGGTTTTACTTCCTTGATCATGAACGGACCGGACCATTTGGACTTCAATTTACCCGGAAATAGTCTTAGCCTTGCATTGAACAGCAACACCATTTGACCAGGCCTGAATTCCCTCTTCATGATCTTCTTGTCATGATACCGTTTGACCTTTTCCTTATAAAGCTTGCTTGACTGATAGGCTTGGTCACGCATTTCTTCTAGCTCATTCATCTGAAGCTTTCTCTTCTCCCCCGCTTGCTCTTGATCAAAGTTCAAAAACTTAAGCGCCCAAAACGCTTTGTGCTCCAACTCGACCGGCAAGTGGCATGCTTTCCCATACACCAACTGGAATGGTGTGAAACCCGTAGGAGCTTTGTATGCGGTCCTATAGGCCCACAATGCTTCATCCAGTTTCATCGCCCAATCCTTTCTTGATGATGACACGGTCTTCTCAAGTATCCGTTTGATTTCACGGTTGGATACCTCGGCTTGACCGTTGGTCTGTGGATGGTATGGTGAAGCTACCTTGTGCTTTACTCCATAGTGCTCAAGTGCTTTTGCTAACTGTTGATTGCAGAAGTGAGAACCTCCATCACTTATTAGCACTCTTGGAGTTCCAAACCGGGAAAAGATGTTCCTTTTCAGAAACTTGACCACCGTCTTGCTATCGGCTTTCTGAGATGCTATTGCTTCTACCCACTTTGACACATAGTCAACAACCACCAGAATATACTCGTTGTTCATGGAGGATGGAAATGGCCCTACAAAGTCAATACCCCAACAGTCGAAGACTTCGACTTCAAGGATACTTTGTAGAGGCATTTCATTCCTTTTTGAAATCCCTCCGGTTTTCTGGCAACTCTCGCATTCTTTCACATGTTCGTATGCGTCTTTGAACAAGGTGGGCCAATAAAAGCCTGCTTGAAGAACTTTTGCTCCAGTTCTTTCTCCACTATAATGACCACCATATGGCGAGTTGTGACAGTGCCACATGATGTCCTTGGCTTCTTCTCTTGCAACACATCTTCTTAACAAGTGGTCTGCTCCAATCTTGAAGAGATACGGGTCATCCCAAATGAATTGAGTTGCATCTCTCAACAACCTCTTCTTCATTTGCCATGTGTAATCCTCCGGTATGAAACCCGTTGCTTTGTAATTGGCCATGTCAGCGAACCATGGTCTTTCTTGCACCATAAGCAACTTCTCATCCGTGAACTCTTCAAGGATGTCCCTCTCATTCTTCGTTATCTCATCGTTCACCAATCTTGACAGATGATCAGCTACTAGGTTCTCAGTCCCCTTCTTGTCCTTAATCTCCAAATCAAACTCTTGGAGTAGCAACATCCAACGGATGAGTCTCGGCTTTGAGTCGGGTTTGGTGATTAAGTACTTAATAGCTGCATGGTCAGTCCAGATAACAATTTTTGAACCTATGAGATACGAACGAAATTTTTCTAATGCGAACACTATGGCAAGTAATTCTTTTTCAGTGGTAGCATAATTGACTTGTGCGTCATTTAAAACTTTACTTGCATAGTGTATAGCATGAAAAATTTTGTTTTTGCGTTGACCTAACACCGCGTCTACCGCATAATCACTTGCATCGCACATAAGTTCAAAATCGTATGTCCAGTTGGGTGCGGTGATTATGGGTGCAGATGTTAAGCTATCCTTTAAACTATTAAAAGCATGTAAACAATCAATATCAAAATCAAAAGACTTATCTTTGTTGAGCAAGTTGCTCAATGGCTTGGCAATTTTTGAGAAGTCTTTGATGAATCTCCGATAGAACCCGGCATGGCCTAGGAAACTTCGGATTCCTTTGACATTGACTGGTGGTGGAAGCTTTCCTATCACGTCGATCTTAGCTTTATCAACTTCAATACCCTTGGAGGAGATCTTGTGACCAAGGACTATTCCCTCGGTTACCATGAAGTGACACTTCTCCCAATTGAGCACCAAGTTGGTTTCCTTGCACCGTTTCAGTACCGTGTCCAGATTCTTCAAGCACAAATCGTATGATGACCCGAAAACTGAGAAGTCGTCCATAAACACTTCAATGCTTTTCTCTATCAAGTCTGCAAAGATGGCTTGCATGCATCGTTGAAATGTTGCTGGAGCGTTACATAAACCGAACGGCATGCGTCGATATGCAAATACCCCAAAAGGACATGTGAATGCAGTCTTCTCGTGATAGTCTGGATTCACCGAAATCTGATTGTAACCCGAATATCCGTCAAGGAAACAATAAAAAGCTTGTCCTGACAGCCTCTCTAGCATTTGATCCATAAATGGTAGAGGAAAATGATCCTTTCTAGTTGCTTTGTTAAGCCTCCGGTAGTCAATACACATCCTCCAACCGGTTACGGTTCTTGTCGGTATGAGCTCATTCTTCTCGTTCGTGATAACCGTCATACCTCCCTTCTTAGGGACAACTTGAACCGGACTAACCCAAGTGCTATCCGAGATCGGATATATCATGCCAGCTTCAAGTAGCTTAACTACTTCTTTCCGGACTACTTCCTTCATGTTTGGGTTTAGCCGTCTTTGAGGTTGTGCTACCGGCTTATAATCCTCTTCCATCATGATCTTATGCATGCAATAGGAAGGACTTATCCCTTTTAAGTCGGATAGTGTCCAACCTATTGCTTCCTTGTTGGACTTCAAAACTTCGACCAATTTTGTTTCTTCATGGTTTGACAAGGAGCTACTAATGATTACCGGTTTGGTACCCTCTTGATCAAGAAACACATACTTCAAATGTGAGGGCAAGATCTTCATCTCCGGCTTCACTTCTTCTACTTTAGCTTCATTCGTCAATTCCTCGGTTTTGGCTTTGTGAGGAGGAATTTCCTTAAACGAATCGAGCTCCTTCAAACACTCTTCAAGCTCCTTCTCATCTTCTTCTCCTAGGATACTTAGTGCGTTTGTCAATACTCTTTCAAGATGTGTCAAGTGATGCAACTGGTTTCTCGTATCAACTATCAATTCTTCCGTTGCATCCATCTTGAAGCAAGCAGCTTTATCACTAGGAAACTTCATTGCTTCGTTGATGTTGAAATTGACTTCTTCATCGTCCACACGGACTTTCATTAAGCCTCTGTCAAGATCAATCATCATCCGTGCCGTTTGCATGAAAGTTCTCCCAAGAAGTAGCGGCACATCATCATCCTCCGGTATGTCCATCACTACAAAGTCGATGGGGAACAAGAACTTGTCGACTTTCACCAACACGTCTTCAGCAATTCCCAATGGACGAGTGTAGGATTTGTCGGCCAATTGCAAGGTTAAGTTGGTTCTTTTCACAACTATATCACCAATCCTTTTGACAACGGATAATGGGATTAGGTTGATACTTGAACCCAAATCAATGAGTGCCTTGCCGACATTAACATTGCCAATGGACACCAGTAGTGTAACTTTGCCCGGATCTCTCTTCTTTCTTGGCAATGTTCTCTGGATGATTTCACTACAATTCGCGTCTAGCTGAATTGTTTCTTCTTCATTAAACCTCCTCTTCTTGGAGAGAATTTCTTTCATAAACTTGGCATAGGTCGGCATTTGCTCTAGGGCTTCCGAGAACGGTATGTTGATTTGTAAACGTTTGAATATGTCAAGGAACCTAGCAAACTGCCTCTCTTTCTCTTTTTTGGCTGGTGTAGTTGGGTAAGGTAGATGTGGGGTCGGCGCATTCTTCACTACTTCTTGCTTCTTGCCCTTCTCCTTCACCACATCCTTCTTCCACACTATGTTCTCATTTTCAACTACATCCTTATTATTTTTTTCAACTTCTTCCTCTCTATATACACCTCCTGTTTCCTCCTCATGTCCTTCATCATCATCCTTCTCCTTCACCTCAACAATTCTTCTCTCTACTTCAAGGTTGTCCCCTATACCTCTACCAATGACCTTCCCGCTCCGAGTAGCAATTGCCTTGCAATTTTCGTTGTCTCTTGATGCAAGGACTTCCTCATCAAAATGACTTAATTGTCATTTTGATGATGATGCATGATCCTTTGGGTTGGTTTGTGTGTTGGCGGTAAAGGTTCCGCCTTGTTGAGTAGCTTGAGATAGTTGTTGTGCCAACTGGCCCACTTGCGTCTCCAGATTTTTGATGGATGCATCAGTGTTCTTTTGGTTAGCCATTGACATCTGCATGAATTGATTGAGGGTTTCATCGGTGGTTTGGTTGCGGTTTTGTTGTGGAGGTTGATATTGGTTATAGTTTTGGTAAGGTTGTCGGTTATGTTGCCCAGCTTCTTGCCTCCAACCTTGGCCATAGTTCGGATTATTCCCTCTTGGGAAGTTGTTTGGATGGCTTTGGAATTGGTTTGGAAACTGTTGAGGCCTTGGTTGATTTCCAACATAGCTTACCTCTTCTGTAGGTGGCGGACAAAATCCAGTTGGGTGATCTCTCGAACAAAGCTCGCATGATGCGACTTGGTGTTGTCTTCTTTGTTCGTTCTGGATATCCTTCATTTGTTGAGGAAGGTTGGCCATTTTCTTCGTCAACTCTTCCACTTGTTGCGTGAGCAATTTGTTCTGAGCTAGGATAGCATCATTCGTTCCCAAATCTAGGATTCCCGCCTTCCTTTGGCTTTGGCTTCGGTTATGATGAGCCTGGTGATCATTCAATGCCATTCTCTCTATAATAGCAACAGCATCCTCGGCGCTCTTGGCCATCAAAGAACCACAAGCAGCAGCATCAAGCAATAGCTTGGATTGTTGTTGCATCCCGTTCCGGAATAGATGAATTTGTGTTAAGTCATCAAATCCATGATTAGGACATCTTCTGAGCATTGACTTGAAACGCTCCCACGCTTCACATAATGTCTCACTTGTACCTTGTGAGAACACAGCAATAGTTGTCTTCGCCTCCATGAAACGATTCTGAGGGAAGAACCTCTCAAGGAATTTCTCCTCAAGCGTGTTCCAATTCGTCATTACCGTCGGTGGCTGGTCCAAATACCACTCCTTAGCTTTGCATATCAATGAATGAGGAAACATCCTCATGAATATAGCCTCCTCGTTATTTTCCGTCTCACCAAGGGTACCGGCAATCTCGTAAAATTTGGTGAGATGTTGAAACGGATCTTCATGGTCTAATCCTGAGAAGGGATTAGCATATAAGATTTGTAAGATCCCCGTCTTCATCTCGGTTTGCTTGGTAGTCCGCGGCGTTTTCCCCAATTGTGCGAAACGGCGTGGACTATTATGACATGGCATCCCACGACCGCCTGAACCTCCAGGATCTCCTGCTGCAGCCATTGAAATCTCTTGGCTTGGACTAGATGAATGACTAGAAACAGAAGCTTCTTCTTGTTGCCTTTTCTTTGCTTGTTGCTTCTTTTTCCGATTCTTGCTATTGTTTCTACGAGCTGTTCTCTCTATCTCGGAATCAAAAAGAAGTTGGTCCTCCGATACTTGTCCTCGCATATACGATATCAACAATCTGACCAAAAAGAATTAGCAAACAAGATGGATAAGGAATAATAGTTATATACATAAAAGAATTTTGTGCAAAATTGCTTAAAACCATAATTAAAGTTGCAATGATTATAATATCATAACTTTAATCCCCGGCAGCGGCGCCATTTTGTTGTTAGCGGAAAGCAAGTATCGTTTTTATATCGTTCCACAGGGATTAACGTGATATCATAAACCGTTCAACGTCGATTATCGTCTTAAGTTAGGGTTTAACCTTTTTTTATACTACACTACTCAACATTTTAAAAAACTTAATAAATAAATAGTAGAGTAATAGGACATAGAAGGTGTTCGGATTAACATTCATCAATCAAACATCGTTTGTATTCGATTGATTATAAATACGGATTCTAGCTTTTGCTTATATATGACATTATTACGTATTGCTCAACAACGTCATTGATTTCCCAAATGACGTCGTGAGATCGATTGTATCGTTTAATCGATGATTTCTCAATCTATTAAACGATTCAAAAGCTTTACGATCCAATACTATAATGTAATTATCAAAACCAAATCCCATTTCTAGAATTTCTTATCTTGATAGAAAATCATTCTAAACCTAGATTCAAAAGTCTTTTTCAACAACATTTAAATCAAATATAAGAGTGAAAAGCAAGAAGAAATTCAATGGTATATAAAAATGCTAGAATCATATATTTAATAATCAAAAGTTTACAACATGGAATGATTGATTACCTATTAATCCCAACAAAGGAGATTAGTTGATCATTGTCATGACAACTATTGCAAAACAAGAAAGGAAGATGAAGATATATTAAGGCTTGATGTCTCAAAGCTTCTTAATGTATTCTTCAATCCAAATCACTTTGCTATTTGAAGTTTACCTCCTTCTATGCCTATTCTCTCTCTTAGAAAACAAGTATTTTGAGCTCTGGAAAATGAAAATTCTGATAAAAAACTAACTCTCTCAAAAAATGAGCTTCAAAATACATTTATATGCTGAGAAAATGCACGCTCGCTACAAGCGACCAGCCTGTCGCTTGTAGCGAGGAAGTCAACTGGCCAATCCAAGAGCTCCACGTTATCCATCAGCATTAAACCGCCCTCTGGTCGCTGTAGCGACAAGGTCTGTCGCTACAAGCGATGGATCTTTGAAATTCCCTGCCTAGGCTCGCTTCAAGCGTCCAGTTCATCGCTTCAAGCGATGAACTCTTGATAATCCCTGCCTAAGCTCGCTTCTAGCGATGGAAGCTGCGCTTCAAGCGATGAAAACCTGGAAATCCCTGCCTATCCTCGCTACTAGCGATGGCTTCTGCGCTTGTAGCGATGGCATCAATAAAAACTTCATTTCTTTGCATCAATCAGGTCCAAGCATGTATTTCCTGCATAATCACATGGGGTAAGGATTAGGATCACAAATATTGCATTTTTAACACAAATATGCTCTAATCCTAAGGTAACTTGTAAAACAAGTAATCATAAGTGCCCTAAATTGTACCAAAAGATAACAACTTTTAGGCACTTATCAGAGACCAAGTCGAGTGAGTCCGGCCTTCAGAAGCAATAGAATCATGCGCTACTACGAAGAGTTCGCAGCTTGTGGAGGCAGAGGAAAGAGCACCAGCAGCAGAGCTAGAGAGTCTCAGCCTTGGTGAATGAGGGGGGGAGGAGAAGAAGAAAAGGTGATTTGCCATGGGAGAAGAGGAGAGGAGAAGTGGAGAGGTCTGAGTGAAAAGGGTTTCAGAATTTGGGTGTGTGACCACTGACCTCCAAGTGCAATTAGGTCAATTTTGTTTTTTTTTTTCCTAAAAAAATACCAATTACACACATGGCAAACATTTAATGAATACACATCAGCAAAATTCAACACATCAGCAAAAAAACACATGAGGGGCTACAAAATCAGAAAGGGGGTAAATGATAGGGTGCACAATCGCTAAAAAAAAAGGATGGGGGTGCAAAATCGCACAATTGGAAAAAGATAGGGGGCAAAAGTGCAATTAAGCCTTTTATTTTTTTGCTTCAACAATTTTTTATCAACACCTTCAACCATTTACACCTTCCTTGACAAAAAACACACTGATTTATTTGATCTATAAGAATCTCAAGTATGGATCAAATTAGTCTTTTTTAGATAAACTGAAAGGACACTTTAGTCATATCGGAGACTAATTTGACCGGCGTTTACTAGTATTAACGATCAAAATGATAGTTTTTATTTCTTAATTAGATCAAATTATGTCCTAATACTTTTCGAATGGAGATTAATTTGAGCATGTACCTAAATTTTTAAAGACATTCACTTTACAGGTCATATGGACCCTTGAGTATGTACCAAATTTTTTAGACATTCACTTTACAGGTCATATGGACCCTCCTGCCTCTGAACCATGCGTCCTCCTCTGCATGTGTCTAATTACATCTCACCATTTAGGTATTGGTGAATGTTTTAAAACCCAATATAGTAAAGTGGTGTTATAGTGTGATTTAATTAGATGCATGTGTAAAATATTTATATTCAGTTTTCATTCTTATGGTCATTCAATATCTTATGTGTCAATGAATGACATTGTTGAATGTAACATTGTAGTGCTCTATCAGTAGGACATACAGTTTAACACTATTTTTTTTTTTTTTGCATTTAGTGCTTCAGTGAATAAAAAAAAAACACCATCTTAGATACTTAAAAAATTAAATGGGTAGGATGTAGCGGAATTCAGATTCATATGGCTGGATTTCCACCATTTTAGACATGGGATGTTTTGTCTCCCTTATTACACATTCCATCATGGCTCTTTTCAATGATCCTGTGCGTGGCAATTGGCTATATATCCACTCCACTAGCGATTCCATCTCATCAGCAAAATCATGCATATGCCATTGTAAAAGTTTAGGCACAATTATCTTTCTCTTGTTTGTTATACCAACTGAAGCTTCCAAGTACTCAACTTTGGCCCTTCCTAATTGGTTCACAACTTCTTCTGAAGTGTACACCCTTAACTGGCACAAGAAACACCTCATATTAATTTCTTTTTTCATCAATTTGGATACACTTAAACAATACACTTACTGCTGGTGAGGACCAAGTGCCTCGGCAGAGAGCAAATGTGACATTAGGTTCTGGATACCCCACACCATAAGCATGCCTCAACAAGACTTCCTTCTCGTCCACAGGACCCTAATAATTTTTGTGAACTTTACATTAATTGGGTTATATAAATAATTGTAGTGATAGAAAAATGTTGAATGAGTGAAGTTGAGACATTATTGTAGGATAAGAAAATATGTATGTTACATACATGTTTTGATTCACATGGATGGCGAAGAATAAAGTGTTCAATAGCCAGAGCATTCAGTACAATACCGCCTACATTCATTGCAGCCTGAGTCAATGCATAGCTACACAGTTATTATTAGCACAATCATCAACAAAAAAAGGAGTCTATTTTTTTCTTTTAACATAGCTACATATTAATATATATACTTTTTGCTTTTTTGAGGAAACCAAAGCTACATATTCTGTAATTACCATCCATTCTCTCTCACATATACCTTATTCATAAGAGACAACAATTTATCTTGTGTAGTTGGAAGGCCATGATCCAGAAATGCCTGTAATTACATAAAATTTTTTAGAAAGGTTTATAAGATTCATAATGTATCATGGCATAGATATGATATAATAGGCAATTTCTTGTTAATGAAGACTTGAAATGCCTTACAGTACATTCATTATGCAGGCATTGTATATGTTAATCCAGAATGCCAACTTTTGCTTGTAGCTCAAGAAACTTAAATCAACATCACATAGCTTATGACTCAAGACCCTAAAAAAGAGGGGGGTATATAAGAATAAAGATATATAAGGAAAAAAAAAGATTGCATAACATGTAGATAAAGTTTAAACAATTATTGGTGAGCTACTAAAAGCTCAAAATGAACCTTAATTTTCTGAATGCTGGCAGGCAGTGTGAAAAGAATTCAGTGTCTAATGAGCTGCTACTAATTTGGATGAAATTCTTATAAGGTCCTACATCTCTTGCTGTGCAATCTAAATCTGCTGATATGCCATATGGGTCAAGACAAGAGGCATTGCCATTTAGGTATGAATGTGTTTTGTAGTTGGATGAATTAGTCATTGAGATGAAGCTTTTCGACTGCATGCATGAAAGAGTGAGTCTTGGGACACTAGTTTCTGATTCTTTGATGTCCAATGATGCTTGATTCAATTCTAGGAAAATTCCTATTAGACATTTAAGAAGTTCCTCTGACAATTCATTTGGGTTCTCAATGGCATTTTGTCTTGGGATTTTTCCTGTTTTTGTTCTTGGCACTTCATATTCTGTGTTCAAGAAATATCCAAAATCACACGGTGAGAAAATTGAGCAACGGAAGAAAAAGAAAACGAGTAAATAATCATTTTGATCTCTAAATGTGTGAGGTGATGTCACTATAGTCTATGAATGTAGTGAAATTATAAAAACATTCCTCCCTGAGCGTCTTTTGTTAACAATTTCATGGATTAAACCGACTAACATATGATACATATAAGAATCAAGGTACCTAACAAAATACACATTGAAGGGTGTGTTTGCAATTTAGATACATTCCAAAATCACAAGGCTTAACACTTATCATGTATTTACCTTTTGATCTTCTTGGGGTGGAAAATAGGCTATGGATATCCATTGCTGAACTTAAAGATGCCCTCCTATCTTTTGACTTTCTTCCTTTAGTGAATTCTTCATAATTTTGTGAAAACGATCCTTGGAACTGGTTACATAATTTAGGCTGTCTTCTATGGCGTACTTTCCAATCCACGGTCTCATTTCTTTCTTGGTACAACTTATCTTTTAGTTCCTTAACTTTTCTTTCAAGCAAAGTGATCTCTTCCTCTACTAATGCCAATTCTTCAAGAAGCTCATGAACCTACAATATGTTATCTTTGTCAGAATAATCCAACACTATCATATCATTTTTAAAAGAAAATATACACTTTATATGGTAGACATGTGCACTTTTATGTTTTTTAAAAGAAAAAAAACATTTAATATGAGAAAAAGGGAATACTAAATCACCTGAGGTGGAAACACTGAAGGAATGTGTTGAAGAGAGCAAACAGGACCATGCAGTGATGCACAAAGTAAGACCCTATTGAGTGACTCTTCACCCTTCAACTGTGCTTGCAATTGAACAACCTACATATATGAAATAAAGGAAAGCCACATAATAGTCATCATTAATATAAAAAGGTTCATACTTGAAATAGAACTTTGAGGTTACTAATAATATCTCTTCTCTTTGAGGTTAATAAAAAAATGGTTACAAAACAAATGATGGATGCTATTGAAGAATTTACACACCTCATTTTCAAGCTCTTGTCTCCTTTGTGGCTCTTGGCTTTTCTCCATGAGATAGTCTTCGAATTTCATTTGCCTATGTGAATTTCAAAACAAAGTACCCTTTGACTTCAAATATATTTATTTATTTTTTATGTAAGGAGGAAGTTGGTCACGGTCAAAGGGTTCTTATATTAAGTATAACATTGAAAGTGGTAGTTAGTACTTATTAGTTGGTGCCACTAAATTAAAGTATAGTTAGTTAGGTATAAAGTTAGAGGGGATGAATATGCTTTATAGAGAAGACCCTTTATATTTAATGAATTTGAGATAAAAACAGAGACTTGGAATGGCAAATGTGTGTGAGTTTGTACTTTATATAAAAAGAATGTGTATGCGGTGGATTGGTTTCGGTTGGGAATGAGTTTTGGGTAAAACTTTTACATGTACATCATATGATTATGAACCTTTTTTTCTTTTTGTAGAATGTTGAATTAAATGGTATAGGTGGTAACGTGAATCTCATCAATGAAATGGTGGTGTCATGAAGCCCATGAATGAGAGTTCTGATTCTCTCTATTTGGAGAGAAAATGACAATCTCAACTTCATTCGTTATAAACAAAACACGTGGCACTTACAGAATGCAACAGTTCAGATTTTTACCAATTCATTTGAGATTTTGCATCTAATTAATGTTGGAGATTTCCAAAATAGGTGAGAAAAACTGAAAAACAGAAAATTACACATGGTAATCGATTACCATATTGATGTAATCGATTACATCAAGCAAAATTTGCAAACGGTAAACAGAGACTTTGGGTAATCGATTACCTGCATATGGTAATCGATTACCACGGGACTGGATGTGTTTTTCTGCACTTTTTCTCATAGTTTTGGGTTCCAAAAGTTGTAACTCTTCATGGGAATGACTTGTATACATTGGGAAGTTATCATTTACTGATAAATCATGAATCATTGCATTGATTCAAGCCAAAAGTTGAATGTATATGGTTGTAACTTTTGATTAAAAGTTGCATTCTCTCATATGAAGGGGCATATGATGCACTATAAATGCATGGCATTTGTGTATCAGAAGGAGCACGTTTTTGACATCAATTACAGTCAAATTCTCCCTCATTCTCATACTCTAAATCATCCATCAATTCTCTAATGCATGAGTGAATTGTTGGAAACATATTTCTGTCAAATATTGTTAGGAGATACGCTTGGTGTGATTGTGCAATACACATCAAGGAACTCATAGTATCCTGAAGGGGATTCGCTGGACATTCCTATTGCATCCAATATAAAGTTATTGGTGGGGGCGAATCGAACCTAAAGGTTAGTGTGGCAACCCCATACGCTTTGAGTTTTCGTGCATAACCATTAATCATTTCAGGTTTCAAGTGCAGCAGCCTCTTCCCAACAAATCAAGATTGTTAACAATCTTTAGGTTCGATTTTATGGCTGCTTCATTGAAAGAAATGACCTCTGACTTTGTTAAGTTGGAAAAGTTTGATGGAGGAAACTTCATCCGTTGGCAGAAGAAAATGAAGTTTCTTCTCACAACATTGAAGGTGGCTTACGTTCTGAACATGGCAAGGCCCGTGGAGAAAGATGATGAAACCATTGCTGAGACCAGAGAGAGACAGAAGTGGGACAACGATGACTACATCTGCTTGGGACATATCTTGAATGGTATGTCTGATTCTCTGTTCGATATCTACCAGAGCAGCCCATCGGCAAAGGATTTGTGGGACAAATTGGAAACCAGATACATGCGTGAAGACGCTACAAGTAAGAAATTTCTTGTCTCACAATTTAATAATTACAAAATGGTAGATGGTAAGCCTGTTATGGAACAATTATATGATATTGAACGTATTCTTAACAACTACAAACAACATAACATGCATATGGATGAAACTATCATTGTGTCATCCATAATTGACAAACTCCCTCCTTCATGGAAAGATTTTAAACGATCCATGAAACATAAGAAGGAAGATATCTCTCTTGAGCAATTTGGAAATCACCTTCGTTTAGAAGAAGAATACCGAAAACAAGAAGGTATTAAAAATCAAATTACTCAAGAGAAGGTGCATGTTGTGGAAGAGGGAAAATCAAGTAAGACTTCCAAAAAGAGAAATCATGAAAATGATGAGTCTCAAAACCACAATGGTAATAACATTAAAAAGAAAAAGAAAGGTAAATGTTATTTTTGTGGGAAAGAAGGACACTTTAAGAATGAGTGCAGGTTCTTGAAAAAGAAGAACAAAGAAAAGAATTCAAGTGCAACAAATGATGATCTTGTTGCGGTCATTTCTGAAATCAACATGATTGAAGATGTTGATTCTTGGTGGATAGACTCTGGTGCTACTCGTCATGTGTGCAAAAACAAGGAATTGTTTAAGACCATCAATGAAGATGGGAGTGTTTTGTACATGGGAAATGCTTCAACTGTGCAAGTCCAAGGAAAAGGGACCATAGAGATTGAATTCACTTCTGGAAAGACACTTACTCTTAAAGATGTATTTTATGTTCCTGAAGTTAGGAAGAACTTGATTTCTGTACCATTACTTAATAAGAATGGGTTCAAATCTGTATTTGAGGGAGATAAATTTATCCTCTCAAAAGGGGGTATGTTTGTAGGAAAGGGATATTTGTGTGAGAATATGTTCAAATGTAATATTGCAAATATTAATAATAATGATATGATTTCTGCTTATATTGTTGAGTCTTGTGATTTATGGCATATGCGATTGGGACATGTTAATTTTAGAAAATTGGAGGATATGATGAAATCAAATCTAATTCCTAATCTTGATAAAAACTTTGATTCATGTACTACTTGCATGTTGACTAAAATTACAAGACAACCTTTTAAAAGTGTTAAAAGAAGTTCTAGGGTGCTAGATTTAATTCATTCAGATGTATGTGATTTACATGGTTGGCCCACCATTGGTGGTAAAAAGTACTTTGTTACTTTCATTGATGATTGCACTCGATTTTGTTATGTTTATTTAATGCATTCAAAAGATGAAGTCTTAGATAAATTCAAAATGTTTAAAGCACAAGTAGAACTTCAACATGAAACTTTCATTAAATGCTTTAGAAGCGATAGGGGAGGAGAATTCTATCATCCGAGTTATTTTGAATCCACCGGTATTGTGCATCAAGTTACTACACCATACACCCCACAACAAAATGGAATAGCAGAAAGGAAGAATAGGACTTTGGTAGAAATGGTTAATGCCATGTTGTCCTATTCTGGATTATCTAAAGGATATTGGGGTGAAGCAATGCTTACAGCATGTTATATCCTCAATAGGGTTCCAAACAAAAGGAACAAAATAACCCCATATGAACTTTGGAAACAAAGGAAGCCAAATCTTAATTATTTAAAAGTTTGGGGTTGTAGAGCAATTGTGAAAGTGCCTGAACCAAAAAGAAAGAAGTTGGGTGAAAGAGGAATTGAATGTGTATTCTTAGGCTATGCAGAAAATAGCAAAGCATACAGATTCTTGGTTATTGAATCGAATGACTCATATTCTGTCAATACAGTAATTGAGTCAAGAGATGCAATTTTTCAAGAAGATAGATTTAAATCATTCTCTTATCCCAAGGACATTGTTCATTCTAATGTACCAAATTTAGAAAACAATGAATCAAATGTAGATACATTGGATGGTTCAGAACTTAGAAGGAGTAAGAGGATCCGAAAAGAAAAGGATTTTGGACCTGACTTCTTCATGTTTCTTATAGAAGGAACTGGTACATCCATAAATAGTTATGGACCAATTTGCTTTAACCTTGAGAGTGATCCAGTGACATATGAAGAGGCTATAAAGTCTCAAGATTCAGCCTTTTGGAAAGAAGCTATCCAGGAAGAAATGGATTCAATTATGGGTAATAAAACTTGGAAAGTAGTAGATCTCTCACCCGGATCCAAACCAATAGGTTGTAAATAGATCTTTAAAAGGAAAATGAAAGTTGATGGTACCATTGATAAATTCAAGGCTAGACTAGTTGCCAAAGGGTTTACACAAAAAGAAGGAATTGATTATTTTGATACATATGCACCTGTTGCAAGAATTGCATCAATTAGAGTGCTAATTGCACTAGCATCCATCCATAAGTTTGTTATCCATCAAATGGATGTTAAAACTGCTTTCCTAAATGGAGAGTTGGATGAAGAGGTATATATGAAACAACCAGAAGGGTTTGTGATCAAAGGTCAAGAAGATAAAGTGTGTAAATTAACTAAGTCTTTATATGGGTTGAAACAAGCACCCAAACAATGGCACCAAAAATTTGATCAAGTTGTGTTAGCCAATGGATACATTATAAATGAATCTGACAAGTGTATTTACAGTAAATTCCACAATGGAAAAGGTGTCATGATTTGTTTATATGTAGATGATATGTTAATTTTTGGCACAAGTTTAGATGAGGTAGAAAAGACTAAAGCTTTCTTATCCAAAAATTTTGATATGAAAGATTTAGGCGAAGCAGATGTGATTCTAGGAATTAAAATCATAAGAGATGGTAACCACATTGGTTTATCCCAATCTCATTATATAGAAAAGGTGCTTCAGAAATTCAATCATTTAGATTGTAATCCGGTCTCTACCCCATTTGACCAAACTGTTAGTTTGCAACCAAACAAAGGTTGTCCGGTGGCACAACTTGAATATGCAAAAGTAATCGGATGCTTGATGTATGCCATGACCTGTACAAGACCTGATATAGCATATGCTGTTGGAAGGTTAAGTCGGTATACTGGCAATCCAAGTAAAGAACATTGGCATGCTGTGAAACGAGTATTAAAATACTTGAAAGGAACAATGAATTATTGTTTAACGTATAGTGGAGACCCTTCAGTTTTGGAAGGATACACAGATGCTAGTTGGGTAACTTATGTTGAGGATCATGCTTCCACAAGTGGATGGATCTTCAACATTGGTGGAGGTGCAGTTTCTTGGGGTTCAAAGAAACAGACATGCATTGCCGACTCCACCATGGCTGCAGAATTTATTGCATTGGCTGCAGGAAGTAAAGAGGCAGAATGGCTAAGGAATTTGTTGTATGAGATACCAGTCTGGCAAAAGCCAATGGCACCAGTATCCATACATTGTGATAGTCAATCCACACTATCAAAGGCCTATAGTCAAGTATACAATGGGAAATCAAGGCATATTGGTTTAAGACATAGCTATGTAAGAGACTTGATTTCTAATGGAGTAATATCTATCATGTTCGTAAGAACAGAAAAGAATCTTGCAGATCCTTTGACGAAAGGTTTGACAAGAGACATGGTGTTGAAGACATCATTGGGGATGGGACTCAAGCCCATATCTAATTGATTACCAATAATGGAAACTCAACCCACACTTGAGTAACATCAAGTCTTGGGTTCAATGGTGAAAGTACATTATTAGAGTAATTGAAGTACTTGATTATAGATACATCCCAAGGTTAAAAGTACTTGGACCATAAGATTAAAAAATTGTAGGTTGAGATTTTTCTCTTAATGGACATATAGCATACATTTGCTGAAATGCATACTTATGGGGCATTTCCGATATAGTCTACCTATGTGAGAATGAAGTTTGGCCGCTTCACGGAGTTCAAGGGCTTGACTCTTAAGTTTTCATGAAAAGGGATATATGACACAAGGCCTTATTAATGTGTCATCTTACAGTTCTCTTTATTAATGATATTGAGATTCTATGTGTAAATTATGTACACTTGTTCTAATGAATAGTTGGTTCAAAGCTTGCCTACCATACTATTTGGGAATGAGCGAAAACTTAATTTACTAAGTAATGGTTCAAATCGTGAGATACCATTATCTGAAACCATGGAATTTCCAGTTTTATGGGATTTAGTATTTTGAAAATGGTGGGGGATTGTTGGAGATTTCCAAAATAGGTGAGAAAAACTGAAAAACAGAAAATTACACATGGTAATCGATTACCATATTGATGTAATCGATTACATCAAGCAAAATTTGCAAACGGTAAACAGAGACTTTGGGTAATCGATTACCTGCATATGGTAATCGATTACCACGGGACTGGATGTGTTTTTCTGCACTTTTTCTCATAGTTTTGGGTTCCAAAAGTTGTAACTCTTCATGGGAATGACTTGTATACATTGGGAAGTTATCATTTACTGATAAATCATGAATCATTGCATTGATTCAAGCCAAAAGTTGAATGTATATGGTTGTAACTTTTGATTAAAAGTTGCATTCTCTCATATGAAGGGGCATATGATGCACTATAAATGCATGGCATTTGTGTATCAGAAGGAGCACGTTTTTGACATCAATTACAGTCAAATTCTCCCTCATTCTCATACTCTAAATCATCCATCAATTCTCTAATGCATGAGTGAATTGTTGGAAACATATTTCTGTCAAATATTGTTAGGAGATACGCTTGGTGTGATTGTGCAATACACATCAAGGAACTCATAGTATCCTGAAGGGGATTCGCTGGACATTCCTATTGCATCCAATATAAAGTTATTGGTGGGGGCGAATCGAACCTAAAGGTTAGTGTGGCAACCCCATACGCTTTGAGTTTTCGTGCATAACCATTAATCATTTCAGGTTTCAAGTGCAGCAGCCTCTTCCCAACAAATCAAGATTGTTAACAATTAATTCATCAATGGTTAATTAAGTAAAAGATTTTTTAAAAAACGATGACAAACAAAAAATCTTACAAAAAAATTGTTCTTTTTAATTCCTGTAACGTTTTCTTTTAACATTTTTACGGACAAAAAATGGCGCCGGTAATTTTTTATGATGACAAAAAATCATGATAAAAAATTTACAAGAACTAAAAATGCTGACGAAAAATTTACATGGACTAAAAAATATGATTTTTTTGTAGCGATTGAAAAGAAAATTCTCTATATTTATAGAGATCGTTTACTTAACTAACCCTTAATTCAATGAGCCGTAAAAGATGCTAGTTTCATAGTTGATTTGGATTTTTTTTATCTTTTTAATTAATGTTTATTCCTTCAAAAAAAATTAATGTTTATGTAATGTGAAGCAAAGTGAAGATTGCCGAATTGTTTTTCTTATTTGACCTTTTTTTTTTTTTTGAAGAACTTATTTGAGCATGTAAATGCATTGTTCAGTTGTATATATGGTAAAAGAAGAAGCTGAACAAAGAGATGAAATAAGGTTTATTGAAGAGAAGGTTGAGAGGAAATTGTGTACTTTTGGAACTCTTAAACTAATGCACACCTGGTGATGCCAATTAAGAATTGCATATGTTAAAGTCTAGTAATGATTTATTGATAAAAACAATGAGCACCTGTTCAACCTACATGGAATCAAAAATATGCAGTTAATTGTGTGGTTAATTAACTTTTGCATTGTGTTTTCAATTTGGTCGTTTTCACAAGGCATTGTTTTGTTTTTCCAGTGTTTCAAATTGCTTAAATTAACCTGCCAATTTTCGAAATTGCATTGACCCTTTTACTATATTATTTATTTAAACCAAAGAAACATCAATTGAGGTTATGTTGTTCAAAACCAAATATCAACATAATTTGTGCTGTTCAAAATGTGGCAGTAATTAATCCCAATTAATAAGGTTCAATTGTAAAATGAAAAAAAAAAAAAAAAGAGAGTTAAAAACAACAGCATGAATGTATTACGCCGACTGTGGGGATCGAACCCACGACCACGTGGTTAAAAGCCACGCGCTCTACCACTGAGCTAAGTCGGCTTGTTATTTAACAATCGCATAGTAATATATTTTAATACATCTAACACAAAATCAACGTTGTTCAATTAACATCGAATCAAAAGACCTTGGATCGAACCTTACTACCAAGAATTGAAAATGTAGTGATTTGATTTTTACTATTTTATGGTAGAACATAGTAAGGAATTTATCTTATTATTTAAGTGATAATTTGAACAAGTTAGATTCAGTGATGGTTAACAGCTAGTTAATTACGGATTTCGATTCTCTCAATTGAAAATTCTCTAAATTTTTCTCCATTCCATTAAAATACACCAACCACTTTTTTTTATACTTTAACTCTCATTTTCTCTCTCATATTTGATGGTTGTGATTCCACTCGAGAAAAATTGAGATAAATTTCAATGAAGAGAATCCTAATTCGTTAATTACATAATATCCAATTGGTCGAGCAAAGTAACATTATAATTAATTAACGTGGCATTTCACAATTATATACTCCATTGAAATGGTTTTAGTCTTACATGGCTTGTCCAAGAAAGTCGTATGCTGGTAAGCTATCTTTGTCCATTATTTTGAGAATGAGATTGTTTTTATCACTTGATCCAGAATTTTCTACTTGGAATATAAATTTCTCATTCCATGTAGAATTTTTGCCACTACCTGCAAAAAGACACCATTAAAAAGTTCATTCAATTATGTTCATACAAGATATTTATGATCATCAGTTGTCTTCTATATCAATGGCATACACAAGAATAGTCGTAGACAAGTTTTTTTTTTAGAGGAGTGGTAGACAAGTTATTAATTAAGCTCTTGTATTTTATTTTTAGTTTGCCACTCATCTCATCTAGAAGCCACATTGACCATAGTTGAGAAAAAGAAGTTCCTCATAAAAATATATAAGACCTAACATGTCATCTTACAATGCAATCTGATTTTATAAAGATGAGTTATGTTCATTATAACATCGATAAACATAACCATTTCAAAAGGACAAAACTGTCACAACGTTTATTTTTTTATTCATAGAGTTTGAACTTGTAACCAGCTATAGTAATCTTTCTATGTATTTGTTTTTGAGTGGAACTCCTCATATATTAATATGTTTTAAGCAATACTCAAACATGAATTTGAATAAGCCAAAAAACTGATTAACCTTTAGTGATACGACTCTTCTTCTCTTATTCTTCATATTGTATCAGAAAGGAACTTGAACATTATAACATATATATTAACATTATAACATAGTAAAAATTGGGACAGTAAGAAACTTGAACATATTTTGTAATATATAAAAAAACCCATTAATTTAATTTTGTTTTTAGAGTAAATTAAAAACCCAAATAGGCCATTGAGAAAAAATAAATTTATTTGTTCCTAAAAATTTCAAATATAGATTAAATTAATTTATCTCATATTCAACAATGTATTTAATCATACAAAATCCATTTGAATAGTTTGTATTGTTGTCTAAGTTGAGGCAAAGAATTTATAGAATTATTATTTCAAACTGTTTGTTAATATTAGAAAATGATCAATAATATGTGTTTTGTTCAATTTTTTTTTATTTCTATTTGGTATTATTTAATTGTATATGTTTTGATCTGAACAATGAGTTTTTTTTGTTTTGTTTATTGACAATGTGTTAGGACTGGTTGCAACTATTGATTTTATATTACGATAACTATAATAATGTTGGTTTTAAATATCTTCTGTTATAACTTCCAATAACCATTAAATATTTGGTTTTGAATTCATTACTTGCGATAACTGCCGTGATGGTTATAACTATATACAATGTTTACAAATACTTGACAATAATTATCAAAATTAAATATTTGAGATATTTTTATGATAAATAAACTTATTTAACCTTTAAGATATGTATATATATATATATATATATATATATATATATATATATATAATCAAATTAAAGACCAACCCTAATTAGGTAAAAATAAACATTTAAACATTAAGATTATCAGGTAAAAATTAGAGAGAACATGATTCAACCAAAGATATATTTAAACATGATTGATACCACTAAATATATGATTTTGTTAAACAACATTTAAACATGAAGAAAAATACATGATTCAACTACTTGTTTGTTACCTTAGAACTCTCATAAACATTGTGCCCATAGATTTACGATGCATCATCCTTCATAAAAAAATATTAGTTGAATCATGTTCAAGTGAAACGATAAACTAAATGGAAATCAAGAAAAAATACTAGTGTTTTAGAGTATTACCACCACCTTTGATGCAAGCACGTTTTCCTTTGACTATCTCTAGAGAATCGAGAAAAAAGACTACTATCTAAACATAAGGACTACATTTGTCATTTTTTTTAGAGAGTCAAAATCACAACATTGGAAAAAGAAAATAAAGGAGGGTCAAAGGTACACTTTAACCTAAAACAAAAATAAGATAACATTTTAATAAAAACAACATTCGTCATCCCTTTCTTCAAGGAAAGCAGCATTTCACCAAGGGAGAAGAAATGTACGGTTTTAATAAAATCTATTTATTCTCATCGTCCCTAATTTCTTCATTCGTTTTGTAGAACGATGACTATTTTTAGGTCTATTTTGTCTTCAGTAAGATCCACCAAAACTAGGTAAACAATCTTCAAATCTCAATCTGGTTGTGAATCCTACATGTGAGGGAAACATTAGAAATGATAGTATGATTTTTTTAGGATGTATAGGAAAGCTATCTTCAAATCTCAAGCTGATTGTGAATCGTATATGTGAGGAAAACATTGGAAATGATAATATGAGTGGAATTTAATTGCAACGATTGAAAATGATTTTTTGGTACTCTATGTTTATTCAATTTCAATTTTTTTAGGATGTATAAGATTGGTACTCCTCATGTATAAGACTGGTACTCCTCCTAAACCTGTCATGACTCCTCTTAACACATTGTTAAGAGAGAAAACGTTTGGCCATATCAAGATTGGGACTATACACAAGAACATTACCATGTGGGGTCCATTTCTCATACTTTTGGCTGACTGTATTGTGTTCACTCATTCTGCTGAAGAGCAAATGATTACAATTTCACCCGACTATGCTTTCTCTAAGGACAAACTAAAAGTTAAAATGGAAACTTCGTTTTATGTGATGGTAAGGTTATGTAAATTTATGTATTGTATTACGTATTAATTATTTTCTTGTATCAGATCAAGGATGCTAAGAAGACATCATATGAGGTTGATGATGCCCTTCAAGCAACTATAAAACTTGCACAAGCAAGATTGCAAACCGAATTTAGTTTTGTTAATAACAGTTTTGACAATGGAGAAGAACAACAACAAACTCATGCAGGTTGAGCTAGGTTTCTCAAAATGTATGTAATTATGTCCTTATTCTGCCAACATTAATTTCTTTTCCTTTTCTATTCCACCAACTAACTCTTACTTGTAAATATTTTTATTTTTAAAAATTTATTTTAGGCTAAAATATTAAAAAGGTCCCTGCAAATATGCCTCATTGAGCTTTTGGTCCTTGTAAAAAAAAATTTGTTTTTCGTCCTTGCAAAATATTTTGTTTTTCAAAATAGTCCTTGGGCCCATTGAAGTTGCTAGGTGGCACTCTGATGCTGACGTGGTAGCATGCTGACTGTGCATAAGTGCTGACGTGGCAGCATGCGCCACATCAGCATAAGAGTGCCACGTGGGTACTTATGCACAGTCAGCATGCTGCCACGTCAGCACTTATGCACAGTCAGCATGCGCCATGTTAGCATCAGAGTGCCACCTAGCAACTTCAATGGGCCCAAGGACTATTTTAAAAAACAAAATATTTTGCAAGGACGAAAAACAATTTTTTTTTACAAGGACCAAAAGCCAAATGAGGCATATTTGCAAGGACCTTTTTAATGTTTTAGCCTTTATTTTATAGTCACAAGAAATTGATATGTAATCACAATAAATGAATAAATGTTCATATGTTGTGAATATGAAC
Source organism: Medicago ruthenica (assembly GCA_018208015.1). Classification (NCBI taxonomy): domain Eukaryota; kingdom Viridiplantae; phylum Streptophyta; class Magnoliopsida; order Fabales; family Fabaceae; genus Medicago; species Medicago ruthenica. Next base: position 18,193,298 of record CM031375.1, read on the forward strand.
ATATTTGAAGTGATGTTGTAATAGTCTATGGATGTATTGAAATTATAAAAACATTTTTTCCCAAGTGTCTTGTTAACAATTTCATGGACTAAACAGACCAACAGCCGACACATTTGCCAACATATATATTGTCCTCATTCATACAAATAATTGCGAAATTTAGGATACACAAATGATATAATTCGTGTACCATACTTAAAAATTAGATGACAATATATATTAAAGGGTATCCTGCAACACAGTGTTATAAAAGACTGTAAAATATAATTATACAATATTCATAAACAAAAAAACAAAAACAAAAAAGAGATTTTTTTAATAAACCTCGGTACTATATCAAAAATAGGGATCTTCCATTCCATCTATATTAACATAGTAGAGAAATAATAAATACATATGATATGATATAATACCAAGCCTTGTTAGAATTGGGCCAACAAGGAGTTAGAAACTTGAACATGTGTAAGATTTTTTTATAACACACATTGAAGCAAATATATATATATATATATATATATATATATATATATATATATATATATATATATATATATATATATTATATATGAAAGAAGGATTTCACTCCTAGAAATTGTGGGTTCCTTCTATCATTTGGCATCTTCATATATCACTGTGACATCTTCAATTGCCGATGATACTTTATTGATAGGTGAGAAAATCGGGGCTAACATTAGATCCTTAAAAACAGTTTTGATTCTTTTCGAGGTGATATCGAGTCTAAAAGTTAATTTTCACAAAAGTCAGTTGGTTGGGGTTAATGTTTCTAATTCTTGGTTGACTGAGGCTTCAACGGTGCTTAATTGTAAAACATGATCTCTCCCTTTATCTTATTTGGGTTTACCAATTGGGGGTGATTCCCGAAAATTAAGTTTCTACAATCCGTTAGTCACTCGTATTAAATCAAGATTGTCACTTTGGAAAAGCAGAAACTTATCTTTGGGGGGTCGCTTGGTTCTCCTGAAGTTTGTCATGTTCTCTCTTTCAGTCTATTTTCTTTTCTTCTTTAAGGCTTCCGCATGTATCATTTCTTCTATCGAATCAATTTTTAATTGTTTTTATGGGGGGATGTGAGGTTTTTAAGAAAATAACTTGGATCAAGGGGGAGTTTATCAAAAGTACTCACTTCCACATGCACAGAGGTGTGTTTATCAAAAGTACTCATATAGGTATTCCACTCCACTACACATAAAGTATAGACCTCATGAAAATTTTATATCATCTCAACTTCTTATCGATTCATGAATCATGCATTTTATGATTTATTATAGCATGTTCACCTCATGTTCAGTTCATATCACTTCACAACTTATTATTACCCACAGGGCCGTTCCTATGAAAACGGAGACCCGGCTCTGAAAGTAAAAGTAGGCCCCTAATAAAATAAAATTAATTTCTTTTCAAAGAACATTCTTTTATTTAATTGAAAATAACATCCGTAAACATAAATAAAAGTCACGTAACTGACACAAAAAAGATTCATATCTTAACCAATAATATAAAAATACAATTTCAAGCGAATATCTTTATCGACATTTTAGGTTGTATTTTCCTTAGTTAGTACAAACGCAAAAAAAAAGTTTATAATGTTTTTTTTAATTATAATGTTTGTTGTTTTTTTTAATAAATTATATAATGGAATTATAATGTTTGTTGCTAGAGCTTTGCTATTTTATACAATAAATATGGGCAAAAAAATACAAAATCTACTCTAACAAAAATAAGAAGAAAAAATATTATATTGTGTTTTTATGAAAAATATATTAATTAAAGAAGAAAAAACTAAAAACTTGGGAGTTGAACCCAGGTTCATGGGAAAGACAACACAATACACTACCACTAGTCCACACATCCAGATTTGATAATATTACCACATCATTAATATATATTCCTTTTCTACTTGCATTATATATAAAAAAAAAAATATTTTGGGCCCCCAAATTTTGGAGGCCCAGCTCCATAGAGCTGTTTGCACCCCCCAAGGAACGGCCCTGATTACCCATTGAACTAATTTTTTGGGATCTTCAGTAATTTAGGTCGGGTTACAATCATGAGTGATTCACCTTTCCATAGGCAGTAGTCCCGTCCTAACCGGTGTGTTATGGAATTTCTTTCTAGCAAGTCCTTTCGTCAAAGGATCAACTAAATTTTCAGTAGTGTGTGTGATCCATTCTTACAGCCCATGTGGATAATAACTCTCTAACAATGTTGTTCTTCAACGTATTTGTTGTCTCTTACCATTATAGTAACGATTCTCTATTTTTACAATAGTCGTAGTACTATCGCAATGGATCAACACAGTTTGCAACAATTTTTCCCATAAGGGAATCTCTACTAGCAAGTATCTTAACCAACTTGCTTATGCACTAGCTGTTGGTAGTGCTATCATATCAAGCTCCATAATATACTGAGCTAATATAGTTAGTTTCTTATATTTCCAAGAAACAACTCCTCCAACGATACTAAATATATAACCACTTATCGCTTTGGAATCATCGGATAAGGTGTTTCAATCTGCGTTTGTGCTTCAGGACAACAGGAAACCTTTGATAATGTAATCCAAGGTTCAAGGTTCTTTTTAGGTATCTTAAGACTCTATCAATAGCTTGTTAATCCTCATTATTAGGTTTACTGACAAACTTGCACAACATTCCCACGACATAGGCAATGTCGGGTCTAATGCAATTAGTGACATACATGAGGTTGTCAATGATGCTTGCATATTCTGATTATCTCCCACTTTCAGAAGTGTTCTTTAATAGTTTTACACATATATTGTATGGTGTGTAAGCAAGTTTGCAATCAAAGTAATTATATTTCCTTAAGATCTTCTCAACATAGTGAGATTGATCTAAGGAAATTCACTTTTATGACCTGGTAGTTTTAATACCCAGAATTATATTAGCTTCACCAAGATCTTTCATATCAAAGTTGTTAGACAACAATGACTTCACAACATTTACAACATAAACGTTTGAACCAAATATGAGTAAGTCGTCTATATAGAGACATATGATTGTGAAAATGTTAATATCATATTTATAATAATATACATTTGTCACTTTCACTCACTTTGAACCCACTTGTTGTCAAACTTTTCATGCCATTACTTAGGGGCTAGTTTATGACCATTTATAGACTTATCTAACTCGCATACTTTTGTTTCTTGCCCATGGATTACAAAACCCCCAGGTTGTTCCATATAATTTTTTCTTCCAATTCACCATTTAGAAAAATAGTTTCAACATCCATTTGGTATACGTTTAGATTAGGAATAACATCAAGAGCAATTAGTACCCTTATGGATGTTATCCTTGTGATTGGAGAAAAACTGTTGAATAAATTTATATTTCCTCTGTGTCTAAAACCCTTGGCTACAAGACGAGCCTTGTATTTATCAACAATTCCATCAGGTTTTAGTTTCTTTTTCAAATCTATTTACAAGCTATCAACATAAAATCAGAAGGCAAATATACCAAATGTCGGGTCTTGTTAGACTATAGAGAATCCATCTCATGATTTATGGCCTTTTGCCATAAATCAACATCCAACTAAGACAACGCTTCTTGAAGGCTGGTTGAATCATTTTCTAATGTATAAACCATGTAATCAGGTCCATACTCTTTAGCAACTCGTGCTCTCTTACCTCTTCAAGGTTCAGTTACATCTGATTTGATGTTCTCATCACTACTTTTTATCACTAGAATGTGATCAGTTGCAATGCCCCTACTAGTGCCCCCACTATTTTTTAATTTAAAGGAGAATTTATTTTCATAGAAATCAACATCATTTGATTCTATGATCACATTAACATTTATATGTCATAAAACTAATATGATTTTATGTTGATAGCATACCCAATGAATGTACATTCACATGCTCTACTCATGAGTTTAAAAATAAGAAAAATTAGATTATCTTTTCTTTAAAATTCCATAAGGAGAAATATTTTTCTTAGATTTAGGCACTCTATTTAGCACAAAGTAAATAGTTATTAAAATTCTCCCCCACCAATGAGATGCAATGTCGCAATTAAGCATGATAGCTACAACTGACTCGGTATAGGTTCTATTCTTTATTTTCGCTTTAGCGTTCAATTTAAGAGAGTAAGGTGTAATTGTTATAGAAAACTTAATGCATGATATTTATTCCATATTTTTAATTGCCAAATAAAATTATACTCCCTCCATAACTTTTTATAAGCAAATTTGACCAATTCACATTTTTTAAGAAATGTGGTTTGTGTTATTTAATTTAAGTTAAATAACCTATTTTGCCCTCATTAATTGTGGTGTACAGTAGTATATTTTCAAGGTGTTGTTGTTAAACGTGTGTGCATTTAAAAAATTAAAGTAAGGGTATCAGGTATATTATCCTTAAATATGACAAAAAAAGTCAATTTTGCTTATAATTAGTTACAACTGAAATGGTTGAATTTTGCTTATATTTTGTTATGGAGGGAGTAGCAATTTGGAATCATATCATGTGATTTGTACTCACTCCGTCCTTATTTATAGGAGTAGTTTACAAAAAAGTTTTGTCCCTAAATATAAGATCATATACAAATTCCTAGATTCATTAATTACTCTTTTTCCAAATATACACCTTACTAATACTATCAATTTGTCTTGGTATATGAAAAGTTAACACGAAATATATATTTAATTAAGTGTAATTTAGTAATAGTCACACACATTTGAGACAATTTTATTACTCTAACAACTTTTCTTAATACACGCGATTTTTGCAAATTACTCCTATAAAAAGGGACGGAGGGAGTACAAGGCATCGAATTCTTAAACCATGTTGTAAAGTCAAACATAATCATGGTCAAAGAATGTGCATTGTGAATAAACTTGAGGATCATTAATTTCTTCATTTTTTCACAAGCTTCTAGAAGAAATTTTTATTATCTGTGCACTCTTCAGGTTGAAGCTCTAGCAGTTCAATTTACTCCAAGGAGAGGGGAACTAATACTAATACAAGAGAAGGCAAAGGTGAAAAAACTGGCAAATTTTCTTAAGCAGGTGATGCTACCTTATTTTACATTTTTTTTTACTAAAAGGGTTTAGCTTCTATGTTACCAAATAGATTTGCCGAAGTTATATTTTCTTTATACATGCATGTATTACGAAATTTCATTTACCAATGCTAAGAGTATATAAATTCAATTAGAGGCTTCTGAAGACGTTAAAGAACTTGTTTATATGGAAAGAGATTTTACTCGCGCATAAATAGATAATGTCAGATTAGTTGTTCAGAGAATGATCGGTTCTAGTAAGTTGGTTAATTGGTCACTATTCAATTCAACTTATTAGAACCAATCACCCCATGTAAAACATCTACTTGGTTAACCTCGAGATAGACCAGATTGAAATTACAAATAAAAAGAACATAATAAATCACTATACTCTATAAGATGAATTTCCCCTTTTCAAAAATAACTTAAAAGAAATAATATCAAAGAAAAAATTGAATAGAAGAATTGAATTTGATTGAATTGAATATTACAAAATAACAACAAGCATCATAGAGGTTCCATGTAACAACATACATTTATGCCTTTAATACTTGCTAGAAAGAATAAAAGAATACAGACTAATGAATCAACATGTTACATAATGAAATTTCAAAACTACTTTTAGTTTACAAATAGGCCATGCATAGTCTAATTAAGATATATAGTAACTACTTTCTTTCCATCCTCCTATGTCTTCTTCAATTAATTCCTCTTCCACCTGTGAATGAATTCCAACAAAGAAAAATAATCAGTGCATTATGACTAATAGAGTATTCGATTTGTATGTGTACTTAAAGAGTTAAAGTTAGTATCATTTACAATTTTTATAACATATTACAAAAAAAATAAAATGTGAATATATTATTAATTACCTTTGGAGTAAAAGTAATAGCAACATCAATTTCTCCACGATAAGATTGGTCTGCACGAACAACTCTATACTTGAGAGGTGGTAGCTTAGCAATTCCGTTTTGGACACCTTGAGCCAATAAATCTTTTACATAGATTCTGTTTAAGTAATAATCAATATTTTAATTAATCAACTCATTACCACATGCATTAACAAAAATGAGACTTGGTTGGGATTATATATTACTCCCTCCGTTCCTTTTTAATTGTCACTTTTGAAGAAAAAATTTGTTCCTTTTTAACTGTCACTTTCAAAGTTCAATGCAACTTTAAATAATGTTTTACCAATTTTATCCTTAGCTATTTATTACGGAGAGAGAAATATATGAGATGATACATTAAATTAATAAGGTTATTATAGTAAAAGTATAAATTATTGTATCAAAAGTAGTGACATTTATTAATTGTCTTGGTTTGTGTAAAATGTCAAAAAGTGACAATTAAAAAGGAACGGAGGTAGTATTATTATAGAGATGATAATGAAGTAATCATTAATGACACATATATACTATATATCTATGTGGAAGGCATTAGTCTTACGTGGCTTGTCCAATGAAGTCATCAGCAGAAAAGCTATCTTTGTCCATTATTTTGAGAATGACTTTGTTTTTATCATTTGATCCATTGTTTTCTACTTTGAACATAAATATCTCATCCCATACATGATTTCTGCCTCTACCTGCACCAATTAACACCCATATGTTTAACAAGTCACCATATGACATATTTTTATGTATCTTACTATCTTTTATATACAAAGTATTTATATTTCATCTTCATATCATAAACAATATTAAAGAATAATTGTATGCTAAAATTAATTATTAAGCTCTCATATTTATTGTTGGCTCATTGCTAAAATAGTACATTATTGTCTCTTAATTTTTTTAAACACCGTTCAAAGATGAAGCTAAATAAGGCATAGAACAAACCTTTAGCGACACGGCTCCTATGCTCTTGGCCTTGGTATTGTATCAAAACATAGGGATCTTCCATTCCACCTATATTAATATATGATATGATACAAAACCTTGTTAGAATTGGATCAACAAGGAGTTATGAACTTTAACATGTGTAAGATTTTTGTCACAAATCATTTTTTTAAAAGAAAAATAAAACCAAAAAAAAAAGATGAATGTAAATGACACACGTTGAAGCAAATATATATGAAAGAAGAATTTTTTACTCCTAAAAACGGAGAAGAAAGTAAAGTGTGAAACCAAAAGAGTTGTCATATTAACAAATTCATGTTTTGTTATGAAAAATATCTATGTAATATCAATTATTAATTTATTCATCAATAATTGATATTACTTAAATTATTATAGAGTATAAAAAAGTTATTCACTTTGGAAGAATCATATTTCTTAAAGAAAAACTAAAAAAAAAAAAGGCAAAGGAATTTGCTATATACCAAAGAAACAAGTGCTATTGAGGCCTTTTGCTTTCACAAGATGTACTTCCATTATCCCAATTGCCATATCTTTAAGTGTACAAAAACTGTTTATAATCTAACCCTGAAGATTCAAATTCAAAAAATAATATTGTTGTTTGTGATGTATACCAAGTATATGTTTTAGGCTTTAAGTGGATCTTTATAACTTTGGAAGAAGTTGAACCTTGTTTATATAGAGCTCTCATCATGAGCAGCCCCTATAATAGGATGAAGACTTGGTATGGTATTGTACAGAAATCAAAGAAACGACGTGGACCATACTCGGTCAACTATTGCAATCTTAGTCGTCTTAGTTCCAAAACTAAAATAAAGAATTGTCAAACTGGTATTAATATTGGAAAATAATTCAAACTTCAAATTTAAATAAAGTTAACTAGTAAATTTAAATATAGTAACACAGTGAGTCAAAAATAAATAAATGACTCGGTAAACAATCTTTACTCGTTGGGGTTGCTACTTTAAAACAATTCATTCAAAAGGCTAACTAATGGATTGAATTTGGATCCAGTTTGTGGAACTGTCGTCAAATTAAATAAGAATTGCTTGAGAATAAATTAAGGACGAGTAACCCTCCTTTATTTTTAACCTTGATAATTTGAAATTCGTTCATAAGATAAATATAGTTTAGAAAAATTGGTAGAGTTCGTTAACTACTAAGTCTAATTTTTTTTTCCTCCTTTGTTCTTTGCCTCTAGTCCAAAATGCAACAATGCATTTACGCTCCATCAAAGAAAAAGATACTAGTCAATTTCTAGAAAGAAATACGAATATGAATAGAAATAGGAAGGAGAGAGTGTAATATACTACTAACGTGGAATCGCAAGTCTTTGTAATGAGACATGAATTTGTGCAGTCTAATATATTTTATTTTGTGTCAGAAGGTTCAGTGTAATGAGTGAATGAGAAAGATGCATGCAAATTTGTCCTCTTTTTTTTTTTTTCCCAAGTCTCAGTCTAATGTGACGTCTTCAATTTGTCCTTATTTAATTGAAGGGTTCCAAGAAATTAGATTTTATATTCGATTGTTGACACATTATACTGAATCTTCCGTACCCATCATCCAGCAACCACCAAATTTAAAATTCACTTTGTAAATTTAACAAAAATATTTTTTTAAAATTTTTTAAAATTTTAAATAGATCTTTAATTGTTAATTTAATACATATATTTAATTTTTTTTAAGCTAAGTTTTAAATAGGTATTTATATGGGTAACGGTCTATTAGATTAACAACTTAAAAGATCTATTTAAACTTAAAAAAATTTAAAGGATTAATTCAATATATTTGTCGATGTTAAAAGACCAAAAGATATATTTGGCATCCGACGAATAGAAAAATACTTCGACACTCTCTAAAATGTTATTTAATTTCTCCATAAAAATGAAGTTTTCTAATTTTTTCTTCTTCGGACTATAATATATTTTGAGAATAATATCATAAACAAGACAAAATCAATTAAATTATTCTTTTACCACAATACATGGATTTTTTTTCTTCTTATATTTAAAATTGGATGAAGTATTTTACAATTTCAAGAAGTTAACTAATATTATGTATTACTAGTTTTTTTAGGGTAATATTATGTACTAGTTGAATTGTTGACAAATCTAATTATATGTTTAAGTCATATGGCAACACACATTGTCTTTGTGAGCAAATTGACAGATGTATGATTTCCATAACAAACATTTTCAGATGGGGGAATTGAGTTATAATGGTGTGACCAATTGTGAGAAAAACCTGAGAATCCGGTTATACATAGTGATCTCTTCGTGTTGTATTTGGGTGACATTGAGTTTTGGTGACATTAATGACATTGTCTCTATCTCTCTCATAACCAATTATTCTCTCTCATAAAAAATAATACTCCCTCCGTCCCAAATTGTATGACGTTTTGGGCATTTCACACGTATTAAGAAATATAATTAATTTTGTGTGGGAAAGAGATATTATGAGTTGTTTTACAAAATTGTCCTTAATAAATGGTATGGAAAAGATAAATTAAAGAATTGAAAAAATATAGAGTAATAAATAGTTAGGGATATAATAGGAAAAATAACATTAATGTTTCATTGGTATTGTAAAACGACATATAATTTGGGACAAATTTTTTTTTCCAAAGCGACATACAATTTGGGACGGAGGGAGTAATCTATTTTAATCATTCATAGAACATTCTCTCTTATCAAAATACATTAATGTCACCAATGTCATCAAAACTCATTGTCACCTAAATGTTTTATTCCGATCTCTATACACCAAATGTTCAATTTGGTATGGTTACACCTCTAATAACTTTGTATATGTACAAGTTTTGTAAATGCAACCATTGAATCACTTTGTGTAGGGGCGATAACTTTTTACATACACCTCTTCAATCAATCACATCCTTAAGAGTTTGTTTAAAAAATTAGAATTTTTTTTTGGTGGGGTGGGGGAGGAGATTAGATAGAAAAGCCTTTCATCATTTTTAAGGGGGTGGGTTTGTTGAAAATGACATATGAAGGGTTAAAATGGATATATTTTAAAAATATTATGGCAGTACAAATTGAGTTTTAAGAATTTATCTAAGCCTTCTGAAATTTTCCTCCAATGTATTTTTCTAGGTTTTCCAAAATAAGAGAAATTTTGTATCATGAAAAAAAATCCCAACATCCCCGTCTCAAATTTTTCTATTTTTTCTACTTTCTCATTCTTTTTCCCAAGTTATCCTCTCCCCTTCCATCTTCCAAACAAACTGTAATGTAACTTAGTCTAGATAAATATTAGTTTGGTAGTATGTACAAAGAGTCAACTTTTTTTAAGATATCTAGAAACCGTTTGATGATCGAAATATGATAGAGATGATATGATACGAAGCTGAATGAAGACAAGATATAATATGAACATAATAAACATTTATCGTATGATGTGTTTGATGTGCACATGATAACAAATATGTTAAATAATAAATATCAAAATTGCCCTTGTTTTCAATTACCGTATAGATTGCCCATGTATTCAATTAACACAAATTACCCTTGTCTTCAATTAGTGTATAGAATCATCACCATCGGAGATCAAAGGTTTATGAAACAATGAAACACAGAGCCAATTGGAGATCAATCGGAGACTAATCTTCTAAGCCACTCACTTTAAGTGACAACTAAAGTCAAGGTTGATACAAAAAAAAAAAATATGTTAGCAAATAGGAGTACAATAACGTAACTATTCGACCTTTAAAAGAAACTACTACTCCCTTTGTTTAAAATGAGTGTCACTTTAAAAGAAAAAAATTGTTTCAAAATGTCACTTTAAGTTTCCAATGCAATAATAACTTTTTCTTTCCAATTGTATCCTTCAATTAATACTATATACACTACTTTCAAAGTATTACTTTTTTCTCTGGTGGAAAACAAACCAATAGTTGATTAAGATAATTTGCTAAAATAACATATCTCTTTCTTTTAATTACTAATTAATTTCTTAATATGTGTGTAAAAACCTTAAACGACATTCATTTTGAAACAGATGGAGTACCATGTAAGTCACCTCTCTATATTACTATTCCGACTTTATATTTGCTTTCACATAAAGTGAGAATATTAATTAAGTGTGCATTCAAATTATAAGATTGCATGTGCACATTAAATAGTCATGGCACAAAGTTTGCAACTTTGAGTTTATATCGACAAAGTTTGATTGAGTTAGAGGGTCCGAGCATATAATTGTAGAATTTTCTGAAGAAGTACATAAATCTCTATTGGTCAGTTGAAGGATGTGATCAAAGAGTTTGTTACATCTCCACTATATTTTATTTATATTTCAAAAATAGTTTATTAGTCAAAACACTATAACGTCATTTGATTGTCAACCTCACTTAATGGTATAAGATTTGATTGTTATTGTTTATATAAATTACTTTCTTTTTACGGGTTACAACTTTCAAGAAATGATTTTATTTTGTATAAAAAATAGCAAAAACTCACGTACTTGTTTGATGAAATAAATATTTTCTAAATTTGATTTTAATTAACAAATCCGTCGTGTTTTTATTTTATTTCTGGTTTTTAACTACTAAATAAGAAATGTTTCAGATTGGATCAAGATTTTGACCCAATGAGGTGTATAAGCTAAACACCATTGCTCTTTAGACACTAAAGATTGTTTCCCGTCACCTACCGAACAACAGTTAATTGTCGTTCGATGCTTTTTAGATTTGTTATAACCCTTTTTAATTCAGTTTAACCGATTGAAAAAATGTGTCGGATAGTAGTTAATTACCGTCTTGGTTTCACTAGGTGTCTAAAGAGCAATTGTCTAAGCTAAACCACAAACCACCGGTGAGGTCAAATAAAAACTCCTTGAAACCTCACTAACTTGAACGTTGTGGTCTAGATGGATCACTCCCGCTCTAATGAAAAACAGCCGCAAACCAATGCATCGTACCTACTCCAGCCGTCACTTCTGGTCTTCAACAAATCAAGAAACATCGTAAATTTTATATAATATTTGTTTTCATTATTTTCTATAAATCTACAAAAAACTATACAAAGAGAAAATAAAATGAAACTTATTTTGTTACAAATGAAAATGACAAATAAAAATAAAACGTTTTCAGGAAAGTTCATAGTTTTTATTTTGTGAGATTTTATCCCTCATATCAACAATATAAATGAGCTAAGAAAGTATGTAAATATTTTGAAGATGTAATTTTCTAATTGAAACAAAAACAGGTTCAAAATATGATTATAAGTAGATAGATGATGATTCCAAAGTTTCATAATGGTCCAAGTCTCCAAGAATATAGATTATTCACCATTATGATTACAAAGTTTCACCATTATATTGTACCAAACGAATATTTACATAAACTCCAATCAGAAAACGATAGTTTCAGGTTATAGTCAAATACCAAAACTCCAATCAATGCTCATATGATTAACTCATTGAGTGATTACAAATTGTATGATGAAACTCATAAACAACGATCTCAATTAATTGCAAGTGCTTACAACACATAACCACCATTAGAAGAGATTTCAAATTCTATGGACATTCAAATGTTAATGAAAATACTTGTCTTTAACTTCCATTCCAAATCCTACATCTGCTTTACAATGAACTAATATTCACTATCCTTCCATCCTCCAATGTCGTCGTCAGTATATTCATTTTCCTGTGATGAATTCCAAGAACATTAGAGAAAATACTAAGCATGAGTTTGGTTTGGCGTTAGCATAAGTTTTCTCAAGTTCCAATGTAATTGACAGTGAAAACTAGGAAGCTACAAATCGTAGCAGCAGCCAAACATGCGACCCCACCGTGATTGCAAACACATCATAACATGATCATACACCACATATTGACTAGATTAATTTCAAATTTATCATTGTCAAATCATAAATAGGGCTTTTTATATCTGTGAACTCAAAAATCACATTCTTAACAATTGTTTGCATAATAAGAAATTTGAGCAATTTCAAGCTATTAACATCAAAATGTTTACCTTTCGAGTGTAAGTTATACCAACTTCGAGTTCACCGCAATAAGAATTGTCGGCTCGAACCACACTATACTTGCGAGGACGAAGCTCAGCTGATCCATTCTCTGCTCCTTCTGCCAATAAATCCTTTACATAGATTCTGGACAGGGAGAAATTACCCTTTATCAATTATCAGATCAAGAAATAAAAAAGCACTTGTGTTCTATATGATCTAATTTTAATGAATCATGACTCTGGTGTGTAATGTCCTACTCATTTAGGGTTTTTTGTGACCCTTATTCATAGATGCAGTGTTGCCAATCGCAGATCACGGAAAATAGCTGTTTGCTCAAATTCTGCTACGCAACACTGCAACAGTGCTATAGCTGCTATTCAACAAGCGTATAGGTGGACAATAGCAATTTGTTCAAATTTCACTATGCAATGATGCTACTATAGGGCCGTTATTTAGCAACACTGAATGAAACTGCATTTTTTAATCGGTTAATCGGAGAAACTAATCATGATTCATGACTGATGCAATTAGTTTATGAAGCAATTAAAGTCTTACATGGCCTGACCAACAAAATCATCGGAAGAAAAAACATCCTTGTCCATGATTTTAAGATTGAGCTTGTATTGGTCACCTGATCCAGGGTATTCCACTCTGAATACAAATTTCTCATTCCATACCGGACTGCTACCCCCCTCTGCATCATTCAATACATCAGTTAAGCAAATAAAAAAAAAAAAACTATTGTAGTGAAATTTTATCTCAAGTTTTATTAGCATTTGAATTTCTTTATGGCTCTAGTGATATCCACTGTTGATAAAGATACTAGCACTTAAGCAGACGTTTATTTTTACTGGTCCATTGCATGTATGTGATTTTGATCATTCACATTGCATATTGTGGAGTAGTTGGAAAGGGAAGAAGAAAGGAGAACCTATGTAGCACCGGTCTGTCGGACGCTAATATGACACCGACGTATGTGGTTACATTCAATCACTTCGATTTTCTCAAATTAGTGTGTATGATGAGAGTCAGTCGTGTTCGGTGTTTTTGTTGGTGCTTCATAAGGAAAAACTTCGACTTTGCTATTCCCATCTCCTTGAAAAAGCGGAATACACACAGGAGGGGGGATGAATGAAAATTGTTTCATTCCATGAACATGCCACTTCATAATGAAATGTGTGGATTTATCCATGTGTGACAACTGGGGTAACCCTTTTGTGTGATAGAGTCAGATTCTTTAGCTCTAAGCTTCTAACCACAAAATGTTCAATTCCTTTATAAAAAAAAATAGTTATTCAGTTTGCTTTATCAACCCCCTCCTCCACAAGAAATCAAAAAAGAAATGCAGAAGGAATAGATTACATCAGCATACCACTCACAGATGAACTGCATCCCCCTGGATTAAACAGAACAAATCTCTTCCTTTTTCACTTTTCCTCTTTCAATATCACAACAGGAAAATCTGAATACAAGTGTATGTCAAATCATTATACTAATCCTAGTACCCGTCAGGGAAGATTAACTAACTTACTATCTTGAACCAATTTAACTAATGGTTCCACTGTTGAATCATGAACTACATAAGCAAATCTAACCACTTATAAAACTTAATCTATGAAATAATAACAATCAATGGCATGTGATTTGAAATTGAAATAATCCACCATTCACTTCAGCTGTCTTCAACATTACATTGAAAGTGTATTTCATAACTCATGTGCCGATGTCGAACACTAACGTATGTGATTACATTCAATTAGTTTGATTTGCTTAAATTATTATTGATGTCTATGTGTAAGTGTCAAATGTCTTTGTTTGGTAGTAGAAACACAAGGCAATTGAATTTTGAGAGAGAATGAGGAAAGAACTAACCATGAACTACACTGCTCTTGTGCTCTTGACTCTTGTATTGTAAGAGAACATACGGATCCATGCGAGCTATCAACAAAGAAAACATTTTCATTTGCATTGCATGTAAATCTGAGAGGTCAGATCAGAAGATAAACCAAGAGGAAAAATAAAAAGACATTGCATGCAAACATTAATAAGGAAAAAGAAATGTTATTTACCAAAGATATCTGTCTCTTGAAGACCCTTTGCTTTCACCAGAAGCACCTCCATGAACCCAATTGTCATCTCTCTCTTCAAACTTCTCTCTCAACGGTGGACTGGAGATGAAATGAAATAGAACTTTGTTTGGTTTGTATAGAAGGAAGAAAAGTGAATGTCAAATATGATGAAAACGTGTATAACTAGAAGATTTGACAAAGACAAAGCCACCTTCAAAGGCAAAGAATGAATGTGAAACTGAAAGTATCCAAAATAAATAAATATACTTGTTATTTAGCCACGTTAGAAATAAAAAAAAAGTCTTCAATGTTATTACGCGTTTTCCATTTTCCTCTTGCCTTCTGAGCATGACTTGTACAATAATCACTTGCTACTTTTGAGTTTTCCGATTATTTCAAGGAACACATTCAGCTTTACTAAATAACAAAATTAAGGGAACCTTCGAACATTTCTCATTTTTCTTTTTCAAAAGAAAATGCTAGTAGTAATTTAGTGGTTACATCTCTTCCTTGAAACCCCATATATCTTTGGTGACATTTTATCATTAAAATACCTCCAATAATTATGTTTTAGGAAGTATTGTTTTAAAAAATATAAAACAAAAAGAGGTAAAATAAGTTGTATGAGAAAATCATCTACGTTTATGAAAATACATAATAAATTTTTTATAAAAATAAAATACTACTTTTTACCACACGGAAATGACCTTAAACACACTTTAGAACAAGTGTTTACAGAGGTTGCATTTAGGGTGCACAAATGTTAAATTTGTGCACCATACACAAGTTAGAGCAAATCTTTTTTAATCATTAGATTAAAAAAGAACATTGATCTTTATCATGGTCTGCCCACATTATATCTTTGTCACTTTGTCTTCAACCTCTCTATCATCTCCCTCTTTTCACCACCACCAAACTCAACAACACTGTTGGTGACCTCTGCCACCACAAACAGAGATGAAAATATTGTTCTTCACTTCATTAGACCCTCTTCATTCTAGATCTAAATGTTGAAGATTTTAGATTTTACATTCTTTAAATTGAGATCAAGTTCCAGCAACTGATAGTGTTAAACATGATGGCATACCTTCGCAACTTAGTGGTAGCTATTCGTCAGTTTTGTAGATTGAAGTAAATGTTGACTTATTTGGCATACTTCGTAGCTTTATCAATTGTGAACTTCGATCCATGGTCCTTGTGGATAGAAGGTGAATATGCAAATATAACCTATATGACCCTTTTAAAATATAAACTCTAATTTGTTTAATTTATGTTTTTCAGTTTCTTTGCGGAGGTGACAAAGAGTGTTGTTGAGGTTGGTGGTGGTAGTGATGAAAAGAGGGAGGTGGTAGAGAGATTGAAGATAAAGTGGTAAAGATATAGTATGGAAAGACCATGATAAAGATCAATGTTCTTCTTTAATCTAATGGTTAAAAAATAATCTGCTCTAACTTGTGTATGGTGCACAAATTTAACATTTGTGCACCCTAAATGCCACCGTTTACAGAATATCTCTACCTAGCAGTCACAAGACTTTTATTTATATAAGCTACATATTATAACAGATCATTTCTGATTTGTATAGATGAATTTCGTGAAACTTGAGTTCCTAAAGTTACTACATCAATGAAACCTCGAGCTGCTGTGATTGTTAAACTTGATACGACATCTGATGACATAGCAATCAAGAGTTAAGCAACTCCAATTTAATTGCAATAATAAGTTCTTCGTCCGACATGATTGTTTCATTTAGAACATTCATTGGTTGCTAGAATTGGTTCTGTTGAGCGGTTGAAACTTGCTTCATTGCATATTCTATTTTTTTTTTTTTAAACTTCAAATTAACCACGTGGCCATGCTAAAATGGTGATTGTAACACATGCTAGCATTATGTATTCTTTTAGACAGGATGAAGGTATCAATCACACCTAAAACATACAACCCAACACTCTAGCTTATGCAAAATCACCATTTTAGCAAACCTAGTGCTATGTTAGTTACCAAACAAGGACACAGTTGTTGACGGTCTCATATAACTGCTGCAGCAGTTATGGTGAAATCATTCGAAGGGTGTTTGACAGATGAAACATAAAAGCTTAAAATCCTCAACAATTCATCAGTTACATAGGTATTACACAAGTTCAAAGTCCAAAAAGCCCCATATCAGTACCAAGTTTAAAGATTATACAACCATCCATCATAATACGCAAACATTTCAGTAACAAGCTTAAGGATTATACATCCATCCATCAGAACACTTTGAAACTTTTAAGCAGTCTACATGTTTTAGTAAATGTCCTGATAAATTGAAGAAATTGTACATAAGCCCAAATGCGCATTGCCAATAAACCTGCAGTGCAACCTGCATGAATAAAACCATCAAAATAGATTCTAAATAGAGGAACTGATATCCTAATAAATATACTCTTAACATTAAACATTTTACCTCATCTGCCACGTCTAGGTGACAAATCAGCAGATCTTGATCTAGATCTAGATCCTGGGGGTGATCTTGATGACTTCCACTGGCCTCTATCCGCCTCAGATTTGTACACAGATTTCCTTTATACAGAACAAAGTATAAACATACAGCGCAAGGGAGGGGAACCTAGTACATTCAAGTAAGGAAGCTAAACAGAAAATAGATGGACTCACTCGGCATATCCATTGCTTTGATTCTGATCAAAATCATTGCCATAACCTGGAGGAGAATACGACCTGCGTTTATGATCTCCATCTCGCTCCACAGGAGGACTTCTAGGTGATCTAGGGCGTTCTGCATGCCTTCTAGGAGAAACAGAGTAGTCACCTTGCCTTCTTGGGGCAGGAGAGAAGGACCTGGACCTGGCATATATCAATTCAAAACCATGACTTCGTGATTCAGTTAACATATAAAAGGAAGTTATTTGAAGAAACTTGCCTTGAGCGATAGCGGTTTCTAGAACCAGAGTGATAAGGAGGTGATCTTGATCTGGAAATTGAGCGAGATCGAGAACGCCCTGATGGATTTGACATGATTATAAAATTGTAAGTATTTATAAGAAATGCAGAGCAATGCCATATTACATTTGGGCAACCTAAGAACTAAGATTCAATATAAACAACGCTTCATATATATGAAAACATTTAGCAAGATGAATGAAAAATTGCATAACTATAAAGTGCAACCGATTTAGCACATCAAAAGACTAAATGTGGTCGACAAAAGTTGAGGAATGGGAGGAAGAACTGTCATAGCATCTGAAAAATACCTCACCACACCATGAATGATGAATCTACTGTAAAATATGTCCAAAGCATCTTATCTTTTATCTTAAAATTAGTTTTCCATATTCTTACTTTTTTTTACATATTTCATTAGGATTAAGAGTCTAGTAGAGTAATACTAGTGATAGATTAATATAAATAAAGATTAGTGTTTTGACTTCTGTATTTAACATTCAACATACCATTCCTACTTTTTTTATAGTTCTGAGTACCCCCACCTTCCCTTCCTCTATGCCTAAAACTAGCCCAATGACTTTAACAAGAAATATGAAAAAGCATGTCTTCAAGCATGGCACCTATGCATACTCATACTCTTAGTAAAGTAGCTTAAAAATTGGCAGTCCCCAATGAACACCTTGAAAAATTAGCAGTATATGTATCCCCCTCACAACAATCATTGATGAGATCTACCGCTCCAACAAAAATAAGTCTTCCAATCCTTATATATCTAGTATGGTTTTCAGTAGGTTAGCTAAAATCAATTAGTTAAATAACTTTTAGACACATAAAAAGTTTAGTATAGGAGCGGCAATCCCGACAATAAATCTCTGGAGCATCAATACTAAGACAACAAAGGTCAAGGACACAGTCTGAATAGAGTACAACAAATCTATTTCCTACTCATGAAATACATGGAGCAATCTTAGTTATTGGTGAGGCTTCGGTTCAGTTAGCTGGTATTTGTTTAGTAATTCATATAGTGTATATATATATATATATATATATATATATATATATATATATCATTGTTTCTTCACATCAGGATAAGTACAAAATAGGCTTAAATAAGCCACAATTCTAATTCCAACTAGAATAAGCCATGGTCAAGACCCTGGAAGAACATATTTAGGTTCAGTATCAGGGAAAAGCAGCAAAACTTTTTAAAGACAACTAATAAATTTCTTGAGGCAACAAAGAAACGATTATCAATTCATTCAGATAAAGCACCCATGTCACACACTATCATTCTATTGTCAAATTCACGCAAAAAGGACAAATTCTAATGTGGTGGAAGAACAATATGCATCACAAGTGCAGGTGGAACAAATTCCATATCTAGCATCTAAAACATGCTTCAGCCATAAATAGCATTAGGTGTGCTCAGTATAGATTCCAAGAAGTTAATACAATTTGAAAAAAAGTAATATTACCAGTGGTAGGAAGACCTTTGCCCTCCATAGCTCCCTGGTCCTCTGTAAAATACAAAAATCATGCAAATACATATAAAGGGACTTTTTTTTTGGTGGGCGGTCTTTAAATGCGACAAAGTAAGATATACTACAGATTTGTAATCTTCTACATAAGGGCAGACAAAGCAGAGAAATCAAAAGGCATACCTGGACCTACTAGTCCTATGACGCATCTCCTCTGGCCTTTTTCTTGTCTCTGCAGCAACAACAACAGATATTTCCCTTCCAGCAAAAATTTGTCTGTCCATATGGTACTGCGCCTCAGAGGCCTCATATGCATCCACAAACTGCACGAATGCAAAGCCTCGAGGTTGTCTGTACGGGAAAAAACAGAGCTTCATTCTAACACTGCTACAAAAATATTGGCAGAGAAAGACTGCAGAAAATGCTGATTAGGCAGACTTCGCATACCACAGTAACCACTTCAAATCACATTACATAGTATAGCTTTCTTTAGACAACCTATTAACGGCTCTCTTGAGACATGTACACAGCAGTGGACGCTGAATTACTAAAGCCGCTAAAATCCAAAGCTTAGTTGTGACTGGGCCTTATCTTTACATTCAAGTAGTAAAGTGACTTGAAAAATTCTTCAACATTCTTGTTGTATTTATAATCACTTGAATTCAAAGCTTCCCACAACCACAAAATAAAAAAAACCTCCTCACAAAGTCTTCAATAGGACAACCAACCAACTTGCATGAAACTTGTATTCATTGAGTTGCGTAATTATATAGATTCTCTATCTTGGTATGACATTAACACACTTGGAAACCAACAAGTTAAAGAGTGAGTAGTTCTCTTCAAATGTGGGGCTTGGGCTTGTTTTAACTTCAATTTCAAACCAACATACCCCCTGACAAACCAGTCAAAATTAATTCATAATGCAAAAGTTTAAAATTTATAAACCAAAAAAATTACATTTTGGTCCCTTCTATTTTCAAATTCACAATTTTTTTGCCAGTAATATTCACAATTTTGGTCCTTAAATTTCATCTCTCACTAATTTGGTCTATCCCACATATTATCTTTTACAGGTTTAGTCCTTCCACTTTTGGAATTTGGTCCCTCAATTTTGAGTATTTTAAGTACTTTGGTATCCCACATGAAGATTTTTGGGGAGCAAAAGTTTCGAAAAAACCACAATACATACTAAGAGACCAAGTGCCTGTTTGGATTGGCTTATTTGAGCTTATCTATCGACATAAGTTTTGTGACAATGTTTGGGTGAACTTATGAAAACAGCTTATGACATTGTTCATAAATTGTTTTCAGCTTATTTTCATAAGTTCTCCAAGATATCATATGAAAATAGCTTATAAATTTTATGAAAAACAATTTAAATTTATTTTATGTTTTGCTATAGAAATATCTTATACCAAGCAATTATGATAAGTGCTAGTGCTATAAGCTCTTAATCAGCTGCTTATCAAAACAACTACAAAAACCAAATTCGCCGGGACCAAATTAATGAAAAATAAAATAGGGTACCAAAATCGTGAATTTAAGAAAATACGGGGACCAACACCAAGACAAGACAGGCTAGACCACCCCAGCCCAACAATCAACCTGTCAAATCTAACTCACAAATCTGAAAAACACAACATAACAAACAACACACAACAAAACACAAACAATAAGTACGAATAATTACACAGATTTAATCACAAATGTTAGCTCACCCAGAGTAATAATCTTTCGGTATGTAAACATCGCGAACCGGTCCAAATCGCTCGAACGGCGCTCTCAGCTCCTCAGGTCTACAATCCAAAGGAATGTTCCTCACCAAAAGACTCCCATTGTTGCTTTC
The DNA here is from genome assembly GCA_018208015.1 of Medicago ruthenica. Lineage (NCBI taxonomy): Eukaryota > Viridiplantae > Streptophyta > Magnoliopsida > Fabales > Fabaceae > Medicago > Medicago ruthenica. The sequence goes on from CM031375.1 coordinate 18,214,518, forward strand.
CCGGCGTCTACCTCCACCTCCACCACCACCACCGTATCCTCTCCTACCACCGCCACCCCTTCCGCCGTATCCTCTCCGTGGAGGACTGTAGTAACCTGGACTGTTCCTCCGCATTTTTTAACCTAACCCTAATTTGAAAATTAACAAAGAATTAATGCAAATTAGCGTGAATTCGAATGTTTATAGTGTTGTTTGAAACGAATTAAAGATCGGAATGATGAAAAAGATTATGAATTGAGAAAATAATTACCTTGATTTGAGTGATTAGAGAGAAAGGTACCAAAAATTCGTATGCACGGGGAAAGAATAGAAAAGAAAGCGTTGAGAATGTGTTTGTTTCTTCCTCTGAGAAACCTATTTAAACCCTAGATTAGATTTCACGTGACCATTCCAAACGCACCGTTTCATTCATAACTAAAAATATGTACTCCTATTTGATTTTTTTTTTTTAATTATCTGTTAGTTACACACCCTCTAATATAATCTCTATTGAATAATTTTTGAGCCGGTCATTCACAATTTTTTACAAAAAAAAAATAAAAATACAAAGTAGTCATATTTTTATGCAATAGACAAATTAATATGAAAATATCATCGACTACTTTGAATTTTATTTTTGTGAGAGAGTAAATTGGTTTGTGAAAAAATTGGTTGAAATTAAGACTAAATTGGACCTTCACTTATAATGTTTTTAGTTTTCGTTGTTTTTATGTTGAGATTCTAGATCTTACCCAAACTCATTTTAAGTAGATTTACACAAACTTATATCAAGTACGTTTACGTAAACTCGGTTCAAGTACGTTTTAATAAACTTAAGTCATCTAACACATGTACATTCTAACTTGCTAGATTTTACTCAAACTCAATTCAAGCACATTTGTCTAAACTCGTTCAAGTACATTTTCATAAAGGCAAAATTACACTTTTAGTTTCTTAACTTAATTTTAAGTAACAATTTGGTCCTTGAATATGAAAAAAAAAAAGTAACAATTTGGTAATTTATCTTTTTTTTCATTTGAATTCTATCCTTTTGGTCAATTTACATATGATTTTTCAAGCTTTAAATCTAATACTCATATGCAAACATAGATGAAAGACCATAGATTTGAAGATTGAGAGGTCATTAGAAAATAAAACCATGAATTTGAAGCTTAAAAATTCATATACAAATAGACAAAAATGACAAAATTGAAATGAGAAAAGATAAAAGACCAAATTGTTACCTAAAATTAAGTTAAAGGACTAAAACTGTAATTTTATCTTATCATAAACTTAGTACAAATATGCGTTACTAGATATTACTCAAACTCAGTTGAAGAACATTTACGCAAACTCAACTCAATTACTTTTCCATAAACACAGTTCAAATGTGTTTACATAAACTTGGTTCATGTACCATATGTATAGGTTTTTTTATTTTGAAGTCATGTATACTCTGAGTTACTAGGGTTTACTCATACTCAATTCAAGTACATTTACATAACCTCAGTTTAAGTACGTTTAAGCAAATTATATTCTTCAAGCACTTTATGCTTAGAGTATTTTGAGTTAGAAGGGTGTAAGCAAGAAAAAAGGTTTTTTAACTAGCGAATGTCTGAATTATATAGTATATTTTGAAATTTCTACCGGAATCCAACTTCCGGGAAGGCTTTCTGCCGATTTTGAGCAATACAAGGGGCGGGAACAGAATTCCCCCTAACTCAATTATAACAATCAATAATCCAAACTCCTTAGCTCATTGAAGAACTTGAAGAAGTTCTATGGCCTCACCTTCCTTGTAGACTAGCCGTCCAACTTTTTCTAGCAAGAACAAAATCACATCTTTCTCCCCTTAGACACACACATTGCCGTTAGTAGGCATCAAAGATGGATACATCTATACCTTTTTTTTAAGAAATCTGTGGAGGCCTCATCCATAATTCTAATTCAACATGCAGTTGATCAAGATTCCATTTAGCATTAGATTCTCAACTTTCCCAAAGCCTTGTCATTTCCTCTATAACTAAAGCTCGAATTTGGATCCTCTATAATTGTTGTATGGTGCAATAGATGTAGAGACCATTAATTAGAAACAGATTCTCTCTAAATTTTGACGGTCCCCATACAGCTGCTATACAGTAAAAAAACAGCTGTCCAGTATCTGGATTCGTGAGATTTTGCATTTATAATTTGCAAAATCTAAAACTTTAACATTGCCAAAATGACATGGTGCATAGTGAACCACTTAAAGGATGTGCATTTCAAACAACGCCTATGTTTTAATAGCAACAAAAAACAATAAATTAACAAAGGAAAAAAAAATCTGTTTTTAATAGTCAGATTTTCACAAGCTAGATCAGCAGTTTGCTACATAAATAAATATATAATGCAAAAGGGGTCCAATGCAATGAAAAATATCTCCCAAGTGCACCATATGAACTACAAGGTCCTAATCACTTATTACCAACAATATTTGCTTGTGGTAGTAACTAAATTTTCAGTAGGTTGTTTCTTATGAAAATTCCTCTTAGATGCCAAAGACTCTAAAGACTTCTAAGTTTCCAGGCCTGCATGCCTTTGCAATATTGCCAACACCAATATAGATATCTCTCCACATTTCTCTGATAGCAAGAAGTTGACATGACAACCCAGGCAGTAACAGCAAACACCTTTATCACTTCATAATTGGTAATTGAGATTATACTCATTTTGGTTCATCAAACCTCTCATTGTTTTAGTCCAAACGTGTTTAGTATATGCCATATAAGTAGAATGTTGATAACGTAAGCAGCCATGAAACCGACATTGTGTGTGCAATCAACCTGTAACTGCAAGGTCCATATTTGGAAACTGGGATTCCAGATTGTTGTCAGAGTCTGTGACTAAAGGAGTTTTCTGGAAATTGTTCCGTAGCTGACCACAAGCTGCATTTGCGTCCAGTCCTCTCGTTTGGCGTACACTAGTGGTTATTTTAGATGACTCCAAAGCATTTACAAATGCTTGCACCTACCAAATGACAAAGTTTGGATTGAATACTCTAAAATTATTGAATACATCAAGCCATAAATTATAAATCGTGTTTAGAATGAATGAAAAATAAGAAAATTATCATACTGCTTTCCTGTAAGGACGGCGAAACTCAGAGCCTTCTATTGGATTAAAAGGTATAAGGTTGACATGATAACCACTGCCATATTCATGTAGTAGTTTAGCGAGTTCTACTGCATTGTCTACCGAGTCGTTGATTCCAGCTGCTCAAACATAATGCCAGGAAAGTGGCAAATACATTGTAAGAATTTCATTAACCTTACTGTACGAGGGAGGAACAAAAATGTGTTGGAAACTTCCTGTACCTAAAAGTGCATATTCAAAGGAAACTCGTCTACTTGTTTCGCGGAAGTATTCCTTGCAGTCTTTCATAAGTGCATCCAATGGGTAAGACTTTGCACTTGGAACAATTGTCTCCCTTAGTTTCTGGTTAGGAGCATGTAGGCTGATGCAAGATACAAAAGGGAATCATATGTTAGAAAGAGAATTATTTGCATAAACGAGTATGAAAGAATTCACTAAAACAAGCCACGGAATGATATATTTTGCAGCAACAAAGACCACACCAGACACCAGTGTATGAACAATGAACGAAGAAAGGCATGAGATAAAGGCATATTGACTATTCATTGTGAAGTCCTAATTCTTGACTGACAAGATCAGAATCAAGGACAATTACCTCACAGCTAAAGTGGATTGAAGTTTATGAGTAGCTAACTTCTTTATTGTATTTGGAACCCCCACGGTGGAGATAGTCATCATTCTTTGCCCAATTTGTATATCCTACAAGAAGCCCAACCAGAATCCAACATTAGCACACTCACATGCAATTACTATATGCTCTCTATCATCACAATAAAATGAAATATAAAAGGTGAAATAAGACCAAGCAAAATGTTATTCTGATCAGTATTGTCAATTACCGATCGCAGAAAATAGCTGTTTGTTCAAATTCTGCTACGCAACAGTGCTATAGCGCAACTATAGTTGCTATTTAACAATATTTTGCACTAAATAGCGTATCGCGGAGCAATAGCGATTAGTTCAAATTCTGCTACGCTGTATTGTTATACCCGCTGCTTAACAACACTGATGCAGATAAATGATTTCTTTTGACGGATGAGCATATGTATGCATAAATATTTTCATGCATGTGAAACGGTCTATTCTGTTCTATCTCGGTTATCTTTCCAATGGAACTAAAACGTATCACTTTTTACCTTGTAAGTGTATACTGTTCTGTTCTACTTTTAAGTTTTAACATGTACCAAACATAAAACATAACTAATTTGTTCTCTTATGTTCTGGCCTGGTTTAATTTCTATAGAACTTCTGGAAAGAAAAAAAAAATCCATGTCCCTCCTCCGCATGCAAAGATAATATTACGTAAAACAGCCAATCCAGTAGCAAGAGAACCTAACGCTTACTAATATGGAATCAAATTCAGCATAGTAATATTAGATTTTTATATTGGGCCCAACTCATCCTTACAAAACTGATATGTAAGGAGAGGGTACCACTCTTTATAAACTCATTTCAGGCTCTATTTCTATTCTATGCGGGATTTGGGTTTTTCCCCAATAAGTAACAACCAATGAGTCCCAGAGTTTAAATGATAATGTCAACCTAGTTAAGAGCACAGATGGCAGTTGCAGGTTTAAACTCTAAAAATATCATATAGAGAATGTTACAATTACAAGCAAGCATTTGATAAGGAAATAATGTCACACATCATAGGCATTCATTCACCTTATTCAAGCAATGGTGCGCCTCAAGTACTGCTTTCAGGTTTAACATTGGTTCACCCATTCCCATAAAGACTACATTAGTCACCCTGCGTTTGAACACCTCCTCAATGGCCAAGACCTGTTCACATAAAATGTAATGTTATTCTGCTTTGTGGTGAAACAAAAAGAGCTTGCTTAAAAACATTTGCGAACCCGAAAATGATCTCATTGTTTTATTTGATCTTTTTCCTTTCTTTTCTGTTAACATTTTTATTTCTTTTAACTAAATCTAAATTTATGGATCACGTGGGAAATCTAACATCAAACTACTCTAATGTATGTATGGACACACACCTGCTCAACAATTTCATGGCTCCGAAGATTCCTTGAAAAGCCCCCTTTTCCAGTGGCACAAAAAGAGCATTTCAGAGGGCAACCTACCTAAATATCCAAATAACAGATGGACATAACAAAAACAAATGGAAAATATCAGTTTCTTGATCAATAATGCAAATATTACTGCAAAGAAAGAGAACAACAACTCATTCATCGATGATTCAAAAGTAAGTCAAACACCTGTGATGAGACACATGCTGTCAGGCGAACTGAACCCTTCTCGTCTTCAACAGGAATACCAACAGTTTCAATCAATCTGTTGTCTTCCAACTTTAATAACAACTGCAAAGTCAAATTCCAACAAATAGAAAAACAAGAATCAGTGCATAAAAAAAAATCAAGAAAACATCAACAATCCCATCCTTTAACAAGCAAGTTAATATCCTACCCTTCTTCTTAAGAATACCAAGTAAAACACCAAAAGAAAACAACTTGAATCATTGCCGGAAAAATGAGAACAATGTCAATGGAATCAAATTACATTTGTGTTTAGAGGTAGACATCTCAAGATATAAAGTGGTCACTAAAACAGAAATTTAAATCATTTAAAAAACTAAAAGCTACAAAGCACAACAATACAACAACGTAAATGCTGGAACCAGTGTCACACAAGTTTAAAAAAATATAAAGTTTTTCTTATTGAAAAGTATAGCTTTTAAAATAAATAATATATTGAATGTTGTGATACCCCAAAAAAAATAGTTAGCATGAACCATAAATTAAAAACAACAACAACAACAACAACAACAGGTTTGCTGAACTGTGATTATATGTTTTACCTTAACAGTTCCATCCGTTGCAACAACAGTGTTGAAAATTGGAGACCGTCCCACCTTCCATCCAGCTTCCTCAAGCTCATTCCTAAATGCCTGAGGCACTGCAATGCAAGCAAAACCACAAAAACAATACCACATTGAAAAATTAATACTTTCATTCTCAAACACCAGACACTACACTAACACGAACAACACCGACTGGTAATAATTTGATAAAATAGAAGTGATTGAATGCAACCACATCAGTCAATGTCGTGTCAGTGCTACATTAAAACCTAACTGACATGAATGACACCGACACCGATAATAATTTGATAAAATGAAAGTGGTTGAATGTAACCACGTCAGTATCCTATTAATGCTACACTGACACCGACAAAAATAATACTGACACTGGTAATAAATTGATAAAATGAAAATGATTGAATGCAACCACGTGTGTCAACGTCGTGTCGGTTGTTCGAACATGAGACACACCTTTTTACTCAATAATAATAAATATCTCAACAAACACAAACTCAGCCAAAAACAACAAGAAAATACACTCACCCTGAGTAAAGTCTTGAATATCTTTCACCTTTCTCTTATATATAAGATGATAAAGTTGCTTCCCCCTAAAACCTTGCTAAGAAAAATTCAACAAATAAACAAATAATAAAAAATTAAAACATTTTTATAAATTTCCAGTATAATTGAATAATGAGGAAATTGGAAAAAAGAGAAGAAATTTACCTGACCAAAATCAAGGGCAAGTTTTTGGAGTTCGCTTTCGGATAAGCCAAGGAGAACCTGAGACTGAGGAATTGTGCGAGGAGAAGAAGAAGAAGAAGAAGAAGTTGCGAAGGAAATGGCGGCACGTGTGCGAGGTGAAGGGCGTACCACACGTGCGAGGGGCATGGAATAGTGATGAAGCAGAGACATCATCATCTCTCTTACAGAAGAACAGAATGGAGATAACGAAAACAAAGTAGAAACAAAAACCTCTTAAACCCTCCACCCAGTATTAACCATGTAAAAATTTAAAAATAAAAATAATAGTAATAATAAAGGAAATGCTAAAGAGGATAAAAATAGGAATATTGTATTGGAAAATAATGAAAAGTGATGAATTTAATTTTTTAAAAATCAATATATTGTTGAATTCAATGCAAACATATTACTATAGTTTTCTTAACAAGTGTCTTTAAGGCATACGTTAGCATAACCCTAATACTAATTGGTAGAAAATTGAATTTTTATTTTGTTTGGACTAATTTTAACTTCTTTCATTTCTCTCTCTTTGTTAAGTATTTAGTTCAATTTTAATTATATTTTCAATAATATCTGACTTGTAAACAACTAAATTTTAAGGATGTTGCTTCACAAGATGAGAGTGTTGTAACATGTTGCTTCTTGGTACACCAAAATATGACAACATCATTGAACTTGAAGACATAACATGAAGTGTTTCTTCTATCAGTTAAGTCTCCACACCAGTTACTATCTGAGTACCCTATGAGCTCATTTCCTTCACCTTGCTTCCATTAGGGAATAGCAAACCATATTCCACAGTGCCTTTGATGTATCTAAGGATCCTCTTAGCAGCTATCAGATGAGATTTCCTTATATCATGCATTAATTTGCTAATCACACTGACTGAGTAGCAGATATCTGGCTTGTTATTACATGTATCTCAATGATCCAACCATTTGTCTGAACATGGTTGAATTCACTTTCTCTTCTTCACTGCACTCATCCAACTTTGAGTTAGTCTCTGATGGATTTGTGACTGAATTACAGCTATCCATCTCAAATTTCTCTAGCAATTCATCAATATACTTCTGTTGATGCATAACCATTACTGTCTTTAATTTCACAAATTCCATTCCTAAGAAGAATGAAAGCTCACCAAGATTAATCATCTCAAACTCTGACTTCAATTTGTCTTTCACTTTCTTAATCTCTGATGTTGTGCTTCCAGTGATGAGTAGGTCATCAACATATAGACAGATTATCATAGTTTCTTCATCACTGAGATTCTGAACATATACACCAAATTCAACTGAGCACTTTTTAAAGCCTATATGGACTAAGAACCGATCAATTCTTTTGTTCCATGCTTGGGGTCCTGTTTTAATCCAAATAGAGCTTTATGCAGTCTATACACCATATTCTCTTTACCTTTAATCTCAAAACCTAGAGGTTGTGACACAAATACTACCTCTTCAAGTGGACCATTTACAAAAGCTGACTTGACATCTAAATGATAGAGTGACCACTTATTTTTGCAAGCTAGAGCTACTACTAATCTTACAGTTTCAATTCTTGCTACTGGAGCAAACACCTCATTGTAATCAATACCATGTTTTTGTAAGAAACCTCTAGCAACTAGCATTGCCTTATGTTTTGAAACTTTGCCATCATGGTTTAATTTCACTTTGAACACCCACTTCACATCTATTTTCTTGTCTGGCAATTAACAAGTTCCCAGGTTTGATTCTTCTCAATAGACTGCAGTTCTTCTACCATAACCTTTTTCCATACATCTATTTTTAGTGCATCTTTATAGTTGATTGGTTCATAATCTGCCAGCAATGCAAAATGAATGAGATCACCTTCATCATTCACTGCATTATCAGGAATTACCTCACAGTCATTTAGCCTACTAGGAGTTTGTCTGGCTCTTTGAGGCCTCACAGGTGCTACATTTTCTTCTTGATCATTTCCATCATTATCATGATCATCTTCATCTCTGATTCATCACTTGAATCAGGATATATACAGTCTTGCTGAATCTCACTGCTATATACAGGTTCCTTTTCCCATTTCCACCTCTCAGCTTCATTCATTATCATATCTATGCTGATATGAACCTTTTGAGTTACAGGATTGTAAAGCTTATATGTACATGTTGAGTGATAACATATGAGTATCATGGATCTCACTCTTATCTTCAAGCTTACTTCTTCTAGCATCTGATACATGCTTGTAGCATAAGGAACCAAAGATTTTAAGGTGCTTCACACTAGGCTTCCTTCCACACCAAGCTTCTTCTGGCACCTTCAAATCTAGCTTCTTTGTAGGACATTTGTTTAGAATATAAGCAGTTGTAGTAGCTGTTTCACCCCAAAACTTAGTGTGGTAGGCTCTTCTGCTTAATCATGCTTCTAGCCATATCTAATAGTCATATTCCTTCTTTTTGCAAGTCCATTGTGTTGTGGTGTATATGGAGATGTTACTTCATGCATAATTCCTTGATTGATGTAGAAAGATTCAAATTCTTTTGATGTGTATTCACCTTCACCATCAGTCCTCAAAATCTTAATAGCTTTATCACTTTCTTTCTCTATTAAGACTTTGAATTTTCTGAATACTTCTAAAGCTTCACTCTTAAGCTTAATAGTATACAACCGTATCATTCTTGTGAATTCATCAGCAAAGGTAATGAAGTACTTGCTACCACCCAGAGAAGCTACTTCAAAAGGGCCACAAATATCGGAATGAACTACTTGTAATGTGATAGTGCCAGAAATTAGTTAAAATGAATATTTAATTTAAGAACTTTAGTAGCTTGTTTTGCAAGCTATCATAGGAAAAGCTCATAATCACTGATCAAATGCCAAATTATGCTTTTACTTCTTACCCCATCCATTTGTGCAGGAAAGTGCAAGCCAGGACATGATTTGAGCAAAGAAACATGAAGAAATGTAAAGGCTGGCTCGCTACAGCGGAGGATTGGTCGCTACAGCGCGCCTAGGCAGGGAGAAATCAAGTTTCCATCGCTGCAGCGATGGAACTGGCCGCTATAGCGACCAAAGGCGGTTTGAACCCCGTTTGGCTGACGTGGAGCAAACCCAATGGCCAAGAAAGCTTCGATCGCTACAGCGACCAACTCATCGCTGAAGCGAGCCTTGAAAAAACCAGTTTATATTTATAGCATTTCAGCTCATTTTCAGCAGATTATTATTGGAGATTATTGTTGTAATAGTTTTAGGATATAGTTTTAGACATAAAATAGGGCTAAAAGAGGTGATCTTCATGGAGCAAGAGTGATTGAAGTGTGGATTAACTAAGACTCTGGGAAATCAAGAACTTAGCTTTGGATCTTCATCTTCCTTCCACTTTTGTATAGTTGTCATGACAATGACCAACTAATCTTCCCTTGTTGGGATTGGATGTACTCAATATAGCTTAGATGTAATCTTTGATTTTGCAAATATATGATTCTAGTCATTTATGTGATAATTGAAGTTATTCTTGCTTTTCATTCTTATGCTTGATTTAATTGTTATTGACAAATACTTTTGAATCTAGGTTTAGAATAATCTTCTATCAAAATAAGAAATTCTAGACATGGAATTGGGTTTTGATAATCGCATAAAGTGTCGGAACGTAAAGCTTTCGGATCGTTTAATAGATTGGGAAATCGTCGATTAAACGATACGATCGATCTCATGACGTCATTTGGACACGAATGATATTGTCGAGTGATACGTGATAATTTCTCTGAAAAGCTAGAATTCATAATCATGATCATTAGAATATATTCGAGGCTAGATTGACGAACTCCGATCCCAACGCTTTTACGTCCTATTACTTGTCGTCTTTATTTCCGCTTTTACATTCCAATAGTTTATGGCAAACAAAGTTATAAACCCCTTACTCAAAATGATAACGATTGTTGAACAGCTTGAGATAGCGCACTAGTCCCTGTGGAGACGATATAAAAATACTTACTTTTGTTCTACCAACAAAATGGCGTCGTTGCCGGGGACTGGTGTTTAAGATATTTTGAGCATCGCAACAATTTGTATTGTTTTGAGCATCTGTATATATATCTTGTTAATATTTTTTCGTTTCTTTTGTACATTGTTAAATTTTGTTTGCATTTACCCTCTTTGTTATACAAAGAAAATTTTCTTGTTAGTTACACTCGTTTCAGATTCTCAACATAAACAAAATCATGGCTGATCATGATTATTTCAACTTCTATACTCCATTTGAGTATGAATCCTATCACCAGTATCAACAATATCCTTCTGAAGATGAACAAATGTCAACAATGGAAAATATTTTGAATATGTTCATACAACAATCCATGATCAACATGCAAAATACCTACCAAAGATTGAGAGCTTTATCAAGTCAATTGGAAATTTTGCAAGTTCAATTAAATTTTTCACCAAAAATCATGGATGTTCAAACCAACAATTAATCCACTCTTAAATTTGGAGAGATTGTTGAAGAAGATGTTGATGAAACGGAGGAAGAGCTAATGTTTGAAGGATGTGGTATAAGGAAAATAGTAGAAGAAATAGAGATACCACACGAAGTAGAGTTTCCTCAAGAGTGGTCAGATTCTGAAGAGGCCAAAACTGTTGATAACGAAGAAGTGATGGTTATAGAGAAAAAGGAACATTTTCTTAACAAGGAAGAAACTTATGAAAAGAAGGGGATGAAAGTGAGCAAGGCAAAAATTGATTTTGTAAAAGATAACATATGTTCCTTGTTCATCAAACAACAGTTAGGGAGGATATGGACTCCACGTCAGCTCTACTTCAAGTTCATGGAATTCTTCCCAAAGAAAAGGAATACAAAGGCTGATGTGCTGTCCATCTCATTTTGGCCACCCTAACGAAACAGGCGTCGAGCTAACAACGTAAAACAAGCGCTTGTTGGGAGGCACCCCAATTTTGTAAGTATTTATGCTTTATTATAATCCTCATAAAAGTTTTCACATGAAGGGAACATTTAAATTTTCAAAAAATTCTGTATTCTGTCGTGATCGCTATAGCGATCACTTCCTCGCTGTAGCGATGAGTTCAAAATTCAGCTTCTGATCCTCAGAGTCTGAAGATCAGAGTCCGAAGCTTCAGACTCTGATTAGAGTCTGAAGATCCTTCAGACTCTGTGCTCGCTATAGCGACGGGTGGTCCGCTGTAGCGATGACAGAAAAACCTGTCTGTTACAGATTTCAAAGCCACCAACTCCCATTAACTTCTTGTGATGAACTTATGTTTAATTATGCACTATTATTTATGTTCAATAATGTTGAATGAGCCATAGATTTGTGAATCACCAACAGATGCATGATACTGATAATGATAGAAATTGTTTGATTGCGCAAAACTAAGTTACTTGTTTCTTGCTTTTCTAGGTGTGTACTTGAATTTAAAACGAGTACTTTGCACAAAATTTATCTCATTCAGTTCTCCGCGATAACATGCTTATTATGTGAACCACTTAGAACTAGCCTAAATGTGAGGAATCCTCAAGTGTTTTACATATATGCAGGAGTCCGGCATTCATTGTTTCACTCGGTTGTTTTATGTTAAATCTGATAATTGTTTGAACTGTATGAAAGCACAGAAATGATCAAGACATTCTTTTTGAAATTGAGAAGAAACACTTGACCACAGAAAGCCTACCCTGTGAGAGAGTGAGTATTTGATAACCCCATTTGAGCCTAATGAATCAGAATCCTTAACTTTGAACTGTCAATATTCATAAGCACAATGCTTAATGAATTTGCCCAAGTTTTTCAAAATCTAGTTCATAGTTAAATCACTATTGGATTATGAAATTCTTACCTTCATTTTGAACCCTAAACCATCATGTTTATTTGTCCCTTGCCTGATGATAAGGGAACATTCAATTAGGGTATTATTTTGAATAAGTTGGGGAGAAAAGGGAGGTATTGTATGTCAAGTAATGGTGAACTTTGAAAATTGATCTTGACAACAAGAAAAAGAAAAAAAGAAAAGAAAAAGAAAAAGAAAAGAAAAAAGAAAGAAAAAGAAAAAGAAAAGAAAAAAAAGAGAAAATTCAATAAATCAAAATAGTTGTCAAGATCAAAGTACTATTCGTATATCACCAAGGGTTGATAATGAGAATTTGGAGGAAGTTGTGTAAATAGAAAGAATGTTCCTCTATGCTTGGCCTTTTGAATTCAATTTTTCCCACATATGACATTTCAAGGCAAGTTACAACCCTTAAAGACCTTTTGATCTATGTTTTTGTGCTTTTTGAGATGATATTTGGATGTACACATAACTTAATCAGGATGTAAGCAGATTTGCCGGATATGTGTTCAAAACCCTCACTTCATGATTTCAATTTGTTTCATTTACTTTCAAAGAAGTGTATTAGGTGTGGTTCATTGTTAATTATGTTATTGACTTGCATTGTGTGATATGAATTTTGTGTTTAGGACTTATGTCGCATTCATAGTATATATCTGGATTAATGAGAAACTTCATACTTGCCCGCGAAATCCACATTTGAATTATGCGATCTGAAAACTTTTTATTTCTTTGCTTGTATTGTACTTGAGTCCTAGGTTTGTAAACATTTCCTTTTTTTGAGTCCTTTGTTTGAGGACAAACAAAGATTTAAGTTGGGGAGAGTGATAGTGCCAGAAATTAGTTAAAATGAATATTTAATTTAAGCACTTTAGTAGCTTGTTTTGCAAGCTATCATAGGAAAAGCTCATAATCACTAATCAAATGTCAAATTATGCTTTTACTTCTTACCCCATCCATTTGTGCAGGAAAATGCAAGCCAGGACATGATTTGAGCAAAGAAACATGAAGAAATGTAAAGGCTGGCTCGCTACAGCGGAGGATTGGTCGCTACAGCGCGCCTAGGCAGGGAGAAATCAAGTTTCCATCACTGCAGCGATGGAACTGGTCGCTATAGCGACCAAAGGCGGTTTGAACCCCGTTTGGCTAACGTGGAGCAAACCCAATGGCCAAGAAAGCTTCGATCGCTACAGCGACCAACTCATCGCTGAAGCGAGCCTTGAAAAAACCAGTTTATATTTATAGCCTTTCAGCTCATTTTCAGCAGATTATTATTGGAGATTATTGTTGTAATAGTTTTAGTATATAGTTTTAGACATAAAATAGGGCTAAAAGAGGTGATCTTCATGGAGCAAGAGTGATTGAAGTGTGGATTAACTAAGACTCTTTGGGAAATCAAGAACTTAGCTAGATCTTCATCTTCCTTCCACTTTTGTATAGTTGTCATGACAATGACCAACTAACCTTCCCTTGTTGGGATTGGAGGTACTCAATATAGCTTAGATGTAATCTTTGATTTTGCAAATATATGATTCTAGTCATTTATGTGATAATTGAAGTTATTCTTGCTTTTCATTCTTATGCTTGATTTAATTGTTATTGACAAATACTTTTGAATCTAGGTTTAGAATAATCTTCTATCAAAATAAGAAATTCTAGTCATGGAATTGGGTTTTGATAATCGCATAAAGTGTCGGAACGTAAAGCTTTCGGATCGTTTAATAGAATGGGAAATCGTCGATTAAACGATACGATCGATCTCACGACGTCATTTGGACACGAATGATATTGTCGAGTGATACGTGATAATTTCTCTAAAAAGCTAGAATTCATATGCATGATCATTAGAATATATTCGAGGCTAGATTGACGAACTCCTGATCTCAACGCTTTTACGTCCTATTACTTGTCGTCTTTATTTCCGCTTTTACATTCCAATAGTTTATAGCAAACAAAGTTATAAACCCCTTACTCAAAATGATAACGATTGTTGAACGGCTTGAGATAGCGCACTAGTCCCTGTGGAGACGATATAAAAATACTTACTTTTGTTCTACCAACATAATGCTACACTAGCTCTTTTAGGTGCTTCAGATACAAATGGCAATCTACTTTGCTTACTTTTCACATATATTTCACAGATAACTTTTCTGATATTCAATTTTGGTAAACCATGCACCAGTTCTTTAGAATTCAATTCACTAAGACTTCTAAAATTCAAGTGGCCATACCTCATATGCCATAGAGCTTCAACATCTTCACCAATTGTTGCAGACATGCACATCATCTTATCACTTGAGATATTGCATCTATATGTTCTATTCTTTGACAAGGTTGACTTTAGCACTAAGTTCTTCCTTGCATCAAATAATTTCAATGAGTCAGCATCCATTGTTACTGAGAACCCCTTATCCACTAACTGACCTATACTCATTAGATTGCATTTCATGTCTGGAACATACAAGACATCTTCAATAATGATTTTTCCACCATCATTGCTCTTGATCACTATATTTTCACTGCCTTCTGCTGCAAGCTTTCTACTATCAGCTAATTTGATACTGGTTTCTTGCTAGTATCAAAGTTAGTCAACCATTCTCTTTGTGCAGTCATATGATTTGAACATCCAGAATCAAGATAGCACTCTTTACTTTTGATTTTGTCTTCACAGATAGTAGCCATCATCAAGACTGTATTGGGATAATTTCCATGAGCTATATTTGCTTCCTCATCAGTCTTTTGATCCTTCTTGAACCAGCATTCATAAGCAAAGTGTCCATACTTCTCACAGTTGTAGCACTGAACCTTACTCTTATCAAACTCCTTCTTATTCTGACCTTTGCCAAAGCCTCATCTCCTTGAAGATTCAGCTTTGTCATCAGTTTTAAACTTTCTATTGTTGGACCAGTTTGCTTTACCTTTACTCTTTTTCTTAAAATTCTTGTGATTTTCTTCTTTCTTGGAAGTTTGTGCTTGAAGAGCTTGTTGTACAGATCTTTCAGAGCCTCTATCAAGCACCATGAGTTCATGTGCTTCTAATTAATTATGCACTTCTTCAATTTTCATAGTTTTAACATCCTTTGCTTCTTGGATAGCCACTACTATGAAATCAAACTTTGGACTTAAAGATCTCAATATCTTCTCTACTACCATTTGATTTGAGATGTTTTCACCACAATATTGCATCAGATTCACAATTGCAGTCAATTTTGAGAAGTAATCACTTACTTTTTGGTCGTCCTCCATTAGCATCATCTCATACTTTCTTCTATATGATTGCAGTTTTACTTGTTTCACTTTCTCTCCTCCATTATGATAATTTTCTAGGATATCCCATGCTTCTTTGGATCTTGTTGCCTTTGAGATCTTCTCAAAATGTTGATTATCAACATTTTGTTGAATGTAGAAAAGTGCTTTACAATCTTTCTTCTTTGCTTCTTTGGATGTTAATCTTTGTGCTTCATTTGGATTCGCCCCTAAATCCTCATAGCCATTCTGCACCAGATCACTCACATCTTGTGCTCCAAACAGAGATTTCATCAAACTCCAGCGTTCCAAGTTCTTGCCATCAAGAACTAGAATGTTTGATCCAAAACCATTGTTATTCATCTTGCTTGTCAAGAAATCAATACACACACCTCACTCAGTGTTTTCCAGAATGATTTCCCCTCACACTCCACTTGTGTTTCCCTTAGATTTAAATCAGACTCTCTATACCAATTGTTAGATCAAACTATTGTCTTAAAACACAACATAAGTGCTTTTCTCAATAAGCTGTTTAAGCAAGATGAAGAATAACAAGCAAAATTGTAAATTGAGAGAGAAGAGAATGGAGAGTATTTTGCTAGTAATATGATTTTCATTAAGTATTGAATGTACACATTACATAGCCTTTTATATGTATATCACAATTGCTTGTAGCACAAGCTATCTATATACAAGTAACTAACTAACAAGCACTTTGTAACCAACTCTAACTAACTTGTGACATGGCAGTTATGGATTAGTTCTCAACAAAAATAACTATACCAACATTACATTTTAGATACAACTTTCATTAAAATGGT
Organism: Medicago ruthenica; assembly: GCA_018208015.1. Taxonomy (NCBI): domain Eukaryota; kingdom Viridiplantae; phylum Streptophyta; class Magnoliopsida; order Fabales; family Fabaceae; genus Medicago; species Medicago ruthenica. Next base: position 18,231,071 of record CM031375.1, read on the forward strand.
CACATAGTATAAACTTTAAAAATTATAATTGAGCGTATTATAAAAAAAAAATAATTGAGCTGCAAAGGGAAGAAACATTGGAAGAAGAAATGAAAATTTTAATAATACTGAATCAAAAATCTGTACAACAATCACAGATATCTCAAGACACATACTTAAGTTCATCAAGATATACAATTATGCCACAACTCAAAACCAGAAACACAAAGCTTCCTACATAACTAATAGTTCATTGTTTATTGTTACTCTTTGCTTATTACTTCTTTGTTGTCTAGGACCGTTGTTGTTCCTTGAGCTATGAACACTCCTTTTAATACTTTGATCTCGCGAGCTTCCCACTCCTCCGGCCATGTCAACCGAAGAACCCTGAAGTTCCTCCAATACTCTTACAATCTCATCCATTTTCGGTCTGAATCTTGGTTCAACGGACAGGCATCGAACTGCAAGGTCAGCCACTTTCATTGCTTGACGCATTGTGTATTGGCCTTCAATGCGAGCATCCATAACTTGGAAGACCCGGCGTTTGCTGTTGAGGTAAGGTTTGGCCCATTCAATTAAATTGTGTTCCCCAGGTGGCCTGTTGTTGTCCAGCGCACGTTTGCCGGACATAATTTCAAGAAGCACAACGCCAAAACTGTATACATCACTCTTTTTGGTCAAATGACCTGCACAAAAAAGACAATGTGGAAAGCAACGTGTTAGAAGTGACAAATGAGAGTCAAGTTCACACGGCTAAGTTTTTAAACAAACAAATATAGTTTCTAAGACTAAATGCATGTTTGGATTTGTGGAGATTTTGGCAGAATCCCAGTGGACCACAGCGTGTTTAGTTAAGAACATGACTATGTCATGTGTGAAAGAAATATCATGGTACAACGAATTGAAGTGATCGTAAGTACTTTGTAAAGTTTTGTACCTGTGGCCATATATTCAGGCGCGGCATAGCCGTACGTGCCCATAACCCTTGTAGAGACATGACTATTATCACCTGCCGGTCCATCCTTAGCCAATCCAAAATCGGAAAGTTTTGCATTATAATTCTGTCATCGACAAAGATGGAATGTCAGAAAAGCCCATTTGACAATTGAATTGTAATGGCAATGAGATTTACTTACTGTGTCAAGCAATATATTTGAAGTTTTAAAGTCCCGATATATCACTTTTGCTTCATCGCTGTGAAGATATGCAAGACCCTTAGCAGCATCAAGAGCAACCTTCATTCGGATGCTCCAAGAAAGTGGTTGAAAATAAGAAGCTCCTGTTCCAAAAAGATTTGATAAGTTAGAGTTTCAGGTATTTGATAGTGTTAAGCATAAGAGAATTTTGATGGAAAATCAATAACTTACTTCTAAATAAGTGATTATCCAAACTTCCTTTGGTCAAAAACTCATAAACCAAAAGCCGATGTTCATCTTCGAAGCAGTAACCGATCAGTTTCACAAGATTAGGATGATGCAGCTGTCCCAGGTAATTGATTTCTGTCTATAGCACAAGGCCAGTTAGTTACATCATTAGAAGAAATCATCTAAAACATTAACTATATTCACTACATACATTTCAAATTGATAAATTCCCCAAAACATCCTAATAAACTAATTTGACATATTCCTGAACTTCAAAATTTGTTCTATATAATATAAACGAAAATGATGATGATGGCCAAGACGTGATTAGAGGATGGGTATTCATTGGAGTAGAAGGGGACGTCGTGGTCTATATACTAGAGATGGATTAAAGGAAAATGATCATCTGGTCTTCATTATAGACGACACACGTGTTTCGAAGTGCATCTTTCACCAAAATCACATTGGCACGCCATGACTCTATCAAAATCACTGTCAATCCAAACATATTTAACAACTATTTAGTTTAGTTTGAATTTTCATTTAGCTTTTGGACTTGATCATTCTAATTTGTGACAAACATAAATGTATCTTAAATTCTCAGGTTTTGAGCAAATTTCCAAGGTGTAGATAACCCTTGCTAGAGACACTCACCAACCACTCACTGTGCCCTTGTAAACCTTCTTGGTTAAGCCTCTTGACAGCAATGACAACTCCAGTCCCTGGTCTAACCGGTGCAAGTGTGTGCTCATCGATCCACCCCTTAAATACAGCTCCAAATCCGCCTTCACCGACCACACTATCGGGACGAAAGTTTCTTGTAGCAGTTTTTAGCTCACTAAATGTGAAGCTCTTCATATTGGAAGACTTCAAGATCTCCCCCTCAGTACGAGGAGTTGGAGGCGCAGTAGGCGCAGTGGAGACCTTGCCACTGCTTCGACCACTCAAACCATTTTCTCTGCTTCTGTTTTTAGAACTCGAACCTACACGTGTCATAAGAAAAATGGATAAACTTTTCAGGACATATACAAGCACTCTAATCAAGTTACTAATTCATCTTAATTATGCTTCTTGATAAACTTACAGACTAGATTTTTTGGTTGTTAGTTACAAGATCATGAAAAGGTAAAACACTTGATAAATTAGATAAATAAGCATAAATTCTGCTTTCCAAGAGGTGAAGTTCTTAAATTCTGCTTTTCATCCTTAATTTTTTTTCTTAACAACCTAAAAAAAAGATTGTATTCAATACCATAGGAAAATCCGAAAATGCTCATACAAGGAGTGAATATTGCAAATTTCCAAAACAAATCAACAATTTCCACAATCTTGTAACCTTAAATCAATACTATGATTCAATTTATTGCTTCATTTTAATTTACTCTGGCTCTCTCTTTACCAAAAATCACATAACTCATCATCATCATCATCAACATAGCTATTAATTACCAAACAAAAATAATCAATTAAAGCAAGTTCCTTTTTATAGTGAATCATTCTTCAAAAACAGACACAAACTAAAATAAGAAAATTATCATGAACATCTTCCTAGTTCCTCCCATCACTAAAGTTGCCAAATCAAGCAGCCATATTTCATAGTCTCAACTCAAATCATAAACACAAACATGTTCAAAACCCAATTAATTAATTAATCCAAAGAACCTCACAACAAGGTGATCAATATAAAAACTTCTAAATAAAAGGGGTAGAAGAAAAGATGAAAAAGAAGACATGCAACAAATATTACATACATACCATTACGTGGAGGGCTTTCAGCTTTGATTCTAGCACTAAGGCAACAACCCATGAAGTCAGAGTTAGATGAAGAACAAAGAAGAAAGAATAGCTAAAGAGGAAAACAAAACAAGAAGTTGCAAAAAGTGAAGAGTTTAATGAAGTATAGGGAAAGAACAAAAAAAAAAGGACAAATATAAAAGTGTGAAAGCAATTGTAAATTCCACATGAAAAGTTAGCTGTCAAGTTATGACACAAAACCGCCCAATATTCAATGCACTGTATGGCTTTCTAGTTCCAAACAAAGACTAGTTGTTGTTTTGTTTGTGACTGTGTGTGAATGGAGGTGATGAGAAATTTCTTGGTTTTTGACTTATGACTTTTTTAGAGAGAGAAAAGCATAACGGGGTTGACCTTAGTGACACCAATGGATTGTGGTTAGATTATGTGCAAGTGGAAACTATCATGTGTCAGATGTTCCAATGGTTCCAACCTCCAACCCTTTTTTTAATGATGTTGCTTCTTTTGGGGTGGGGTCCTTGCTTTCAAACCTTATCTTTCTTGGTTGCTTTTTTTATATTGAAAATTAAAGGATTCATCAAGTCACCGGTCCCTTAACTTAATTGTTTGTCTTAAAATGGTTCCCTAATTTTTATTTGCCTCAAATTAATCCCCTAAATTTCCATACGTTACATGTTTACGTCCTTTCTGTTAGTTTCCATGAGAAAACGTTAGTGACTTGAGTCTGAAGTCAGAGTCTGAGGTCAGAGTCTAAGGTCATAACTTAACGTTTTCTAATGAAAACTAACAGAAAAGACTTAAACATGTAACAGATGGAAACTTAGGGGACCAATTTGAGACAAATAAAAGTTAGAGGACCATTTTGAAACAAACAATTAAGTTAAGGGACCGGTGACTTGAATAACCAAAATTAAAAGATGTAAGTGTAAAATACTAAATTGGCAGGTGGTATTTAGCCCGGGAATGGACACTTTTTTTTCACTATGAGATTTTTTTTTAACCATTAGATTAATGAGAAGTATTAATTTTATCATAGACTGTCTACATCATATTTTTTTCTTTTCTCTTTTACACTCTTATTTTTGTTTAGATATGAAATTTTTTTCTTTCCTTGATCTGGAAACAATTGGCCGGATTTTCTCGCGCGCGCACGAGCCCGCACGCGCAAGCGCCCGTATTATAAGAGTGACTTAGAGGTTGAATTTTCTCACGATTTTTTGCAGGATATATTTAGGACATAAAAACAACATCGCCCACAAAAAACGAGAATTTTCCGACAAAGGACGGATTAAATATTTTTTTTTACGCGCCAAAAACTCAAGAACACGAAACAACAAAACATGCACCTTGAAAACGAATTTTGAGCTGGTTTTTTGCAGACACCTCTATAAAAATACATATACAGGATCTGTAAAGTTTCGTAGCATTCCGACAAAGCCTCGATTTATTTTGATTTTAAGACCGACACGCGCAAAATCGCATTTTTTTTCCAAATGCACATCCATCCGCGGACCAAATTTTGTTCCCTTAATATTCAGGCATGTTTAGGACATCATAAGGACCTCCACCGCAAAATTTTTGAGAACTCCTTGTATGAGCATTTTCGGATTTTCCTATGGTATTGAATACAATCTTTTTTTTAGGTTGTTAAGAAAAAAAAATTAAGGATGAAAAGCAGAATTTAAGAACTTCACCTCTTGGAAAGCAGAATTTATGCTTATTTATCTAATTTATCAAGTGTTTTACCTTTTCATGATCTTGTAACTAACAACCAAAAAATCTAGTCTGTAAGTTTATCAAGAAGCATAATTAAGATGAATTAGTAACTTCATTAGAGTGCTTGTATATGTCCTGAAAAGTTTATCCATTTTTCTTATGACACGTGTAGGTTCGAGTTCTAAGGGCAGAAGCAGAGAAAATGGCTTGAGTGGTCGAAGCAGTGGCAAGGTCTCCACTGCGCCTACTGCGCCTCCAACTCCTCGTACTGAGGAGGAGATCTTGAAGTCTTCCAATATGAAGAGCTTCACATTTAGTGAGCTAAAAACTGCTACAAGAAACTTTCGTCCCGATAGTGTGGTCGGTGAAGGCGGATTTGGAGCTGTATTTAAGGGGTGGATCGATGAGCACACACTTGCACCGGTTAGACCAGGGACTGGAGTTGTCATTGCTGTCAAGAGGCTTAACCAAGAAGGTTTACAAGGGCACAGTGAGTGGTTGGTGAGTGTCTCTAGCAAGGGTTATCTACACCTTGGAAATTTGCTCAAAACCTGAGAATTTATGATACATTTATGTTGCAATCAGGTGGCATTTAGTCTGGGAATGGACAGTTTTTTCCACCATGGGAAAGTTTTTTTCAACCATTAGATTAATGAGAAGTATTAATTTTATCATGGACTGTCTACATCATATTTTTTCTTTTCTCTTTTACACTCTTATATTTTTGTTTAGATCTGGAATTTTTTTCTTTCCTTGATCTGGAAACAATTGACTGGACTTTCTCGCGCACGCACGCGACCAGCACGCGCGCGCGCCCGTATTATAAGAGTGACTTAGAGGTTGAATTTTTTCACGATTTTTTGCAGGCATGTTTAGGACATAAAAACAACATCGCCCACAAAAAACGAGAATTTTCCGACAAGAGACAGATTAAATATGTTTTTTTACCGCCAAAAACTCAAGAACGCGAAACAACAAAACATGCACCTAGAAAACGAATTTTGAGCTGGTTTTTTTGCAGACACCTTTATAAAAATACTTATAGAGGATCTGTAAAGTTTCGTAGCATTCCGACAAAGCCTCGATTTATTTCAATTTTTCGACCGACACGCGCAAAATCGCATTTTTTTTTCAAATGCGCATCCATCCACGGGCCAAATTTTGTTCCCCGAATATTCATGCATGTTTAGGACATCATAAGGACCTCCACCGCAAAATTTTTGAGAACTCCTTGTATGACCATTTTCGGATTTTCCTATGGTATTGAATACAATCTTTTTTTTAGGTTGTTAAGAAAAAAAATTAAGGATGAAAAGCAGAATTTAAGAACTTCACCTCTTGGAAAGCAGAATTTATGCTTATTTATCTAATTTATCAAGTGTTTTACCTTTTCATGATCTTGTAACTAACAACCAAAAAATCTAGTCTGTAAGTTTATCAAGAAGCATAATTAAGATGAATTAGTAACTTGATTAGATTGCTTGTATATGTCCTGAAAAGTTTATCCATTTTCCATATGACACGTGTAGGTTTGAGTTCTAAGGGCAGAAGCAGAGAAAATGGCTTGAGTGGTCGAAGCAGTGGCAAGGTCTCCACTGCGCCTACTGCGCCTCCAACTCCTCGTACTGAGGAGGAGATCTTGAAGTCTTCCAATATGAAGAGCTTCACATTTAGTGAGCTAAAAACTGCTACAAGAAACTTTCGTCCCGATAGTGTGGTCGGTGAAGGCGGATTTGGAGCTGTATTTAAGGGGTGGATCGATGAGCACACACTTGCACCGGTTAGACCAGGGACTGGAGTTGTCATTGCTGTCAAGAGGCTTAACCAAGAAGGTTTACAAGGGCACAGTGAGTGGTTGGTGAGTGTCTCTAGCAAGGGTTATCTACACCTTGGAAATTTGCTCAAAACCTGAGAATTTATGATACATTTATGTTGCAATCAGGTGGCATTTAGTCTGGGAATGGACAGTTTTTTCCACCATGGGAAAGTTTTTTTCAACCATTAGATTAATGAGAAGTATTAATTTTATCATGGACTGTCTACATCATATTTTTTCCTTTCTTTTTTACACTCTTATATTTTTGTTTAGATCTGGAATTTTTTTCTTTCCTTGATCTGGAAACAATTGACTGGATTTTCTCGCGCACGCACGCGCCCGCACGCTCGCGCGCCCGTATTATAAGAGTGACTTAGAAGTTGAATTTTTTCACGATTTTTTGCAGGCATGTTTAGGACATAAAAACAACATCGCCCACAAAAAACGAGAATTTTCCGACAAGAGACAGATTAAATATGTTTTTTTACCGCCAAAAACTCAAGAACGCGAAACAACAAAACATGCACCTAGAAAACAAATTTTGAGCTGGTTTTTTTGCAGACACCTTTATAAAAATACATATAGAGGATCTGTAAAGTTTCGTAGCATTCCGACAAACCCTCGATTTATTTCAATTTTTCAACCGACACGCGCAAAATCACATTTTTTTTTCAAATGCGCATCCATCCACGGGCCAAATTTTGTTTCCCGAATATTCATGCATGTTTAGGACATCATAAGAACCTCCACCGCAAAATTTTTGAGAACTCCTTGTATGAGCATTTTCGGATTTTCCTATGGTATTGAATACAATCTTTTTTTTAGGTTGTTAAGAAAAAAAATTAAGGATGACAAGCAGAATTTAAGAACTTCACCTCTTGGAAAGCAGAATTTATGCTTATTTATCTAATTTATCAAGTGTTTTACCTTTTCATGATCTTGTAACTAACAACCAAAAAATCTAGTCTGTAAGTTTATCAAGAAGCGTAATTAAGATGAATTAGTAACTTCATTAGAGTGCTTGTATATGTCCTGAAAAGTTTATCCATTTTCCTTATGACACGTGTAGGTTTGAGTTCTAAGGGCAGAAGCAGAGAAAATGGCTTGAGTGGTCGAAGCAGTGGCAAGGTCTCCACTGCGCCTACTGCGCCTCCAACTCCTCGTACTGAGGGGGAGATCTTGAAGTCTTCCAATATGAAGAGCTTCACATTTAGTGAGCTAAAAACTGCTACAAGAAACTTTCGTCCAGATAGTGTGGTCGGTGAAGGCGGATTTGGAGCTGTATTTAAGGGGTGGATCGATGAGCACACACTTGCACCGGTGACCAGGGACTGGAGTTGTCATTGCTGTCAAGAGGCTTAACCAAGAAGGTTTATAAGGGCACAGTGAGTGGTTGGTGAGTGTCTCTAGCAAGGGTTATCTACACCTTGGAAATTTGCTCAAAACCTGAGAATTTAAGATACATTTATGTTGCAATCAGGTGGCATTTAGTCTGGGAATGGACAGTTTTTTCCACCATGGGAAAGTTTTTTTCAACCATTAGATTAATGAGAAGTATTAAATTTATCATGGACTGTCTACATCATATTTTTTCCTTTCTCTTTTACACTCTTATATTTTTGTTTAGATCTGGAATTTTTTTCTTTCCTTTATCTGGAAACAATTGGCTGGATTTTCTCGCGCATGCACGCTCCCGCACGCGCACGTGTCCGTATTATAAGAGTGTCTTAGAGGTTGAATTTTTTCACGATTTTTTACAGGCATGTTTAGGACATAAAAACAACATCGCCCACAAAAAACGAGAATTTTCCGACAAGGGACAGATTAAATATGTTTTTTTACCGCCAAAAACTCAAGAACGCGAAACAACAAAACATGCACCTAGAAAACGAATTTTGAGCTTGGTTTTTGCAGACACCTTTATAAAAATACATATAGAGGATCTGTAAAGTTTCGTAGCATTCCGACAAAGCCTCGATTTATTTCAATTTTTCGACCGACACACGCAAAATCGCATTTTTTTTTTCAAATGCGCATCCATCCACGGGCCAAATTTTGTTCCCCGAATATTCATGCATGTTTAGGACATCATAAGGACCTCCACCGCAAAATTTTTGAGAACTCCTTGTATGAGCATTTTCGGATTTTCCTATGGTATTGAATACAATTTTTTTTTAGGTTGTTAAGAAAAAAAATTAAGGATGAAAAGCTGAATTTAAGAACTTCACCTCTTGGAAAGCAGAATTTATGCTTATTTATCTAATTTATCAAGTGTTTTACCTTTTCATGATCTTGTAACTAACAACCAAAAAATCTAGTCTGTAAGTTTATCAAGAAGCATAATTAAGATGAATAAGTAACTTGATTAGAGTGCTTGTATATGTCCTGAAAATTTTATCCATTTTTCTTATGACACGTGTAGGTTCGAGTTCTAAGGGCAGAAGCAGAGAAAATGGCTTGAGTGGTCGAAGCAGTGGCAAGGTCTCCACTGCGCCTACTGCGCCTCCAACTCCTCGTACTGAGGGGGAGATCTTGAAGTTTTCCAATATGAAGGGCTTTACATTTAGTGAGCTAAAAACAGCTACAAGAAACTTTCGTCCAGATAGTGTGGTCGGTGAAGGCGGATTTGGAGCTGTATTTAAGGGGTGGATCGATGAGCACACACTTGCACCGGTTAGACCAGGGACTGGAGTTGTCATTGTTGTCAAGAGGCTTAACCAAGAAGGTTTACAAGGGCACAGTGAGTGGTTGGTGAGTGTCTTTAGCAAGGGTTATCTACACCTTGGAAATTTGCTCAAAACCTGAGAATTTAAGATACATTTATGTTGCAATCAGGTGGCATTTAGTCTGGGAATGGGCAGTTTTTTCCACCATGGGAAAGTTTTTTTCAACCATTAGATTAATGAGAAGTATTAATTTTATCATGGACTGTCTACATCATATTTTTTCCTTTCTCTTTTACACTCTTATATTTTGTTTAGATGTGGAATTTTTTTCTTTCCTTGATCTGGAAACAATTGGCTGGATTTTCTCGCGCACGCACGCGCGCGCGCCCGTATTATAAGAGTGACTTAGAGGTTGAATTTTTTCACGATTTTTTGCAGGCATGTTTAGGACATAAAAACAACATCGCCCACAAAAAACGAGAATTTTCCGACAAGGGATGGATTAAATATATTTTTTTACCGCCAAAAACTCAAGAACGCGAAACAACAAAACATGCACCTAGAAAACGAATTTTGAGCTGGTTTTTTGCAGACACCTTTATAAAAATACATATAGAGGATCTGTAAAGTTTCGTAGCATTCCGACAAAGCCTCGATTTATTTCAATTTTTCGACCGACATGCGCAAAATCGCATTTTTTTTTTCAAATACGTATCCATCCACGGACCAAATTTTGTTCCCCGAATATTCATGCATGTTTAGGACATCATAAGGACCTCCACCGCAAAATTTTTGAGTTTTTGCTCGAGGGATTCATTGATAGCGTGGATATTTTAAGCGTCAAAATCCCAAGAAACGAAAACTAAACCCCGTGTTTGTTTCCCGAAGAATCAAAATAAATTGAGGCTTTGTCAGAATGCTACGAAACTTTACAGATCCTCTATATGTATTTTTATAGAGGTGTCTGCAAAAAACCAGCTCAAAATTCGTTTTCTAGGTGCATGTTTTGTTGTTTCGCGTTCTTGAGTTTTTGGCGCGTAAAAAATTCATATTTAATCCGTCCCTTGTCGGAAAATTCTCGTTTTTTGTGGGCGATGTTGTTTTTATGTCCTAAACATGCCTGCAAAAAATCGTGAAAAAAATTCAACCTCTAAGTCACTCTTAATAATATGGGCGGGAGCGCGCGCGCCCGCTTTGGCACGAGAAAATCCGGCCAATTGTTTCTAGATCAAGGAAAGAAAAAAAATTTCAAATCTAAACAAAAATATAAGAGTGTAAAAGATAAAGGAAAAAAATATGGTGTAGGCAGTCTATGATAAAATTAATACTCCTCATTAATCTAATGGTTGAAAAAAAACTTTCCCTTGGTGGGAAAAACCGTCCATTCCGAGAATAAATGCCACCTGATTGCATCATCTCATGATGCTAAGTTGTTCGAATCTATTAAGAATATGGTCACAGTTATTTTTTTTTAAGAAGAATATGGTCACAATTTCAATATAGGAAAATGTTTGGTGTCCACCTTATATCATATATATACAGCTTAAAAGAAATAGAAAAAGAAATGTATGTATTTGATGTGAAAGGAAGAACGAGATAAGCATAAAATGAGTATACGAATTTAGAAGTGTTATAAGATATTTAATTTATGGGTTGTGAGTATTAAAAAAATTTATTTGAGAGAGACAATTACTAAATGTAGATTTTTAAAGAGATTAATCTTTATTGATGCTACCTTGAGAAATTGAAAATAAGGTGACAACAGAATCATCAACTAAACAAAGATTTAAGATAAAATTGACTTTTAGTGCATTTTTGGTTTCATGATTGGAAGCTCAAACTTGAGTTTGTAATGGTCAAACGTGGTTTGACTAGATGTAAAGATATTTGGTTTTCTATGTTATAAATTTATTCTAAGTTGAAGTTTGTAGCTTCTACGATGGTTTATAACTGATTATGAATTTCAATGTAATGTGATAGTTACCTTCACACTAATTTATTTTGGTAATTCCGTAATTGTAACAAATGAATTTATAAAAAGCGGATTTCTCATAAATTATTCAAATATAAATTAGGTTCAACGATCAGAATTTGATCTATAGTTGTAACTAGTAACAGACCCGTGCGTTCGCACGGGTTGCGTAACATTGCGACAACTACAATATACATGATTGGTACTAAAAAATAGTTGCAATCAACAAATTTTTCAATGTCAACTTCATAAAAATTAAAACAACTTTTGAATGGGCAAGAAACTTAATTAAGCAACTTAAAAAGAGATTGGAGGGAAATTGTTTAACATCTTCGACAAAAGTGCAAAGAGTTATTCTCTTGACAGAAACACACAAGACATGTATCATTTACTACATTTTGGTAATATTTATCAAGTTTGATAAATTTTTATTCACGAACTTAAACTTCAAAACCTTGTAGTTTACTTCGTCACCTTGAGGACCATAAAGCACAACCTCATTGCATCTGGAAGATCTAATGTTCTCCCCAAAGTCGGCGTTTAGAGTCTGCAATAGTGATGAAAGTTAAAACTCAACTGATTGTACATTCTATAACCATATTGTAAAAAATCTATATGAAAAATCAAACAACAACATAAGCATTATAAATTATACTTACAATCTATACGTTTTCAAAAACTTCTTTGAAAACGACATTTGTGGTAGACTTCAAAGCTTTATTTTCCTTGTCATGAATTAATATCTTGAGCCCTTTTTTGCTTTTTACCCTAGATATTGCCACATATAATTGACCATGGCTAAAAACACTTCTAGGCAGATATAAGCGAACATAATCCAATGACTGACCTTGGGACTTGTTGATCGTCATAGCATAAGACACAATTATAGGAAACTGCCTTCTTGATAGCTTGAATGGCCATGGAGACTGTGTAGGAGTTATCTCCATTCTGGGGATATAGGTGATATATCCAATGTTCTTTCCTGAAATGACTTTGGCCTCAATCACATGGTTGGCGAGTCTTGTGACAATAAGTCTTGTTCCATTACACAATCCTTCTGATTGGTCTATATTTCTAAGTAACATTATTGGTGTTCCAACCTTGAGTTTAATTTTATGATTAGGTAGCCCTGAAGTTGTTAAAGTATTTAAAAACTCTGGAGTCAAAACATCAAAAGCCTCATTGTAAGAAATAAATTATTAAATTTTATATCAGCAAGCATCACGGAAACTATCATATAGGACGTTCTTCACAGTTTTTATATCAGCATAACTACACGGTGTCCTTTAACATGTGTTAACATCATCCTCAAGTAGTACAATTCACCTGTACATGGAGGAACCCATATTAGCCTTCCAATTGTGTATCCTTTTTTTCGGGGTTTCCATTCCCTTTTTTTCTTCACATACACAAACTTTAAAACAAATTTGCTGTAAGTTAACTCTCGAGCTTCGGGATACATCTTGTTTGCTTCAAACCATGCTGTAAACATTGATTCTGTCACACTTGGTTTGAGAAACAGCTCATTAATTTTCTCAAAATCAGTATAATATACAGAATTATCACCCTCACAATGAAAAAACAATCTTTCAACAGCCGGTTTCCTACCATGTATTGGGAATGAGAATATCCTCCATCATGCTTCACTTGGAGATACATACCTACAATCAAGGTAATGTTTTATCTCATCAATATCTCGTTGCTGAGTTCCATCTTCGCTAGGGACAATGGCAGCAGTGATTCTGTCATAACCTTTGTTGATGTATTTGAATAAGTACTTAATGGATGTACTTTGGTTGCACCATTCCATGTTAATGCGTGCTTGGTACTTCAAAAGCAACTTAGGGTTATAAGGAACAACATGGCGGTTATCCATCTGAATTCCATTTTTTTCTATTGTGTGACCATTATTCCTTCTTCTATATACGGGATAACCATCTTGATCAACAATTGTTTCAGCTTCGAATTTCTTAGGAAAATACTTGGTGCACTTGCCATCTTTCATGCATGGTGAACCTATATTTGCACTTCCACATGGCCCATGAATCATGTGCGATTTGACTAAATTATACAATTCTGGTTCATCACCTTGATGGGGTATCTCAGCAGATATGATCTTATCTATATCACTTGGAGTTGGGTATTTGGCTGATGGATGCAAAAAGATTAGGATATGTGCATGCGGTAATCCTCTTTTTTGAAATTCAATTGTGTACATGTCTATGAAAAATGTATAGTAAAGTTGAAGTCAGATAATCAAACAATGTAATATCAAAATCAAATGTAAGTAAAATATTAAAAATAGTAAGTTTATATACTTACATGCAAGAACCTTTCCCAACATAGCTTTTTTCGTTAGATCTGCCAAAAGCTCGTCGAATTTTAGCTTGAAAACTCTGGATATAATATCTGGTCGATCTTGTGCCTTCAAATGCATTGGACTCAGGAGACGTTGAATTTCATGCCAATTCGGATTGCACGTGAAAGTAATGAAAAGATCTGGAAACCCGACATAACTGCAAATTGCCATTCCATCAAAGTATAGTTGATCCATATATCTACGACTACCAACATATGATGAAGGTAACACAACTCTCTTCCCTGTATTTGCACCTTGTGTTTGACCATTATTGTTAGATTGGGTCAAACTATGATATTTCCCAACCCTTAATTTTGATTGATTCTTTCTCAACCATTTAAGTCTTTGTGATTCCATCATGGTAAATCCATCCACCAAAAATTGCTGGTAAAGTCTTCTTGATCTCAAAATTGTCTGTGCCTCATTTTCTCTTGATTGCATTCTAAACGCTAACCACTCCCTTATGGTAAGGTGATTCCTTTTTGCGACTTGTTGAACTGTTTCATCCTCATCTTTTTTTCAAGTTTTGGTTGTTAGTTACCTGATCTCGATGCTTCACACTCGGTCTATAACCATCTTCACCATATGGTGATTCAAAGCATTAAGCTGATCTGGATAAACCATAGGATCATCTTCACCTTCCTATAAAAGGAAATATATAGATGTATTAATAAATTAGTTTATATGTATATATGAATCAAAATCATGATAGAAACGATAATATATACCTCAATCATGGATTGATAGACAACAACAGCTGACTTCTCAATAATTTGTTCACATTCCACATCCCAGAAGACAAAGCGAAATTTTGAATCACCATTCTTGACCCAAATATCAATTTTATACCTGTTTGCATGGAAGTTGGTGTTACATATGGAATACAAATGAAACATATTTAAGTAGTTAGGTCCAATAAAGAAATAATGAGAGGTATTTAACCTTGGAATTGCCTGTTTCACTTCTGAACCACATGAACACTTATATGGCTTTGTTGGATCAGCTGCCTTTTTGGTACACCCAGTGCAGCCAAGATAAAACCAACCATACTTTGAAACTGCAAACTTATCTATTGATGCAACAGTAATGCATGTGGTTTCCTATTCATAAATCAAACAGAAATATGTCAAAATATATAAATACATATCAAACACAACAGAGGCTAAGTTCGTTTAGTATGATATACCACTTTGAGGTTACAGATATCTTTCAGTGTCATAAAGGTGGCATTATAAATAAATTTCTGCTCAGGCATATACTGTGAACCACCGGAGCATTGTGACTTTGATCGAGTAGATTGAGTTGGCCTCTCATTCTGCTCAGACGTAGGTAACCTTTGAAATCCAAGAATTGTAAGATTAACACAATCAATGTGAGCCAAAATACAATAATGTATAACAGTGAAACAAATAAGAGTAATTAAGAAGTTCATACTTAGACTTAAATTCTTGGATTTCTGGGATATTATCGTTGATAATCAGCTTTGATCCATTCCAGGCATTAGAAACTAATATTAATTGATACAAACATTGATACTAAATATCGACATACATTAAACAATGCAATTAGTGTATGAAATTATAGTGAATGAAATGCACATCACCTTGAGCATCCTTGATCATTGCATGTGTGAGAATAATGACTATTACTCCAGAGTTCTTGTTTTGGTTATAATAATTCAAAAACTTAGTCCCATAACTTTCCCAAAGACTGCAAGTTATCACATTACCTCTAAATTGAAGAAGAAAAAAAAAACAAAAATGTAAAACTAAAAATTAGATATAAAATACAGATTTGGGACTAACAAAGTATGAAGTTTTCTTTAAAAAGATTTATACTTCAGATCCTTGAGGTTGAGATCAACAACGACTTTTTTTCCAGCAGAGTTTGATTGATGAACTATTTCATGGACATAACCGATTATATCTGCAGTAAAAATACAACTCTTTTAAAAAAAAACATTTTTTATGAAACAGAAAAAGATAAGACACTCATGTGAAGGAAATGCTTTGGGATTGAATGCATACCTTCAAGTCTATCCAACTTACAGTTCCCTTTAAGGATTTCAGCAAAATCTTTAAAATAGTATTGTTTTGGGGGAAGATCTTGGATCTCTTTTGCTTTCACAGATGTACCACCAATAAAGACAAATTTTTTTAAGTGATCACATAGCTTCCATTGGAAATCATTGTTGTATACAGCACCGTTGGTAATGATGCATGTCATATTTTCTTTGATTGTTCCCTTCCATTTGGGTGTGTGATCAGGACGGATCATAACTTGAATCCTATCACCCTATAAAACAACATATTATATCAACAGACAACTCAAAATGATAATAATAATTACAAACACCATATAGATACAAACAGACTAAAACATCATATAGACACACACACACAAAAATCAAAGAAAGTTGGTGACTACAATGTTAAATTGAAATTTGATGAATTTGGTTGTTCATGTTCTTCATCCATTTAGTATAAGAAGTGACTAAAAGTTGTTGGTAAAATCAATATTTAGTATTTCAATCCTTGAAGCCAAAATCATGCATTACACTGTTTTTAGAAAGGAAAAAAAAATCTAAACCTAATATTTACTATTTCTTCTTAAAAAATCAATATCTACTGTTTCTTCTAAAAAAAATAAAAATCTAAATTTGAAAACTAACACCCAAATTTCTAAATATATGATATGGTTACCTTTGAGTCCATGATAACCATCTCAAGGTGCTCGTTACCCTTGGCGTTGACCACGCTCCATACATCAACAACACGAACAGCAAGCCTCCATGTCTCCTTAGAATCATTCACATTCTTTATTGAGTCAATTGGAATACCCATAGTCTGCAGAAAAACAAACATATATAATGGAGTTAGTAGTGGAAAATTTAAAAGCAAAATTAGTTGTGAAAGTGACAAATAAACAAATCCCTAATCATGAAAATTGCTAAGCATACAAACAATTCACAAAGATTGTAAACGCTTCCATCATTAATGTAGCTTCTACAAAAGAAACTCTTCATGACAGAATAGTAAGAAATTTGTTCCAAGAGAAGTAAAAGCCATAACTAATAATTAAAAGCTTGCAAAGTCTAAAATCCCCTAATCACTCGTCAAACACATAATTGAACCAACACATACTTCTTGTCTATCATCAAACATGATATGCGCAATGAATTTAAATTTTTAACAAATCATGAAATGTCTTTTTTTTTTTTGTGTGAAGGAAATCATGAAATGTTTTTACATTGACTCTATTACTTGCCTCAAATTGTCTAGATTCTATCCTTTAAAAGTGCACATCTACTTGCGCTTGCAATTAAGCTTTGTAACTATATGCCACTTTTTTTGTTATGTAAAGTATACATTTTGATGTGATTTCAGTCAATTACATGAGACAAGGGAAAATGGGTTTCTAGGCTGCAGTAGCTTTGAGTAACAAAGAAATTCGCAGTATTCAAAAACTAAAATTATACTAACATATCTCTAATTTGGAAAATGGGTATCGAAAACTTGATAAGGAAATTGTTTCTTAACAAAAATAAACATGCACAAACTGAAATATTGCAAACGATTCAGCAAAAAAAAAGGGGGTAATGAAAAGGATGAATATGAGTAATAGACTCAATGAGCAAGATTACAAATTTTGAATATGACCATGAGCAAAAGGGTCGGAGAAAGAAAGACAAAAGGGAATGTATTATTATGGTGAGTTAAGAGACACTAAATGACCTTTGGATTTAAAGTATGAGTGGAAAACAAAAGTGTGCATAGACCGACTAAAATTGTGTGACCTTTGGATTGAAAGTTTTTTTGAGAAAAGATATGGTTTCTTTCAACTACAGAAATAGAGAAAAATCATGAATCAAATTCATTAAAACACTATCACCATTTCATACACGCATTTTATCAAACATGTAACGTGCAAAACAAAGTTAGGGAGAGTAAAACTCTGTAAGTAATAATACAATTGAACAGAACATAGCAGAACAAAGGTGAATCAGAGTATACACATACACACATAGATTTTGCATTAAAAAAGAAAAGAAAGAAGAGAAAAAAACTTACAAAGAACCGACTTACAAACAACCGAACAAACATTGATTTAGCAGGTATGAATAGAACTAACATTAGTCCACGATTTAGAAATTCAAAAACGGTGGCAGAATATATATAATCTAGAGATTATATACATGATTTAGAAATTCAAAAATGGTGGCCAAATTTGATTTTTGTCACTATAATTCATGTAAGAAAAACCAACTAACAGTGAAAAAACAACTTGAATACGATATGCAGAACTATTATTTCTGAAAAAAAAACTAAATTGATGGATTTTGCATACAAAAACAAAAAGAAAGAAGAAAAAAACTTACACGCAGAGGAGAAGGAAAAAAATCAAAAATGATGGGATTTGGTTTAGGGGTCAGAGGAGAAGAAAAGGCAGTATAAATTAAAGAGAGAGTGGGTTAGAGAAATGTGTGACCTTTGGATTGTTTCTCTGAGAAAACAAAAGGGTTTGGATTGATTTCTCTTGGAAAACAAAATTAATACGGTGTGTAGGGTTTGGATTGATTTCTATTGGAAAATAAAATTAATACGGTGTGTATTAATTGCTAAGCGTAGGAGAAGCTGAAAACTGATTAAGGTAAGAAAATTACGATTATACCCTAGAAATAAGGGATTTAGTGAGAGTTAAGGAGGACAATTATGGAGATATGATGACAATTAGTTTTCTTATTATAGTACTCCCTCCGTTCCTTTTTAATTGTCACTTTTGAAGAAATTTTTTGTTCCTTTTTAACTGTCACTTTCAAAGTTCAATGCAACTTTAAATATTGTTTTACCAATATTATCCTTAGTTATTTATTACGGAGAGAGAAATATATGAGATGCTATATTAAATGAATAAGGTTATTATAGTAAAAATATAAATTATTGTATCAAAAGTAGTGACATTTATAGTTTGTCTTGGTTTGTGTAAAATGTCAAAATGTGACAATTAAAAAGGAACGGAGGTAGTAGTAGATAACTTCACACTATCTTTATAAATGAATTTATAAAAAAAAACACCTTCTCTTTATTTTCTTGGGTTCTACAGTTGTAACAACTTATATGAAATGGATCTAGATCTACAATTAGAATTGAAGTGATGTGGCGGGAGACGTGGAGTACACTGGATGGTGAATTTGCAAGCACTTCAACAATCAAGTTAGTTCGTGATTGAGTTGATGATAAGTTCTTTTTTGTACCGCATTACTGAATGC
Organism: Medicago ruthenica; assembly: GCA_018208015.1. NCBI lineage: Eukaryota > Viridiplantae > Streptophyta > Magnoliopsida > Fabales > Fabaceae > Medicago > Medicago ruthenica. Next base: position 18,249,967 of record CM031375.1, read on the forward strand.
ATGATAGTAACTATGAACATAAATATGACTTTTTTTTCATTGATCAATACTACTAGAAGTTTATGACCCCTCCAAAAATAAAAAAAAAAATATGTATATTGATATGACTTTCGTGCATGTAAATAAAGGATCACCGGTCATAGCTAGGTAGAATAAGAGGGCTAAGCAGTTGAATCGATTAAGAAACAAAGAGTCGAAAGAAGGAAGTTGTGTAGGTACGTACATGAACAAGGGACCGGAAGATAATGGGTTGGGGTTGTTCAAAAAAACAAAGAGAGAATGGATTGAGTGGGCCAGATTAGAATTTGTTTTAAAACCAATGGTATTTTTGTCATTTTACCTATAGGAAAAAAAATCTTTTTTAGGGGAGTGGGTTGTTGCCCACCTATGTCCTTGTAAGGCTCCACCTCTAGTTCTGGTCTGACTTTTTTAAAGGTCTGTTGAAACCTGAAACTGAAAGTCTATTTAAAAATATATTTTACACTAAGGTTTAACAACATCAATTTCAAATGAGTCACTAATCCAAAATTTTAAAAAATAATTATAATACACGGAACAAGTTATCACTAATTAGAATGAACCATCATACACAATACAAGTTGTCATTGATGATATTAATCTATGATACACATGACAAGTTGTCGTTGATTCACAATTTCAAAATAACCACGTGATAACACACAATTTACCCCAGAGTAAAAAAAAGGTAGAGAGAAAAATCAAACTTGATAGAGAGTTTAAAAATCAAAAAGTCATATACAATGTCTCTAAAAAATGAGTTACAAGAAATGTTAAAACTAATTCTACCACCAAACACACCACTATGTTAAGATATAGTAAAAAGAGTGTTTTTTTTGCACATGTCAAGTTCGCCATGGCCGTCTCCGACAATTCGGAGATCCCGTTGTAATCTTGACAAATTTAATTTAAAAAGTATTGAAAAAAAAAATCAACACCACTTAGAGTGACAAACATCTAAGTTCTAGTCAAATATACGAGCAATTGTTCAAACATGACTTTTACCCACAAACAAATAGACATTTACCTACGGACAATTAATAACTGACACTAAAATAGTTGAATTTTGGAGTTTTACCTACGAAAAAATGACATTTAGTGATAGATTTTGTCCGCTGGTACAAGTTTTTTTTATCCTTTTTTTCAAATTTTAAGGCCGCTTTAAGTTTGAGACCCTGTGCCAAGGACCTTGATGCACTTACACACTTACACAGGGTCGGCCCTGATGTTCGCCATTGGTAAACTATTTGGCAATTTTTCTTTTATTTCTTATATTTATCAACAATAAGTGTCAAAACATAAACTACATTTGTCAATCTCAAAATTGATATTTCAAACAAATATAATGCAACGCACGACTTGTCGCACGTCCTGTGAGAATGCAAGAGTTTATTACTCCCTCCGTTCCTTTTTAAGTGTCTCTTTTGAAGAAAATTTTTGTTTCTAATTAACTGTCACTTTCAAAGTTCAATGCAAAATTAAATGTTGTTTTACCAATATTACCCTTAGTTATTTATTGCGGAGAGAGAAATATATGAAATGAGATATTAAATGAATAAGGTCATTATAGTAAAAGTATAACTTATTGCATTAAAAGTAGTAACATTTATTGATTGTCTTGGTTTGTGTAAAATGTCAAAAAGTGACAATTAAAAAGGAACGGAGGTAGTACTAATTAGCATTGAAAGAGAATCAAACCTTAATTCAAATCAATTCTCTTAAATGTCTAAGAATTAAATGGGTCATGGTTTGGTCAGAAGAATTTAAGGGGTGATAAATGATAAGCATGTGCTCATATCCCTTAGTCTTTGTCACTAATATGATTAGATACGTCCTAGTATTATAAACTTACTAACATTCACGGAATGACATTTAACTAGCTATAGAGATATTTTATCTTTCATTTGCAATATCTCTCGTAAACTTGCAAATGTGGCCATATATAACACCACTTCTCAATTTTATTTTGATGTATCGATCCTTTAATTTTTAATGAAATTAACTAGTTTTCTCTCTAAAAAAATAAAAGCAAAAAAATGTAATTGAGGATTAAACATTGTGCAACCACAAAATAACTTTATTATAAAAGTACGAAATTGACATTGACACCAAGTACAAAGATTAAAATGTAGAACAACATCACTCATTTTATACTTCAATCAAGTAACTCCTACTTGATCAAGTCCTGGTTGATGAGACTATGGAAATCCAATTGGTCCGCTGACAAGTTGTCATTGAAAAACTCAAACTATATAACCTGTTTATCAAGATCTGATGTAACCATTGAAGATGATGATTTTGAATTGGAGTAACTGACGAATAAGTTTAGATTAGTACCTTTAACACTAATGACAACTATTAGAATTGAACAAAGTTGGGCAAAGCCATGAAATATGATCAACATACTTAATTCCTGAATTGTTGAGGCTGATACGAACAATCCTTTTTCTACAGCGAAAGTAAATGCAATTTCTTTCAAATCCATAATAGTCTTTAGCTGATAATGAAAAGTTTGAGTCTTTGCCTAAAACAAACAGATCATCACCCAAGTCTGATACATGGAGCCATCTACTTAAATTGTTATCAACAATTAAAACACTGGTATCAATGTTTAAATTGTAAGCATTCAATCCTTTTCTTTTATAATTCATATCAACAACAAAGAGTCTTCCATTTGATTCCACCAAATACTTCTTTTTACCACCACTATTTAATGGGGGTGACGACTGAACCAACGTAAAGGATGAACAATTGATCCAAAAAATAATTCCATCTGTGTCCACAACATAAACCTTCCCCATATAGAGGATTAAATCATCATATACTCTATTACCATCCTCTACTATTATCAAATTGTTATATCCAACATTGCAAACACACAATTTTTTGTCTTTATTAAGGACAAATGCCATTTGACCACGACCCTCAACAGGAAACAAAACAACTTTATTAACATCATTATCAGGCTGAAATGTAGTCCAATCACCTACATCTTTAGAAGAATAAAAATTATATGCTTGGAACAATTCTTTTACTCGCAAGTTCATGAAATCTAACACGTTAAATGGGGATGTGTGCGATATGGATGCGTTAGTCAAGACATTTAAGTGACGAAGTTTTCCAGATTTTGATTCTTCAACCTTTATGATCCACCCTTTATTAGAAAAAAAATTAGAAGAACAAGTTGGTATTAATGGTTCTAGACGGTATATTTTAGTTTGGACGAGTTGCCAAAATTTGTCATCTAGAGTGCGAAGTCTGTAAGAGGGAGATTGAAGAGGAGGGGGGAGAATAGGGTGCAATAAATTACAAATACTACGAAATCGAATAACATCAATTATAGTATTCATATTTTTTGATATAACTAACCATAGTTCTAGAGGAAGATTTAACCATTCAACCATATTATCACCCATAAGTGAGGCACACACTTTTTTTGACTTCAAGTCTCTCTATCGTTCGTCCCTATCTGCTTTACCTTTTTTGCTATTTGCTGCCTTTTAAGATTCTTATGCCTGATAAATGGATTAGGACTAGAAAGAATTGAGACACTCTGATTAACAAAAACACACTCTTTGATTTCTAATACTTGAATGATTCAATAAGTACACTATGAACTCATATTTATAGGAGAAGGAAAATTAAAAGGCTTTTATGCAAGAACACAAGTGTCAAAAAAATGGCATGCAACATGCAAAGTGTCAAGATAAACACATGCAATAAACCAAGTGCACATCATGCAATAAGGTTAGATGTATCTCATGCAACAATGCAATATGTCAAGTGTGGGTTAGACAATGGTGTGGGCTTTGATCATTATTTGGACCTAGCTTGAAACAATATTGAAAATTGCTCTTTCAGCTTCTAAAATTGCTCTCATGCACCTCAAAATTACCTTAATACCCCCAATGACATTTAATTGTCATTCGCTCTCGAACGACATTTAACTGTCGTTCACTCTTTTCCAAGCGGCAGTTAACCATCGTTGCATTCTGACTTATACCAAAATAGCATTGAACCAAGAATACAATGTGGATATTGTTTAGACTAGGTTTAAGTTCAATGTGGTAGTTTAAAACTTGAAATAACACAATGAACCAAGAATGTGCACTTTTCACTCCAAGTGTTTTATGAAATGCCTGAATGAGTTTTTCATTGATTTTTTTCATTGTTTTTTGTTGTGTAGATATGGCTGACAACCCACATAGGCGCAGACTAGGCAAGGAGACAACAACGAACAACACTCAGTGGAGAAAGAGTGAAGGCCAACCTTACTAAACAGAGGGGGCATAGGAACCCAAATGGGGTAGATGGCTCACATACGGGTCAGTCGCAGGTGGTTGATCCTACACAATATCACTACCATATGACTAAGTAGTAGTTATACGATCCTACTGAGCAACATTACCATCATGATACTCATAATCAGTACTATTAGTACCATCCTGAGCATGATGAAGAGGTTCAACCTGAGCAGCATGACACCATGGTACCCCCACCAGCACATGATTCTTATCCTAGAGGGCCTTTAGATCTATCTTTGTTGCCCTCATTCGCAGATCATATTGCTTTCAAGATCTGAAATGACGTCGATGTAAGTGTTTATTCTCGTTTCTATCTATTTAATTTTTTTAATTTTCAAGTGTTATTCTTGTTTCTATTTATTTAATTTTGTAATTTTCAAGTGTTTATTCTCGTTTCTATTTATTTACTTTTTTAATTTTCAAGTGTTTATTCTCGTTTATATTAATTTAACTTTTTAATTTTTAAGTGTTCATTCTCATTTCTAGTCATTTAAGGATAATCCACACTATACCCCTGACTTGCCACACAGTTGTCCGGTTCATTCTTAGGATCGTTCTTAGGAAGGGTCACGCTACACCGTAGTCGTACTGATTGCTCTTTGATTGTTTGGACATGGAAGGTGTGATATTCAGCCCATACGGTGAGCATAGGAAAGTCCAGACATTAGAGGAGATATGGTGGTATTATGGATGGATTATGTGAGACCAAGGGAGGGTATACTGCTGCTTTCTTGAGTGGGTGAAGAGGCAGTACATGCAAGTGCAAGACATCCCTATACATCTATCATTTGTGCATGTTCATGGTGCATCCTAGATAGTTCATGGTTTCTTGGAATTCTGTGTGCACGTCATACCTCAGGCTGAGTGGGGTCGGGTAGTGGTGGATCCATGACAGTACAGCACCAGGGTATGTGGCGTGGTTATCGCGATAGATCCTCCCATACGAGCTAATGAGGACGTTATCATTGAGGAACACTATGCTAGAGGTGTTCCTTATTCACTGAGTATCATTAGGAGTTGCATCAACATGGCGGAGAGGGGTTGAATGGTGATTTGACAGCCGAAGAGCATCATGATGTCCTGAGGAAGGTTATGACTGCGAGCTTGCCAGCCACTACATATTTGGTGACCAGAATGAGGAGGCGACTGAGGAGGCAAGACATGACACCATGACTTTATTATTTATTCTTGTTCATGTAATTTGAATGATTTTGGTTTTAAATTGGATGTAAATGAATGACTTCATTGTTTCTTCTATTAATGAATGAATGGCTTCAATTTTGTTTTGTTTCTTTTATAAATGATTTGAATGAATGCATGAATGAGTGAATGAATGTATGAATGATCAAATGAAAGTTTTAATGAGAAAAAAAACAACAATTCCGTCAAAAATTGTGTTTTGTCTTTGTTACCAGAGAGCAACTGCAGTTAACTGTCGTTGCATGCAATTTTGTGTGGTTGAGGTTGCACTGATAATTTCAGTAGTCCACGACGCATAAAAACTTCTATAAATAGGCGTGTTTGGTTCATTTGCTGTAAAACTCAATAAAGAACTGTCAACACTTATCCGGAGGATCTAAACACGAAGAGGTTATTTTGAACTTGATCTTGATGCCCTTTCAATATAAATATGTCAGTTGGTAGGGTAGTATGACCAAGTTCATAACAATATCTTGGAACATCTTCCCTTTCATCATCACTCATCTTATAAATTCAAAACATGTTAGGCTTCCTTAACTGTGTTTACGTACTCATCTTATAAGTTCAACATTTATCGTTTTATATTTTTACATGCAATGATTTTATTTAGATCATTTCATATCATCGTAGAATTTCTAATGCTACGGTTACCTCAATTTCTGTTTGTTTTGAAGCAGTCTGGGAGTGAGAGTTGTTTTTCAGGTAGAACGAGACTTAAGATTCGCTGGTACAACGACAATTAACGGTCGTTGAGGAGCGAACATCGGTTAACTTTTGTTGGGGTATTAAGGTAATTTTTGGATGTGTGCGAGCAAATTTAAAAGCTTTAAGAGCAATTTTCAACAATGGTTGGGTCTATATCAGTCTCATTGGATTTAAAAAGTCTCATCCTTGAGTTAAACTCAACTTCATCATCAAAATAAGGAGAAAAACCAGCTATGTTGAAAGTTGTAGAAACTCCATAGGTTCTGGACATTTCTAACTTGTAAGCATTATGATGATTCCTCACCAATCACTATTTTTAGAATATTTTTAACTAAGTTTTACGTCTATTTTAATAAGTTTTGTATTTGATTTAGAGTCAATTGAGTAAATTTTAGTTTTTGATTTCCTTAGTCAATTAGGTAGTTTTTTATAAACCCCCAAGTGAACAGTTTTATCATCGTAAGAAAAATATTGATCTACACGGACTTTTGATTTGAATGATAATTTTCTACGTGTCTAGATAGAATGGTCATTTAAGTATCTTGGGAAGTTTGATGATTGATTGTTTTTGGAAAGCATCCAATATAAATAAAGAGTCTTGGAATTATTAGATTTCATCAAAATGATTAACTAACCAAATCCCAACTCCTCCTAATGATATATAGAACCAAGGTATAAAGGTCAGGTAATTACTTAAGTAACTGACACCCTCTTTCAAGGTACGTCTGTGTGCCTTACCAATATACCCCCTATTCTTATGGTTACATATGTCGCCTTAAAGCCATTTAGACAATTCTCATGTTTCAAAGTCTTTGTTTAATCTCATGTATCCAACCCCATCCTTCATTTCTCAATGAGGAAGTTGCCTAGAGTTTTGCTTAAAAATAATGAGATTAGATTAGCACCTTGAAATCTATAACAAAATAAAGAATTGGTACTCGTCTCCCTCCCCATATCCAAACCCTTGTTTTTGCAATGTAGTTGTCTCCGCTGGTGGTGCGATGAGTGGAGTCATCCCTCCACACCACCCCCGACAAGATCTTAGGTGACCAAATGAGCCTTTTTATCTTTGTTGTGTGGTGTTGACAGTTTTTCGGCTGACAATCCCTTGGGGTCGTCAAACAGGTTGGTTGTTTCAACTTAATATGAACTTTTGTCCTAAACCAGGGAAGTTCGATGCTGCCTCCGTTCTAGAGGTAGTCTTTGGTTCTTCACCAGGTCTGTTTGTTTTAGTCTTATTTAACCCAAATATGTTTCTCTCTCAGCGTGAAGGTTGCTTTTGCCTAGGGGTTATGGGTGGAAATGGGATAGGCTGGGCTAGACTTTATAAGGCTTAAGCTTGGCGTACTTCAAAAACTACAGGCTTGAGCCTGACCTATTACCCGTCATAGGCAGGGTCGACCCAAGTTATAGGTCGGGGGTGCAGCGGCCTAGGGCCCATGTTCGTAGGGGGGCCAAATTTTTTTTATTTATTGAGGGGGGCGTATATAGAAATACTAGATTTAAAGGGGCTAATATATAGCAATAAGTGTAAAGAGGGCCCAACCATTTATCAAATTTCAGCCCATCAGCCGTTTCACCATTTCTTTACATCCCAGCAACATTTCATTTTCACCCCCCAACATTTCATTAGCAAAAACGCAAAAATTAGAAGTGAAACGTAAATTATAGAAGTAACACGTAAAACACCAAATATCTACACCTTCCCAGAGACCAAATTTGTTTTTTTTTTTTATTTTGAGGATGCTATTTGATGTTTCAGATTGAAGCTAACATGAATTTGTATTTAGATTTCATAATATAATATGACTTTCATCATGAAAGTTTCATGTTTGGGACGTCAAATTTGGTCTTGTGTGATTTTTGATAAGTAACATATCATATTCTATTGACAAATGATAAAAGGTTTTCATGTTACTGAGTATGAGGGAAGTGTATTTTATAATATTGTGGATTTTAGAGTTAGTAAATCAATTGAATTATCAAATCAGATAATGAAACCTATATAAATTTTGGTATGTCTTTCAAAAAAAATAAAGTTTGGTATTTCTATTATCGTTTTACTAAGCTTTGTTGGGTTTGGTTCGGCCCGCCCAATTATTTTTTTGTTTTGCTATTCTTTTTTATTAATAATCTATAAGATGAGATGTCTTTGACACATGATGTTTTGGAGTGTCAGCATGGTTGAGATTTCAAACCATCGTATTATGGTGACCGCCATGATTATTACATATCTCATTCATCGTTTATAAAAATAAATTATGATATATTATACAAGGGTGTCCTTTTTTCGAACTTGGCCTAAGGCGCATAAAATGCTAGGAACAAACCTGATCATAGACTCATTTCTAAGGTTTGGCCTGACCTTTTTAAAGGTCTGGTGAAGCCTAAAAGCCTATTTAAAATCATATTTTACATTAACGCCTAACAACAACAATAAGCCTACTACTAAATAAGCAAAATCTTATGAAGGTTTAAACACACAACATGCCTACTTTTTAGCAATAATTTAAGGTTAACACCAATTATAGAAGTCAAAAGCTATAAATCGTAGCTTCAAGTAAAATCAATTCTACAAGCAAAGAGATTCGGTCTTTGTGGCTTTGATTCATGTAAACATGGTAAAATTAATTCTGCAACTTCTAGAATTATTTTTGATCCTCTAAAATCAATTCTCAATATATTTGTTTTTTATCGTTTTTTAGGGGCTCTTTTTTTGTCTTATTTCTTCAAATTCGGCCCCCTTATACATAGATGGCTAGCTTCTCCGTTGTTTCCTTCTTCGTTTTATTTTAAAAGATTATATTTCATCTTTATATGATCTTTGTCGAAACTGGTTTGTTAAGTTCTCTAGGAAGCAAATAAATGAAGTACCACGTAAAGTAATATGACACGATATTACAGCCTCTATGGACGAATGATCTAGAGTTTTATTGGTCTCATTCTTCTAAATAAATTTCAGCATATGTTTGTCTGCATTTGTTCATTGTTCGTGCCTCAAGCCCGAAGAGCTCCTGCGTGACGGGCATGTTGGATATAAACCATTCATGCTAGGCTTTGCTTTTTGTTGTTAGGTCATGCCATGTTATAATTCTCTAGTAATATGAAAATTTGGAGCTATAATTGATTTTAACTATGCTTTGAAGCTAATCGTTTAAGCGGTGATTGTCATTTCAAATGGGAACTTCTACGAGAATTTTTGAAAATACAAGGGCTCGAATCATAATGCATCAAAAGAAGAGTTTTGAAATCATTGTCTACAAATGCCTTTTGCGCTGGTTCAACAACTGCCAAGGATTCTATGGAAGCCCTATGGGATATTTGTTATAATGATACAACGCCTTTTGATAAAGCTCCTTAAAAATCGAATAAAATCGTCTTACGTTGTTTCCATTCTTTGGCTTGATACTTTTTAAGGTGAGCACAACAAATGTAATTCAAATTGAAGAAAAAATAATGACTTATTTTTTTGTTAGCTGAGATCTCTTTAATCTTTTGGCAAGTTGTAGCTTCTTTATGGGAGCTTCTTCTCTTGTCATTGATAGGGAAGACCTTTGGACTCGGAGCGCTTACAAAGGGTAAAATGGATTCCAAGAGTGGCGTTTTAAAAAGTGATCAAAATGTGTTGGTGTTGGAAGATTTGGGTTCTCAATATCTAGAGCAACTTTTGATGAGCTCCACTTTCCTTGAGGGTGTTGGAAATCAAGTCTATATACAAAGTTACAACTCGTTTCTAAATATTTAATCACGATCGAGTCTTTATTCATTAATTTGCACTCGTTCATTTACACTGATTTTATTCTTTAAGTTGATTCATTGAACAATTCAGTCATTTTATTCTCCTAAAGTTGTTTAAACATGAAAGTTTCTTGTGCATATATAATGTCGAACATTAATAATAGTAGACATTCTTATCTTCTCGTATGAAGGTCTTAATTACTTGATATTTTTTACAAATATGGGCTACTTTTTCAATTTTATCATCAAAGTAGTGTAGTTTTCAAAATATTACCCGTGTAAGTTGTACATGCCACCATCGACATAGGAAGTATATGTGCGTCTTAACATTCAACATGTATTTCACATTGTTTTTGTGAAAGTGACATTGATCGGGTCATTGTCTTAGTCGTGAGAATAAAAATACCGTGAGAATATACTTTTAGAAGACGATGTTAATCGTGATTAGTGTTTTGGACCCTTTTCAAGAATATGTTGACCGTAAAAATTGTTAAACTTTAATTTACAGCTTGATATATCACCAGTCCACTAAACTAACATCACACTTGCTTTGGCGCTCAAGATATCCATCCAAACTCTCAAGTCTCAGTGTCAAATCAGGTGGGACCATCTCTTCACTACAAAATTGGTTTTTTCTGTTTTGTATAGTACGTAGTACATATAAATAAAAGTACAATCCATTTTGGAGTGCCACTCCAAAATAGTATAGATATTAGATAGGCCTGGAAATATAAGCTAACTGCTAAGCATTCATACTCATTGATTAAATATTGTTAAGTACATTTATTAGATTAGACATACATACATACGATGGAGAGAGGAGCATTTTTATCTTTATACAATACAACGTGTTTCTTTAGAAAATATCCAAACTTGACTCCAACATCATTTCCCATAATTTCCTCACCTAACCACCTAATAATGCCTTCCCATATTTTTCTTTCTTTTAGAATAGAACAAGACCAGATGGTTCACAATTTAAGCATTTCAAAACAAAAAACACATGAAAGAACATGAGAGATTGTAGAACCAAAACCCAAAACTAATAGGTAATATCAAAACCATCTTTCAAACCAGTAACCATAAAATAAACCACTATAAAAAACCAACGGCAAAATGTAAAAACAGTACCAAAAAGTTATATTAGACTATTAGTGACTACCTACCAATAATTACTTCATTCACTCTTCAATATGAAAAACAAGTAAACTAGTAGTTGTTCATACAATAATTATTACTAGCCATCTATAAATAACTACTTCACTACCCAATCCATTGCATTCTTCATTCAGTCTTCCTCCCTCCCTCATATATTTACTCTCCTCTATTTTTTTTTCTTTCTCCTTCCATAATCACTTGTTTATCTTTTATTTACTTCTTGTTTTCATATCCTCATCCTTAATTAACTCTATTAATATCTAGTTCTTTCTTTGTTAAGTTTTGGATCATTTTACTAAGGAAATCAAAATCAATCTTTTCATGCAGCTCCACATAGTTTTTGGGTTATCTCGATTTGACGAAAAACATGATGTTTACAATTAAATTTATCGTTCAACTCATTTTATTATATTCAAATATAATTCACTTTATATTCTACTACTAATTAAAACCAATTCATTGAACTAAATTTTTGTCACCGAATAACCAAACACAAACAACATGTCAAGCTTTGATTTGGTCTCCTCACAAATACAAGATACACTATAGTTGCCAAACGCATGTCCCATGTCGTTGCCATTTTTCAATGATATGGTTGGAATGCTTGGAGCATTTGGGTTCTGGCCCAATTGACATGTACATTCCAAAAAAGAAGATTGGAAGATGGTCTAACAGATGTTTAGTGGATGTTGCCTCATCATTTTCAATATTAGCTGCTGTTGGCTACATTCATGGAGTGGTTTTGGATCTCAGAGTTACCATTCAAAACTAGTTATTAAGTGAAAATAACACATTTGAAAGTTGGATTGTATCATTAGAACAAATGAAAAAAATTTTCAGTGCCTTTAGCTGTGATGAGCAGTATTTGTGACATACCTCTCTCTGGAGGGGGGTGTAGATTTTAAATTAGAGATAAGGTGAATGCAATTCAATTATTGTTTAGTGAAAAATAATGTGTATTGTACAAGAGATAAGAGAAGTGTGTATTTTAACATAAAAGTGGTGAAATTTAAACATCTCTCTCATAGTAGTGTAATTTATTTTATTAATTTTTATCTTATTTTGATGATTATGTATTGTAACATATATTTTGACGTAATTTTGATGGATCAAAGTATATCATTTAACTAAAAAGCTATTTTGACGTAATAAAATAATGGATCAATGTATTTCAGACACATAAAATTGATTTTGAGTTTCGGCACGTTTAAGTACAATTTTGACGTAATAAAATAATGGATCAATGTATTTCAGACACATAAAATTGATTTTGGATCAATTTTGACTCTACAATTTTGCTCATTTCCATCATATGCAGACTACTTTGTGGAAGATGTAAGATAATGGAAGTGTAATGGAATCGATGATCTTCTCATTCATCTGAACAGAATATATACAGAGTTTTGTAACCTATAGTCAACTGTACAACATAATTACAGGAGGCTAATTATAGCCAATTATGACAAAATATTCTATTCTATTAATTCTAATAAATAATATATTAATCCTATTAATTATTATTTATTCTATCACACCCCCGCAGTCGAAGCGGGAGGTTCACGGACGCTTAGACTGGTCCGAAAGTCATCAAAGAGAATGCGAGGGAGCCCTTTGGTGAAGATATCTGCAATCTGATGCCTAGAGGGAACATGAAGTACGCGTGCCTGACCACGAGCTACTTTTTCCCGTACAAAATGTATGTCCATTTCAATATGCTTGGTACGCTGATGTTGTACAGGATTACCAGAGAGATAAATGGCACTGACATTGTCACAATACACCAAAGTGGCCTGAGGAATAGGGAAATGAAGTTCCAGTAAGAGATTGCGAATCCAACATGACTCAGACACCACATTAGCAACACCTCTATATTCGGCTTCAGCACTAGAGCGAGAGAGAGTGGGCTGCCTTTTGGAAGACCAAGCGATGAGGTTATCCCCAAGAAAAACACAGTATCCAGAGGTGGAACGTCGGGTGTCAGGGCAACCACCCCAATCAGCGTCAGTGTAGGAAATAAGCTTGGTGATGGGAGATGGTGATAAATGTAAACCAAAGTGTATGGTACCCTGAACATAACGAAGAATACGTTTGAGAGCGAGCATGTGTTCTGTACTGGGTGCATGCATGTGGAGACAGACCTGCTGAACTGCATAAGAGATGTCAGGTCAAGTGAATGTGAGGTATTGTAAAGCTCCTGCAAGACTGCGATATAGAGAGGGATCCTCATAAGGAGTGCCAGATGAAGTGCTGAGTTTCTGTTTAGTGTCAACAGGGGTGGCGGAGGATTTGCAAGACGTCATCCCAGCTCGTTCAATGATTTCAGAAGCATAGGTGCTTTGACTAAGAAAGATGCCACCAGGATGGTGAGAAACACTAATGCCCAAAAAATAGCTCAGGGGACCCAAATCCTTCATTGCAAACTCGGATGCTAAGAGTGACATAATTGATTTGCGAAGGTCGTGAGTAGATGTAATAAGGATGATGTCATCAACATAAAGGAGAATGTAGGCCATGTCAGATTGTTGTCGGTAGATGAAGAGAGAGTGGTCTGATGTGCTATGTCGAAAACCAATGGTAGTTACATAGTCAGCAAAGCGTTGGTACCATGCTCTAGGTGCTTGCTTGAGACCATAAAGAGACTTCTTCAAGCGACAAACAAAATCTGGATGACGGCGGTCGCGAAAACCCAAAGGTTGATGCATGTAAACAGTCTCATGTAGATCACCATGCAGAAAGGCATTCTGTACATCCAGTTGATGAATGATCCAGGATTTAGAGAGAGCAATGGTGAGTACTGTTCGAATGGTAGCTGGTTTGACCACCGGGCTGAAAGTTTCATCACAATCCACACCTGCAACCTGTGACCTGCCATCACCTACAAGACGAGCCTTATAGCGCTCAAAAGACCCATTAGACTTTTTCTTATGTTTAAAAATCCACATACATCGAATAAGATTAGCATCATGAGGACGAGGAACTAAATCCCACGTCTTATTTCGAATAAGAGCATCAAATTCAGATTGCATTGCGGATTTCCAATTCGGGTCGGATAAGGCCATTTTGTGATTTTTAGGTATGGGGGAGATGGTTTGGTTTGCGTGTGAAAGGGATAAGTTAAACATTGTGCGAGGTTTGGTGATGCCTTTCATGCTGCGGGTGGTGATGGTACGAGTAGGTGGAGGAGGAAGTGGCTGGGTTGGTGAGGTTGAATTATGTGAAATTGTAGTGGAAGAGTTGAGTGGAGGGGTGAAAGATGATGATTGGGGGTTGTTGAGATTGATTGGCTGATCAACTGTGGTTGTTGATGTTGGTAGGTTTTGTGTTTCTGTAACCGGTGGTGGCAGTTGGGTTTGCCAATGATGTCGAAGGTAGGGATGTAGGTCATCATCTAGGAAGTTATAGGAATGAGGTGAAGGGGAGTGTATCTTGGTGAAGGGAAACTGAGTTTCATCAAAGATAACATGCCTCGAAATTATTAATTTTCTGTTTGACAAGTCAAAACACCGGTAACCTCTGTGATTTTGTGGATAACCCAGGAAGACACACGGAGTAGAACGAGGTTGTAATTTATGAATGGTAGGTGACGGGAATAACGGATAACACAGACAACCAAAGACTCGTAAATGTGTGTAGTTGGGATCACGGTGGTAGAGGAGTTGTGTTGGTGATTGATTTTGAAGTGTTTTAAAGGGAAGAATGTTTAACAGATAAGTTGCCATGTGAAGGGCATGATGCCAGAATGACGGGGGAACAGAAGAATGAGCGAGCATAGTGCGAATCATATTATTAATGGTTCTTATTTTTCTTTCCGCCTTCCCATTTTGTGAGGATGTGTGAGGGCAAGAGAAGCGAAAAACAAGGCCATTAGTAGTACAATATTTTTGAAAGAGCTCATTATTATATTCGCCTCCATTGTCACATTGAAAGGTTTTAATTTTTTGTAAAAATTGTGTGTGAATAAGATCTGTAAGTGACTTAAACATTTCAAATACCTGGGATTTTCTACTAAGAGGGAAAGTCCACAAGAAGTTTGTGAAGTCATCTAAAAATAGGACATAATATTTATGGCCAGCAGAACTTAAAACGGGAGATGTCCATAAGTCACTATGTAAAATATCAAACGGCATCAAAGTAGTAGTTTGAGAATTAAAAAATGGCAATTTAACTTGTTTACCCAAAACACAGGAGTCACAAACAACAGAATGATTAAAAGGTTCACAACATATGAATTTATTATTGCGAAGAGAATTTAAAACAGACGCGCCAGGGTGACCAAGGCGATCGTGCCATAGACTTGACGTGAGACCGACAAAACTGTTGGGAGAGGTGACTGGATATAGGTCGCCACGACTGTCACATCTCATAAGAGGGATCCCCGTCTGAAAATCAGATACAGTAAAACCAAAAGGGTCAAAAGAAACAGAAACATTGTTGTCAGTAGTGAGTCGCCTTACAGAAATTAAATTTTTAATAATTTTCGGGGCATGCAGGACATGGTTTAGGTTGATGGGTTGGTGAGGGGTTGTAATTTGTGTGTGTCCGGTGCCGTGAATTGGAATTCCATGGCCACTGCCAACAATAACTTTCTGATTTAAATGACTTAAAGGAAAATAAGACGAGAGATTACCTCGTGATGCTGTCGTGTGAGATGTGGCGCCAGTATCCATGTACCACTGAGTGTCAGGTGGGTGGAGAGACATGGTGTGCATAGCTGCCTCAATGTCGGTCGGTGTCTGAGACGATGTAGAAGCTGCATACGCCTGATGGCGTTGTCCTAGGATGCCTGAACCTTTAGGAGGACCGGTGGGACGGGTCCACTGAGATGTGGGATACGGACACGGAGGCATAGCCCATGGTGGTGGAGTCCAACCCCATGATTGCCAGGCAGGGTACTGTTGTTGTTGCTGCCAAGGAGTAGATGACCATGATGGAGGAGTGGTAGGAGCTCCAGACTGAGGTCCATTACGGTTACCACGTCCGCTACCGCGACCCTGGTTGCCACGAGAACGAGACCGGTTGCTGGGGCGGCGGTTGCCACGGTGAGATGTGTCCTCAGAAGATCACTGCTGAGTGGTGTGTAAAGCAGCATGAGAGCCGGTGCTAGCCATTTTAGCCATACCAGCTTCTTCCAATGTTAGCATGGAGCGAGCCTGATAGAATGCAGGAAGAGGATTACTCTGGCGAATCAAGGTGGCAACACTGCGGTAAGCTTCAGGAAGACCGGATATTAGTTGCAGAACCAATCGGTGATTGTTGACGGGAGAGCCGACATTTCTCAACTGATCAGAGAGTAGCTTCAGACGCTGGCAGTAAGCAGAGACATTGGGAAAATCTTCCATGCGAGTGTTGGAGAACTCTTGCTCAAGTGTGACAGCACGAGCGTTTTGATTGTCCTGAAAAATATCTGCCAAACGATGCCATGCTTCCACTGCAGTTGAGTTGGGTTCCAGAATGGTAGTCAGTAAATCAGTGGAAATGGTGGAATATATCCACTGAAGGACTGTGGCATCAAGGGTGGTCCATTGCTCATATTCAGCGTCTGTAGGTAGTGGCGGTGCTTTGTCCTTAGAAGGAACAATGTGATGCAAGACTCGATGAGAGCGAGCATGGATGCGGAAGAGCTCGGCCCAGGTGCCATATTGGTCCTTTTCCATCTCAAGAATAATAGGGATGTGGTTCCTAATATTGGAGACAGCGAGGGCAGGATGAAAACCACTTTTGGAGCCGGTGAATGTGACAGATTTGTCGGCGGCGGCAGCGGCGGCGGCGGCTTGCTGGGCATCAGTCACGTCGAAAGTGGACATGGTTGGTGAGTACAGAGGTAGAATGGTGCGGAAGTGAGAAGGAAAGGCAGAAACGGATGGGGAGAGGCGGCCGGAACGGAAACGGAAACGGAGTGAATAGTAGCAGCGGCGATGGCGGCTTGCTGGCTCACGAACGGAGGAGAGGGATGCAAGCAAGGAACAGGTAAGGATCGAACCTGTTGGGGTTGCAGACGGCGGCGCAAGGAGAAGATGAAGGCGCGGCTGGAAAGAGGAAACGCGTGAAGGAACAAGAAGGAAGAACAGTGTTGCACGCGTTTCAAAATAATCTGCTTTTGGCTTGCTTTTTTTTTTTTTTTTGTAATTTAGAGAGAGGGATCGGTTAGGAATGATACCATGTAAGATAATGGAAATGTAATGGAATCGATGATCTTCTCATTCATCTGAACAGAATATATACAGAGTTTTGTAACCTATAGTCAACTGTACAACATAATTACAGGAGGCTAATTATAGCCAATTATGACAAAATATTCTATTCTATTAATTCTAATAAATAATATATTAATCCTATTAATTATTATTTATTCTATCAGAAGATGGCTCGTGTTAAGGTGTTAACAAATGAGGAACGATGCAATGAGAGATTTATCTGCTGACAATTTTTGTCCCCGGTGGAATTTAGCACCAGAAACTCTTATGCATGTTTTAAGAGATTGTGATGATGTGAAACCTTTTTGGGATCACATTATCAAAACTGATTATTGGAGCAAGTTTTTTAGCTTAGGAACTTTGGCTTGGCTCGAATGGAATCTCTCGACAAATGATATTGGTAACATGGCTTTAGCTTAGACCGAAACTCTGATATTTGAACTAACACACTAACATGACTCGTACCCTTTGATCCAAAGTTATAAATTAAGTGGAGGAGATCCATAGCTCAATGAACTCTTATTTGAGAACTAGTAATATTTCTACCTCTCATGCATTTTGGCTGAAATCGTCCACTGGAGTGCTAAAAATGAATCTTGATGGATTCTAGTGGTTCTTCGGCTTGTGGAGATATCAAACTGAGACCATCACAGTAATTTCTTAAAAGGCTTCTATTGTAAGGTCAATTCTAGTAGCTCTATCTTTGCAGAAGCTTCGGCCCTTCACAACGGTGTTTATGTTGCCCGTGACTTAGGACTTAAGGACATTGTCTTTGAGACCAACTCTCTTGCTCTTTTTCATATGGTCAGGAAAGGTCATACCACATATACTCCTTTGATCCTTCTTCTCAACGAAATCCACACTTCATAGTAGAGATTGGAAGAGTTCTATTTGTTTTGTGTCGAGAGAAGCTAGTCGTTGTGTTCATATGCTTGTCCAATGTGGGGCACTCAACACCTTTTTCGGTTACTATTGTTGATTATGTTCCTACTTATTTGTAGTCTGTTGTTATATGTGATGCCGGTGGTGTTTATGTTAAACAAAGTCCGATTGATAATTGTTCAACTAGTTGGCTTGGTTTGACTTTTTGAAATATTTTCTCACAAAATCAAACTAAGATCCTACAAGGACCTAGATTCGAATCATGTTGTTGATATAAGAACTTCATAATTAAGTAATATGTATGTAAGCATTTTCTGAGCCTTGAAACTTTCTGTGACCGTGGTGACCCCACAAGACTCAACTTACCAACACTAACTCATTGTTCTACAGCAGCCACTATTGAGTGCTGACACCCCTTTCAAACTCTTGTCATTACCACCACAACCAATCCCCCCCCACTCAATCCTGTGGAAAAGATCTGTTTGAACACATACACCCCTTAACCTGCCTTTAAGACTTCATGAGCACTGTTTAATATCCCCTTTAACACCACCTTTCATATTGCAAGCTTTCAAATCTCCAATTGGTATAATTTATGGAGTTGTAGCTCTTGAGTTGAGGCCAAAAGAATTGGGCTATTGTTTCACTTGTAGGTGGAAAACAGAAAATTGGATATAGATGAATTTTCAAAACATATTTCAATGACTTTGTGATATTTTCACTACCAATAATCCATTTCAAAATAGTTATTCTAGTTAGTGAAAGTGTGTCATATACTAAGATAAGCATTTGAGTAATGTAATGGTATATCTAGAGAAGCAAGCACCACACTAGCTAGGTAAATACTCCACTTCTGTAAAAAGGAATACATGTCATCAGAAATATGAAATTGCCAAAATTACTCAAAACCTCTGCTTGGAATGGAGTTTGTCATGGTTACACAATACTCCCTCCGTCCCAAAATATAAGCAAAAATTGGTCAACAAAAGTTAATGTATTTGGTTCAAAATTTGTACCAAATACATCAACTTATGTTGACTCATTTTTGCTTATATTTTGGGACGGAGTAGTATTCTCCATAAAAGTGCAAGTTTGCCACTATTGAGTTTGTCATATCAAAAGTGCAAGTGCATATGGTTCTGTGTCTATTTTAAACTGATATAACAACTTTGATTCAAGTGAACCATATCACTCAACTTAATAGACTGAATACTCCCCTGAGGCAATTATAACATTCACAGATTTGTTTAAAACAGAACTAATTAAAGCACTTCGATTTTCTCTTGGTTGGGTTCTAAACATTTACATTGATTTAAGATCCAAAAGAGCAACAACATCTATAAATATAGCAATTAAGAAACCACATATAGCATGAAACATCTTGTCTCGTTCATCACAGTACATACTTGTTATTAATCACGATAATCAACCACGCGGAACATTGTAACTTTTAGCACAACCGGCTTCTTCTTGATTAGCTCAAACACACAATAATCTTCATGTGACAGATTGTTGTCCCTTTCGAATTTCCTAAATCCCTTCACCATTCGCATTGCTGATGTTTTGGGGTTATAGAATATACAAGAAACTTCCCACTGCTCTCCATGAGAATTTTGGAGCTTGATAGGACCATTTGACTTCAGATACTTTGACGCAAATTTAGAAGTAACATACTGCACAATGGATAAGAGATCAATTTAAGTGACAACATAAATAACTCAACATTTACTTTAAACCAAAAACTACAAAGTAAATTCCTCACCACATATCTTCCCTTGGAGCACTTTGAACGAAAATAAGGATTTTTTGGGTTGAATGCATTGGCAGCATCCTCTACCCTTTTAGAAGCATATTTAGACATGCTTTCGACCTTTTTCCCTTGACTCTCGCTTGTTTCAACCTTGGACCTTTTCCTAGGACTATGACGCTCTATGTTTGGTTCTCCATTAATACTTGGAGTTTTGAATGGATAGCAAATTTCAACAGAAGTTGCATCAAATATAATAACACTAAAATGTGAATTCCCTTCATATTTGAAAGACAGGTAACAACCGTATCCTATAGAATAGGATTTGGCAAATTGTTGCCATTTGTTGAAAAAGAAAACGTCCTTGCCACATTTCTTCAACTCCATTTTCCAAATAAGACCATCTGGAACAGTAACTGTAGCAACATTCTCGAGTTCATTCCCAAATATTGTTATAAAGTCTTCTGGAATTCTCTGCAGTTATCATCACTTGTTCAATTGATTATAAAATAACTCATCGGTTCTACTATAGGATTATAATAATGAGAGAGAGAGAGAGAGAGGTAATTTTACAATTTCTTTGGCATGAATGGGTGACGGAAGAATGACCTTCTTAAAATGTTTGGATTCCCTAACTTCCTTCTCCACCTGCAATTCAATAGGTAATAAGAGTTAACAATTCACACATTCAGATCACCAATTCACATTATAAACAAAGAATATCGAACTCGTATGTGACGTGACGCATGAGCGGTTCATATTGCAAAAGAAAAACACACTCTCACACTTAGAGTATTTGGAATTAGACAATGAAAAAGAATGAATAGAAATTTTATTCACTGCTTTTGTTACTAACTACACTTAGTCCATATTGCTCAATGATAGTAACTAAAAGACCTACCAACCAACCAAACTACCTATATGAATTACAATATAACAGTTAAGACATTAGGAGAAAAAAGTGTAAGAAATAGAACTGGTGCATAAACGAATGTGAAACAGCTCTTTACTGTGTGAGAAGCTGTAACTTGTAACACAACATGAGGCTTCCTCTTGATCAGCTCAAACTCATAAATAACTCCATCTGATAGATTGGTTTCTCTTGCAAATCTAAAGAATCCAAACGTTATTTGCATTGCTTTTCCGCCGTCTTTATTTAATACAAAATAAACTTCCCACTGCTTTCCTTGATAATTTTGGAGCTTGAACAGAACATTTGGCTTCAAATACTCTGCGGCGAATTGAGCAGGAACATACTACACAATGGAGGAACAATCTAATTAAGTGGCAGCATAAATATATAACTCAAACATTTACTTTAAACCAAATAAAGTATAGTAAAATCCTCACCGCATATTGACAGTCAAAGGATTGGGAACGAAAAGAAGGGTTTTTTGGGTTGATTCCATTGACAGCATCCTTTGCTCTTATGGAAGCAGAGTTGGGATGCGTTGTGTTTGGTTCTCCATTAGTCTTCCCAGTTTTGAATGGATAGGAAATCTCGACAGAATTTGTATCATATATAACAACATTAAACTTTGAATTCCCTTCATACTTGAAATCTACATAACAACCATAACAGATAGAGTAGTGTTCTGTGAACAGTTGCCAATTTTTGCAAAAGAAAACTTCGTTGCCACATTTCTTCACTTCCATATGCGATTCACAACCATCAGGAACAGTAATTGTAGCAACATTGTTGAGTTCATCCCCGAATCTTGTTATAAACTCATCTGGAATTCTCTGCAGGGACCAACCTTTAGAGGAAGAGTGATACATTTATGATATTTCCACAATTTATTTAAGTAAATACTCTTATAAAAAGCTTCGAGTGCGTGTTTGGATTCAGCTTTGGCACTTGAGTGTTTGGTTTCACTTCTAGATGCCTTGGAAGTGTTTTTCAAGTGCGAAAAACAATTCTAACTCCATAAAATTATGTTTGGCATTTTTTTGAGAAATCAACTTTGGGGACTAAAAGCAATTCTACTTGAAACTAATATTTGTACCTTTTGATTCTAGAATTGATTCTAACACAAACTTATAATTCAACTCACTTTTACATGAATGTATCCAAACACAAATCACTTTATCTACAACTTACTTTAGTCAAAATCATCTTTACAAATCAATTCACTCAAAATCAATTCTTGTCAAAGCATAACCAAACACATATTTGAATTTTTCTAACTCCATTCAACTTAAGTCACTCCCAATAAAAAAAAAAAAAAATTACAACCTAAGAATGAAAGAAACACTAAACTAAACAGAATGAGTGATTACATTGAATATCCAATCACACATTATCTAAAACAGATTCAGAAAACAATCACAAAATGAGATTTGCGAGCACAAGCACATTTTATGATTAATAAAAATACAATATTGACATGCATGCATAATAAAAGAGTAGTAGTAACTGAAAACAAAAGAGAGGTAGAAAGTGAAACATACTATTTCTTTGGTATGCATGGGAGGGGGAAGTATGGCTTTCATAAAATGTTTGGAATCCTTCTCCAGCGCCGGTGACCGGACACAGCTTCTCCGGCGAAGCTGCATTGTTTTGTTGTTGCAAATAAAAATAATAACATGTGAAATGTGTTCAAAGTTTACTCTAAGCATTCAGTTTAGTACTTCGCATTCTAAATTCATGATGATAGTAATGTAAGGAGACACTGCTGTTCTGTGGTTCAGAATTTAAACAAGAAAAACACGCAATGGCAATGAATGATAGTGACAAAAATGAGAATATATATTTTTTGAGTGAATTTTGATCTATCTTATATAATGTTTTTATAGATTTCAACTTTGTAATTTAAAAAAAAATTTGTCTTAGAATTTCATGAAATTTAATATACAAAATAGATGAAGTTATATGGAGTAAATTAGAATTCGTCCAAATAACAAGAGTGAAAGTTCCTTTAATCCCATAATTTGATGCCACGAAAAAAGAAGGGAGAAAATTCTCTCTAATGACATAGGGCAAAAATACATTTAACCATATTTTTGACACAATCTTATGATTGATATAATAAAAATGTGAAAGAAAAAAAAGAGAGAGGGGACAAGCACAAAAATAAAAATTGTCTAAGTCTTTTAAGATCATTAAGAAGTAGAATGAAAGAATATAACACATTCAACTTACTTATGCAACTTATATGTGCATTTTTGGATGATACAAAATTGATTTAGGGTTGATTTTGTAATGTTTGGTTTCTTTGCGCATTGATCTCGTCTTTATAACTAACTAGGTGGAAACCCGTGCGTTGCACGGGTTTGATAATAATTCGTGCTAAGAAAATTTTAGTTAATAAATTATTATATATATTTATATAAGTGTGTAATGTGTTTACCAATTGATTTAAATGGTAAAAGTAGAAAAATATTGAACACAAAATTGACAACAAACTATATGATTAATGCACTATAAATATGTGATTAACACACTTTAGTTGATGGTTAATAAATTTGCATATTTGAACACTCGGAATAATTATAAATTGCAAAGACAAATTATTTTTTTAATATAATTAGAGAGACAAATACATATAATTAATAAGCGTGTAACATCTGCACGTAACAGAACTAAAGTTGTCAACATTTATAGAAAAGTATTTAACATTTATAAATTAAGAGATAAAAATAAAAACAAAATATTCAAGAGACTATCATGAAATTTGCAAATAATTTAAGAGACAAAAATTGAAAATTAATCTTAAAAAAATAAATATATATATTAGATAATAATTTTTACCTTTTAATTTATTCATGATAGTTTCTGCATAATATTCTAAAGGGACAATGATTTGAGGCAGATGAATATTGCAAAAGGGCCATATATATTGAGATAAAAGAAATGATATGTATCAATGAAAGTTGACTGAGTTGGTAATAAATTGACTCACTCGCAATATCAAAGGATGAACTTCTTCTTTGGAGGGTGATATAACTTTTTTTTCTATGTAAAAAATGAGGGATATGCGATACCTAAATATATAAACACATTTTTTTCTTCTTCTTTTTCTTTAGACATATGCAATCCTCTTTTATTTGTTCCAAAAAAAACCCTTTAGTGTAACCCAATTTTTTTTTTTTTTGTCTTTTTAGTTTATAAAGATGAGGTTTTTTAGAGGTGACACATAAGCCAAATTTAAGTCTAAGAATGACTCAAGGTTCGAATTCAGAATTTTACACAAAATATTCTCACAACTAAATCAAGCTCTCAAACCAGTAAGTCTTAATAACAAGGCATCAACACGTTAAAAATGCAGTATCAAAATAACAATTCTCACGAAGATATACATGTCCATTCTCATTAGCACTATTTTCTAACAACTTTCTCTATCAACATATTGGTTTCTACCCGTTTAACAAACTTCTTCCAAGACTTCGAAACTTATTTTAGCAACATGATAGTAAAATATGTTCGTTTTCATTTATACTATTTTATAACAACTTTTTCCATCAACATATTGGTTTCTACCCTTTTAACCAACTTCTTCCGAGGCTTCGCAACTTATTTTAATAACATGATCGTAAAAATAACTCATTATCATATGACCATTCTCATGAGACAATCTTATTACTTTTTGTCTTTATTTTCCTCCTTCTAGATTGGAATAAAGTTTGTACTGTTGGTTATTTCAGTGTTGGCTACATTGTTTGGTAAAATGAAAGTGCTCATGCAATGCGTCTTCATAAGTTATAGGAGTCTTCAGAAGCAAGAATATGGATTAGAAGAGGTTCAGAAGCTGAAAACTGCATCAGAAGCTGAAATCCTGGTTTACTGTTCATCAGACGCAGAATGGACCTTCAGACGCAGGATGGACCTTCAGACGCAGAAAGTACCTTCAGACGCAGGAAGGGTCTTCAGACACACTGTTCAGACGTTGACCAGCGTTGACCTTCAGAAGCTGAACTTCAGAAGCTGATTTCAGAAGCTGGATTTCTGCATTCCTTGTGATTTATTCTGTGCGTATCTTTTGAAGATTTATCAAAGATTTATTCAGGCATTTGTTTTCTAGAAGGCTGATTAACTTGTTGAAGATCTTGGTGAAAGATTGGCTGCGTATTTATGTTTGAATATATTTGCTGAAAAATCTTTGCCAGATAGAGTTCAGAAATATTTGTTTCCTTATTGAGCCTTTAATAATTCAGAATCATATCAATTGAAGAAGATTGGGTTCAGAATTATGCTGCTTGCTGAAGCCTGTTAATGTACAAAAGTAAGTATAATTTTTATATCGTTCCACAGGGATTATTGCGATATCATAAACCGTTCAACGTCGATTATCATTTTAAGT
This sequence comes from Medicago ruthenica, assembly GCA_018208015.1. NCBI lineage: Eukaryota > Viridiplantae > Streptophyta > Magnoliopsida > Fabales > Fabaceae > Medicago > Medicago ruthenica. Next base: position 18,275,213 of record CM031375.1, read on the forward strand.
TAGGGTTTCAAATTTTTTTGTTTACTAACGCTACTCGACTTTAAAAAATATAAATAAATGCTACGAGTAATAGGGCATAAAAGCGTTGGTATCAAAGTCATAAATCAAGCATCGATAATGTTCTAATGATCATGATAAAAAGGATTCTAGTTTTAACCTCGTTTTAACAATATAATCACACATCGCTCGACAACCTTATTCGTATCCAAATAACGTTGTGAGATCGATTGTATCGTTTAATGGACGATTTCCCAATCTATTAAACGATCCAATAGCATTAAGTATTGATGCATTAAGTGATTATCAAAACATAGTTCTATGTCTAAAACTCTTGTTTTAATAGAAAGGAATTCTAAACTTAGATTTAAATGTATTTGTCAATAGCACTAAACCATAAATAAGATTGAATATCAAGAATAACTTTCAATATATTAAAAATACTAGAATCAAATATTTACATGATCAAATAGACTATTTCTAGCTAGATTTATTACCTCTAATCCCAACAAAGGATGTTTAGTTGATCATTCTCATGTCAACTGTACAAAAGTAGGAGTAAAGATGAAGATCAATGATGGTTTTGATTTCTCAAAAACCCTTGAATGATCCAAACTTTGATTCCTTGTTTGTCCCTTGAAGTGCCCTTCTTTTAGCCCTATTCTCTGGTAATAATCTCTTAAATTTCGTTCAAAATGAAAGCAATACAAATGTAAGTTTTTAACCTAAAAGCTGTAAAAAGCTTAAATACTAAGACTGATAAATACAATTTCGCTTAGCGATTCGTAACGTCGCTCAGCGAACCATTCAAAACAGCCAATGGCAATCTGCCACGTCTTCTTCAACATTAAACCGCCTTGATGATTTCGCTGGGCGATCCATACTTCGCTGGGAGAAAACAACTTCCACTGTTTCTGATGAACTCTCTGCCTATCTTCGCCAAGACCTCGCCAAGGCTTCGCTGGGCGAAAGTGTCTTCCATTGTTCCTGATGAACTCTCTGCCTATCTTCGCCAAGACCTCGCCAAGGTGTCGCTGGGCGAAAGTCTTCATGCTTTTCTTCAATAATTCTTTCTAATTTCAGGTCCTGGCTTGCTTTTTCCTACACAAATGGGGAAGAATAAGATATACAAAGAATAATTGGCATTTATTCATAAATTCCATGCTTTTCCTAAGGTAACTTGCACAACAAGTAACTAAAAAGCTTTGTAAAAGACATGGATTTAATCATATTTTGCCACTTATCAAATTCTCCCCAACTTAGTTCTTTGTTTGTCCTCAACCAAAAGATTCAAAATAATCGGAAAAACAAGGCTTTGGACAAAGTTAAGCATGAGGCAAAAAATCAATGATGGAAGAAAAGATTTTCAGGTGAATGATTCAATTGCGATAGCACGAGCAACAATAAAGTTTCTCATTCCACTAAATATATACCATGAATGTGACATAGTTCTAAGCACAAAGTTCATATCACACAATTCTTGGCAAACAAATTAAATTTGAACCACACCTAACACACTTCTATATATAAAGTAGATGAACAAATTGAAATCAGTTGTGAGGGTTATGAACACTCATCCTGCAAATATGCTAACATTCCAATCAAATTATGCGTCAATCTAATTATCATTTCTAAAAGCATAAAAGTAAATGATCACAAGGTCTTTAAGGGTTGTAATTGGGCTAGGTTACAAAAGAATTGTCATATGTGGGATATTGAATTCAAATGGCCAAGCAAGAGGAACATTCATTCTATTTACATACTTCCTCCTCATTCAAATACAACTCTTGGTGATTTACCAATTTTTCTTTTGATTGATCTTGACAACTTTTTGATTTATAGCAAACTCTTTTTCTATTTTTCTCTTTTCTTTTTCTTGGTTTGTTTTTCTTTCTTTTTTTTTTCTTTTCTTTTTCTTTTTCTTTCTCTTTTTCTTGTTGTCAAGATCAATTATCACAATTCACCATTACTTGACATAAACACAACCTCCCTTTCTCCCCAACTTAGTTCAATGATACCCTAATCGAATGTTACTTTATCATTTTGGCAAAGGTCAATAATCACGATGGATAAGGGTTCAAAAGAAAGCAAATATCAGAATTCAATGAGTTAACTATGAACTGGATTTTTTTACAAACTCCGGCAATTTCATTAAGCAATTGAGCTTATGAAAATTGACAGGTCATAGTTAACAATTCTGATTCAATAGGCTCAAAGGGGTTAAAAGATACTCACTTCTCACAGGGTAGGTTTATTTGGTCAAGTGTTTCACTCATATTCAAAAATTGCCTTGATCATTTCAATGCTTTCATGCAATTTAAAACAACAATAGATTTAACATAAAATAGCTGAGTTAAACATGAAATGCCGGTCTCCTGCATGTATATACAATGGTTGAGGATTCCTCACATTTCGGCTAGTTCTAATTGGTTCAAACGTAAATATATGCTTGCTTAAAACTGAATAACATAAAAATGTGTGCAAAGGACTCATTTCACAATCAAGTATATACCTAGAAAAACAAGAAACAAGTACCTTAGCTGCGTGCTTTATCACTAACTTTTTATCATTATCACTCACCTGATCTTTTGCTCACAACTTTGGCTTAGTTCAAGCATTTAGCTTTGAGTATTTGAATAGGGTTCACACAATTGTAAATTAAACTAAACTAACTAGAACATGATACTAAATAAATAAATACAACACACAATATTGAAATAAAGCATAAACTTAAGCAAATTGTACCATAAGTACATAAAATTCAAAGTACAGAATTCAAATACGGAATCAAAAGTACAGAAGCAAAGTACAAATCAAAATACAGAAACAAAGTACGGAAATTCAGTTATACAAGCCATGGTATTGTTCAGACAATCCAAAAAAAAATATGACTGAAAGCTTTAAAATGAAATATTTCACTGTATGTGCGTGCTTTCAAGTCCTTCTCTTGTACTCCCTCTTCAATCCTCCATCTCCTCATCACTCGCCGTCTCCTCATCTGAACCATCAGCTGCTATATCATCACCAGCACTTGCAGCTGCACTGCCCCCTCCATAAATAACTGGCCTGTCCCCAGGGTAGGCTACGTAGGAGCGGTACTGATCCGAAGTCATGACCTGCTGAGTAGGGTCGGATGGAGAACCCCACTGATGCTGCAGACGATAAAGCGACTCCTGGATACCCAGCTGACCTCTATAATGTGCCTCCATAGCATCCCAAGTGTAGCTAAGGTACCTAGGATCCCACTGTGGAAACTGAGGCTGCTGTGGCTGTGAAGGCTGCTGCTCCTCTGCATGGGAAGATTCAGGCTGATCTTGAGTTTGTTGGGGGGCTATCTTTGGTTGCTTCTCCTCATTGTGCCGGGCTATATAGGCATCGTCCACCGGATGTACTATCTGCTCATGGATTTGTGGCGGGAGGACAATGCGTGCAGATTGGCACAGACCCATAATCAATCCAGGGAAAGCAAGTGGACACTTACCAGTTGTGATGCCACTCATTGCAACTATTTTGATCTCCTTTGCAATGATCCGGGCAACATCCACTTTTTTCCCAGCAAGAATGCAGTAGATGAGGGGAGTGACATCCAATGTTGTTGAAGATGTATGACTTTTAGGGCGGATATTGTGTAAGATCAGATTTAGAATCACCTGAGCCGGCATTGTCATATTCTGCTTCAATGCTCTGAAGGGCTTCCCAGCTGTGTTCAAATCATAATCCTTGCCCTCCTTGAAGATAGCATTCTTGATCTCTTCGTGGTCCCAGTTGCCACGAGCTTGCTGAGTGTGGAACTCACACAAGTATTCAGACTCAACTGGTGAAATTGGGTTTCCAAGATAGGCGTTGATGGCGGGACGGTGAAACTTCACAACATGACCACGAACAAAGGTTTGAAACTCGAATGGATCCTCTGGGTCAACTGGTATGGCGTTCGCGTAGAACTCCCTTACAATATCCGCGTTGATTTTAGTCGGGGGACTAATCAACGTCTCCCACTTCCTGCTCTCAAAAATTCCCACAATTCCGCTGTACTTCCCTTGAGGATTAATGATGAATTCTTTCTCGTGCCAGAACTTCCTCTTGAGCAGCTCCTGGTACCTTGCTGCGTGATGCGCGCTCCGGAAGCGACTCGCATCATACGGTGCGGATGCACGAGATGACGATTCACCCGCTTTCCTTTTGCTTCCGGTTGCCTTAGCTTTAGGTGCCATGCTGCAAAACAATCAGGCAAAGCACACAGAACAAATATATAGATAGAGGTTAGTATAAAATTAAATTGAAGAACTCAGAGCAAAAAAATATAAAATTTTTAAAAATTTCTGGAGACAATCGCTTATCGAACATAACCTTCGCTAGGCGAAAAATGTTCATCGTTTCTGGGTTTTCCAGATGAACTTTCGCCTAGGCGATCGTATTTTCGCTAAGCGAAAATGTGCAGAATTTGAAAAATTTTTACGAAAATCTTTCTGATCTACCTCTAATCACTAAACAACACACCCAGTCATCTCAGAAATGAAGTACAATAACAATAATGGCAGGCAATACATCATAAACCCTTGTTTATTTCCAGTTTATACAAAATGGGTTTATTTCCAAAAAGTGAATCAAAATCATGATTTTTGCATGGCATTGGTATTGTTATTATGTTTCATTTCTAACCTATACTAAGTTCTAACCTAACCAGTATCTAATCATTCTAACACAACAACAAAAAACCTAAACTATCAAATTCAAAAATTAAACCCAAATTCGAAAATTTAAAATAAAGCAAGAATAGGAAGCAAACCTGATGATTAAATGCACAAAGAAGTGAAAGAATGAAGTACAGGTGCTTAAATCTGGCTTTGCTAAGTTTGGGTTTGATCTTTGTTAGAGGAATTTGAAAGGTTGTGAATGGTTTTTGTGAAAAATGAGTAAAATGAGAGTTAAAAACCGGTTTTGTGTTTTACTGGGTGGTTGGGGAACGGTTGGGGAACATTAATGATGGTGAGAGGGTTAAATGACTTTGGAAACAGGAACTGTCTGACTACGTATTTTCGCTGAGCGAAAGTTTCATCGCTAAGCGAAGTGGTTTGGTCAAAATTGGTCAAACTGACCTATAAATGTCGCTTAGCGAAAGTTGGCTTCGCTCAGCGATCCATGACAGGCAAAATTTGGTACTCTGTGTTCTAGACTGGTTTTTGATTTTGAATGTAAAAATGACCTAAACTAAAATGCAAAGCAGTAAAATACTTACAAAATTGGGGTGCCTCCCAACAAGCTCTTGTTTAACGTCATTAGATCGACGCCTGTTATATGTTTGCTTATGAATCATTTAGTGAAATTGTTGTCGTGTGCCGAACAACTTCACCACCAAAGTATGGCTTAAGTCTTTGTCCATTTACTGTCCATGTTGCTTTGGTGATAGGATCCACTAGCTCCACTGCTCCATAAGGCTTGACCTCTTTGATCATGAACGGACCGGACCACTTGGATTTCAATTTACCCGGAAATAGCCTTAACCTTGCATTAAACAACAACACCATTTGACCGGGCCTGAATTCCCTCTTCATGATCTTCTTGTCATGATACCTTTTGACCTTTTCCTTATAGAGCTTGCTTGATTGATACGCTTGGTCACGCATTTCTTCGAGTTCGTTCATTTGGAGCTTTCTCTTCTCCCCTGCTTGCTCTTGATCAAAGTTCAAAAACTTTAGCGCCCAAAACGCTTTATGCTCCAACTCGACCGGCAAGTGGCATGCTTTCCCATACACCAACTGAAATGGTGTGAAACCCGTAGGAGCTTTGTATGCGGTCCTTAGGCCCACAACGCTTCGTCAAGTTTCATCGACCAATCCTTCCTTGATGATGACACGGTCTTCTCAAGTATCCTTTTGATTTCACGGTTGGATACCTCGGCTTGACCGTTGGTCTGTGGATGGTATGGTGAAGCTACCTTGTGTTTGACTCCGTAATGCTCAAGTGCTTTTGCCAATTGTTGATTGCAGAAGTGAGAACGTCCATCACTTATAAGCACTCGCGGGGTTCCAAAACGGGAAAAGATGTTCCTCTTTAGAAACTTGACCACCGTCTTACTATCAGCTTTTGGGGATGCTATTGCTTCTACCCACTTAGACACATAATCTACGGCCACCAAAATGTATTCATTGGACATGGAGGATGGAAACGGCCCCACAAAATCAATCCCCCAACAGTCAAAAACTTCGACTTCAAGGATGCTTTGTAGAGGCATCTCATTCCTTTTTGAAATACCTCCAGTTTTCTGGCAACTCTCGCATTCCTTCACATGCTCATATGTGTCTTTGAATAAAGTGGGCCAGTAGAAGCCTGCCTGAAGAACCTTCGCACCAGTTCTTTCACCGCTGTAATGCCCACCATATGGCAAATTGTGACAATGCCACATGATGTCTTTGGCTTCTTCTCTTGCAACACATCTCCTTAACAGGTAGTTTGCTCCAATCTTGAAGAGATATGGGTCATCCCATATAAATTGAGTTGAGTCTCTCATCAACTTCTTCTTCATTTGCCATGTATAATCTTCCGGTATGAACCCCGTTGCTTTGTAATTGGCCATGTCAGCAAACCATGGTCTTTCTTGCACCATAAGCAACTTTTCATCCGGAAACTCTTCAAGAATATCCCTCTCGTTCTTCGTTACCTCATCGTTCACCAATCTTGACAGATGATCAGCCACAAGGTTCTCAGTCCCCTTTTTGTCCTTAATCTCCAAATCAAACTCTTGGAGTAGCAACATCCAACGGATGAGTCTCGGCTTAGAGTCGGGTTTGGTGATTAAGTACTTGATGGCTGCATGGTCAGTATAGATAACAATTTTTGAACCTATGAGATACGAACGAAATTTTTCTAATGCAAACACTATAGCAAGTAATTCTTTTTCAGTGGTAGCATAATTGATTTGTGCATCATTTAAAACTTTACTTGCATAGTGTATAGCATGAAAAATTTTGTTTTTGCGTTGACCTAACACCGCTCCAACCGCATAATCACTTGCATCGCACATAAGTTCAAAATCAAAATTCCAATTTGGTGCGGTGATTATGGGTGCGGATGTCAAACTATCTTTCAAAGTTTCAAAAGCGTTCAAACAATCAATATCAAAATCAAAAGACTTATCTTTGTTGAGCAAATTGATCAATGGCTTTGCAATCTTTGAGAAGTCTTTGATGAACCTCCGATAGAATCCGGCGTGGCCAAGAAAACTTCGGATGCCTTTGACATTGACTGGTGGTGGAAGCTTGCCTATCACATCGATCTTAGCTTTATAAACTTCAATACCCTTGGACGAAATCTTGTGACCAAGGACTATACCCTCGGTTACCATGAAATGACACTTCTCCCAATTGAGTACCAAGTTGGTTTCCTTGCACCGCTTCAATACCGTGTCCAGATTCTTCAAGCACAAATCAAATGATGACCCGAAGACCGAAAAATCGTCCATAAACACTTCAATGCTCTTCTCTATCAAATCAGCAAAGATGGCTTGCATGCATCGTTGAAATGTTGCTGGAGCGTTACATAACCCGAACGGCATGCGTCGATATGCAAAAACTCCAAATGGACAAGTAAAGGTTGTCTTCTCATGATCTTCTGGATTCACCGAAATCTGATTATAACCCGAATATCCGTCAAGGAAACAATAAAAAGCTTGTCCTGACAGTCTCTCTAGCATTTGATCCATGAATGGTAGAGGAAAATGATCCTTCCTTGTTGCTTTGTTGAGCCTCCGGTAATCTATACACATCCTCCAACCGGTGACGGTTCTTGTCGGTATGAGCTCATTCTTCTCATTTGTGATTACCGTCATACCTCCCTTTTTAGGGACAACTTGAACCGGACTAACCCAAGTGCTATCTGAGATCGGATATATCATGCCGGCTTCAAGTAGTTTAACCACTTCTTTCCGGACTACTTCCTTCATGTTTGGGTTTAGCCGTCTTTGAGGTTGTGCTACCGGCTTGTAATCTTCCTCCATCATGATCTTATGCATACAATAGGATGGACTTATCCCTTTCAAGTCGGATAGTGTCCAGCCTATTGCTTCTTTGTTGGACTTCAAAACTTCAACCAATTTGATTTCTTCATTGTTTGACAAGGAGCTACTAATAATGACCGGTTTGTTACCCTCTTTTTCAAGAAATACATACTTCAAATGTGAGGGTAGGATCTTCATCTCCGGCTTCATTTCTTTGACTTTGGCTTCATTCGTCAATTCCTCAATTTTAGCTTTGTGAGGAGGAATTTCCTTCAACGAATCCAGCTCCTTCAAACACTCTTCTATCTCCTTCTCATCTTCTTCTCCTATGATACTAAGTGCATTTGTCAAGACTCTTTCAAGATGTGTCATATGATGTAGCTGGTCCCTTGTATCAACAATCAATTCATCAGTTGCATCCATCTTGAAACAGGCACCTTTATCACTAGGATACTTCATAGCTTCATTGATGTTGAAATTGACTTCTTCGTCGTCCACACGGACTTTCATTAGACCTCCGTCAAAATCAATCATCATCCTTGCCGTTTGCATAAACGTTCTTCCAAGAATCAGCGGCACATCATCATCTTCAGGTATGTCCATCACTACAAAGTCGATGGGAAATAAGAACTTGTCGACTTTCACCAACACATCTTCAGCTATTCCCAACGGACGTGTGACGGATTTGTCGGCCAATTGCAACGTCAAATTAGTTCTTTTCACAACCAAATCACCAATCCTTTTGACAACGGAAAGTGGGATTAGATTGATACTTGAACCTAAATCAATGAGTGCTTTGCCGACATTAACATTGCCTATGGATACCGGTAGTGTAACTTTACCCGGATCTCTCTCCTTCCTTGGCAATGTTCTTTGGATGATTGCACTACAATTAGCATCTAGCTGAATTGTTTCTTCTTCATTATACCTCCTCTTCTTGGAAAGAATCTCTTTCATGAACTTGGCATATGTTGGCATTTGCTCTAAGGCTTCCGAGAATGGACTGTTGATTTGTAATCTTTTGAAAATATCCAGGAACCTTGCAAACTGCCTTTCTTTCTCCTTTCTAGCTGGAGTAGTTGGATATGGCAGATGTGGTGTTGGCGCATTCTTCACTACTTCTTGATTCTTGCCCCTCTCCTTCACCACATCTTTCTTCATCACTATGTTTTCATTTTCAACTACTTCCTTATTTTTTTCGACTTCATCCTCATTATTAACTCCCTCTGTTTCCTCCTCATTTCCTTCATCATGATCTTCCTCCTCATTTTCAACAACTCTCCTCTCAACCTCAAGGTTGTCTCCTATACCCCTTCCAACTACCTTCCCACTCCTCGTAGCAATCGCCTTGCAATTATCGTTGTCTCTTTTTGCAAGGTCAGCTTCATCAAAATGACTTAATTGTCATTTTGATGATGATGCAAGGTCTTTGGGGTTGGTTTGAGTGTTGGCGGTAAAGGTTCCGCCTTGCTGTGTTGCTTGAGCAAGCTGTTGTGTCAACTGGCCCACTTGTGTTTCCAGGTTTTTGATTGAAGCATCGGTATTCTTTTGGTTCGCCATTGACATTTGCATGAACTGGTTTAGAGTCTCATCGGTGTTTTGTTGTCGGTTTTGTTGCGGAGGGTATTGATTGTAGTTTTGGTAAGGTTGTCGGTTTTGTGGTCCAGCTTCTTGTCTCCAACCTTGGCCATAATTTGGATTGTTCCCTCTTGGGAAGTTGTTGTTATGACCTTGGTATTGGTTTTGAAACTGTTGTGGCCTTTGTTGATTTCCAACATAACTTACCTCTTCGGTGGGTGGTGGACAAAATCCGGTGGGGTGATCGCCTGAACAAAGTTCGCATGATGCGACTTGATGGTGTCTTCTTTGTTCATTTTGAATATCCTCCATTTGTTGTGGAAGGTTGGCCATCTTTCTAGTCAATTCCTCCACTTGTTGTGTTAACAATTTGTTTTGAGCAAGGATTGCGTCATTCGTCCCCAAGTCCAATATTCCCGCTTTTCTTTGGCCTTGGTTTCTATTATGGTGAGCCTGGTGGTCATTTAGTGCCATTCTTTCAATGATAGCAACAGCATCTTCGGCACTCTTGGCCATTAGTGAACCACCAGCAACAGCATCAAGTAGTAGCTTTGACTGTTGTTGCATCCCATTCCGGAAAAGATGAATTTGTGTCAAATCATCGAATCCATGGTTAGGGCATCTTCTAAGCATAGACTTGAAACGCTCCCATGCTTCACATAGAGTCTCACTTGAACCTTGAGAGAATACAGCGATAGTTGTCTTAGCCTCCATAAAACGATTCTGAGGAAAGAATCTCTCAAGGAATTTCTCCTCAAGAGTGTTCCAATTTGTCATCACTGTTGGCGGCTGATCCAAATACCGCTCCTTGGCCTTCCCAATCAAAGAATGAGGAAACATCCTCATGAATATTGCCTCCTCATTGTTCTCCGTCTCTCCTAGTGTACCGGCGATCTCATAAAACTTTGTGAGATGTTGGAATGGATCCTCATGATCTAACCCCGAGAAAGGATTAGCATATAGTATTTGAAGGATCCCAGTCTTCATTTCAGTTTGCTTTGTGATCCGTGGCGTCTTTCCCAATTGTGCCAAGCGTCGTGGGCTATTGTGACAAGGCATCCCACTTCCGCCTGAACCTCCAGATCCGTCTCCTGCAGCAGCCATTGGTATCTCTTGACTTGGAATTAATGAAGGACTTGAAACAGAAGTTTCCTCTTGCTGCTTTTTCTTTGCCTGCTGCCTTTTCTTCCGATTCTTGCTGTTATTTCTTCGAGCAGTCCTCTCTATTTCAGAATCAAAAAGCAGTTGGTCGTCTGATATCTGACCTCGCATATACGGTTTCAACAATCTGACCAAAAAGAATTAGCAACCAAGATGGATAAAGAATTATAGTTATATATATAAAAGAATTTTGTGCAAAATTGCTTAAGACAATAATTAACGCTGCAATGATTATAATATCTAAGCGTTAATCCCCGGCAGCAGCGCCATTTTGTTAATGTACAAAAGTAAGTATAATTTTTATATCGTTCTACAGGGATTATTGCGATATCATAAACCGTTCAACGTCGATTATCATTTTAAGTTAGGGTTTCAAATTTTTTTGTTTACTAACGCTACTCGACTTTAAAAAATATAAATAAATGCTACGAGTAATAGGGCATAAAAGCGTTGGTATCAAAGTCATAAATCAAGCATCGATAATGTTCTAATGATCATGATAAAAAGGATTCTAGTTTTAACCTCGTTTTAACAATATAATCACACATCGCTCGACAACCTTATTCGTATCCAAATAACGTTGTGAGATCGATTGTATCGTTTAATGGACGATTTCCCAATCTATTAAACGATCCAATAGCATTAAGTATTGATGCATTAAGTGATTATCAAAACATAGTTCTATGTCTAAAACTCTTGTTTTAATAGAAAGGAATTCTAAACTTAGATTTAAATGTATTTGTCAATAGCACTAAACCATAAATAAGATTGAATATCAAGAATAACTTTCAATATATTAAAAATACTAGAATCAAATATTTACATGATCAAATAGACTATTTCTAGCTAGATTTATTACCTCTAATCCCAACAAAGGATGTTTAGTTGATCATTCTCATGTCAACTGTACAAAAGTAGGAGTAAAGATGAAGATCAATGATGGTTTTGATTTCTCAAAAACCCTTGAATGATCCAAACTTTGATTCCTTGTTTGTCCCTTGAAGTGCCCTTCTTTTAGCCCTATTCTCTGGTAATAATCTCTTAAATTTCGTTCAAAATGAAAGCAATACAAATGTAAGTTTTTAACCTAAAAGCTGTAAAAAGCTTAAATACTAAGACTGATAAATACAATTTCGCTTAGCGATTCGTAACGTCGCTCAGCGAACCATTCAAAACAGCCAATGGCAATCTGCCACGTCTTCTTCAACATTAAACCGCCTTGATGATTTCGCTGGGCGATCCATACTTCGCTGGGCGAAAACAACTTCCACTGTTCCTGATGAACTTTCTGCCTATCTTCGCCAAGACCTCGTCAAGGCTTCGCTGGGCGAAAGTGTCTTCCACTGTTCCTGATGAACTCTCTGCCTATCTTCGCCAAGACCTCGCCAAGGCATCGCTGGGCGAAAGTCTTCATGCTTTTCTTCAATAATTCTTTCTAATTTCAGGTCCTGGCTTGCTTTTTCCTACACAAATGGGGAAGAATAAGATATACAAAGAATAATTGGCATTTATTCATAAATTCCATGTTTTTCCTAAGGTAACTTGCACAACAAGTAACTAAAAAGCTTTGTAAAAGACATGGATTTAATCATATTTTGCCACTTATCAAAGCCTATTTAAGAAGACGTGTTGCTGCTATTGTTTTTTGGATAGATTCAATACAGTTTTTATTCTTAGAGTTTTTGTTTGTGTAAGCTTAGGCTTTATTTGTACACCACTCATCTGAGTTGGTTTAGATTGTTTGAGTTGTAAATCATTCTAAGCTTTTAAGTACGAATGATGTCTTTGTTTTGAAGAGTGTCTTCATTGTTTTGAGTTGTTTTCAGAAGTTGTTGATCAGTGGGTTGTGATTAAGTAATTGGGAAGTTAGTAGTGTTATAATACTTAGATGGTGCTCCTGAGTAGAAATCAGACTAGTGGAGATTGATTGCTTAGGCTGGGAACAGGGGGTCTGTGTCTTGAGTCTTAGGATTAATTCCTCATAGTGGATTTCCTTCCTGGATTGGTATCCTCCAGATGTAGGTGGTGTTTACACCGAACTGGGTTAACAAATACTTGTGTTATTTGCTTTCTGCACTTTATTTTAGCTGCTTCTGAACCTGTGCTATTGTGCTCTGTTTTGCAAACCATCGTGCTCTGTTTTATATTCCTGATCATTAACTGCCAGAATTTCATGTACTACCTTAGAGCAATAATATAAAGTAGGCGTGGCGTGGACCCCCTATTTTAAACAAAATGAACCTTTAGTCCCCTTCCTAGTATTTAAAATGGGGTTGATTTATTCGTAATAAAATTATAAAGTACGATATGACAACCACCCAACAACTTGAAAAAAAAGAAGACTAAAAGCTTGTAAGATCATGAGAGTAATCCAATAATTACAAACTAACTTCAATGACCTAAAAAAGATGTATACAATTATTAGAGTCTTGTAAAATCATGAGTAATTGAACAATTAGAATGTGTTAACATAAATGAAAGACTATGATCTCCTATAACACCATTCAAAGGCATGAACAAATCAATTCTAAAAATATTGCCTAAATCCCAAAAAGAAGGTCAAACTTTTGTATAATGAATTTCAATTATATAAGGCATGAGAAAAAGATCATATTATTCAACAATCAAAAAGGACATCAACAAATAGTTATGAAAAAGAAGAAATCCACTTTTCTTAATAGGTATACAAAAAGGTATTTTAAGAAAACATATGATATATAGTTTGGAGAAGTTTCACCCACATAAAAAACAACTGACATCATGTAGTTTTCTTTTAATTGTTATACTTGAGATCTGAAGACAAAATAGAGAAAAATTGCACCAGTCTAAGAAAATAATGGTCTCTCTATGTTCTTCCACATTATACATATTCCATGTAACAACCTTTAGGGAATATATCATCTATTTATCTTTTGAAAATATAAACCCAAGCACACAAAAATAAAAGGAAAGGAATGAAAAAAAAAAAAGGAGAACTAACTCACCTAGCAAAGCAGAAAAGCAAAAGTCATGGAGATAGAGGAAGACAAACCTCTATGTATAGCATGTGACAAAATTTTGTTAAAAAAATAAAACGTTCATTTTCATATGATGAATGAAACTTATTACTATTAGGACTGACTTTTATGTTTTGCCAAGTCTTTTCATGTTGCCGTCTATATAAAATTTGATTAGTGCAAAGAATACAAAAAGAAAAGGATTTGATTAACTCACCTATTATTCCTTTTTTAGGGAATATATCAACCAACTTATAGAATGAAAATGTAAATTCAAGCACACAAATAAAAACAAAGAAAGAAAAATGGAGAACCAAAAGGAGAAATCATGGAGATAGGTGCAGACAATCAAGTATATATGTAGCTTTATTAGACTGGTTTTTCATATTTTTGCCAATACTTTTCATAATCCTTTTTAATAAAATAAATTGATTAATGCATTCGTTTATATATATATATATATATATATATATATATATATATATATATATATATATATATATGAGATTTAATATAGCATACAAATTTTGTATTAAAAAAACATCTTTTCTAAATTTAAGTTAGAGCATATATATAGACCGTTAAAACAGCTCTTGGACTATCTATAAAAAAGAATAAAAAACACCTTTTAAACAACAAATATAAAATTATTAGAGAAACTATTCATTTGCTTAACTGTTAGCCTTACATTTCTTGTCTTGTCTTTATGTAAAGCTTTCTATGTGTCTTGGATGATATATATTAGTGGTTACATTTGCTTATTTAACTCTCATTTAATTTAATTTTTATCATCATAATTCTATATATTAGTGGTCATAAGATTGTAAGTGAAAGTGTGAAACTTTCTTAGTCCTAGAGGTGCCACATCATCATAATTCTAGCTTAACATAAACCCAAATTTAGTTTACAAAATAGATGTTATTATAGAGATGCCACATCATCAAGTTTATTTTACATATAGAAGATATAGATAGATATAGATTCTACTTCAAGTTAAAAAATTGTACTTCTAATTATAAAAATGATTTTTATATTCAAATTTATTGTTGATCTTATTTTCAAATGAATGTATCTAAACATAAATAAATTTTACACGCTCAGTTCATTCAAAATTCAAACATGCACTAAATTGAAATTTAGTCTATTTTTAAAGTAGCTCTTCATATCATAAAAAGTTTGACCAAACACAATTTTTATCGTTCTCCACCTTCTGCAGTTGACATCACTTGCAAACTCTTTTCATTACGAGTCCAGCCATTGAACCCTCACAAAAACACACAGCAACTTGACATATCTACTACGGCCACCACCAATCCCACACTCAACATTTAGAAGGTCGGTTAGAAACTTAGAATACATAGTCTAACATGATATACCTTGTATATCATGTTAGACTATCTGTATCATGAGATACAAACTCAGCCATTCCATTTAGATGTCAGTTACTACATTTTATAGTAGCTAAGTTCTACAGAAGAGCAGGGAATTCTTTTCCTTGCTCACTCTTCCACTAAAGTCACAACCTATGTATGCCAATTAGGCCAAATTTTGTGTTCCACTGTTGGAGCTCAATCTTTAGCAGAGGGAGAATGTAGGTTAATTGCTTGTCTCACAAGTGAACTTCTCTTGGTCCAACAACTTATTTTATCCTTTGGAATCCAATTGCCTTCAGTAAGGTTATCTATGATCTATGACAATATGTTGTCAATTTAAATAGAACACAATCTAGCATCCAATGAAATATCTAAACATACTGGACAATGATTGCTGCTTCATCAGGTAACATGTAATATTATCAGTAAAAGCTAGCAACATGTCAAATAAATATACACGTAAAAAAAAAAACATGTCAAATATAATATTTTGTAAACCGTCTAGCCGACATGTTTTTTTAACAGTCATCTAAGTTCAAAGACAATCCTAGTCCAACAATTTCTCAAGCTTCTGGTAGGGTTCTAATCTTCTGCACTATCCATTACTAAGATGTATTTACATATGCTGTGTTGGAAAATGTCAGTGAAGGGTTTGTGTATCACATTAAGTTGGCTAAAGGTCATGCAAAGTGGCATGATACTCAAGATTTGATTCCTCATAAACACCCTTTTATAGCCAAGAGATTATATGACCCACATTTCTAAACTGCATGAGCTTCAACGTCTAACATCTCTACTACAGGAGCAAACTGCAAAATGAACAACCAATAAGATGATTGATTCTAGAAAACAAATTCACACAGAACAAAGTAAAGTAACTTGTACACACTGACCTCATCATTCTCATCAAAGTACAAACCATCAACATCGTTGTTCTGCTGAAACTCCCACCCTAGATTGCTCTCTAGTAGCTTCTTAAATTTCCTTGTCTGCAAGGAAAGGGAAGATTACAACTCAACAGCTATAAAAAAATCTCAACCAAGTCTAATTTAGAGTAGTTTTACGATACTGAGTGACGTAATTTGAAAACAAAATAGAACATTTATTAACAGTATAGCAAATATGAAGACGTAGGCTCATAGCTCATACCCATTTTAAAAGATCTCCATCAATGACAGACCCATCTAGCACCAATGAAAAGAATTCCTGCAATTCCAAAACAACAAGCATTAGTTCCACTTCAACTCAGCAAATCAAATCAAATATCCGTAACGAAAATAAGATACGAATTCTAATCAGTATTAGTTGGAAAACACAGGACTTTGAGCAAACAGTTTAGTATCGCACAATATGTGGGATATGTATCGCGATACGGTACGAAAACACCCTCCTCCGATACGAATCGCGATCAAACTAGGCGCCAATCTATTTTCTTTTAATAAGAAAGCTAGGTACAACAGCAACAACAAAAACCAAGCCTTATCCCACTAAGTGGGGTCGGCTACAAAGAAAGCTATGTAATAGATCAAAATTATGCATTTGCTTATTGAGTTCATAAATATACCTTACAATGATGGTGCAAAAAGCTGTCAGTAGAAAACCATGAATCGTCCAACAATAGTGGTCCTGTATTATCCTTCCGATCTTTCTGTAGTCCGTATTTTAGTTGATAATAGATTACTTTTATGAACTACAAAAATCCACAAAATATTAAGTATCAGTTTTTTGGTAAGACAAAGAACAGCAAACAAGAGGGAAGTTGCCAGTTGCCCAATATAAAGACCTTAACTGAACTTACACCACAAATAGTTAAGGTAAGAAAATATTGAAGTATGGCAAGCTGCTAAAACATTGAACTTTTGAACAGTAAATCAAAGTTCTCATTTTCCATCATTTAAATGAGTTTGATGACTCCCTAACATACTCTAAATTACTAGAGTACAATAAAGATATTGTATTTTTAATATGTTGGAATACTTTTATTATTTGAAAGGACATTGATTAACTATTTCGGCATACAACATGAGGTTGTAGCTTATTCTCGTTATCCGAATTCAGCTGCTTTTTGTTCCCAGACTACATTACAATTATTACAGTGAAGGATGAATAAATAGAAAAATGTATAATAAATCCACTGTTTGCACTTATATTATCATATTGTTTATTACAGCTCCTCATATGATATTTCCCGAAGGCTGCAAAAAGATTGAAAGTTTACCTTGGTGAATAGCCGAGTTCGTGTGTGGAAAGGCTGCAAAAGATTACATAAAGTCATGTAAATATAATAACAAATTATGTATCAAATATCAATGATATATTACAGCTTCAAGCAGATAAGAAACTAAGTTATCAAATATCATGCGTCTTACCATAATCAATAAGTGCCTTGTATCCATATGCAATCATAACCTAGGCCCTACCACCATAAAATGTCCTAAGAAGTGAAAATTGTTCGTATGAAAAATATATTGCAGAACTCTACATAAAAGGAAAGAAAATGATGCCTCTTATCATGTACAAATCTACTGACTGTCTTTAAACACAAACAGAAGACCAAAAGCCACAGATACAAAGACAAAACTAGCAGTCTAACAAAGCACACATGAAAACAAAAGTAACAATTACACTGTAAGCAAATGTCATGGAACCACTTTACTTAATGCTTAATTGGTAATCAACACCCCATCACCCCATGAAACCCCCCATGAAACGGTTTACCAATCATAAAACTGAATAATAATAGTTCACTTCTAAGTAAATTGAATAGCAAATCCACGAGAATCATAATGGTAATCATGTAACAGTTGTGTACGTTGTGCATCTTATACGTCTCCAAAAATGTTGATAAACAAGCCATGCTATTAAATCTAAATGAACCATTTCAGCATACAAAAAGAAACAACTTTTTAAAAAAGGTAAAAAGTCTAATAGTCTATGCACGCATTATTCAGACCAGAACCAGATACTTACTGCTTCGGTGCAGCCAAACAGAAGGCTAACCAAGGATTTCCACTGGAGAAATGCTTCTAACGACTGACCCATCTGCAACATTGCAAAATATCATAGTCGATTCAACAAGACTAACAAATTTGTAAAGAAACCGTGTTTTCTCAACCATACCATAAGGGCGATAAATGCAAACTGCAGTTCTCCAAGGAGCAAGTCTTCAGAACCTCCATAATCTTTTGCCAGTAAAGTCTCTAGCAATTGTGTCTGAGAACACCAACATAAAACACTGTGCACAGATCAGCAAGAAGCAACAGGTTAAGACCCTGTTTGATAAACAGTTTACTCAGGCGCTTATAGCATAAACACTTATCGTATAAGCAGCTTATGTTGAAATTTGGGGCCTAACTCAACCTTAGAAAACCGGCTTATAAGGTGAGGAGAGCCTCCTCTTTATAAACTCTTATCAAGAGTATTATCTATCCGATGTGGGACTTGGGTTTTTCCCAATAGCTTATAGCATAAACACTTATCATATAAGCAGGGATGGACCAAAGTATATATAAAATGGGGCGGTCACCACCCCCATAACAGGTAATACCATGAACTCCCCCTCTATATAAATAGTGTTCGCCACCCTAGTTTTATACCATAAACACTTTTCTTTGCACTTCCACTAAATGACTTGCATTTTCTTTCTTTTATCTATAAAAATAGAAAAACAAACTTGTTGCACTTATTGATACCTATCTAAGAAAAATATGTAATGTTAATTGTCAAGTCCGTATTTTTAGAAAAAAAAAAGTGTCTCACTTGTTTACTTTATTTAAAATCTAAAATAATATAAAATGTAGGAGACAAAGTTGAAGTTAAAATAAAATAATTGTGTCTCAAGTTAGTATTATATTTTCACCACCCTCAATAATATATTCTGGTTCCGTCCCTGCATATAAGTGCTTATGTATAAGCTATTTCTTTAACAAAAGATAAAATAAGGTTAAGTTATTTTCATATAAGCTATAAGGTGCTTTCATAAGCTATCTTGGAGAGCTTATGAAAACAAGCTGAAAACAACTTATGGAGATGTCATAAGTTGTCTCCATAAGCTCTCCAAACAGTCTAACAAGTGCTTATGTCAGCAGATAAGCTCCAATAAGCCAATCCATACATGCCCTTAACTATAAGATAAGATTACTGATTTCAACACTCTTTTGTCACAATGACTTTTTGGAACCAATTATTCAATAGTATGTGTATGGGCCTACCTTGTCAAGATTCAAAGAAGTAAGTTCCTGTCCACTGATCCCCTTGCATTTTACAACACGTGGAATGGAAGTATAATAACACCCTTTTTTCTGCAACTTGCCAACAGATGTTGCAGAATTATCAGCCTTCAACTGCGTGTCTAGTGCTTTCTCCATTGGTGTTTTAGGAGCGTTTCTAAACATATCATTTTCGCATTCAACACTGACTTCTCCTCCAATGGGCTCTGCTCATAAATTAACAAGAATACAACATCAAGAAACAGTTTAATACAAAAGACACCTCACTCAAGCAAAAAGCATACCAAGCCGTTCAATGATGCTCTTTGTAATGAAATCAGATAATCGTTTCCAATCTTCATAATGGCTAAGATTGTAAGGCCCAAGTTGTCGGTCAAATTCCATATTTTTAACAGCCAGACTATATCTTTCATCCTAGAGGAAAAGCAGTGAAAATAAATAAATATATACCATAAATTGAAGATTGAAGAGCATGAAATTCAACACATAGACTTAAAATATAAGCATTTAAGCCGAAGTTTCTTATTTAGCTCTAGATGAATCATGAATTTTCTAATGACTGGTGCACATGTGAACCAAATGGCAAAAAGTGGATGAAAAAAGAAAGAAGTTCCTTGTAAAAACATGTATGGTACTACAAATGTCAGTATATCCTCAACATGGAATGATACTTATCATCTTTCGTTCAACAATATCAAACACTATAATAAAAAGAACAAAATCAATAAAGTCTAATTACATTACATGAAAATAAGAACATTTAGATAAAGGGAGATCGGAAAAAGTGGTTGATTGAGGCAGATCAAGACATTGTTATCCTAGCTTAAAGTTTGTCTTTCTTAATTGGTGTTAAATAAAATAAAAGCAGAAAATTTGTTTGCTCATTAAGTGGTTGCCAGATACTTGAACTCAAACGCAAATGAGCACAGATTCGATGGAATATTAAGGGCTTCCCCACATCTTATGGAGGGAAAATCAACTTAAAGCACAAGTTTCCCAAATATATCTTACAAGACCTAACTTGGCTAACAGAGTAATTTATAACATGAGTCATAATGGTTTCACATCATAGACTTGTACCGTGTATGTTTAGAAAACTTAAATAAATGGATACCTCTTCCTCAGGTACTTTGACTAGCCTTTCCTCTTGTTGGTCCCATTTACGAACAATTACCTGCATAGCCAGGAAACCAAAATACTCTTTAGCATACAACAACAACAACCAAGCATTATCCCACTAAGTGGGGTCGGCTACATGGATCAAATTTGTATACTCTTAAGCATACAAATTATTTTTTAAAATGCAATTACATTCTTAAAAGATGTTCAGACCACAGACAGGTTCAAACAAATGAGCATTGGTTAACTTTGACAAATCAAGTGCAGATATCATTTATCATTTTAGGCATCACTAAGTTGGTTAAAATATAGCCCTTATGCTTATTATGTTCAATGTTTTGTATATCGTTCGTAATTGGCATTAGTTGTTGCAACAAAGGAAGATATTCGTGTCAATCAGTTTATATCAAGTTGAATTTCATTGTCATGATTGTTGGTGCATCATGTAAAAGTAATGACCAATTAAAAGTTATTCATGTTGCACATGTCATTCATTTTCTTCAGTGATAAGCTTAAAAGTGAAAAAGAGTGTAATCAAACTGGTTCTTCACAAACCACAGGAGATACTTGTTGGAGTTCGCTTGAAATCTTTTCTATCTTGATAACATGTTTGTTGTAATATGCAAGGTTTTGTTAAAAATTGTTTAGGATGTTCAACGAGGTGATGTGGATGAAGCTTGTGATGGGTTAACTTCTTTTGAATTTGTTTTCATTCTGCCTCCCATGAAAAATATTTGAGATTTCTAACTTCAATTTCAATTTTGATACATCTAACTTCATCTACTAAGACATTCATTAAAAGTTTAGATGAAGAAAGAGATAAATGGTTGCAAATGTCAAATGTTTTGGCGAGTCATTCAACTTATCCATACAAGATTTTAAAGCTCATTTTGTTGCAAGATGAAAAAGGATCTACCACAGACAAGGTGACATTGTAATAGAGTGGTATTACAAAGTTAAAATTTTGAATGTTGCAATAAACTCACAACTAGTTGGAGTAGAATCACAAATTCATGATAACACAATGGAACTACTTGGTCTAAGTTCAGCAAATGAAGGGTTGGCGAATCCAATATCCCTTTTTCTGATTTCAGTGACTACACACTCAAATGAAAAAAGGGAAACAGGAAACAAGTGGAGGTCACAACGTCCAAGTCATGTTTTGGTCTGGGCATAGGGAGCTTAATAACAGGTCAACTTCTAAGCTTCTACCTCTATTAACAGGAACTGGCTTTGCCTTGTTTTTATCTGTTAATGAAAATTAGTTCTAGATGGATATTTGAAACTAAACTTTTTCTTAAATCTTTCACTTTTTGTCCATATAACAAACATTTCTGTGAGGCTAAACAGAAACAAAGTTGCATGAATTGATGTACCTGAGAATATATCAAGACACAATAACGAAAAATAAATATGAACAAAAAGGTTAAGTTCTTGAAAATCAATATGGACATATTCAGTTACTGATTTTCAGACCTCTGAAGGGCCAGCGTGAATAAAGAATCCAATCATCGGTGAAAACTCCTTTCCATCTCTGCAGGAAGCCAAAAAAGAAAATGAAAATAAACAACAATGCATCAAATGATCAAAACTATTTATTTGAAAAAAAACATCACTGATTCTAGCAACTTATATAAACAATGGTTTGATCCATAGTTATTGCACAAAACCGTACACTGCCACAGCATACAAGATTAACACCCTAGGAAAATATAAATGCCAAGTATTACTAACTGTGGATCACAAAAAATAGTGGTTTGTTTAGATTCCTCTGCACTACAACACTATAGCCACCATTTTGTACTAAATAGCGTATTGTGGAACAATAGCAATTTGTAAACTGTAAAAAAAAAAAAACTAGGAAATACCCCCCACATCACTGTACACAAAAAAAAACACTACAACTCTTGTATGTCTGTCTTGATTTAATTATAGGAATCCACATAAATCAACAGGATTTTGCAACGTACTAATTGGTGCTAAAACACATTCACATATGTTGCATAACTGTCTAACACACTCTCCATTATATAGTAAATTTACTGCAGATCCCACCATTTTAGGAGTATGCCTCGGCAAAAAGCAAATACTAGAGCCTTGTGATTTAGAGGAACACATTTGAGTTTCTCCAAATACTGGAGAATAATAGGAAGCATATTGCTAGCATTTTCTAGGGTTTCAAATAAAGGTCCGCGGCCACGATATGGGCCACGACATAAGAGTTTTTTATGTTACCAAAACTGCAGCACTGAAGCAATT
This sequence comes from Medicago ruthenica, assembly GCA_018208015.1. NCBI lineage: Eukaryota > Viridiplantae > Streptophyta > Magnoliopsida > Fabales > Fabaceae > Medicago > Medicago ruthenica. The sequence goes on from CM031375.1 coordinate 18,297,918, forward strand.
GATGCCGCATTTAACCACGATTCTGAGTAATATCAAATATTGTGGCGGGAGTTACTACCTATTTAAAACCCTGACATTTTCTCATTCAGACAGGTATAACAAGAACTAAAGAAAAACGAATTATACAGAATTAAGAAGAATGATCAAATCAAACCTGGTAGAAGAACTATAGTAGACAAAATGAGTTCCCGGAGGAATCATCTTAATACCCTTAAAAGTAGGTCCCACAGAGAACACCTATAAAACAAAAAAGTACAAAAGCATTATACTATCAGTCTCAAACAAAGTTGAAACTTAAAATCATCAATAAAGATTGATTTTTTATTACAATTACACACCACAAGCTTCGGACTTTCACTCAATTTTCACATTATGGGCCTCAGTGGATTGACTTATTTGAACTTATCTATTGGCATACATTTTGTGACGCTGTAGATAGAACTTTTGAAAACAGATTATAACATTGTTCATAAGCAATATGGGCCTGTTTGGAAAAAACTTATTTGAGCTAAGAACTTATAAAAAACAGCTTATAACATTGCTCATAAGCAGATTTCAGCTTATTTTCAAATATTTCTCAAATAGTGTATACTATAGAATAGCTTATATGAAAACATTTTATAACTTATATGAAAATAAGTTAACATTAATTCATCTTTTACTATAGAAATAGCTTATCATAATGCGCCAATCAAATAAGTTGTTTATCCAAACCGGGCCTAAAACAAATCTTTAAATTAAAGGGAAAAAACCACAACAACAAGTTGGTAATAGACAACAATGGCAAAAGGGTACGTGCATAACCTCTTAAATAAGAGTTTTTTGTGAAGAAAAAGGATTTTTTGTAACATTGAAAAAAGAAAGAGAAAATTGTTTACCTGAGTATCAATGGCAACAAGGGTGTATTGAGGGACATCGAGGAAGAGAAGGGTGGCACCATTTTTAACAAGCTCTAACGCTGTTTGAGAATCCATAGAAGCAATTGGAACTTCGAAGATGAAATACGCCACGTGCGTGCGTGCGTGCGTGCGTGTTGTATATGTTGAGAATGCTCGAGAAACAGCACCGTTCTTCTGGTAATACCAGGGATCTCTTTCGTTAAAAGTAAATAAACTAACTTCGCCAATGAACTTATAACTAATAATTTATAGTGGATAAGCTAACTGCTAACCTATTGAATTTATAGTATTTCGTAAAATTAGCAATTGAACTATAAGCTTCTATGGACAAGTTCGGAGAAAGTGATGGTTGAGATAAATAAATAAATTAAGTTATAAACTACTTGAATTAACTTATCAAAAAATGTTTAAGCTATTAAAAATAAGTTACAAGTTCGTGAGAAAAGCGTCGGTTATCAACTGAGACTTTGAAGCTAACTTATAAGACAAAAATCTATAAGCGCAAAAAAAAGTATTGCCAAACAAGTCATTAGATAGGTGATAAGGTAACTTATAGCAAATAAACTAGTTGATTGAATTTGTAATGTTTAGTAACATTAATGGTTAAAATAACTTATAAATATAAAATATAAAATGACATAAAAATTTAGGTTTAAATGCATTTTTGATCCCCCTATTTTAACTTAATTGGAATTTTAATCCCCCTATTTTCAAAACCACTATTTTAGTCCTCCTATTTTACATTTTTTGGGTTTTTTTAATCCCCACCAATTTTAGTTATTTGTCATTGTCATTAATGACGTGGCGGTAACGTGGCAGTGTGTTGGCTAATTAAGTTTCCATGTCATTAACATAAATAATTAATTACATACAAAATGTAAAAATAATTGATTAATAATTAAAAAAACAAAAATTGAATTAAATTATAATAAGAAAATGAATCAGGTTTGATAACATGAAACCTAATTTCTAAAATCTCTAATTTCTTCAATCTCCATCTACTTTTCCTTTCTCACTCCACGCAATAATTTCTAAACTAAATGGTATAAATGTTGGGTTTATATGAAGGGACCCTTCAGAAGTGTTAAGATGGCGAGAAGATTAAGAGTACATTATACTTTAAACTATGGTTGCTTGCTAGTAGTGTGTTCAAGATACGAGTATAGGGGGCCGTAAGTGTTAGATGTTGGAGTATTAAGAGAAAAATCAAAGAGTTATTGCAGCTTGGTTGTGTTTAAATCACTAAAATTGGTGGGGATTAAAAAACCCAAAAAATGTAAAATATGACCACTAAAATAGTGGTTTTGAAAATAAAAGGATTATATTCCGATTAAGTTAAAATAGGGGAATCAAAAGTGCATTTAAGCCAAAAATTTATACATATTTTCCTTTCAAGCTACTTAGGGTCGGTGTTACTTTTTTAAATTAGATGCTTTGAGACGAAATGAAAATGACATTTAACAAGTTTATATTCAAATAAACTGTTATTTCTTTTTTGGTGTGGCATATAAATTCGATTATTACATGTCTGGTTGAATACTTTGTTAATTGAAACCTGTCAATGCCACTTTCTTCCTAAACCATGAGTGTCATCGTCATATACAAACTCAAACCCTCAATATCCAAATTGTATACCAAACAATTTGCTCCAAATGTCAAGAAGGTAGATAGGTACTTCAATAATACCTATAAAACTTTGATATTTTTTAGCAGCTTTCGACTTTCTTGCAAAAGAAACTTAGCTTCATTGGCCGTCTTTGGATATGAATAATGAAATTTTATAGAAAAAAGAGTGAATAAACATGGTGAATACTGAAATTTGGCAGCATCGAATTATGTCGAACTTGCGGTATACCTTCCCATGTGTAGTCTCAAAAAGAATTATTCACTAGGTGTCAAACTAAACTACCAAATCTAAAGAGTTCATTTCACTTAATCTAAAGTCTAACAATTATTCATTAAAATTATATCGTAAGTGTTCCTATATAATTAACTCTATTTCTTAATAATATTTCCTAATATGAGCCCATCTTCTCAATATTTTTTGATGTGCACCATTTTTTTATTTGCTTTATGGCTCTCGTAAATTGCACCATTTTCTAGTTTTATTATATATAATTATGGGTCTTACTGACAAGTGTCTTAAGAACACTTGGTAAGGAAACAAAAAAATAGTAGTTTTGCATTGGAAATAACAATTTTTTAACTTTTAAAAAGTTGAATTCACCACTTTTCATCACTTTCTAACATGATATTTCTATTTTTGTTCTCTTAACCAATGCATCAAGGGCACTCTTTAACATTTCCTTAATATTATAAGTAAATCATAAATAAAATAAGTTCCATTTTCATATTTTTTTATGTGAATTTACATTTAGTTGTTAAGTTGCTTTAAGTTTATCCTTTCAACATGATATTTCTATTTTTGATTCTTTTATAGCCAAAATGAAGGTTACTGGCACGCTTTGAAAAAGAGTTTGGATTTAAAATGTTATGACTATATATGTAACTTTGTGAGATCACGATACAAACGAGACTGAGGTGTTGGTGGAAAAGAAAAATGATGAAGTGTACTTCAAGGATGGTTTCTATGGAATGAGAGATAAGTGTAAAATTCGAATTGGTGATATCGGTTAGCAACATTGGCTCCTTCTCATAAGTGAGTCTGTTTTAAATTTTAACGACTTCGATTTCATTGGCCGTTGCATTTGTAATGATTATCAATATAAGTTATGGAAATCACTTAGACATGTTGGGGTATATTTGTGACAATCGATTTTCTCTCATGGATAACTATATGTTCTTACTTCAAGAAAATATTTCAAGATGCTGATACTAATGAGGAGATTCAAGATACAAATATAAGATGAATTGTAATTTACAAAAAAAATATTTCAGAACGTTCATCAATTAATTAAAAATTTCAATTATCAATGAAGACTGTGATAAATTCATTGTGGTCGACATTGCTATTTCAATTGTTAAAAAAGTATAGTCTTCAATTCTTAAAGACATGCACGGGTCAAAAGTCTATTCTTATAAATTAGAAGATAGTCATGCAAACCATATTCCCTAACCATAATACCTAATTTGTCTATTTTGCCATTCATTTTTTGTCGCCGCAATACAATTTTGCCCTCCCACTTTTATCCCAATTTCACCCTTCATTATCCATTAAATTATTTTCCATGCGTTTTTTTTACCACTACCCGTCAATTAATTTCTCATGTTGTATCTATTCTTGTAATCTTTTTCCATATAAGCTTAATAGAAATCCAATATCCTAAGCAAAATCTAAATGTTTCACCCTTTTAATTCCCTTAATTAAATCTGATTGATAAGTTTGTCCACCCATTTATTGTATATCACATAAAAAACATTTGCCTTCTCCAAACTTCACCATCCTTCTTCTCGATACTTTGTTTCCATGTTTGCTCTCCATACATTCGTTTTTTCCAGACTTTTTCTCTTCCTTCTTTGAGATGACTTGCTTTCTTGATTAATTATCTCATTTTTCCACTTCCATAAATTCCTCTATTTGATTTATTTTCTTCCTTCCCTTCTTTCTTTCTTTTTTGTCACTTTTGGTTTATGCTTTCGTGTTCATATCTAATGTGCAGGTGGAGTTGTACTTTTGTGTTTGACTACATATGATATGGTTTTGAGCGGGGGAGAGATTGTTGCATTGAGAGACCCATATGATAGACCCACGACAGAAATAGCAGGATGGACTGTGGAATCGTTGCACTGTTATTTTGTGAAATTTCATGCATATGTTAGGTATTTCCATATTATTGCTTATTTCAATTTTTTTTCATTTGATTGATTCTGGATCTAAACATGTCATTCATAAAACAGAATTGGATGAAGGATAGAATCAAAAGGAATGAAATATAAAGGGCTTAATAATAACCGCGAGTGTAAGTTCTATTTTATGTAACTTGAAGACTTAAACAAAGTTTTGGTACATAATCAATGGGACACAAATGCTTAAAGAAGAGTGGTGAAAGTCAGCTCTCAAATATTGACGCTTGAATGAAGTGGTTGTATCATTCAAATTAGCAATTATAATAAAACAAAAACTCCTTTAAAAAAAACAAAAACATTTTCATAAGCTACATTTTTTATATTTCGACCCATTTTCAATATTTCTAAGTATCTCTATATATTTTTTGTAATAATCAATGATGTTGATATTGCATTTGGATAATACCTATTATCACTACCAAAAAAAAGGGATAATACCTATTATTTTCTATTGTTAAATTAACGTTTTTAGTGTTGATATATCTTTAAAAAAGTGCGTCACACATGTAGGTGATCTAGTATACTCCCTCCGGTCTTTATTATAAGAAATTTTTCAAAAATATCTTTGGACCTATTTATAAGAAAATGTCACAATTTTTGAGGTGTATTTACTGCGTAAAAGACTTTTTTAACCCTCATTTAATGCTTGTCTTTTTAATGTTAATGTTAGTGGGTATATTTAATACTTCACAAATTTTTATGAGGGTATATTTGTAAAAACATTTAAAAAGTTTCAACAACTAATGATTGTCTTGGTTTTGATGTTTTTTAGTTTTTCTTCTTATATTAAGGACCGGAGGGAGTATTTGTTAAGGGGATCAAGTTCCATTAACTAACTTAGGTTAAAGAATTAAAGTGAAATTTCGATATAAGTTAAAGGTCTTGTTAACGAGTGAACCGGAGTACTATTTAAACATTCTAAATAAAGTAATTATTCATTAAAAATGTCATAGTTTTCAATTTCCAATGCACTTTGTTACACAATAAGTTAATTAAGAAACCAAATTTGATTGATTTAATAGAAGTTTGAGGTGGTCTGCCCTGTGGAACAAGAAAGAAACCCAAATAAAATCAAATCACTATACCCTCTTCTTCAAGACACTGTTATTCTTCTTAACGTTTTCTGTGTTGTGTTCATCACTGTAATTTCACCATGACCAAACAACACGCTAATTGGTCTCCATATGACAACAATGGAGGGTAGGGTACTCTCTCTTCTATTCTCAGTTTAACCAACTATTTTTTTGGTATTGATTTCATTATTTGTATTTTGTAGATCTTGTGTTGCTATTGCTGGATCCGATTACTGTGTTATCGCGGCGGATACGAGGATGTCCACCGGTTACAACATCCTCACTCGTGATTACTCCAAAATCTCACACTTGTACGCTATTTCTCATTCTCGTATCATAAGGGACACTGTTTTTTTATGTTGTTGTTGTTGTTTAAGGTTGTTTTTTTGTTTTGTGACAGGGCTGAGAAATGTGTTATGGCTTCTTCTGGTTTTCAAGCTGATGTCAAGGCTTTGCAGAAGGTTTTGTCTGCTAGGCATTTGGTTAGTTTAAGTTTCTTAATCTCAATGCTTCTAACATCTAAATAGTGTATTTGAAGCTTACAACATAAGCGCTTATGTTTAAGCTTGCATAAGCTATTTTTAAAGCAAAAGATAAAATAATGTTAAATTGTTTTTGTATTTGCTTTTAGTTGTTTTTATAAGTTATATTGGAGAACTTATGAAAATAAGTTGAAAAAAGGTTATGGAAATTGTCGTAAGCTGTTTTCATAAATTCTCCCAAATAGTGTCACAAAACTTATGCCAGTAGTTAAGCTCAAATAAGCGATTTCAAACAGGCCCTTAGTAATACTATTTAGATTGCCAGTAGTTAAGCTCAAATAAGCGATTCCAAACAGGCCCTAAGTAATACTATTTAGATTGCACAAATTTTCTGGATGATTTGGTGTGAGTTTGGTTCTGCGGTGTCGCAAATTAATTTTCAATGAATTGATTGTGTGAAATTGTTTCTGGCTAAAAGTGAGTTGAATGTATAGTGATTTATGTTTGGAAACGTTCATGTAAATGTGAGTTGAATAGTACATTCAAGGCTAATAATCAATTGTAGAAGCAAAAAATTACAAATTCTAGCTTTAAGTTAGAATCAATTTTGGAGACAATAAATTCTACTTGAGAACATCCAAACATGTCAAAATCCATTCTACACTTCTAGAATCTATTTTTGCTCTTCAAAAAGTGGAACCAAACCAATGTTGTCAAATATCGGCCATGGAGGATATCAGTGGCAGGTTCTTGGCTTTCTGCCATGACCAATTTTGTGAAGGAGGGCGGTGCCACGGCGCCATATGTCGGATTTTTGGCTCTCTGCCATGGTCTGCCATGGTCTGCCATTGAACCAAACATACAATGTTGATGACCGCTTGGCAAGGAGTCATCAACATTCCTTGGATATCTTTTTTGGTTACGTTAGTGAGTTAGGAAGGGAACTTTGCTCAGCTCCAAAAGTGATTTAAGCTCTCTATTTGTAACGTTACTGATGTACAGATGTAGAACTATAGAAGATTAACTTAAGTACTCCTCTAGGGTTAAATGTTCCTTTGTTTTGAATATTTGCATTGGTGGTTTATTTATGGACTCTTATGGTAACCAGAAACCTTAATATAATAGCCCTATAAGTAAGTTTAACTATAGTACTAAGTATTTTCTCAGTAACCGAAATCCTTAATATGATAGCCCTATAAGTTTAACTATAACAGAGTTATTGGATTATTTTGGTCAACCTTCTTTTGCAGTGTTTCTATGAGCTTCTACACACATTGCCAACTCTTCGCCATTTTTCTATATAGAAGTTACCCTCCACATATAATTGTATATCCAAAATTGTAAAGAAAACCTCGGTCTGTATACCTTTTTTTTTTTTTTGGAAATATTATTTTGCAACATAACATGTATCTGAATTAGTTCAATATGCATTTTAAGATACATGAATAATTGAAGATATACATTTTTTTATGGAATGTCGTGGTTGATTGATTTGATGATACTGGTTGGATCAATTATGAAAGTTTAGTCTTTTTTTAATGTATATAACCTGATTAATTATGTTGTTAGATGTTAGTTAGAAATTTAGTGAGCTTGTGGTGTTTGACTCATAAATTATTCTATCCCTTCTGTGGCTCCCTTGTTCTTTTACGTTGACAACAAATTGAAGCTTCTGGTTGAAATGACATTAGTGTTGTCAAATAGCGGCAATATTAGCACTGTAGAACAGATATTTGAACAAATTTCTATTGCTTTTAGTTCAAATTGTTGTCAAATAGTGACTACAACAATGCTATAACACTGTAGCATAGCGGAATTTGTGCAAACCGCGATTGACTATACTGTATGACATTATATTGATTCTGAATGCAGACATATCAGCATCAACACAACAAGCAAATGAGCTGCCCTGCAATGGCTCAGTTACTTTCAAACACACTTTATTACAAACGGTTCTTTCCTTATTATTCTTTCAATGTTTTGGGCGGCCTCGACAGTGAAGGTGCACTATTTCTACCTTTCTATTATTGTAATGTTCCATTTTTGTATTTGCTGACTCAAAGTTCTACTTCAACCTGAATTAGGAAAGGGGTGTGTCTTCACATATGATGCTGTTGGTTCCTATGAAAGGGTGGGATATAGCTCTCAAGGTTCTGGATCCACACTCATTATGCCTTTTCTTGATAACCAACTGAAGTCTCCCAGCCCACTCCTCTTACCTGCACAGGTGACATTCGTAAATTGCTTTGCTTGAAATATTTGATGCTTTAAGGGCTTGTTTGTTACCAATCATAAAAAAGTGATTTAGACATTCAATAATTTAGAGATACTTTTTTTGGAGATTTTTAAGAAAAACATAAGTTGTTGTGTTTGTCTACTATAATGGAAAACACTTTTTGAAACAAATCATCTGTAAAAATGATTTTCAAGAGAAGCCACTAAAAACAACTTGTTTGAAATAGTTCTAAGATTTTTTTAAAGTTCTAACAAACTGATGAAAACTTCCAAAGGTGATTATTTTTTTAAAAAATGTGATTTTTTTTTAGAAAAAAGATGTAGCAAACAGGTCCCAAACTGTGCTAGACTCACACCTCTACATTAAAATATGATTTATTGCAGGATGCTGTTACTCCACTGTCTGAAACAGAAGCAGTTGATTTGGTCAAAACTGTTTTTGCATCAGCAACTGAGAGAGATATATACACTGTAAGTTTGTTTACATACAGAAATGGATTGCTTGTCGTCATGCATTCACACTATTGCGGATCCGGACCGTTCAATCTTTTATTACACGAGTATTTAAGACCTATTTTGCAAAGTCGAAGTGTGAGTCGTCTTATAAGATCAGGCGGTTGAAATCCCGTGATTGTGTGAATGCAGATTTATTTCGACTGCCGGAAATTTGTGCCCTTTACATAATGTCATTTTACATTAGGACAAACTTTTAACTTGGTTTGGATCTATATTATTACAGGGGGATAAGGTTGAAATTGTCATCCTAAATGCCAGTGGTATTCATCGTGAATTCATGGACCTAAGGAAAGACTGATACTTTTACACAGAAATTTATGTTCATTATAGACTTGTACTAAGAATGTTTAGGAATGCCTCTAAATTCTGAATGTGGTCTAGGATTTTTCCAACTAAGCAAAATTTTGACCTGCTTTTCAATTTGAATTATTGCTAGTCTGCTCATATTATAATTAGACTGTGCTTTTACTTTATGTTTGCATTGGATGTTATCCGAGCCCATTTCTTATCTTTATCTAAGTCTATTGTGTTGACAAATGAATAGAGAATTTGGTTGTTATTCCTAAAGAAAACACAATCACATTTGATTTAAGTCTATCCCTATTCAAGTCTGGAAATAAATTCGTTTAATTTTCCCTAGCACACACCATTTGGTGTGGTTGAAAGAAAACACCACAGACAAATATTTTCCTAACTTCTGTCTACTAGTTCAATAGACTCCCTACCACTACTCTAAAATTTAGCGTGTTGGGGGTGAAAACAGAAAACATTTTGGTGTGTCATATAATTGAAACAAAATTTGCACTGCACTTTTTTTCAAGTCTCTGGCGGTGCATTTGTTTTTTACAGTCTTTGGTTGTGCATCTTTTTCTTTACTACATGATTCCCAACACTTTCTTTCATGGCAAGTGCCCTTAAAACAGCTAAATGCCAACAATGTGTGTTTGTACGGCTTGCTAGAAGAATCGTATATGTCCCAGCCACCCAGGTTTGAATTGGCTGGTGAATTTTTGTCTGCTAGTGCACAAAGCTTCTATGGCCTAAATAGGCTCATAAAACTTGGTTTGGTAGACTCAGAGGTGTCTTAAATCAACTGCCTTTAGATATACCAAGTATGATCCTTCACTATAATTCAACATCAGCAAGTGGATGATATGAATGGTAATTTTATCAACTTGCTGCTCCCTTTATCAGCTCATTTGTCTCTGATAATCAAAATTCAATCTCATTTGGTCCTAATTGAGTCTTTCATAACATTACTTGCCCTTGACAAATGGTAATTCAATGACTAATCTGGGGGTTTGCTCAGAATTAAAACCTATGATATATACAAACTACCCGTTTCACATATCTTTAGAAGAATCTTACTTGGCACTTGCTAGTAATCAAACGAAGAAAACAGTTACGAGTATGAATCATCGTCTGCTAGTTGCTTGTCAATTTTAGAGGGCATTTAAGAATGAACAAATGCCTCACGGCCTAAAAGTTTGATTTTCATAGCTTCTACTCCCCTTATTTATAAGCAAAATTATATTGCTTCACATATATTAAGAACTTTGTTATGACTACTAAAACATCTTTCACTATAATAATTGTAACGTGAAATTTGTATGGAGACTATGCACTTCTTCATTTTTGGACAATGAACTATGCACTATCTTGAGAATTAATAAGAGATATATTTAGAGCATTTGATAGTTTTTGCATATATTTTTGATGCCACCAAATTATGTTATTTTTTTGCTTATAAATAAGATTGGAGGAGAGATACTAAAGAATCGCTACAAATATTTGATTTAGAACTGAGACAATATTGTTATAACTTTTCCCACGTACTAGACAAAAACAATTACGTTTGCAATCGAAACTATTTTGGCTTATGAAATAAAAAAACAGTGCTTTAAGTAGTATTAAAAAGATATATGCACAATATGAGTAATGAGTGTAATGAAACTAAAATTAAATTTACAGCCGATATTCTTTATTTATTTTTTCCGACCTAACACAAATTTGACTTATATCAGCTATGATGCATAGGTACAGATACGGTACCCGATACGAGTACGGATACTGATACGTAATCCAACAAACTTTAAAAAATGAAAGTACGAGTTGATATAAAACATCAAAAAAAAGATTTTTCAAATGAATTACTACCATTGTTGTTGTAAAAACATGCTTAGAAAAAAAATTAATTTTAATAAAAAATAGTATAATACTATTTGTATTTTAATCATGTGTTTAACCACAATTCTATTATCATGTTGCTTAAGAGATTTACTTTTTTGGACCACCTCGTCGACTATTTTCATCAAAAGCAAGAGAGAGAATTGAAATACAATAAAAAAACAAAATAATTTTGGTTATTTTTCCGCCGCTCGTATGTTTTTGCTGCACCAACTACGGCAAATCAACTGAGTAAAAATGGGTACGGTTCGGTATGTACATTACGAGTACCGTACGCATACCTAATATGGGTGCGTATCCGGTACCGGTACTTCTTCATGTTTGGAGTACCCATGCTTCAGTATGTCATGCTTATAAAAAAAAAAAGACTTATATGTCATGCTTATAAGTTATAATAAAATGAACTTTTGGCTTTCAATAGGCCTGCAGTGCTATACTTGAACATTGTAGCTCCAATTTCTATAATTGATCAAGAAATAGGCATTCAGCTTCTAATCATATCACCGTTTAGCTGTATATTTCAGCTTTGAATGTGATTTGTGGATTGCGGATATCATCTTGGCTCTGGATTAATCTGATCTCTAAACTGGATGATTTGGGATCATGTCCAGCACTTTTGTAATCATTAAGTGTCCTTTGCAAAAGTGCCTACATATATTGTGATCATTAAATCATTCATTCACCAAAATGAATATCAAAATTTTTAAATCTTACAATCAATATCCTCAAATTTACAAGCAAGACATAGGACATAAACAATGATTCCACAATATTGGAAAGAGGAAGAAACAAACAAGTAAAAAGAAAATACCTGTAAGCTTGATACCGCAAGTTCTGCAGCCTTCTCAAGGTTGTCCGGGTGTTTCTGGAACGAATGAAGACATATTTTAGGTGAGTATTATGCATGCAATGACAAGGAAGACTAAAAGTAAATTGAGATTACATTGCTCCAACCGAGAAGAAGTGCAGTCATGAGATCTCCTGTTCCCTACCAGCATAAAAACAAATAGCGTAGTCAAAGCTACAGTTATTGACTGTTTGGAGGTAGTTCTAAACAGAACAAGAACATCAAACTTATTTTAATATTTTATACTAATGTTGTCTATGGCGGATAGCAGATTGTTAAAACTCCACTATGCAATAGTGGAGATTTGGGGTCAAGGGAAACTTGTCGCCCTTGACCTTTGTATTTTTTGCAATGAAATCAAAGCAAGTGTTTATTTGAAAGGTATACACTGATGAGTAGGAGTATATTACACTCGCCACACAAACATTGCTTCAAGTGGAACTTTAACCCTTTATGGCTCCAAATGAATGTTGCCACTCAATTTTTTATTTCTTGGATAATTGCAAAAACCAAACAATAAATTTATGGTATATTCATACCGTAAAATAAGCTGGTATTTTGGGAATTGCGATCTTAAATTGTTTGGGAGGATTTCCCTGCACACAAAAGGCAATAAATATTTATGTTACTTAAGATGAGCAGATAGTGTATGAATATAGACCATTAAGTATATAAAATTGAAAATGTCAGTGAAGAGTGTGGTCAGTTGGTACAGACTGTGGCACTTCATACTTCAGTGTTTCCACCATGGTTATCATGTGTGTTAATAAAAATCATAGTTTATAGGCATAGGTGTCTCTAGAAAACAGATAGCAATTTCTTTTTTGTTCAAATGAAATAATGTTAAACATTGAGTATACAATCAAAGGAAATTTTTGCTGACATATCAAGCGATAATTTGAAAGTAGGAAAATATTTTTCAATTACCTATACCCAGTGAAAAATAGCTCACTAGTTAGTATTTTAATATTTATAATAATTGATTCTTTTGATTATGTTGTAATAACTAGCAAAGAGTTTGTGCAAGAGCGTGAAATCCCGCCATATGTAGTAAGGGAGAAGACTTTTCTTAAAATAGATAAATAGATTCCATTTGATATTTCCAAGAGCATATAGTGTATGCATTTTACGCACAAAACATAGAAGGAAAAAAAATTATCACATTGGTGTCCTGCTCGTCAAACTCCCTAAGTGAGTATTTCCATCCTCACCTACACCAGCTATTATTTTAGTCAATATAGCAATCTGCAATCACATGACTCATCCACATAGGGTCACATTACGATAATGTGCATCATTTCAGCTGTTCAAACCTAATTTGACTCTACACTAGTTTGGTTTGGTTTACCCTCATTGTCAAGATTCTCAAATTATCATCAGCCAACCAAATAAGATTGGCCGGTTCACCCATTTTTTGGTAGTTAATTATGAAAATTCAACAATATTGATTTACACTATTAATCATATATCTAAAATTAGAACAAAAATATTACCATTGGTAACAACATTATACGTGACATTTATCCCACCTTTTCCTTTAGATGGCTGCCAATGAGGAGAAGATTCCCATTTACATTTATACTTGTAATCACAACCTGAGGATGAACATACATTAGCTAAATGGTTGAGAGAAACAGAGCATAAGCAAACATTAATGATTACAGACGAGTTCATTGTGACATTAAGTTTAGACAGTTTCTTAGCATAGTCAAAAACAAAAACATTTAAAAAATATAATTTATAATTTAAGAAGACATGGACATGGGTCAACTCCTCCTGGTGCTGCCATGTGTGTAACTCAGATTCAAACTTTCTTGTTTCTTGTGTGTGCAAATGTTTGGGCAATAGTGTGTACCACTTTAGGCCATTGCTATCCCCCACCCATATGTTGTACAAAGTAAAATCCACAATTTTCATGGAGCCAAGAGTCCAGCAGAATTTTATTGGCTAAATAATCAAATAAGTTAGGTTTAAAAAGAAAATTGAAGTATACAAAAAGAAATTTTACTATCTCTCTGTTGCTGTAATCAAACAAGTAATTATGAAAACATGCAATAAAATTAAGTTCAAAACATAATAAAACAGTTGAGTTTATAAAGAAAGTCAGAGCCTGTAATCCAGCAAGATCGGATTTGTTTTCAGATTATGTTTTATCATTCACCAAACGAATGCACATGGATGAACAAAAGATTTAAAGCAAACCTTTGAAGGTCCAGCTGCATGAATTAAGTTACAAGCTTCTCGACCATCTTCTTCAGACTGAATCCTGTGATATGAAACCTTCAGAGGGAATACATCGTGGGACGTCCAACAAACAGAATAGACAGGAATCGGACAATCCCAGCCGTAACAGGAAAATATAAAATAAAATTAAAGAACAAAAATAGCTTCTGCACCTAATATGTTGTAATTTATATATAGAAAATAATATTTCAATCATGTGTTGCCTTCTAAAAATCAGAATAATCTGTGGCCTGTGGTTGTAATGTTAGCTTCAACCTCAATTAGTTCCATAACAACAAATGCTCAAAAACATCAGCCAAAAGCAACATCCAGCTAAAAACTAACAAGACCTTTTTTCTCACAGGGTAGGTTGTATCAAAACTCCCAAATTTACACATGCACTCAACAAGCATAAAACAAAAAGTATCTTGTACATTTGAGACAGGGACTTTAATATTTATAGCCCATGCATAAAACAAGATATCTATATATGAAAGGGGCCGTTAATATTATAAGCCGAAACCCCCTTAAAAAATATAAGAGATAGACATTGAATGTACTTCAAATAATTTGCTCTTTTTCTGCAGTGCATTCATAACAATTTTTCAAATTGCAATATTGGGTTAAACATTTTTTTAGTCCTCGTGAAAATGGAAATATGTTAATTCTGGTCCCTGTAAAATATTTATATGTTTAAAGTCACTATACTTAATAAAAATACTATTGAGGGACTAAAAGTACTTGACTGTTGTATTCTTTTGGAATAGAACATATGAAATTTTAGTAGGGACTAAAATCAACATGTTTCCAATTGTATAGGGACTAAAAACACATTTAACCCCACAACTTTTGTGTACAAGAGAAAAATAAAAGTAATATGTCGTCAAAGTGATTGAAGCTACTCACCTACATGTCAACATACAGATTTTTCTTATAATATATGCACATCATAGCAATTTCCCAACAGATAAACTTTTAAGCAATATTAATCATGGTATAATTACCCGAGTCCTGTCAGTAATTCTGCTTCAAACTGGTTGGGAGTCAACATTGAAGCGATTGGAACAACCTGATGAAATGTGTGTTACTGAGATGTCAAAACAAATAAAGGTAACATTTAAATGGGCCAGGCAAAAGAAAAGTATGTTTGTGTCATCTCATCTCATAAATAAGAACCCAATAAGCACGGATCAACATCAAATTTCAGTTATGGATAAAACAAATCTGAGTTGCATATGATAACTTAGTCAGAGAAGTTCATGTATTGTAAATTTGTTACATCATGTATATTATTACACATGGACACTTGCAGAAACATCTTTGTGGATCAGTCTTACCCTCTCACGGTACACTGTCACCAGCTCTTGTGGAACATAAAGCTTTCCTTCATCCCCCAATACTGGATCACATACTGACAAGGAAACAAAACACACATGTATAGGTAATTTATATTTTCAATACAAGATAAAGAAAAATTTCTGTAAAGATTGACATCCAACATTAAAAAGGTATAAATCATTTTCCCCAGGCTTTAAGTGTCAATGCTGACAATAAAAATAACAATGAGGAATAAGGGTTGAAAAACCAAACTTAACTGGATTTGGGGTCTGTTTGTTTGGATCAGCCTATTTAAGCTTATCTACTGACATAAACACTTGTGAGACTGTCTGGAAGAACTTATGAAAACAGTTTATGACATGTTCATAAGCTGTTTTTAGCTAATTTTCATAAGCTCCCCAAGATAGTTTATGAAAACAGCTTATGGCTTATAAGAAAACAATTTGACTTTCTTTTAATTTGTGTGACAGAAATAGTTTATTTATAAGCGATTATATGATAAGTGTTTATGCTATAAGCTACAGATTCAGCTGTTTATCCAAACAGGGCCCTGATGGTTCAGTTCAAGCCAATGTAGTCAAACATGAGATCCTGCATAGGATCGGGAGGGGGTAAAATAGCATAACTTGATGATAGTGACACGACTCGTACGATCCTACCTAACATAAAAAAATATCTATACACATTTCCCCGTTGTTACAGCCTTGTGGTTTGGCTGTGAGGACATTTTACGTGGGTGCCCACCCCGACTCTCCACACTTCCCCCTCCTAGCGTGTGTTTATTTGAGTACGTGTTGGCCACTATGCCAATAGCAAAAGAAGAAAAATATATCTATGCATCTAAGTATGGATAAAAATAGCATAGAAAAGAAAAATAACATGAAATTTAGGTTGCATCTTACATTTTTTATCATTGTTTGCACTCATTACTATTTTACTAATAATTACTTACTTTATCATATTATTTTATAATACTTTTTGTTATACTTTATTATTAAACTTTAAAAATACAAGAGAAATAATCTGGTTAAAAATAAAAGTGTTTTGGTCATACAGCCAAATTTCCCCATCCTCGCAAACAGAGTCTAAACCAAAAATAAATAAAATGAGTTGGGCCAGGCCCATGTTTTTTTCCCTTCATAAAAAAACCAGTTGTACTGGGTGAAAGGGATGCAGCCACCACTAAACTCTCCTTACACTGTAACAAACCAACTGGCATGTAGATAAAAAACAAAGAAGGGAAGAGAGAGTCACAGATGGTGATGCAAGGAGTTGCTCCACGCGATCAGAGATTTTTGTTTTCAAAAACAGGACACTCAAACAAAACCCGACCCGGATCAAAAAACTCATTCCAATGCTTTTTCACGCACACAACCCCACCGGCAACTCACGATTTTGAGCACAGCGGTGCACTCCAGTGATCCTGGTCCCATCACAAGCACAGAAACATGACCTTGAAGAGTATGATCCTACGATCCTACGAGGAGGCTCGCGATCTTGACTACACTGGTTCAAGCAGCTACATAATGTCCGTAGTTAATTTTGTTCCTAAAATGGTCATATTCTGAACTAATAACCTCTTTTTTTTTTTGTTGCTAATAATAACCTCTAAGTTAAACTTGGACCAAATCTATGTCTTAACTAGAATTTAACCAACCCATGAATCAGTAATCTCACCGTATGTAAGCTTGGGGTTTATTGAGCGAAGCTTGGAGACAACATCCAATACTGTGTTGAGAAAAGAAACTGAACCAATATAACCTGAAAATGCATGAGTTAGATTCAAAGTCAGAACAATCAAAATAAGGACCAAATTTAAAATGCAAAACCTCACAGTTTAGCGACAACATCTCAACAGGGCATATAAGAATAGCACGTAACATATAATTTCTAATAGGTTGGCCATGTGCAGTGAGGCTCCCACCAGGTGGTGTCCGGGGAAGGTAAATGAACACAGTCTTACCCACCAAGTGGAGAGACTATTTCCAAGGTTTGAACATATAGTTTCTAGTACCAAGGGAGATATATTTGTAGGAAGGTAACCAGTGTCATTAATAGCGGCTTGCGGAAAATAGAAAAATGCCAAAAACCGGCTATGTGAAATAACTGAATAGTGTTGTGGACAAATAGAATAAGCTACATAGTGGTTGAAATAAGTCAATTGTATTAAAAAAAATAAAAAAGCAATGTGCATACAAACAAGAAGGGAATGGAAGCTGAACATAGCTTATATATGGAAAAGATTAAGAGTCTGTTTGGCAAGGACACAAAAACAAGCTTATGTCTTATAGCTTATAGCTTATAAGCTTGTCTGGCAAAAAAAGACCTGTTTGGTAACATTCTTTTCGTCAGGAGCTTATAGCTTATTTCAGGAGCTTATAGCTTATTTTTCAGACGCTATTTCAAGTAGCGTTTGAGCTTAGAACTTAAAGTTTTTTCTTCCTCTTTTACCCTTACTATTTTATTTAAATACCAGTTTTACTCCTTATGTTTTATTATAATTTAAAATAAAAAATAAATGTATTAAATACAGGGAATACCAACGATCATGCAAAGAGAGATAAAATGGGTTATACTGCTTCATTTCTCTTGTATCGTCATTCTCCTTCTCCACCATTCCTCCATTGTTTCTTCTCCTTTCTTCATCTAGGTTTGCAATTTTCCCCCTATTTTCTTCGGTCTCTGTATTGTTGTTTAAAAGAGTTGTTTGATTCATAAATGGATTGAAAAACCCTAAACCCCAATTTATTTTTTTATTATTACTGATGAATAGATTAGAATATTTGTTCTTTGATGTCCAATATTATACATATTTTGTGTCTGGATTCTATATATATTTGTGCTTTGATGTCTAATATCTGTGCAAAGAATGAATTTAATATGCAAGTATTTTTGAGCTCTGTAGGTAATATATATAGGTAGTTAAGAAATATTAGACGATAGACTTATTTTTATTATTATTTTGGATTAATATAATTGTATCTAAGATTATCTTAATTCGTACTTAAATGACAATGATATTATTGTTATTATTATTAATATTATTATTATTATTATTATTATTATTATTAATGTATGTTGTTCTTGTCTTCATAAAAAATTGAATGATATAAAAATGTCCTTTTATGTCATTTTACATCTATCAGCTAATTGAACCGCTAATTTTACCAAACACTTCAATTAGCTTATCAGCCATCAGTCATCAGCTCATCAGCTATAAACTATCAGCTATCAGTCATCAGTCATAAGCTATAAGCTATCAGCTAGCTTTTCAGCTATCCGCTAATTTTGCCAAACAGACCCTAAGTATTATGGAGTGTGAGTTTAGCTTTGCTTCATTTATGAGAGAGATAGACGCAACGAATAGAATAATGATTTGATGGATCCCACTAAGCAATCACATGTGTCTATCTCTCCAATAAATGAACAATAAATGGAGCAAAGCTGGACTCGTGGAGAATATAGGAGAAATCCTCACCGACTCTTCCAATTTTTTATTATAAAAATAGCTCATGTTTGGCACACACATGCAGAATCTTCATCTGTATCATTTTAAAAAATCCTAAAATTATCTTTTTTCCGCTTGTCACTATATCAGCTATAGCAGAAACGGGAATAGAGATCACTATTTCCCTAATAGCAAAACTAGGATAGTGTTGCTGGTTTTTGTAGCAGGTTCATCAAAATCAGCTATGCTATAAATAACGCCGCTATTTGACGACACTAATTGTAACTTCAAAAATTAAAACAACAATAAGTAACAATAATTCTGAAAGAAATATACTTATTTAAAGTTTGTCAAATACACATGCACACAATTTTCGGTTGACTTCACAAATCACGAGGGAATGTGATACAGTTGACGATTAAATTATACAGATGGAAAACTCTTTGATATCATATACAATAGTACCTGTTAATAAGTGAGTATAGTACAATAAATCATTAGCTTCAAGGCCTTCAACTAGATCCCAGAGTTGCTGTCCATTTAAAACCTGGCCCTTGAAAGATGGATACCCTGCACAGTAAAATAGCCAAATGGAAGTGAGCCCACCTCATTCTCAAGTTGATAGACATTTTGTCATGGGATTATTTGTTTATCAATTGAGATTATATATTTCGTATAAGCTTATATTGGCCCAGTTTGGATAAACAACTTCATTTACACCTTATAGTATAAGTGCTTATCACGATAAGCTCTTGTGTATAAGCCATTTCTATAACAAAATATGAAATAAAGTTAAATCATTTTCAAATAATCCATAAGCTGTTTTCATAAGTTATCTTGGTGAACTTATGAAAATAAGCTAAAAACAGCTTATGAACATGTCATAAGCTTTTTTCATAAGTTCTTCCTAATAGTCTCGCAAGTGTTTCAGCTAGTAGATAAGCTTAAATAAGTCAAACCAAACAGACCCATTATTTTTCTTCTCTACAAACATCATAAACTATTTTATCACACAACACTAAAGAAAATATTAAGATCCACACATAACATACTAACCGGTAACAAACTATCTACTAACATTTCTTTATATAAAAAATGAAAAGATGCTTGCCTGTGTGGTTTGAAAACTGCACGGAATGAATTGGATCGACGTCATATCCCAAAAGTTGCAGAGGAAAAACAGCCGATTTATTTCCAACATAACCCTGAGAGTAATAACAACAGATAAAGCTACAATGTAAGTGTAACAGTAAGAGTAATGATATTTACACACCCATTTTTTCCTACACCTAGAACATCTAGTTAATCATGTTCACAAATATAGTTAACTCGGTAAGTGAATGGCTAATTCAATCCACGATCAAAATTGTGGTTAATTCGTTATTCAACTACTGATTAACCATATTCATTATCCATAACTTACAACTTTTGAATGTGATTAAAAAAATTAACTTAACCGTAACATTCAGGATTGATGACAATTCAGAACAAACAATAGCATGCAGCTTGAAAAAGTTAAATTCAATTACGAAGCTTAGTCTATAGAATCAATCTGAATGTTTTACAGATTCAAAAAAATATAGCAAATTGAAATTAGAAAAATTAAAAACCTGAACAGTGTGAGATTGAATGCTGAGTACTCGGCCGGTTTCGGAAGGTAGAGCTAAGGAAAGAATCGGAGGCGCCATGTATGAATTTCTCTTCCTTGAATCTGAAATCGGAAAATGGAAATTAAGCAAAGTAGATGAAAATTGGGTAGAGAGAGAGAGAGAGAGAGAGAGAGAGAGAGAGAGAGAGAGAGAGAGAGATTTTACCGGAAAATAATGAGTTTCTCGGGAAAATATGGAATGGATTTGGATTGAGTGAGTAGAAAGAATGGAGTAACGTTGCGGTTTTGGGTAGAGATGGATGAATCATGAATGAATCAAAGAGACAAGGAAATATATTTAATTTTACTTTAACAAATCACATTCACATTTCACTTTCAAATATTAATTTGATTCATTTTTACACTCTATCAATATAAAATGTTTTACGCCATCTTTTGTTGATGATATAAGATGTTTTTCATTGCATATGCTTGATCCCGATGTTAGGATACTCTTTTATTTAGTGAAATCTTTATGAGTATCGCATTTTGAAAATGCGTCTCATACAAAATGGTGAGACTCATAATAATTTCATTCAATAGAATAGTAGATATTAATCAAAGTATTAGAAAAAGATTATTCTTAGCATTTATCTATTCTCTAATTTTTGTGTTAAGTAGAGTACAATAAGGAATATCACTAGGTGGAGTCTTATTTTACATATGGCAAATGTTTATAGCGAAAATTCAAT
Organism: Medicago ruthenica; assembly: GCA_018208015.1. Lineage (NCBI taxonomy): Eukaryota > Viridiplantae > Streptophyta > Magnoliopsida > Fabales > Fabaceae > Medicago > Medicago ruthenica. The sequence goes on from CM031375.1 coordinate 18,319,313, forward strand.
CCGCTGAAATTTTCACAATGCTGAAAATGCTACATCTGTTATTTTCGGTAACTAACATATATGTAAGTGGACATTTTTTTTATACCAAATCATTTTTCTGTTCGTGAAACATTCGTGAGATTTCTCTCATGATATATAGCATTTCCCTTTACATATTCGAACATTTATTAAGATGAATTCAAATTTGTAATGTTGTTTAATGGGTTGCTTGAGTTGTAATTCGTGGTTTGTTTAATGATGGATTAACATATCCATTGTACTCTTTTTTTTAATGAAATCTTTTTGCTTATAAAAAACTTGAAGGGAGGTGAAAAATGTGTGTGTCTCTTTAATAGAAGTAATTTCTTTTTGTTTAAACTTAGGGCCTCTTTGTATTAATTAAAAACAAAAAACTAATCAAATATTGAGTTACTTTGATATGACGTCGACCTTTTAGGAATTGTTTTTTAGACGGCAACGGTGCAATGTAACCACTATCCACATTCCACGACACTCTACCTTCACTTTCACGAAAAAACTCCTAACCACAAACCCTACCTTCTTCTTCTTCTTCTTTCATTCACGTTTTAACCTTTTCCCCTTCTCTCTATTCTAGATTAGAAAACGAATCTTACCAACAACATCATCATTTATACCTCCCACGTATCCTTTATTCCTCTCAAAACCAAAACCATAGTCCTTTAATTATGTCTTTCAATTTCAACAAGAGAAGCCTCGTGAAAACCCTTTTCTCATCTAATAAAAGTTGTGGTTGCATCAAAATAAAACCCTCTAACGTACTTGAACCCTCTCAAAAACCTAAAATCTCCTTTTACCAAAACACAAACCCTAATAGCCTCACTTCTCCCACCACTTCCCACGTACGCCGACGCCAACACCGACGACAAAGATTTCACTTCCACCACCATCTCGAACGACAACAACAATAACAATAATAATTATAGGATTTTAAAGCCGGGTACAAAACTCATAGATAGCATTGCCGTTGAGAAGGAGTCGCAAGAGCCCTATGATGATTTTCGAAACTCAATACTTCAAATGATATTGGAGAGAGAGATTTATTCAGAAAATGATCTTCAAGAACTACTTGAGTGTTTTCTTCAGCTTAATGCAAAGTGTCACCATCATGTCATTGTTGAAGCGTTCATGAAAACATGTGAAGAAATATTTCCTAAGAAGCTTTGTGGTGATGGTAGACGTGTGAAGGACATGTGAAGGCATTGAAGTCACACATGGAAATTAATGCTGCTTGAGAAAGTTGAGGTTTGAAATTGTTCTTATACATTTTTTTTTTTGGGAAAAATTGAGATATTATTTAGTCATAGTTTCTGATCTATTTAATTGGTATATGGAAATCTACAATGGTTTGATACTTATTTGGATTATATATGTATTCATTATTATATAAAAATCTAATCACATTCATTCACAATTGAGCAATCCCGATATGGAAAAAATATATATCATGTTCAATGTTCCCCTCTTTTTATTGAATTAGGCAATTGTCTGTCTCATTTAAATTTTATTCTCCTTAATTATGTGAATAACAATTTTGTTTGGTAAAGCATCTGTGCAGTACAATAAAACTACTATTGATTAGTAAGTAATAAATAACATTAATGTCATCGTGAAAAAATATTTGTTGAAAGATGTGAATCTTTTAAATAGGAGAATATATAGTCTTCACATATGCGTGAATGATACCTTTAATTTAAAATAAAAAAATTCATGTGAAAATACAATGTGCAACACTCGCAGCTGCTGTGTGAATTTGCTGTTGTTGGCTGTGCAGAATTTGCATGACGGGGATAAGGATTAAACGAAGGTTAACGGAGAATGGTGTTTACGCGTTAGGACTTTTAATAATCCTTAGAATTCAATATAATTTTGATAAATTTTACAGTAGAATTTTAATTCAGTAACGAATATTTATCACATTGTTATTTGAAAAAATTGGTTTGTTTTGGGTGGGACATGCATTTGGTTTGTGTTACTTTGAAGTACATGGGGAGCTAGATTACTAGACGTCCTGGTCCTCGAGTTTAAGTTGCAGCTACATTTTATTTTTTTAGTTTCAATATCTTACCATTTGGTATAACACAAATGAGGGCGGCATTTATTTTATTCACGTTCTTTAGAGTCACGATTTAATAGATTTAGAGGGCATTTGCCTATATCATTATAAGACAACTATAAGGTGGACAAGTGGTACGTATTGGTCACCATAGACCATATTTTTTTTAAGGACCGTAGACCATATTTTAACATCTTTATATTACACATTATGACGTTGTTCGATTCTTGTTGTTGATCTCACTTAATGGGATAAGTTTATGTGTGTTGTTGTTGTTGTTGTTGTTAGAGTAAATGCACATGCACAATTTCTTTACCAGCATTGCAAACACTTGAAGCTCACGCATCTCTCCCCATCGGTGCACCATTTCTGGTTTTTGGTTGTAGTATTCCGTTACAACAAATCATATCCTCCCCCTATTGTTTGTATGTTCCATGTTTTTGTTTAAAGAATGATGGTGACGAAGCCACCGCTATAACATCTTTCAATGCCGCAACAATGGACAATGAGATCCAAAACGGACGTTTTAAAAAGGGAGGGTTCCAAGACTAGGACTTCAATGAACATAGTGGAGATGAGGATTAGATCCATGATCATTTTAAGAGAGATCCATTGGATTTTGCTAAAATATTTTGATTTTCATCATGAAAAGGTAGGCATTTATTCAAATCCTAAAAACATGGGTTGCAAAACACCGGTGAGTAATCAATTAAGTGGAAGGAGAATACCAATGGTGTTGATTTTTCTGACGGTGCAGTTAAAATCAATATGAGGAAAGGGATAAAAAAAAACCTTTAAGCTTTCACGTTAAGCAACCAATGACTGATGGCAGCAACATGTTGCCGCAAATCAATGATATAGAGGTACGAAGATGCATACAAACTTAAATCGACAACAACACCTTTGATGTAATGTCCTTCGGCAAAGGGTTCATTCACGATCATTGATAATGGAGTTATTAATTGTGGTGGTCAGGCCCGTTCTTGGGCAAGAGCAAGGAGCTCTACGTAGCCGGGCCTCCAATTTATGGAGGCCTCAAATATTTGTAGGGATAGGGGTATAATTGTTGGAGTGCAAGATAAAAAAAAATAAAACTTTTACCTACAGACAAAATCTGTCAATAAATGTCATTTTTCCGTAGGTAAAAGTCTGGAAGACAACAATTTTGCCGTCAATTATTCATTGTCTATATATAAGTGTCTAATTGTCTGTAGGTAAAAGTCATGTTTGAACATATGCTCATATATTTAACTACAACTTAATTATTTATCATTATAAGTGGTGTTGGATTTTTTTTTAAATTCTTTTTAAATGAAAATTGTCAAAATTACAACTGGGCCTCTAAATTGTCAGGAACGGCCCTGGTGGTGGTGATGGGGTGGAGCTCGGAGTTGAGATGGAGAAGAAAGGAGAAAAGGAAGTGAGGGATAAAATGATTTGATGTGAATGAGTCTAATTTAATCTAGCAAACATTCGATGCTAGTCATACATGGATTATTTGTGTGACTTGTCCCCCAAACTACTCCACCTTATAAACTCTAAAATTGGCCATAAATAAACATTAATTTTGGTAAAAGAAAGGCTTCAATGGTCATTTGGTCCTCTAAATAATTTTCAATTTTCATTTTGGTCCCATATCTCGAAAAATCAACATTTTGGTCCCCTTGTTTCTTCTCCGTTATTCAAAAAGGTCCCTGGCTGTTAACTTTAACCCCAAATGTCTATGGTGGACCAACCTTAAGAGTGGTCCACCATAGATCCTATTAATTATTTTAATTTAAATCGTTTGATTTTTGTTTTAAAAGGAAGGCCATTGGATTATGCAGGTCTATTTTATCTTACAGTGAGTCAACAACACCTAACTTTTGTTTTCTTTTCTTCATCTTCTTCATCTTCCTCCTTCTCCTTTTCTCATAAAACTTCTGTTAGTTTATGTTAGAAAACCAAAATAAACAAAATACAACCACATCATCATGCTTCCCAGCAACATAAATCTTGAAAACTCAAAACCAAATTGTGAGAATCAACAAACAATTTTGCTATAACCCAAAATTTTGAATCTCAATCTCTCTCGCGAATTGTTCTCAATCACTCTCATCCCTTTGAATCTCAAAACCTAAAATTTTGGTTGATTTCGTTTCTCACATTAATTTCAATTTCCCCTTCACCTCAACCTTAATTTTTTTTTATTTCATTTCTTTCAGATCCCTCATATGCATCTCACTGTTGTCATTCAATTTCTTTAAGATCCCTAACTTTCGAATTATGAATTTCAACCCTTGTTCGCATCACTGTGTGGTAAAGGAAAGGAAGAAAAATCTAGAAAAAAAAGGAAGGAGTGTTTATGGAAAAATCTGGAAAAAAGGAATGAGTATTTATGAGTGTTTATGAAAAATTTATGAGTATTTATGTTTGTGGTAAAGGAAGGAAGAAGAAAAATCTGGAAAAAAAAGGAAGGAAGAAGATGAAAAAAGGGAAATATAATTAGTTGTTGTGGGATCATTGTAGGATTAAGTAGACCTTCATAATCCAATGGTAGCCTTTTTTTAAAAAAGATCCAATGGTTTAAATTAAAATAATGAATAGGATCTATGGTGGACCACTCTTAAGGTTGGTCCACCATAGACATTTGGGGTTAAAGTTAACAGCCAGAGACCTTTTTGAATAACGGAGAAAAAACAAGGAGACCAAAATGTTGATTTTTCGAGATATGGGACCAAAATTAAAACTGAAAATTATTTAGAGGACCAAATGATCAAATAAGCCTAAAAGAAATTATGAACCAATTTATCCTTAGTAACTCAAATTTTTAGTTTGAATTTAAATTCACACTATAAATAAACAGTAATCCAAACCTTAATAGCTTTAATGATAAGTGTATTATGTCATACTTTATTTGTAAATGTTTAACTGTGGATGCAAACTTTAATCTAACGATAATCCCGATGAATTTGATGTAGCATGTGTGTGGAGAACACGTAAATCCTTTATTTCTAATTACTCCCTCCGTCTCAAAATATAAACAAAAATTGGTCAACAAAAGTTAATGTATTTGGTTCAAAATTTGTACCAAATACATCAACTTATGTTGACTCATTTTTGGTTATATTTTGGGATGGAGTAATATGTTTTGTCAGATAATACAAAGTGAACAATGTAGTACCAATTAGACAAATCCACTCATCAAATGTTTCCAACTTTTGCCTAGTGTTTCAGTAAAAGTTAAAGACATTTCACCATTACCTATGTGTTTTTCAAACAATACAAACTCATATTGTTCTTAAAGATGTAAAGTCAACCATGTAGAACCCATTTAACAAATTCATTCATTGAACGTCTTCCACTTTAGTGTAGTACATCAATCAAAGTTCAAGACATTTCGACCCAACCTTCTTACCAAGTAGGGCACCATCAAAATGTTCTTCGATGAAATTGATTATGTCTTAAACCCTCATGGAAACTTTATATCAGGGAATCTCCCTTTGTGTGTTTGTCATTTTACATGCTTTCTACTTCTAGTTATTTGTCAGTGTAAGAGCATTCAACTTTCACATAGCGTACTATGTCCTCCCACAATCTAGTTTTAGTTTTCTTCGTTGTGTGAGATATCCCATCGTCATCAACTTCAAAAGTCATAGAAGACCTCATCGAAATTCTAGCTTGAGCTTTTTTTGACTAAGGTTTTTGTTTACCAATGAAATATATATCAAAATATACATAAGTTTTTGTCACACAAGCAATCAAATTAAGTGAACTTTAACTTAACAACTCCTTTGCATGTCATCAAAATACACGTTAATATATTTTTTTTGAGAGGACACACACACACACATATATAACAATTTGTCAAAAATAATAATATATAAAACAATTGAATTTGATGCAAGACACCATCGAGAGCAATCTCACTTTACAACTTCTTTCAATGTCACTGCCTTAATTCTTATTTTAAGTTTATGCAAGTTGAATCCAAGGGCCGGAGAAAGACTCAAAAGTCTAAAGAATACTTATAAATATACTTTTATATATTATTCACCAACAAGATTCTCGAAGCAACATCAGAATTCAAAGCTAATCCTTTTCGAAACTAGAGCTAATTATCACCAACTAAACCAACTTATGTTAACATGTCATCAACTTAATTAGTAGTATAACATATAAGTATACCACTTGTCATATCACAAAACTTGGTTTATATTTTAGGTGATGAAAATAAAAAATTATACATTTTTTAAATGAATTGAAGGCCATATACAAATTTTTTTATAGAAAAAAAGGTATATATGCTTTTTGACGGTAATTTTGTTTACATTGACATTTGTTTTCCATATCACCCCTTTTTCACACTTTTTTTTTTTTTTAGAAACTAGGGTATACTCATGTGTAATTTGAAACTAATCTTTGCTCAAAAAAAAAAAAAAACAACTTGAAACTAATCTTTATAGAGTTCGACATCTCTCAGTATATATTTTTCTATATCAAACGTTCAAAAATCGAACCAAAACCAAATAGTTCAAGAATACAAATATCTACCACTTATCTTATGCTATTGTTATTTTTAATGGCTGTCTTACACTAAGTTAGTGAGTTTAGTTGTTTTGAAGTTGAATATTTGAAATGGAAAAACTATTTTACATTACACAAATAATCATTTTGTCCCTTGAATCATGAATGTGTAACAAGTAACCACAATAATATCTTAATGTATCAAACTTACAATATAATCATTGATTGTGCATTTCGTTAGTGAAAATAATCATTGACGTTAAAATATTTCCTCAATGTTGACCCTAACTCTTTTTTTTATATAGAACTGGTATGATTGTAAGTATTTATATAGACTCATGCGACAATAAATAAGTATATTGAATCACAACACTAGAGCATCCACAATGGAGACCCTTAATTTGGAGTTCTTAAACGGGTCCTACACATACACATCACTCTTTTATAATTTTTTAATAACAGTACCTAATAAGCACTCAGTCACTCCAATGGAGACCCTCTGACAAAATGTCTAAATGGGTCTCACCACCAACTCTTCATCATTTACATTCCAACAATAACATATTATTTTAATAAAAAGTTGTGTAAGGTCCACTTATGAATGAGGTCCTGAGTCTTAGAAGACCCCCAATTTTTTTCTCCATTGGAGGTACCTATTAGGTACCAGGTCTTAAATGGTGAAAACATCACCATTGGGGATGATCTTAGTGGAACATTTTAAAGCCATAGGCTATTTTGACTAATATATTACACATTAAAAATTATTGTGACTATTCGTTATACTCCCTCCGGTCTTGAATATAAGAAACAAAAAAAAATCACACTCTTTAAGAAAACTAGTTGGTGTCATTTATTTCTCTCAAAGTTATAAAAAAATACAATTGAAATTTCTAAATTACCCTTCATAGGAACTTGTTCCATGAAAAGAAAATAAAATCACATTAATTCAAGGGTAATTTAGGAATAATAGCATTAAATATGATAGAAGTTGTTGACATTTGCTTATATTCAAGACCATCAGTTTTTTTGTTTTGTTGCTTATATTCAAGACAGGAGGGAGTAAATTGAGAGAAAGAAATGATTATTTGCCCATTTTACACCCAATTACATTGCACAAAATTAAACTCTATTATAAATTATAAAATCAAAACTATGAATTAAAACATGAGTGACTATGAATGAAAAGACAAAGTAAAAACATAGTCAACATCATTTGACCCTTCCCCTTCCCCTTCCCCTTCCCCTTGTAAAAAAACCTCTTGTGTTCGTGAAACAACTAAGAACTCAGTCCAAACAAATTCACTCATCTCCATCCATCATCATCATCATCATCACCAACAATGAAGCGAAAGAAATGGTCAGAACTCGAAGAACAAACCCTCCTAACAAAATACTCCGAACTTCACCGTTCAGGAACACTCCCCAAACTCAAAACCCGTGAAAAAAAGTTCAAACCAATCGCCGATCATGTCAACACTGTTCACCATCTTCACGATCCAACCACCTTCCCTTTCAAATGGTCTTGGCGCGACGTTTCGATCAAAGTTCAAAACATGCGTCATCAGTATATTGGTGTTAAACAAAAGATTCAATTGAATAATCATCAGTTCAATTGGAATGATGGGGTTATTCATTGGGAGAATTTTCTTAATTATAAACGTGTTTTTGGTGATGTCAAAATTCATCCTAAACCTAAACTTAATAATGATGGTAATAGTTATTTTAGCCTGTGTCTGGTGTCTGTGTTCAAGTGCTAATTAATAGTAATAATAACTTTCTTTTTGTGATTTAGGGTTTGAAACTGAAATTGATGACTCTGATGATTCTGATGATGATGGCGATGGAGATGTTAGTGAAGAAGAATTGAAGAGATTGGGAATTAAGGTTTTGAAATTGAGGGAGGTTATGGTGAAGAGGGAAGAGAGGAGGAGGGAGAGGGAGTTTTTGAAGGAGAAAGAGGAGTGGAAAAGGAAGGAATTTGAGTTTTCGAGTGGAAAAAGGGAGTGTTGTTGTGGGGAGAGGGAATTGGAATTGGAGGCAATATGGGCAAAGAAGGAGGTTGAGAAGAGGATTAGGTTAGAGAAGGAGCTTGAGGAGGAGAAGAGGAGGAGGAGGAAGGTGGAGGAGAAGATGGAGGAAGAGGAGATGGAATGGAGGGAGAGGATGGTGGCTATGCAGATTGAGCATGAGAAGCAGATGATGCAGATGCATGCTGAGGCGTGTCATAATCAAATGCAGGTTCTTGGTGTTATGGCGAGAATACTTTGTCAGTTTTTTGGTTCAGGGAATGATGGATTGGGTGGTGCTGGATTAGGGACATTGCCGACTCAGGTGTTGCATCATGGTGGTGGTTTGGGGAATGTGAAACCTGATGCTAGTTCGCCTTCGGAGTTCATGTAGAAATCTGTTTTGTCACTTGAATTCAAATCGTGTGTACACATTGTGTTCTTTTTAGTTCTGTTTGAATTTTAAATTTCTCAAGAGCTGAAAAGATTGATTCTTCATTGGAATGCTGCTTTCCTGGATCGAGCAATGCCATTTCTGTTTTTCTTGTATTAGTTAGATGATTCTGAAATTCAGCAATTGTATCATTTTTCATAAACTTTTGAAGGAAATGTCTGATTCCGGGGAAGGGGGAGAAAGGGAACTGGACTGCTAGATGGCCCCAACAAACAGCTGAGCATATCTGTCAATTTTCTAAGCTTTAAAAGGGAGAAGAGGGAGGAGGGAAAAGGGAACAGGAAATGTCTGATTCTGGGGAAGAGGGAGAAAGGGAACTGGACTGCTAGATGGACCCAACATGAAACAGCTGAGCATATCTAACAATTTTCTAAGCTTTAAGAATAGTATTGGATTTGTAGCCTACTGAAAAGATGTAAAAAGCACTCTGTTAGTACTTGGTGGTCATTTGAAAATAGTAAATTGTGTTAAAATTTCCATAATTTATTTATCTGTTTCAGAGTTTCTGCTGTTAATTGTGTTGGTTAGTGTCTAAGTTGATTTATGTTTTGCTTTTATTTTTTAGCTGGTGATTATGGTACCGTAGACATTGCATTAGATTAGAATTGTGATTGTGTCCAGGATGTGTGTTGAAGCCTTCTCAGGATATATTAGACAATAATAGAAAAGTAACTGAGTAAGTGCATTGATCTAAGTTCAGAAACCCATGTAATCTATACTTTACATTTTGAAATTCATAATTAGCTGGTGAGTAATAATAAGATGTGAGTGAAAACATATGTCTTTCTGCTTTGGATTTTTTGGGGGTGGGCTTCTCTAATGGTAAAGGGAACCATATCAGTTCAAACTCCCTCATTTTGGAAAGTAGCAAATCCGTTTTTTTTGTTTGTTTTACATCTATAGCTCCTCTTCTTCCTGTAGTCATTGTTTTATTTTAGAAATAGGGCATTAGGCCTACTTCAATCTCAAAAGCTAGCTCAAGAGATGAAAATTGCTCTAGCCTTATCAGGATTAATTTTGCCGTATCTCTAGTCTATCTGGGATCTCAACAATAATTCACATGCTTCAAATGGTGTAATAGTCCTGTAAACAATTGTATGTTGTTATCTAAATATAAGTAGATGCATGAGATATATTTGATCATTTCTTTCGTCAAAATTGGGCACAACTTCTAGGCTTTATGGCTAACATTGAATTGTTTAATCAGTATTAAGAACAGAGTTTAATTTGCTTACTTGTGCTGGACTATAATACTCATCATTATGAATTTCAGAACACTTATTGCCCTGGATATTAAAGATGACCATTTCTTAAATGACAATGTCTTTTGCTTTCAAGCACATTTCTTATTCATGTAACTTGTTAATACTGCCGTTGTGTGGAATTTTCTTGATTCTTTTTCTACAAGTTTGCTGAAAATGCCCTGAGATGAGGGAAACTGATATTTCTTTCCCCAAAACAAATTTGGGATTAACTTGTCTTTGACACTTAGTGTTAAAATTATTTATTTTATTTAAAATTTCTCAAATGTGGGAGCCTTGGCGCAACAGTAAGTTGTTGTCACGTGACTGAAAGATCACGCGTTCAAGTCCTGGAAACAGCCTCTTGTGTAAAAAACAGAGTAAGGCTGCGTACAATACACCAAATGGCGGGTCCCCTTCCCAAACCTTGCGTATGCGGGAGCTTTAGTGCACCGGGCGGCCCTGCCCATTACAATTGAATATCTATGTTTCAACTGAATAAAATGTTCCTCTTTAGGAATTTTGTTCCTGTTCCTGTTGTATGTTCATTATGTCGAACTGTAGCATCTCAAATGGCGATAATTATGATTGAGATTGACACATAAACTTGTTGTTGATTACAAATTCTATTGTTCACAGAAGTTGGGCAAGGATAGTGCTGTTGTTGCTAACATATGCAGGTGACACTTTTTTTTTTTTTTAATTTCTCTCAAGAAAAGTTTGCCGAGCTTACCATTGGTTACTAACCTTAACATGGAATCGTGAAGGTTCTGAAAACCCAACCTGGTGGTCTACTTTGAAGTTAACTGGACTGGGTTTGATTCTGCAAATTAGAGTTTCAGGTTAGGATGAGTCACAATTTGGGAAGAAAAAGAGTAAGGTTTTGGAAGAAAAATGGAAATTCTGAATCACCACAGCCAGACTAGTTGAAGCTATCAAAGAACGAGGAAAAGGGACAATCTTGAGTTCTATTTTTCCGGCTTTATTTATGTGAGCTTGGTCAGTCTGTGCAATAGTGCAAGGTATGCAGTGACCTTTGTTCTTCTCATTTCTCAGCCAAACTGCAATTGTTTTATTTGCTGTTGCTTTTGATGTTTAATAGTGGATTTTTTTTATTTATTTTTTATATAAGTTTGAACATCTTGAGAAATTAAGCGATTCGTGTAAGGTTGTGAAATTAGGACTTTATCGTTCCATCCTACATTATCTTCTTGAGAAGTCAAGCAATTCATGTAAGGTTGTTAAATTAAGCACTTCTCTTTTCCTCTTTGTCGTCAATCTCTGCTACTTGTCTTGGTTCTGTGTTGATCTTTGGCTTCAATCTCTTATGGGAGACTGGTCCGATTTTTCTGTTCGGCTTCAGTCTTGTGATGTTTGTCTCGCGGTTCTTGATTTTGCCTCCTTACCAATTCTCTTTTTTGCCCATCTCTTTGTAGATTTAGTCCTTTGTCCATTTTTTCATTTGTGCGGCCTTATGCATTTTCAGTTAAAGTTTTTTTTTTTTTGGGTATAAAATTTTCAATTAAAGTTCTAAAGTTTTTTTTTAAACATGTTATTATATTTTATGTAGCCTAGGCACGACACTGCCACATCGACACCGATATCAATTTGACAAAATGAATTCATTGCATGTAACTACATGTGTTTGTTTCATGTCATTGTCAAACACCGACATGTGTCGGACATCGAACATGCCTACGATTAAATGTGTTGATGCTACAAAGATTATATTTGGCGACATCTGTTTGTGGATATAATTTTGTATTTTATACAAGATCTTATGATCTGCATTTCAATTGTTTTGCACTTCTTCCCCTTTCTGGTGCGACATGATGATAATTTTGACTTCCTTGAACTCAAGATTCAAAACAATAAGTAAGAAAGTTGTCAATACTTGGGCTATGTTTGGATATTTATTAGAAAGTGTAATGGAATGGAAAGAAACGGATCACAGTGAAGCAGAATGGATTGGAGTGAAATATTGTTAGCATCTTGTTGGATATTTCTATATCAATAATTCAGGGTAAGATGAATGTTTCATGTATGTAAAAACTGGTATTTTCGCAATGATATTTGTCCTTCAGATTGTCTTCTTTACGAGTGACTGTATAAGGTAAGAACTAAGAATTGTGTTCTCATTTAGTGGTTTTATTATATATTAGTTCAGTGACATTTTTATTTCCTCTGTTTTGTTTTGTTTTTGTTTGTTTGTTGGGGTTGAGTGATATCCCTTCAAATTTACAATATCTGATGTTGTATATATATTAATTTGAACACCTATTCAACCTTTTCATAATCTGTTTCTTTATTCTTTGACTTGTGTATTTGAATTATTGAAATCAGTCGAGTATGTTGACTGCATCCGAATTAATCTTTGGCAGAGGGTAGTAGCATATCTTAAGTGTATAGGCTAGATCACAAATTAATGTTAGCGGAGAACTATGTGGGCATATAACTTCTAATCTAGTTTATAGCAGTATTTTGTTTGTTATTGTCTGTATTATTGAGCTAGGAAAACTTTGTTGTCATCACTCTAATAATATAGTTTGGATGGTACATTTGAAAATGCCATATTGAAGGGAGGGGACATATTATTAATTGAATGAACTACTTTTTTATTTTTACAATATATAAAGGTTAGGTGAGTTAAGTTGGGATTTAAAATATGGTCGGATCAAGTAAATTCAATGTGATTCAGAAACATTTCTAATTTTCTAGTGGGAAATTAGATTCTTTCAAAACTCATTGTATCCACCCGTTTCATTAAAATTCCTAACTGGAAGTTAGATATTCTGGCAACTCATTTTTTTTACTCAGCATGGATATACTCACGTCAAAAGAAAAAAAGGATGTACTTTGAATTCCACACAGAGGAAAGTGTCCATGAAAGAAAAATTAGGCCATGACTATTAATTATAAAAATATAAAAATAATTTTATATTATCTATTTTCAATAGTAAGTATAGAAAATAGTGAAATTCATTGTCAACATAAATTTAAAACAGAATAAAAATAAAAATGAGATGGTATTTTCGATTGAGTTTATTTTTTAATATATGTATACTTTAGGAAAATACTGACGGTGTAGAATATTTTTACACCGTCGTCCAACGGGAACCAATCATCTTGACATTTAAGTTTAATTTGTAACCGTCTTTTAAAGATAATTATTTATCAAATATTTTATTTCTATTGGACGTCAATGGTATATTAGTTGACATATGTGGTGCATATTCTTTTTCTCTTTTAGGTTTATAGTAAAATTTTAAAATAAAAACAAAACATCTTGAAATAAAAAATTCCTTACTTTTATTTTTTAGAAAATGGGATGGAATTAGAACAAAATTTGATATGGATTTCTTTATCATGCTCATTTAATTTTCAACCATTAGCTTGTGTTAGTAAATTCTTTACCAATATTGTACTATTGACATGAAAATGATTATTAAAAAAAAAAATTGAAGTAAGATGATTATTCATAAAAATTGAAGTGGTTGAATTCAAGTGGTTAACGAACTTTAGAATACTCAGAATCTCTTTTCCCAAAGACTAGCGAGTGAAGAAAAAACAAAAGTATTGTATTCTTCACATGGCATCAGAGGTGGATGCAGCTTGATGGCTGCAGGGGCCTAGATCTTCATTTTGAGCCCCTTCATCATCACTTAGCTCATGTCTCTGCCCCTGTATGGTATGTAGGGGTGGGAATAGGCTAGGCCGAGCTAGGCTTTGCAAGGCCTAAGCCTGACCTGCCAAATTTTTTAAGGCCTAAGCCTGGCCTGCGGCCTGTCATAGGCTTACTTTTGAGGCCTGAGCCTGGCCTTCTGAAAGCCTGATAAGGCCTGCTAGCCTGTTTAAAAGCCTATATCATATGAACATCTTTAAGTAAGCAATGTGATCTAAGTTTAAATAGACTAGCGAACTATTATATCAATTAGATTAAACTCTCTTTTAGTAATCAACATGAGATTTTAGGGAATTTAACTATATATCGTATCATATTTCAATTCTAGTTTATAATAATACATTTGTATATGCGAAAAATTAATGTATACTAATAAGCTTAAATTACTAACGAATTAATATTTTAAGTCAAAGTACACAATATATTATAATTTAATAAATAATATTATTCATATTTACTTAAATAAGCCGGCCTAATAGACTTAAGATGCTTTTTAAATGGTATGTGGCCTGATCTTTTAAGCTAAATAGGCTTCTAAAAAAGCCTAGGCCTTCTCTATTTAAGAAAAAAGACTGGCCTGGTCTGGCCTGTTGTAGGCTAGGTCATAGGCCCCTGTAGGCCGGCCTGACCTATTCCCATCCCTAATGATATGTATAATTTTCACCTGTTAAGTGGTATCTGAAACTATTACGGTATAGTCTATCCATATAATATTTTTGTTTTATTAGGGTTTCAGGAATGAGACATGTTGGTATTCAACCACTTAATCCATGCATATTGGGTTGGAAGTCTGTTGGTATAAATGTTGAATGGAGAATTTCTCTTAAAGCTGTCTTGTTTTAGAGTTGACCGGTTGAAGAGGAGGTGATTCATGTGAATCTGTCAAACACGTACTAGCAGGCTCCATGCATGGGTCTTCACAGCATACCAAAAAAGATATTTGATGTAGTATCACTGTATCAATGTACTTGAACATAGTAAAAGCAAGACTGTTAGATGTTACTGTGCATCAACCAACCAGTCCAAATAAGAGATTAGCTCACAATACCCTTGTGTTTGGATTGAGAAAGAAATCTAAACTATGTCTCCCTAAGGTATATGAATTGGTACTTCCTCATTGTAGCCATTTGAATGTTTTTGCTGTTGTTGATAATAAGTAGCCATTTTTCAATATGACATATATATATATACATATATTAGAATAACATTTGAATATGAACATGGTTTCTTGAATAATTATGCATAATGTACATGCCAAAGCCCAAGGGAGAACCTAAGCAAACAAATCTTTTTCAACATAGAACAATATAGAATATATGGGGTTGGATTGCTCAAATGAATTAAATGAGTTGAAAGTCACATGTTTAAACCTAAACAAAGGAGAAAAATATAAATCTAATAACTAATTATTAACCTTGACCGTCTTAATAAAAAAGATCAATATCATGCATTTTTTATAAGAAAAAGTTTAGGTGACTTAAATCATGGGACTCACCAAAACCAAGCCTCTAGACTTCAAAAAATACTACTTACAAATTACTCACTAACGAGATTTTTATGCCGGTCGTGAGAGTTGAATTTAAGACCTAAGGCCATATATTTGATCACAATCCCTTTAGATTATGAAGCGAGACAATTATCAGACACTTGGCTCTTTTAACATTAGATTACCTAGACTAGATGGTCACACAAAAAAGAGCAAATTAATTTAATAGAAGTGGTCCGCTACAGAGTCAGTCTTGCAGATACGGTTAGTCCCTATCATTTTCCCAACATGTCGTTTTATCATTTCATTCCTCTTTTACCCCCAATCACAATTCTAAAAAATTCCAAACACGTCTTTTGCAGTTCTAGAAGCTCCATTATTAATCAGAATCAAATTGCAGCAAGTTGAAAATTGAAATTGAGATGGTCTTCCATGTATCATAGTTAACTATATACTGCATGCATGAAAATTGAAAACTGCACGAACCAGCATAAGAAATGATTATATAAGTTATCATGGATCAAATTCCACTTCAAGTATATATATCTTTATTTTTTTAAGGATTAACAATTAATGTCATTGCATGGTCCAAGTCCTAATTACTTTAAGGGTCATATTAGGACACATGTTAGCATAAACACATTTTGTATTTTTCATTATTAAAAAAAGCTAGTAGTGTCGTGACTTTATCCTGTGTGTTTAACTCAGTTATTAGAGATATTGCATATTATATGTATGGGTCGGGATTCAAATCTCGGACACCTCACTTCTCCACAATTAAAATATGTGAGCTCTAACCATTAGACTACTTGACAAAAAAAAGCTGGTAGTGTGGTTAATATATCTAAAATACCCTCAGTACATGTGGGCGGTAAGTATTGACTTTTCCTATTTTAAGACACTTAGTTGTACTAATTAAAAGTTTATTTGAAAATCAAGCAATAAATGTATCTGGTAGTTTGAAAATAAACTTATATTTAAGGATAAATTTTTAGTCAAATAGATGATTATATTTAGGCAGAGAGGGATTTCTTGGCTATGTATACTTGCATTCGAATTTGTTTAAACATTATGCGTATGATTCTTTAATTTTGCAACTAAAAGACTAGACAAATGGTAACGAAAACATGAAAATTGCGAAGAGTTTTAATTTGCCGCACGAAGCTAGCAAAGGTTGTCTTTCATTCACCACATAGCATACCGTGTGTGTTCAACATGTTTGTAGGAATGAAGTTAACTTTTTAAGAGGCATTTATGAATAGAAATTTTATTGGTACAGTCAAACCTAATAACAAATACATGTATATCCTTAAAAAAAACAAATAAACCTCCGATCACTATTCTAAACAAAATTTAACATTTTAGGTTCATTCAATAAATGATGTATGTGGTCTATATTAAAGATCACATACATCATCTATTGAATAAATCTAAAATGTCAATTTTTGTTTATAGGTTAAAATATATGAAAGGTCTCTGCAAATATGACGTATTTGACTTTTGGTCCTTGTATTTTTTTTTGAAATACGTTCTTGCAAAAGATTTTGTTTTTTTAAATAGTCCCCGAACCTATTTAAAGTGATATATGGCAATTTAATGCTTATGTGGCACATGCTGACTGTGTACTAATGTCCACGTGGCATATGTTGTGACGGTGACATGGCATTTTTGAAATTACAAATTAAAATTTTTAATTATTTTATAAATCATTTTAATAAAAATAAAATTAGTTTTACAAAATAAAAAAACATTTAATTTCATTTAAATTTACAAAACTAGGAGAGAGAGAGCACGTGACCCTATCTTCTCCCTTCCCATAAGAACTGCATTTTTTCCCTTTCTTCTTCAAAACTTCAATTTTTTTTCTCCATTTCTTCATGAAACCATCTCATAAACTCTCCATCTTTGTTATACAACAACAACAACAAACTCTCTTCACCCAAATTCCCAGTATAAATTTCCCCCTTCTTTTTCACCATTGAAGTCTTTTTTTCCAGCAAAACTGTGGCACCACAGAATCAAACTTTCTTCTTTATTCATTCTCCTTTATCACACTATAGATACACATTCTCCTCAATTTTTAACCCTCCTCTCTTCAACAAAACCTAACCCTCGTGAAAATCCCTAAGAGTGTGTTTGGATGGAGGAATGTTTTGAAGTAATGTAATGTTTTGAGGAAATTCAAATATTTTTATATAAATTTCAATGTTTGGATAATAATATGGAAAATTTTCAAAATGATGGAAATTTATGAAGTATTTTGTTCAAGTTAAATTTAGAGAATTTCAAATGACGCCTAAAAGCTAAGAATTTTAAATTTTTTCATTCTTATAATTTTCAAATTTTGCATTTTGGTCCCCAAATTTTCCAAAATTTTCAAATTGACCCCAATAAATTTACAAAGATTACAATTTGATCCGTAATAGTTTTTTTTGGAAATTACAAATTTACCCCTCAATTTATTCAAAATTATAAATTGACCCCTCAAAATTTTTGAAATTTACAAATTGACCCCTAATTTCAATTTTCAAATTTGGCCCAAAAAAATAAAATTTATAAAAGTTGCCCAAAAATGATGACAATGAAATTTTTTATTACTCCATCCAAACAAGAATATTTAGAAATGAAGTCAATTTAATTGAATCATTTAAATTGCCTAGAATTCTAAATTCTTCAAAATTTCTTAATTACCTTATCCAAACACACTCTAAATTCTCAAAACCCTAATTGAATCAAAATCATATTGAATTGGATATAGAACAAGGAAGGAAAAAAAACGATTAGGAAGATGAAGAAATTGAATCGAATTTGAGCGTCATCATACTATAAGGGAAAATCAACCCATTAGGGTTTGAAGAAGAAAAATAACAAGAGAGCTGACCACCACGATGCTCATAACCATTTTCAATTACTCTACCTCTGTTCAGATCTGGAACTTTTGAGAACAAAGAACAAATTTTCGTTTACTTTTGTATGAGATGATGAGATTTGGATCTGTCTGAATTTCTGAACTTTTGGATGAATTTCGGTTTGGGTTGTGTGAATGAGAGATGAATGTAGAGGCAGTTAAGATGGTGGAGGATGAAGGCTGGTGGTCGTGGTAGTGGTGACGGTGGTTTGAAGTTGATGAAGTGGGTTGAGACCGGGTTCTATGGTATGTGTTTGACCGGAAAACTGCTGAGTTTTTTAATCCTCTTCTTTGATCAACATTAATAATAGGATTTTATCTGAGAGTTTTTGCTGAGAGTGTTTTAGAGAGAGAATGACTCAGACATTATTTTGGATCAATTTTTGAATGAAGTGTTGAATTTTTGGGTTTGAGTGATTGAATTGATTGTTGAAGATGAAGATTGGGGTTGGAAGGGATGAAGATAATACAAACCCTAATTTTCAATTGAAAATTACAATTAAATAAAACAAAAAGTATTTTCTGTAATTTTTATTTTTTTATAAATATTTAAATCCATTTAAATGACACGTCAGCGCCACGTGGCAAAAGTTACACAATCAGCAACTGCCACGTTAGCGCCAAACTGCCACATAAGTCTTAAAATGGGTCTAGGGACCATTTTAAAAAACAAAATCTTTTGCAATGACGTATTTCTTTTTTACAGGGACCAAAAACCAAATGTGCCATATTTGTAGGGGTACATGTATTAGTATATATAACTTGTCAGTTGTCATACTTATTTTATTTTTTTGAGTGGAAAAAATTTGCCCTTGAATTTTCCGAAACTATGTTCAAACGATCAAATCACCGAACAATATTTCCATGTTGTCTTCTATATATTCATTGTTATTGATATGTTAGTTTTTCTCCTTGTCAGAATTTAAACCCTACACTTTCAACTCCTGAACCTTTTAACTCAAACCAACTGAATTATTCAACCATGTATTATATATAAGCAAGTTGGAAGAAAAAAATAAATGGAAGAAGTTAATGGCTTGAATTCAAATACACAACATGAAGACTCTAAACATTGCACAACATCAATATACCAACTGAACAACTAAATATTTTTTTTTTTTAAAGAAACTAAAGCAATTTGTTGCTAATAGTATATACTCATAGGAAAAGTGTTTTTTTTATTTGGAGGCTTATTTACTAACATAAATTATAATTTTTAAGGTTTCAAATAAGGACTTGAATTGCCTTGGACACACCTGGACACATACATGTATTTGGAATGATAGAATGAAATGGAGTGAAATAGAATGATATAAAATGAAGTGGAGTGCAATGGTATGGAATGATATAACACCAATATTAAAAAAAAACAAATTTAACTAGGGAATTTCATTCCATCTTATACCCCAAATCTTTAATGGATCATATGATGATCTAAAAACCACACCGAGAATCCCTTAAAAGACTCAACGGATTTTTGCCCAATTCTCTTGATACCTTGTCTATTAATATACATTTTAAGAAAGGTAAAATACTCTATTCCACCATCTCATTCAGAAAAACTGATTTGAACGTCAAAGTGTTTTTAAGTACGACAGCCCCCTCTAGAGAGCTCAACCACAATCCTTTGCGGCTCTGCCATACTTCATGAATCCACACGTAGATCTAGGCTTGATTTGTACTACATTTACATTACCTCTCTATCGATCCTCCTCCCAAAATTTGAAGTACCATACTTTTTTTTTACACTCTAAAACAAAAAGCAGTTAAATTAATGACTTTGGTACATGCACTCTAGTCTCAATACCATTTTCATTGTATTAATCCAAAATAGAATTCGACTCGATAACCATCATCTCCAATTCTTAATCATAATTATAATTATAACACACAGTTGAAAAAGACATTTACTTAACGGTAAGCGATGAAACACACAAAAAAGTCAAAACATGCACCCCTTTCTATTCTAAAAATTACAAACAACATATTCACCAACTACACAAACTAAAACCACCAGTCCAAGTCAACTCATATCGATCTCCCTTCTTTACCAATATTATATATCTAACACCTACCTTGTGACATTTGTCATGGTAACCACTCACAAGTACACTTTCTCTACCAATATACAATTTTTAGCATTTTGTATGCTTTAAGCTAAAAAATAACTAACAATGAGAAAGCCTTGTTGTGACAAAGATAACATCAACAAAGGTGCTTGGTCTAAGCAAGAAGATCAAAAGCTCATTGATTATATACAAGTTCATGGTGAAGGATGTTGGGGCACCATTCCTAAGGCTGCTGGTTAGTTCATCATCTCATTGACTCATACTATATAATATCGTTCTTCTTCATGGCCGTGAATTCTCATATTGGTTGAATGGTGTAAGCCCTTGCATAGCCATTTGATTAAAATAGAGAAAATTTAAATTATTTTCTCTTTGTTAATTCAAGTTCAACGACTCTTTAATAGGTTGCATAGTGTAACTCTTGCATATGATTCATACACAAATTAAATGTCTAGTAATTAAAAGTGTGTAATATGTGTATTATTATCATGGACAGGGTTGCATCGTTGTGGCAAAAGCTGTAGGCTAAGATGGTTAAACTACTTACGACCAGATATCAAACGTGGAATCTTTGCACAAGATGAAGAAGACCTCATCATCAAACTCCATGCCCTCCTTGGCAATAGGTACCCTACACTCCATTACAAGCTTTTATTTACCTATTGGTCGTTTAAAAATGTTAACTAGTGTCTAAAAGCGCGTTTCAATGAATCAAAATAAATAGTGAATCATCATTTCTCTTAGTCATGAATTATATAGATTTTGATAATTTACTTTTGAAAGTTCTAATATACGTAACTATTAATGTTAAAAAATTTCCAACACATCAATCCTTTAGGTGAATATTTTTGGAGTAAACCCCGGGAATTGAGGAAGTACCATGATAATCCGGAACTTCGGCTGAGAGTTAAGTAAAAGCCCAGTTAAATTATAATTGTTTTATCCAAAAATCGAACTCAGATTTTCTCAAAGAAGTCGTCATTTAATTAAGTCTATATAATCTTTCAAGTTGTCTTTAAAAGACTAATATAACATCAAGATTTTCGATTTTCAAATATTATTGTACAATTTAGTTAATTTTAGGGATACAATTGTCTAATTTTCACAATTTTATATACTAAGTTAATTTGTGACCATACAAATGAAAAGTATATATTAATTTATTGAAAAATTGTAATTTTAATTTATGCTTGTTATAGATACATTGAAGTTATGTATATATTTTAAACGTAAAAAAAAAAGTTATGTATATATTTAAATGAAAAAAAAATTGTAGTATTTAAATTAGTATATGCTCGGGTCCTCCCTGATAAGGAAATAATATGTTTGTCTTTGCTATCAATTTTAGTAGTATCATCTTTTGGTAATGAATTTAACTTATAAAGTTGTACTCTTGATCCAAAAAATCTCATATACTTGTACATGCATGTATGTATATATATTAGGTGGGCACTCATAGCTGGAAGGTTGCCTGGACGTACAGATAATGAGGTGAAAAACTATTGGAATTCTCATATTCGTAGAAAGCTAATAAAAATGGGAATTGATCCAAATAATCACAAACTATACAAAGGCTTTCCTAGTCCCCATGTTTCTACAGTGAGCACATCATCATGCGTTGAGTCCATGAACAAAGAGAATAATAAACTCTCCATCAAGTCGTGTGATGCACCCATTAATAATGATGTTTCTTTCACAAACAAAGATACATCAATAATTAAATCTTCATCCTCTTTGAATCTTGACTTAACCATTGCTTTACCTTCTCCAAATAGGATTGTTATACCTAATTGTGGGTCACCGAAGACTAGGGATATGGATATTGATCTTAATTGTTAATATATACTTCTTGGTATCGTTATGAGAATATATAATGTAATAACTTATTTTAAGCAAAAAAAATGGAATTACAAGGCATGACTTAATTGTAGAATATATTAATTGTTTTTTTAGAATAAATATATTAATTGATTAATTAATTAATCAATTAATTGTACTTCTTTTGTAATGAAATTTGAGGAGTGCAGCACTGGAGATGTTTTTTTTTCTTTCTCTGAAGATCTCAACGATATATATGTATCATTTCCCTTAAAAAAATATGTATTCACTTCATGTAAATATAGCTTATGACAAGGAAACTTATATAGGTTTCATTAAAAAAGAAAAGAAATATATATCAGGGATGATGAAAGAATTCCAATTAGGTTCATGTTCATTTCAAGAAGAATTATTCTTTTTTTTTTTTCGACAAAATTTTATATATATATCCTAAAAAGAAAGTTATACACACACACATTAAATAGGCTTGGATCTCATCCCAAAAGCTAGCTCAAAGGATGAGGGTACTCAAACATATTTATAAACTCAACAGTCCGGGAACATGAGCAATGTGGGACAAATAACAAACTACAAACAACTTCAAAACCAACTCTGACGTCTAGCGTGGGTCTGAGTCCAATTCCCACATTGCAATCCTTAACTCGGCTCTCATACCATGTTAAAATATGCTTGGATCTCATCCCAAAAGTTAACTCAAAGGATGATGGTATTCAAATATATTTAGCCCGGGAACTTGAACAATATGTGACAAATAACAAACTACAAACAACTTCAACACTATATATATATATATATATATATAATCTGTTGACATCAGGTGTCAATGGATTCGTTGGTATATAAAAGCTTCAATTTATTCACTTAAACTTGTCACGTGACTCTTTCCCCTTTACTTTTGGAGATCATTCTTTTTTAGCGTAAATATATTTTTGATCCCTACAAAATAATGATCTTCTAAGTTTTGTCTTGACTAATTTCTTATTGTATTTATAATCCCGCTAAAACCAAATTTATTAATTTATTTTTACTCTCATAAATTCTTGAATGATTTTTTATTGTTTTAATATGACCTAAATATTTTAACATTTTTGCCGCATTATTTACTACTCATGAACCTGTGAATTGTTGCGAAATAACAGACTGAAGAAGAAAAATAAGCACAATCACAACACAAGAATATAACGTGGAAACTTTAAAATCGGATAAAAAATTACGACTGTTGTCTAAACTGACAACCAGAGAATTATTACTATGTGAAATTTTTTACAACACAGACTTCTTTCACTCTCACCCCCAGTACAACCACACTCTCACAAAACAAATATTTAAACTAAGTCAGATATAAGCTTAAAGTATTATTGACTGGTGCATCTAAACACAAAGAACTTAGGTTCAATAAATAGCATTGGTTTTCCCTTTGCTTCACCACACTAAGCGATTTGAGACTTATCCAATATCTAATATTTTTTAACCTCTTTCTTTATTTAAGAAACTTAACAATCAAACCCAACATCAATCACTTTTTTTTTTAGCAAATGAACCACTCCTCTATTACTATAAAATAATAAAAAACAAATCATATTAAAAAAAATTATCCCATACGCACTCTAATTAGGTAAGCAATTCAGTTTTAGTTTGACCCTTTCAGCGTTTTATACTCCAATTAAGTGGTTTGCCCGCAATCCCCAACTGATCCAAATTTTTTGCTGATAACATCGTTGCTATTACTATTACTTGGTCTCTCTCTAACATACACTATTAAATATATACCCTTCCCCAACATAACAAGAGGCAACCTATTCTTCTTAGGCTTTTACTTTTTCTACCATATGCCATTCTTGCGCACCCTATTTTTTTCCCCAAAATACCTTTTGTTTGGATTTTATAATCCGGACACAGTTTGAATTATAAAATCCGAACCATTCTTAAACTGTTGGAACATAGAGCACACTGGAGAAGTCTGTGAAATCTCTGTGAAACTACAGTTCATATTTTATAATACGAAATCATTTTAGACGTTTCGTACTATATAATCCGAATCATGTCTAACACCCCATAAAAGCCTAACTTTGGCGTAAAAAAGGTAAACAAAAAAAAATGACTAGTTCGGATTATATAATACGGAATGTCATTAAACATTCTGGATTATATAATCCGAAATGTATCAGTGCAGAAACAGAAGCTGTGTTTTTTTTCCGGATTACATAATCTTGTGAAATAAACATGCATTTTTGAATAAATAACAAAAAATGTTGTAATTGAAACGATAAAATTCAATTGTTCAGACATAAATACTAAAATTATTAATAATGTACAAACCAATCCAATTGTTCAAACATAAAATTCAAAAATAATGATTACAACACCATAAAACTATGTAAAATTAATCCCCGCCACCCCTACCCCCAACAACATGCCTACGACGATAAACTCGCCCTTCATGAACCTCCGCCAGGATAGCCTCCAAATGGCGCCACTGACCAGTCCCCTGCTGCACCACACCACTGGACATGACAGCATATACATGGTCTCTGATGCGACCCAACCTTCCGGTTAGTGCCAGGGACCCCTGCTCTCTGTCCTGCTCAGCAACAATCTCATCAATGGCCTCCTACTCCGGTGGCCTCGGGACCTGAACAACCTCATCTTGAAGAATGAGGCGTGGATGTGAGATGGTATAAAACCATCTTATATAGCCCTGTGAAGTCTCCACGCCAGTCATAGCCGCGAGCCCCAAGTCACGGGATGTCAGCATATGATCAAGATAATGCGCATATATGTCGTCTGGGGAGATACACTATCGCATGGATGTCTAGGGACGGTCTGGAGATACCCAAATTGGCGTAGCATCCACTCTGGGAGATATCTCACCTTACGAGAACCGTATCTCAACCATCCAGAGTAAAGCTTGACACGCTCGAAGGGACATACCTCACGGTGTGCCTCGTAAGAGGACATGACAACCCCCGACAGATCCAACTGATCCAGATGCATCATGTACTCGTTTGGTGAAGACAGACCCCTTAGCAGCAGATACATCAAGGCTCGTGGCAATGTCTCCTCATAACCACCCGATGCATCCCTGACACCGACGTCCCTAAAATGCTAAAACACCCAAGCTTGCAACAAAGTCAACAACATATAAATATACAAACAATGAAGACACATAAATGAATAAATATACAAATATATTTATATCGGGAACAAAGATAAGTAGCCTGCAAGATGTCTGGTCTTGTAATGGTAGGCATTATTCAACTCCCTGTACATGTGTGCAAGGGGCAGCAGTTCCCCATGCATAATCAAAGACCAGCTCCAAGTCTCTGAAGTACCTTAAGTAGGCAGCATTCACATAGCGGGCACTCTTGTTAGTGAAGAGCGTGATACCTACCAGGTAGAGCAAATATATGCGGAGAGACTGGTCCCGCTTCTTCTGCTTCTCATCCAAATCACCAACATGGAAGACTTCATGTGCCTCCTAAAGATGCTCCTTAAAAGCATCCTTCAAAAACCTAAACCGTGCATGGCACCCTTTTGTCTTCTCTACCTTAACCCATGCCTCCCCCACATCAACCCCCAACAACTCTATCATCAACCCAACAACAACAGCCTTGGTCATACTCTTGTGGGACAAGAGCATACCCTCAAAGGGGAGATGCAGCAAACAAGACACATCATCAAGTGTCACTGTCATCTCCCCAAACAGAAGATGGAAGCTCGAGGTCTCCTCATGCCATCTCTCCACAAATATCGAATATAGGTCGTGGTCGATCTGGCTGTAGTTGGTATCCTGCAGCCACTAAAGACCAGTGGCTCTCAGCCCATTTTTAAACCATTGCGCTGCCATCTGCGCCTTGTTTGGTCTGTGAATTGCCTCAATCTTCTTTCTGTTATTCACGCACTTCAAATTGCCACACCACTGTAAAAATTAAAAACAACAAATTAACATCAGTTTCACAGTAATCGGAATAATACATGACAATAATCAACAACAGTTTACAATCATTATAAAACAACATAGAAATTCAATTTTCATTAAGCTAAAAGGTGTAGTGTCTTATCACTCCGTCAGCCGCCATCCTAGCCACATGAACATGATACTTTGTCAGCACCGTCACGTCGTGTGGGCCACCATGATAGTCGTCAAGCTCCTCTGGCTCTGGCACACGGTCCTCCTGCTCCTCATCATCGTCCACCTCCACCTCTTGGTCACCCTCCACCTGCTCCTCCATCTCTATCTGAGGCTTGTACTGTGCCTCAACATAGTTTCCCTGGGAGGTTCCCTCACCATCAGCACCGGCACGACGTGCCCTTCCCCTGCCCCTGCCATGTAACAACCCGTTTTTCGTATTTTATTTATTTAATTATTTTATGTATGCTTAATTGTTTATTTTGGTGATTTATTGAATTTTGGAAGTTGAAGGGTATTTTAGTAATTTGAGGGGTAGTGGCATACTTGTAATATGTTAGAAATTCAGAATTTGAAAATAGTGGTGTATAAGTAATGTGGGAGGTTTAAGTGAAGTAATTGTGTAGAGAAAATAATTGTGAGTTAATTATGACTAAGTCCACTAAGAGTTTAACTAAGCCCATTAGTGGGAATGACCGAGAAATTTACTATAAATACATTAGTTAGTGGTGGTGGTGAATTAGGTTAACATTTCACAAAACATTTTGAGAGAGAGGCTAGAAAGAAAGAAAGGGAGAAGAAGCTTGGTGAAGAGGAAAGCTTGGGAGAAGAGCAATTTCAAGTGGATTAGCAAGAAAGTGAAGAAAATAAGGTAAGAGGGAAATTATCTTCACTAATTAGTTTTAATAAGCTTGGGGTATGTTTGGGAGTTGTAGCTTATGATTAATTGTTGCTGAATTGTTGTGATTTTCGTGCTCATTTTTATTGATTAAATTAAGCATGTCAAAACTTGATAATTCCATGCTTTCTTCATCTTAAACTTCATCTTTCATTATCTTAATTTGATACTTTGATGAATTTTGATGTTTGTGATGATTAATATGATGATTAAGTGTTGTTTGGTGATTATGTAATTGATTATGAGTATGTGTATGTAATTTGTTTGAGAAATCATGAAGTTATGTGGAATAAGTTGTGAATTAAGTGATTTTGGTAAAAGTGCTTATTTGACTGAATTTGCTTAATTTGTTTCAGTTACTATGTGTTAATGTTAAGATTATGATTGTGAGCAAAAAACTATGTTTATTGTGTGGTTGTTGTGAAATAAGTTGTTATTGTTGGTGTTTTGGTGAAAATGACTTAATTAAGTGAAAAATGAATAAGTTGTTGATAAGCCGAGAAAGTTGATGTTGGAATAGTTATAGTAGGTGTATGTAGTGATGTTAAACATGTTGGGATGAAGTTATTTAAGCTGGGTATGTTTGTTGTTAAACTTTGGTGAAAATGGGGTTTTGAGACAAACTTTGAAAATTTACCGGAAAACCTTTGGAATTGATGTTTCCTTGAGTACCCATTGTTCAATTTGAGTATATTGATCATGAGTATAGCTTGTAAAATGGTTTTGGGTCAATAGGGATAAAAAATGGGATTTTGGGAAAAAAAAATTGGATGCAAATTTGTGTGCAAAAACTCTATTTCACTTTTGACAGCAAAATAAAGTGTTGCACTCTAGACAAGCTCGCCCCAGCGAGCAAGTCCAGAACTGCACACGCTATTTTGGTGTCAGTTGGTTCATGGGGGGTTTCCAAAGACCCATGAGCTTTCCTTTTGTGTGTGTTGATGATGTTATGATGAATTAACCTTAGGCTTTGATGGTTTGCTTAGAAATGAATTGAACTCTTGAATTTGAGACAAACTTGGTGAATTATGGAACAAATTTGGAGTTTTATTTTGAGTTGTGAAATGTGTGCAAGTATGCTAGATTCCTATGCTGATGTGAATGATGATTGATTATGACTTTGAAAGTGAATTAATGATAATGATGTAGAATGATGATCTATTCATAAAATGTGAATTATGTGAATGATGATGTATGATTAAATGACGACGATGTTTGATTAAATGATGATGATACATGTTATGTATTAAGTGACGATGTTTGAGTAGATGATGATGATACATGTTATGTATTTAAGCGACGATATTTGATCATATGAAAGTTTATATGAGAAGTGATGATGTGAATAAGCGATGATGTTTAATCATATGAGAATTTATGATAACGATGATGATGTTGTTGTCGAGTCTTATGTGTACCTGATGTGAGTCGAATATATGATCATGCATTCATTCATGAGTTAAGTCCAGCGACGATGTTAGCGACGATCGGACCACTCGGTAAGTTCCGATATCCAAAAGCGACGATGTTTGGTACCACATGCATTTAGAGTCGTCTAAGAACATTGCATAAGTATGAGTCTTATGTATTAATGTGTTGATGAGAATTTGTGCATCTAAGTGGTAATTGTGCATTGAAGATGTGATGTGATCAATTGTCATAATTGACTTGATAATTATTTATCGATGATGGTATGAATTGAATGATTGTAAATGATGAGTTGATATGATGGTGTAGTTAGGCTTGTATGAGAATATGATTATGAACTACATGTTCTTGAATTTCGGATATCCCAATTTACTATGTTTGAATATTGTGATGATATGAATGTTGTATGAACTACACTTGTTTAATATTTCTTGTTAATGAATGTATATCTTACCCTCCAGTGGCTTTGTTGTCGCCTCATCCCTTGTGGATGTAGACTTGCAGGATTGAGTACTTTGCTATTGGTGAGTCGTGGGTTGTGGCTTGACGCCTAGATCATATTTTTATGCTTTGCTTGGAGACGTCTAGAGTTAGGAGCTCTGATTATGATGTCTTTTGGGGATTTTATTTTCGCACTTTGTCGGATTTATTTTGAGTGATCTTTATGATCCAGATACTTATGTATTATTTTGAGATGTTTTGAGATGACCCGAGATGATTATATGTATATTGAGATATTCCGCTGCGATTTGTTTATTTTTATTGATGAGATTTTCATATTATATGTTTAATATAAGTTTTATGAAGAAATGTAAGGTTCCGATTGCATGTTAGATGTTTATTTATCGTTGATTAGTAGTCTCGGGGATCGGGTCCTCATAATTTAGTATCAGAGCATGTCGGTCTAGTCCGGGCCAACACTTGGTGATTATCCTGTTGTATGCAACATGTATGTGAATACTGTCGATACTCGTTCTTTCTAGTTAGGTGGTCCTAGTGTGTTAAGTCTGAGAGTGGTCTTGTCCTGTGAATTTTGGCGATGTGGATTTTAAGATGAATCTAGTTTGTTTGCCTTTGGGGCACATGGATGTGATTTTTGGAATGGATTGGTTGCTAACTTTTGGTGTTAACATTAACTGTTTAACCAAGAGTGTGACTTTTCCTAAGCCGGAGGAGCGTGATGTAGGGAAGTTTTTGTCTGCAAGGCAAGTAGGAGTGTCGTTGGACGGAACATCTCAAGTGTTTGTTATGTTGGCTTCGTTGAAGGTTGAGAGTGATGTTTAAGTTGGTGATTTGCCGGTAGTGAATGAGTTTGCGAATGTTTTTCCAGATGACATTACCGACTTACCGCCGGAGAGGGAAGTAGAGTTTGTGATTGATGTTGTACTTGGAACGAGTCCTATATCGGCGCCGCCGTATCGGATGTCTGCTTCTGAGTTGGGTGAGCTGAAGAAATAGTTAGAGGAGTTGTTAGAGAAGAATTTCATCAGGCCTAGTGTTTTGCTGTGGGGAGCGCCAGTGTTGTTGGTCAATAAGAAGGATGGTAGCATGAGGCTGTGTGTGGATTATCAGTAGTTGAACAAGGTGACGGTTAAGAACAAGTATCCTCTTCCAAGTATCGATGATTTGATGGATCAGTTGGTTGGTGCTGAAGTGTTTAGTAAGATTGATTTGAAATTCGAATATCACCAGATAAGAGTGAAGTTGGAGGATGTGCCTAAGACTGCGTTTCGAACGAGGTATGGACACTATGAGTATTCTGTGATGCCCTTTGTTGTGACTAATGCACCCAGTGTATTCATGGTATACATGAATAGAATTTTCTATCCTTATTTGGATCAGTTTGTGGTGGTGTTTATAGACGATATCTTGGTATATTTGAAGTCTGAAGAAGAGTATGCAGAGCATTTGAGGATCCTGTTGCATACATTGAGAGAGAAGAAGTGGTATGCCAAGTTGTCGAAGTGTGAGTTTGATGTTGAGTCAAAAGTAAGTATTTTTATATCGTCTCCATAGGGACTAGTGCGCTATCTCAAGCCGTTCAACAATCGTTATCACGTATCACTCGACAACATCATTCGTGTCCAAATGACGTCGTGAGATCGATCGTATCGTTTAATCGACGATTTCCCAATCTATTAAACGATCCGAAAGCTTTACGTTCTGACACTTTGTGTGATTATCAAAACCCAATTCCATGTCTAGAATTTCTTATTTTGATAGAAGATTATTCTAAACCTAGATTCAAAAGTATTTGTCAATAACAATTAAATCAAGCATACGAATGAAAAGCAAGAATAACTTCAATTATCACATAAGTTACTAGAATCATATATTTGCAAAATCAAAGATTACATCTAAGCTATATTGAGTACCTCCAATCCCAACAAGGGAAGGTTAGTTGGTCACTGTCATGACAACCATACAAAACTGGAAAGAAAGATGAAGATCCAAAGCTAAGTCTTGATTTCCCAAAGTCTTAGTTAATCCACACTCCCTTCACTCTTGCTCCATGAAGATCACCTCTTTTAGCCCTATTTTATGTCTAAAACTATAACCTAAAATATTACTAAACTGTAATAATTAAATATAATAATGTGCTGAATGGCTATAAATATAATCTGGTTTTTTCAAGGCTCGCTACAGCGATGAGCTGGTCGCTGTAGCGATCGAAGCTTTATTGGCCATTGGGTTTGCTCCACGTCAGCAAAACGGGGTTCAAACCGCCTTTGGTCGCTATAGCGACCAGTTCCATCGCTGCAGCGATGGAAACTTGATTTCTCCCTGCCTAGGTGCGTTGTAGCGACCAATCCTCCGCTGTAGCGAGCCAGCCTTTACATTTCTTCATGTTTCTTTGCTCAAATCATGTCCTGGCTTGCATTTTCCTGCACAAATGGATGGGGTAAGAAGTAAAAGCATAATTTGACATTTGATCAGTGATTATGAGCTTTTCCTATGATAGCTTGCAAAACAAGCTACTAAAGTGCTTAAATTAAATATTCATTTTAACTAATTTCTTGCACTTATCAGAGTTCAAGCTGCGAGAAGTGAGTTTTCTTGGTCATGTTATTTCTAGAGGTGGAATAGCAGTTGATCCGTCGAAGGTGGATGCGGTGTTGGAGTGGGAGACACCGAAGTCTGTTTTTGATATTAGAAGCTTTTTGGGTTTGGCCGGTTATTATCGGAGATTTATTGACGGATTTTCGAAGTTGGCTTTGCCGTTGACACTGTTGACTCGTAAGGGTCAAGCTTTTGTGTGGGATTCAAAGTGTGAAGAGAGTTTCCAAGAGTTGAAGAAGAGGTTGACGACTGCGCCTGTTTTGGTTTTGCCGAGTGCGAAGGATCCTTTTGTTGTGTATTGTGATGCTTCGAAGATGGGTTTAGGCGGTGTGCTTATGCAGAATGTTCAAGTGGTGGCGTATGCATTGAGGCAGTTGAAAGTTCATGAGAGGAATTATCTGACCCATGATTTGGAGTTAGCGGCAGTAGTGTTTGCGCTCAAGATTTGGAGGCATTATCTCTTTGGTTCAAAGTTTGAGGTGTTTAGTGATCATAAGAGTTTGAAGTATTTGTTCAGTCAGAAAGAGTTGAATATGAGGCAGAGACATTGGATGGAATTCTTGAAGGATTATGATTTTGAGTTGAGTTACCATCCGGGTAAGGCGAATGTAGTAGCAAATGCTTTGAGTAGGAAGTCGTTACACATGTCTGGGCTTATGGTGAAAGAGTTGGAGTTGTTGGAACAGTTCTGAGATTTGAGTTTGGTGAGTGAGCTGACACCGAATGGTGTGAAGTTAGGAATGTTGAAGCTGACGAGTAACATTCTTGAAGAGATCAAGGAGGGTCAGAAAGTGGATTTGCAACTTGTGGATCGTTTGGTGTTGGTTAACCAAGGCAAAGAGGTAGACTTTGGATTGGATGAGAGTGGATTTTTGAGATTTCGTGGTCGAGTTTGTGTGCCGGATGTACCTGAGCTGAAGAGCAAGATTTTGGTAGAAGGTCATCGGAGTAGTTTGAGTATTTATCCTGGAGCGACGAAGATGTATCAAGATCGGAAGAAGTTGTTTTGGTGGCCAGGAATGAAGAAGGACTGTCGTACCCCAATTTTTGACCCAGTTTTGATTCGTTTTAATCGTCTTTTTTAAGGCCGATAATTTTCGTCGTTTCAGACGAAATTTTGGCAGGGAGGTATTTTAAAATACCTCATTTAGGTTTTCAAAGGTGATAATTTTAGTTTTATTGTTATTTCATTTTTACTTTAGTTTTTTTTATTATTATTTTATTAATTTCGTTTTTATTTTTTTAATTATTTTCTGTTTTGATTTTTTTTTTTTTATGCTGTCATTTTTATCATTTATTTTAATTATTTAATTAGTTAAAAAAACAAATCCATCACTTTCTCCATCAGAATTGCATCAGATCCATCCTTTTCTCATCAGTTTTTTTGTCCATTCTTGCTTGGTTTCTTGCCATTTTTTTGATTAAACCACAGATCCCTCTCAACAGCTCTGCACATAACCTCTTTTGTGCATCCACTTTCAATAAAAACAGTGAGATAGAGAGGATTTGAACAGAACAAACACAACAGAAAAAATCAAGAACAGAAAAACACAACAACAACACTACATTACCACAAAAAACTACATCCTCCCTAACCACCCAACAACCAAATTCGGCCACTCACCACTCCTCCTCAACCACCCAAATTCGGCCACACACCACCAGCCCTTAACACCCACACCAAAACGCACTTCCAGTAGCACTACACAACACCCATACACGCACAACACAACAACACAACATCCAGCACCTCTCACACTCACGCACCAAACAACACCCATAAACCACACACATACGGCCTCACACACACGGCCTTACCACACAAACTCACGCACGCACCACAACTCCAACAACACACACGCACAAAACATCACCAACACACGCGCACAAAACAGCAACGCAAGCACAAAGCCTAAGCCATAAAGCCACCAAAACCGAACAAAAAGAAGGAAAAAAGGTGGGTTTCGAAATTTTTTTTAAACTTAGATCTAGGCTTTTCTTGGAAGATTTTGGAAAAATTAGTTTGATATTTGGAAAGAGGAGGAAAAAGGAAGTTAGAAAAACTATTTTTTTTAAAAAAAAACGGAATTTTAAAATTCCGGCGCGGTGGTGCCGCCGGCGACCACCGCGCCGGAAAAGTTTTTCCGGCCACCGGAAAGAAGAAGGGGGCGGCGTGGCGTAGAAGAGTTAGAGAGAAGGAGGAGAAGAAAAAAGAGAGAAGATTAGAGAGAGAAAGAAAAGAAATAATGAAAGATTTTGTGAAGAGAGGGGTATTTATACCCCCTCCCGGATCCTGCGTGCGTGGGTGCATGCGTTAGCATGCACCCTCGCCCCTTTGGCCCTTTGATTTTAAATCAAAGGGCTCAGGTTATTTTCCCTTGTGATCAAATCAGGGCCCTCTGATTAATCAGACGGCCCAGATTAAATCACGCTGGCCCAATGCATTTTGGGCCTATTTGCTTCAAATCTGATTATTTTCTCACTTTCTGCACCTCCTATTTTATTTTTTACACCTCCCTGTTTATTTATTTTATTTTTTCTTTGCAATTTTATTTCCTATTATTATTATTTCCTTTTATTGTTTCTTTTATTTTTCACATCTTATTTATTTACTTATCACATCATATCATGCATTTTATTTTATTTGTCATTTCACTTTGCATTTATCATTTTATTTATTAGAATGCATTTAGGGTTCACTTTGCATCTCACTTTGAGCCAACACCGTAATATAATCCCTCGTATTTATTTTATCGCACTTAAATTCATTTTTTTAGTATTAATGTCCTAATCTTTTCACATTTTTTTTTTTCCATTTTTATTAGATTATTATCCTATTTTCAATATATCAAAAACAAAAAAACAATTTTCTTTTCGTAAATGAAAAAATATTAAGCGTTCAATCGACCGAAAAAGGAAAACTTGGGTAGACACCCGACGCTTCCCCGAATGCGGAACGCGAGATCCCCGTCTCGGCCACGTTCAAAGCATTCGTCGTTCGATTAAATTCTTAATAAAACAAATAATAGAAAAAACATTTTTCTTTAGTGAGCGAAAAAGGAAAACTTGGGTAGACACCCGACGCTTCCCCGAATATTCGAAAACGAGGTAGACACCTCACTTTTCGGATATTCGTCCTCCGCTTAAAATCAACCTCAACCCACTTAACTTTACTTTTATTTCACGCCCATGCGCGTTTTCAAACGGACGTCATCGCCCAAACGCGAGTCCGCTCTTTTATTCAAACTTTTTTTTCACGCCCATGTGCGTTTTGAAATGGATATCATCGCCCAAGCGCGAATCCATCTTTTTCTAAAGCAAACTTTTTCGCCCAAGTGCGACTAAACCATTTTCATAAATAAAATCAATCAACCCACAAATATTTTCTACCAAAGAACTACGTAGCTTTGAATTCTCCATCGCACCAGGAGATACGTAGGAGCAAGATAAAAATCATGTCAAGCACCCTAATAAAAAATTCATTTTTAGTCTTTAAATTATTTTTCTTTCTTTTCCATTTTGTACAAACATTTTTATGAAACTAACACATTTTTGAAAGCTAATTAATTAATGGTTCCCGTTGAGTACAACGGATGTGAGGGGTGCTAATACCTTCCCCTCGCATAACCGATTCCCGAACTCGAATTTGGTTGCGATGACCTTGTTCTCGTTCTCAAAGGGGTTTATCGACGTTCCCCTTTTCAAAAATAAAACTTCGGTGGCGACTTTACTGTCTAGCGAGCGTTTTCCGCCCGCGCACTTTCCCCGCCGCTTCAGCTGGCGACTTCACTGGGGATCCTTAGAGAATCAAACCTAGTTAGTTAGTTAGCTTTTAGTGTTAGTTTCTTTCCTTCATGTTTGTTTATCTTTGGTCTATTTGCTTTATTCTATTTCCGCTTTGTTTATTTTTCACCTTTTATGTTATTGTGCTATCATATCGGGGTTATTCAAAACATTTTTCGAGTGGAGCTCTGTACCCGAGCTTGAAAAAAACCTAGGTTTAGGGTGGTGGTTGCGTAGTATTGGCTTTCGAGATAGACATCTCGTTTAGTCAATATGAAGACCCCGCTTAGAGATGGTCCTCTTCGCGAAAGGTCGTCCGTATAATGGTTAACCCGTTATTATGGCGAAATTCCAAATTGGACCCCTAACTCTAAGGACCTTCTTCTTAGAACCTTTTCAAATTTTGGGTGTTTGTATTAGCTGTCGAGGTAGACACCTCGTTTTGGTTAATGCAAACCCCACCTAGAGGAGACGCATTCGCGGAAGGTTGTCATATAATGGTTAACCCGTTATTATGGCAAAATTCCGAGATGTTTCTATGACTCTAGGTACCCCTCAAAACAAAAACTTTAGAGCTACCCTCGGTGAGAACCTTGATGTAGAAAGCACATAGAACTAAGCCCTCCTAAGGAGCCTTCCCTTTAAGTTTTATTTTCCAATTATCCCTACCCACACAAAGCATACATGCATTGCATCCACATGCATAAAATCATTTTCTTAATGCATAAGTTTGTTTCAGGAATTTGCAAAGGCTAAAATTGTGTTGCAAATGCCTAACAAATTGAACATGGGCTTAAAAAAAAAACGAAAAAAAAAACTTTTTCACGCATTTGCATTAGCATCATCCATAGCATGCATACATCCGTTTTCATACCCAAAACTCATCCCCCTTTTATTACCAGAAATTCCAACAATCCAAACTGATTCATCGGCATTCGCATTTCACTCGAAACAACGCACAAAGGATCATGGAGGAAATCGAACATAAGACACCTTGTTTAGGCTACCATTGCTCTCCGAATGAAAGCCTCAACAACCGGACTGCCGTTGAAATCCCAAAGATATTTTCTTTTTCAAAGTAATCATGTTTTTCAAATCCTTTTGCTCTGCCCAAGGCTTAAGGATAACTTTGCAGGGCACCCTTTATTTCAAATGTTGAATCATCAATAAAAAGCATTTCGTTTTCCACTATTCTTTATTCTTCCATTTCTGCATCTATTTTTCCTAAAAAAAAAAATGATAATCCTTTCTGTTCTTTTGTTTATTTTTGTTTTGTTCATCCTTCTAAAAATAAAAATCATCATAAAAACACATGCAGATACCTGAACAAACCCATTGAATGTGATACTGCTACAATCCCGCGTAACCTTGAACTCCCCATTAACCAAGCTGAAGAGGATGGTGGAAGTGATTGCGAGCTTCCCGAAGAGTTGGCAAGACTGCTAGAGCGTGAATCTAAAGAGATACAGCCGAATCAAGAGCCTGTGGAGGTAGTCAACTTAGGAACTGAGCATGATATAAAAGAGGTCAAGATCGGTTCGTCTTTAAAGGCAAAAGAGCGTGAGAAGTTGGTCGAACTTTTGAGGGAATATGTAGATGTGTTTGCATGGTCATACCAAGACATGCCAGGGTTGGATGCCGAGATAGTTGAGCACAAGCTACCACTCCGGCCAGAATGCCCGCCGATAAAGCAGAAATTGAGAAGGACAAGACCGGACATGTCACTTAAGATCAGGGAAGAGGTCAAAAGACAGTTTGATGCAGGATTCCTAGCCGTGGCAAAATATCCACAGTGGGTTGCTAACATAGTACCGGTACCGAAGAAAGATGGTAAAGTGCGAATGTGTGTCGATTACCGAGATCTGAACAAGGCGAGTCCCAAGGATGATTTCCCATTACCTCACATCGACGTGTTGGTAGACAATACAGCCCGGTTCGCGGTGTTCTCATTCATGGATGGATTCTCCGGTTATAATCAAATCAAGATGGCTCCGGAAGACATGGAGAAAACCACCTTCATCACCCCATGGGGAACATACTGCTACAAGGTAATGCCTTTCGGCTTGAAAAATGCTGGGGCAACCTATCAAAGAGCAATGATGGCTCTCTTCCACGACATGATGCACAAAGAAATAGAGGTCTATGTGGATGACATGATTGCCAAATCTGAAACTGAAGAAGACCATGTCCTTCACTTGCAAAAGCTATTCGTACGTTTAAGGAAATACAAACTACGACTCAATCCAGCTAAGTGCACCTTTGGTGTCAGGTCCGGAAAGTTACTCGGTTTCATCGTTAGTCAACGAGGGATCGAAGTTGACCCCGACAAGGTACGCGCAATCCAGGATATGCCAACTCCTCGTACTGAAAAAGAAGTTCGTGGTTTTCTAGGGAGATTGAACTACATCTCTAGGTTCATTTCCCATCTCACCGCTACTTGCGAGCCAATCTTCAAATTGCTACGTAAGGATCAAGCCATCATATGGAATGAGAATTGCCAAGGGGCATTTGAAAGAATCAAACAATACTTGCAAGAACCACCTATCTTGATACCGCCCGTTCCTGGAAGACCTCTCATTATGTACTTAACAGTATTGGAGGAATCTATGGGATGTGTGCTGGGGTAACATGATGAAACTGGTAGAAAGGAACATGCCATCTATTTCTTGAGCAAGAAGTTCACTGATGTCGAAACCAGATACACCCTGCTAGAAAGAACTTGTTGTGCTTTGGCATGGGCCGCGCGCCGGTTGAGACAGTACATGATCTGTCACACGACATGGCTGGTATCAAAGATGGATCCAATCAAATACATCTTCGAGAAACCCGCTTTGACCGGAAGAATTGCCCGTTGGCAAATGCTGTTATCCGAGTATGACATCCTGCATGTGACTCAGAAAGCTATCAAAGGAAGTGTGCTAGCAGACCACTTGGCTCATCAACCAGTGGAAGACTATCAGCCCATACCGTTTGATTTCCCAGATGAAGATATTATGGCTTTGAAGGAAGATGAGGTCATAGGAGATGATGAAGGGCCCGAGCCAGGGGCTCGATGGAAGCTTGCATTCGATGGTGCATCTAATGCCATGGGACATGGGATTGGAGCCGTTCTAATATCCCCACAAGGTGGTTATACCCCCTTCACAGCAAGACTATGTTTTGACTGCACGAATAATGTGGCAGAATATGAGGCATGCATCTTGGGCCTTGAAGCTGCCATTGATCTAAGAATCAAGATTCTGGAGGTGTATGGAGATTCGGCCCTAGTCATTTACCAAGTAAAAGGAGAATGGGAAACCCGTCATCCCAAGCTGATCCTGTACCATGCTCATGTCTCGAAGCTAATAGAGTTCTTTGATGAAATCACCTTCCATCATATCCCAAGAGAAGAAAATCAAGTACCAGATGCTTTGGCTACGTTATCCTCAATGTACAAAGTGAAGTTTCACAATGAAGCGCCGCTTATAAAGGTGGAGCGCCGAGACGAGCCTGCATTCTGTTTGTCAGTCGAAGAGGTGTCTGACGGCAAGCCATGATACCATGACATCAAAGTCTACCTCAGAAATCAAGAATATCCTGCAAACATCTCAAGTAGGGACAAAAAGACTTTGAGACGACTATCAGCTAAATTCTTCCTGAATGGTGATGTGCTCTACAAAAGAAACCATGATCTGGTTCTTCTCAGATGTGTGGACAAACATGAGGCAGATTTGCTCATCAAAGAAATCCATGAAGGGTCCTTCGGTACCCATGCCAATGGACATACAATGGCTAGAAAAATCCTGAGGGCAGGTTACTATTGGTTGACCATGGAATCTGACTGTTTCAGCTATGCAAGGAAGTGCCACAAGTGCCAAATCTACGCGGATAAGGTGCACGTACCCCCAGTCCCTTTAAACGTAATGGCGTCGCCTTGGCCGTTCTCCATGTGGGGCATCGACATGATTGGGCCCATTGAACCTAAAGCTTCAAATGGACACCGGTTCATCCTAGTCGCCATCGACTACTTCACCAAATGGGTTGAGGCAACCTCATACGCCGATGTAACAAAGCAAGTGGTAGTTCGATTCATCAAAAAGGAGATAATATGTCGCTACGGACTCCCCAATAAAATCATCACTGACAATGGCACCAACTTGAACAACAAAATGATGAAAGATTTGTGTGAAAGTTTCAAGATCGAACACCACAATTCTTCGCCATACCGGCCAAAGATGAATGGAGCCGTAGAAGCAGCTAACAAAAACATCAAGAAAATCCTTCAAAAGATGGTGAAAACGTACAAAGATTGGCATGAAATGCTTCCCTTTGCCTTACATGGTTATAGGACCTCGGTTCGCACCTCGACAGGGGCAACCCCGTTCTCCCTGGTATATGGCATGGAGGCAGTCCTCCCCATTGAGGTGGAAATTCCCTCAATGAGGGTCTTGATGGAGACGAAACTTGAAGAAGCAGAATGGATTCAAGCAAGGTTTGACCAGCTGAACCTAATCGACGAGAAGCGGATGATAGCCTTATGTCATGGTCAGTTATTTCAAAGCAGGCTCAAAAAGGCGTTCGACAAGAAGATCCGTCCTCGAGAGTTCCAAGTAGGCGACCTAGTGCTCAAAAGGATCCTACCTATACAAAAGGATGCACGTGGAAAATGGACTCCGAACTACGAAGGCCCTTATGTGGTGAAGAAAGCTTTCTCTGGAGGAGCTTTGATTCTCACAACAATGGACGGCGAGGACTTCCCGCGTCCCGTGAATTCCGATGTAGTCAAGAAATACTATGCCTAATAACAAAAAGAACGCCCGCTAAGTTGAAAACCTGAAAGAGCAACTTAGGCAAAAAGGGGCATCCCGGTGGACTGAAAACTCGAAAGAGCGGTCCAGGCAAAAATTAGGGATATAAAAAACAAAAGAAAAACCCGCTAAGTCGAAAACCTGAAAAGGCGACTTAGGCAAAAGTTGGGAAAAGAAAAAAGGGCATGTAACTACATTGGGGCAGTCTACTCCTAACACCGGCTGAAGTACCAATCCTTTCGCCATTCTCAGAAGCAGGGTTTTGTGGGTTTAGGGTTATTAAGAAAGTAGCAGTCATCATGACTCAATGGGAACTTCCAATGTTTCCCCTCTTCCCATCTTCATTTCTCTTATTTATCTTATGGAGTTACACCTTTAGTGTGCTACCATTCCATGTACTAAATCTTGTTCGACCATCAATAAAGCGCATCCTTTTATTTACCTTTTGTCATTCCCTATCGCTAAATGCTATTTTGATGATACAATTTTGAAATAAAAATAATAACATAAAATCCATTGAAATCATGATTTACTTTGATTCGGAAATATCATAAAGGAAATTAACGACTTCCGGCGAGGTGTTGCACCTCTCAGAATTCTCAGAACAACCCCAAGTGGTTCCCGTCTATAGCAGAGTCGACATCTACATACAAACTGCCCATGCAGGCATGAAACGTCGAAAGCTCCGTCAACAGTCATCCATCTGAAACTTCAATAGCAATGAGTTTTTGCGAATGCCGAAGGATCGAAAACCTCAAACATCGTATTCTCACCATTTTTATCCCATAAAAACCCAAAGCCCAATATTCATTGGCAAACCAAAAGCCCAATATTCATTGGCAAACCAAAAGCCCAATTTTCATTGGCACACACAAATACAAACATAACCAAAGCCCGACCTTGCTCGGCATCCAATCACAATAAAAGCCCGACTTTACTCGGCATCCAAACACCCAAAGCCCAATTTTCATTGGCACTCAAAAAAACCCAACCATGCTTGTCACCCACCACCAAAGCCCAATCTTCATTGGCAATCCTTATCACAAATAAAGCCCAATCATCATTGGCACCTAATCACAAAAAGCCCAATTTTCATTGGCATTCCCCAGTAGAGTTGCAACCCCAAAGCCCAATCATCATTGGCACTCACAAACACTTACTCACAAAAGGCCCAATCATCATTGGCAAACACAAATCATAAATAAAACCAATTCTCATTGGCACTCCCTGCAATTTCCAACCAAAAGTCCAACCATGCTTGGCATCCGATCACAACCAAAAGTCCAACCATGCCATTGGCTTCCCCCACATGTCAGCATAGTACATGAATCATATCAAATTCATTCATTAGCATGCATCTCATATTCATATCATACTCCTCCTCACAATTTCTCATGTTCCCCCAGTGAACCTCAATCAAATACTCCCCAG
This sequence comes from Medicago ruthenica, assembly GCA_018208015.1. Taxonomy (NCBI): domain Eukaryota; kingdom Viridiplantae; phylum Streptophyta; class Magnoliopsida; order Fabales; family Fabaceae; genus Medicago; species Medicago ruthenica. The sequence continues at coordinate 18,360,875 of CM031375.1, forward strand.
TGAGTCATCTCATGTTCCCCCAGTGAACTTCAATCAAATACTCCCCAGTGAGTCATCTCATGTTCCCCAATGAACCTTAATCAAATACTCCCCAGTGAGCCATCCTAGTGTTCCCCAGTGAACCTCATTCAAGAACTTCTCCAGTAAGTTTTTCAAAAGTCCCCCAGCGGATTTCTTCCCAAATTGTCCCATTCCCCGGTGGACCTACTCACAACCACTGAAATTCCCCAGTTAAAACTCCCCCAGCGAGTCAACCATCATAACATATCATTATCATTTCACCAGCGTCAGACTGGCGACAATCATATCATATCATTATCATTTCACCAGCGTCAGACTGGCGATAATCATATCACATCATTATCATTTCACCAGCGTCAGACTGGCGATGATCATATCACCTTTTACCATTCCACCAAGACCCACTTGGCGGTAATCGGTCAAGCATCACTTTCCCCTAGGGATCGACTCTCAGCGTGAGCGGCTGAGTAAGATCACCTTTCCCCAGTGAATCAACCTTCAGCATAAACGGCTGAATAAGATCACTTTTATCATCAGGGATCTACCTTCAGTGCAGGCGGCTGGATATGATCACCTCTTTCCTCAGTGAATCGACCTTCAGCATAAACGGCTGAATAAGATCACTCTTATCCTCAGGGATCTACCTCCAGTGCAGGCGGCTGGATATGATCACATCTTCCCTTAGAGATTGACCTTCAGCATAAACGGCTGAATAAGATTACTCTATCCTCATGGTCTACCTCTAGCATAAGCGGCTAGATAAGATCACCTATCCTCCTGGATCTACCTTTAGCATAAGCGGCTAGATGAGATCACCCTTATCCCCAAGGATCTACCTCCAGCGTAGGCGGCCGGATATGATCACTTTTGTCCTTAGAGATCTACCTTCAGCGTAAGCGGCTGGATATGATCAATCTTCCCCAGTGAAACCACATTATCCCCAGTGGATTCGGATCCTTTTCCTTTAACAAACATGAATAGCCTTTTTATTTTGTTTCATCCCCAGTCAGGTCATCTTCGTCGTTTTGCATTCATACCTGCATCGCGAGCATTCACAGCATTGCCGTCAAAATTGGTCAAAAATAAGGTACTCTGTATTTAAGTCTCTTCGACCCGTCGAATTAAAACTTCACTTTTAAATCTCCGTAACGAAGAAACTTAAATAGGGGCAGCTGTCGTACCCCAATTTTTGACCCAGTTTTGATTCGTTTTAATCGTCTTTTTTAAGGCCGATAATTTTCGTCGTTTCAGACGAAATTTTGGCAGGGAGGTATTTTAAAATACCTCATTTAGGTTTTCAAAGGTGATAATTTTAGTTTTATTGTTATTTCATTTTTACTTTAGTTTTTTTTATTATTATTTTATTAATTTCGTTTTTATTTTTTTAATTATTTTCTGTTTTGATTTATTTTTTATTTTTTTTATGCTGTCATTTTTATCATTTATTTTAATTATTTAATTAGTTAAAAAAACAAATCCATCACTTTCTCCATCAGAATTGCATCAGATCCATCCTTTTCTCATCAGTTTTTTTGTCCATTCTTGCTTGGTTTCTTGCCATTTTTTTGATTAAACCACAGATCCCTCTCAACAGCTCTGCACATAACCTCTTTTGTGCATCCACTTTCAATAAAAACAGTGAGATAGAGAGGATTTGAACAGAACAAACACAACAGAAAAAATCAAGAACAGAAAAACACAACAACAACACTACATTACCACAAAAAACTACATCCTCCCTAACCACCCAACAACCAAATTCGGCCACTCACCACTCCTCCTCAACCACCCAAATTCGGCCACACACCACCAGCCCTTAACACCCACACCAAAACGCACTTCCAGTAGCACTACACAACACCCATACACGCACAACACAACAACACAACATCCAGCACCTCTCACACTCACGCACCAAACAACACCCATAAACCACACACATACGGCCTCACACACACGGCCTTACCACACAAACTCACGCACGCACCACAACTCCAACAACACACACGCACAAAACATCACCAACACACGCGCACAAAACAGCAACGCAAGCACAAAGCCTAAGCCATAAAGCCACCAAAACCGAACAAAAAGAAGGAAAAAAGGTGGGTTTCGAAATTTTTTTTAAACTTAGATCTAGGCTTTTCTTGGAAGATTTTGGAAAAATTAGTTTGATATTTGGAAAGAGGAGGAAAAAGGAAGTTAGAAAAACTATTTTTTTTAAAAAAAAACGGAATTTTAAAATTCCGGCGCGGTGGTGCCGCCGGCGACCACCGCGCCGGAAAAGTTTTTCCGGCCACCGGAAAGAAGAAGGGGGCGGCGTGGCGTAGAAGAGTTAGAGAGAAGGAGGAGAAGAAAAAAGAGAGAAGATTAGAGAGAGAAAGAAAAGAAATAATGAAAGATTTTGTGAAGAGAGGGGTATTTATACCCCCTCCCGGATCCTGCGTGCGTGGGTGCATGCGTTAGCATGCACCCTCGCCCCTTTGGCCCTTTGATTTTAAATCAAAGGGCTCAGGTTATTTTCCCTTGTGATCAAATCAGGGCCCTCTGATTAATCAGACGGCCCAGATTAAATCACGCTGGCCCAATGCATTTTGGGCCTATTTGCTTCAAATCTGATTATTTTCTCACTTTCTGCACCTCCTATTTTATTTTTTACACCTCCCTGTTTATTTATTTTATTTTTTCTTTGCAATTTTATTTCCTATTATTATTATTTCCTTTTATTGTTTCTTTTATTTTTCACATCTTATTTATTTACTTATCACATCATATCATGCATTTTATTTTATTTGTCATTTCACTTTGCATTTATCATTTTATTTATTAGAATGCATTTAGGGTTCACTTTGCATCTCACTTTGAGCCAACACCGTAATATAATCCCTCGTATTTATTTTATCGCACTTAAATTCATTTTTTTAGTATTAATGTCCTAATCTTTTCACATTTTTTTTTTCCATTTTTATTAGATTATTATCCTATTTTCAATATATCAAAAACAAAAAAACAATTTTCTTTTCGTAAATGAAAAAATATTAAGCGTTCAATCGACCGAAAAAGGAAAACTTGGGTAGACACCCGACGCTTCCCCGAATGCGGAACGCGAGATCCCCGTCTCGGCCACGTTCAAAGCATTCGTCGTTCGATTAAATTCTTAATAAAACAAATAATAGAAAAAACATTTTTCTTTAGTGAGCGAAAAAGGAAAACTTGGGTAGACACCCGACGCTTCCCCGAATATTCGAAAACGAGGTAGACACCTCACTTTTCGGATATTCGTCCTCCGCTTAAAATCAACCTCAACCCACTTAACTTTACTTTTATTTCACGCCCATGCGCGTTTTCAAACGGACGTCATCGCCCAAGCGCGAGTCCGCTCTTTTATTCAAACTTTTTTTTCACGCCCATGTGCGTTTTGAAATGGATATCATCGCCCAAGCGCGAATCCATCTTTTTCTAAAGCAAACTTTTTCGCCCAAGTGCGACTAAACCATTTTCATAAATAAAATCAATCAACCCACAAATATTTTCTACCAAAGAACTACGTAGCTTTGAATTCTCCTTCGCACCAGGAGATACGTAGGAGCAAGATAAAAATCTTGTCAAGCACCCTAATAAAAAATTCATTTTTAGTCTTTAAATTATTTTTCTTTCTTTTCCATTTTGTACAAACATTTTTATGAAACTAACACATTTTTGAAAGCTAATTAATTAATGGTTCCCGTTGAGTACAACGGATGTGAGGGGTGCTAATACCTTCCCCTCGCATAACCGATTCCCGAACTCGAATTTGGTTGCGATGACCTTGTTCTCGTTCTCAAAGGGGTTTATCGACGTTCCCCTTTTCAAAAATAAAACTTCGGTGGCGACTTTACTGTCTAGCGAGCGTTTTCCGCCCGCGCACTTTCCCCGCCGCTTCAAGGACATTGCTGAATTTGTTTATGCTTGTTTGGTTTGTCAGAAGTCTAAGGTGGAACATTAAAAGCCGTCTGGAGTAATGCAACCGGTGTTTGTGCCGGAATGGAAGTGGGATACCATCTCTATGGATTTTGTGAGTGGTTTGCCGAAGACTGCGAAGGGTTGTGATTCGATTTGGGTGATCATTGATCGATTGATGAAATCAGCGCATTATATTCCTGTCAAGGTTTCTATGTCTTTGGATAAGTTGGCGGAGATCTACATTGAGCAGATTGTGATGTTGGATGGTATTCCTTCTAGCATTGTGTGGGATAGAGATCCGAGGTTCACGTCTAAGTTTTGGCAGAGTTTGCAAGAAGCTTTGGGAACTAAGTTGAGGTTGAGTTCTGCTTATCATCCTCAATTGATGGTCAGTCGGAGAGGACTATTCAGTCTTTGGAAGATTTGTTGAGAGCTTGTGTTTTGGAGCAAGGTGTAAGTTGGAGTGAATGTTTACCTTTGATGGAGTTTACTTACAACAACAGTTTTCATTCGAGCATTGGTATGTCACCTTTTGAAGCGTTGTACGGTAGGAGATGTAGGACGCCGTTGTGTTGGTTTGACTCGGGTGAGAGTGCTTTGATTGGACCGGAGGTAGTTCAACAGACTACATAGAAGGTTAAGATGATTCAGGAGAAGATGAAGGCATCTCAAAGTAGGCAGAAGAGTTATCATGATAAGAGGAGGAAGGACATTGAGTTTCAAACCAGAGATCATGTGTTTTTGAGAGTGAATCCAGTTACGGGTGTCGGGAGAGCTTTGAAGTCGAAGAAGTTGACGCCACATTTTGTTGAACCTTATCAGATTTGGGTGATCGGATTGCGTTACCGCGAAGGGTTGTGATTCGATTTGGGTGATCGTTGATCGATTGACGAAATCAGCGCATTTTATTCTTGTCAAGGTTACTGTGTCTTTGGATAAGTTGGCGGAGATCTACATTGAGCAGATTGTGATGTTGCATGGTATTCCTTCTAGCATTGTGTCGGATAGAGATCCGAGGTTCACGTCTAAGTTTTGGCAGAGTTTGCAAGAAGCTTTAGGAACTAAGTTGAGGTTAAGTTCTGCTTATCATCCTCGTCTTTAATTAAAAGATTCTTTTTGATGAAAACACAATGATTAAGAAAATAGTTTTGGCATTAAATTTGTCAATAGTATACATTCTCTTTTCAAAATTACCCTTCAATTATTAAGAGGGGAAATAATTGATCTTTACTTCTCCTCCTTTAATTAGAGGTATTTTGTGTAAATCCGATCAATGCACTTAAACTTTGAAAACGGTCTTATAAAAAGGACAACAAAATTTTGCAAAAAAGTCTTATATATAAAGACGGTTTAATATGAAATACATGTTGGTGGAAAATATGATTTTATTTTTTCCGTAGATAAGAAATAAAAATAAAGAAAGGCAACCAAATGTTTTTTTTTTTTTGAAGGAAAGGCAACCAAATGTTGTTTTTGGAAAAGCCAAGAAAATTATAATAAAATGAAAATCGGCACCTAGGGGTGAACAAAGGGTTTTACAATTATGATTTAAGTAGGCACACTTTTTTTTTTAATGTTTTTGCGACTATGATTAATGCTACGTTAGTCTCATTGGACCATTACTCTCAATCTATATACTATACATTTGAGGAGTATTTCATAAGAATATCCTCAAATGCATTCTTAGCATGACACGTGGCACCGCCAAACAATTTGGTGAGTTTGACAATTAATGAATTTAATGAATCAATGAAATTAATGAAATGAACTTCCATTATATTTTTATTTTCATAATAATAATAATAATTATTGAAATGAGTTTCTATTGTATTTTTGCTTGCATAATAATAATAATAATAATAATAATAATAATAATAATAATAATAATAATAATAATAATAATAATAACGTGACACAATTTTAATATCCTATATTTAATTAAATGCAAACATTAAAAATTTATTTACGAAAATCCTAAAAAAACAAATTAGAATGACGAAAATAATGGAAGCTTATTGAATTTGATAAGTGACCCTTGATTATTAATGAAATGAACTTCTGTTATATTTTTATTTTCATAATAACAATAATAATTAATGAAATGGGTTTCTATTGTATTTTTGCTTTCATAATAATAATAATAATAATAATAATAATAGTGTGATAAAATTTTAATATCCTAAATTTTATTAAATGCAAACATTAAAAATTTATTTACGAAAATCCTAAAAAAAACAAATTAGACTGACGAAAATAATGGAAGCTTATTGAATTTGATAAGCGACCCTTGATTATTAATGAAATGAACTTCTATTATATTTTTATTTTCATAATAATAATAATAATAATTAATGAAATGAGTTTCTATTGTATTTTTGTTTTCATAATAATAATAGTAATAGTAGTAGTAGTAATAATAATAATAACAATAATAATAATAATAATAATAATAATAATAATAATAATGTTTCATAATTAATATCCTATATTTTATTAAATTCAAACATTAAAAATTTATTTATTTAAAAATATAAGCGTTGATTTTATTTGAAACTCATTTTTAATTTATTTTAATTCATTAAAAAAGGTAAATGATTTTAATAAATGCATTAAAAAATATTTTAGTCTTTTTTAATTAGAAATGGTAAATTAATTAGACATATTTACAAATGCGTTAATTAGGCATAAATGTCTTATATTCGTAAATGCCTTATATTTTCAATTACTCAAATGCTTTAAAGAAATCAACACATTTATGTCTAATTAAAAAGATTTTCTAATGAAATCAACGCATTTATGCCTTTTTTAATTATAAAAATATTTGAGTACAAATATGGTTTGCATATATTTTAATTTATTTTATGAGACACAATTTTAATATCCTTGATTAATGTGGAAAACGTAAACAATTTTCTAAGACTAAAATGCATTAAAAAAGGTAAATGCAATCAATGATTAATGAAACTGAGTGATGTCAAATGAATTTGCATTCTAAAATTGGCTCTGAAATAACGACAATCACTCAAACGTTTTATTTTATTTCCACTTTTTACATGATGTAATAAATCAATGCAGCAAATTGTGGATCTAAACAATAGTAGTGAGTTGTTTCTTTAAAAAAAAAAGGTGTAGTGAGTTGCTTGAATTTTCCCCTATAAATAAGGATTGTTCTTTCACTATTCTTCACACCATTTTGACATTTGGTCAACGAATTCTATATTCTTTTAAAATTTTATGTTTTTCATGTTTTCAACAATTTTCATTGTTGTCATTTTATTCAATGACTCCGAAACCAAAAATTAATTTTATTCTTGAGGTTAATCATGTGAGAGATAACCTTGGAGTTTGGTTGTTCATATTGATCACACTTGGTTTGTACGTGATGTATCAAAGGATAAGCTTTCATTCTCACTAGATATGGATACATATTTATGTGTTTTGTTTTGTAATAATTTTTTACTTTTATTTATTTATTTTTTGTTAATTTGTAAGTATCAATAATATTTATATAGTTTTTAATCTTTTTGATTGATAAATATACACAAATATCAAACATGAAGTTTGATTAGTGTAATTTGATAGTATGAGTTTGATTTAATCATTTGCTGCATTTCATTTTAAAATGTTACCAGAATGCTTACTTGAGTTTGTGTGCAAAAGTAATAAAACGAGGTTAAGAAAAAACTGAAAATCTAACTTTTACAGTAATGCATGAACTTTTATATGAAAATCTATGGAAATAGTTGACACCATGACTAGGAAGAAGATTAGTTTTATGTGCCCACAAGAATAATTGGATGGGTGAAAAGGCAAAAGAATTAGATAGTTCAAGATTTAAGCATTGATACACTCGCAAAGTTAGATCGATAACTGGGGTAGGCATTATTTTGGATAAGGAGTGTAAAAAGGTTATTATGGATGTAAAAAGGATATGGGATCGGAGCATAGGCCAAAAATTTGTAGTAGAACAAGACATCTTTAATATTATTAGTGCTTACGCACTTTAGGTAGGGTTGGAAGAATGTCTCAAAGTAAAGTTTTTGGATGATTTAAAATACTTAATTCAGGATATACAACGAGAAAAAAATATTTTTCCTACGTGGGAATCTAAATGGGGCGGGAGTGTTTCGAGAAGTTTTGAAGGCATGCATAGGGGTATGGCCTTGGGGATATTAATGCGGAGGGTAAATCCATCCTAAATTTTTTGTCATCTTTTGATCTTACTATAGCTAATATGTGCTTAAGGAAAAGAAAGGAGCATCTTATCTCATACAATAGTACATAAAGATTTGTTTGGTTATGGATGTAAGGGTTAATAGGAGAGACGAAAGATGAGAAGCAACAACTGGGCTTCAAGGATCAAGTGATGGCATTTAAAGGGTGAAAAATAAAGTGCTTTCCAACACAATATTTTAGAGGAAGGCTACACAAAGCTACATGGAAGTTGTAACATCCCGCCCAAGACTCGAATATTATTAATGTTGAGACGATGTATCAGAAGTGTTTTAAGTAAGGGCAACTTGGTAAATTGTCAGTTAATGGGTTTATTTATATGGCGAGTATAATATCCCGTTTATAAGTATCGATTATCAGTATTGAAACCTGATGAAACAAGCGTGGCAATTTAGTAAATAAGTGGAATGGCAATTATGTAAATATTTTGAAAAGAGAAACTTATTAGAATGAAAGCAAGATATTTATCTTGCTATTCCTCCATTCTTTCCTTTCCCAAAATCAGCTCTCTTTCTCTCCCTCATTTCACTCATCTCTCACGCCCCATCTCACTCACCATCATCCATCCAAACTTCAATCAAAACTCTAGTAAGGAACTTGCAAGCAAGCTTAGTTGGGAAAGCAAGAACAAGAGAAGAAACAAGGAGAATTGAAGAAGAATCAAGAGAAAAGGAAAGTGGAATAAGCTAGGGCTTTGGATTCAGATGATAGCAAGCATCAATTGAGACCTAAGGTGAGTTCCCTAGGGGTTATAGAACCCATCTTTTGAGTATTTCATGAGTTTTAGCATTATGAATAAGTTATGATCATTTGAACCCTAGTTCCATTTTGATAGCAATCCTTGATCAATACATGTTGAAACCTGTTAATAAGCTTTTGAATTTATCATTTAAATTGTTGTGTTGTTGGGCAAGATTGGATAGACCAAAATTGGTGGAAAACATGTTTTAAACTTGCCAAATACTGTCCAACTGCAGGTAAAATCGTGTCACGATTTTACCAGCGTGTCACGATTTTACAGGCAGAAAACAACACGATTTCTGGGTATGAAATCGTGACACGATTGCAAAATCGTGTCACGATTGCCCAATCGTGTCGCGATTTTGGCTTGGACAGGATCATAAGATTTTTCATCTTTTCTTGCACCGTTTCGGCTATCCAATACTGCTCCGAATTTAAGGATCAACATGTAATGATTAAGCATTGTTAAAGAACATGTAAAGACCTATCCTTGAGGTGTTTAAATCATCATTATAGGGTGAGGATAGGCACAAACATGAGAGGATAGATGACTTGATCCTCAAGACATTATAGAGAATATAAGAACTAGTTTGGGAATTATCCCTTACTAAGCAGTTTATCATACACAATTAAGTACGTGCAAGCTCAAGAATGTTATAGTATTCAAGTTTAGAAACCTATTATAGGTTAAAGAGAATTAAGAAGGTACTTATCATGTACCAAGCACAAGAATGATATATGCTTATAGTTAAGAACCTCTAGTAGGTTAAGCTTTAGAGAGTGCTTTAGTTATGCACAAGAATGTGAATGTATAAGATGTACATACGAACTTAAGTAAGAACTTAATGATAAAGAATATGATAACGTGTTCATCAGACTCCGGGATACGCCGGATGGGATTTCTCCGAAAGGGCTATCCACACGTAAGTTATAAGACTATATATGTTTAAAGAATAAGAACAAATTATTAAGATGGCTTGATGTGTCTCTCGTATGCTCGCTAGTTAGTATACGAGGGGTTCCTGTGAAGTTACCGCCTTAAATGGCAGCCGGAACGGTGAAGTTACCGCTCGTGAGGGCAGCTACACATCCAAGTCTAAAGTTAGTGTGTCTCTTGTCTGCTCGTCAGTTAGTATACAGGAGGTCCCCGTGAAGTTACCGCCTTAAATGGCAGCTGGGACGGTGAAGTTACCGCTCGCGAGAGCAGCCACACAAAGATAAGAGGAGTCCGGTGTTAGCCTGATATGATAGGAATTTTCACCGGTAAGAAGGGAGATGTACTTCGGGGTTACTCCACCCGGATGCACTCCGTAAAATGAACCAAGATAATGATTGTTTGTTCAACCCTAACTTCTAACTTTATGATACGTAAAGATGAATACGAATATGAAATGAATACGTATATTTTATATGTAATATGAGACATGATGAATAGTTCCTAGTGAACGCGATGTGATCATAGGATGTCCCCAAGATCACTACGTATAAGACTAAGATAAGAATAGAGTACGAAATGCATAAGATTATGTATATGACTAGTATAAGAAAGTTAAAGACATGACGCGATCCTAGGTTTCCCCTCGATCGTGATAGAGGTTTAAGAATGACAGCGATCGTAGGTATCCCCAAGGTCGCTAAGAGTAGGCACGGTGACCCTAGGTTTCCCCCGTGGTTGCCAACAGTAGGTTGGGTTGGAGCTCACTGAGACATTATGTCTCACCCCAATCCTTCTGGTGCAGGTTCATAGGTTAGCAAGAGATGTTCATGAAGATCTTCAGGATGGCGCTGGATGGAGTGCAGATGCTCGTCATGGCAAGCTCAGGAGGTTGACAGATTTTATGTGTGTATATGAACATGTATTATAAGATATCTGGATATTATGTAAACGAGCAAATTGTACTCATTCAGTGGTTTGTATATATATTAATTATTGTAAATTTTAATGTATCCGATATCAGATTAATACGCATGCTAAATATTCTAGATAATTTAGTATGGGTGTTACAATTGGTATCAGAGCAGGTCGATTCAGACCGTGCCTTGGGTCATTAAAGTTTCAATAAAAGTAGTGGAATCATTGGGTTCCGGATGTTGTTCTAAAGGTCACATCTAGTTGAGCCTGATCAACTCAGTCTAGTATGTGACAGTTAGGATAAATCTCTGAGAGCTGAATGTGACCAAGGAGGAATGAAGTGTATGAAGGGCGATGATTAAGGTGACAGAATTCTAAGACGGATTTGGCGAAGAAGTAATTACGCCAAATGGTGGCCATCGAACGGCGAAGTGACTAAGTCTGTTTAGGGCAGAGTTTCAGGAAGGTCAGAAATATTTAAGGATAAGGTGAAGAGCCTCATCCTAGTTGGACGCATCGTTGGACGATGCCTCGTCTGCGGAAGACATAAGGATTAAGGAATCATGGAATGCTCTAAGGAATGACGTGGAACCTGGACGGAAACCGTAGTTTGAGAAGTTAAAGTAAAGTGTGGACTAAGTAACAATTCTGAGTACAGAGTTGAAGAATCGAACTTGAATCGGATGAGATTTGAATGTCCGGACAGTTAAGAGAATTAATTTGGACTAAGAGAGTTATTTGAGTAGATGATATACAGCCTAAGGACTAAGACGGATGAATAAGTGGTAACAATAAGACTCGCTGCATGACAAAGCGCGAATCGAATTTGTGGATGTACCCTAATGGTACGAAGATTAGAAGTAAGAGAAGCTAGACTGGAATTTTACTTAATAAAGAAGGCAAGTTCAAGATAACACAAGGTTGTAATAGACCAGTGTTGAAGGATGATCGGGATTTCAGCCGAGAATTATGGTGAGATTTTAATATACGGCGGATCATCTTGAACATGAAAGTTTAGGATTAAGGTTAATGTTAAGGAGTTATATGCTCCCCATCGAAGAGGTTTCTTTCACAAATATTATAGAACAGAAAGAGATCACCTCGTGTTGATAAGTTTCCGAGGGCAGTAATAAGGCATAGATTTGATTTGTGAATACAATAACGAGTTATTGGAGGAATCCAATAGATCATGGTAATGTGCAAAAGTTTAAGATCGGTTAATCGGACACTCGAAGAAATGCAACCTATGTTGGGCATTCTAGAGAACCGGTAAGAATTTGGAACTTTTCAGGACGGATTGTTCTGTAGAAACTCAAGGGTAACTTAAGGAACATTATAGAGTTAAGGAGACCAAAGTTGTCCCGGGAAGATTATGGATATGAAATTATTACGGATGAAGGAAGAGCGAATAGTAACAAGACTCAAATGAAAGATATGAACCTCGAGAAGCTGTAAGTGTTTTTAGAAGTTGCCACAAATGGATGTACATGAATTTAAGCTACCTCAGACATTTTTCCAGTCGGGTTTCTGCAATGCTTAATGATTATACATGAAGAGCTGACCAAGAGATGGTTATCGAATTCAGAATGTGGAAAGTAAAGTCGGAAACAGAGTATAAGCCGTTTGATCGGAGTATTATTAGACTCGTAATAGTTACTAAGACCGTTTACAAGTTATGGCATATTTTCGTGAAAGTAAGTATATGGCCCTTGTACGGAAGGAGAGGTAAAGTGAGGTGATGACCAATTCGTAAGTTAAGCAGATGGTTTAACCTACAAGAGAAATGATAACGTCAGACAAATTTATTACAGTGATTACAAAGTGTTAGAGTAAAAGGATTGATCGATGGAATTTTATGTGACAATAGTGAAGTCTTCCTCCGATGCTAACTCGAGTGATAAAAATCAGAGTGGCGCAGCGGAGTAGCAATTCAAGAATGATATAATGAACAACGCTAAGCTGAAGCTTAGAGTATAAAAGGATGTTAAGTGCTTATTTCCCATTATACGGGATAGTAGTAAGTATAAGCGATTTGAACGTATCATGAGTTCTAAGGAAAGTTATGGAAATTAAGTTGATGAATACCTTAAACCTCGAAATCTATGAGGAATGAAATATTTGAATAGAGGTCTTGATCAGAAACGACAGAGCAGTGGCGAATGAGTTTAATTTCATGTTGTACCCATGTCATGTTAACCTATATTAGCCGAAGATTTTGGAAGTTTTGAACTTAATGTTCACCAGTAAAGGAAGGAGAGCTTTTACGTAGATTAAAAAGTTATTCGTAGTCCACGGTAAAGGGCTGTGTAATTTTATGTTATGACTAAAGGATTAAAGACTAATTGTGCTATTTTTGGCAGCAACCAAGTAGAACTTTCTTCTGAGAATAAGGACTTTGGAGTTGATGTTCAGAAAAGAGAAAGGAGTTCTCTATATCGATAAATGTAATCATGGTCTAAGTCAGGTGATGATGTATGTTCAGGAAGTAAACATGAGTAACATTGGCGGGGCAAACCTGGCAAGCCAGTTGAAAGGCAAATCCCGGATGTTACGAAATGAGTTAAGATTAAGAAAAGATTCCCAATTGATGTGGTAGTGTCTCGAATATGTTAAGATTAAGAATGATGTTCCGTTAGTGGGACGAAGATGATGTAATGTAAAGTGTACACGCGCTCGCTTACGTATGTAAGTTATATGCTATGAAATATATTATATAATGATATGTGAGACGACTTAAGCCACTCTTCATTTGGACTAAACTCCTATAAGTTTGGGATTATTGGTGTAGAAAACACTTATGCTACGATAAGAAAACGAGAACTAGTAGTGACAAGGACGATGGGAGATTGGCAAACTCCTAGTATGAAAATGATTTCTAAGTTATTGAGATAAGTAGCGTCATAGATCAATCGAAGCAGAACACGGGTAATCAGTAAGATTTCGCGAGTCCTTGAGGAATTCCGTAATGGAAGCAATGATTAAGATTATGGAAAGTAATACACCAGGATGCCTCCTCCTTGTATTTGTATAAAGGAGGTAGTGCGGTAATTTTACTCTCATTAAAGAATGGTATAATTATGGTAAAACTATATATGTAGGATGCCGTTGTATGAGGCAAAGGTCGAATACAAGAATTCAATGGAATCGTCGAGGATAATAAGAAAGTCCAATGTCGTCAAAGTAAGATTACGCGGACTATGACGAGAATATAAGATTCAATACAAGTGTTAGGATTGGATAACTCTAGTTGGGTTTGTAAGAAGTGTATAAACAAGAATTTAGTTAACAAGTTGGATATGATGATTCAAATAACCTCACATTCTTCTACGCAAGGAATGTGTAATACATATCAAGCGCTTCAGGTAACGAAAAGATTATCGAATACGTTCGACTTATAGAGTTGGAATCTAAGGGATTCCGATAAGTAAGATGAACTGGAGTCTTGGCTAATGAAGGAAGAAATATGTGAGTTTAATTTTTATATGATAATGGATTCTAAATTTCGAGGACGAAATTTCTTTAAGGGGGGTAGATTGTAACATCCCGCCCAAGACTCGAATATTATTAATGTTGAGACGATGTATCAGAAGTGTTTTAAGTAAGGGCAACTTGGTAAATTGTCAGTTAATGGGTTTATTTATATGGCGAGTATAATATCCCGTTTATAAGTATCGATTATCAGTATTGAAACCTGATGAAACAAGCGTGGCAATTTAGTAAATAAGTGGAATGGCAATTATGTAAATATTTTGAAAAGAGAAACTTATTAGAATGAAAGCAAGATATTTATCTTGCTATTCCTCCATTCTTTCCTTTCCCAAAATCAGCTCTCTTTCTCTCCCTCATTTCACTCATCTCTCACGCCCCATCTCACTCACCATCATCCATCCAAACTTCAATCAAAACTCTAGTAAGGAACTTGCAAGCAAGCTTAGTTGGGAAAGCAAGAACAAGAGAAGAAACAAGGAGAATTGAAGAAGAATCAAGAGAAAAGGAAAGTGGAATAAGCTAGGGCTTTGGATTCAGATGATAGCAAGCATCAATTGAGACCTAAGGTGAGTTCCCTAGGGGTTATAGAACCCATCTTTTGAGTATTTCATGAGTTTTAGCATTATGAATAAGTTATGATCATTTGAACCCTAGTTCCATTTTGATAGCAATCCTTGATCAATACATGTTGAAACCTGTTAATAAGCTTTTGAATTTATCATTTAAATTGTTGTGTTGTTGGGCAAGATTGGATAGACCAAAATTGGTGGAAAACATGTTTTAAACTTGCCAAATACTGTCCAACTGCAGGTAAAATCGTGTCACGATTTTACCAGCGTGTCACGATTTTACAGGCAGAAAACAACACGATTTCTGGGTATGAAATCGTGACACGATTGCAAAATCGTGTCACGATTGCCCAATCGTGTCGCGATTTTGGCTTGGACAGGATCATAAGATTTTTCATCTTTTCTTGCACCGTTTCGGCTATCCAATACTGCTCCGAATTTAAGGATCAACATGTAATGATTAAGCATTGTTAAAGAACATGTAAAGACCTATCCTTGAGGTGTTTAAATCATCATTATAGGGTGAGGATAGGCACAAACATGAGAGGATAGATGACTTGATCCTCAAGACATTATAGAGAATATAAGAACTAGTTTGGGAATTATCCCTTACTAAGCAGTTTATCATACACAATTAAGTACGTGCAAGCTCAAGAATGTTATAGTATTCAAGTTTAGAAACCTATTATAGGTTAAAGAGAATTAAGAAGGTACTTATCATGTACCAAGCACAAGAATGATATATGCTTATAGTTAAGAACCTCTAGTAGGTTAAGCTTTAGAGAGTGCTTTAGTTATGCACAAGAATGTGAATGTATAAGATGTACATACGAACTTAAGTAAGAACTTAATGATAAAGAATATGATAACGTGTTCATCAGACTCCGGGATACGCCGGATGGGATTTCTCCGAAAGGGCTATCCACACGTAAGTTATAAGACTATATATGTTTAAAGAATAAGAACAAATTATTAAGATGGCTTGATGTGTCTCTCGTATGCTCGCTAGTTAGTATACGAGGGGTTCCTGTGAAGTTACCGCCTTAAATGGCAGCCGGAACGGTGAAGTTACCGCTCGTGAGGGCAGCTACACATCCAAGTCTAAAGTTAGTGTGTCTCTTGTCTGCTCGTCAGTTAGTATACAGGAGGTCCCCGTGAAGTTACCGCCTTAAATGGCAGCTGGGACGGTGAAGTTACCGCTCGCGAGAGCAGCCACACAAAGATAAGAGGAGTCCGGTGTTAGCCTGATATGATAGGAATTTTCACCGGTAAGAAGGGAGATGTACTTCGGGGTTACTCCACCCGGATGCACTCCGTAAAATGAACCAAGATAATGATTGTTTGTTCAACCCTAACTTCTAACTTTATGATACGTAAAGATGAATACGAATATGAAATGAATACGTATATTTTATATGTAATATGAGACATGATGAATAGTTCCTAGTGAACGCGATGTGATCATAGGATGTCCCCAAGATCACTACGTATAAGACTAAGATAAGAATAGAGTACGAAATGCATAAGATTATGTATATGACTAGTATAAGAAAGTTAAAGACATGACGCGATCCTAGGTTTCCCCTCGATCGTGATAGAGGTTTAAGAATGACAGCGATCGTAGGTATCCCCAAGGTCGCTAAGAGTAGGCACGGTGACCCTAGGTTTCCCCCGTGGTTGCCAACAGTAGGTTGGGTTGGAGCTCACTGAGACATTATGTCTCACCCCAATCCTTCTGGTGCAGGTTCATAGGTTAGCAAGAGATGTTCATGAAGATCTTCAGGATGGCGCTGGATGGAGTGCAGATGCTCGTCATGGCAAGCTCAGGAGGTTGACAGATTTTATGTGTGTATATGAACATGTATTATAAGATATCTGGATATTATGTAAACGAGCAAATTGTACTCATTCAGTGGTTTGTATATATATTAATTATTGTAAATTTTAATGTATCCGATATCAGATTAATACGCATGCTAAATATTCTAGATAATTTAGTATGGGTGTTACAGAAGTGAAAATGATATTTTGGACAAGATGGCATGTGAGATAAGAAAAGTAGCAAAAGAGACACAAGGAGAATCAATAGGTTTTGGATCTAGGAGTAACAAATATTAGTGGAACAAAAGTGTTCAAAGCAAAGTTAGAATAAAAAGGGAATGTCTTAAAGCGTGGTTTAGGTGTAAAGTATATAAATTTGGGAAAATGATAAGAGAGTTAGAAAACAAACCAAAAAGGCATTGAACAAAGTAAGAACACAAGTTTTTGATGGGTTATACCAATCCATAGGTATCAAGGATGGAGAAAAATCTATATATAGTCTTGCTAAGTGACGGGAAAGAAAGACAAGAAATTTGGATCAAGTGAAGTGTATTAAAGATGCAGAGGGTATACCTATTGTTTATGAAATAGATATAAAAGATTGATGGAAGAAGTATTTCCACAACTTATTTAATGAAAGTCATGGAATATTACCAGATTCTAACATGATAGACATTAGAGTGGATGATGGAAACTATAACTACTATAATTCAAGAACACGAGTTAAAAGAAGCCTTGAAAAGGATGAGTAATGTCAAACTAATTGGGCTTGACAACATACCCATTGAAGTGTAGAAAATCCTTCGAGAAAGAGACATTATAGGTCGATCACCAAATTATTTAACGAAGTTATGAGGTAATAGTGAATATCGGATGAGTGGAGAAAAGACAATTTAATTTTGATCGATAAGATTAATGGGGGATATACAAAATTGTGCAAACTATGTTGGAATTAAACTTATGAGTCATACCATAAAATTATGAAAAAGAATGATTGAACAGAGACTAAGAAAAAAAATAATACTTGAGTTACGTATAATCAATTTTGGTTTTATGCGTGGAGGTCGACTATGAAAATGATCTACTTACTACGACGTATTACGGAGTGATATTAGATTGATATAAAAACAATTTATTTATGTTCTTGCTAACATTGTCAAAAATATAAAAAATTCTCACACGTGTTTAACACGACTATCCAAATATATATAATTTGCTGACTTGATGTTAACTTCGTCAGAATTCAATGGAAATCCGCTCCAAATATTAGTAACATGGTGTTGGATATTTGGTTGTTGGCTTCATATTTGCTAAAATCAAATATACAAGCAAGATGTGCGTCTTCAGAAGCTGGACCTCAGAAGCAGAACTTCAGAAGCTGAACGTCTTTAGAAGCAGAACTTTAGAAGCACTGTTCAGAAGCTCAACCTTCAGAAGCACTGTTCAGAAGCAACCTTCAGACGCTGAATGTTCAGACGCAAAACTTCAGAAGCTGAACGTTCAGACGCAGAACTTTAGACGCACTTCTTCAGAAGTACCTTCAAAAGCTGGTTTACTGTGCTCCTGTTTTTCGTGCCTTGGAGCTGTTTATTTTCTCACCTGATCTGTTGAAGATTTAATTGAAGAATTCTCCAAGCTGCGTATGTTTCTAGAAGGAAGGTTATTTTAGTGAGATATATTTTGAAGATTGGATACTTCTATTTGTGAATATATTTTCAAAGAGATCTTTGGAAAATATATTTCTGAAGAATATTGTGGAATATATTTCTAAAGAAGAATTTTGGAAATATATCTTTGAAGAATATTTGGTTCAAATATTTGTTGCTGCTGAAGGCTATAAATAGAAGACGCTACTATGTAAGAAATCAACTCAACCAAAGCTATCATTGATAAAGTATTCATAGGTTTTGAGTCTGTTAATTGTTGAGTCGTGTGCTCTGTTTTGTATACCACTCTATTGCTGCTATTGAATATCAAAAGCTTAGAGTTGGTTTGTTTTAGTCGAGTTGTAATTGTAGATCACTTGAAGCTTTTAAGCAAAAGTGACTTCTGTGTATTTGGAGTGTGTCTCCTACGTTGATTGTTATTTGAGTTTAAGATCACTGGGGCAGTGATCGATTGAGGGGAAGTGAGATGGGATCTCATGTCTAGGAGTTCCTAGGTTGAAGTCAATACAGGTAGTAGCTAGGTGATAAGTTGTAAACTGGGAGTTTGCTGAGAACTTAGAACTAGGACTACGCTAGTGGATTTCCTTCCTGGCTTGGTAGCCTCCAGACGTAGGTGTGTTTGTCACCGAACTGGGTTAACAAATATCCTGTGCCTTTTACTTTCAGTCTGTTATTGTTCCTCTGTTTTACGTTCAGCATCTGGAATCTATTGTGCCAGAATTTCACATAGTATATATATGAGTAAAACAAAAAGAGAGCAGAGGCGCTGGTTAAAAAACATACAACTAAACCAAAAAGTGTACAACCAAACTGAAAAACAAATAAGAAAAACTAGATGAACAATAACCCACAAAAGCCACGAGGGATCTCTCATGAACAAATAACAACTGAAAATCGAGATGAAATTGAAACAAGTTGAACTATCCCACCCTCTAAAACAATTTATTTGTTAGGATAAAAACACTTATTTGAAATAAAATAGAGTTGTAAACTACATATATATACTTTATATTATAAAATCAAATATCTTAATACAACAATATAATATATATTTTTATAAAAACTACACAATATTACAACTTATACATTTCCTAAAAAAAACTTTATAATTTATACTAAACTTATTTTAAATTTATGCTGACTTATATTTCAAATAACTTAAATATTCACCAACTTTACGTCAGATGCATTTTTTTGTGTAAATTAATTTTAAATTCAATTTAAAATAGTATTTTTTTTAAAATAAAATTTAATAAACATATTAATTGCCCGTGTTTGGCACGGGTATTATACTAGTATTATTAAATATTGCGACGCGACATGATTTAAAACCTTCGTGAAAATGTCTTTTGGAATATGAGTCCTATATATTAAATAATATTGTTTGTTACCTGTATTATAGTGGCAAACAAATAAGGGTAATCCCCATTCAGCACTGAATTGAAGTCCATTTGATTATCTCCCAAGTATCTTGTCAATTATCCAACCAACAACTCCAAGAATGTAATCATATTTGGTTGGTTATATTCTTGAATTTGCTGGTTGGATAATTGACATGATAATTGGAAGTGAATAAAAAGGAATTGAATTCACTGCTCATTTGTATATGATCATTACCCTCCTCTGTTTTGCCAATATAATACATGTGACAAACAACATTGTTTAATTTATAGGGTTTCTTACTCAATCCAAAAGATATTTTCAGCAAGGTTTTAAAGTATGGTTGTGTCGTAATATTTAACGATGTTAAGAGTATTAGTTCAATGAGGCCAAGAATTATATGAATCTAAATTCGAGAGGGCTTTCGTTTCATTTAAGACTTTGACTCTGCGTGGTTTACCAAACTTAGAGAGGATGTTGAAAACTGAAGGGGTAGAGATGCTACCACGACTTTCCTACTTTAGAATTTCAAGTGTTCCCAAGTTGGCATTGCCATCCCTTCTATCTCTTGAAATCCTCGATGTTGGTGGAATAAACAACGAGTTATTGTCTCTCTTTTCTGACTATTGGAATAAAGTTGTTGATATATTCCCAAAGGGAATTGTGTGTATTAAGCATAATTTTAAGTCACTTTTTATCACACACTTCAAAAAACTCAAGGTATTACCTGATGATCTAGACTCTTTTAGTGCTCTGGAGGAGCTTCACATTTCAAATGTGATGAACTTGAGTCTTTTTCAAATGCATGCCTTTCAAGGTTTGATTTCACTTTGAGTTTTGACCATTCATGAATGTGATAAATTAATATCCTTTCAAAAGGTATTGGAGACTTGGCATGTCTTGAGAGACTTGAAATTGGATTTTGTCCATGACTTGTTTTACCAAGTAATACGAAAAAGCTAACTTTCCTTCGACAAGTGACAATTTTGTGCTTCAATGGTGTACTGGCAGTGAGTACAATGCTTCTAGAAACTAGGGTTTCTGTGCTGTGTTTTGGTCATGCCTCGGGAATGATCCCGAGGTTACTATTTGTAGCCTCTTTTGGGCCTGCTCGGTCATGGTTTTGGGCCTAAATCATAAAGGGCCAAAACCATGACTTGGGCGCCCTCGTAAGCTGCTGAGGGCGCCCCCAAAGGGTTATGTGTGATTATGAAGTGGGCCCTGTGCCCTCTTGGAGGACGTCCAGCCCTATTTTAGGGGTTCACACCCTTGGCTTTGGGGTCTTAATTCCTAGATAGTGAGAACTACGGTCCACAGCCCAACAAGCACGAGTCTTGGTACAAGGCGAAGTGATTAAACTGTTTACAGGGGGTTTGTCTATGACCTTTTGCCCAGCAAGTGGGACTTAGTAGCTACGAAGCCGTGTGAAAAAATTTTATGAATACCAGCCCAACATGGGTGTTTTAAACCCTGCATGGGTACTAGCCCAACATGGATACTAGCCCAACGTGGGTATTAGCTCCATGTTTTGTTTTGAGTACCTTAGTGGGCGGCACTAGCCCTACGAGAGTGTTGGGCGCCAGCCCAACAGGAATATTTATGCTAGCCCAACAAGCACAAGTCTTGGTACAAGGCGAAGTGATTAAACTGCGTATAGCTCGCCACGTCCTTTAGACCATGTATTGAGGGCGCCTCTTATTGGGATCCGACGGCTGGCGTGAGGCGACCGTTCGCTCTCGCTGACGTGTCCGAATCGTAGCGGTTCTCGGAAATCGTGCCAACTTAAGTGACGTCATCTGCGCGTTTCCCCAGGCTTTTTCGCTTTTAACTGAAACAGATCTACTTTACTTTTGTACTTTCAGATTCTCCTTATCTCTTTTTCTTCCTTTGTCTCCGTCCTTTCCCTCCTATTCGTTCTCTTTTCCTCGTTCAAGCGGTTGCGGTGTTCGTGGAGAAAACTGCAGCTTACTGTTTTACAGATCGTTCGGAGTACTCGTTCGCTTCTCAAGCCTTCCATTTGTCTAGATCCAGGTACCCTACTTGATCTCGTTCTTTTTGCTTTAATATCCGTAGTATGGTGAGAATTAGAGAGTGCGACGCGGCGGGTAGGGAGTTATCCCCAACTAAGTCGGAGGAGAGGTGTAGGTTGTGGGGGGAGAGCGTTAGGCATGCGAGACGCTCTGATGGAACCATGGATTGGATGGTGTTCGATAAGGCCTACTATGGCCACTCCCTTGAGACGGAGTCTTCGATTGGTTTGGACAGGGGTGAAGCGGGAAGTATTTGTGGAGATTCATCTGACGTTATTGTTCGTTCTGTTCGCCCAGGTCCGTTCTGTAGGAAGGGAATTTGTTACATGGCGTCTTCTAGTGATTCAGAACAAGAGAGTTTTGCCGACGAGGTGCTTCGTTCTGAGTCTGTATACTTGGACTCGCAACGGGTGGCGTTTTTCCGGAGTAAGCTACACGTGTCTTCTACGGGATTTGAGGAGGACGTGGTTTTGGAACCTTGCCGTCCGGGCGAGAAAGTGTGCGCACAGAGGCCGAAAAGTCTGAAGAGTGAGATGTTCCACATGTACACCGCTGTTTTTGAAGATCTGGGCGTGAAGTATCCCTTCACGCCCTTTGAAGTTGACATGCTCAACTGTCTCAATGTCGCGCCTTCTCAGCTGCAGCCAAATAGCTGGGCTTTTATCCGCGCCTTTGAGATACTTTGTGAGGGATTGGGCTTCCAGCCCTCGGTTGGGTCCTTTTTTACTTTCTATGGCACGAAGGGGGTGGATAAGCAGTCTTGGGTGTCTGTCAGTGCGCACCCTGGTAAGAGGCTATTTCCGCCCTACGCCTCTCATTACAAAAATTGGAGACACACATTCCTTCGGGTTAAGGGGCGAAAAGGTTGTGAGGCGGCCGCAGTATGGGTCGACGGTAAGCTGAAGTTTCCCACATGTTGGACGAGTGCTCCGGCGTCCATCATGGGTTTTGACTATGAGAAGTTGGACGCGTATGATCAGGGCGTCGTCTGCTTTTTGGACAAGATGTTGCCTATGAACATCCGAGAATTATTGAACAGGGAAGGTGACGTAGATAGCCTAGACGAGTATTTACGTGAGTCACATTCATTTGCTCAAGCCTATGTTTTGTATTTATATTGTCTTGTTCTTGACCTTTCGCTTTATTTTTTGTAGAGGATATGGCGCCCATGACTGCAGCAGAGAGGAAGAGGTATCTCGAAGAGATGAAGGCGAAGAAGGCTGCTGAGGGAACGGCGACCACTGATCCCACGGGACTTATTACCCGTAAGCCAAAGAGGAAAGCCGATCTCCCGCCCGAAGTTCCAGGTGAGAGCCTTCCGGCGGCTCCGCGCGATAGGAGGTCGCCCGGGAAGGATAATAAAGGGAAGGCGGTTGCAGAGAAAAAAGGGAAGAAGACGCCCTCTCCTTCCCTGATTGGCGCCGTCAAAACCAGCAGCTCGGTGCCGTCCTTCTGGGACAAAGGTTTTGATTATGGTGCCTACGTGAAGGAGAGGCTGGTGTTCAATCCTGAGGACGCACAGTCGGGAAGTCAGGGCGCTGTGCCTTTTATGATGAAGGATATGGGGATCCATTGTCTGAGGACTATGTTGCTCATAGACTCAGTTGACCGTAAGTATGAGGAAGTGGTGCAGAATGAGGAGGCCCTTCAAGCTACGGTGAGGGCGTTGGAAAAAGAGGTGGAGGAGGCCGGGAATGCTAGGGAGAAAGAGGTGCGGCAGGCTAGGGAGGCGGTGACGCTTGAGTTTGAGAAACGCATCTCCGATCTGAAGATTGGTTATGCGGCAGATCTTGCTGGAAAGGACGGTGTCATTGCCAAGCTACAGAATGATGTCGCGGCTGGAGTGGAAAAGGAGGCTCAACTCAAGGCCGAAGTTTCTGAAGCGAAGGGCGAGCTGGCTCTGAACTTTGACGCTGGCTTTGAAAGGGCCAAGGCACAATTTGCCCTCCTCCATCCTGGCGTCGATACTTCCGCTTTTGATCCCTTTAAAATCATTGTAGATGGCGTCCTAGTGGACGAACCCTAATTTGTTTATTGTAATTTTAACTCCTTGACTTATTTTTAAATTCATTACTCTGCTTTGAATTTGTGTTCGTGATGTATCAACTTTGCTTTTACACTTTTATTTTCCTGCAAGCTTAAGCATTTTGGAAGGTCTCTCCTGGGCGGTAATTCTATTTGTTTCGCGACGGCGTCGACCGTTTTTTAGGCGTGTTTCTTTTTAGCGCTTGATGCCACAAGGTTCCTTTATAAGGTTTTCCCAACGATCTTGTTTTGTGCTCGCGACGTCTTAGAGCCCTCTTGGGGGTTAAGGAATTAGGCGACGATCTTGTTTTTCGGCTCGCGACGTCTTAGAGCCCTCTTGGGGGTTAAGGAATTAGGCGGCGATCTTATTTTCGTCTCGCGACGTCTTAGAGCCCTCTTGGGGGTTAAGGAATTAGGCGGCGATCTTATTTTCGTCTCGCGACGTCTTAGAGCCCTCTTGGGGGTTAAGGAATTAGGCGGCGATCTTATTTTCGTCTCGCGACGTCTTAGAGCCCTCTTGGGGGTTAAGGAATTAGGCGGCGATCTTATTTTAAGCTCACGACGTCTTAGAGCCCTGTCTTTTAGGGTTAAGGGATTAGGTGGCTCTTTTCTTTGTAAGCTCACGACGTCTTAGAGCCCTGTCTTTTAGGGTTAAGGGATTAGGTGGCTCTTTCTTTATATCATACGGCGAGCTCATTAGAGATTCGGCAATGGTGATCTGCTAAATGCAATGAGAGTAAGACGGACAAGCAATATATATATATAACATTAATAAAAAACCGGGGCCTCATTAAAAACCCCCATTACTGCGGGGGGAAAAGAGTGCCCCTTACTGTCTTACTACTTAACTGTACAAAAAGCGAATTTATAAGATAAAAAACGGTAAGAACTAAAGAGGCTTTGTCTTCCCTCCAGCTCGCCCTTGAGTTGTCATGGCGAGTTCCGTCCTGCACTGCCCTCGATCTTTTTCATCATCCTGCGGTTGGCTGGTTCTGTCCATAATATCAGCTCCTTCTTGATTTCATCACATTCTACTTCTTCCTTCCTGGTCCTGAAAATTGGATTGGCCGGCTTTGGGTGAAGCGTCAGGAAAGGAGTACTCGTTTCCTCAACCTTCCTGGCTTCTCCGTGTTCTGCATTTTCTTCATCAGCATAGTGAGAATTGATTGGCTTCAAGTGGGGTACCAAGGAGGGAGTACTTTCTTCCTCAACCCTCTCGATCTCCTCGGGCTCCGTATCTTCTTCTTCCACATTATTATTTCCTTCCTCGACCTTCTTGATTTCCTGGACATGAATTTCTTCTTCTAGGCTGGATATAATGAGGTTCACTTGGTGCACTTTTAGGTTACTGCTTCCTTTCTTTTCCTTCTGAATCTTCAAGCTATTGTGGTAACATTCTCGGGCTGCTCGCTGGTCCGCTCTAATGGTACCAACCCGCCCATCATCCAGCGGGTATTTCATGACGAGGAATTTGGTGGAAAGATAGGCGTCGAGGGCGTTAAAGGCTGGGCGGCCGACGATGACATTGTAGGAACAGGGCGAGTTGACTACCAAGTATCTAACCCTGATGGTCTTAGCATTACTACCTGTACCGAATGTTGTTTTCAGCGTGATGTATCCCCGGACGTGCACCTGTTCCCCTGTAAAACCGGCCAGTATTCCTTTAAAAGGCTGCAACTGCTCCTCGTCTAGACCCATCTTCTCAAAAGCAGAATAATAGAGGATGTCTGCAGAACTGCCTGGATCAATCAACACCCTCTTGACGTCCCAGTTGAAGATTTGGACAGTGACGACCATGGGATCGTCATCGTGAGGAATTACCCCCCTACGGTCTTCACTTGAGAAAGTGATATCCACCTGACGCTCTGATTCCTTCCTGGTGTGGTCATCAAGCAGCATTATTTGTCTGACGTACTTCTTCCGGGAGGTGCTGGACTCCCCGCCTCCTGCAAAACCGCCAGATATGGTGTTCAAAGTGTGGCGCTCTCCTTCTTTCGCCACTTCTTTCTCTCTCTGGGGGTCTTCGTGGGGGCGCCTGTCCTCTCCTCTACCTTCCTTCACGTAACCCCTCAACCTGCCGTTCTGGATCAGCTTCTCTATTTCCCTTTTCAGATGTATACAATCGTCTGTAGTGTGTCCCTTGATGCGGTGATATTTGCACCAGGCATCCTTATCGTTCCCCATGATTGTTCCTCTCGGCGGCTGAGGCTCAGGGATGATTCTGGAGTGGCAAACTTCTCTCCAGATTTGTTCACGGCGGGTGTTGAGGGCCGTGAAGGATTCTGGAGGGGGTGGGCGCCTATCATGACCCTGGCGTTTGTATGGCACTCGGTCTCTGCTACTGGACGAGTAATAATTGCGTCGATGATCATATCCGTAGGGAGCACGCTCCCTGGAATCTCTTGCCTTCTTCTCGGCGTTACTTTCTTCTCCCTTTATGTAACACTCTGCTCTAGACATGATTTCTTCCATGGAGTCTGCTGGTTTTTGTGCCAACGACTCGTTGAACTGGCCAGCGCGGAGACCGTTCTGGAAGGCTCCCACAAATAACTCTTGGTTAGGGTTAATGACCTTGATGGTGGCGTCATTGTAGCGTGCAAGATACTCGCGGAGAGTCTCGTTGGGTCCTTGACGGACGTTGAAAAGGCTGGTAGACGAGACTTTGCGGTGGCGGCTTGCTGAGAACTGGTGCGTTAACTTGCGCGTCATATCCTGGTAGCTGACGACGGAAAATCGAGGCAGGTTCATATACCACCTCAGGGCGGCGTCTTTCAGGGTCCCTGCTAACAACTTGCACTTGAGAGAATCGGCCGCACCGATGACGGCCATTTGAGTGTTGAAGGCGGTCACATGCTCCACTGGGTTGCTTTTTCCGTCGAAGGAGGAAAGAGATGGCGGCTTGAAATTCTCTGGCACCGGCGCGTTCCAAACTTCGGCGGACAGTGGTTGAGGGTCGGGGTCGGCCGATTCATCTTGCTGAGACCCATTTCCTTCGGCGTGTTGCTGCTGTTGGATGGTTTCCATGGTTGCTTGCAAGGCTTCGTTGTGGTCGCGAAGCTGCTGGATCTGTTGTTGTAGAGCCTCTAAGGCCGCTGGGTCTGCCATCGCGCCGGCGACGACGGTAGTTTGAGTTTGTATGTTGAGTTTGTGATTGGTGGTCAGAGATTCGCACCCTAAACCTCGAATCCCAGGTTTAGATCAGGGTTTTTCAAACAGATGTGGGTCGGTCGTTTGCTGGAGTTAGGGGTAGGTCTAGGGTTGAATCACGGCGGATTCGAAGGCTTTTAGGTTGCTCCTGGGAGATATGGTGGATACACGGCGCTCTAATGGCTCTCAGGGGCCGTGGATCGATCGTTTTTCTCTGGGAGACGGTGGCTAGGTCAGTTTTACCGTGGCCCCACGGTGGGCGCCAACTGTGGGGGGAGTGAGTACAATGCTTCTAGAAACTAGGGTTTCTGTGCTGTGTTTTGGTCATGCCTCGGGAATGATCCCGAGGTTACTATTTGTAGCCTCTTTTGGGCCTGCTCGGTCATGGTTTTGGGCCTAAATCATAAAGGGCCAAAACCATGACTTGGGCGCCCTCGTAAGCTGCTGAGGGCGCCCCCAAAGGGTTATGTGTGATTATGAAGTGGGCCCTGTGCCCTCTTGGAGGACGTCCAGCCCTATTTTAGGGGTTCACACCCTTGGCTTTGGGGTCTTAATTCCTAGATAGTGAGAACTACGGTCCAAATGGAAACATCAGGATATTCCCTCCATACAAAATTTGACTCTAGCACACTTTCGTTACCTGCCGTGACTATTTTCAAAATATCAACATTAATTTAATGTTCTACTAAATAAATTTTCATTTTATATTTAAAACACTGTTAAATATTTGAACCGCACTCGTCAAGGATTTTATATGCTTATATATGCAGAAGAAAATTTGTATGTACCGATATGTGAAAGTAGATATGATAAAATTTTGATAACTCGTGACTATTTTCAAATTATCAACATTAATATGGTGTTTCTATTTAATAAATTTTTATTTTATATGCAAAACACTGTTCAATATTTAAACTGCTTTCATTGCAAATTTTAAATTTTTATATCTGCAGAAACAAATTTTATATACATATATGAGAAAGTCGATATTCTAAAGTATTTGAAACTCGTGATTATTTTCAAAACATAAACATCAATATAATGTTTCTATTAAATAAGTTTTTATTTTATATGCAAAACATTATTCAATGTTTGCAACGCACCCGTTGCAAATTTTATGTGTTTATATCTCAAAAATCAAATTATATATATATATATATGAGAAAATTGATATGCTTAAATTTTGAAAACTAATGATTATTTTAAAAATATGAACATTAATATAGTGTATATATTGATTTTTTTTATGCAAATTAGTGAAATTAAGAAATTAAAGTGGATGAAAACTGTTTTACTATATTTATGTTATAATACAGTTTTTTCCTATGCTTATAAAATTAAGGTGATCATGAATTTAAAAAAGGAAAATTATGGGAATTCGATGCGTGTGATTTTTATATGTTGTTAGTAGATGTTAGTAAAAGTGACATATAATTAAACACAAAAAAAGAACCAAATGGAAAGCACGTCATTATATATGTGTGTGTGTGTGTGTGCAGGGGCGGCAGCACCCCCCAGCAAGCCGGGGCACATGCCCGGGCTCAACCCAGATTTTTTTTTTGTTTTAAGCCCAACCCAATAACCATTAACCCATTTCAAAAAAAAAAAAGGGCAAGGCAAGGCAACAACACTCTGTCACTCTCCTCTCCTCTCTGTCGCGCCTCTCCTCTCCTATCCTCTCCTCTCTGCCGCGCGCGCCTCTCCTCTCCACTTCTGCTTGCCTCTGCGCTGCCTCTCCACTCTCCTCTGTCAACAACTTCTGCTTGCCTCTCCACTCTCCTCTCCTCTCGCGCGCGCCTCTCCTCTCCTCTCCTGCCGACTGCTACCGCCCCATTTTGTCTGGTATTTTCCTTCTTTCTTTTCTTTTCTTTTCTTTTAGTTTTAGGGATTTAGGAATTGAATTTATAATTCTGATTTCTGATTGTTATTAGGGATTAGAGATTATGGATTTTAGGTTAGGATTTAGGAATTAGCTTTAATGTTCCGCCCCATTTTGTCTGGTAATGCTTTAGCTAATTAGCTTTAATGTTCCTGCTTTTCTGTTCTCATTAATGAATAATTATATATTGTGGATTGCTGAAGTTTGAGCTTAATTAAAAGTGATATAAAGTACTTAAATGTGGGAAGACTAAATGGTAGTTCTATTTTTTGTAATGGACTAGTTTTATTAGAAGGAATGGAGATAGCAAAAGCTTTCTCTCGGACAAAGTACATGTTAATCTAGAAAACCAAATTGCAGAACTAATTAGTCATCATTAATTCTAGTATGCTTCCATAATATTGCGATTAACATGATTGATTATGAATTTTAAAGGACTGATTTTGATTCCAACAAATTAATCACCTTGTCCAAAGGAGAAGAGAGTGGCATTGTTGGCCTAGCAGCTACAGAATACATTTTTTTCAATCCTGCTAATAGAAACCAGAATGCAAACCAGGCCAATATTTCAATGAACACATAGGATATTTGTTTATGTGAAAAGAAATGCTATAAACCTCGTTTGAACTCACACTTGTGATGTTATTAATTCCTACCTTTATTGCAATTCTGTTTTATTTAATATACTATCATTTCCTGTTTGCAATTGTAAGTGAGCCAAGTTAAGAGAGAAACCAAGATACAAATAACTAGAAAGCTAGAAGTAAAACATACATGCAATTAGAAATTGAGCTATGGTTACTAAAATTTGGGAGGGATTGCATAACAGGTATGTAAGTATATCTGAGAATAATACTTGAGAGGAGTTAGTTTTGATTTTTTTTTTTTTTTAAAACTCGGTATTCAACTCGAAGACCGACTAATTCGGAGAACCAATCCCACCATCCATTAGGGGGATGCAATTGAACTCAGGGTAAAACCATGTATGAACCGACACAACATAGGAATTATTGACATAAATCGAATTTGAAATAAGGAAAATAGAATCTTGTAAAATTTTCATCTAAGCCAGGCCCTCAATTTTCTTGAACTAGCTAAGATAGCAAACACGGACCTTAGTGTTTATCTCATTCTAGAAGATTGTATTTTGTGGGTTTGGATATTTGCTGAATATGATGGTAGTGAACAATGGTAATCTTAGAATTGATAGTGTTTTGTTTGGTTATGTTCTACTTTGAACAATGGTAGTATAATGTTTATTGGGGTGAAACTAAATGGTAGTATAATATTCTACTTTTGCCCAGGCTTCGTAAAATTCCTGGCTCCGCCACTGCGTGTGTGTGTGTGTGTATATATATATATATATTTGTTAGTTTGGAACGTAGTAATTCAAAATTTGTTAAGTACCAACATAAAATAACACATATATTGTAATTTGTAACAAAAAAAAACAAATATTTGCCGAGAACTTAGAACTGTTAATTTTTTTTTTATAAAAAGGGAGTAATGTTTTAAACTCACTTGTATCTGCCGAGAATCCATATGGTTGTCATTAAATGTTTTTTTCATTGGGTACCGAATGAAAATCATAGTCAACCTTGAGTAGTGAAATGTAATTATTACTAACATTGAATAACCAATCCAACTAATTAACACCTTGGACAATAACTTGAGAAAATGAGAAAATAGTCCTTCATATTAGTGATTTTATGGAATTAGGGAAGGGTAATGAAGGCAATTAGGTAGTAATCAACTTTCTTATATTGATAGTAGATACATTTTGTTAATACAAAAATTTATCTATCCCTTTGAAATGAATGGCCAGTTTCGGCAAAATGCCAAATAGAGACACCGTAATAAACTTTCAACAACGTACGGACTGTCGAAAATATCGTGTTTGGTACAAATATGAGATCTTTCATATTCCATAAGCACATGTTGGAGAGCAAACGAACATCTACCATTCAGATATATCACAATGTGGTAGGTAGGTCACAAAGGAACGGTCTTAATTTCTTTTCAACATAAATTATCTTTGTCCTTCGAAAATACTCCCTCCATTTCAAAATACATGTCCATTTTAGAGAAATTGCAGTAATCAAGGACAAGCTAGTTTGACACAAAAGTTCATATTATACCCTTGTCGTTGATTTCCTCCATTTTACATTTATTTACCCCATCTCATAATTACTTCCAATACCAACACCAAAATTAATTAAACAAATTAGTCCATCGTTTAAATACCCTTGGTCATTTCTTGGGAGAGTCCAGTAGTCATTTCTTGGGAGAGCACATGAGTAAATCCACTTAAAATTGGGTCAACATTTATTAGTAGAAAATAATTATTGTGGAGAAAATCTACAATCCAATTAATTGGTAGACAAGGGTAAAATAGACAAAATGTATACTTAAACTATCAAATAGACATGTATTTTGAAACAAAAAATTTCTCCAAAATGGACATGTATTTTGAAACGGATGGAGTATGTATCTAATGTACATTTTGCTTGGAGAATGGATATTGGTACACGACTCGCAACATCACTTACATATAAATGTTAAGTAGTCTGATTACATGAATCCCTAACCCTAATGCAACCCTAACACCCAAAATGACACATTTCTCCCTAACTTTTCTTTTGAAAGAAATTTATGAAAAAAAATCCTTGCTGAGAGTTGAACCACATACCAACTTCTAATAGGTCACAGCTGTAACCACTGGATCACTAATGGTTTTTGTGACTTATAATTGCTTTTATTTTATATATATCTACGGCAATTATAAAAAGGGGGGTTTGAATGAAGGAATTAAGTAGTGTTTTAATTAAATCTAAAATATTTTTATGCACAATCTAATATATTTTGGTTTGTGATATGAAATATATTTTAATACTCAATAATATATTTTTATACTGAATATGATATATTTTGGTACTCAATTTGAGATATTTTTGAATTAAATCTAATATACTATTTTTATATTGAATATGTTAGAAAGTGATTTCTTAGTCCCCAAGTTTTGCTAAAATATTTTTATGCACAATCTAATATATTTTGGTTTGTGATATGAAATATATTTTAATACTCAATAATATATTTTTATACTGAATATGATATATTTTGGTACTCAATTTGAGATATTTTTGAATTAAATCTAATATACTATTTTTATATTGAATATGATATATTTTGGTACTCAATTTGAGATATTTTTGAATTAAATCTAATATACTATTTTTATATTGAATATGATATATTTTGGTACTCAATTTGAGATATTTTTGTACTAATCTAATATATTTTTGTACTTAATAATATATTTTAAAATTGAAGAGTAAACCCGTTAAATAGTTATGAGAGAAACCTAGCTCAGTTAAAAGGTTATAAATAGAGGAGAGCATTAGAGAATTAGGGTAGTCTTGACAACCCTAATGACTAACCCTAACTTTTCTTTTGAAAGAAATTTATGAAAAAAATCTAATATGATATATTTTGAATATGATATATTTTGGTACTCAATTTGAGATATTTTTGAATTAAATCTAATATACTATTTTTATATTGAATATGATATATTTTGGTACTCAATTTGAGATATTTTTGTACTAAATCTAATATATTTTTGTACTTAATAATATATTTTAAAATTGAAGAGTAAACCCGTTAAATAGTTATGAGAGAAACCTAGCTCAGTTAAAAGGTTATAAATAGAGGAGAACATTAGAGAATTAGGGTTACAACAAACAAGAAAAGATTAGAGATCAAAGGAAAACTAGGGTTGTGGAGAGAAGAAGCAAGGAGACAAGTGAGAAGAACCTGGAGAGAGATTTTACCGTAGGAATATCAAATTCTGCAAACCAAAGGTAAGGGGGAGTCTCTATTCATCATTATATATAAGTTATTAACATATCCTTTTTATTATTATTATTATTATTTTTCTTTCGATTACCACATAACAGTTCCAGCTTTTACATTTAAGACAACCCGTTAAATAGTTATGAGAGAAACCTAGCTCAGTTAAAAGTTTATAAATAGAGGGGGGGTCTCTATTCTAATGTCTTTTATTTTGGCCTAAAAAATAGGAAAATCTTCCAGGTCATGTCAAATAAGTTATTAACATATATATAATGATGTGGCTTTGCAGTTTTTCTTTAAACCTTATAATGTGCCTTTGTTGTTGCCCTAACCCTAATTAGTAGCCCTAATTTTTAGTTCTAAAAATTTATGAAAAAAACTTCTGGTGGGATCGAACCAGGTACCACATGCTTTCAATTCACAACTCTTACCAACAAGGTACTGATGTTTTTTATGACACGTGATTGTTTCAATGTTGTGTATTCAACACAAATCTCGAGTCCTCTTTCTTTCAATTTCACAATCCCTAAATCATTTCTCACTCACTTTCATCTCTCTCACCATCTTGCAATTGAACCTAATAACCATAACACCACCCTTTTTGACGGACCTAATTAATTTTTATGAAAAAAAAATCTACAAGAAATTGAATCAGATAACACATGAAAATGTCATTTTTTTTAAAGTCACTAACGCCATTGCAATTCCTTTTAATTCCTTTTTTGATAGCAGTTCCTTTTCATTATTAGCGGTTCCTTTTCATTATTATTTTTTCTTTCAATTACCACATAACATTCCTTTTTATTTTTTTTCTTTCGGTTACCAAATAGCAATTCCTTTTCATTATTTTTTTCTTTTGATTATTACATAACAATTTCTTTTCCTTTTCATTTTTATAGATTTAACAGCTTTTGCGGTTAGGACCAATTTCTTGGTGCAAGCTTTTGTATATATTTTTTCTTTTGATTTGTCATTTTAATTGCGGTCCATCTTTTATTTTTGTTGCTTTTTGAGATGGTTTGATAACATAATACTGAATGTAACTATAAAAGTAATAATATAGCAAATTTGATAGTTATATATGAAGCTATACAAAACCCGTGCATCGCACGGGTTAAAGTCTAGTAATTAGAGTGTAACATTATAATCATGATTTTGAAAAAAACACATTATAATCATGATCATTTATTCATTTACAAGTCTTGAAAATATTCCCCTCCAAAAAAAAAGTCTTGAAAATATTGTACTACTAATGTATACAAAAAATAACTCAAAAAAATTATACCAAAATAGAAAATAAGATTTACCTCTCGTAATATTGTTGTGTCATGTGTAGTCCATCTGGATCTCTCGTAATGACCTTATCTTCTATGTATGGGAGGTGCAATCCATCATGTGCTGGACAAGATAGGGTCTTGTGGCAGTGTTCAACCACCGATTCACTTTAGGGCAGCGGGGTCATATGACCCCACTTGCTTTGTATTTTTTAACCATCCTACAATTTCCTTTCTTTCTCTCTTTCTGGCACGGTGGAGTTGTAGCTTTTCAGTACGGGTTTTCTTTCCTTTGGATGGTTTGACAATTTTTGTTTTTGCCCGTTGAGGTGCTTTGTTTTCTTTTGTGCTGTGTTTTCGACCCAAGGTGTTCTTATTTTTGGTTATGACTTTGTACCTTCCTCCTTTATGAGAGAAGTAAAAAGGATGTTACTCCCTTAGTTTTACACTGAAGTCACATTCGTTCATTTTAAACAAATTAAAAATTTCCAATATATAAATTAAAAAAAAGAGAATAATATAACTTTACCAAATAATCTTTATTAACTATTAGGATATAATTTTTTTTTAGAGATATTAGGATATAAATTTTGTAAAATAGTGCTCTCTCTATAACTACAGTTTTTGGTTGGAGGATCCCAACAAGAGAGGCTTTAGGTATAGAGGAGTGATAACATATCAGCATCAGAAATGTTGTATTTTTGTTTTGATGGAGTATAAACAATTGAACACTTGCTTTTTTATGGTGTCCCAAAGTACAAATCATTTGGCAAACTATTACCAAGAGTTTACACATCACAAAAAATCTTGTGTGTTTTCATATTTTCTAAATCCACGGTGTTGTAGATATTTGATGGTTGGCTCTTGACAACCGTTTCTACATTTTGCAACGTTCCTATGCAGTGGCAACATTTCTTTTAAGAGAAACTAGTAACTAACCCGTGCGTCCGCACGGGTACCGGTTGGTCGGGATGATTTAAATAGTCAAAATTTGATTATATGATATGTATATAAAATATTTATTATTGCAATTAAAGAAAATAATAAAAAATCACTTATAATGTTGTTAATGTTTGATCATATTGTTTGTTTTGAAATGTGATAACTTTGTTTTACGTTTATCAAACCAAAATGTTGATCTGAGTTTTTATGTTTATTATTGATAAAACTTACTCCCCTTATTTTTATAAAAAATAATTAGAAATTACAATTATTTGAATATCCATTTTGTGACAACTTTATTTCTCATACTCACATTCTTTTTTACTTTATCTCTCTATTGATTTTGTATTCATGCAAATACCTACTTTTTCTTTGTAAATTATGGTTCTCATAAGTTGTCAACCAAATGGTTGTTCAAATAACACTCCTCTTCTTTTAATTTGTACTCTCTTGGATGTAAAAAAATAATATAAAATTGAATTATATAAATATGAATGTGAGATATATTGTGGGGTTTGATGAAACCTATTTAATATGTATATTTAATATGTGAAGTAATATAAAATATTGAATATGATCCATTTAAACGACGAACTTAGGTGCATTGGATATGTCTGCTCTAACTTCTAAGTGGCTGGAGCATACATACTATTCTTGTGATAGGAAACAACATGGCATAACATTTTCTATATTTAGAAAATTTTGTTGGGTGATAGGCGGTAAACAATCCCATTTACTACAACTCACAACTGTTTGGTATATTTGGTTGGAACTTAACAATGCATTATATAATGGTTCAACTTTAAATGTTCCTATGTGGATGGATAGACAAAATCAAACAACAGTATTGGATTCCATTCATTACTAATGAAGAAACGAGACCTTAGTCTAAGAAAATTTGGGGAATTAATCTCTTTTCTTGCTTGAAATTTACTATATTCTTTTATTTAAGGGTGACATATATCTTCTTTGTTGTAATGAGTTTAAGTACCCTTTATACTCTCATCAATAAATGCTTGCTTATAAAAAGAAAAGTTATGCGTTAGTTTTTTTTTTTTTTTTTAGAGGAAAGTTATATGAGTTAGTTGACTAGTTCTCCATCTACAAATTGGTTAGTTAAATTAAATAATGATAATTCTTTCAAATTAACATAAGTACTACATAATAAATAATTAGATGACATTTTTTCTTCTTTAATTGACACTCATTGTAAAATTGATAGAATATTAAATAATCGATAGACATTGATCCAAGACCACAACAAACATTTGAATCCGATTGTATCCGTCGGTATGCTAAATGGAAAGGTCGCTTTGCCGGCTGCATTGAACTAACCATCATTTTTGAATATTGATTGACAATGTCAATCCTTTTTCTTTTTTACGAGACAATGTCACATTCAATTGACCCCAAATTATTATTTTAGATTTTACAAAGTTATGAATTGTCGCTGACTCATTTATTCATTGAATCCGCTGACTCATTTTTAAATGTTCAAATTTTTAAAGAATCAAATGAACTACTTTATGGGAGGTTGATTAGATTGGAATCACATTTGCTTCCTAAGTTCATTTGCCATTGTCAACAAAAAAGGAAAAGAAAGAAAAAGGTTCATGCATATGGTTTATATATTGGATTTTTTCTTTCACAGCAAAAAACAAGTGTTATGCTAACTTATGCAGTAAAGACATAAGTTAAGTAGTTTGATAACTTAATAATTTATGGTATGAGTTTAAAATGTACTTTGTTTATCATTCAAGTATTAAAAATTAAAAAAAAAATATTCCCTAAAAGGAGTATCTCTATTTTCTTTCTCGTTCAGATCCATCTTGGCACCGGAGCTCAGATTGTGAGTGAATGAATTTTTTTAGTACCGAAGATCTATTTTTAGTTAACATTCGCAAAACACAAATATTTTTGGCTAAAATATTTGAAAGGTCCCTGCAAATATAGCGCATTTGACTTTTGATCCCTGTAAACAAAAAAATTTTTTTGTTTTTTAAAATGGTCTCTGGGCCCAAGGACCATTTTTAAAAAACAAATTTTTTTTGCAAGGACCAATTTCAATTTTTTTTTTACAAGGACCAAAATCCAAATGTGCCATATTTGCAGGGACCTTGTAATATCCCGTGTAGACGCAACTTTTATCAGTATCAGATGAGTTTCGAGTAAGTAAGGGCGTAAATGTAATTTCGCGCTAGAAGGGCTGTATATATAGGGTGACCAAGATATTTTCCTTCATTTTCTCATCTCCCTTCTCTCTCTAAAATTCAAAAATCCTCTCCCTCTCTCTACAATTTCAGCCTTCACTCCCTCCATTCCCTAATCCATCAATTGTCATTGCAATTTCTTGAATCACAAGTGATAGACTTTTAGCAAGTGTACTAAAAATGCATCGAAGTAATAAAATTTATAAGTTCGTATCCACATGGACTGTTTCAACTTCTATTCCACAATGTCGTTATTATTAAGGATGTATTAAATGGGGGGTTGCCCTAGGCAGTTGGGTTGATTGCATAAAAAGTAAATAAGCTGATAAAAGTTGTTTTGAAGATATAAGGAGAGATGAGATCAAGTCTTTCGAATCCTCTGATTAATTATGTTTGGTAAACTGCACCTATTTCTATGAATACTCCTCTAGTTTTACGATAGTTAACAAAAATAGTCCT
The DNA here is from genome assembly GCA_018208015.1 of Medicago ruthenica. Taxonomy (NCBI): domain Eukaryota; kingdom Viridiplantae; phylum Streptophyta; class Magnoliopsida; order Fabales; family Fabaceae; genus Medicago; species Medicago ruthenica. Next base: position 18,398,411 of record CM031375.1, read on the forward strand.
AATCAATCCCTTCAATTAGAACCCTCTTCTCGGATTACAGTCCCTAATTCCTTAGGCGATCTAATATTCCTCGAAGGTTTTACAAACGTTAACCTATTATCACAAATAAACGATTATCCATTCCTAGACTAACCCTGTTTGTTTGAACAATTCAATTAGGTCTAAGTTGAAAGCTAGGGTCAGTAGTCATTCATTCTTACGAATTCATGTTATATATTGTCAGTATATAAAAAGCATTAAGAATAATTGAATTGAATAAAACTAGATTAATATTCATAAGCTATAGAGTTTCACATCCACATGTGTTTAAACAGAGTACATCAGATTGTTGGAACAAAATGTATGAACAACTCTCTTTTGGGTTTTGATGATAACAAAGTGTTAAAAAGAAAATTGGAATTGCTAATGCTTTGTTCTAAGTGTGCAGAACCATGTTCTTAATGTTTGGTAATTAATACTGGTTATGGAAGAACAAGCTAAGAGCAAGAAAGAAAGCATTGAAGCCTTTGTTGCAAGTCTGAAGCAAAACTGGGTCTGAAGCAGCTTCTAAAGGCAGCTTCTGAAGACTGCGTCTGAAGGGTGCTTCTGAAGGCAGAGTCTGAAGACTGCGTCTGAAGGGTGCTTCTAAAGGTCAACAGAAGTCAATGTCTGAAGGTTGAGTCGGAAGGTCAACAGAAGTCAACGTCTGAAGGCTGAGTCTGAAGGTCAACAAAAGTCAACGTCTGAAGAAGTGCGTCTGATGAACAGTGCTTCTGAAGTCTGAGTCTGAAGACCTGCTTCTGAAGTATTGTTCCTGAAGAAGCTTCTAAAGTCTGAGTTCTTTAAGGAAAAGTTGTTGTCTCTGTCAACAGTAAAGCCTGCAATGTCAGAACAGCTCTTTGGAATTGTTGCCTCCTTCACAGAAACATTCTCCAGGTTTTAAGGAAACATTCAAAAGCTGATGCTCTGTTTTGTGCACCAGTTCTGGAAGGACTTATTGCTGGCCATAGCTTCTAGCCTTGCAACGGCTCTTTGCTGGATTTCTACCAAATCTCAACAATCTTTTACCTTCTATAAAAGAGTGAAGATTTGAGAAGAAACACAAGACTCTGTACAGAAAAACTACACTGCAACACCAGAACTGCAAACACTCTGTTTTACGTTTTCTGTCACAAAACAACTTAGGAATTCTTACAATTTTTTTATCTTAGAATTCCTTAAGTGTTAGAGTCTTATTTGAGTTGTATTTTGTGAACACCTCTGATATTTGATCAAGTGTTCAACACAAACTTATTTCTTTGTAACATCAGTTTGAAACCCAAAGTCTTAGCCCGCGTGCTGAGCAACCAGAAGTCTCTTTACTTTGTGTACTGAGCAATTAGAAGTCTCTTAGCTTTGTGCTTTGAGCAGGGAAGTCTCTTGACTTTGTGTCTTGAGCATTGGAAGTCTCTTAGCTTTGTGCTTTGAGCAGGGAAGTCTCTTGACTTTGTGTCTTGAGCATTGGAAGTCTCTTAGCTTTGTGCTTTGAGCAGGGAAGTCTCTTGACTTAGTGTCTTGAGCATTAGAAGTCTCTTACTAGGTGTTTGAGCATTGAAGTCTCTTAACTTTGTGTTTTGAGCAATTGTAATCAGTTTGATTATAGTTAAATCTCCTGTAAGTGACAGGGGGACTAGACTACTTCCGGTTTGTGGAAGGAACTAGTATAAAAAGCTTTGTGTCTTTCTTTCCCTTTCTCTTTACTTCATAATCCGCTGCTAACAAACTCTGAAAAAGGTTCAGAACTGATCTTTATCATATTCTGAACTTAACATAAGTTTTGAGAAAGAAAAAGAATTTACCCACACAATTCAACCCTCCCCCATCTTGTGTGTTTTTCTCACCTTCACAGATTCATCTCCAGACTTAATCTCTAAGAGATTTAGCTACTCATAGTATGAATTACAAATAACATAATCAATTGAAGCTTAAAAACATACATAAACTGACTCTGAGTTGGACGGAATGGCCACCTCTTCAGTTTTGTGCTTTCCAAATCGTGCTTCCAATCTCCAAAATTCTCATCCCCTGTTTCTGAAAATAGTTTAGCTTAAATAGGCAACAACTACGCCTAAAATCGTGACACGATTCTGCATTAAAGCCCCATGATTCTCCAAAATCCATTTCACAATCGTGTCACGATTTATGCAATCGTGACACGATATTATAGGCAGAGATATTCTTCCAATCTGGTTAGAAAATCGTGACTCGATGCCCAAATTGTGTCACGATGCAATTATTTCAAGATCTTGATGTTTTCTTGCTTTTTGCACCTCCAGGCTGTCTAATAATGCTACAGACTCAATAAAAACATCAAAACAACTGATAAAAACATGTAATGACAACATGTCATCAACAAGCAAACTCACTTTTGGGGGAAAACCTAAATTCAAGAGAAACTTAAGGAATCAAGATAGGAGGAAGGAATCAAGCTAGGGTTTTGGAGTAGGAAGCTTGGCTAAGCATTGATCAAGAAAACAAGGTGAGTTCCTTTAGATTAGAACCCTCCTTGGGTAGTTTATGAGGTTTTGTGTGGTGAGGAAAACTTGGATTAATAGGTTTTAATTCTTGTTTTGTTAGTTCCCTTTGTTAATACTTGTTATGTTATGACCTTTCTAGCCAAAAGCCCTAAATTTTGATGTATATAGACTTACTGGTGCTGAGAATTGGTTATGGTTCGTGTTGGAATTTTCTGGAAAAGCTACAGGGCCTGGCATCACTGAGATTCTCGTGCCACGATCATATGAATCTGGGCACCATTGTGCCACCACATATGTGTCTCGTGCCACGAGGATGGCAGTGAGGCACCCTTTAAAGAAATGTGTTTTATGGCTAGAAAACCCGTTCTCGCAGCGCCAGAATGTCTTTGCGAATACAATAGTGGAAGAAAGTGTCATGAATATACCTTGTATTAACACATGAGTGATATGCGGTGTTTCAAAACACCATTATGGATTAATCGTAATCAAACTCAGGCGTCATTATGATTGAAGGGTAGATTTATCCTTAGGTATCAGATAAGGTTAAGGGTTTAGATTTTCAGGATACCCTTGACCAGGCAGAATAGAGTGTACCTTAGTCAGTGGTACAAGGCTTTTCCCCAGTTATAGGTACATTTACATGTACACCAGAACGTGCCTCAGTTGTTCACGTCAGAGTGACATTGAGGATACGTATAACAGATCAAATATTTTAATCAAGATTAATTAATTAAAAGGTTAAAATTGTGTCTCCGATGTTCTCGTCAGTTAGAGAGCACGAGGGTTCCGGATACAGCTGAAACGGGCAGGAACCATCCGCGAGGATAACCACACACAGCAAGAGGAGTCCGGTGATTAGCCTCAGATAGGAATTTTCACCGGTTAGCAGGGGAGTGTACTTCGGGGTTACTCCACTCGGAGGTATTCCATAAAATCAACTCAGATAATAATTGTTTGTTACACGCTAACATACTAACCTAATAATATCAGAATCTATTTAGTATGATCAGAGTAGATATTAGTTATCAGATAGTGATCCTAGATTCCCCTCGATCACTAAGTTAGCATAACGTAGTCTAGTTTTCACGACTACACAGTATAGCAGGCACATACACGTATAAACCTGAAAATGGTTGAGATTAGTATATGACAACCGTAGGTCTCCCCCAAGGTTGTCATACAACCTAGGATAGGTGGAGCTCACTGAGACATTATGTCTCATCCCAATCCTTTTGATTTCAGGTTCACAGGTAGCACGCAACAAGGGTAAGGAGAAGGCTACTGACTGATTGTGCTAGTTCTAAGTTTGATTTTAGAGCATTAGAATGTTATGTATCCAAATTTTGTATTCTGTTGTACTGTATCAGAGATGTTTTGTACTATGCAACTGTTGTAAAGGCTTCATTGTGTATATGTACATGTCCAGACTTTAAATTCTGCATTGTAGTTTAATGTATCCAATACGAAATTTTAATACTCGTACGAGATCCTAGACAATCTCTATATGAGTGTTACAGACCTTTCAAATATTTTACCCATATTTTTTTTACATTTGTAGTTTTAACAAAAATTTGAATTTTGTGATTTAAACTAGTTAATAATGAATTAATATGTGTTGGGTTTTTGTAGATTGGCTACATTTTGCAAAAACATCCACTAGCCAGATGCTGGGTCAGATGCGGTAGCATATGGAACAGCATTATGTGACTTGTGATTTTCGCGCCAGCTAGCGCTTTATATTTGTGTACGCAATCTTCCAAAGATTTACCTGAAGATTTATTTTCCTCTAGCTTGCTGATCAAGGCGCGTGTATCTGATTGAAGATTTACTTGAAGTTTTATTTGCCTTGCTATTTTTCCACAAGATATCATTCTATATTTGGAAGTTTTTTTATTGTCTCTAGAAGCTTTTCCAGCTGGACCGGACAATGTCCACGTTCTATTTTGAAGCCCAAACCCGTGCTATCTCAATGTTATATATTTGTGAAGACAAACCCTAGTTTGGCAACTAAAAACCGTGTGTGTTAGCAAAGCGTGTGTTTAAGGTTTTTAGGGTTTCTTTTGTTAATTGTGAGCCTTGCTTGTATCTCCCTGATTCAAGCTAAGGACTGAGTTTGTTTGAGTTGTAATTATAAGCTGCTCCTAAGCTTTTAAGTACGGAGTGAGCATGTGTTATTAGAGTGTGTCTCTTGGTGTGTTTTGCGTAGTTGATAACTATACTGTTTGTGCTGTTTAGTAGGAATTGAGACGGGGTCTCATATCTAGGAGTTCCTAGATAGAGTTGACACTGGTAGGGTCTAGGTGCAAAGTCAAGTAGTGTGTCTGCGTTGGTCTTTTCACTAGAACTATGATAGTGGAATCATTCCTGGATTGGTATCCCCCAGAGTAGGAGAGTTGCTCCGAACTGGGTTAACAAACTCACTGTGTACTTTTTATTTCCGCTGTGTTCCTTTTAATTTGTGCTTTGTTACGCTGTGTTATTTTAATTGTAGTTCTGAGTAGACAGGTGCTCGGACAGTTGTGCCAACATTGTGCACAGCATCTGTCAGTCAGGTTGCAAGGAATTTCAATTGGCATCAGAGCAGGCACCCTGTTCTGTGTGGGTGAGCTCCAGGGAAAGAATTTTCTGGCTTAATGGATAAAGAATGAGGACTGGTGAACAGACCACCCTTGTTGGATGGGTCGAACTATGACATTTGGAAATCACGCATGACAGCATTCTTGAAATCTCTAGACAGTAGAGCTTGGAAGGCTGTGATCAAGGCATGGGTCCCTCCTAAAATAAAAGATGCGAATAATGTTGATACTGATGAGTTGAAACCAGAAGAGGAGTGGTCTACAGTAGAAGACACTGCAGCTATTGGAAACTCTAAAGCCCTGAATGCTTTGTTTAATGGTGTAGACAAGAACATGTTCAGGTTGATTAAACAATGCACTATTGCTAAGGAAGCTTGGGATATCCTAAGAACAGCTCATGAAGGTACTCAAAAGGTCAAGAAGTCAAGGCTACAACTGCTAACAACACAGTTCGAGAATTTGAGAATGAAGGAAGGAGAGAGTGTTCATGACTTTCACATGAATGTGCTAGAATATGCTAACACATTTGAATCCTTGGGGGAAAAGATATCCGATGAAAAACTGGTAAGCAAAATTCTCAGGTCCCTGCCTAAGAAATTTGATATGAAAGTATGTGCTATTGAGGAGGCCCAAGATATTGGAAATATGAAAGTTGATGAGTTGATTGGATCTCTTCAAACTTTTGAATTAAAGGCTAATGAAAGATCTGAAAAGAAAGACAAGAACATTGCTTTCATCACCAACACTGATGAAGATGATGTGGAGAGTAATTTAGATACTGATGAAAGCATCTCTGAAGCTATTGTGTTGTTGGGCAAACAATTTAATAAAGTTGTGAAGAGGATGGACAGACGCCCTAGGACAAATGCTCCGGACAACAGTCGCAGCATCTATAAAAATGTCAACAATCAGAGGAAACCTAGAACTGATGACAAAATCAATCAAAGCAAAGGGGTGCAATGCCATGAATGCGAAGGATTTGGTCACATCAGAACTGAGTGTGCAACTTATCTGAAGAAACAAAAGAAGGTGATGACTGTGTCTTGGACTGATGAGGATGAATCAGAAGAAGAACCTGAAACTGCAAAACATGTGAATGCCTTGACTGGAGTGTGCACATCTGACAATGAATCTAGTGATGAAGAGGTAACATATGATGAATTGGCTGATTCCTACAAGGAGCTATATCTCAAAAGTGAGGAAGTTTGTAGAACTTTAGAAAAACAAAAGAGGACCATTGCTCTCTTGCAAGCTGAGAAAGACAAACTTCTGAAAATAAACTCAGATCTCAATGATGAGGTTATCTTACTTTCTTCCAAGATTGACAATATGAACAAGCAATTGCGGATGATGAACAAAGGTACTGATGCTTTAGACGAAATTCTGGAAATAGGACAGAAACCTGGAGATTCTAAAGGGATTGGGTTTGACTACAGATCCTTGCCTCAACAGGAACAACTACCAGTGAGACAGTTTGTGCCATCTGTTAGTACTTATGATCATATTATGTCAAGACAGATGCCCCAGCATCAGGTGAGACAACAGACATCTGGATATAGGCCCAGATCAAAAGGAAGGAATTATGGTTGGGTATGTCACTACTGTGGAAGAAAAGGTCATATCAGACCTTTCTGTTTCAAATTATATGGTTACCCAGACAGGACCTATTCACCAAAACCTGATCCCACAGTAAAGATCACCAAGAAGCAGTGGAAGCAAAAAAATGATAATTTCACAAGCAACACTGTGGATCCTAGAAAAATAGAACCAGAAGCTGATGAGATTGCTCAAATTGCTCATACATCTCTGAGAGTGTCATCCAGAAATGATTGGTACTTTGACAGTGGATGTTCCAGACATATGACTGGTGATAAAAATTACTTAACTGATGTTAAGCCTTATGCTACAAGTTTTGTGACTTTTGGGGATGGAGCCAAAGGAGAAATAAAGGGTGTTGGAAATCTTGTGGAAGAGGGCCTACCCAAACTTGACAAGGTGCTTCTTGTGAAAGGATTAACTGCCAACTTAATTAGTATTAGTCAACTGTGCGATCAAGGAATGAAGGTCAACTTTACAAAGAGTGAATGCTTAGTTGCCAACAGTGAAGGGGACATCCTGATGAAAGGTGTTAGATCAAAGGACAATTGCTACTTGTGGGTCTCTCAAGATAAAGCAAAGTTATCTACTTGTCTAATAACCAAAGAAGATGAAGTTAAGCTATGGCACCAAAAGCTTGGACATCTGAATCTCAGAAGCATGAAGAAAGCTATTGCTGAAGGAGCCATCAGAGGTCTACCAAAACTCCAAATTCATGAAGGAAGTATATGTGGAGAATGCCAGATAGGAAAACAGACCAAGATGCCTCACCAGAAGCTGCAACATCTGTCCACATCCAGAGTTCTTGAGCTATTGCACACGGACTTAATGGGACCTATGCAAGTCGAAAGCTTAGGTGGTAAGAAGTATGCATTTGTTGTTGTTGATGATTTTTCCAGATATACTTGGATAAATTTCATTAAGGAGAAATCAGACACTTTTGAAAAATTCAAGGATCTTTGCTTACAACTTCAGAGAGAAAAGGATTGTGGAATTGTTAGAATCAGAAGTGACCATGGGAAGGAGTTTGAGAATGGTAAGTTCTCTGATTTCTGTATTTCTGAAGGAATATTTCATGAGTTCTCTGCACCCATTACTCCCCAACAAAATGGGATAGTTGAGAGAAAGAACAGGACTTTGCAAGAATCTGCCAGGGTTATGCTACATGCAAAGAAGCTGCCATTTTTCTTTTGGGCTGAAGCCATGAACACAGCCTGCTATATTCATAATAGAGTGACTTTGAGAAAAGGTACATCTACAACCTTGTACGAGCTATGGAAGGACAGGAAGCCAACAGTGAAGCACTTTCATGTGTTTGGTAGTAAGTGCTATATTTTAGCTGACAGGGAACCAAGAAGAAAGATGGATGCTAAAAGTGAAGAGGGAATTTTTCTAGGCTATTCAACAAACAGCAGAGCCTATAGAGTATACAACTCCAGAACCAAGACAGTGATGGAATCTATAAATGTTGTTGTAGATGATGAAGGTAATAATGCTGTGCCAGATGATGCGACGTTTGCCTCAGCATCTGACCTACAGGAAGAGAAGAAAGAAGATGAAGCAAGTAGTAAGGGAGATTCTGAAGTAACTGGTCCAGAGAAGACTGCTCCCAACAAAGGACCATCTATCAGAGTTCAGAAAAACCATCCCATAGATCAAGTCATTGGCGATCCTAACCAAGGGATTACAACTAGAAGGAACTATGATGAGGTATCAAATTCTTGCTTTATATCTAAATTTGAACCAAAGAATGTTAAGGAAGCTCTAACTGATGAGTTCTGGATAAATGCTATGCAAGAAGAATTAACTCAGTTCAAGAGAAGTAATGTGTGGGACTTAGTTCCTAGACCAGATAATGTGAATGTCATAGGTACCAAGTGGGTTTATAAAAACAAGTCTGATGAAAATGGTACTATCACTAGAAACAAAGCTAGACTGGTTGCACAAGGATATGCTCAAATTGAAGGTGTAGACTTTGATGAGACTTTTGCTCCTGTAGCTAGGTTGGAATCTATTAGATTGTTACTTGGGATTGCTTGCATACTAAAATTCAAGTTGTATCAGATGGATGTCAAGAGTGCCTTTCTCAATGGGTACTTAAATGAAGAGGTCTATGTGGAACAGCCTAAAGGGTTCATTGATCCAAGTTTTCCAAACCATGTTTACAAATTGAAGAAAGCTCTATATGGCCTAAAGCAAGCCCCTAGAGCTTGGTATGAGAGACTTGCTGAGTTTCTAATTAACCATGGCTATAGGAAGGGAGGAAATGATAAAACCTTGTTTGTGAAAGATGAAAATGGACAGCTGATGATTGCTCAAATATATGTAGATGACATAGTCTTTGGAGGAATGTCTGACCAGATGATAGAGCATTTTGTTCAGCAAATGCAATCTGAATTTGAAATGAGTCTTGTAGGTAAGCTAAAGTTCTTTCTTGGTCTTCAAGTGAAACAGATGGAAGATACTATATTTATCTCTCAAAGTAAGTATGCTAAAAATATAATCAAGAAATTTGGGATGGAAAATGCTGCTCATAAAAGAACTCCTGCTCCCACACATGTAAAATTATCAAAGGATGAGAAAGGTGTGGATGTTGACCAAAGCATGTATAGGAGTATGATAGGAAGTCTTCTATATCTTACAGCAAGTAGGCCAGATATCACATTTGCAGTTGGAGTATGTGCCAGGTACCAAGCTGAACCAAAAATAAGTCATCTGACTCAGGTAAAGAGAATTCTGAAGTATGTGAATGGTACTAGTGACTATGGTATGTTGTATTCTCATGGGGAAAGCACTGTGTTGTTTGGGTATTGTGATGCTGACTGGGCTGGAAGTGCAGATGATAGAAAGAGTACCTCTGGTGGATGTTTCTTTCTAGGCAACAACCTTATATCCTGGTTCAGTAAGAAGCAAAATTGCGTTTCTTTGTCTACAGCTGAAGCTGAATACATAGCAGCTGGTAGTAGTTGTTCTCAATTGTTGTGGATGAGACAGATGCTGAGTGAATACAATGTCAAGACAGATGCTATGACATTATATTGTGACAATCTGAGTGCAATTAATATCTCCAAAAATCCTATACAACATAGCAGGACCAAACACATTGACATTAGACATCATTTTATCAGGGATCTTGTTGAAGAAAAAATTGTTACTCTTGAACATGTTCCAACTGAAGAGCAATTAGCAGATATTTTTACCAAAGCCCTTGATGCTAATCAATTTGAAAAATTAAGACGGAAGTTAGGGATATGCTTATTTGAGGAATTGTAGCAATTAATGTGCGAGAGGCGTGCAGCTGAAATTTTCTCCCTCCTCAACTGCTTGATGCACGTCACTCAAGGAGGTTATTTTGAACTTCCCTTTTTTAGACCGCTCACACGCTATCATTGTTATCTGTGTCTTAACTTCTCAAAACCTCTCATCTCCTCTCTTACCGCGCACATCATCATTCAAAAATCGCCCTCTCTTCATACCTTCATATTCAAAATCATCACCATGGCTGATTCTACCTCTCATCAAACTATGCAAGATCAAGCTCCTGAAGCCGTCATCACCGATGCGCAACCCCTCACTACTATTCTCAGCTCTCCTACTAAGAAGCGACGAACTAGGTCGTCTGCATCACGAAGGAAGACTCCTGCCAAATCTAGCAAAGCTACCTCCTCTACTGCTGTGAACACGAGGTCAAAATCGAAAGGTAAGACTTCTACCACTCCCGCTGTTCAACGAGTAGGGCTTAGCATGGATGATTTGTACCTTAAGGACAATCCATTTATATCAACTGTTGTTGAACCAAATGCTGAACCTTCTGTCACCGAATCTGAGAATATTGCTGTTGAAAGTACTGTAGCTACGACTGAAACCCTAGGTCCTGATAACCCTAAGGTATCAGACAAATTAGTTGATGATTCTTCAAATTCCCCCACTGAGCAAGATGTTACCGCTATTTCTGTTGAAAAGAATGCTGTTAATCCGGATGTTTCTGAGACACCTGTTATTCCCCCTGCCACAACAAAGGATGCTGTGACAGATGCTCAAGCATCTTTGTCACAAGCTCATGAGGAGCCTGATGTGGTGGTTCCAAACATCTCTGGTTCTGTGAGTGTCCCTGAGAATGAGTCCTCAGAGTCTGAAGATGAAGGTACTGAGACTCAGGATATTGTAGATAATGCTGAGACTGTTATTTTAGACCATGCTGACACTATTGCTGTTGAGGAAGCTGTGCCTGAAGAAAGACCTCAGGAAGAGACTGGTGCTATTGGTGTTGCTTGCAGGACTAGGAGCAAATCTGACAAAACTGCTACTATTGTTAGTGAAGGACAAAAGGATAGGAAGAAGAAAGCTGTTAATGCTGGGAAGAGGCCTGTGTATGGTCCCTCCAAGGCTGGGAGCAAGAAGGTGGCTCAAAGTGGTCACAAGAAGAAGAGCCTCAAAAGAAAAGACCCTCCCTCTAGTGACTCTGAGTTTGAGGTTGCTGAGCTTGAAGCTGCCACATCTGGTGGGGCTTCCAGAAAAACAATGAAGGGTATGAAGATACCTCTAACTATCCCTCCAGCCCCTCTTGATAATGTTTCTTTTCATTTGGAAAATGGTTCTTCTAGGTGGAAGTTTATATACCACAGAAGACTGGGTCTTGAAAGAAATCTTAAGGAAGAAGTTTTCAAGTGTAAAAAGCTGGTTGATGTGTTGGAATTTGCTGGACTGATGAAGACTGTGAGAAATCTGGGTCCATGTTATGATAAGCTGGTCAGGGAATTTTTGGTGAATGTTTCTGATGAGTGTGATGACACAAGAAACCCTGAGTATAGGAAGGTTTTTGTTCGTGGTAAGTGTGTCAACTTTTCTCCTATGGTGGTCAACGCATACCTTGAGAGATCTGCTGAGGAGACCCCTGAGCTTGAGGTCACTGAGGACACCATCTGCAAGGCAATCACTAATAACAAGATTAAGCATTGGCCAAAGCATTTGTCTTCTGCTCAACTGTCTCCTATGTATGCTGCTTTGAATAGGATCTGTGCTCAAAATTGGACTCCAACCACTCACTCAAATTCTGTTGCTTTTGGGTTGGCTAAGTTCATTTATACTGTGGGGACCAAGTCACCCTTTGATTATGGAGCCGACATCTATTATCAAGTTTTGGAGCATGCTAAATCTTTTGCTATTAAGTTTCCAATTGCTTTTCCTACCCTCCTGTGTGGAATTATTCTTCAGTAACACCCTGATATTTTGATCAGTAGTGATGAGCCCTGCAAGAGGCCTGGTCCTATGGCTTTGGATTGCAGTTTGCTGTCTGAGACACATGATGCTGATGTAGCTGGTACTTCTGTCCGGACATCTGGTGTGCTCTCCAGAAAGCAAATGATTGCTGATCTTACTGAGACAAGTGTGGCTCTTGGAGCTAGGAAGGTGAAGATTGACAGGATCATTGCAGCTTTGAAGGCTGAAGCTGAAACTGAGGGTGTGCAGGATGAAGAAGAAGGAGGAAATATGCCTGCTGCTTCTGCTGGTGACACTGAGGATGACTCTGATGATTCTGATGATTTCTGATTTTGTTGTTTTGTTCTGATCTCTTTTGGTGTACTTCTTTTGCTTTTGTTGGTGACTGGGCTATGCCCTGAATTTCTCATGCACCTTGTGTGCTTCTGGTCTGTAATATGCACTCTCTATGGTTTCTATGCACTTTCTATGAGTATGCACTATCTGTTATTTGTCAGAATTTATGGCTAAAAAGGGGGAGTAGATGCAATGTGCATGTGCATGTGTGTAGCTTATAGCTTATATTATCTTGGCTGGTTGTGAGCATGATTATGCTTGGTTACATGTGTTGAGGGGGAGTGCCGTATATGTTGAGGGGGAGTACTGGTACATGTTTTAAGGGGGAGCTGTTAAGTTTTTTTTGTGTGTGGAAATTTATTTTTTTTTCCTTCTCTATGTGAATCCACTATATGAGAGTTTATTTCTCTCTAGTTGTTCCTATGAGGCTAGATGTTTGTGTTATCTGGTGCATGCCTCTGATACTACTTGCAAGTTATCTTTGTCCAAATTTCTCTCGTGGAAGTAATCTCATTATATGCTACGATATTTGCTTTCCTTGTTGTGTGCCTATGTTGACGTGAAGGAAACTTATCTATGTATCTCCCAAAGAACTGGCTCTAGAGTGTTTTAGCCAAAAATTTGCCAAAGGGGGAGATTGTTGGGTTTTTGTAGATTGGCTACATTTTGCAAAAACATCTACTAGCCAGATGCTGGGTCAGATGCGGTAGCATATGGAACAGCATTATGTGACTTGTGATTTTCGCGCCCGCTACCGCTTTATATTTGTGTACGCAATCTTCCAAAGATTTACCTGAAGATTTGTTTTCCTCTAGCTTGCTGATCAAGGCGCGTGTATCTGATTGAAGATTTGCTTGAAGTTTTATTTGCCTTGCTATTTTTCCACAAGATATCATTCTATATTTGGAAGTTTTTTTATTGTCTCTAGAAGCTTTTCCAGCTGGACCGGACAATGTCCACGTTCTATTTTGAAGCCCAAACCCGTGCTATCTCAATGTTATATATTTGTGAAGACAAACCCTAGTTTGGCAACTAAAAACCGTGTGTGTTAGCAAAGCGTGTGTTTAAGGTTTTTAGGGTTTCTTTTGTTAATTGTGAGTCTTGCTTGTATCTCCCTGATTCAAGCTAAGGACTGAGTTTGTTTGAGTTGTAATTGTAAGCTGCTCCTAAGCTTTTAAGTACGGAGTGAGCATGTGTTATTAGAGTGTGTCTCTTGGTGTGTTTTGCGTAGTTGATAACTATACTGTTTGTGCTGTTTAGTAGGAATTGAGACGGGGTCTCATATCTAGGAGTTCCTAGATAGAGTTGACACTGGTAGGGTCTAGGTGCAAAGTCAAGTAGTGTGTCTGCGTTGGTCTTTTCACTAGAACTATAATAGTGGAATCATTCCTGGATTGGTATCCCCCAGAGTAGGAGAGTTGCTCCGAACTGGGTTAACAAACTCACTGTGTACTTTTTATTTCCGCTGTGTTCCTTTTAATTTGTGCTTTATTACGCTGTGTTATTTTAATTGTAGTTCTGAGTAGACAGGTGCTCGGACAGTTGTGCCAACATTGTGCACAGCATCTGTCAGTCAGGTTGCCAGGAATTTCAATATGTATGTGTCTGTTGCAAGAACATTGCAATTTTCTCCGTTTGTAGTTTTCTTTTTTAATGTTGAGATTCACACTCCTTTTATAAAACGTCTTTCTAGCCTAACACCAGAAGTCGATTCTCGGCTAGTAATTCAATAACACTAGTTTATTTCTTCTTGAGTTCAATTCCATCTATTTCATAGGTGTTTTAATCTCACCATGGGAAATAACACGAGAGTGAAAGAACTTTTTTTTTTACTCCACAATTCAATGGGTACTAATAACCATTTTATAACCATCTCCGATGGAATTTGAACTAAATATCTTGAGGTTATAAGACTAAACTATCCCCGATGAAATAACAAAAGTCTTCCCATAACATGCGCAATAGAGAACACAAGTTGGATCAAGTTGTGACGCCTTGGTTCCGAGCGATACAAAGAACACATCCATTCAATTCCTGGGTTGATTTTACCCGAGCCATGGAAATAGACCTTTGGAGCGTCAATCTATGAGTGTCCATGAGCCACAATTAGGGGTGGAAATAGGCTAGGCCGAGCTAGGCTTTGTAAGGCCTAAGCCTGGCCTGCCAAATATTTTAAGGCCTAAGCCTGACCTGCGACCTATCATAGACTTACTTTTGAGGCCTGAGTCTGGCCTTCTGAAAGTCTGATAAGACATGTTAGCCTGTTTAAAAGCCTATATCATATGAACATCTTTTAGTAAGCAATGTGATCTAAGTTTAAATAGACTAGCGAACTAATATATCAATTAGATTAAACTCTCTTTTAGTAATCAACATGACTTTTTAGGGAATTTAACTATATATTGCATCATATTTCAATTCTAGTTTATAATACATTTGTATATGCGAAAAATTAATGTATACTAATAAACTTAAATTACTAATGAATTTATATTTTAATTCAAAGTACAAAATATATTCTAATAATAAATAATATTAATCATATTTACTTAAATAGGTCAGCCTAATAGGCTTAAGAGATTTTTTTAATGGTCTGTGGCCTGACTTTTTAAGCTAAATAGGCTTCTAAAAAAGCCTACACATTCTCTATTTAAGAAAAAAGTCTGGCCTGGCCTATCGTAGGCTAGGTCGTAGGCCCCTGTAGGCCGACCTGACCTATTCTCATCCCTAGCCACAATATTTAAATTAAGCCATATAGGGAACTATAGATATGTATTGAGTATAGTAAGGAATTGCAAAAATTAAAATAAAAATGTACCTGCTGATATTTTATATTGATTGTTTGTAGGGCATTAAATGCTTTAGCCATTAAGGACAATTTCTCTATGCCATTGCCTACATTGATGAAATGTTTGGTTCCAAACATTTTTCTAAGTTAGATCTTAGGTTATGATACCATAAAATTCTAGGGCAGCCTTAAGATATATACAAAATTGTATTTAGGACACACAATGATCATTACGAGTGGTTAGGGATATCATTTGAGCCAACTTATGTTATTGAAAATTTTTATAGTCCAATGAACCATAATTTCCAACATTTATTAAGAAATAATGTGCTAGTTTTTTATTGATGACCATATAGTCATTTATAGTCCCAAATGGCGTTTTACTGATCAGGTCGTACAACATGTTTTGTTTCTTAAGTTGTGTATAGGTGTTTTGGAAATATAATACTTCAAACATTGGGATGACAATGGATACCCTATGGGTAGGGTACTATAGTACCTCTCCCCATGCCCGCGTTTATAAAAAATGTCCGTACCCGAGCTCGTATCTTTGTAGGCAACAACTTTAGTGTCCTTCCTCATACCCTCTGAGCACCTAAGTGCCCATACCCGTACTTTAACTATGAAAAGACAATAAAAAACATCACAATTGAAATAAAAATATGATCCAAGAAATTTCAAATAAATTAAGCAGTTTTTAGGCTAAGATTTAGGCTTAAATAGCTAAATAAATTAATTAATTGTACAATAAAAAATAAATAAATTATTTATCATATTATATAAATACGTATATGCGGGGCTGGGTAATATAGTGCACATACCCTAGCTCATTCCTATTTAAATTTTCGGGTAATTACCCGGACCCAAGCCCGAACCCATAAAAGTGGTGTTTTACTACCCATTGTGGGTATTTTTTGTGGGTGCCCATCGGGCCTGAGTCCAATTGTCATCCCTAATCAAACATATAGTTTCGGGACAATGAGTAGCGAGAATGAATTCTTTCAGGTGAAATTCTCTCAATTTCTTTCAATTGTTACATCTCAACCATACACTAAATATTTTTTTTATAATATTATATTTCCTTTTCACTTTCATGTTTAATGATATAGATGTAACAACATTGAGAAAAATTGAGAGAATTTCAATTGAGAGAATCAATTCCCAAAAAGGGATGATTTGTGGTACATAAATACAACGACCCCATTCGAGTGGTATTAAAATTAATTAGTTACACGTAGTTAATTGGATGGTGTAAGTCTCAATGATATAATTTTTTTTCCCGCCAAGATGGTGACTATTGACTAATTGGTGGATTTTGTTTTCGTGGAAGTGGTTTTTGGGTAAGATTTCTAAAAACTCATGTACTTTTTATGAGTAGACGGTGAACCTTCTTGTGTTTGAGCCGGTAGTCTTTTCTCGACATTGCTTGATTTTGGTTCGTTCATTTGCTCCAATGGTTCATTCACTGATAGTCTTTAATATGAAAAAGCATAGCTAAGGATTGGTCCAAACTTCTGCCATATGTTAGCAAGCTATAACTACCCATATATTTCCAGCCCTTGCCAATTCCATCAAATGTATGGAAGAATGTTGTCATTAGGGGTGAGAATTGGCTGGATGGAACCAAACTTTGTTTAAAAATGTCAGGTTTATTTAAAAAATTAGAGCTCGAATCTGACATACTATTAACTATTACATGCATGCCAAAGGATTTTAAACCTAGTCTTACATTTTTAAAACTATATAATTTGTGTTATGACTTAAAAAGAACATTTGATCTTCTAAAAAGGTTAGGATGATTTTTTTTTAAGTGAAATTGGCTAAATTGTGTTCAGGCTTTATATTATTTTATTATTATTTTGGAACTTTTATTATTACTATTATATATATACACACACATGTATGATAGGCTTAATAGACTATTTAGAGTCTAAACCTAACTTAGTTAAATAAATAAATTTTTTAAAGAGTTTGTCTAGTCTTTTTACTAAATAAACTAGACCAAATATTCATGTGAGCTTAGTTCAATTGATAGGGACAATACATTGTAATATACAGGAGTCGGAGTTTGAACACCGGTCACCTCACTTATTCATTTTTAAGAGGTGAATTTCTAGTTGACAAAAAAAAGACTAAACCAAATTTTATGTACATCGATCAAACCATATGCTTTTGTCAAACGACTTGACCTATCCCACCTCTAGTTGCCATGGATTTTTACCAGAATTACCACCATTCTTCGGATACACTACACTTTTGTTAGTCATTGACAGACCATTTAAAATATGATCACTTCATTCCTCTCAAAAGTGACCACACCAGCAAAGTATATTTGAAGTCTTCATAAATCAAATTCTTAAATTGCATGGATTGCCCAAGTCAATTGATACACGGTTAGTGTTTTACACACTTTTTTTTAAGAAGTGTTTTACACACTATTAACCACTAACAAGTTAAAGTATCTCATCAGCAACATTTAATTCAAATAATAATTATTAGAGTCCAATCTTTAAATTTAAATAATGTGGCCATTTATGATTAATTAGTTGATAGTATAAATATGCTTTTAAAACATATTTATCAATACATATAACTTTCATTTGTTATATATTTTAAAATATTAAAAATGAAATTTGGCAATATAAATCATTTGAAAATAAATAGAAGCATATTAATAGTATTTTATTTGAAAAAAAAAAAAAAAACTAAAGACAGCATTGGTGATTGCTGAACACAAATTTGAAAAGTCGAAATTAGATAGAATCATCTGACGTAAGGTGTGAGCAGCTTGCACTAACGTCCATAACTTACTTGTTCAAATAAAGTGAAAAGGAGTTGAAAATCATAGGGACTCTCGATGGCCTTATCCATTGGTGTCCACCATGCTAAAACTGACCCTACATTGCAGGGCAATCTAAAAAGAGAAACAATAATAGTTGTATATGTACAATTATTTCATTTATAATATACGTCGACTTAGTACTGTATACACTATGTATATAATCATTTCAATTGAAAATTATTTGTGGAAACTAATTTAACACTAAATAGTTATCGTATATGATATATTATTGTAGACGTAAGACATTATATAAAACATCCAACTTCTTAGTAATGATTCCGTGAAGAAAATCTTCTTTGTAATGTTGTATATCCATTGTGTTTATTTTTCTCGCAAACACATCTTTTTTTTGAAGATAAATGTTATTTGAACGACTAATTACTTATCCAACAACATATTTATATACTACACAAAAATGATTTTGTTTCTTATTAGTTTGTTTTCTATTTCATCAAGTCAAATCAATATTATAAATGTTGTATTTTTATACCGTTGTCAAATAAAAGTTTTAGTTGTTTAAATAAGATTCCTTTTTCTTTGACACATATGGACAGACAAAGAAAATCCTTCAAAAATAAAACCACATATGAAAAGAATATAAAGCTACCCACTTGTTTTTCTTCTTTTCTAAATGGAAGGAGGAGTGCAATCAAGAATGATTAAAGGTTGGTGCCTAGCTTACCCCACACCTATTACCCGAACCAAAGTAGATTTTTTCTTCTCATAACCAAACTTTTCCCACTACTATTAGTAGAATGGAGCTAGTCTTTCTTTTTTATTAGAATGGAGCCTTAGGGATGACAAAGTGGGTTGGTCTGCCCCGTTTAAGCCCACATAAAATGGGATGAGACGAGCCGAGTCAAATTAGGTGACTGAGTCCAAAATCTCACCCCGCCCTGTTTAGTGGCGGACAGACGAGTTGACGGGTCGGCCCGTCAAACAAAAAACTTTTTTTTGAGAAAAAAAACAAATTTGTTTAATGCATTTTTTTTACAACTTAATTGTTAAAAAAGACTTTGTTGCTTTTATTATAAAAAAATATAAAAAAATACATATCAAATGAATTTGTGGTAAAAAACAAGATAATTAATAAATTGTCGAACTAACATCATACTTAATGGAAAAATAAGGAAAATCCGCATACGCAAAACAAATCCGCAACATAAAACAAATCCTAAAATAAATTCAACAACCAAAATAAATCCAAAAGGATAAAATAAGCTTAAAATAAAAAGAAAAACGAGTTAAGCGGGCCGGGCCGTCCCGTTTTTTCAACGAGTTAAGCGTGGCGAGCCAACTATAGGAAGCGAGTTCAAAACTTTGACTCAGCTCGTCAAAAATAGCGAGCTAAACCGGTCAGCCCGGCGGGTTGGACCCATTTTGTCACCCCTAGAAGCTAGTCTTTTTCTACTAGTAGTAAATAATATATATAAGGAAGTCGTCAAAAAATATATATAAGGAAAGCTCATCAAAATTCAACCAATTCACACATTTGATTTTGTCAACCTCTAACTTGTTTGTTTTTACTACCATAACAATCCCAATATATATATAAATACAACCACAAAACTCATAACCCGCACTTTACCCAATCAACCCAAACACAAAACTACAAAATCCCTAAGAAACAAAACACAACAACACAAGAGACACAAAACCTGATAGAGAAACCAAACATGGGAAACACCATAGGAAAAAGCAAAAAAGCTAAGATTATGAAGATAGATGGAGAAACCTTCAAAGTAAAAACTCCAACAACATCAAACGAAGTTGTCAAAGACTATCCCAACCACGTTCTACTTGATTCTCAAGCAGTAAAACACTTCGGACTTAGGGCTAAACCCTTAGAGCCCAACCAAGAACTCAAGCCCAAGAAAATTTACTTCTTAGTAGATTTACCTAAAATTCAGCCCGAAGATGAAAAAACGGCGTTACCTAGGAGGGTACGATCTAGTGGAATAAGGAACGTGGATGCTAAGGGTAGACTTGAGTTATTGATGCTATCTAAACGCTCCGTTTCAGATATTTCGTTAGTGAAGCCACCATCAAATTTGGGTTTGGATAGGCCCTTTGATGGGTCCATGAGGGTGAAGATGAGGCTTCCTAAAGCCCAGTTGGAAAAGTTGATGGAAGAGAGTAATGATGGGTCTGAGGTGGCAGAGAAGATTATGAGTTTGTATATGGGTGGCGGTGGTGATGCGGCGGAGCAGGACGGTGGCGTTTTGCGGCAAAACCGAAAGCCTCGTGGGGTATGTACAAGTATTTATTTTAATATTGTTGTTTTTGTTTTTATTATTATATTGTCTTGGATTGTTTTGATTATTATTTTATGTCACATGATAACATTCTTCATCAGCAAAAATAAAATAAAATGATAACACTTTGAAAGTGGCTTGAATTTTCGTTGTTGTGTTTGGGTTGGAGCCGTTCCCTTACGAGCGTTAATTGTGGAGTTGTATAATGGTGATGTTGACTTGCGTGAAATTGCATGTGGTTGCAAAGACAGAGTCCTTTTCTCGTTGCGGATTTCAAGCTACATATCATAGAACTATTTAATAGATTTTTTTTTTTGTCGACGACTATAACTCACCCATTTTAAATATGGAGAAGTGGCGAACCCTGACCCCTACATATACTATGCAATATTTCTACCAACCGAGTTAAGTTCACATGGATAATAGACTTTAGGTTTACTTGATAAAAAATAAATAAACTTTTGGTTTATTTTTTCCTCATATTCTCGCGGCAATTGACAAAGGAATCTAAATCACCATCCGGAGTACAACAACAAATTAAGTTAACAAAAAGTCGGTTAAGTGAATCAAATTACATCATAGTGTTATATCATAAATCATATCTCGATCTAATTCATTAACCTTTAAATCTTTTATAATAGTTTTTTTTTATGGTTTTTTTAAGTCTTTCCTTTGTCTCTTTTGACCTAACTCTCCTTTATTTGATTTATTCTTCTTACTACGACATCTACATGTGCTCTTTCTACATGTCCAAACCAGCTAAACCTGTTTTTTTTACCAATTTTTCTACTACATGTGCTACCTTCTTTCTCTCTAATGATATCATTTCTAATTCTATCTCGTCTAGTCTTATCATTCATCCAACACAATATTTTCATCTCTGCTACATTAAGCATTGTAAAATAAAATTATTGAAGGGTAAAACTTAGTAAAAATTGTTTCATGTTAGAATTCGAATTTGGACTCTATTCGTTTTTCATTTGAGTTCATTCAACATTTGAACTCAATTACCCTTTTTTTAGGGGATTCGGACTCAATTACTTGTTTAATAAACTTTATGTTTTAATATGTTTTTCTCTTCTCTATTTTAATACTTAATTGGATTGTCTTCAACTTATGTATAATAGCTTAAAAATACTTTTTTTTATAGAAGCTTAACAAGACTTTGGATTTTAATAAATGTTTTATTTGGAGGAAATAGTCATTTTGTAATTTAGCTATATTGAGAGACTATTGTGATTAATCGTTACAGATTTAGAAGATAAAAATGATTATTTGCCTATTTTATTTGTATACTCAGTAGAGACAAAAATAACCATCGTTTTTAGAGGTAATTTTTCCAGTATGATGATTATTTTTCTCTCTAATTTTTATCTATGAATGAATTTTGTGTGCATCATTTTTTTTATAAAACGTGTGCATCATTTCTAAGTTATAACTATACTCTCTTATTTGTCCAAAACAATTATACCCTCTTATGTATTTATTATAACGAGGATTATGATTAATCATGATAATTTAGTAAAATTGGTACTCAAGTTATTATTGTTTTTCTCAATATGCATGTATGAACAAACCTTAAAATGCAATCAATATATGAAGCAGAGGAAGTACTTTATCAATTAAATGTAAGGGAATGTATTTTAAGCAAGTAAAATACATTATTTTACTTCAAATAATGTCAAACATGCTATGTGAAAAGGATTTTGGAGGTTTCACATCCTAACAACCGCTAGAGAACAACTTACAGTTTTTATAGCTTTATTACATATGCATGCACTCAATTATTTTGATCAATTACATGTGAACTCAATATACTAATACTCGTCGTTTACTTGTTGGTGTTGCACAATAAAACTTATTATAGGATATTTTGGCGTATTCAAATACCCAATTTAGCAAGGCGAAAAATAAAATAAAATAAAAAGACAGAGAAAAGAACATTCGGCATTTGTTTGGTATCGCATGTTAGAATTATGGTGATCTACCTTGATTTCTCAAAAGTTACACTTTGTAGCTTCTGCAAAATCATGATTAATTATCATGATTCTAATATACACACTGTGATACCAAACATGCACTTAAAGTTGTTTTAGACTCAATAATAATACGTGTAGTTTCTTAGTAATTAGATTCATTTCCTATTTTAGCTACTAAGTCATTTTTCCAGAAAAATGTATTAATGAATTAATGTTATTTTGTTAAATATTTTTCAGAAACGAGTGAGTTTTAGCCCAATGGAGATTGAGGAAAGTCCTGTTGAAGCAACTCCTCAATAGTACTTCCTCTTAGATTTTTTATTAGTACTGGATGATAGTAGATTGTACATTTGTACTAGAGTATATATACATACAAATATGTATATAAAATGAATATATTTGTATCTTGTATTTTGTATTGTAGTGCTAAGATTAGAAAATTAATTAAGTGTTGCGTTGAATTGTGCCTCATTGCTTGACCTGTAGCAGATCATATATGTAGTGCTTGTTTTTGGTTACGGAAGAAGGGATACACGATATTTCTTTATCTTATTTTTTGGTGGTGATTTCTTTATCTTAGTATTTACCATTGGCACTTCAAGCACTAAAAAATGATTTAATCTAAGATTCCAATCAAATTGGTCTGATATTGTTTTGCACCTTTTCCATATTATCGATCCACCAACATTTCCATTTCCACACTATGCACATTAATATTCTAGGAATGCCATCACAATAGTCCCGTAAGTGAAGTTTATATAATAAAATATTAAAGAGACATTTGATATGTTATACCTCGAATTTGAGCCTACAATTGTCCTTTTTTTGCATTAGTTTTTGTTAGTTTTGCCATAAGAATTTGTCAAATTAGTAATTACGTTACTTTTTAGGTAAAAAATATCACCTTTCAATTTTTTATACATTGGTTTAAGGACACTTGCTAATATTTCCTTTAAATGAAGTCAATTATTATCATTTCCTTGATATTAATGAATTACTATAATTTTGTTTCTTATCTATCTTTTCTTTATAATACCAAATGTTAGGTAGTCTTGACCTAACTCTATGACTAACCCTAATTTTTGGTTTTGAAAAAAATTTATGAAAACAAATTCTTGCCAAGAGTTGAACCGTGCACCAAATGTTATCACAACACATATTTTACAACTCGGTCACCTAAGTTTCTACTGAAATAATCTTGCTTCCAAAATTAATATGCAACATTTATGTCATTTTCTCATTTCTTCTCTCTTCCACATTTTTCCCCTATACTAATGAATATAATTATAATTAATTAAATTGAAGCATCACTCCCTCCACGTTACTATTATAGAACCACTATTACCGCAGTAACTACTTCATGTTATTATTAACTTCCCACTATAACTTCCCGCCATGCCTTTGGGATTATAAAAATATATGATTTCAGGCTATAATATACGAGTTTAAGCTAGCTAGAATTTCCTCTTAGAGAAAATTTTAAATCCAAAAGGATTATAAAATATATGTATCATAAGAAATTCTATAAGAAAATGTTTCTGTTACTAACATTGTAAAGGAAAAACCTTTTCTTAGTTTTCTATAATTTTATTGCATGTGAAACACATAATGACATGTTTTTTTTAACCTTTTCATATATCTAATTTTTAGTTTTAAAAAAATTTATGAAAAAGCTCTTACTAGAGATCAAACCAAATATCATATACTACCAATTCACAACTCTTACCACTAGGGCACTGATGTTTTTGATGAAATGTGATTGCTTCACTTTTATATATTCAACACAAATATTGGGTCCTCTTTCTTTCAATCTTACAATCCCTAAATCATTTCACACTCACTTTCATCTCTCTCACCATCATGCAATTAAACCTAATAACCCTAATCCCGCCCTTTTTGGCGGACCTTATTAATTTTTATATAAAAAAAAGTCTGCAATGGATTGAATCAGATAGCACATGACAGCACTTTAAATCTTTTACCACTTTTACTGAAGGAATGTTGCTTCCAAAATGAATATACCGTACTAAAGGTCATTTTTTTTTACATTTTTTTAAAGCCATTAATGCTATTGCAGTTCCTTTTTATTATTTTTTTCTTTCGGTTACACAAAGGAGTTCCTGTTCATTCTTTTTTTCTTTTTTTCGATTACTACATAACAGTTCATTTTCATTTTTTATAGACTTAATAGCCTTTGCAGTTAGAACCAATTTCTTGGTGATGACTTTTGTATATATATATATATTTTTTTTTGATTTGTCATTTTTATTGCAGTTCATCTTTTGTTTTTGTTGCTTTTTGAAGTAATTTGATAACATAATATTGAATGTAACTATAAAAATAATAATATAACCAATTTGATAGTTATATATGAAACTCTACAAAAACCCGTGCGATAGTGATGCAACCCTAATTTTCCATTTTTTGTCATCTCATACCAAATTTACCCTCCACTTTTTGCCATATCATACCAATTTTATCCTTCCACTCTAATGTAACGTATCTCACTTATTAGCCTTTAGTGCTATGATAATTGATGAAGTTGTTGTAATTTTGTAACGGTAAAATATGAGGCAAAAATGATAGTGCTTAGTGTGATTGACTATGATAGCCATTTATGCCATCATAGTTAAAGAAAAAGGGAAACCGATGGTACTGGAGAGTGTTTTAATGCTATCCAATCATCAAATACATAACCTTTCTTATAGTTCTATGGAAATCAATTGTCTTTGCATAATTTTTTATAGTTCTATTTTTCCACTATTCATATAGTATTTCTGCGATTTTTTTTTGGCATGGATAGATACGATATTCAATTGGCTCTTACAGATCAGACCGTAAAAGGTTTTTATCAAAGATATTTATTTCAGTCTTTTTTTTGGAGCAATTTTTATGATGTTCAATTGACTAATATATTTATTATAATTTTGTTTCTTAGGTCCCTTGGTCCCTAATGGTTTTTCAAATGAAGACAAGTATCTCAACACAATGAAGATGAAGTTTAGTATATATCATATTCAATTCAACATGAATTATGTAATTTTTTATTTTTTATTTCTTTATATTCTCTATTTAAGCTTATTTAGAGTTTTTTTATGTGTAAATGTGTAGGATGTTTTTTGGAGCCAGTGGATCTTATACTTTTTTGGCTGAAATTAATACTAGAAAAACATTAGCAAATATGTCTTTTGAAGATGCCTTCAAAAAAAAAAATTGTCTTTTGAATTAAGATTTGATAAGGAAATATTTATGATATTGGCTCATTTGAGCTTGAAGCATCAAAGGTTTGAGAATACAAGTTTGACATCCTTTTGTTTTGTTTTCATACCCTTTTTTACATCCTTTGATTTATATGAAAATTTTGTTCTTCTATGAGCCATTGTCTCTATATTCATTTATTTTTATTTTGTTGTTCTATATATCTTCTCCCAATTGGTTGTCATTGTTGTTTTACATATGTTTTTCTTCTGTGTTACGTGTTGCATTATCATGGATCCTTTAGTTTTTAGTTGTTGATAGTTTTAATTACATGGACAATGTGTATTATTAAAATTTTTATCGATACGAATATTTTTTTCCCTAAATTTATGAGAAAAGTTCTGAAATGTAATTTGTTTTGATTTAGAACATCATTTTTCTAATTTACTCTTTTTAGTTTTAGTATATCTTTAAAGAATTCTTTCTTTATTTAGTATTGTTTTGATAAATTCTTCAAGCCTAATTCATCGTGATTAATTATAGGGATGAGCAAACAAACTGGATCCAACCGAACCCGATAAAACCGTATCAACATTTTGTGTCTAGGGCGGGTTCAAATGGGTAACGCGGGTCACGGGCCAAACCCAAACAGTTTCGTATGGGTTGTTACAGTCGGGCTCGGTTTTAAATTTTGAAAATTGCTTTTCCCACATTAAACAAAGTTGGGACACACCAGTAAATGATATTTTTACCCCGGCGGCAGGTAAGTGCCGCTGGGATGGTGCCATCGGCAGTTAACTGCCGCCGGCCACCATCGGCAGTTAATTGCCGCTGCGAGCAATTATGCAGAACAAAACCTGCTATTTTCGCAAGCAAGCCATTTTTCGGCCGATTTATTACCTGTAATCCAAAACAACAATTCCAAAGGCAGTACAAATCATACATCAATTATAATCATTCATAAGCAAGAACATTACATAATCTTTCACAATTGACCAAAATAAAATCAATTTGACATTTCGTTAAAATTACACGAATGTTTGAAATTCACCAAAAACATAAATAGTGTTTGACATTCAACAACACATTACATAATATTACATGAAATCTCTACCAACATTCGTTGCACATACAGTTGGAACGAACACAGAGATATAATACATTATTTTCAACCATATGCCTAAACATAAATCCAACGTCACTATCGTCACGAATAAGCCAAGGCCAATAGACCGTTTTCCACATGTCTTCATCTTTATCTGCACCCAGGTCATAAATTGGCATCTGAGCAAATACATGACATGTATGATGATTTTCACCAACATAGAGAAAATACTTGTTAAGTTGTGCCTTCAACTCATCCATAGTGTCGGTCGGAGTTAGAAAAACCTTAATTGTCTTTTTGAAAGCAGAGTACCGGACATCAGCTTCAATTTGTGCAACCTCAGACATGTTTAACTTCACAAAAGTTTATGAAATATCAAACATCAGAACAATATTAAATTAAACGTAATAACCAATATATATATATCAAATGCGGAAACATTATAACCACTAACAAAGTAGGTGCATTTCAACCACATAAAAGTTATATATTTATTTATATTAATATGTTAGTTATATATTGGCCACAAAAAATTGGCGTTACAATATCGACCACAAAAAATATGTCGGTGGGGAACGTGATGATTTGCCAATACGAGCACCCTTTCTTTTAGGAAATGATGACATAGTTTCCCATCGGCACCTAGCTGCCGCTGCATCGGCAGTTAGTTGCCGATGTCCCCATACAGCGGCACTTAACTACCGCTAGCCCCATGTCAGGTTTTCACGAATATTTACTGAAAAATCAGCAAAAAAAAAACAGATTAAATGATGCATTACCTGTTTCTTGACGTCAAAAGTGTGTTGAAACCTTCTAGTATTGCTGCTTCAATGATTTTGGACAAGATTTGGGTAGAAAATATTTCAATTTAGGTGTATAGATTTAAGAGGAAATAGGAAAGAATGGGTTGATGGAACAGTATAGGAGTAGGTTGCTGTAATCAGCTAAATCAAGAACGCAACAGCAGTTAAGTGCCGATGGCATGATCCGGCGGCAGTTAACTGCCGCCGGGGTAAAGATGTAATTTTCTGGTGTGTTTTAGTTTTGCTTGATGTGTATAAAACAATTTTCTAAATTTTCCAAACCATTTGAACCCATACCCGACCGAACATGTGATACAAGTAGGCCTAACTTGATCTTATATTTTTAACCTAGGTATAAATAACTCTCCTCCCCAGTCATTCACCATCTCACCCACCTCAAAACACACTCCTATTGAAGCCTCTCTCCTTCCAGCTTCAAACTTCTCCATTTCTCCTTCTATTTCTCCAAACCAAATCATTTTATCATTTCTTCTTTCATGTGAGATTGAGTTGCTGTTTCCTCTATAGATCTACTCAAATATGCAATAGTTTCTATACATCCTTTATGTTTTATCCATATGTCCAGATCTGTTCACTAATCACGTTCTTGATCCATATGTTCAAATCAACTTGTAATTGGGTTTTATATGTTCTTCTCTATTTCTTGACAATATTTATTTATTTATTTCATATTTCTTTTTTATGGTGAATCTCAATGGAGGAAGAAGAGAAGGAAGATTAATATTTTGCATTTTGCTTTTTTTCTTCAAAAGCTCCTAACCGAACCAACCCACCCGTAAACCCACCCACCCGCATAAACCGCACCCGACCAAACCGATGCCATAAACGGTCGGGAATGGTTTTCTTATACTCCTCTTCGGTTCTATTCGGTTTTGAGATTTTTGATCCGAAACCGACTAAACCCGTCCGATGCTCTACCCTAATTAATTAAAATTGATCCTACTACAATGTGATCAATTAAAATGGCTATTACGTCAAAAAAAAAAATTAAAATGGCTACGAAACGTGTAAGCGTAAAGTCTTCTACTTTGATACTCCTATAAATACAACCCTCTTAATCTCACAATATTAACATTTTAAAAAGTTTGTGTTCATATTCCATATTCGATTTATATTTCCCTTTTTTAAAAAGAAAACATCACAATTCAATCATGTCCTTTACTCCAATTTTTGATATAGTATATGACATTGAATATTCGTGTAGTTCGTTTGTGGGATGTAACTTCGAGAAAAAAATCCTTCAGAAGTTACCTATGTGAATATGTTGTTTGTTGATGAAAATATACTACAATGTTATTTATACATCTTTCCAATTTGTCTTTACTTTTATGTATATTTTTTTGCTATTTACTAACATTTTCTTTCTTTTAATGTAACGTGGTTCATGCCACTGTGAGAAAGCATTTGGTGCTAAAGATAAATGAGGATGTTGAAGAAGGAGGCATTGGAGTCGGAAATGGTTGAATCTACAAACATAACTGAAAGTGTGGAATCTCCTTAACGACGTAGATATTGCATTTCGCTAATGTTTTTATTTAAGAAATTCAGATAATGTTTTTTCTTTCAATTGTTAATTTACTATTTTTAGTGTTCGTATGTTTTTAATGAAATTTTTATTTATTTTAACACATTAAAACATGAGACCCGTGCGTCAGCCGTCTAGCAATAAGAATTAAGAAGAATTAGATGGGGTACTTTATCCTCACACTGAAATAAACCTCCTCCTCCAACCCCAAGTTGAACGTCCTTTAAATTATGATCACATATACACCATACTATCGTTTTCGGATGCAATGGTATATAAGTGGTTGAACTTATTCTTCAACACACTTTCGTCTTGCCACCAATCTTTCCAAAAATAATGAAACCCTTTAGTTCGCAACTACTTTGGTGAATCTTCTTGTCAACCATGAACCATCCATTCGATGAATATTCCTTCATTCCTTATTTCCTTTATCAATTTCATTTATATCTCTCTATTAAGAGGAACTCCCCCTTTGAATTCCACCTCATCAAACAGTCTTTTTAGCTATACTCCTTTTTAAGGTTCGCGGTTTGATCATATTTATTATTCACATAATCTATTCAGATCATATTTTTTTATTAATATATAAAATTAAATTTAGAATATAAGATATTCAATTTATCTCGATGAATATTTCTAAATATAACTTTTTTATAGTAGATAAGTTTTTAAAAAATATTGGTGTAATTATTACTTGATCAAAAACAACAAGTTATATATTCAAGATTAAACTTCTATCTATAAATTCTTTAACCAATACTCCGGAAGAGTTGATTAACAAAGACTCGCTTAAAAATATTAACGATCAAAGTAATCGTTAAAGCGATCAACTGTTAGTTGCGTAACAAAAGTAAGTATTTTTAAATTATCGTCTCCTCAGGGATTGGTGCGCTATCTCGAACCGTTCAACAATCGTTATTGTTTTGAGTAAGAGTTTCGTAACTTGGTTGCATAAAAACTAAAGTAATGTAAAAGCGGAAATAAAACTACAAGTAATAGGGAATAAAAGCGTCGGAATTGGAGTTCATCAATCTTGCATCGAATATAATCTAAAAATCATGCATATGAATTCTAGCGTTTTAGCGAAAATATCACGTATCACTCGACAAAGTCATTCGTGTCCAAATGACTTCGTGAGATCGATCGTATCGTTTAATAGACGATTTCCCAATCTATCAAACGATCCGAAAGCATTACGTTCCGACACTTTATGCGATTATCAAAACCCAATTCCATGTCTAGATTTTCTTATTTTGATAGAAGATTATTCTAAACCTAGATTCAAAAGTATTTGTCAATAACAATTGAATCAAGCATATGAATGAAAAGCAAGAATAACTTCAATAACACATAAATTGCTAAAATCATATATTTGCATAATCCAAGATTACATCTAAGCTAGAAAGAGTACCTCCAATCCCAACAAAAGGGAAGTTAGTTGATCATTTTCATGACAACTATACAAAAGTTTAGAGAAAGATGAAATTACAAACCTAAGTCTTGATTTCCCAAAGCCTTAGTTGATTTCACAATCCAATCACTTTTGCTCCTTGAAGATCATAGCTTCTAGCCCTAAAAACTGTCTAAAAACTAAATCCTAAAATAATACTGAACTGAATTAAAAAGCTATCTTTGATTATTTTCAAAAATTCAGCTTTTGCACCTATTTATAAGTGTTCTGTTATTCTGGACTTTGCTCTGCGAAGTCCTTTCTTCACCAATGGGCTTCTGCCACCTCAGCCTTGAACAGTTTAAACCGCCCTGCTTCGCTCTGCGACCAAACTTCGCTCTGCGAAATCACTTAGATGAGATTCTTCAGAAAATCCCTGCCTGAACTCGCCATTCACTCGCCAAGCACGCACTGGGCGAGATTCTTCATTCTTCTCTTGGTGATTTCTTGCTATTTTCAAGTCCTGGCCTGCTTTTTCCTACACAAATGGGGAGGAATAAGGTATACAAAGAATAATTGGCATTTATTCATAAATTCCATGCTTTTCCTAAGATAACTTGCACAACAAGTAACTAAAAAGCCTTATAAAAGACATGGATTTATTCATTTCTTGCCACTTATCATCAACCGAGACATTTAATCTTAATAATATAAAAGGAAGAAAGTTATGCATGGAAGCCCTAGCAAAACCCTAAGCAACCCCTTCAATTTTGAACTGCTTTTTGGTTTGGCGGCAAAACCCTAGAATTTCAAACTGATAGAATTACAATTTAGCCCTTCATGAGTGCTGCATCCAATCCTCCATTCAAACTCTGGGGGTGCACACTGCTCAAAAATAGCACCACACAAATAGCCAATAGAAGATGATGCTCCACGTGACCATTACTTGGCAAACACAATATCATCTATCTCATAACCTAACTACTCTCTCTCACTCTCTCTCATACAGTTCTGATATTCCCTTCTTCTTCCTCTTCTCCAAACCCATTTTCAATTTTTCCTTCATAAACCCAAACTCTCTCTCTCTCTCTCTCTCTCTCTCTCTCTCTCTCTCTCTCTCTCTCTCTCCCCCATACGGCTTTGATCCCCAAATTCAGCTCACAAACTAACAAATACATTACAATTCATTTTTCATTTTATGAATAAATCTTAAGCAGTTTTAGAGTTTCAATCTCTTCTAATTTTAGTTCCAATTCTGTGAAAAAATTGTTGAATCATATGTTTTTCTTGCTTAAACTGATTGTGCAGGTTGTAAGACTTAAGAATTGGATCGAGTGGTGGCAAAAGTGTACGGTTACCATGAACCCCAACAATTCAATCTCATTAAGCCACATCCAAGATAGCATCCATTCTTCAGTCAAAAGTTTGTCAGTGTAATGATCATGATCACATGGAAATAATAGAGATGCAAAATGATTTAGAATATCACCACACAATTGGCCATTTAAAGAGGCAAACACATCAAAATAAACCAATAACACGTGATGCTCCACGTGATCATCTCTCTCATGGTCATAATAGAACTTCTTAACTCTCTCTTTCTCTTCTCATAACCAGCTTATCTCTCTCTCTCTCTCTCTCTCTCTCTCTCTCTCTCTCTCAAAACCATATCTTCTTCTTCCTCTCCTCCAAACCCATTTCTAATTTTTCCTTCACAAATCCAAGTGCTCTCTCTGTCTCTCTCTCCCTACTCATTACAAAGTGCATCAAGCGGAAACTATGAGACGATAACGACAACACAACAAGCGGGACGAAAAGATATCCAGTGAGTGAGGATGATAGGATCCTCCCTTCGTTCACGAGTTCAGGAAAAGATTTATGGTGTTTTGTGGTACCAAGGGTTTTCTACGTTCTTTGGGTACTGCTGTGCTTGGATGTCATAAATCCACAACAAAAGACCCAAAGCTGGTGCGTGTGAAGGTTGAACAAGATGAGTGAAGAGTCTTGAAAGATTATGCAGTTTGAGTGGTGTAGCCGGTGTCCAAGTCCGTAGTCCTTTTCGTTTTGTTTTGTTGTTTTTAATTATCGTGTTTTGAACTTTTCAGTCATATATTTTGTTCGCTGTACTGCATGTTATTTTGATGTATGTTGTAATGAAGAAGTGTATTTTGCCATTCTAATTTTGTTTTCGTAGTAAATGTATCGAATGGAATATTCTCAATCAATTGAATTATCGTTATGTGTTTTCAACATATAGTGCCTTCCATTTATTTTTATTATGCACAAAAATAGAATGGTGTTAATTTACGTTTCCCTTCCAATTATTATGATAATTCAATTGATTGCTTAAACCTCAAATTAGTTGTTTTATCCAAATTTCTGGTGCTTGGTTGGGCTATCCCTTATAGTACCTTCTAAAATGAGAATTTGGATGGATTGTGGATAACACGTTTATTGTTAATTTTTAGTCCAACATATTACTCGCACGACGTGTTTTTTACATGTTTCAATGATTACAATCAGTTTCCAACGCATGAGGGACATGATATCTAACATAACTTTGATCTTCAGACTCTAATCATCCAACACTGTTCATCAGACTCTGATCTTCAGACTCTGATCTTCAGACGCTGTTCTTCAGACGCTGATCTTTAGACTCTGATCTTCAGACATTGTTCTTCAGACGCTGATCTTCAGACGTTGTTCTTCAGACTCTGATCTTCAGGCGCTGTTCTTCAGACTCTAATCTTCGGACTCTGATCTTTAGACACTGTTCTTCAGACGCTGT
Organism: Medicago ruthenica; assembly: GCA_018208015.1. Taxonomy (NCBI): domain Eukaryota; kingdom Viridiplantae; phylum Streptophyta; class Magnoliopsida; order Fabales; family Fabaceae; genus Medicago; species Medicago ruthenica. Next base: position 18,431,328 of record CM031375.1, read on the forward strand.
TCTTCAGACTCTGAACTTCGGACTCTGATCTTCTGACTTTGATCTATATTAGAGTGAAGAATAGGTTTGGGAAGACAATCCGTTATCCTACTTTTGTTCCACCAATGACTTTTCTTTCCACTATTGGTCATGCCTTATACATGACCAATAGTGGAAAGAAAATTTAACCATATGCTTTAGTATTAGTATTGTTTTATTTTTCTTCTGTGGACTTGGCAGAATTGTTGTTCTTGATGTGCCGAATAATTTTCGAATAATTTATGATAAACATCTACTATGCTAATCAAATGATAAAAAAATATATGAAAAGTATGCATTAATTGAATTTCTTATGGCAGCAAAACATATTGATTAGAAAAGGAAAAACATAAAAGATGATTCACAAACTGATCACAAAACCATATTATTCTTTCACATGTGCATGGTACATGATATCCATTGATGAGAATGTTTTATTGTGCAAATATAGAAGGAAACAAGGAAAATGTGCAGTTTATCTCTGACTTAAGCTGAAATGGATGTTTGTCTCTCTCTGTCTTTTTTTTCAATGCATACTTAATTTTTAAATGTAAGGATAACTTCAGTTGTAATGGATGGTACCTTTCGCCGTGTCTTTGTTGCATTTAAGTAGGAGGTTAGGAAGTATTTCATTAAAGTCGGTATGTTCGTGGCTACTGTTGTGGGAGATTTGTTGCTGCTTTCAATACACAAGTGTAGTAATTTGTTTTGTAGCTGCTTAGTTTCTAAAGGCAAGTTGATTTGATTGAAAATTCCGCAGTCAGAAATTTATTGGTTCAGAAGAAAAGTTGGTTACAATTTTATCACATTCATTGTTGGTCAATGTAATGCTTTTTTAGGTGTTTTTAAAAGAAATGCAACATTACTTTGATATAAGTTTGTTTGAGTGAACTTATGATGTATTATTTTAATTTAAGAAGTTTTGATTAGAAATTCTAATCAAATGAAAATATGATTGTTGGTAAATTTCCTTGATATTATGACTATTCTCATTTCAATATTGTATCATTCTAAAGCTCTTATGTATTTTACGTTTATTGTTTACAACTTTATTGATGTGGAATCAATTATCTCGCCCAAATTTTGTTTGGAATAACACTTGGGAATATTTGAGTGACAATATATTGAATAGACAAAATGGTGAAGAGTTACTTCAAGGAAAGACTTAAAGATATTAAATATTGATGAGGAAGTTGAAGATATAAATGAAACCTCAAATGTGGTTTATAAAGAAATATTTCAAAATGTATTTTAATTTTTTTTACTAAAAAAATGTACTTTAGTTACTTCCTTACATGATTAAGATTTCTATATCTATAAATTGAGCCCGCAAAATTATGCTTTATTGTCTTTAGATTCATATGTGAATAACAAATTTAGTATTGGTTGTATAAAAATATTATGATATTAATTTATGAGTATTGATTGTATGAAAATATAATGATATTTCGCACGGGTCAAAAGTCTAATAATTACCAAAAGGAGTACGATTTTGCACCACAAACCTTATCTCTCCACTTCTAATCTACACCACATAGCCATCTTTTTTTTTTTTTTGAATAACCAAATAGCCGTGTTAAAAGTATCAAATTATTAAACGACGAAGTACCGTCTTGTTTTAAAGTTTTTGTGAGTAAAAATGTATTTGGACATTAATATTCAACAACATCCCCTTTCATGTGTAACTAATTTTATGTTGCAAAAGGCCGTAATAATTATAAGAGAAATATGTACTTTTTTTTTTGTTTTGAAGGGGAAAATATGTACTAGAAAGAAAAAAAAAATTAACCTACTAATGCAGTTGCGTAAAAAAAAAACTTACTAATGCAGTATTTTTGTTTTTAAAAAATACTAATGCAATATCGTAAATTATAAACAATATCGGTAATTGAAATATGAACAAGAAAATGGAGTGTGCTACTTAAAAAAAAAAAGGCTAAATTGCGCTTTGGTCCCATAATTAATTTTTGGTCCGTTTTAGTCCTTTAAGTTCATCTCCGTTACACATTTTGGTCCTTTCCGTTAGTTTTAATTCAAAACTGTTAAGTCATGTACACATGTCATTTTGACATTGGCTGAAATTTTTTATTCATCTTCTTTCCTAATCTTCATCAACATCTTCATAAAACTTCATCATATTCATCAAATAAATCCAGAAAACAAAACCAGAAAAATTAGTAAAAAAAATGTCATCAAATTAAAACCGATAACAAAAGTCACAAATTTAATCTCATCTTCAAAAACGCATGAAGGTTTTTGTTGTGTTGTTGTGTTGCTATATGCAATCTTTCTTTCTTTCTTTCTTCTAAAAATTGGTCTGATTTATGCCGATGGAGAAAACAAGGATGAAGGGAGAAATTTGAGGTTTTTGTTGTGTTGTTGTGCTTCAAGAACAAAACCTTATTCTTGGGTTCTTGAAGATAATTGATGTTTTTTTTTTTGGGTTTAAAAGGAACCAATGGTTATTGCTGTGTTGTTTGTGTTGACGGTAGAGATGAAGATGAAGAAATTTTTTTCCTAGGTTGTTGCTGTGTTTTTCTGAATTAACCCAAAAATTCAATTTTATCAATGAATCATGATATGGATCAACACTTGAATGTTTTTAGTGATGAGATTAGGTGTTGTTGTTGAGTGTTGACAGTGATTGTGCGATGATGATGTTACCATGGTGCTAGTGTATTTTTTCTGAGTTATGGGGTGACGGTGCTGGATTTTTTTTGTGGGTTATGGTGGTGGTGTTGGATTTTTTTGGGTTGTGATTTTGGTGGTGGTGTTGAATGTATGGGCTATAATTTTGATTACGATTTTGGGTTATGATTATTGAGAGTGGAAAGATGATGATGAAGATTATGATTATGATTTTGGGTTGTTTTGAATTTCATTTTCAGGATTTTTCTGAGTTTGTTTGAGTTTTGTGATGAATGTATGTAGGTGATGATGAAGATGAAGGAAGAAGATGAAGAAAGCTATAAAAAATTAAGTGTTGGTGGTACATAGTTAGATCCTGTTGACATGCATGATCTAACGGTTGTTTCATTGATAAAAATGATCAAACGACTGAGATTTAAAATATTACTAAGGTCTTTAGTGGACCACCTACAATATTGGTCTACCTTAGACATTTGAGGTTAACCATTTGACGGAAGGGATTAAAATGTGTAATGGAGATGAACTTAAAGGATTAAAATAGACCAAAAATTAATTATGAGACCAAAACAATACCAAAAAAATAGTTAAAGGACCAAAAGAACAATTTAGCCAAAAAAGAAAATGGAGTGTGCTAGAACCAGTGGCGTATCCAGGACCCTAGGTCAGGGGGTGCAGACTTTTAAACTTCATTAATAATTATTGTAATATATAATTTTTTTTGAGTAAATTATAATATATAAATAAAAAATAATAATATATATAAGGGATACCAAGATATATTGTAGTATTTTTTTTTCTTCGCCTAGTTTGCAATTTGCTTTAGTATATAGTACAAGTTTAGATGCATGGTGAGCAAGTTTTGAAGAAATGGATATGTGGGAAGAAAAAAGAACTTCAAGAGAAAGTGTTCAACGACAAATAAAAATAAGAAGAAATAATGCAAATCAAATAGATAGAATAGATTGGCAATTGATTACGTGTATTGCAGTTAAGATATTAATTGTAAACTTATATTTTGTGTATCACTATATATGTATGTTTATTTGTTAGAGGAGGGTGCTAGGGAGCATAGCACTAACCTTTCCAAGAAGTAGGCAAAAGGAAGGAACATAAGAAAAGCAATAATTTTGCCATAAACAGGGAAAACAAGTTTGCTAACACCCATGTTAAGGGATGCTTTTGAAACCACATGGAAAGCATAGCCAAACTACAGGGCTAACAAGGCCTCATAGATCTGAAACTGTTATGGGATGAAGCACACATTCTCTTTTCAAAGACCCTGGAATCAGTCTTTACTTAATTAATTGAGGTCTTACTATAGTTTTAGTTAATTAATGTTATAAGATTAAGAAGGGAGGACAGAAATGAAAGTGGTGAAGAGGTGGTTGAAAAAGAAAGTACCAAGTCCGTCATTGAAAAATAAGAGTAGTCTGAGGTGAATAAGAACCTGTAAAAATAGTCCCACATCGGAAAAACTGATGCAACAGAGAGGAGGAATGACAATATAAAAGACAGCCTATATAGCAATAAGATTCCAAAGCTAGTGCGTTACTTTACATTTGAAGGCACTGGGTCCCGTTCCTTGCAAACATTTGAAAATGTGTTTTGCTGATAATTGGGGCCTAAGGTGCAATTGAAAAAAGTCAGGGTGTGCAGGATGCAGATATATAGGATTATTGGTGTAATTTTTCAAAGTTCAGGGTGTGCAGGTGCACACCCTGGTTACACACTGGATCCGCCCCTGGCTAGAACAACTCAACGTTGAGATGGGGAAATTAAAGGTGATGAACAAGAGTGCACTATTTTTTTTTGTCTCTATAAATATTCAAAATTTTGTTTAGTTTTTAAAAAGAAATTGCATGTTTCAATCCTTGTAAAATTTTCTTTTAGTATTTTTTAGTTCTTGTAAAATTTTCAAGCAGCATTTTTAGTCCTGTATAATTTGTCATCAGCATTTTTAGTCCTTAAAATTACTAAAGGAAAATATTACGTGATTAAAAAGTGCAATTATTTTGTAGGAATGAATTAAAAACGAAAATTTGAATATTTATAGAGACTATTTACTTAATTAATCCTTTATTTTTTTCTTACTTTTATTTAACTTACATCGATCAAGTTACAACTTACGATCTTAGTTGTGAGGATAAAACCCATCAACTTCTACTTCTATAGAGCATCATTAATCATAGCTGGTCTTTTAGGAAATATTCATTCACGTGTTCAACATGGACCACATATGAAAGAAAACATTTGAGATATTTTTTAGGAAGCAAATTAACACATAGAATTAGAAATCCAACTCTGAAAAACCTCGATCGATCGATAAACTTTGAATCTAACCCTTCAAATCAAAGTCCAAAAGCTATGTAAAATCCAAAACAAAGCCCTTAGCCCCTTACACATGAGTTTAAAAGTTACTACTAGTTTTCTTCACACATATAAAGATGGTTTGATGGCTGAGTGAAAAGTTAAAAAGTGTAAGGAGGTCTAAAGTTTGATCTTATGGTCGACATAAAAAAATAACAATACTAACATTTACCGTTAAAAAATATCTAATTTTCCTCGTCCATAGGGCGACACTTTTCTCCCATCAAGATGTTCTTCCTCCAAAGAACTTCTTCTTCTTGGTTTCCTTCTTCCAATTCTCCTTCAGCTTGTACTTTTCTCCAAGATAGCATCCTCACCATTGAAATTGCTTTGTTGCTAATTTTACTGTTTAGCTTCGAAATTAGCTTGTTTTCCTTGGTCGAAGACGCCGTTGCTTCCTCCTCTGTTGCTGTGTGGAGCTTCTTCATGTTCTTAGAACCACATAGAAAAGTGATGATGGAAAAAATAGAGAAAACAGAAAGAACAACAAATAGAATTGTTGTGGTTGGCATGGATGAAAATAGAAGAAGAGTGTGCATGTTAGATACAAGAAGAGGCCTCGACATGTTAACAAAATAAATTAGGGGATTCAAGTCCCTCTCTTAGAGGGTATGTAATGGAGAGTTACACGCTACAAAAACTAGGTATACTAAATATATGTAGTTTGTGAGTGTTATAGGCTTAATAAGAAAACTCATAAATTGAGGAAAAAGAAATTGATTTTAACCTTCAATAACTTGCAGATTATTTTATATAGATTTTTAAAAAGAAAAATTATCTTGGGCTCATGTGATATAATTAAAATCACATTTATTTGTTAAAATATCATTTATAAAAAAAAAACTACTTTTAGGAAAAATGATCCAAAACATGTTATTTTAAACAATTTTTTTAAAAAAAAAAAAAAAAAACTGTAACAAGCCGATGAAAATCTCCTAAAGTTGATTATTTAATTTTTTAAAGCTATATCAAACAAATCTTTTGGGTAAATCATTCATTCTAAACTGTAAAAGAATTAAGAGTTAAATATGTTTTCTTGTTATAAACTTTTATTTTTTTTATCTCTGTTTATTTCCTCTAAATTTTTGACCTCACTTATTTGCTGTTACAAATTTTGGTACTCTGTAATAGGTATGCCTAAGAAAAATTTAATAAGCTGAAATATCAACATTCAATTTTCTCTATTATTATCAAGCAAACTAACCAAATATCTATTTGCGTGTGATAAAGGTATTATTAGTGATGTGAAAGTCTTCCACGGGCTGCTCTACCTAAGAGAGAAAGAAAGACTAGTCAAGAGAGGAGAGGATTAAGGTGGATCAACACCTTTTTTACGTCATTTTTTTCCAATGTGAAAATGAAATAATATTAAGAGTAACAAAAACATAAGCAAAAAAAAAACTTTATAAAAAATTAAATATTTTTTATTTATAATTTGGTCCAAATACATATGATTTTTTGAATTCTTTTTGCTTACATATTATTATAAAGGAAGTATCTGTCATTTTCCCCAATTTTTTCCACTGCGCTTTCATTAGATAAACTTATATGAGCAAAACTTAATCACAAACTCAAATAAAAAGTATTTGTGCACACACACATAAGTGAGAAAAAGTAAAAGAACATGTTGTCTTTCACATGGATTCCACGAATGTTAAATTAACATATGGTCTTCCCCAGTTCCCCTTGAATTTCACATCAATGCTACATACGTCATAAACCTACGTGACACGTTAATTATATATATTATGTCCATGAGGTGGTAGCTATATGGTAAAAGCTTGGCCATTTAACTTCAAAGGACAAAATTCAAATCCTCTTACAAAGGGTTATAAAATGGTCATTAATGTCATTTTAATTAATAAAAATTGGAAATAACCTCATGCGTCAACACATTAAATAATTTCTATCTTAAAAGTTGTATATACAATTTAGTCTATGATGATATGATATTGATACAATGGTGACCCTTAACATAGCTGAGATGGGCGACGGTCTAAAACTACCTTTTATAAAGGGCACCAAAGTTATTTTGGTACTCTAGTATTGCATATGATGGAGATTGAGTGTATTTATTTCAAACATCAAATTTGTAGAAAAAAACAGATAAAAATTACTTTGAACATGCACAACTGAACATTGAGCCTGCTAGTGAGTCTTTTAAGGTTCTTCATTTTTTGAACTACTTAGATAAAACAATTGATTCACTTAATATAAAATTTGAGTAGTACATCAGACATGAGAATGTTTATTTTTTTTTTTTATTTTTTGAAGGATTAAAAGACTTAAATCTTCTTGTGATAAGGACTTGAAAACACATTGTAAACATCTTGAACTTGTCTAAAGCATGGTAATTTTTTTCATCTTGATAGTAAAATTTTATTTGAATAACTAAAATTAATCCTTATAAAATTTATTATATAAAATTTCATAATTTCAATTTATAAAAACTTATTTATAAAAATACAACAATAACATGAATAGTTAACATTATTCTATAAGTTATCTTCCCCTAAAAAAAATATATTCAAGTTATCTTATATTGGAGAAACAATTAAATTTCTTTATAGAATTCAATATGTAGCTTGATGTGATATTGATGTGTAATTTAAGTTAAAATCTACATGTTTGTCACATCATAATCTTTAATTACACAAATAAATTTACATATAAGTCGTTTTAATGTACTAATTATAATTTCACATATGAGTATGTTTGTGAATTACACAGTCGTGCAACGAAGGGAGTGAAGAACTTATGAGTCGTTTTTCTTTGAGTGTGAAGCTGGTAGTTGGAGACTAGGAGCTTTCCATTGGACATCATTGTAAATTTTGGACAAATTACCTCCTTTTTAAATATATAAAAGGTATTATAATTTAGAAAAAAAACTTAGGTACAATTCCTTAGGTGCTTTTCGTATCGTTCTTAACTAAATTCACCATGATTTTCTTAAATCCATAATTTTCTCAAAGTTTGTTATATCCAAAAAATTTGTATTTTTAGTTAAGAACGATACGAAAAGTACCTAAATAATTGTACTTAAGTTTTGTCCTATAATTTATTATGATGTATATACCACTATGATTAGGGAGATATCAAAATATTTTAATTGATGTGTGGAGAGAACAAAGTGGATGTAGATTTGACATCGTCCAAGTAGAGGAAAGGAAAATGGGCATTACTTATCCAAAGGGCTTACTTGACTTTGACGAGTAGACTTGGGTCATCGTCTTTGTCTGCATTGGGCTACACTTTGTTGTAGACTCATATATGTTAAAAAAAATTGCTTTTCCTCGATACAAAAATGCTCATTCCGAAAGAAAATGACCAAAATACTCATGTATGACTTAAGTTACATTCGGTATATATCAATGTGATTTAACTCACACTGGCGTATAATCTGCGTGACTTAACTCACGCTAGTGTATAACCTGCGTGACTTAAGTCATGCTGGTGTATGACATGCGTGACTAAACTCACGCTCGGTAGATGTCAACGTGACTTAAGTCACGCTGCATTCATTTATAATCCATGCAGAACCTCACTTCTCCATTTCACTTCTCAAATCTCTAAAAAAATCTCCCAAATATATTGAAATGCATTCTTTTTTGTCATGACTCATCCTATATGAAAAGATTTGATGTGATAACTTATATAGTTGATTCGGTAGAATAGATGTGTTGTGTTCTCTTTATTCTTTTGAGTTTTCAAAGAGACTTGCAAATTTTTACACTAAGTATAAGACACTTTAATGCCAACATTTTCGGCAAACTTTCATGAATTTAATTTTAATCCAACATCATGATGATACAACATCCTTAGGAATTTAATGTATTGTAATGTAACGTAACGCTTCGTTTATTTGAACGGAGATGAAATTATAACTAAATAAATTTTTCGTATTCTATTAATTTTGAAATTTATTACGCGTGCTTGTGTATTTTTAGTTATGATTTATTTTGGATCATGATTGAATTGTTGTTATTGTTGTTTCTAAGTCATGACATGCTTTTAAAAAATGAATATAACATATTGTATGTTTGGGGTCTTCAAAAAATATTATCTTTGTGCAAAATTGGTGAAAAGATAACTTACCTAAAACAAGCATGACTTAAGTCACGTTGATATAGAGAGCGTGACTTAAGTCACGGTGGTGTATAACCAGCTATTTTCGTCAGTTTATATTGGAGTGAGCAATTTTTGTTGGGGGAAGAGCAATTTCCTATGTCATATTCTTTGCAGAGTTAGATCCGTATACTTGGGTGTTTTAATGGTGTAATTTAAATAAGAGTAATTGTTGGTTTTGGAATTCAAAAATACATTGAAAGAATTATCAACGAAAAAATTATTGGTTTAAGTCACAACCACATTGTTACTTTTTGCGGCACTGATAAAAAATTGTGTAAGATATGATTAACTATCAATTGTGCCACCTCCAACAGAAAACAACTCAGTTAAATGTACTACGATTAACTAATATACTGTAGAAAATCGTTCAATAATTAGATGCCCAAATGTTTGGATGGCGGTGTCGCCGCGCATGTGATATATATATATATATATTCGTGAGTGCTTACTCTGTTCACAAAAGTGAGTAGCCCAAGGGTCCCAAGGCACACCCTTGTGAGTGACTCTCCTCATATATAAATACTACTAATGTGTGTTTAATTTAATGTGACTTTCATTTTTCTCGATTCACACAACACTCGTTATATCCCATTGTGCATGTGACTTGGTGGTGTTTATTCTTGCAACTTTCAATTTCAACTCTAGTGTTCCAACAATAATGCTAACTGTCGCGTTGGTAAAAAACGCTCGAGCGTACTAACGCTCGGAATGACTACGGAGTCGCCACCAAAGTTTTATTTTTAAAGGGAAACGTTGATAAAACCTTTGACGATGTGAAAAAGATGGTCATCGCAACCATTAACGGGTTCGGGAGTCGATTATGCAAGGGGAAGGTATTAGCACCCCTCACATCCGTTGTACTCAACGGGAACCTCCTAGTTAGTTTAGGGTTAAAAGTGTTTTAAAGGTTTGCTTGCTACATTTTAATATTTCAAAGGGGAAAAAGAAAGGGGGAAAAAAGGTATTTTTTATTAGTGTGCTTGACAAGAGTGGGATCTTGCTCCTACGTATCTCCTGGTGCGATGGAGAATTCAAAGCTACGTAGTTCTTTGGTAGAAAATGTTTGTTTGTTGGTTGGTTTTAAAGAGCAATGTTTTTGATCGTATTCTAGCGGTTAAACGTAGTTTGTATGCTCGTGTGTGGGAGGCTTAAGCATTTGTTTATATCGCGTTAGAATTGATAAAACATCGTGCTTTTGTGAAAAGAGATTTGAATTTTAAATTGACCACGGGGGGCCAAGAATTAGTTTGGTGTGTTGGACTTGTTTTATGTTTTTTTTTGTATTTTGAAAATAGAATGATGATTGTCCGAACAACGAGACATACGTCAAGTGCTCGTGCAACCGGGAAATGGAAAGACATACGTCAAACCACTCATTTTTCATTCAAGTTTATTATTGAAAATAGATGCATAAACTAAAATTGAAAACACTTGTTATATTTTTCTCTTTGAATAAAAATGAGTTTCAGCCATAAAAGGGTTTTAGCCCAGGTTCTGAACCTTCAGAAGCAGGAAGTGACTTTAGAAACAGAAATGCAAAATGTACGGCTTCAGAAGCACTGTTCAGAAGCTGCCTTCAGAAGCACTGTTCAGAAGCTGCCTTCAGAAGCTGCTTCTGAAGCACTTCAAACTCTGATTTCAGAACCTCAGGGGTAAAAATGTTTGAAAACAGTAGGAAAAACATTCTGTTTTGGTGATTGTTGAAAAGGAAAAATGATTTTTGGGTTTTTGAATGATGTTTTTTAGGGCAAAAATGAGTTAAAACGATTAACAATGCAGAAAAATAATGCAGGAACAGCAGGACAGCAGAACAGAGTTCTGTGATTTTTTTTCTCAACTTCTGAGTTAAATTTCTCACTCAATACTGAACCAAATACAAAAATAAAAATACCATTGTAAAGTTTGCCATGAATACGACATCTTAGTGGTTTTAGATCTACCAAAAGATGTCCTAGAACCTAATATATTCTGGCCTCAAGTCATGCCCATGAACTTATGATGAAAAATGCATTATTTTTTAAGAAAAGCTACAAACACTTAAACAGAATGCGAAAAAGGAGATAGAAAGGTTCAAGATACTTACAAACTCCTAGCCAAAGCTTCAAATGCACAAAAAATGAAAGGGGCTTTTGGGTGATTGTGGTTTTTTAAGGATGGAAGTGATGGAGAAGATGAACAGTAACAGAATGGTGTTTTGTTACTATTCTCCTCTCTTTGTGTGATGTTTCTTTGTGGTTTAGTTGTTGTTTTGATTCTGTTTGATTTGTTGTGGTGGTTTGTAAAGAAAAAACAGAAAAACAGAGCTTCTTTCTTTTGGGAGGTTTTGTTATGATTTTTGCTGTTGTTTGGTTTTCTGATTCTGCCTATCAAAAATCCTCTCTTCATCTCTGATTTTCGTGTTGTTTTTATAGGTAATTTTGTGATCATTTGTAATCATGAAAATCCCTTGAAAGCTGGGCCTTTTTGTGTGCTATGGCAAACACTTTGGTTAACATTTATGGAGGAAGTGACCTTGTGATTTTGGTAAAGACTTTGTGCAGGATTTTGAACAAGTTGGGGCTGAGTTTGACAGAAGTTGATGGAAGAAAAACAGGAAAGGAGGGGTGCTGCCCTGGCAGAGGTTGGGAGAAAACAGGGAGAAGGGGCGCTGCAGGCAGGGGAGAAGCTTGCAGCCTTCTTTGACTTGTTTTGACAGAAAAATGGGAACAAAAGGCAAGGAAGGGATGCTGGAAACAGGGGCAGCAGCTTGCAGCTTATTTGGACTTTCTTGACAAAGAAGAAAGGAAGAAAACGGAAAGGAAAGGAGAAGAGGCTGCAACCTTCTTTGACTTTGTTTTTTTGGTATATGTTTTTTTTTTTGAGAAAAACAAAACATAATAACAACAACAACAACAACAACAACAACAACAACAACAACAACAACAACAACAACAACAACAATAATAATAATAATAATAATAATAATAATAATAATAATAAAGATAAATAAATAATAATAAAACCCTTTTTTTTATTACTTTTAAAAAAAGAAGAAAATAAAAATTGATTTGATTTTTTTTTTGCATGATGATCTTTTTTAAAAGAGGACTTGGACAAAATTAGGGTACAACACTAACAATACTCATTTTTTTTAGAAACCAAACTGAAATATATTAATAATAAAACCAAACCACCTAACACAAGCTCTACCAGAGAGAAAAAGTTACATCAGCAACCGAGTTCTAACAGGGAACAAAAAACAAAAGGAACAAATTATCAAATACTAACAACATTCATTTTAACATACTCTTTTTAACATTCATTCTTAAATTTATTCTTAAAAGAGTCATTTTAACACACTCTTTTTAAGACTCAATTAGAGAATGAGTATTGTTAACATTACTTCTATTATTTTTATTTCCATCGGTTTTTTAAGACTCAATTAAAGAATGAGTGATGTTAACATTACTTCTATTATTTTTATTTCCATCGGTTTGATTGTAAACTCTTCTAATGAATGATATTTCTTTTTAATCTTTCTTTGAATATATCTTATTTTATTTGTTTTGAATGGGAAGACTAAAAACTAGAGAAGCTTCTAAGCAAAGAACGCAAAACTCCCAACACCATCCATTAAATTTAAGGAGCAGTGGAAGTTTATTGCGTGCAACTGTGCATGTCTTTTATTCGTGAACAATTAATTAACTGTTTATCATTGTTGGTTACATGCATCTTTAGTTCAATTGTTTAGGCTGTACATATTTATAAGGAATAGATTTTCTTTTTTTGAGGGGAAGGAAATGATTCTTAGACATTAGACCTTTTAATATCAAATAGTCTCGTTTGGTTTTTATGCATATTTTTAAATTTCGTATAATTGTAGAAGATACAAAGAAAGTAGGCTAAAATGCACTTTTGGCCCCCCAAGTTTTCAAAACTAGCGATTTTGGCCCCCCAAGTTTGAAAATCACACTTTTAGCCCCCTAAGTTTCACCCCCTTTGCAAAAGCTAGGCCCCCTTTAATTTTGACCGGTCAACGCTGATGTGGCACATTTTTTTAAAAAAATAAATTGACACCTATGATATTTTTAATCCACCTGGATATAAAATAATTACAATTATTTATAAAAATTACAAAACATAAAATAAAACAATTGAAAAAAGAAAAAACATAACAATTGTATTTCTTCTTCTTCTTGTTCGTCAGTACACCTTCTTATTCCCTAGGTTTTCCTCAAATTTCACATCTTTCCAATAACCCTAGATTCTTCTCTCATCAAATCGCTACTCAAAACGAGGATGGTGTTGTTAATCTCGAAAATGATAATGTTGCTGTTCAGAATGATGATGGTATTGAAAACGTTGTTGGAGTAGAAGAGGAAGAACAGGTCTATCAGATTGATGAGGAAAAATTAGATAATGTTGTGTTTTTTCTGCAGAACGAAGAAGTTAGTGATGATGGGTCATTTGAATCTTCTCTAAATCATATGAATTTGAATGTACATCAAGATTTTCTCATCAAAGCTATTGAAAAAATTCAAATTGTTTCTGGTGAGAATCTTGTTAGGTTTTTGAAGTGGGTTTGGAGTGAGAATTCGCGTGAGGTTACAACCCAAGTTCTAGAATTTTTTGTTGTTACAATATGTAATAGTGGTGGTTCGTTGAGGGACAAAGATGTGTACTCTTTGTGGGGTTTGGTGAAGGAAGTTGCAATTTTAAAACAATGTTAATTTCTTTTAATTCCAAGTGGATTTAATTAAGCACAGTTGGCATTTAATATTTTAAAAATATGTCCAAATAAGCATTGACCAGGTCAAAATCAAAGGGAGGCCTAACTTTTGCAAAGGGGGTGAAACTTGGGGGGCTAAAAGTGTGATTTTCAAACTTGGGGGGTCAAAATCGCTAGTTTTAAAAATTTGGGGGGCCAAAAGTGCATTTTAGCCAAGAAAGTAAAAGAAAAAGATAAACACATACAATGTCATATACTTAAATAACAATTCTATTTATCTGTGGTCCTTAAACAATCACGCTCAATTAATTGCAAAGGTATAGGCATGAGGTGATTATTTGTAAGAAAGTGAGCCAACAATACCATTTTGTACATCCTTGATATTGTAAAGCAATTTAGTTCATCAATTTGTGAAAGAAAAATTAGACAATTGAGTGAATTTTCCAAATTTTGAACTGAAACTGTAATATACAAGCACAAGATGTGCCATAATGGAACAAAGCAGGATAATGATACAAATATTCTTTAGCTATCATAAATCACAGCTACAAAAAAACACAAAGATAGACACCAAAACCCAAAGAAAATGCTTACAATTAAACACCCCAAAATAAGGTCTATTTCAGACCACAACTAATACCCCTGACTGCATATATGCATTCCCTAAAATTCTCAAACTTGAGTGTTAACTCCTAAATTCGTTCGAGCTTACGTTTTTAGGTGTGAATTTAGTGGTAATTTGGTGGCAAGCTCGATTTATAGTGAAATTGGAAAATGTACAGAGTTTGAGCGATTTAACTCGCAACAAAATCGGACAAACTCATCCAATTTTAAAACGAGTTTACGATTTTACTTTAAAAAGTCTTTTTTAGCCTTTTCTCTTTATGGCCCACTAGCCCATTTAACGTGTGAGAGTGCATTGTTTTCGGTAACCAGACAACTTAATCAAACATATAAACTGAAAAGGTGAAACCCTAACTCTAGTTTTTTTAATAGTTTTATCAAAAACTTATGAAACTTTATTTTATTGTTTATTGGATGTTTTAATGATTTTATGGGATAATTTTGTGAATTTTGATACAAGGTTGAACATTACGTTTTATTTTGGCGATTAAATATATTTTGGCTTTCTAATTAAGTTAATATTTTGAAGTATTGACCTATTTACCTCCTTACAACATTGTAGTAGTGAACATCTTGAAGATGAGAATGGGTTTGAATGTAGGTCTGAAGACGGTCTGAAGCATATAACATGTGATTATTTGATGCATCTTTTTCAAAAATCACAAAGTTCTCGTGCTAGTGTCATTAATTTGGTCCCAACTTCAATCACCGGTGATGATAATGATATGTTGACTGCGGCTTTTACCTTAGAGGAATTCAAATAAGCAGCTTTCTATATGCAAGTAGATAAATGTCCAGGGCCGGATGGCTTTAACCCAGGTTTCTATCATCATTTTTGGGATACTTGTAGTCATGACGTTTATCAGGCAGGTTGTCAATGGTTAGCAAATGGTGCTTTCCCGTCAAATGTAAATTCTACTAATATTACACTTATACCAAAAGGTGATTTTCAGACTTCTATGAAGGATTGGCGGCCTAATAGGCTTAAATAAGCTTAAACAGGTGCTTGATAAATGTATATCTATCAATCAGTCAGCTTTTGTCCCAGGTAGATCCATATTAGATAATGCAATGGTGGCCATTGAAATTGTTCACTATATGAAGGCAAAGGCTAAAGGAAAGAGTGGAAATGTTGCTCTTAAGCTGGATATCAGTAAAGGGTATGATAGATTAGATTGGGATTACCTTTGTGATATTCTGCTCCAAATGGGTTTCTCCTTCAAATGGGTTAGCTGGATTATGTTATGTGTTGAGACGGTTGATTACTCGGTCTTGGTTAATGGTGCATCGATAGGTCTTATTGTGCCAGGGCGTGGTCTTTGTCAGGGTGATCCACTCTCACCTTATATGTTCATCATTTGTGCTAAAGGCCTTTCTTCCCCTATTCGTGAAGCTGAACATCATCATGATATTAGAGGAACTATGATTTGCAAAGATGCACCTATTATTTCGCACCTTCTCTTTGCAGATGATTGTTTTCTCTTCTTTAGAGCTTGTGAACGTGAAGCTGTTTGTATTGAAATTCCTGGCAGAACCTGATTCTGAACTTAAAACAGAGTACTGGTGCAGTAAAACAGAGTACGCAAAACAGTAGTTCAGAAGCAGAATAAAAACAGACAGAAAGTAAAATGCACAGGTGATTTGTTAACCCAGCTCGGTGACAAACACACCTACGTCTGGAGGCTACCAAGCTAGGAAGGAAATCCACTATGATAGTATCAATTCGAAGTCCTATGTGAACAGCCCCTGTTTCATAGCCTTCTCACTTAATCACTACCCGTATTGACTTCAACCTAGGAACTCCTAGACCTGAGATCCCATCTCACTTCCCTCAGTCAATCATTGCCCAGCTTCTGAAGGTTCAGTGTTTGAAGTACTGTTCATCGTCTGAACATCAGCTTCTGAAGGTTCAGCGTCTGAAATACTGTTCAACGTCTAAACATCAGCTTCTGAAGTATTGTTCAGCTTCTGAAGACCTAGTTTCTGAGGTACTGTTTAGCTTCTGAGGATCAGCTTCTGAAGACGCACATCTTGCTTGTATATTTGATTTTAGCAAACATGAAGCCAACAACCAAATATCCAACATGTATGAAAAATATTTTGGCTACTTATGAAGCGGCTTCGGGGCAAGCCATTAATCTACAGAATTCAGAATTATTTTGCAGTCGTAATACTCCGGATGATCTTAAGAATCTCATTGCTTCTACTCCCGGTGTTCGTCAAGTTTTGGGTACAAGTAAATATATTGGGCTGTCATCTATGATTGGACGTAGCAAATATGCAACTTTTAAATTTATCAAGGATCGTATTTGGAATAAAATCAATTCCTGGAGTAGTAGATGTCTCTCGCAGGCTGGGAGGGATGTTCTCATTAAATCTATTTTGCAATCTATTCCTTCCTATGTGACGAGTATTTTCTTCTTCCGGGATCCCTCATTAATGAAATTGAAAAAATGTTAAATTCCTTTTGGTGGGGTCATAATTCCGCGACTTCTCGAGGATTGCATTGGTTATCTTGGGAACGTCTTTCAGTTCCTAAGGTATTTGGAGGTATGGGTGTAAAGTGCCTCAAGGCATTCAATATGGCTATGATAGGCAAGCAGGCATGGAAGTTGGTTTCTACTCCAAAATCTCTAATCACTCGTTTACTCAAAGTTAAATATTTTCCTCGAAGTGATTTTTTTTGGAGCTAGCATAGGCCATAATCCCAGCTATGTTTGGCGTAGTATTTAGAGTGTGAAAGATGTGATTCGTCGTGGTTTTCAGTGGAGTATAGGCACGGGAGAACACATACCTGTTTGTGATCACCCTTGGCTCCTTAATGCTGCACGAATTGTACCGTCTACTCCACATCATTTGGAGTGGGCACTTATAATTGTTTCTGACTTGACGGTTACATCCCAAAAACACTGGAATATGGAGGTAATAAATGCTTTTTTTGACAATGTCATTGCTAGAAATATTTTTAATACATCATTACTCCCTTCGGTGACTCATGATGTGCCTATCTGGAAGTTCGAGAGAGATGGTGACTATACAGTTAAGAGTGCTTACAAGGATATTTTGAACCATGATGTGGCAGTTGTTCAACACCGTGTGCCGGGTAATTGGAATTGTGTTTGGAGCTTAAAATTGCCCTTGAAGGTTAAGAATTTTTTGTGGAGAGCTTGCCATAATTGTTTGCCCACAAGAATCCGCTTGCAATCAAAAGGAGTTTAGTGTACTGATAGGTGTGCAGTGTGTGATGATTTTGGTGAGGATAGTACTCATCTGTTCTTTATGTGTAATAAAAGCATGCTCTGCTGGCAGCGTATTAGTTTATGGAGTCATTTGATGGTTGTTTTCGATTTGAATGCAAGTTTTCAAACAAAATGTTTTTGCTATCTTACAACACCTGGACCAGCAGCAAAAACAAGTATTCAGTGTGACTCTCTGGAGTATTTGGAAGCATCGAAACAACAAGGTATGGAACGATATTACTGAAACAGCTCAAGATATTTGTGCTCGTGCAGGTTATCTTCTTACTAGTTGGAGGAATGCTCAGATTATTCGTCACCTTACCCCTCAGCATCCCATTTCACTGAATTATTTGAAGTGGATTAAACCAGTTCCCGGCATGTTCAAATGTAATGTTGGTGCATCCTTCTCTCAAGCTTTGAATTGGGTTGGTATTGGTGTGTGCATTCGAGATGATGAAAGTCGTTATGTTTTAGCCAAAACTGAATGGCGACTCCACTCCTTGATGTGGATTTGGGTGAGGCTTTAGGTTTATTATCAGCTTTGTATTGGGTTCGTGATTTACAGCTGGGCATTGTGGACTTTGAGCTTGATTCCAAAACTGTGGTGGATAGTATTTATGGTAGTAAATGTGGTGTCTCTAATTTTAGCGCAGTGATCAATGATTGTAGACGTATGTTAGCTTCTGATTTAGTAACCTCTGATGTTAGGTTTATTCGGAGACAAGCCAACAAAGTCGCTCATAGCTTTGCTAGGGTGGCTTTGCGATAACTTTGCTATGGTGGCTTTGCGTCATACTAGTTTCCATATTCATATTAGGATTTCATCTTGTATCTCTACTATTATTTTAAATGAAATGCAGTAAGTTTCTTCTTGTAAAAAAAGAACATTGTAGTAGTGAATCCACCCATAGATTTCAGATTTTAAGTAAATCCTTCATTTTTTTTTTTTGAATTTTAGGATTCTAATAGTAGGGCGCATAAGCAGTTGGGGTTGAAAAGAAATTTTCCATTTTTATTTATACAGAGCGCACTACTCAAGTTGATTGGCCCACTGCATATTACAGTCCATTAACTTTATTATACACAAATGCGGTATCCTCCGCACGTATTTGCAAAGACTAATATATCGAGTTTTGTGAGATCCAAATAGGCTGAAAACTTTTGCCACATGCCCAAGGTTAAATTCGAACTCAAAACCTTAATTAAACCATAACACAATTTGAATCACCCTTAAAACATTCAAATGTTTGTAAATAATAAATAATTTGAGATTGCTAATACGCTAGTGTGTTCTCTCTTCCTAATACTTTTATAAGGTTCACAACATAAAGGATGTTAGGAAAAATACCACAATTTTGTCACACAAAAAAGGGCAAACCATAAGTGAGAGATTCTTATGTTATAAGTGCAAGCTACATTAAATAAAAGTATCGAATAACTCACGTACAGGGAAGAATAATGCCAACTATATACACTTTATGCAAAGTGAGCTACTGTAGTAGTCATTTTGTAATTAATAATAATGATTAAGAGTTAGGACTCGTTAGAAAATACTACAACTTAAAATCTAAGTTATGTAATATCTGTAAATTAACTATAATTAAACTTCAAAGCTGGTTTTTTGTTAAAGTTGAGAAGGGTTCAAATTTGAATCCCCATATACACATTCCATCTACGTTGCATAGGTACGGGTACGGGTACGGGATACGGCATTTCTCAAAAATCTAAGGTACGGATACGTTTGGCAATATGGAGTACCGGTGCTTTGGAACATTCCATTGTCACGCCTATACTGATATGAAATAAGTAAAAGTAGAAGACTTTGATAATCAGTTAACCAAGATCATAATCTAACCTTAATCAAATCTTTAACTTGGACAAAACACATTTCAAGTAGCCACACAAACACATTTCAATCCAAACAGACAACTCAATTGGTGAGTTGAGAAACATTGAAGGATTATTAATCATGATTGGTCCATGAGTTCAAATTATAGAAATTAACATAAACTCACTAATTTATTAACAAACTAACGTTTGTCACAATCTTAAACGAAGACGCATTTCATTATTGAAGTATGTTACTAATTATTGAGTAATACGAGATATTTTCTTTTTCTTTTTCTCTTTTTTAAAATTTATTGAGAGTGTGGATTTGTCACAATCTAAAACCAGTTATAAGTTTAATTGACCAGTTATTAAAATATCAAGTAGTATTCGATAATTAAACTTATAACTGGTTTACACTCTTCCTTAAAAAAAATTGGTCTACACTCTTATCTTGGAGTATCATGTTTCTACGAAACACACAAACTTATACAAATCCACCACATACACTAATTAAATAAAGTTTCCACTCGAATTTTTTGGTTACTTAATGAGTAATATTTGCTTTGGGCCGTTGGCACAGCATTCGTGCAATATAAGTAAGCCAAGAATAGCATAACCAAATTCTACACACACCCTACTTCACATACAAGCTCTTATATCTATTATACCTTGCCTCAAAATCAATCAAATTCAAAGTCACTACTCATACAATGGTGTCTCCAAAACATAGTTCTCAAATATTTACAATAGTTCTTCTTCTTTTCTTCATCACAATTAATGCATACTCATCTAGCAAATTAGACCAATCATTGGCTTCAAAGCCACTAGACATTGAAATCAAATGTGGATCATGTCCTTGTGGAAACCCTTGCGGTGAGCAACTTTCACCACCACAACCACCTCCTACACCACCACCAGAATCCCTACCGCTCCCCGAGTATTCCTCCCCAATAAATAGTAATCCACCACCGTCACCACCACAACAACCATCATCTCCACCTCCACCTCCACCACGATCACGACCACCACCAACACCACCACCACCGAGGTTCATATATGTATCGGGTGAGCCTACGGATGTATACTATTATTACTCTGATGCTCAAAAGAGAGTTGTAGGGTTGTTGATTTTGGCTTGTTTGGGAGCAATGTCAATCACTATTATATTTGGGTGACTTCATGAAGCTGACCTTAATCATCAAGAAACAACAGTTTGATTTATTTTTGTTCCTTATTCTTCTGGTTCATCTCCATTTTATTTTCTTATACATAAACTTCCTTTGGTGAATTGATTAATCTAGCATACCATAAACGTAGATCAATTCATTATTAACTCTTGACGCACAAATTCAGTTGTTGCCATTTATTTTCGTTGCTTTTTAAGACTATGTTTGGCTTGACATACCAAATTGTTAGCTTATAACATATAAATTGGTAGATTAAAATAGAATTCTTCGGTAACATATATACATTTTCACGCTAGTTTATAGTATTTTTTTTTTTTTGCCTATACTCGTTTTTACTACTAGTTTATATATTTGTTTTACTTCAACTAATTCCAGTCAAATAAAAACTTACCTCTTGGGTTAGCTTATTCACAATATCTACTATAAGTTCATCTCAAATCAATTAATTTATCTGATCTGGCAATACTTGGGAACATTTTCTTAAATGTTTTTGTGCCGTTCTTCATTTATAATATTTATAACCACAAAAAATGTATTTTAAATAAAGAACGATATGAAAATCACCTAACAAAATGTACTTAAGATTTGACATACCTGATATCTGCTAATTTTTGCTCAGTATTGCCTAAATTTATGATTTAGTTTACATAGGACCGTCATCAAGTAATTGGCACAAAATATAATTCAAGTCAGTTAAGCAACATGGTTCTATATTCTTGTGATCATAAATTACTTGTTTTCATTTGACAAAAGGTGAAGTTAAGCCTAACTTGAGTGAGAATTGATTTTAGCACCTAACAATTGGCACACGTGCAAAAGGTTAGGCAGGGCAAGACAAGTTAAATCTACACTAACCCATACAATCAACAATTAATCTAACTAAAGGTAAAAATGTAAATGATGTAAATAAAATTATGATTTTAGACTTTTAAAAAATAAAAATTACATAATGAATTTTTAAAAAACTCAAGTTTATTAACTAGTCAAACAATTATATTTCACTAATATAATGTTTTATTTGCATAATCCAAACAATTCAAGTATATTTTAGACAAGTTATAAATGAACTAATCCAAGCAATTCTATTACACTAATTTTCCATAATTTAAAAGTAAACATGCCTGTTAACCACTACTAATAGCATAAAATGCAGTCATAATTTATTACATTACGCTAAAAAATCAAACACTAGATATTAAACCAAAGTGGTACCTACTTAAAAATAAAGAAAATAGTACATAGCCCTTAATTAATCAACCTACAGTAATGTTCCTCAATTGGGTATCTCCTAACTCTGAAGGTGACTTGTCTATAGATCTAAGAAAGTTATATGCAATTGCACCAGCTATAGCTCCAACAATTGGACCAACCACGTATACCCATAGCCCTTTGTAAACATGTACTATAAGTGCAGGACCAATACTTCTTGCTGGATTCATAGATCCCCCTGATACAGGCCTGCAAAAAATTTAAATTCAGTTTTATTTATAATAATCACAAACCACATGTCACTCTCATGGACATTTTTTATTAGTCATGCAGAAAATTAATATTTGAAATTCATTAATCAATAATTAATTACCCAGCAATGAAGACATTCAACATTATAGTCATTCCAACGGCAACACCTGCCAAATCATTCACCTGCCATCAAGTTAAGCAAATGCCTATCAGAATTGTGTTAACAAAAAGTTAGTTAAAATAGAATTAGCTGAAGAGGCATGAAGCCACAAAGGACTCATGCACGCGCGCGCACACACTTGGTAAATCAATTTTATACATGCATCAAATTATGCTGCAAATCAGAGCATTCTCTTGTACTTGAAGTGGCGAAATAAAATGTAATCATCATTGGATGTTAGTATAAAATTGTTTTACAGCGACAAGCATATATCCCTTAATGTGCAGATATTTACGGGTGCATACCGCTCTTTCGTCGGTTGAAACTGCTGAAATAACAAACATTAAGAGAAAACTGATGATGATTTCAGCAACTAAAGACTGGCCATTTGATCCAACGGGTACAGTTCCAAAATAAGTTTTGGATGTGATATCAAACATTAGTGATAATGTTCCACTTGCAAGTGTTGATCCTACCAACTGAGCAAAAATGTATAGTGGAGCCTACATGTACAAGAAACATATGGTAGTGAGAGTGATTCATGTAGAACACAAGTCACTTATAAAACTATTGTAAGCATTCAAATTCAAAATATTAGTACATAAAGCTGTAATATTTTGTGTAGATGTTATTAGTTTTATTTTATTATTATCATAATAAATTAGATAACTAGTCCCTTAACTAATTATGAGGTTTCATGTTGGTCCCACAATTAATTTTCGTTACATTTTGGTCCCTTAACTCACGTCTGTTAGCCAAATAAATCCATTCCGTTAAATATTGGGGAAAAACGTTAACATTCATCCTCCATTCATCATCTTCATCATCAAACCCAGAAAATTCATCATCTTCATCAACAAACCCAGAAAAATCCATCACCTTCATCATCAAAACCCAAAAAAAAAACTAAAAAAAAACCCAAAATTGTCAAAATTTAAACCCACTGCATCTCCTGTTTCCGACGACGACAACGTCCTCTACAACTCTCGTTTCCGCCGGCGACGCCGTCCTTTATCTCTTTCGTTTCCAGCAACGACGCCTTTTCTCGCATTCTAGATCTACTACTTCTTTGTTTCATTCTGGTCTCCCTTCTTGTCTCCTCCGTTCTCTCACTTCGCCGTCTCAACGCCACCGCAAACACGACTCAGATCTGATATTCCTTCTTCACCAGTCACCACCACGCCTCCTCATTTGTCGGCAAAGCTTTTGTTGGTCGCCGGTTTGAGTGAGGGAGAGAGAGAGGAACAATCAGAAAGAGAAAAGGGACATGTTCAGCTATAGAGAGAGAGAGAGAGAGAGAGAGAGAGAGAGAGAGGGGGGGGGGGAGAGTTTCACGGTGATGGTTTCAGGTTTGACGAGAGGGGATGACTGCTGGAATGAAAGAAAAGTATCCAAGAAACTTAAGGTAAAATTTGGGGGAAAATCATGGAGGAAGGTAGAGAGAAGGAATTGAGAGGCTCTAATATAAGATGTTGATGTTGAATGTTTTTTTTTATTGGGAAAACGATTTTGATGTGGAAAAGTATTTTGATTTTGATCGAGTTTTAATCCAAACGAGTTTTTCTGGATTTTCATGGTTTAATTTTTTTTTTTCTGGATTTTGATGATGAATTTTTCTGGGTTTATGGATGAAGATGATGAATTTTCTGGGTTGGATGATGAAGATGATGAATGAAGGATGAATGTTAACGTATTTTCCCCAATATTTAACGTAATGGATTTATTTGGCTAACAGACGTGAGTTAAGGGACCAAAATGTAACGAAAATTAATTATGAGACCAACATGAAACCTCATAGTTAAGTTATGTTCCTTAAAAAAAATCAAAATTAAAGGCATGTTATCAATGTGAAACTAAAAAAATGTAGAAATTAATTCACAAAGTTATTAATCAGAAAAATGAAAATAACTACCTCTTTAAGTGGGGTCCGACGAAAGATGGTCCAAGTGATGGTAACAGCAGGGTTGAAGTGTCCTCCAGAGATATGACCAACAGAGTAACACATGACCATTACAATAAGCCCCCAAGTGATACATACCCCTGGAAATGTTACAGAGCCATAGATCTTATCCACCGCTACAGAACCACATCCAGCAAACACCACAAAATATGTCCCAATGATTTCTGCAATCACCTAGGGACAATCAAGAGAAATTAAATTAATCAATACACATGTGTTTCATTTTCTTTTACTCATAAATTTGGTGTTCAAATTCATGTGTATTGTAATTTTAAAGGTTTCATCTTGTGGAAAATTACATGGTTTGTACCATTTGGACATGTTTGAATGAAAAATTTAGTGTATGTTTGGTTTCATGGTGAGTATGTCAGAATCAGCGATGCACCGTGATTTTTCAAAAGCTACACTTTATAATTTATGTAAAATCATTATGGATCACCGTAATTCTATCATACACATAGTGATACCAAACATAGACCTAAGAAGCGAGAAAAAAATTGATAAAAAAAAAGGGAGGGGAACTCCTTTTTCTTTTCTAAATCAAGAGTTATAAAAGATTCTAAAAATGGATTAATTATCATTGAAATACTATATAATCACCTATCATATGATCTTTTTCCGTTTTATTAAAACTCAAACATATAGACTTAGGTTTTGTCTAAAAGCCGTTTAAACCCTTCATCAATAGATCACCGGTATTTGGACACACACAGTCCAACATCATACACCCAAAACCATTAAAAAAAAAAATCAGTGTTGGTCCGGATATGAGAAAAGTAAAAGAGAAAACTAATAAAAAAATGACATTGAAATACGGTTTTGCCATCTAAAAAAGTTTCTACCACCAAAACATATACTTAGTGTGAAGTAAATGTAATTCTCTTCGTAAGTGATCACCGCCTTCAATTATAGCATCATCTCCATATTCTTAATTTTTCAATTATTAAATTAATTGATGTTAATTTATGAAACAAGTAATGAATTAAGTCACACTTACCTTTTGTATCAAGGTTATAGCATTGTTTGATGAACAACAAAGTTGCATGACGTTAGGGTTTTCTTCTTCAACACTTGAAATTTCATCGTCATGAATGTCTTCACGTTTGTTGGCCATTGATGATAATTATTTCTCAAGTGAGTAGCAGTTCCGAGAAGTTGGCGAATTATAATATTGGGAAGTTATGAAATGTAGCGTGGTAGATTTTGGCTAGGACCAGTTTTTAAATAACTACCAAGTTTTTTTTTTTTGGATATGCATAAAATAACGGATATATTGATTGATTAAGTCAAGATAACTAGAAAAATCTCCTCCACATCATAACCAATATCACCACGTCATAAGTCGAAAAATCTCCTTAGACCAAAAACAAAATTAATAGAAAAAAAGTTTTTTATTTATATACGTGTACATTTGTTTTACACATGCAACTAAAATCCAGTGATGTGTTGTTAATGAATGACAATTTCAATTGTAATGTAAGTACTTATAATGAAATTAGCTTCTGGAATGCTATATTTGCTTCAAACAAAGCAAACGGTTACACTTACTGCTAGCATTTCATATAGATTGGACCAGGAAAATGCTGTTGTGGGAAAATTGCTTTTCCCACATTAGACAAGGCTAAAACACACCAGTAAATGACGGTTTTATTCCGGCGGCAGTTAATTGCCGCTGGGATGGTGAATCGGCAGTTAACTGCCGCTGAACCCATCGGCAGTTAGTTGCCGCCGTTCCCATCGGCAACTAACTGCCGCTGCGATTTGTACATAACCAGAACAGCAAAACAGAACCTGCATCAGTTGCATAATCCCTTCAAATTTCCAAATTTGCTCCAATCCTCTACAATTCCCTTCTCACGAAATTGAAGCAAATCATATCCACAAAACAACAAGTAAGTAGTATTAATCATTTATAATGTTAATGTTAGTTTGTGTAGGTTTATTTTTGTTAATTTTGGTAGATTTATGTGGTTAGAATTTATGTAAAAATTGAATTTTTTTTGTTAGTTTATGATGTTATAGATGAATGTAGTTGTTGTGAATGTTGTTTAGATTATGTTTAAGTATAATGTAGTTGTGAATGTTGTCCAATTAACACAATGTGAATGTTACACTCAAAGTGTTTGTTAAAATGCCTAAATGAGTATGTTGATGAATGTTGTTTAGATTGTGATAGAATTGTGAGAATGTTGGAATTGTGATAGAATGATGTTTTTATTATGCCTAATTTTTTTAGTTTTGTTTTTGTGTAGATATGTCTGATCAGAACCAAGATAGGACGACTAGAGCTGGTAAGCAGCCCATGACTAGCAGCTACCGACGGGAGAGACAGGCTGCAAACCCTCATGTGCCTAAGAGGGGAAGAGGCCGGAGGCCTGTTGGGGGCGAGGGTAGTTCTCAATCGACAGAGCAGGTGTCGCAGGTGGAGGACCCCACCCATTACCTGCATTATCAGGAGCAGCTACATGATGCCACAGATGGTGGCTATGACGTCCAGCATGTTGCTGATGAGGGTGGGGACGACGATGCGGCTGCGTTAGATGAGGATGAGATTGCAGCTGCGACAGCCCCCGAGGAGTTACCTGATGTGGCTCCATTTCCTGGAGGGCCTTATGATGACTCATTGTTGTCATCATACGTTGCATTACCATTGTGGTATAATGCAAATAATGTAAGTTTTCTTTTTTCTTTTTTAACTTTTATATATGAACTCGATATATTTTTTTTGTATGATAACGTTTAAAAAAAATGACATGAACACATGTCGTTGTCTGATTATTTTTTTGTCTTCGATTATTGTTCGCGCGTAATTTTTTATATATGAAGTATATGCTTTTTTTTTGTATGTTTTTGATTTATGTGGTGTTTTTTTTATTATTTTAGATTCGTAACACCCGTAGGATGAGATGCATAAATCACGGGGAGAAGGTGGCAGATCTTCAGCGTCCACATAGGAATCAAATATGGTTTTGGGGTCCTATAAGGGCGAGTGGGTTGCATGATTTGACGTACACATGGTATTTTACTATTAATCATGCTCTGCTTCAGGCGCTAAGTGAGAGGTGGCATTCCGAGACCAACAGCTTTCACATGCCTACTGGGGAAATGACCATCACTTTAGATGATGTGGCGTGTCTGCTGCATGTTCCTGTTGAAGGACGGATGCTGAGCCATAGGAAGAAGGTGTCTCAGGTTGATGAGGTGGAATTGATGGTGAGGAATTTAGGTGTCACCCAGGAGTATGCAGTGAAAAACTGCAAGACTGAGTATGGTGGCTACATTAGCTATAAGGCGCTGAAGGAGCTTTATGAGGATCACCTGAGTGTGGCCACCAGATTAGCGTTTGCTGAGACACAGGAGCAGCTCCAGGAGCTAGCCAGGCGTAGGGATGCCTGTGTGAGGTGTTTCCTCCTATACCTGCTTGGATGTACGTTGTTCAGTGACTTGAATAACAAACACATCGACCTGGCATACCTGCAGACGATGGAGACCTTTGCTGGGATGAGGGACTACTCGTGGGGAGGAATGACATTGACATACCTTTACCACACTCTATCCGAGGCCTCTTCGCTTACAGGAAAGAGGATCGGGGGAAACACGACACTTTTGATGGTAATAATTTTAATTTACTGTCTTTTAATAATTTACTATGCTTTTTAATTTATTATGTCTTTTAATTTACTATGTTTGCTAATAACTTATAAATGTGTTTGGTTTGTGCAAGGATGGTTCTTGGCACATTTTCCAGAAGTCTACCCACATGACCATAATGATAAATACAGGCAAAACTATCCTTGCGCGGCCAGATGGATTCCACACAGGGGTTATGCGAATCCAAAGCCATACCGTCTGGCGCTGGATTGTTTGGAGATGGATGATGTTACCTGGATGTCATACGAGGATCATAGGGAGATCCATGAGTTTGTGGAGATATGTTGGTATTCAGGCTGGATCATGTGTGGTCGTGACATCATCTACCGTCACTTGCCTGAGCGGGTTAAAAGGCAATACGGACGTGCAGGACGTCCCCCGAGCTCCGACGTCTGTGCTTCCTCTCCCTTTTTAGGCCGTTGCACAGGCTTTCCTAGACTTCCATGTGCACATCATTCCTCAGGCTGCGTGGGGTAGGGAGGTTGATCAGCCATGGCAGTACGAGGAGGGATACATGAGGTGGTACAGACATGTGTCTCACCCAAAGATTCTGTCACCTATTGATGGATTTCCTCCGAGGCCAGCAATTGAGGAGCAGATCATTGCACACCATCAGCAGCGGCACCAGGAGAGAGGCTCGCCTGATACCATTGACATGGTTGGTGGACTTGCTAGCCAGGCTAATGACTACTTGGGTCAGGAGACGATGAGCAGTGATCAGCTATATCAGGCGATGCGCCATATCAGGGACATGATAACACCAATACTGTCCAGGAGGTCGAGGAGGCGGCATCAGTAGCATGATGACCAGGACTTTTTAGGACTTTTGTTAGTTTTTTTTGTTGACATTTGTTAGATTTTTTTTTTGTAAATTTATGGCACATTCACATTATCGTAGTTTTTTCGGGTTTATTTTGCTTTATTTGGATTATTTTGATTACTTCGAAACAACAATAACAACAATTCCTTCATGATCCGAACTAAAAATTCACAAAATAAGCGTTACATTACATTATCCCTAAATATGTTGTATCATCATGAATGATATGTTGGATTTTAATTTAATTCTTGAAAGTTTGCGAAAAACATATATATGCTCTCGTGTCTTATACTTAGTGTTGGACTCAAAAGAATGAAGAGAACACAACACATGTATTCTACGAAATCAGCTATATATGTTTTCACATCGAATTCCCTCATATAAGATGAGTCATGACAAAAATGAATGCATTCCAATATATTCTTTTGAACTTAATCCTACTGCCCTGCCAACTGACAAAGTTTCAATTGACAGAGGAGCATGATCAAGTACAAAACAACATTTTAGAACTGCATTCCCTTTTGTCACACTCATCTTATACGAAGGAATTCGATGTGAGAACCTATATAGCTGATTCCGCAGAATACATGTTGTGTTCTCTTCATTCTTTTGAGTTTCCAAAAAGACTTGCAAACATTTACACTAAGTACAAGACACTTCAATGCCAACATCTTCAACAAACTAACAACAATTAAACTAAAATCCAACAAAATAATGACACAACATAATAATACTACCTAAACATCTTCATCGGGCCGAATCAAACTCTTGAGAATATCTTCAGGCGACCTCAACAACGTAACATCCATCTCGAGGGGGATCATGTTCGGCTCAGCAAATATCGAGAACATGCTCCTCACGTCGTCGTCGTTCGTTAACTCCGACCGAGTGAACGACAAATTCCCGTCTGAGTCGAACGATGGACGGTGATACCAAATGTATTCCACCCTCCTCGTGTCTCCGTGGTTGATTTCATGTAGTAGATCATTCAATTCTTTTAACGTCACATCGTCACAAACCTTGAAAAAATGTTGGTTGCCACCGTTGAAGGACACATGAAAGTATACTTGAGCCATTTTTTCAGATCTACACCATAAGAAATTAAAAACAATCCAATTAAAAACTCATACAAACATTTAATCAAAAACTTGTAGTGCAAATTATACATAAACCCTAAAGCTAAAAATTACAACATAAACATGCAAATATTTAAACATTTAAGCAACATAAGTCATTTCCATGTAAACAATCTATCATTTCTTGCCAAAAAAATCAAAAACTAAACAAAGTCTAAAACTAAAAAAAAAAAATAAATTAAGATAATAAATGTAACATATAAGCATAAAATGACAATGAAATTGATTATGGAAACTTACTTGTTATTGGAGTGTTGGTTGATTTGAGGTTGAAAATTTTGAGATTTTTGGAAGATTTGAGAGAGTTTTTAGAGTTTGAAGAGATGAAGTTGAAGGTTCTGAGTGCTGAGCTTCATAAGTACTGATCGCAGCGACATTTAGCTGCCTATGGGGACGGCGGCAACTAACTGCCGCCGGATCCTTCCCATCGGCAACTAACTGCCGCCGGGTCCTTCCCATCGGCAACAAACTGCCGCCGGGGTAAAAACGTAAATTACTGGTGTGTTTTACCTTTCTTTGAAGTGGGAAAAACAATTTTCCTGTTTTGGTTCAATGGGTCAAACATTATTTAGGCCCAATACTCCACAAACAATCTTTTAATGAGAATTTGGTGATAGTTTCTAATTTTCTAAATGTACCCCTAAGGTTTATTTTGTGGGTCAAGATGATTACTTAGCAAGAGTTGATGAAGGCACAAATGAAACTCGCAATGAGAAAGGAGTGATTTCAAATGTGAAAATGACGAAGGGATCGAAAATGACTATTGTAAAATTGGAAAAAAAAAAAAAAAAAAAGCCAAGAACACTACCTACATATGATTTAAAGTTCTTACACAAATGTTGGCTTTCCGACTTTTATATTATTTTCATCTCTCATCGTCCACACTCATTCGTATATGTGATGGAAGTTGAGATATATGTGTGTCGGGGGGAAATGAAGGGTGCATTCATTTTTTTTAGGGAATGAAGGATAGATTAATGTTAAGTCTTCATGGTGTAATTGTGTTGAGAAGACACCTTCAGCAAAGAAATTTTATGCCACTTGCAAATCAAATTTTGGTATGCATACAGTTATATCACAAGCTATAACTTAGAGATACCATCTCTAAGCAACTTTTTTATTAAATTTATATATGAGTACCATTTTATTAAAATATATCTTAGATGTCGAAGCTCATATGTTCATGATGCAATTATGAAAATGAGGGGACAAAATAATATAAAGACCCTTTACTACTCATTTGCATATCATTATGTACACCAGTTTCTTACAGCTTCAATTTATTAACAGTTACCAGTCACTTGATACCTATACATGGCCTGGACTAGCATTTTTAACTATGTATTATCTTCTATAATATTAAATCGCAGTCCGCAAATGCAATATAGATGATTTTGAGGTCTTCGCAACTGAATCATGACCGCAATTTTGATCGCATTGGCTGCATTTTCATGCAATATAAATGTTCACAACGTAACCGTAACCGCGACCGTGATTCAATTACATGTTATCTTCTTTTTCTTTTTCTTTTTGAACTTTCCCTGCTTCACACTAGAGAAAGATTTAGATACTAATTCCATCTATCATTTGGAAGAAACTTCAGAAGCACAACTAGTGATAGACACATCACTTGTGGTAGAAACAAGAGCCCTTTGTTGTAAATGTCTCAAACTTTGTTCCATACTAACCTGAACCATCTCATCTAACATCTTCTTTGCTTTACCAAATTGTTCATCACCATCAATCTGAGATATGATATCATACACTATGTTCTCAAGAGTCTCACCTTCAATTTCACATTTTGTTTCAACATCAGACTCTCTTAGTAGCTGCAAAAGTGTACATGCTTTTGCCTTAGATTTTGTTGTTCCTTGAACAGTTAGTTCAAGAAGTCCGGGAATTACACCTTCTCTTAAAATTGGTTCCCTATATTTACACCTATCACTTTGACACATTCTCAAGAATGTTCCAACAGCATGTTCTTTACTTTGTGGATTTCCATTTTCAAGAACTTCAACTACTGCAAAAACACCGCCTTCTTCGGATGTTAAGGAAACTATTCCTTCTTCATAATCGACCAACGACTCTATCAAACCGCAGCATTTTTCAGCTGTTTTTGAGGACTTTTTACATGTTTTCAGAATGTTAATAATAAAAGGAATTGGATTTGATTCTAGTATAGTGTTGAGGTTATCATGGTGTGTTGATAAATTGGATAGAGCCATTACTGCATCAGATTTAGCTTGTTGGCTTCCATTTCTAAGAATGTTGACAAGAAGAGGAATTGTTTCATAAGAAGTGATGATTGGTTTGTTGGTTGCTGATGCAGATAGAGTGAGCAATGATGCAGTTGCATACTCTTGTAGATTTTGATTTTGTGACTTGAGAAAATTAACTATTGGTTCTAATGCACCAGCTTCCACAATGTTGATTTTGTTCCTAAAAAAAGGTTCAAATTAATTAATTTTTAATAACTATGTAATGTATAATGCATATAGAGAGTTAGACAGCATTGAATCTGTAGAATCTGATACACAAAGAAAAGAAGATCAACCTAGGATTTAGTGTATGTTTATTTACTAGAAAGATGAGGAAAAGGCAATCAAAATCATGGTTTAATATTTTTTGCTAGACTGAATCCTCTAATCAGAAGCATTATTGGATTACCTTTATTCAGATGCATCATTGATTTGAGATTAAGCAGTTAAGAACTAAACAAGATTAACATAAAATTAGTTCCCTGATTTACACACATTAAATGTGTGATACAGTAATTCTTCTTAACCGTCTAATCTCAAATCAATGATGTAGATCATTTAAAGATGATTTGATGAAGTTGTAATATGTGGCGACCAATCTCAAATTAGTAGCCGAGATTAATTATTTCCCTGATTATTGTTTTTCAAATTGAATATGCATAATTTTCCATGATTGATTATAACTCATTTATCAAGCCAACAGGCAACAACCTACCCATTACTAGATAACTATTAAGCCTCTGAAACCTTTTCTCCTAGGGACCAAAAGTAAAAGAGAAAGGAAACTTGAGAATATAAATAGAACATTTATATAAATATGGTTACTTTTCTTTTATCAAAAGCATTTGGTATAAAAGGAAACATGAATCAAACAAAGCCTAGTTATAAGTTAGGCTTATTTGACTGCATGGAAAACAGAGAGGTCAAGATTTCAAATTGAGAATCATTGGTACAATAATAATGTGAAAACTTGAAAGTGCTTCACAAAGTAACAATTAGCAAAACCAAAACAATTTAATCTTCATCTTTGCTTCCATTCCATCTTTATTTTAAACCTACTATATCACAATTCACAAGCATAGTCTTAATGAGAGGAGTACAAAAAATTTGGAAAAAAAAGCCATTTGGTAGTTGAACACCTTACACCACACTGAATTGAATGTTAGGGAGACCTCAAGTCATGAATCATCTTCTAAAATTAAGCCTATAAAATGAAATAAAAGTCAAATGAGATATAGGTGGTTTTAAGTGATTGTTGATTGATCGGTTTGCTTTCTATTTTTATTGATATGGTTTATTTTAATTTAAAAACTAATAATTTATTTTATTAACAGAAAAGAAATTTAATTTTGATATTTCCTTTGTAACATCTTACAAAAATACAAAACAATATATAACTTGTCCTTTTTAAAAGAAAAATCTGTCTATTTATTAGTAATAATATGGTATATTCATTAGGAAAAAACTTAGGTACAATTCCTTAGGTGCTTTTCGTATGATTCTTAACTAAATTCACCATGATTTTCTTAAATCCATAATTTTCTCAAAGTTTGTTATATCCAAAATATTTGTATTTTTAGTTAAGAACCCTACGAAAAGCACCTAAAGAATTGTACCTAAGTTTTGTCCTATTCATTATTCATGCATTCATGTAATTTGGCAGTTTCCCTTATATAGGTTGGATTCCATAATTGTGCAGGGTCCAGCTTCTAGTCAACAGGATTTTGGTACTAAATATAAGAGCTATAATACTGTATAGTTGCAGCAAAGTCATGGAATTAAAATAATCTCATTGGCAAAGAAAAATATAACAAGCCAAACTCTTAGTTTGAACCTAATAAAAACAACCATCCAATTGATGAGCTTCAACTGTCTAAGCTTCCGATTATTAATTGATAACAGTATGAATTCATCCAAGCTAGTATATCATCCTAGTACATGTACACAGTGTTCATAAGAAAAAAAAAATATCTAAAGGATTAAAAATGAAAAAATACGACAGAATGACAATCTAACACAAAAAAAAAATCATTCATAACAAATATTTTTCTAAAATCACAAAATGAAAAACCCAACCCTTTTTTCCCTTTATAGCAAATCTATATAGAGTTCCCAACTGGATGAGTTGCATTCATCCCATATGTTATTATGTTTCTTAACATTCATGAATTCCTAAACCGAAGAAGACACTACTATAAGGAATATATAAGGAAATCAGAAAATTTGCATGAACAATTAATTAAAAACTAGTATAACAAATAACATTTGCCTATATAAATATATATGCCGATACTAAAAATCACAATTAAGAAAGGCCAACTTTAGTAAAATACAATTACCCTTCAACAACAAAAATTGTTCCAGCATCCAATTGGGGAGAAAATTGATAATCGTATGTTTATTTTTTGTCTTTAACTCTCCGGTTTTTTATAAGGGTCGTAGTAATACGAAATTTGACTAGGAGCTAGGTTAATGTTGACAAAGTATCATTTTAGAAACAATTTTTTGTCTTAGCTCAATAATAAGAGCTTAGTCTCGTAACTTAACATACAGAGTTTAAATCCTTTGGAATGATTGTAGAATAAATATTAATGTTACTTTAATTAAAAAAGAAAAAAAAATGAATCATCTTCCTTATGTTATGGACATAAGATAAGATTCTCAAAACAAATAAAGACATACACAAATTCTTAACCGTTGGTGTAATTCTTCTCGCGTGTAATTTGATTCCTCCTCTTAATAATATACTTGAAAAATCCATTTAAAATAGAATATTAGCAAAAAAGAAAATGATGAAAAAACACTAAATAGAGTTCAAGTAGCATACTTTTCATCTTGAACAGCGAGGTTAAGCAAGGCCAGAAGAGCAGGTTCATGGGACTCCGGCGAGTCGACTCGGAGCATGGAAACAAGTGGAGTGATAGCTTGTCCGAGCTGGCGGCGGCAACGGTGGGAGGTTTTGGTGAGACGGCGGATGTCCTTGGCAGCCTGAATTTTCATTTCCTGGTTGTCCAGATGGAGTAGCTCCAAGGCTCTCCGTACGGACACCGATGTTGCTTGGTCCTCCAACGTTGGAGGAGAATTCTCTGATGTTTCCATTGGTTGGAGAGAGAGAGGGAGAGGGAGAGAGAGAGAGAGATTGTTTGGGAGAGGCTTTAAGCAACAGTTAAAGGAAATAAAGTTAAAGAAGAGGAGCGGTTGTTGGTTGAGAAAGTCTTACTTATATATGGTATCAACGTTAAGGTTAAATAAGTAAATGAACATTTGATTTAGTCCCCTTAAAATATTCTTTTGTTTGGTCCCTCCAAAATTTTATATCCATGAAATTAGTTCCTACTTGTTGGTCAACTCATGCCTAACCTTCATAATTTTAATGAAGTTTTCCAGAAATGGATAGAATATTATAATAATCTCTCCCCAAAAAAATTGGAATTTTTTAACAAAACATGAATTAAATATGAATTTTTAAGTTTTTGGTGCTAAAAAATTCATATTAAATTCATGTTTTATTAAAAAATTCTACCCATATATGGAAAATTTCATTAAAAAATATGAAGGTTAGACATGAATTGACTAAAAAGTAGGGACTAATTTCATTGATGAAAAATTTTGAAGGGACCAAAAACCTAAGAAATATTTTAGGGGGACTAAAATCAAATGTTGATATATTTATGGGGACCATTTACTTATTTAACCCTAACATTAAAATACAGCTTCATTATCTATAGTCTATACCATAATATAAAGTGTTCATTTATAAAACAAAAATATTATTGAAATTGTTTGAGTTTCAATATTAATAAAGTTCTTAGAGACTTTTGGATGTATATATCCCTCTTAGAATATCCTTATCTTATGCTTTAGTTTTTGAAAGTGAGATCTAAATATAATATAGTCATATTAAATATGAGAACTCAGTTGCATCTTATGAACTAATTTTTGAGTCTGAGATCATAGCTGATTTTACAAAAATAATATTAATGCTGATTTTAAAAATTAAAACTAACTTTGAGGTGTTTTACATTTCATTATTCGAGATTAGTAGACGAGACTCCATTTAATTATTGCTTACAATTGTTAAGGAAAATGAATTTTAGAAATTTAAAGTTCGTAGTAAAATTAGACCAAAGATATCAACAGGAGTCTTGCGAAATGGGATAGATTCCTGCAACTAATCAATGTTCCCATTTAAATTTGAAGAGGTACACACATAATTAAACTCAATATCAATTTTTCTTAATCTAAATCTTACTAATGAATTGAGCTTAATCACTTTGTTTAGCACATACAAATTAAAATAAATTGATAATAAAACAATAATTTTTGAATTAATGGTTCAAAACTCCCTATCAAAGCAGTCAAACACCAATTGAACGTTTAACTGACCATGAGTTTCATACCATGAATATAAAAATTGCTTGATGATGACATATTGCTGTTAACGGAAAAGAAACTACCATTCATTGATTTGTGCTTTAATATCTATGCACAATACTTTTGCTTTTGTATTTTTATTTATTTTTCAAAAGTAATATTATACATTTATCGTTTTAGGCTACTAAGTACTAAGTAAGGTTTTGTAAAAAAAAAAAGTACTAATTAAGTAAGGAGGCCCTGATATAAATTTCAATTCATATATGAAGATGGTCTTGAAATTACATTGTGTATAGAGTCTTTTAGTTAAAAAAAAATAAGGAGCGGATAATTTTTAACTAAGGAAAGGGAAATAGTTTTTTTATTTATTTAGTAATTTAGTGACTATAAATTCATCTTTTAAGATAAATAAGTGAAAAATTTGGAGTTCAAACTCCGATCACTGCATATCGCAATGTCTCTGTCAATTGAGCTACGTTCGCAAACACGATTGAAAAGATTTTAATGCAAGGAAAGTGTGAAATTACATTTTCACTTTACAAATATTTAAGGTCGTATTAAATAAAATAATTTTTAAGTTCAAATTGTTCCTAAGGGAACTAAACTTGGCTTAGAGGCAATTTTCCTCATCTTCTTTTTCCTTCCGTTCTCTCCAAAAAAATTGAACCACATACCTAAAATATTAAATAATACTAGTATCTTCTTTTCATCCTATCTTTCCATTGCACTCCAACCAATTTATAATCAGCTGTTGAAAATTTCTCTATTTCTATGCAAAACATAATTACATAGAACTTTTTGTGTGCAAAAAATACATCACTATTTAGAAAAGAGAAATATTTATCGACATATATCTAGACTTAAACATCATATTTATAAGTCTTTCGAGTTTTAAATTGTTATTCTCTCTTATCAAATGTTTGTTCTCTTTCCACATAAATGATGTCCACACTCAAGATACTCAATATTAAAATATGGTGTCGAAAATCATGTATTCAAATAACACGACTAATAAAAGAAAGATAAGCAGAAAGATTTTCATTTTAAATAATTTATATTTTTTTTTGGACAAAACTCGATGCAAATCTTTACGTATTTTTTGTGTATTTAAAACAAAATTGTTATGGACTTAACTACTCATAATGTACTAGAGTCCATAAATGTATCGACTTTAAAAAGTGCATTTTAAGTTCAAAACAAAACTAACAATGCATAAGAAAATACATCTAAAACTAATTTTTAACTAATATAAACGTTTGAGAGAATGAAGAATTTGTTTATGTAATTCTATTGGGATTGTTAACTCATGTGACTAATTTTTTTTTGGTTGTTGGATAAATTATTCATAATTTTTCAAAGGCAACCTAAACCTCACCTAGTTTATTATTTTTGTACTCAATTCTGTTAATTCAATAACTGATTGTTAGGTGAGGATTCGATAAATAGATCTCAATAGTGATTTCCTCTTCTTCAAACATTTGCACCAAAGGAAATATCTTTGTTCTTCGGCTTTGGGTTCGTTAACTACTTCAATATGTATTAAGTGAGGTGGCGGATTGTAAAGAATTCAAATGCTAAGAAAAAAACATAAAAAAAATTTGTCTTATGCAAATTAAATGAACTAAATTGTTAGTATAATAAGTTGGGGCTAACCCTTCAATTTTTAGGGGGAAAGACCCTAGTAATTTGGAATTTGTCCTGGAAGGTAAGTAAAGTCTAATTAAGAATTGTTCAATCTAGGAATCAAATTGGGTTCTTACGAACTATTCGTCTATTGGTGAAACTCATTAGCTACTTGAGCTTATTCATTTGGTTACATAAATGTTAAAGTCTAACTCACACCAGCCATACCTTTGGCCGACTAAGATTACGCCCCTAGATATCCTTACTTAGCTAACTCAATTGTGATCGTGTGAGAGAATGTGCCTTGTCTTCTCTTGCTTTGATATTCCTCTTTTTCAGGTTGATGCAATTGTGTCTTGTGCTTATTCTCTCCTATTGATCGTGTTGCACGACCAGTGAGAGAGAGTGCATCATTGAAAATAGTTGTTGTGCCCAACTTTCTTCTCTTACATTAATTTAAGGGACATGTTAAATAATATCCTTAAAACTTTTATTAAGGAATAAAAACAGTCAATTTTGTAATGGAAAGATCATTTTTATACATTTTTAAGAGGTTGACTACCCTCTCAAAAAAGAGGTTGACTACAAAAATTTCAATATATTTTTATTATTTTGATTCTTTAACGAATGTCTCAGGAGCATTTGTTAATATTTTGTTTAATTTTAAAAAAAATAATGAGGCCGAATTATCTCCAACCTTGGGGCAAATATTTATTTTAGCATCAAAACGACCAAGTAATTTTCGATGCAAATGAGAAAAACTTGGCTATATTGAGTTGAGCTTCATGAACTCAGATGACTCTTACTTGGCTGCAACCTTTTTTTTACTAAAAACATTAGAATATTTATGGATGTAAGACCAAATCTATAGTGCACAAGTGATGGTTTTATAAGAAACAATAATGGTGATTGGATGTTGGGTTTATCTGGTTTTTGTGGTATTACTTCTTGTTTGGCAGCCGAATTTTATGCAATTTTTCATGGCCTTCGTTTTGCGTATGATGTGGGGCATATAAACATTATTCTTAAATCCGATTCTAAGGTGGCTCTTGATCTAATTATGTCGGATGTCCAACCTCATCATCCTTATGCTCATTTGATTAGTCAGATTGTTCATCTACATCATCGAGATTGGATTGTTAATTTTTATCATACTCTCCATCAAGGCAAGTAGCGTGCAAATTGACTTGCTAAGCATGATGCTTCTTCTTCGGATGCTCTAAAGTATTATATTTTTTGCCCTCCTCAAGTGCATCACTCCCTTCTTGCTAATGGTCTTGTAGTTGCTTGCCTAAGATTGTAGTTTTTATTTTTTTATTGTCCTTTCTTTTTGATAAAAAAATATAGTGCACAAGTGACATATGTCTTGCATCAAAGTCGTTTCTACTATTAGATAGATAAGTTTCACTTTTAAAATAAATAAAATGTGATAAGATTTATTGATCTACATTCAGGGTTGTCTCAACCATTAGACCAGTAAAGTCCTTGCTATAGGCTCCAGATTTTTATTTTTATTTTATAGTAATGAGATAACATCAATTTTTCAAGGTAAATTGTTAGGTAACTTGGACAATAAAATTTACATGAAATATTTTTTAAAAAAATATTAATTTCAAAAAGACATCATTCTTTCTTTCATAAAAAAAGACATCATTCTTAGAAAATAAACATATGCATGGTACAATATTATTTGGTTGTGCATATTAAACAAAGCCGGTAAATAAATGTTATTTTGTGTCAAAAAAATGTTATTTTGTTTGTTGAAGTTATATTGTGAATGAGATAGAATATCAGTTAACATTCACGTGAGCTAACTCAATTGATAGAAACAATGCATAATATATACAGAGGTCGGGGTTCAAACTTCGGACACCCTACTTATTCACCTTAAAGATGTATTTCTAGCCACTAGACTACTTGACCCAAATCCGTTACCTCGTGAATCAATTCATTAGTGATGTCTTAACTTTTGTTTACTAGAAGAAAAAATGGAGTTAGGCATGTTAGGCAATTATTGACCTTCACTTTGGTAACTTTTATTTACTAGAAGAATTTATTTTATTGATATGTTATTTTACAACCGTCTCCAAAAAGATCTGAATTATGTCCCCTAAAATTATAATGAACTAGCACCAATGGACAGATTATGTTCTTGAAACTGGGATGGTGAAAAAAATACTGTTATTTATAATATAGTGATTAAATATAAATTTAATTTGACTGTTGGTAATTTTTTTTACACAACAAAATCATCTACCATGATTGATGAATCATCTATTAAATAGAATTTGCGTTTATGTGAGTGTTAGATTAGTACGGCTACACAGACTTTGTTTGAGGGGTTAGGCATAATTGACCTTATCTTTCAGGTACAATTGCATTTGAATTTGAATTCTTTTTTTTTTAAAGAAAATTTGAACTTGATTATTGTCATTGCAATAATTCCTTTATAAGCCGTTATTTTTACTCTAAAAAAAAACGTTATTTTTACAGATTCTACCAGAAGAATATTATAAGATACATGAAAATACTTGAGTGAATTTGAATTTAAGTGACTTTAGTGTATTTAATTAATAGATGAATTATTCAAATAAATTATTTTGATAAGAGAGAATGATTGATTAGAACTTAAGAGAGAGATAGAGATAAAGTCAATAAGTCATCCAAGTGGAACTCTATAATTTATTTAAATGAAATGGTTAAATTTTATGGTTATAGTAATATTATTCTTTTTTTTAGCAAAAATTTTATGGTTTGAATTTATTATTACAAAAATAAAAGCAAAAGTACAGAGTTTAGTTTTCCTGAAGTGAGCTTCTTCTTCTCTCCTGTTCAACAAAGTTACAAAATAAAAAGTAATGAATATTACAAAAACAAAAGGACCAGGCTTGTTGAAATAAGTAAAATTTCTATTTTATAAATTAAAAGGGAAGAAAAGAAAGAATCCTTATCCACTTGGCTTTTCTAGCTTTATCTTTATTATATATAAAAGTTAAATTATACTATTTAACAGAACTGCAATGAAAGAGACATCATTTCTAAAAACTAACATATATTTTGTTTTTTGAACGAAAAACTAACATATTTTTTTTTTTCAGGAGGAAAAACTAACATATATTATAAATACTAATATTACGACTAACATATATTATATTACCACTAACGTATATTATATTTCGACTAATATAATTTGGGGGTTTTAAAAAATATATATTATATTACGACTTTAAACTGAACCAAACTCTTGGTTTTGTGAATTATCACATCACCACAACACAAGAAAACTTCCATAAGGCCAAATCCAAAATGTCCATTGCTTTGATTTTTTATTTTTGATTGTGAGGAACCGATGGAGGCAACGGTGGCGGAAAGTGCTCCGGTACGGTGGCAACGAGTCTTCGCGGTGGAACGAAAGGTGCCTGCAGGCACGTTAACACTCCGACGATCAAGTTAGTAATGGTACTGATAAAGAGTGCGTGAAAAGTGTGTGTAAAGTGAATCGTACCTTGGGGATGAAGATACCTCACCCTTATATAGGCGCTCGCGAGAATAACTGCCTCCGGAATATGCGGAGTGTAATTAGGGGACATGTGTATGGTATCAGACGCCCGGAGGCGCGCTACGGTGTGACGGAGCGTACGAACTTTAGTATACGCCTTCAGGTGACGCGCCTTGGAGGGGTGGACATTTTAGTCCATGTGTCGCTGTCTGGTTGGCCTTCTGGCCGGTCCGGAACAATTTTTATCCCTTATCTATTTCTTTTGTAAAAAAGTTAATTAGTTTGTTTTTTTTTTTTACAAGTGGTTTTCTTATATAAAAGGCCAAATACATTCTTTGGTCCTTTAAGTTTGACAAAAATATCAGATTAGTCCTTTAAGTTTTTTAAGTTTCAAATAGGTTTTTAAAGTTGTTAATTTAATTTACCGTTATCCTTTTAAGGACCTATTTAAAACTTAAAAACTTAAAAATCTTCAAATATGTGTAATAAATTAAAAACTTAAAGGACCTATTTAAAACTTGAAAAACTTAAAGTACTAACCTAGTATTTTTGTCAAACTCAAAAACTTATTTGATCTATATAAAATCATATAACTATCACAAAACTAGTGCAAGGGCGGAACAAACAATTATGACCTTCTTTTTAGTACGAAAAATAAAGTAATAATCAAAAACAAAAGTAGTATATGTAGAATCAATCGACAATTAATTTATATACTCTTTAAAGAGGTTAGTCCAATGATATGATTTGGGTTGAAGTGTTGAATAAATACTAAGTAGAAGATTCATGATAGAGAAAATGAGAGAGGTAGAGAGAGTGGCGGCAACCCTAGGACAAACGCGTCGGAATTCATTTTCGCCAGCAGAGATGCATCATAGGGGAAAAGGTTCCACCTAGGGCAGGATACATTGGGAGGATAAGGAAGAATGGTGTGTGGTAGGTTCACGACGTTGGAAAGTATCTCAACCGGAAGATAAATGACATGACAATTTAAAGTGTTTCGCACGTCAGGGAAGATGGATTGGCAGGTTTCAAGGCAAAAGAGAACTCAACATGTATGTTGAGAAGCGCAATCGTGTTGTCATTGAGGGAAAAGGTATGCGCAATCAAAGTTGGTTTCATGAGAATAGTAGGCAGTCGGTGTGAACAGGCGTGAATTTTAGAAGGACAAAATGGGTTCAGGTGCTAGAATAGGTGTTTCAACTTATGCAACGTTGGCTGCTAGGATTAGAGGACATAGCTTGACACGTTTTTGTGATGACAACAACCGATCACTGCAAACAAAGGGAGACAATCACTCAGATCCTCAAACCAGTGCAGTTTCAAAAGGCGTATAGCAAGATGAGAAGGATGTGGCATCTTTTTACTTCATGAACGTGCCATAGCAAATGTAATATCCCGCCTAAGACTCGAATATTTATTAATATTGAGACGATGTGTCAGAAATGTTTTAAGCAAAGGACAATTTGGTAAATTGTCAGTTAATGGGTTTACTTACATGACAAGTGTAATATTCCGCTTGGATGTAGCGTTTAACTGTGTAGAAACTTATTGAGCAAGTATGGCAAAAGTGTAATTAAGAGGAATGGCAATTATGTAAATATTAGTTAAAGGGAAGATTATTTTAAAGAAGGTAAGATATTTCTTTCTTACCATTTCTTCTCCATTTTTCTACCATTCCAAAATCAGTTTTCACTCTCCTCACCCTCTAACTCACACGCCCTCATCTCTCTTGCCAACATCCATCCAAACTTCAATCAAAACTCTAGTGAGAAATCTTGCAAAGAAAGCTTGTGTTGGAAGAAAGAACAAGAGAAAGTGAAGAGGAGAAACAAGGAGAATCAAGAGTAGAGTAGAAGGAGCTAAGGCTTTGGAATTCAGTTATAGCGAGCACCAATTGAGGCTTAAGGTGAGCTCTCTAGGGTTTTAGAACCCACTATGAGTAAGCTTAAGTGTTCCTAGCATTATGATCAAAGTTATGAATTTAGTACTCTAATTCTATGTTGTTAGTGATTCTTGATTATCACATGTTGTAAGCTGTTAATATGCATTAGAAATCTTTCCTTTAAGCTGTATGATGTGTGGGCATGATTGGGTAGACCAAAAATGGTGGAAAACATGTTTAAAACTTGCCCTATGCTGTCCAACTGCAGGTAAAATCGTGTCACGATTTTACAACCGTGTCACGATTTTACAGGCAGGAGCCAACACGAATTCTGGGTAGGAAATCGTGACACGATTTCCAAATCGTGTCACGATCCCACAGTGGCAGCACCATATGGTTTTCTTTCTCGAAGCTTGCACCATTTCGGCTATCCAATATTGCTTCAGACACAAGAAACAACATGTAATGATTAAGAGTCACTAATAAGCATTATAAGACCTATCCTTAGAGAATGTGTTAAGTATATAGCAAGAGGGATAGGTTCATATGTTAAGCATAGGGAGAATGTTACCCCTAAGAAATGCATTTTACCCCTAAGAATGTTACCCCTTTTATTTTTGAAAAGGGGAACGTCGATAAACCCCTTTGAGAACGAGAACAAGGTCATCGCAACCAAATTCGGGTTCGGGAATCGGTTATGCGAGGGGAAGGTATTAGCACCCCTCACATCCGTTGTACTCAACGGGAACCATTAATTAATTAGCTTTCAAAATGTGTTAGTTTCATAAAAAAATGTTTGCAAAGAATGGAAGAGAAAGAAAAATGATTTAAAGACTAAAAATGAGTTTTTTATTAGGGTGCTTGACAAGAGTTCGATCTTGCTCCTACGTATCTCCCGGTGCGATGGAGAATTCAAAGCTACGTAGTTCTTTGTAGAAAATGTTTGTGTGCTGATTGATTTTATTTATGAAAATGGTTTAGGTCGCGCTTGGGCGAAAAAGTTTGCTTTTTTTTTTAAA
Source organism: Medicago ruthenica (assembly GCA_018208015.1). NCBI lineage: Eukaryota > Viridiplantae > Streptophyta > Magnoliopsida > Fabales > Fabaceae > Medicago > Medicago ruthenica. The sequence continues at coordinate 18,475,924 of CM031375.1, forward strand.
AGAAAAAGACGGATTCGCGCTTGGGCGAGGATATCCATTTGAAAACGCACATGGGCGTGAAAAAAAGTTTGAATAAAAGAGCGGACTCGCGCTTGGGCGATGACATCCGTTTGAAAACGCGCATGGGCGTGAATGAAATAAAATTTGGTGGGTTGAGATTGATTTTAAGCGGAGGACGAATATCCGAAAAGTGAAGTGTCTACCTCTTTTCCGAATATTCGGGGAAGCGTCGGGTGTCTACCCAAGTTTTCCTTTTTCACTCACAAAAAGAAAATTGTTTTTGTTTATTTTTGTTTTATTAAAAGTTTAATCGAACGACGAATGCTTTGAACGTGACCGAGACGAGGATCTCGCGTTCCGCATTCGGGGAAGCGTCAGGTGTCTACCCAAGTTTTCCTTTTTCCGGTCGATTGAACTCTTAATATTTATTTTCATTTACAAAAAAAAATTGTTTTTTTTTTTTTTATGTTTTGGTATATTGAAAATAGAATAATAATCTAATAAAAATAAAAAAAACGTGAAAGGATTAAAGCGTTAATACTTAAAAATGAAATTAAGTGCGATAAAATAAACTAAACGTGAGAGATTAGATTACGGTGTTGGCTCAAAATGAAAATCCTCTTTTCTTTGGATTATAAACTATGAAAAATGTAAAAATAAATGCAATGCATATTTGTATTTACTATATTCCTAAATGCATTCTAATGACATATATAAATAAATAAAATGATAAATGCAAAGTAAAATGACAAATAAAATAAAATGCATGATATGATGTGATAAATAAATAAACAAGATGTTAAAAATAAAAGAACAATAAAAAGGAAATAATAATAATAGGAAATAAATTTGCAAGGAAAAAATAAAAGAAATAAACAGGGAGGTGTAAAAATAAAATAGGGGGTGTAGGAAATGAGAAAATAATCAGATTTAAAACAAATAGGCCCAAAATGCATTGGGCCAGCGTGATTTAATCTGGGCCGTCTGATTAATCAGAGGGCCCTGATTTGATCACAAGGGGAAATAATCACAGCGGTCTGATTTAAATCAGAGAGCCTGAGGGGCGAGGGTGTACGCTAAGGCATACACCCACGCGCACAGGATTAGGGAGGGGGTATAAATACCCATCCCTTACTAGTTTTCTTTCATTTCCTCTTTTCTTTCTCTCTCTTCTCACTTCTCTCTAAAAAATTCAGCTTTCTCTTCTCTCCCCTCTCTCTAAACCAGCGCCGCCCTTCTCTCTTCTCCGGTGGCCGGAAAACTTTTCCGGCGCGGTGGCCGCCGGCGGCGCCACCGCGCCGGAATTTTAAAACTCCGTTTTTTTTAAAAAAAAAAATAGTTTTTCTTACTCCTCTCCTCACCCTCTTCTCAAATCTACGCTTAGATTTTTCAAAATCCTTTTCAAAACGAGTAGATCTAAACTTAAAGTTTTTTAAAAAAATTTGTAAACTACCTCTTTTTTGGCTTTTGATTCGGTTTTTTGGCTTGGTTTGATGCTGTGGCCGTGTGGTGTTTGTTTTAGGGTGTGTTGGGGGTTCGTTTAGGGGCGTGTGGTGGGTGGTTTATGTGCGTGTGTGTTGTGTTGGGTGGCTGGCCGTGTGCTGGCCGCGTGTAGGGCGCTTTTGTGCGTGTGTGTTGTGTGGTTGTTTAGGGTTGTGTTTAGGCTGGTTTGGACGTGTGTTTGCTGTTGTTTGGGTGCTGGAAATGGTGGCTGGGTGTGTGGTATGCTTGCTGGCCGCGTGGGTGGTTTGTGGTGAGGGGAGGAAGTGTGGTTTTGAGTGTGTTTAGAGCTGTTTGTGTGGGTTTAGGGAGGAGTGTGTTGCTGTTTTTTTTTGTGTAGTGTTTGGTTATGTTACTGTTTGTGGTTTGGTTGTTATGGTGGTAGGAAGTGTTGTGTTTATGTTTAGTGTTTTGCTGTTCTGAAAAAACCCTCCTCTTCCTTTGGTTATGCTGTGTTTTTATTGAAATTGGATTGACAAAAAGGGATGTGTCCAGAGCTGTTGAGATGGGATCTGTGGCTTAATCAGAAAAGTGGCAAGAAACCAAGCAAAAAGGGACAAAAAACTGATGAAGAAAGTGATGGATCTGATGAGAAAGTGATGGATCTGCTTATTAATTAATTAAGTAATTAAAATAAATGATAAAAATAACAGCATAAAAATAAAAATAAAATAAAACAGAAAATAATTAACAGCAAAAAATAAAAAACGAAATTAATAAAATAATAATAAAAAAAACTAAAGTAAAAATGAAATAACAATAAAACTAACACTATCGCCTTTGAAATCCTAAATGAGGTATTTTAAAATACCTCCCTGCCGAAATTTCGTCTAAAACGACGAAAATTCTCGGCCTTAAAAAGACGATTTAAACGAGTCAAAATTGGGTCAAAAATTGGGGTACGACATGTGGGAATTGTGTTTTTGCCAAAAAAAAAAAAAAAGCTTCCAAAGCCTTCACGACAATCAAGCTCTAAGGACACAAAAGTTTTTGATAAAAAAACAGCATAGAAATTTCAAGCAACCTTCTATATTGGCTATGTGAAAGATTATGATGCTTTCAAGTAAAGATAGGGAATCAATGCTTAAGACTTTGAAGAAAAAAAAGTAGAGATAAAAAAGTGCAAAAAAGGTTGAACCCAGAAAGGAAGGTAGGGACATTTGTCATCATCGGGTCAATCTTCTCCTTGTGTTAACAGTGACTGGAAGAATTAGATGATTTTACATGCTAAGTCTGAAGTGGTGGTGAAGGATGTTTGAAGTATAGAAAAGTCGATAGGTGCGAAGAACAAAGGGGATAAAGTTAATATGTTTGAGGTTCTAGCTAAGGTGGATAGTAGGGGAAGGAACATTGACAATGGATGGGAAAATAGTAGGAGAATAGAAATGGGGGTGGAAGGAGTCGAGAGGAAACGGGTCCCCAGTGGTAAGATTACAAGTAGGGAGTCTCAATGAAGTTGATCACTTATAATGCTAAAGGATTGGGGGGGTTGATGAAGAGGAATTAGTTGAATAAATCGGCGAATGAAAAGAGACCTTTCGTGTTATGTATTCAGAAGACGAAGATGGAAATCATTGATGAATTTTTCGTAATTCTATTTGGGGTTCAAAATCATAAGGTTATTCCTATCGACTATCGATTAGGGCCTCAGGTGGGATCTTAACAATGTGGGATTGTTTATATGTGGAAGCGGTGTTAACTATGAGTTTTGACCATGTTCTTATTATTCATGGCCGATTTTCTTCATCGCTAATGTTTATGCACCTTGTCATTTGGGAGGTAAGCATGTTATGTGGGATCGATTGAGTAGTATTATTTCTAATTGGTTGAAGGTTAATTGGTGTGTATGTGGCGACTTCATTGGTACTCGATATGAAGAATAAATAAAAAGTAGAAGGGAAACCCCTCATCACGAGGAGTTCGCCCAATTTAACAGGTTTATTGAAGACAATATGTTATCTGATTGACTTTTTGCGGAAGACGGTATACATGGTTTTCTGGTGAAGATTTTACTATGATGTCTTGATAGGATTTTATTATCAGAGGATTGGTGTTTTAATTAGCCGAATTACATTCAGGTAACTATGAGATCATTATCTTATTCAATTGAATGTGGATGAGGAGAACCAGGGGCCTAGACCATTGCGTATGTTGAAAGTTTGGGCCGATTTCCTGGGTTATAAATAGTTTGTGATTGATCAATGGCGTTCATTCCAAGTGGATGGTTGGGGCGGGTTTGTCCTTAAAGAGAAGCTTAAGTTAATTAGAGGTAGTTTGAAGATCTGGCAGTAGAATCATACTCAGAATCTGAAAGGTAAAATTAGAGATATGAAAGATCGTATTTCTTCTCTTGATTTTCAAGGAGAGGAGAGAGAACTAGGGGATGAAGAGGTCAAAAAGTTACATTCTCTTTCAGCTAACTTATTTTCCACAACTAAAGTTCATTCCAATATATAGTGGCAAAAGTCTCACCTTAATTGACTTAACAAAGGAGATGTGAATTCCAAAATAAAAATCATGGGAGTATGTCAACCACAAGGAGGATAACTTCTTTAATTTCTCTTAATGTAAACGGTGAGCAGATTGATGGGGTGGCAAATATTCGTGATGCGGTTTATGACCATTTGTCTAATCACTTTAAGGCAGATAATATGGTTAGACACGTGATAGAAAATTTTAATTTTAAGACTCTCAGTGTTGCAGAAAAGGGAGAAATAATTATTCCATTTTGTAAAGATGAGGTTAGACAGGTTGTGTGGGATTGTGACAACTTCAAAAGACAAGGTTCAAATGATATTAATTTTGGATTTATTAAGGAGTTTTGGATGGATATTAAAAGTGATGTGATGCATTTGTTTGAAAGAATTTCATAGAAAAGGTAAATTTGTGAAAAGACTGAATTCCACTTTTATAGTTTTAATTCAAAGATTGAGAGCCTGCATAGAGTGATTGATTTTGGACTAATTTCTCTGATTGGGTGTTTACATAAAATCCTGAATAAAGTGTTGGCTACTCGGCTCCAAAGGGTTATTGAGAGTGTTATATTTGAGTCTCAGTCAATTTTCATTAAAGGTAGGCAAATTCTTGATAGCATTTTGATTGCAAATGAGGTGGTAGATAAAGTGTGAAAAAATGCTAATGAGTTACTTTTATTTAAGGTTGATTTTGAAAAGGCGTATGACTCTATTGAGTGAAAGTACTTAAAAGCGATAATGGTTAAAATGAATTTCCCAGTTTTATGGCTGAAATGTGTTATGGAATGTATTTCTTCAGCGACGACACCATTGCTTGTTAACGGGAGTCCAACTAATGGGTTTACTTTGAAGAAGGGGCTGAGGCAAGGTGCTCCTCTCTCTCCTTTTCTATTTTTAAGAGTTGTTGAAGTCCTAAATGTGATGATGAATGCTACAATAGAGGCACGATTATCTTTTTGTTATAGTATTGAAATTACCGAGTCTCTTAATATTTCCCATCTACAATTTCTCTGATGATACCTTGTTGTAGGGTGGAAAAAGTTAGGCTAATGTTAGAACTCTAAAACCGGTTCTTATCCTATTTGAAGTTATATCGGGTTTGAAGGTGAAATTCCACAAAAGTATGTTGGTGGGAGTTAATTTTATAAGTCTTAGTTAAATGAGAAAGCTTTGGTGTTGAATTGCAAAGTTGGAAATATGCCTTTCTGTATTTTGGCTTGCCGATTGGGGGAGATTCTCGTCCTTTAAGGCTTTGGTATCCGCTGATTGATCAAATTAAGACACGGCTTTTGGGATGGAAAAGTTGTCATTTATCAATGGAATGTCGTCTGGTTCTCTTAAGTTCAGTCATGTCTTCTCTACCAATTTATTTCCTTTCCTTCTTTAAGGCTCTCACATGTATCATATCATTTATTGAATATATTTTCAGGTGGGGGATGGGGATGGTGGAAGGTGGGAGGTTAGCAGAGGCAATTGCTTTCATGGCAGAGGGGCAGCTATGGCTACCCCAAAGAAAAAAAAATTATTGCTTGAGTAGGTATATTTTTATATTAAGCTACCCTAATAATATATACTACTCCGTCCCAAAATATAAGCAAAAATGAGTCAACATAAGTTGATGTATTTGGTACAAATTTTGAACCAAATACATTAACTTTTGTTGACCATTTTTTGCTTATATTTTGGGACGGAGGGAGTATTTGGCTACCCCAAGTTTGATTTCAGATGGAATAATTTTTTTTTTCTTTTTTGACTTTACTTACTTTTCAATTGAATTCCAGATTACTTGATCCCGTCTTTTAAGAACCAGAGGGTGAACATAAAAAAAAAACATACATATTCTTTGATTGAGAATGAAAATATGACATCAACAACAATAGTCTACAACTTTCTCCAAAAAATAAAAAAACTCTATCACTATTTGTCCAAACAGAATTAACGGCTGATTAACCCGTTATTTATAACAAACCCATTATTAACACTTTGAATTTGTTTACTTTTTAAAAAAAAACACTTCGAATTTTTTTCTTTATAGCTAAAAATAAATTATAACCCTTTGTTAACCCTTTATAATCCATTCTTGATGTTTTAAGTGCATTATATAAAGTACATTTTATGTACGTAATAGTTATTGTGATTTCTTTTTTGCTTATTGGTTAAATTTACTATAAGTTTAAAAAAAAAATTATTTTTCTTTATATGTGGCCACCTCATGAAAATACTGCTAGCTTCGCCGCTGGCGGTTAGAATCGGTTTGGTGGAGCCATATGGGAGACATTCATATGGCAGCGGGAAGATGATTTGATGATAATTTAGTGCGGGTTATGGGTGATGGAAATAAAACATTCTTTTGGTCAGATGTATGGATGGAGGAGATCTCAATTTGTGCTTAGCGTTTGTTACGGGATCGGCTACCAACTAAACATAATCTAGCAAGGCGTGAAATTATTCAACAAAATACAAATATTTGTGTTACCAGATGCGGTCTTGGTTTTTTTTTTTTTTTGAAGAGAGATGCGGTCTTGATGAAAACATTGATCATTTATTTTTGGGATGTGAAATTTTGTTTTGTTCTTAGTTAGACAATGAATGTGTATTCATATCATTGAGAGTTGAGACCGATTGCAACGATTCTCTTATATTTCTCTAAACTAACTACAACGTTCTCATTTCCTCAATGTGAATTGAAGTATCGTTTTTTTTATCAAAGGGAAAGAATTTGAATTGAAGTATCTGTGAATTGATTAATATGGTGCTCTTTATGCGCCTATACCCTTTTGTTGCAAGGTTTAATTAACAGGAAAGCCCAATTATCACCTGAAAATGAAAGTGCTTGAAATTAAAGATACGGAAGAGCCACCGGTTGGAGGAGGATATACATAAAAAATATTTGAAATTTTTTGTTTGATTTCTTTTATGTGACAACTTCGGTACCCATCAATAAAAGGTGGGTAACACAATCCATGCTGAGTTGACATCAATCAAAGTTATTTATTTATTTTCTATTATTTTTAATATTATATAATTACATTGTTTTGATTGGGTCAACTCAGCATGGATAGTGTTACCCATCTTTTATTGATGGGTAAACAAGAATTTGCCTTTCTTTTATGGATATTGTTAACAAGTGTCCTAAAGACATCCGTTAAGAATTTAAAAATGGAAATAATTGATAAGTTTTATGAATAAAAAGATACTTTTTAAAGTTTTCATATGTTGAATGTACCATTTTTAAGATAAAACTTTGTCTTTAGGGCACTTGTTAGCATTTTTTTATTAATATGGTGTTCTATATTTTTCCTCCCATCGCCTCTTCATCTCTTTCCTTTCCATGGGCCAAATCCCTTCCTTTGACTCGTCTTTTAATTTCCACGACAGTTAACTACCCTCGGGGTATTTTGGTATTTTTGTGGTGTTTGAAGAGCAAAAATGAAAGTGAAAAGAGTAGCATTCTTGGACTAGGTTGTGTAGCCCATTGTTGGTTTAAGTCTAACATGGCCCGGTGAACGTTTTATGCACAACCAACGTCAAAGAGATTATGTTTTTTAATGACAAATATAAGTTGTTAGTAGTTAATAACCTTTTCCCTTAAAAAAAATTAGATTGTTCACAAGTCATAGCTCAACTGACAAATATGTTGTGTTGGAACAAAATGTATGAACAAGTCCTTTTTGAGTTTTGATGATAACAAAGTGTTAAAAAAGAAAATTGGATATGTTAATGCTTGTTCTAGTGTGCAGGACCATATACTGAAATTTATGTATCTAACAGTGGTTCTTAAAGATCAAGTTAAGAGAAGAAGAAAAATATTGAAGCTTGTAGTGCGTCTGAAGACCAGCTTCTGAAGATGTGCGTCTGATGAACAGTGCGTCTGAAGACCAGCTTCTGTAGATGTGCGTCTGATGAACAGTGCGTCTGAAGACCAGCTTCTGAAGATGCGCGTCTGATGAACAGTGCGTCTGAAGACCAGCTTTTGAAGAACAACGTCTGAAGAACAGACTGGGAGTCTGAGTCTGAAGGAAACACAGAAGTCAACAACTGTCACTGTCAACAGTAAAGTACTGTACAGTCAGAACCGCTCTCTGCAACCCTTGTCTCCTTGGACGAAACACGCAGCCAGTTTTTAAGGAAACAATTCAAAACGTTAATGCTCTGTTCCTGAGACCGGCATTTTTGTCTAACTCGGTTCTTTTATGTTAAATCTAAAAATTGTTTTAAATTGTATGAAAGCACAGAAATGATCTAGGCATTCTTTTGAAATTGAGAATAAACACTTGACCACAAAAAGCCTACCCTGTGAGAAGTGAGTATTTGATAACCCAATTGAGCCTAATGAATCAGAATCCTTAACTATGAACTGTCAATATTCATAAGCACAATGCTTAGTGAATTTGCCCAAGTTTTTTTAAAAAAAAAATCCAGTTCATAGTTAAATCACTATTGGATTCTGATATTTTTACTTTCATTTTAAACCCTTAACCATCATGTTTATTTGTCCCTTGCCTATTGATAAAGGAACATTCAATTAGGGTATCATTTTGTATAAGTTGGGGAGAAAAGGGAGGCAGTGTATGTCAAGTAAATGGTGAATTTTGAAATTGATCTTGACAACAAGAAAAGAAAAAGAAAAAGGAAAGAAAAAAAAAGAGAAAGAAAAGAAACCAAGAAAAAGAAAAGAGAAAAAGAGAAAATTCAATAAATCGAAAAAGTTGTCAAGATCAATGTAATACTTGTAAATCACCAAGGGTTGATTATGAGAATTTGGAGGAAGTAGTGTAATTAGAAAGAATGTTCCTCTATGCTTGGCCATTTGAATTCAATTTTTCCCACATATGACATTTCTTTTGAAACCAAGCCAAATTACAACCCTCAAAGACCTTGTAATCTATGCTTTTGTGCTTTTAGAAATGATAATTGGATGAACGCATAACTTAATCGGAATGTTAGCAGATTTGCCGGATGATTGTTCAAAACCCGCACAATATGAATTCAATTTGTTCATTTACTTTCAAAGAAGTGTGTTAGGTGTGGTTCAAATATAAACATGTTATTTGCTAGAATTTTGTGATATGAACTTTGTGTTTAGGACTTATGTCACATTCGTTGTATATATCAGGATTTATGAGAAACTTCACTCTTGCTCGCGCAGTCACAATTGAATCATTCATTTGAGAAACTTTTCTTCAAATACCGGATTTTTGCTTCATGCTCAAAACTTTGTCCAAAGCCTTGATTTTTCCAATTTTTTGAATCTTTTGTTTGAGGATAAACAAAGAACTAAGTTGGGGAGTATTTGATAAGTGGCAGGAAATGAGTAAATTCATGTCTTTTTTACAAGGCTTTTTAGTTACTTGTTTTACAAGTTACCTAAGGAAAAACATAGAATTTATGAATAAATGCCAATTATGCTTTGTATGCCTTATTCTTCCCAATTTGTGTAGGAAAAAGCAAGCGAGGACTTGAAATTAGCAAGAAATCAAGAAGAAAAGAATTTGGTCACTCGCTCAGCGAGCTCAAGGCGAAGGAATGGCGAGTTGAAGCAGGGATTTTCAGGATGTTTCAAAGTCTAACTTGCCTGGCGAGTTCAGGGCGAGTCCTCAGCGAGCTCAGGCAGGGATTTTCAGTAGCAGGGGAAGCTTGATTTCGCCCAGCAAAATCTTCATCGCTCAGCGAGATCCAAGGCAGTTTAATGCTATGTGAAGACGTGGCTGAAAACCACTGGCAGAGAAATCTTAACTCGCGCGAGCGAAGTAAATCTCGCTGAGCGAGATGTCACTTATAGGTTTTAGTATTTAAGCTTTGTTTCAGCTTTTAGGTTAAAATGAAGATTTTATTAAGAACATATTTTAGAATTTTTTTAGACAGAGAAATAGGGCAAAAAGAGGTGAACTTCAAAGGACAAAAGGGATCAAGTATAGATCAACTAAGGATTTTTGAGAAATCAAAGCTTAGCCATGATCTTCATCTTTTCTCCAACTTTTGTATTGTTGTCATGAAAATGATCAACTAAATCTCCTTTGTTGGAATTAGAGGTAATGAATCAAGCCTAGGTGTACTCTTTGATCATGTAAATATATGATTCTAGTATTTTATATCATATTGAGTTTATTCTTGTTATTCAATCTTATGCATGATTTAGTGTTATTGAAAATACCTTTAAATCTAGGGTTAGAATAATCTTCTATTAAAACAAGAATTCTAGACATAGAATTATGTTTTGATAATCACTTAAAGCATCAAGATTTAATGTTATTGGATCGTTTAATAGATTGAGAAATCGTCGATTAAACGATACGATCGATCTCACAACATTATTTAGACATAAATGACGTTGTCGAGTGATGCGTAATAATATCGTTAAAAAGGAAATAAAACTAGAATTCATATATATATGATCATTAGAATATTGTCGGTGCTTGATTTATGAACTTTGATTCCGACGCTTTTATGCCCTATTACTCGTCGTATTTATTTACATTCTAAAGTCGAATAGTTTTTAGTGAATAAAAGATTAAACCCTAACTTAAAATGATAATCGATGTTGAATGGTTTATGGTATCGCGCCAATCCCTGTGGAGACGATCCTAATATACTCACGTGTAGATAGGAATATGAGTTGCGAAACAATTTACATCATAGAGTCTGAATATGTGTTGTATTCTGTGAACACCACTGATAGTATATCAAGTGTTCAACTCAAACATATTCTTTTGTAAATCTGTTTGATTCAAAGTCTCTCGCCTGTGTGCTTGAGCAATCAGAAGTCTCTTACTTTGTGTTTGAGCATAGAAAGTCTCTTACTTTGTGTTTGAGCAAGGAAATCTCTTACTTAGTGTTTGAGCATAGGAAGTCTCTTACTTTGTGTTTGAGCATAGGAAGTATCTTACTTTGTGTTTGAGCTTAGGAAGTCTCTTGTTTGTGCTTGAGCAATTGTAATCTTTGTGATTATAGTGAAAATCTCTTGTAAGTGACAAGGGGACTGGACTACTTCCGGGTTGTGGAAAGAACCAGGATAATTGCTTGTGTCCTTCTCTCTCTCTCTCATTTACTTTATATCCGCTGCAAAACAACTCTGAAAATAGCTTCAGAATCTGATCAATATCAGACTTTAAACTAACATAAGTTTTTGAGAAAGAAAAAGGCCAACACAATTCAACCCCCTCTTCATGTGTTTTTCTCACCTTCATGCTGAAATTGTTAGTCCGGACATCATGATTGGGGCTCGAATCCTGACATCTCCATTTGTGTATGGAAATTTATAATGGTTTTGTCATTTCGTCTATCTACTAAAAAAAGTTACATTAATCTTTTTTCCTTCCTTCGGGTTTGAATCTAAAACCTCCAAATATTTATTCATTAACTCAAACCATTGAGCTACATCAAAGATACTTATGTTTATGCTTATAAATAAGTGATTTTGACATTTAATAGTTTAGCGAGTATATTGTAGAGATTTTTAAGAAAAGATGTTATTTTGTGTTTATAAAAATCTTCTACGAAAATTCATTTTCAAGCTAGCGATAACATATTCTCATTTGAAGCGTTTTTAGATTATTTTTTTTTTAATTTAGATTCTCATTTTTTAAAAAAAAGTTGTAACAGATAAAAATTTCCAAAAGACTTTTTTTAAGAAAAAAGCTGGAATAAATAGACTCTCACACTTTTTCTTTAGTTAGCGCTAAACAAGTTTGGAGTTACTAAAAGTATCATTGTTTGTCACAGCGTCGTCCAAAATAATTCAAATGTACCATATCAAGATAGTTCTATAAACAATAATAATCTGCCTCGATGTAACATGTCAAAGGGCTTTTCAAATGACATTGTACATCATCAACTACCCAATAAATCATTATTAACCAATAACTCATTATTCTAAGTTTTAACAGTAACTAGCAAAACTATGGAAATAAAACTAGAGAAATTATATCATTCCTCAATATCCACATCAACGTCATGTTCTATTGCAAGCTCGTCATATGTCTTTAGAGTTTTTAAATGGTTTGGTTGGAAGTTGGTTTTGCCCTAGGTGGTGGCCAAGGTGTGTGTTGCCCTTGGTACTGCTTTTTACTTCTATGATGTGGAGAATTTTGTTGGCTAGTAATTGTTTTGTTCAAGGAGCAAATGATAAATCTAAAACACTACATGACTTAATCAAAATTTTATCGGTTTGTATTTGAAGAAAAAAAAAACCGCAGATTTTTTTGTCAAAATAGAACCAACCCAACCCGGTGACCAGCAGTTTGGGTCAGACCGGGTGATCGGGTCGTGGGCAATTTAAAAAACCAAAAAGAAAAAATTAAATGTTTTATTTCATGAATTTCAACACTTAGGATAAATTGTACAATTTAAAATTTAACATTTGAAATTGAAACGCTAGATCAATACATAAAAGTGCGAAAACTACGTTAACATAAAATAATTGTTTTACAACAAATTTGGTTCATGGGGTTTGGAAGCATAAATTTGCTACCCAAACCAAACAACATCTAGTTTGACCTATACTTGAACAAGTTTAGATAAAATACATATTTGATTATAAAAAATGTTAAAGATTGTCTTTAGAGTACTTGTTAAGGGATTTGAAATAGAATTATCGTCTTAAAAAATGGTAAGAAAGTATATAATAAACATTTTGGATGTTTGAAAGATTTTGTTTTCAATGTAAAGTTTTTACTTTTTATTTTTTTTAACAAATATATTGGATACTTATTAAGGACATTTGTTAGTATGACTCTATGAGTAATTTGGATCACTAGTTGAATGGGTCAACCCGGACCCTTGCACACCCATACACAGTGGACTCTGCAAAATTGTGACATGGCAATGACCGTATGTTAAGGGTAATTGGTTTAAATACTCATTGTTATTGATTTCCCAATTCATTATAGAGGAAGAAAATTTTGATTCAGGCTGGTGGAATTTGTAGAGATGAATTATGATCATGAGGAAGAAATCATGGCATAATTGCTTTCATATTGCGGTGTGGCAACTGTCATTTAAGTTTAGTTCAATTTTGCTGTCATGGTTGCATATTTAAGAACTAGCTAGCATCAAACACTTAATTAGTTTTCTTATTTTTGCAAAGGTCAAACAATTAACTGGTTATTGATTGAAAATAGTTGTTGTGATGTTTTTGACTAGCTTTCATTAATATATCTGTTTGGGTCAGCTGCAAGGTTATAAAGTTAGAGGTTTGGTTGCAGTTTCAATTCATATTAGGTTTTTTAAGAGGTATGTATGACCATGCTAATTTGAAGTTCGGTGGAAGATAAATAAAGTTTGGTTAATAAATTATTTATAAAAAATCGAACATAAGATCTATATTGAACAATTTCTCTAAAACACATTAACTACTTGAGTTCAATTCCTTATTTAAGGAGGTATTCGGTTGTTGTTAAATGACATTTTTGTGCTTTCGATTATTTAATAAAATATTTGTCATTCAAAAAATAAAATAGCTTTTCAGGAATTTTTTTTACCTTTTTAAAAAAAAAATTGAACTCCTATAAAAATTAAAAGAGAAGGATTTGAATGTTCTTTTAAATGCAGTATATCATATAAAATTAATTTAAAATTTGACAATTAAAATTTATTACTATAATATTTATTTTCTCTTATTCTTTTGATTATTATTGCTCTTATATTAAAAAACATGTAGTTATCTTTCATAAGTACAACTCATACGGTAAAAAAATAAATGACATTTAATATATTGGAATGCATAACAATTATTTACTTCTCAATGCTTAGTGTGTATGTAATTGTTTCGCCACTAAATTGTTTATGAGAACCAAGTGAAGAATGTAGTTATGAATTATGACCATATAGTCTAAAAAATTGACATGTGTTCTTTAGCTTTTAGAATAGTTCACAAATATTTATAGTATATATAAATAAATGTAGATACATATTCACTTATAAACTCAAAATCATTTAATAACATATCAAAACTCTTATTATTAACAGACTTTCACTTATAAACTCAAAATAATTCACTAATATATCCTTATTAGCTAAACTATATTCACCTTTGGATTGAATTCCAAACTACTAAAGTTGCTTTCCCGTTAAACGAGCCGAAACGACTATAGGTATGTGCAAATAGAGCTACATCACATGATTCTTATTGTAGTTCAATCATAACTAACTTGAGTCCTCTACACAGGACGTTCAAAGTGTTTAAGATGGGCTTGTAAACAAGAGTCTTAACTAACTTGAATCGATCACATTGTAAATTAACTTATTTTTGAATCTCTTATTTCATTTTTCTGTACAGAAACAAACAATTCATTTTAAATTTAGAGTTTAATTACTATACACTGACAGTGTAAAGTTAATTTACACTTCATTGAATGTATGTGTAAAATAAGTGTACACTGACCTTGCATACTAATTAAATTCTTAAATTTAAGTAAGATTTGTTTAATTATGATTTTTTTTTGTCAAGTAGCGTAGTGACTACAAATTAACCATTTAGGACGAGTAAGTGAGAATTCTGAGGTTCAAACACGACTGCTGCATGTCGCAAAGTCCATACCAACTGAGTTATCCTCACATGGACATTTAATTATGAATTTTAAGGTGTTGAATTAGAAAATTGCTCTTCTCACTTTCAAAATTGTTAATTCCCTTATTTCAGCGGGAGTTGACTTATGCTCGACATTTTTCATCATGAGTTAATTACGCTGACACTTTTAAGATTGGTTGACCCAACTTAAAAAGTGATTGAACCGATCTTAAAAATGTCAGCGTGAATTAACTCACGTTGAAAAATGCCGAGTGTGAAGATAAGGGAATGACAGACAATTTTGAAAGGGAGAAGACTAATTTTCGTTGAATTAAGTATTCATTGGGAATGCATGGCGTTGTCACCGAATTTTATGGGCTTAAGCATGTGATTGCCTTTGCCATGTGAGCCTTATTAAAAGTCACACGTGCTTAATGGACCCCCTCTTCATTCCGACGCAAATTTAAAAATTATAATTATTGAAAAGAAGTTACTTACATTGATCGTATGAGATAATAAAAATTATGAGGACCTTCATAACTATAAGATATGAATCTTCCAATTATTTGATTGACACTGCAAAGAATAAACCAACTGTACGGATATAAACATGTGCATGCATAAATTGGATTAAGTCAAAAGGCTTGAAGATGTAAGTTATATCATCAAATCAAACGGGTTAAGTAAGACTCAAGAGCATTTAGATAAGATGACACATGTCTCTTTTAGCTTAAACAAGGTCTTGGGTTCGAATCCAGTCTTGGGCATTCAGCAGCGTTAAAACTTTTAGGGAGAATTTGCTTAGTCTCTGCAAGTTGCGTGCGGAAGATACCTGGTTTAAAAAAAAAAAACGGGTTAAGTAAGAGGCTACAACGCATGCATCATGCATGTAAATTGTAAACTAGCTAATGCATCCGACAGAATAGGGTTAAATGAATATTTATATGCATTATTGACAAAAAGAATATTTATCTGCATTGTCACATTTAATACATTTGTTTGAATATTCAAATACATGAAGATCTGGGTGAATACATTCACTTCAGCTAATATAAAAAGCAACGACTATGTACCAAAAAAACAAACGACTGTGGGAAGATATATTGAATCCGATTTTAGGATTATGTAGTTGCTATTAATTATATGCTTTAATGATGGAGATAATGCATGTTAACAAAAATAAAAAGGATGTTCTTTGTTGTTGATGCTAAACTAGTTTTTTGTAGGGGTGTTCAAAAAAACCAAAACATTGAACCAAACTGTTAACCGCACTGAACCGAACTGTTATTGAACCGAACCAGTTTGTAAAAGTTCAGAACTGAACCATATGAAAAGGATTGGTTATTAACCGAACTGGTTTATATAAAAAAAACAGAACTGAAATTGAACTAGGAACATGTTTATCCCTTCTCTGCTTACTTCCACGTTTTAAAAAAGTTTGAACTTTTTACCAACTCTTCTCGGTCCGAAAACCTCTCTCGCGAACAGTGATGGGATGAACAGTAATTGAACCACTTGGGTCCGTCTTCAACAATCGTCCGCGCCTCCATAGATCGTTTCCATCTTCGACGGCGTCGGTCAGATCTGTTAGTCGTTTTCTGTTCGGTGGTAAGCCCTTTTTTTGTTTTGGGGTTTTTCTAGTTTTTTCGATTCACTGTTGTTAGGTTCTTCTGAGACGGAATCTGGTTATTGAATCTTGTTTCTGGATTCGATTCTGGGACGAATTTGGTTTTGATTTGTTGCTGGTTTCGTTTTCGGGATTTACAGAGGAAGAGGAAGGAAGAAGATCTGTACACAGTGATGTGAATAGCATATTGAAAAACGGTTCAGTTTGGTTAACCAGTTAAAGAACTGGTTCGGTTCAGTTCATGTTGACTCATAACAGGTTCAGTTCGGTTCTAATAAACTGAAAAACGGTTCAGTTTGGTTCACACACAGTTTTGGTTATAAACCAAACTTTGCCCATCCCTAGTTTTTTGTGATTATCAAGGAGCAAATCCCAAGTCAGCTAAAAGAGCAAGAGAGATAAAAAAAAAAAAAAAATCAAAGACAACATCAAATTAAACACCTTATAGATACCATTGGGACATAGAGCAATTGGTGTGTAATATGTGTGGGTATTGTAAATTCCGAGTTCGATTCCTACTATAAAAACAAGAAACACCCTATAAGTGGTGAGGTCAAATGGTAAATAAAACCTCATAAGTAACCATGATATCCATCATACCACTCATTCATGCTAAAAATTATCTCGAATAAAAATTAGTTGCTAATTATAAGACCATTCAAACAATTCTTTTATGACAAGATTCTTTTGTAAGCTTTCTAAGAGTATTTTCGATGGAGTGAAAATACCACTTGTACAGTAGCAACAAATTTGGATATGTAAATATGTCTTAAGAAGATTATAAATTTATATTTTAAATATATTTGAGATAAGATGTCATCATGTAATTGTATCTGATGTATTCTATCAATTTGAATGAATGAATATCGTTTTACTTTTATAAAAAAAAATCATCATGAAATAATTTAGATTTGAAATTATGTTTAGAATATTTTTAAGATTTGTTCTTATTTAAGGATATGTTTTAGATATATATTTTGTATTAAATATATAGAGCAGGGAATAAACATTTAGAATATGACTTCTTAACATATCAAATATCTCTTATATTTTTGCAAATACAAACACAAAAAACTCCATCATAAATTACAGTTTTCCATGACAAAATGTATATTCAGCAAAATTAAAATTGATTTTTTTTTCAAAACTATTAGAAATTTCAAATATCAACTTTTCTGGTAGGAAAGTTTAGATTATTAATGCAGACCTAATGATAAGAATTTTCATATTTATGATGAATATTTATTTACATTTGAAATTGGTTTTGGTTTTTAAAAATGTCATAACTCAAACTTGAAACTGATTCTAGTTTTTTTGAATTTTTAAACTCAAAACAGAAACTGGTTTTTATTTTTAAAAATTTTAAAACAAAAAATTGAAAACCACGTTAATGGGGCCTTCATGTGTATTTTGAAACGCTAGAGAAATGTGAATGAATATCTGGAAAATTAGAGAAATAAAAAAAAAATATGTTTTTGGGAAATTGTTGTCTTAGGAGAACAAGGGTTAGAGTATTAAAAAAAATGTCTAAAAGATAAATATTTCAAATGGAACGTTTGAGTCTTCTACAACCTAGGGATGTTAGGTTCATTCTTCGGTTCGAATGTTTGTTTACCATTCAATAACTTTAACAATAGCAACTTGTTACTTCTTAATGAAATTGAGTTGTGAACAAGGTAGAATGTTTTCCGGTAGGAAAGTGCTTTAATTGATGGACATTGACTTCACTACCATGCATACATTCAAGATAGCATCACAATTCACAAATTAGTGCATTGTCTAAATAAACTAGAGTTACTTCAAACAAAATTTTCAATTGTAGAAAAAGAAAAGTTAAAAGAATAGGTTGATTGATTTATACATGGGAGACACATCCTCAAAGAGAAGAACAAACCTCAAACATGATTTCCAGTTAAATTTATGTATAGTCTACCAAAGGAATGATTCGGAAATCGAGTTCATGTCACAATTGTTACGAGTAAAAGGTTCAACCAAATGTGTTGACTATGTTAATAATTTCTTTTAGACATATATTGAAAACAACTTTCACACATTAATTGTTTTAGAAACTTTATTAAAAGCACCCCTTAATTAGAGAGAAAATAATCTTTGTACAAACTAAGGCTTTGTTTAAGAGTTTGGAGGGGGGAATATAGAGAGAAATGAAGAAATTTTTCACATTTTTTTAAAAGAGTGTTTTTTTAAAAATGATAAATTATAATGCTTATGATTCATATATTTTTAATATTCAAAATATTATAACAACATAGATTAAATTTGAATAATTTATATAAACTCTCCAAAACCCTCCTCCAATACAACTTTTTAGTTCCCCAAATGAGGAGGGTTTTGTATTATGAAAAAAAAATTAACCCCCAAAGTTCTCCTCTCTCAATGTCCTCAATTTCTTCCACTTACTTCTTCCCTTTTTCCAAAACCCTCATCTCCCTCCTCCTCCAAACTCGCAAACAAAGCCTAAGAAACTTCCTATAAAAATAGGATCCTAAATATAAAGACTTATCTTAATAGAAAATTTTAACCAATTAGTCGTTCAAATTGAGCCATTTTTCTTGACCAAACTAGTCATTAATTCAGCTAAATGTGAATTTATACTAATATATAAAGGAGATATTAAGTTTTGTAATAGCTTTTTTCCTTTTAATTTTACTCTTTATTTAAACTACTTTATATACAATTTTATCCTTCTACTCAATCAAATAACTAATTAAATTTAATCAAAAGCATTAATTATATTAAACTTTACAACTTCCACTATTTTTTATCCAAAAAAACAGACAATGCTAGTCTGCATGCACACTGTATTATTAATAATAAAATGCTAAACAAAGTTCATCCTTAGAACCTCTTCAAGTTGCTCTTACTAATATATATATATATATATATATATATATATATATATATATATATATATATATATGTATGTATGTATATGTATGATCAATTGCATCTTATTTAAGTTAGGAACCATGTTAAGAAGTACCCTATATATCCATCATGATTCATGGCTACTTAATTAGACAGTTTACTCTGTCTTATATTCTTCACAGAAAAAAGTCAAAGAACAATATACTTTAATTATTACAGCTTAATTGTTAGACCTTTATGTTAATAATAAATTCAATATAATCTCATATAGTATCTTAATATCATTGTTTAAGGAGTAGTCAGATATTTATCATAAACATTTCCAACACCACTTAGTACAAAGAGAAGTACAACTTTGACATGTAGATACTTGAATAGTACACATACACTACTAAAACACAAGATGTTCAATTTTGTTTTCTGTTACATATTAATTTAGAAGTTAACAAATTAATAAAGGTTATGTATTCTGAATTTCTAAAAATTCTCTTGTCAATTCCTTGATAGAAAGGCTTGTTTTGTTTGCAAAGTTGTGCTTGAATTATGATGACATTTATTTTCTTGGATCCAAAATCTTCAATTCATCTTTGAGATGAAAGAATTGCATCAATTGCTTGTTTTACTTGACCAATGTCAGGAGCTTTTCCACCATTGACAGGCCAAAATTCATCAGCTGCCAACACCTACTCCATGAACAAATATAGAACAAAATGTCACAAATCAAAACCAAGGTTCCAATTCAAAGCCATGAACTTAATTTGAGAAACTGAACATTTGGTCCCTAAACTATCACTCTTTGATCTCTCGTCTCTGAAGTCTGAACACAATAAAAATATAATAACTAGTCCCTAAACAATTTTTAATTTATCAAATTAGTCCCTGAACTTTCATTTTCTCATATTTTTAAAGCAGTTGAGTATTTGTGCTAAAATCTCACCTTCACTTGCAACTGAAGAAACTTCACATAACTAATTGCTTTCTCCAACATGGTAACCAAATCAACCTGCAATCAGAATTAAATATAATTCTAATTAGTAAAAATTTACAAAGACTTTGACTTGGATAAAGAAATTCAAGTCTGCATAATATGATCATTTTTACAGTCAAAGAAGTGCAAAGAAAGCAACATAACATTTAGGACTAATTTGAAAATCTACCTTGGAACCGTTTGGCACAAGTTCTTGTAGGATCTTGAGCCTCTCACTTATTCTCTCTCTTCTATTCTGTGATACAAACAAACATTCTATCAACACTAAATATTTTAAGTTCGCTTGAATTTCAATCAAAACATGACATAACTTGGGTTTGAAGCAAACCTTGGCAGCAACACTTTGAGGATCCTTGGATGGATTTGACTTATGTTTTTCTTTCTTACTTGCAGCTGTGCATGGCTTCTTGGCATTGGCAGGTTGCATGTTCCCCCCCTATAAAGACAAACCTTATCTCAATTCTCCATTCTATTTCATTAAGTACTCAAAAAACTAGTCCTAAATATGTTCTAATAATTTGAAATAAATAATAGAATTAAAGGTCTGCAGCCGCGATCAGGACAGAAACATCAAGATTCTTGATGTCTCCGTGACTATAACACAACCAATTGAGGTGTATTCGCCCCATTTGACGCAATTGTGCAATATATCAAGGATTGCGACACAAGTACTTCGAGATGATATAAAACAATGACTAAACATCATAAATGGTAAAAGATTTTGCTTTAACTAAAGATGCAATACCATAGAAGATCGCTTCTTCAAGACGGATTCATGTGTTTCTGACTCTTTTATTAAGCTATCATCATCATCATCATCATCACAAGGGACATTTGGTTCAGAGTATAGCCATCCACATGAACTTTCACCATTTTGCTTCTCTTTTGCACTATTGGATATGGATCCATAGTTACCACTTGAAGTTTCAAGCTATTGAAACCTTGCACCATGCACAAATTTGTGGTGCTTTTAGGACTAGCATGATTCCATTGTTGCAAATTATTCTCAATGGAAACCATCCAGCTCTGCTGAAAGCTAAGCAATGATTCACTACCTTGCATGAGGTTGTTGTAATATTCATCATTGCCTTTGAAATTAATCAAAGACTCTTCTTCAAGTTCATAACTTGTGTTGTTATAAACATGCCCTTTTCTGCATAGAGTAGGAGAATTTGTAATGGCAGAAGCTGAAGCTGAATCATTGCTTAGTCCATTAGTGCTTTGTGAACCATCTTCTTCTTCAATAATAGATTTTTTATGAGACATTACAGAGTTAATCTCCATAGTAGTCTCATCAAAAAC